>OV121137.1:32861812-35361812 GCA_921294245.1 Brassicogethes aeneus
GGACATTTTCAACAGTTAATACGTAAGTACTAATTAATAAAATTAAATTTCTTGGCAAACCGCAGCACAAATTAAAAAACGAAGCGCCATTTTAAAGAAAATTAAAATCCAAAATTCAAAAGATGTATTTCAACATACCTCTTCCCATTTGAAAAAATAAGCGTGAATGCCAAGGATATCAGATTCTAAAGTAAAAGAACTTTTAAGGGCAAAACTTCATGTCGATGAAGTTATGCCAAATGCCTCAATGGCAGAAAAAGTACATTGCCTTATGGACAATTTTGGAGTCGAAAAGTAACGTTTTTGGTTTTAAAAATATTAAATCACACATTATTTTCAGCTAAGGAAATTTTAAAAAATAAGGTTAAATAAATAAAAATTATTTGCTATTAGGTTCAACCTTTTTGTGAAAAATCTAGTAGTTAATTTTCCTGTCTTTGAAAATAGCATCCATTTGGTTTGAAAAAGATAAGCAATAATCACGAAACTTTTTCTTCTTTCAATTTCCAAGTTACTGATCATTAATAGTCCTGGACAATATATACATTATTATTAGTATTAAAGTCCAGTGGCTTTAACAAAATACCCATTCACCATTGGAGTCCAATGATTGGACAACATTCACGTGTGTTTACATACAATTTTATTTTCTTTTATATAAATTATTTTCAAAGCGAAGATTATTATCCGCTAGGAATACTTTGTCTCTCCTGGGCCGTAGTCACCTATATTTAACTACTTTTTTATATGATTTTACTCATCTACACACCACCAAAGCCAAATTAATTGCATTTTTAACTAAATTCTGAGAAAATAAAAATAATTGTTGTTAACTTTGTTAAATACAGAAAGTTTTGCTTTTAACAATTATGTTGAAAAATTGAGACTTATAAAAAATTATTTCTGTAGACACCAACAAACCAATCAGAGCACGTCATTTTCTGCCGCAATCCAGTGTAGTTTTTATGTTAAATAAAAAACAATGTTTATTTATAATTTTTTGTTTATTAGATATCTGTGGTCTAATATCAAACTTAGCAAAGTTCATTTGAGTAACATGTTTGGGTTTTAAGTATTCTCTTAAAGAAATAGATACCTACCTACCTACCTACCTAGTAATATGGGCAATAATATAAGGTATGATATTTTTACCCTGTCATTTCAACTGTATTCGTATTCTCACAAAACTTTTGAAAAATTTCATGAAATTTGTAAAGTCTAGTATTTTTTATTATATTAGACCACTAATATAATAACCACAATATTATGCCTATTTTGGTGGTGTTGTTGAAACTTTATGATCACCCATTTGATTTACATCATGTAGACCAAAGGTATTTTTTTTGTCACCAAGTGTGCAGGTTAAAACTGCCAATAAAACAACAACAAAAAATACCTAAAATTAAGCAGATATTTAGTTATATATTCTTAAATAAGTTTATAAACAATATTTTACCTTTTTAAAAAACATTATTGTTGTAAATGTAATATAACTTTAAAAAACCTAATATTTTATTATCAATATTATTATAACTTAAATAAATTAAAAATCGTAAAGAAGGCTAACTTATATACAAAATTAAATGGATTTTGATAAAAGGGATATTTAATTTTTTTATCAAATACAAATTGTAAATCAATCCAATTTTTATTTAAATAACTGCAGTTTTATGTTATTTTGGATAATAAAAACCATATTATTTTCACAATATGGTTATATAATATATAATAAGCCCTCTTTTGAAATTTACCTAAACTATTTTTAATACATAACATGGTTCTAAAATAAAAAGGCATTGCTATTTTGGACTGCTTATACAAATTCAGTCAAATGTATAATTTTTTAATAGTTAAACTTAATTGAATGGACCTTTGTGGAGGTTATAGTTTATTTCATCCTATTCTAGGATATGCGGGAGTTAACTTGGGAAACTTTAACCTTAAAACCACGCAAAAAAATAAAATTAAAATGGTCTTTTTGGAGAAAAAGTCGATATTTATCTTTTGACAAAACTCTGTTCTTTAAAGATATAAAAAAATAAAGTAGGCCATGATGTGCAGCAACAAAATGTGATTTTTAATTTATTTTGTTTTTTAAAATTCGTTAATATTTGTGGAAGATATAAACTTTATAATTCCTAATACCTAATACCTAATAAAAAATACAATAATTATAGTTTTTTATTAAAAAAACTTAATTATGTATTTTCCGATATATAAAAAACTATTTATTTTCCATAATTGAAATTCCTATGAATATACCTTTTGACATAAGGTGTAACGGAAAATATTTATACAAATATTTTTCCGAAGATAAAGAAAAAATATGCTTTAGAATTTTTTATATTTTTTGTGATACGCCATTGGTTACACACTTGTGTTCTGTGCTTTAATGATTATGGAAATTCATAATCAATTTTTTTATATATTTTTTTAAAATTATTTCAAAATTGGTTTTTAAGTTTTATTGTAATTTTTTATCATCCGATTAAAAATTCTATATATAAGTATGTTTGATTTGTAACTAGAAGTTTACCAAGAATTTTAAAATGTTTTTTAAGAAGGTGATAATTTTAATACTGCTAATTTTATAGAAAATAAAAATATAAAATGTAAAAAGTGAATTTAATATTCTTTTTTATTTCAGGTGTTTTTTGTTGTTCTTTTTTTGGCAATTTTTGCTTGCACCCTTGGTAATGAAAGCAATAACTTTGATCTTTATAATGTTAATCAAATAAATGGCCTTAATGAAGATTCGAAGTAACGGACAAAAATTATATTTATTAATTATACTAAATTATACGATATTATATGATTCAAAATAAAATAAACTAAAAAATATAACCATGTGAATAAACTTGTTTTTATTTTTTATCATTATCATGATCATACCAAGATGTTTCCGCAAAGCTAATCCCAAACCAGTTGCCGACATGCGCATTTTAAAACTGGCGTTTCAAAATTCTGCAAATGGATTTGTTAATCCAGCAAAAACTGGCAGTACAACTAACACTTGTAATTTTTTCGCTGTTGCTGTAAAATTCGTTTTGGTGGATACGTATATTTCCTTAGGTCCGGGACCTGGATGATGACGGGCAGCGGCATCATGCACAACGGCACCATCGTTTTGGAGCAATACGGCGTCAATCTGGACAGATTGCAGGTCGGAGATAGAGTGGGAGTGCTCAGAAAGGAAAACGCAATGTTGCATTTTTTTGTCAACAACGTCGATCAAGGCGTCGCAGCCTCAAATGTCCCAGAAAGAATATACGGAGTAATAGGCGAGAAATAGATTAATGTGAGAAAAGGTGAGTCTAACTTTATAAGAATACTTTTTTCTAGATTTGTACGGTCAGGCAGTTGAGGCCTCAATAGTTGACATATATGATTATGGGTCCCCAGACACAATTAATTTCTCTCTATCCAACACTACTTTGTACAGGTAAGCAAATCTACTATTATTATGCACAGCCACCAATTTCTTACGCCACAGTCTGTAATTTTACTTGCAGCAATCTTTCGAGGTACCAATGTTCAACGTTATATTGACGTTGTGTTCTGATTTTTCCTTACCGGTAGTTATGAATAAGAAAAAATCCTTATCAATAAGAAATTTGTCTTAAGCGATTTTTAATTTAAATAATCAGTGGTTTACCCCTGCTAACTTTCTTGCACCAACCGAAGGAAAAAATTAAAATATAATAATTTATAAAATACAAGGTGTTATGTAATTAATGAAAAATATATAAATTTGTAGATCCTTAGGGTCCATAAAGAAGCACCTGAAACTTTTTTCCCCTAAATTCTAAAGGCTAAAAATAATTTATAATAACCTTTATCCTACCAAAAAGTACGCCACTGATCGACCAGGAACTATGGGCTAATCTGGCTGCCTAATTTAATTTATTATGTCATAGTTGGTAACAACCAGCGTTTCTAGATTCTGTAAAAAAATGTTGCCAAATTTTGTATAAATTTGGCTTAATTACAAAAATGAGAAAATCAACAATGCAAAATGTTAAGGTTACAGTGATGAAATTAATGTGTAAAAATGTCCCTCTGAAAAAAAAAGTATACAGGTCCTAAGATTTTTTTTATTTTCACATAAAAAGCAATATACCTTGGACTGGGCTCGACTGTTTTCAAAGGGCCACCCTGTATATTGAACTATATAAAAAATTAAATTTAAGACCGCTGGGGAAGCAGAAGAAATTGTCGCATTTTAACCAAACTTTACCAAAAACCTAAGTAGAGTGTTAGGCAACTTTTTTAAGGTATGTATTACATTTTGTTATATAAAATTTAGTTTTTTTGGTAATTTCTTTCCAACCTAATACTTGTGTAGTACAAAATTAAAGTATTCGTGTACCACACAGCTCTGATAGTAAAGTTTACTCGAACGCATTTGAACGTTCGAACGTGCTGATAAAATTAAGAACCAGAAATTTAATATTTTATTTTATTATTTTAAACATGTTTCAATTTGACACACACAAGTTATGTAGGTATGTGTTTTTACAATCAAATACCAAATTTCTTCAGGTAAAATTATTTATTATTCTTATCAATCCTGTCAATAGTTAAATTTTATCAAGGCTAAACATAATATGCATAATTTATAAATAAAAAAATATTGTTTTAAAGTATCAAATTAATTTGAATATATGTAAGCATGATACTACTTTAGGCCACTATTTTGCCTCTTCAAAAATTCTATATACGTACCTTAATTTTCCTTGACGCATTCAAATGGAGAAATTATCCTAATAATTATTTTAAAATTCACCGTGCAACACAGTTTAGCTTTAAATAAAATTATTAGATAAGCGTCTGATAATAATCAAGTAATACTTAACATCCTTTTAAAGATTGATTGTTTTTTTATCTTTTCCTATGACGAGATGTGACTTAATGGCGTTTTAGTCTCGGGCTGAAGTTAGCAACAGTGGTTTTTGGGCATTTTAGTCACGGGCTGAATTATAAATTGGGGAAAAGTGAGGTTAAATTAGTTGACATTTGAAAGATGTCAAATGTTTTACAAATAAAATTGGCTTAAAATTCTTCTTTGTGTCAGTCGTAGACAGGGTCGAGCCAACCCAGGGTGCAAAGGGTGCACTGCGCCCGGGCGTCAACTATCAAGGGGCGGCATTTTAGAAAATATTTGTACAGAAAGTGACGGTAAACTTTTTAATATTGTAATTGATTCTGATCCAAGAGCATGGTATACACCTTTATCTGACAAAATAAGATTAGTGCTAGTAGAAAAGGGTAACCTACTAAATAAAAAAACAACTTATCCCAAAGACGCTAGCACTAGAAGTTTTTGAAATAAATATTTTTTAAAAACTTTACCAAATGGTGAATCCGTTCAACGCACTTGGTTAACATATTCTAAAAAATATACTCTGTGGTTTGTTTCCATGTACGTTATATAGGAATGCATCTAGTTCTTTGGGGCTAGATGGATTTCGAGATTGGCAACATTTATCGCGAACCTTAAGCCGACAAGAAAGTTCTAATGATCATATTAAAGGTTGCAACAAAATGATTAAATTACAAACTTCATTAAAGTGTGGCTCAACAATAGATTATTTAGAGGAAAAACGAATTAACAGTGAACAGAAAAGATGGTGTTCTGTTTTAGAAAGAATTAGGGGTAGTTCTAGTAAATAATTTTGTAATGTTACACGTCTAACTCGTAGCAGAGCAGCATCAGCAGCCCAGCAGATAAGACCTGAAGATGGTACATGAAATTGTACCGAAACGTCGTCAAACATACGGTTCTTTTAAGAACCAAAAACCGACAATACGGAGCAGATCCCGAAAAACCACTAACACATATAAATATATATGTATAAGTTATCGTTTTTTTGATAACATTAAATAATAATTTTATTAAGTAAAAATAGTTTTTTTAAGATTTTTTTTTCTTTAAGGGGCGGCAAGCTTTTAATTGCAGCCGGCGGCAAAAACACTTGGTGCGGCCCTGGTCGTAGATAAAGTATAATAAATTTATCTAGACACTAGTTTTTATTAAACACTCGCTTGCAAGCTTTGCTTGTTCATAATAAAACTCGTAATTAAAATGGCATCTATAAAACTTGATACATAATTTACTATTAAACTCTAAGTAAAAAAATCAAAATAATATAACTTTATATCTTTAGATATAAAATGTAAACTAAATTATTAATTTATTTTAAGTAAAACAAAATTAACTGGTTTTAAAACTTTAACTTCATTTAAAAAACATGTATTTTCTAAATTCTAAAATTAATCTCATAAAATAAATTAACATGTGCCTATACTAAAGTTTGGATAACATAAAATCTGAAAATAAATGTTAATATTTGTTTATTCAAACCAATGCAGAACTTAATAATGTCTGATATATTTATGTGTTGGTAGTAAGTACTACAGTATAGTCCGAATATAATAAATATATGTGCTGTAATTTAAACTCAACATAATAAATTTGCATTTAAGGTTTTTGTCTATTTTAAATAACTATAGCGAGTCTGTTGAAATTTCTTTTATGGTTAAATATTTTACCTTGGCCGTAAACAATATTTTAAAACATATATATATTTACGGCCAAGTGGTTGTCATATTGACCAATATTTTGTATGTCTTGCAAAAAATTATTAATAACGCAATTAAATTAATGTTTTTAAAAGCCTTGGTTTTTAAAAATGTATTATTTTTGTAAATATTAACATTCACCTATTTTGTTAGTCAAGTATAACCAAGGCTTGAACATGGTAAGATTTTCAAATTGTATGCTATTGTTGTTTTGAAAAAATAAATTCAGTGGAATTTAATATTATAATATTATATTATAATATAATATAATATATAATAAAATAATAATATTTCTATTCGAGTTTTCAAGTAGTCATATAGTTTTCTAAACAACGAGAGAATAAAATGGAGAGCGAGTGAGTCGTTTCACAAGAACCCTTATAAATGTTCCAGTGCTTTTGACACTTTGTCACCGTGAAAAATTAAGTGCTTTTTTCTTAAATTAATATTTAAAACTCCCTAGTTAAAAAATTTATCAATAGATGAGTAAAAATTTCCCAAATGAAGCCTACTATTTTTGACGTTAAAAGAAGAATTAAAACTAAAAGTCACCTTTTAAGAATTTTGTACAAAAATTTATTTTGCGTGGGATTAAACATTAACATTAACATGTTAATGTTAATGTGTACAAAATCATTATCCCTAAAAAAATTAAGGATGATGAAAAATAAAAGCAATGACCAATAACCTTCCAATTATCATGCTATTCTTCATTGTTGCTAAATTGTATAATTTTTTAATTAATAAATACCGATTTTTTCCTGTTTTCAACACGGAATTTGAAAATTATTTCATTTTATATTTTGTATTTTACTATATACACAAATATATTATAATAGTATATTTTATAATATTATATATTTATATATCAAGTTTTATAAAGGCCATTTTAGTTAAGAGTTTAATAAAAACGAGTGTCTAGAGAAGTTTATAAAACCAGTTGACGAATTAAACCTGACTTTCTTGCAATAATAAAGCTAACTTCAGCCCGTGGATAAAATGCCTAAAATCCACTATTGATAACTTCATCCCGTAAATAAAATGACATAAAGTCACAGCTTGTCAATGTAGGAGTAGATAATAGTATATTATGTATCAAGTTTGATAAACGCCATTTTATACACGAATTTAATTTAATTAGTGTATAAAAAAGTTTATAAACGAGGTGCATACTATACTTTTTCTACGAAAAATACTTATTATTATCTTAAAATGATTTAAATCAAAAATTTGTATAGAGCGACATCTATGAAAAAATAGGGGAATCTATGTGTCAGTGACACACAGTGTCACCGTCAAATGTCAAATTTTTATATTTTATAAAGGTTATAAATCGAAATGTATTTCTTAAAAAATTACAGTTATTCACAGTGAAAGTAAAGAAAATGTTTTATAAGAACTTTACAGTGGAGTCCGTGCCCGAATTTCAGTTATAGTTTACTGCTGGCGAAATTTAAAGGTCAGTACAATGTTCATATAAACATTTCAAATATTGGCGTTGAGAAACTATTTAATACTTTTGTATTGAAATAATAAAATAATTTTCACATTTACTATTATTTTACAAGAAAGGCACTTTATTTTAACGATTGTATGACATTTGACAACTGTCAACTAACTTCAACCCGTAACTAAAGCTCCATAAAGCCATAACTTGTCAATGTGTATTTAAAAGGTCACTTAGTGTCATGGAAACATGTACGATAAAGGGCGTTTTAAAGGTGGGAGTAGAAAAAATAATTTAAAACAAAAGCATAAGTATACACAATTAAAATTTTAGGAAAACATTGTAAAATAGGAGATTAAAGCATTACCTACATTAAGGGCTGGAAAGTATATATTAACAGATCATGGAAATCCCAGCAAACCAGGCTGTTCCATTTACATAGCCATGATATAACTAACAAAGAACATTACCACATACAATTGTTTACATAACATTTATATATTAGTTCTTTATTTTGTTAAATAATTGTGATAAAACATAGTAATAAAATATTTATATAAATATGTTCCCCTCTTGTTATATTTACATCCCCCTTATGTATCAGCCATATAACAACTACAATGGAACAATTGTACATCATTGAAATAGGGCAATGTTTTATAGTATACATATAATATTATATGATATTTACATAGTTTTTGTCTATTTTGTTACATAACAATAATAGAACATTATAATATAATAATAATATAAAAATAATCCCTCCTTGTTATTTTTACATCCCTTTTATGTCATGGCTATATAACAATGTCTTATACCTTCATATATATTAATGTTTTATGGTATTTATATAGCCTTTTAATCTTACTAACGAACTCGTTTAAACAGTTGTGTCGAGTGCTTTCTACACTGAAAAAACAAATCTGTTTTATCAACCAATAAATTTTTTGTTGCAATTGTTCTTGTTGGTCCTAATAAAAAATTTGTTAACCCAAGTAAAGTGTTTAATACATTAGTATTTGCAACAAAAATGAATTTGTTGGAAAGAATTAGTTTACCCTACTGACAATATGCGTCACCGCTAATAGGTATCCTTAAGTAAACATAACAAATATAAAGGGTGTATCAATAAGAGCGCAAGATTTCAAAGTTTATTAAAACATGGTTTTAAGTATTAAAGCATTGAAATATTTATTGATTTATAAAGTACACATTTGGAAATTATGTATAAAATAACACATCTTGTAAATGGCCACCACGGCTTAACTAACACAAGCGTATTCTTTTGGCAAAATTTTCAATAACATTATTGAATACATGTGGCGGTATTTCGTTGATAGAGCGTCTAATTTCTGCTTTTAAGGCTTCGATGGTGGCGGGCTTGTTGGCATAAACTTGTGACTTCAAATAATCCCACAACCAAAACTCCAAGGGTGTTAAATAGTGGTGAAAATGGGATTCATCACCGAAAATAATTTTGTCCGCAAAATCGGCATTCACTTCTTGATGCTCAAGGATCCAATTGGTGAACTCTCTTCGCTGTTCATGGTCTTTTGGCTGGAGTTGTTGAGTCAATTGGACTTTGTAGGCATGAAGATGCAAATCTTAAGTAAGAATTTGCTGAAGAGTGGCTTTTGTAATGTCCAATTCTTGTGCACGATGGCAAATCGACGTCTCTGGACTCTCGGCCACACTCTCGCGAACTGCTGCGATATTTTGTTCTGAAAGAGCTCGTGTCGTGTGTTTCACATCACCAACAGAAGCAGTGCTTTCAAATTTTTCGATTATTTTTTTCACAGTAGATGAATTAGGAACATTATTTTGAAAAAATATTGGACGCCCTTTACGAATCGTGGCAATGAAACTTTCATCATTTTGATAATATTGTTTAACAATCAGTACGGGTTGTTCTATCGTGTAATGCTTCATATTTACAAACTCCCATCTGTCTCCTATCAATCTGTCATGTCATTAATCATGTGACATCATGGTTGCCAAACTGAGGCGAAATTCAAATCTTGCGCTCTTATTGATACACCCTTTATTTTTGTTGTAAATTTTCGCCCAAAATTGGCATGACGTGACATTGAAATTTATTTTATAAAGTTGACCGACTTGGTGCCATGGTTAAAGTTGAGTCTTGGTGTCATAGTGATTGAATAATAAAAAAATAATTTGTCACTGTCAAAAAATTTTTGTGCAAATTCTAGAGGAAGCAGGTTCGCGTTAATTAATTTTTGTGCATTGGGCGTTATGGATGAAGGAGTAAACCAAATATTAACCGAGTGGGGATTTTCTTCATTAGAAAATACTTTTAAAGGTACCAAAATAATTTTTGTAAAAAAAAAATCAAACAATATTAACCTATACCTACACAATATTGTTAATGCAACTCTTTTTATTAATTAGTATTACATACTGATAGAGTTGCTTTAACAATATTGTGTAGGCATAGGTTAATATTGTTTAAGTTCTTTTAACAAAAATTATTTTTTGGTGATTAAAAGAACTACCAAATGGTATAACAACAAAGCAACAATGTTGTAGTTACTCATTACCATAGCTTTTCCAACAAATTCTTTTGTATGAGATACCAATAATATTAGTTACTTTAAACAAGACGCCATAGTTTTGTCAACAAAAAATATTAGTTACTGTAACATATTATGTCTCAACAAAAAAAAATTGTTGGCGCAACTTTTTTTTAGTTGCTTAAACAAATTATTTTTTTCAGTGTATTGTATTTCCAAAGTGTTTTAAGTTAAGTTAAGTTAAGTTTGATTTCCATAGATTTATAATAAAATCAAAAAAAAATAATAGAAAAGAATATATTTCCCCATCCTGGAGGCAAAAACGGAGGAGAATATTGTGCAAATTTAAAGTAATTATGCACATTCTTGCAGACATCAAATTAACACTTGCAAGCATTGCAGAAAAAAATAATGCTATACAATTATCCAATACATCAATAATTATTGATGTATTGGAAATTATAATTTTTCCTTTTCCTCTGAAATGTTGATTTGTTTTTAAAACACAAGGTGCTAAAAAACAAGCGACAAATTATAGTTTAATGATATTTGGTAGCCAAACCAAAGTTTCAGATACCTACTTTTCTTTTAATGAGGCAATATCATATATATCATATATATGGCTCACTTACCCTATTTAAAAGATCTTTTGTGACTATTAAATTTACATACTTATTTTTTTCTATTATAAAGGACAAAACAAAAATATTCAAATTTTTCCAAAAAATAAAGTAATTACAAAAATAACCCTGTAATAAATCTAAAAAATTAATAGTTAGTTATGAACAGGTTGCAAAAACCTTTTTAGTGATATACAGGGTGTTTCTTTTAACTTGAGACAGCTCAATATCTCGAGAAATACGCATTTCACGGAAAAATGTCTTAAATAAAAGGTTAATGTGACTAAAGGGGAAATTATTTGGTGCTACCGCTAGCCACCCCCTACCTCTCCTTAAGGGTGAAACGGGGGGTAACTTTGGAAAGTCAAATGGAATGACCCGATTTTTTTCACAGAGTTTGGTAGTACATAAAAAAATAAATAACTTTTATTTAAAACTTTTTTTAATTTATCAACAGATGGCGCTGTAATTCAAAATTTAAGAAAAATGAGTTTCCTTGTAAAATGTATTATTTGAAACGTTTGAAAAACAAAAATTAACATTAACAACAATAGTCGGCTATGAAAACAATTTATAACAAATGTTGATTTAATGTTAATTTTTGTTTTTCAAACGTTTCAAATAATACATTTTACAAGGAAACCCCTTTTTCTTAAATTTTGAATTACAGCGCCATCTGTTGATAAATTGAAAAAAACTTTCAAATAAAAGTTATTCATTTTTTTATGTACTACCAAACTCTGTGAAAAAAATCGGGTCATTCCATTTGACTTTCCAAAGTTACCCCCCGTTTCACCCTTAAGGAGGGGTAGGGGGTGGCTAGCGGTAGCACCAAATAATGTCCCCTTTGGTCATATTAACCTTTTATTTAAGACATTTTCCCGTGAAATGCGTATTTCTCGAGATATTGAGCTGTCTCAAGTTAAAAGAAACACCCTGTATATAAACTTTATAACATGTGCCCACTTTCCATTGAAAAAAATTTGACCTTTTACCAAAAACTTTTCAAAATTTATTTACTTCAAAAATTAGTATTTAATGCCTAACTAAAATTTCTATTTTCTAAATACAGTGGTTCAAAAACTATAAAGGAGGGTATTTCTATAAAGGAGGATATTTTACGCATATTTTGTTAAACATTAAAATTTTAATAATAATTATAATTTAAGAAGTAAAACTGTTTTGAAAAAACACTAAAAAAAGAATTCCCCTTTATTATTATTAATACCTAACGATTTTTTTTAAATAATTTTGTTTTAGACTCTTTTGTTTTTAAATAGGTACTCAATTGTCATTTTAACAAACAAAATAATATTAAACCTGGTCCAAGGATGGTAATTACTCACTAACAACGCCAATATAAAATAACATTTTCCCAAAATAAATTAATCATAAAGTAAATATCATGACATTAAATTGGCATTATAAAATATACCCTGTTTAGAATCAAATGCTTTGTGGTTTATTAAAGGGTGCCTATTTACAACATGGTTACAAAATTAGTGGGTAAATCAATATTTCTATTAAAAAACTGATAAGTACCTATATTTTTTAAATTAATTATTATTAGAGATGTGATTTTAGTGTTATTACCTATTTGTCTAAGCTAATCATAACTTTAGGTGCAATGGAATAAAATACGTTTTGAAGAAAATGATTTCATTTGAACCTGATTTTATTTAACCTATTTTACCAAAATTTTCATTTTCAAGAGAAAAGGACCTAATTTTTACATTTTACTACCTAAACTATAGTTTATAGTGTAATTTTACCTATTTTACCTAATTTCTGATTTTTAACAGATTTGAACCAAATTTTCATATTTTACCTTCAAAAACATTTTTGTAATATTGCGGTTGTCGTATTCGAATGACGTAAGTTATTTGGTTGTACAAGATTGGTACGGGAATATGACTAGGGTTGCCAACCGTCCTATATTCAATAGGACAACCTTATATTTCACGCTTGTGTCCTATATTGTTCTATATGTCCTATATTGTCCTATATTTCATCAATTTGTCCTATATGTCCTATATCTCAAAAACTAGATTTGTAGAATTTAGGTATGCGTTTTTGAATACGCTTAGGAAAATTAAATAAAAAACACACTTTTGAAAAAATCCGATAGCTATGAAAATAGATATTTGAATGTTTTAAAATGATTTTTTGTTCTCAACTCTATTTCGCCAACTTTGTTATTTAACTCGCTTGATTTCCACAGCGACGATATTATACGGGTGTCCGGAAAAAGCCCCACCTACGCCATACGACACTCTACACACCTGGCCCCTGAGGATTTAAGATCGATAAAAATGGTGAGAAGAACTACTGCTACGGATCGATTCTACATATATTTACGAACATTTTCCCGCAAACCGCATAAATCAAGCCGCTCGGTTTTGTCAGTTACGGGCAATTTACGGTTTACGCGCAATGAACTCAATTATAATGCCTAATAAAAATTTTAGCGGAATGGCAGGCGGCGCTGGTAAGTTTGGAGACCAAGTTGTCAACGTGACGTTTAATATTTCTTTGCGTGGCTTATTATATCCTATTATATACTAATCTAAAATGACCTTACCTAGTGATCACGAAAATAACAGACTGAAGGTTTGTGCTTGTTGTGGTAAAAAAATATTTCCGGGCAACAGAAAGTTATATTCTTATAATATAAGTGATAAATGCGCTGAGTTAATTAGAAAGTATATAAATAAAAAGTTTGATATCAATGACTCAAGATTTCCACGAAGTATTTGTAATTCTTGTCGAAATACAATGTATGAATATGATAAAAATGATCTTAAGCGCTCATTACCGGTTATGCCTAAGTTTGAAAGTATAATTCTAAGAAGATGTAGTAGTGACTTGTGTAATTGCTATATTTGTTTGGAAGCACGGAATACCAGTCACATTAGCACCAAGAAAGGTAGAGGCAAGAAACGTAATTTTAATCGAAAAATCGCCCCTTCAAACGGGCGATATGCTTCATCATGTGTCAAAAAACTTGGAGCTGTTGACGTGTCTACTGAGAAATGGCGGAAGGATAAAAACTTGACTACTTTGGTTTGCAAAAACTGTTTTAAAGAATTACAAGGATCTGGTAAATATCACAAATGTCCGGGTGCCCGAAGTGTGCATAATAATTTAGCTAAATTGGTGGAGGCAACTCCTGACTCCGTTGTAGACAAAATCACTGTTAATTTATTAAAACGAAAACAAAATGATGGTTGTGATTCAGCACATTCAAAAAATGAAATATTATTACAAACACATGGTTCAAAAAAATTGAGAGTCCAATTTAATTCTAAAAAAAAAACGGACATTTGCTTTTTAAGCCAAGACTTAGATGATTACCAGAATCATATGGGTTTGTCTAATAACAACATGAAAAAAATGACAAGTTTTTTAAGGACTCATGCTGGGAAGAATTCTGTTCCGAAAAAGTATAGAGAACACGTTGTTGACAAATCTAAAATATTTGGAGATATTTATAAACATTCTAACCATGATTTTGAGGTTGATAATTCTAAATCCAAGAAAAGTAGGCATGTAGTCTGGGCTGATGCCACTGAATTGTTAGAAGCAGTGCTGACCAAAAGGAATATAATTGGTAATTACGCAGTTAAAATATTGGCTGATGGAGGTCAGGGATTTTTTAAAATATCTTTATCTATTTTTTCTGAAGATTATGTGCACAGTAAAAATGAAAGTGATGAATCAAACCAGTATTTCACAAATTCATCAGCAAAAAAAGGATCCATAATTAAAGATCTATCACCGTCCAGCGTGTTTAAAATTATAATGTTATGCATTGTTCCAGATATTAAAGAAAGCTATGAAAATGTAAAATTATTGTTTGACCTCACAAAAGTTAATAATATTTCTTGTAAATTTGTATCAGATTTAAAACTTTTATTAATAATTAATGGACAACAAACTGCCGGATCGACATATCCATGCCCGTATTGTTTCATTTCCTTAAAAGACTTGAGAAAGGGTTGCAAAGAATTCAGTGTGAAAGAAGGAGACGATATTTTTGTTATTATCAGTACCGATACTGATTCTTCGAAAGCCGATAATGAAGTGAAAAGGCTGAAAACCTACACTGATTTAAATGCAGATTATTTGAGATTCTGTGATATTGGCAAACATGATAAGAAAGAAGCCAAATTTTATCACAGTACAATTCATTCCCCTCTGTTTGAGGAAAACGCTAGTCTTTCGGTACTGGAGAAATGTCCCGTACCAGAACTACACCTATTGCAGGGTTATGTAAACCATATATTCTGGAATGGTTTAGTCAAGATAGTGGGTAAAGAAAAAGCATTAATTTGGCCAAAGAAATTAAAACTGGTATCAAAGAATTATCATGGAGAAATATTTGAGGGAAACGCTTGTCGTAAACTTCTAAAGAATGCTGATATGCTTGATGATTATGAAATTTACCAAGAAGTTGGAGAATTTCGATTACGACCTCTTATTAATGCATTTAAAGCAATGGATAAAGTTGTCAATTCTAGTTTTTCCACGAGGCCAGTAGAGATCGCACGCCTGCATACCTACATTGAAGAATTGAAAAAAGCCTTTATTGCCACTGATATTTCTGAAACTTTAAAAATTCATATATTGCTTAATCACGTTGAGCAATGTGTATCATATTTAAATTATTCAGGTTTAGGATTGTGGTCTGAACAGGCTGGCGAATCCATACATCGCGAATTTGTCAAATACTGGAACCGTTACAAAATGAATATGATGGATGATTCTGGCTATGCAGAACGATTAAGAAATGCAGTGGTTGACTTTTCATCAAAACATATATAGTCAACAAAACAGATCATGATATATTTATATTGATCATTATTATTTTTCTGTAATATCTATTTGTTGTTTTAGATTTTCTTCTATTCGGATATTACATTGTTACTATTTAATAAATAAATAATGGAATATGTGTTCATACATTTTTTTGTAATTTTTAAAAACACAGGCCCACAAAAAAGTTGTCTGAACGGGGGGTGTACTTTTCTTTTTCACTTTGAACACGAATCTGAAATAAAAATTGGGTTGTTGGTCATATTTCTGAGAAAAGCCAAAAACCAGTGAAAATCCCTACTTTCAGCTGTTTTTTTCCGTTTCCCCCCCATTTTTGACAGCATATTAGTATTCAGCGTCGAAAAATACAAAAGGAAACATAGTCACATCCCTCGTTCAGACAACTTTTTTGCGGGCCTGTGTAGTACACAGTGTGGAAGTGCGCGTAAATCGTAATTTGCCCGTAACTGACAAAACCGAGCGGCTTGATTCATGCGGTTTGCTTGAAAATGTTCGTAAATATATCTAAAATCGATCCGTAGCAGTAGTTCTTCTCACCATTTTTATCGATCTTAAATCCTCAGGGGCCAGGTGTGTCTAGGGTGTTTATTTTAAGTATAAAAAACTACTTTTTTCCGACGAGTAGTTTTCGATTTATTAGGCATTTAAGTTTAAAAAACTCGACAACGCTGTTTTCCTAAGCCCATTTATGAGACATATAAAGGTGGTTATGGTCCATAACACATAACTTATGGAAACAAAATTAATGCATTTACAGAGAGCTGAAATAATTTTTAAAGCAAACATCAGAAAATACATTTTTCAATCGTCAATTATCGACGATTGAAAAGTGTATTTTCTGATGTTTGCTTCAAAAAATGTATCCTAACTTTGTTTTGATTATAAATAAGCCTTGGTTATAATACTTTGGTTGGTTAAAATATAGTTTTCGCAAGGTTTTTTTTTTTTATTTTTATAAAATTATATTAAGAATTAAGCACATATTTTAATATAATTCTAGAATACGATTTGGAGTTAAAATTTCATCGATTTAGTCGCCGCGGCTAATGTTTTCCGTTTCGACAAACCGATTTTTGACATTTGGAATTAATGACGCCAACGGAGAACATTCGCCGCGGCGACTATATTTATAAATAAACCTATTATTTATAACTAAAAAGTTAAAGAATATACCGCTTATTATAAATAATTTTTAACTTTTTCTTTTTGACGCGTTAACAAAATTGTTGTTTACCCTTTTATATAAATAAACAATCTTAAAATATTTATAATTTTTAAACCCTCATAACTAAAAAAACGAAAAAAAAATTAAATTTATTTTATACTTAAAGTAACCCTCCTACAGCGTGATATGGCGTAGATCCGCCCTGTATATTTTTATGCCTTATAAATTATTTTATTTATTTGTTTTATGTTATTATATATTATGTTATTATATATGTTTATATTATTATATATGTTTTTGACTAAATAGTCTATTGTTTTTTTATAAAGAAATGAAATATGCTGTATTTTTAATTTATTAAATATATAAATATTTGTGTACCTTACTTGTTACTTGGAATCAAAATAAAAATATAATTGAAAAATATTAGAAAAAAATTGAAAAAATAAACGCTTAGGTTAAGTACTCTTTTAAGTACATTCTAAATTTTAATCTATGGGCTGTTTGCTGCCTAACCTAAATCGGACCAAGACAGCCGACGTCCTATATTTTTATTTACAATAGTTGGTAACCCTAAATATGACCCCCCTGTGCAATGTTGCCAGGTCTAAGGTTTTTGCATGAATTTTAACATGTTTTATTTAAAAATTTCATGTATTTTCACAGCAAATTTGTGTTTTTTATTGAGTAAGTAAGTAATTATTTTTTTTAAACATTTTTGTCATAATGATTCATTATTAATGAATGTGAATTTTTTATTTTCAACAATTGTATGCTTATTAACAAAAACATTTTGAATGACCCTCCGCATTTAAAAAATATAAAATTTATGATGGGATTATAATACGTTACAAGTCAGATATTTTCAAATTTTTCAAATCATTAAAATCTTGTTTTTACAATTTTATACAATAATAAATCAAATTATTTTATAACCAAAAAGTTGGTTTCCAGCACTTTCGTAAAGTACTTACATACACTGCCCGTTAAAATTAACAAAAAAAATTCTGACTCTAACACGCCTCTACCAATCTTTATGAAATTTTGTATAAAAATACTTCAACTTATATCTCAGTTTATGTGTTTGAGGGTTTAAAAAAAATATTTTTAAAGTCCTTTAATTAATTATTTAAAAAAACGTTATAATAATATCTTTTATAGAATTTTGTTTAAGTAAATTAAAAATATGGTGTTAAAGACAGGTATTTTTGTTAGTATACCCTAAAAATTTTGTACAAATCAAACGAACAGTAACAAAGATACAGCTTCAAAGTCGGTAAAAATTACCCCTTTTTTGATTTTTTTATGCGTTCATTTTGACGGGCAGTGTAATTTAATAAATTGTGCACCTATAAACAAGAAAAAAACGTTACCTATTTAAGTACCTATTTTTATAAATTTTGTAACCTAAAATCCCATCTTTAATTATTATTTATTTATAAAGAAGATATTAAAATAACTGCATTAAAAAAAATCAGATAGGCCTGCGGTAGCAAGGAATTTGCCAATTTGAATTATGCTATAATTTAAACCTATGTATGTTTAAACTTGATATAACTTACGTTATATACCTCAACCATACCACAGTAAGTAGGTAAATGATCTCAAACTATATTACGCGCCACCTGTCTTTGGAAAGTGGAAGTATACCCGATGAAAATAGAATTCTTTAAAACATACAATTTTTACAAGAGTCAAAAGGTAGGTGGGGTAAGGTCTTCTATTTTTCATATACTTGTGGTAAGTATATGCTATTTTTCACATACTTTCTGGAAGTATGTGCTATTTTTAATATGATTTTGGTTTCCTAAATAAAGCCATAAAGTTTTAAATTTTAATTTTAATTAAATGATTTATAAAATAATAAATATTTTATATTTCATGAACTTCCTTTTTATAAATTAAAATATTTTTTTTCATTTGTTTTAATTCATTACTAATGAATCATTAGTACTAAAAATATAAATTACATTTCGAGTGGCAAAAGGCAGCTAAAGAGTATGAAGTTTTCTGGACGAGCAAAGCGAGTGTAGCAACACACTCTTTATAAATCGCCACCTTTTGCCACGAGATACATACTCTACTTTTCATGACAAGCGCAACGGAAATTTGACTTATGCTGTCTTTTGAGATATAGCGAGAAAAAATAATCTTTGAGAGGAGCACAGTGAAGTTAACACATAAATAAAAATGCAGTCATACCAACCTAAAGACAGTTAATTAAATAAGTTAACTTTAAGGTTTACAGCTGAAACAAATTAGCTGTATCTTTTTGCATTACTTTTATTAAATTCTCAAGTAAGTTTAATTTAGCTTCTAACAAGTTTAATAAACTCCATTTTATTCACGAATCTAATTTAGGCAAGAGCGAGTGCTTAGTTAAATAAGTGTCTAGGAAAGTTTATAAACGAGTTGAATACTATAATTTTTTTACCACAAATACTTATTATTATCTAAAAATGATTTAAATTAAATATTTGTATAGATCGAAATCTATAAAAAATTAGAGTAACCATTTTTGGAGTCTGTCTTGTATGTGTAAGTCAAAAAAAAGGAAGGGCACTTTATTTTAACGATTGTATGACATTTGACAATCGTCAACTAACCCATAACTAACTTCAGCCCGTAACTAAAACGCCATAAAGCCACAACAGATCACTAAGTGTCATGGAAACATATACGATAATGGGCGTTTTAAAGGGGGGAGTAGAAAAATATATTTTTTACTCCCACCTTAAAAACACACATTTTCGTATTATATGAATAGTAAATTTTTTCGGGATAGTGATCTTTTGAGCATATTCGTGGGCTGAAGTTAGCTTTAAGTTAGTTAACAATTGAAGGTGAAAATGGATGATTTATCCAGAATGAAGGAGTTTAGTAACTTCATTAGTCATTGACTTATTGGAGTGAACGAATAACGCCTGAAGCAAAGTGAAGCAAAAGCTGAATTTAATTGTCATTGTCATAACCTCGAAAGGACAAGTTTGTTTTTTGTATTTTTGTTAAAATACCATGAAGCTCCATTTAAAATACGACGGCACTTCGTTCTTCGTTGGGTTATAGAAATTGTTGTTACAATGGCGAAAATAAAGAGCCTGAAAAACCTAAAGCTTTTTAAAATAAAAAAACTATTTATTTTAATCAGCATCTGTTAAAACAGTTCCTATATAAAAAAATTGATGCGATCTTTTATTCAGAATGATCTTATTTATAATTAAATCACGCCATATTTTGGTTCAGCTTTGGTCACATTTTAACGTTTTGATTACGCGTAATTGCAATACTAAAATTTATTTATTTACAATTAATTTTTTGTTTTTTGAAGGTGTCGTGCTACATTTAAATTTAAAAAGAACGACAATACAATATTGTGATTATAAATAAAGATAAATTTTGAATTTCATTAAAATATTGTTATCCGTTAGTATTAAAAATGTTACCTAACTAACCCTTTCATCCACTTGCCCCTTTAATTTACAAATATCATACAATTTGTCAAATGTCATAAAATTGTCAAAATAAAGCGACAATTTGTGTTCGTTGTAGAAACATTATAATTATATACTATTAAAATACATAAGACATTAACAATTTAATTTTTCTTCCGTTTATTCAAAAATGTATGACAAATGAGGAGTGATTTTTTAAAAGGCCTAATTTCCATTTTTACTTGAATGTAATTTTTTGACAAAATCCCAAAGGTATGGTTAAAAGGCATATATTAACGGCGAAATATGACAGCAGGTCTGAAGTATTATTAAATATTCATCAGAATTTTTTTTTAAATAATCTATATTTCCCTATGCAGGTTGCTTAAGTGTTGCTTGTAAAAGATTAATTCATTATATTATAATTATAATATAGTTATAGCAATTCAAGACCTGTTACTAAAAGGAAATGCTCTTTTACCTATTGTTTTACAGGTACTAATAACACTTTTTTAGGCATTTAGGCAAATGTTTTGAAAAATAAATGCAATGATGCCAAATACATTGAAAGGAAAAAAAAGACATTTAAAATTTGTGACAAGAAAATAAAAAAATTAAGAAAAAAACTCTAGAGGATAACATATATTAGTTCAGAATAAACTGTTTTAATAAAAACCAGGGAGCTATACTCAAAAATTGCATGTCCAGAAAAATTGTGCTAGAAAATGGGTGGGAGGGGGAGTTTCGAAACTTTTTGTAGCATGCATATGTTTACCCTTGCCTGTCCCCCTAAACAAAATCCTGGCTACACCCTTGCTGGAAATGGGGCAAGAATTCCTGCTTTCCTAAAAGGTTAAATTAAACCCAATGAAAACAATTATGCATACACTTTGTTTTTTAAATAATTTAAATTTAAAAATATAGGTACACAAATTTTCAAAACTGTTACTTTAATAAAGCAAATTTTAAAATTTAACTGTTGCAGTTCTAGTCCAGATTTTTTTACCCTGTATATTTTATTTTAAAAATAAAAATATTGTTTCAGAGCATATTTTTAATTATTTGTCAAATAATTATTACAAAGGTTAAAAACAATTTGAACCAAAAATTTAAAAAACTAGTTTCATACACTGTGCTTGTTTTTGGTTTTGAGCAAAAATAGTTGTTTTTACCTAAAGGGTGTAATTTTTATTTTCTTAAAAAATGCCTTTTCAACTCGTATTATTGTCAAAATCTGTTAATAATATTATAATATGTATATTCAATTTGAAATACCCATGTTGTTGCCATTTTGTCCTTCCATTTCATTTTTTTATGTTTAATAGTATCCAGAAATTGGCCCAACAATAAATAGAGTGTAAATTTCCTCAGAAAAAATTATTTATATATATATACATAATATGTATATTACATATATTTTATAATATTTTTATTTATTAAATAGTAATTTTTTTAATTGTATATGTATTATATTAAAAAGGAAGGTATGTATGTTTTTAATAATAAAAAATTAATCAAGTTCAATGTTAGGGGTAATTATTTTACAATAAAACCAAAGAAAGTTATAAATCATTTGGTTTAAAGCATTTAGCTTTTCAATCAGACAAAAAACAGCAAAGATATTTGATATAATTAACATGGTATTTATTTTATGTTTAAAAAAATGTTATTTTTTAATTATATCTTTGTTATAGGTATGTTTACCTTCTGAATTTATTTTTTTATATATATTTAGTAAATATTATTTACAAACAAAAATACTGTCTATTTTTATCCATATTTTAAATAAGTCGTTAATTATATAAACCGATTTACATTTTACATGATTTTATTGGCCATAAACAAATCTAGTAAACCATGACTTATATTAGCGAAATTATTTTCTTTGGTTAAAAGCAAATGTCACAAATCTCAGATAAATCTTTATTACATTTTAATTGTTTTATGTTTATTTTAAAATCTCAATGTACAGAAATCGAATTTTTTAGGGAAAATATAAACGTTGAAAGATATTTACCCAATTTATTTTATAAAGCAACAGTTTTTAAAGAAAATTACTACGTTGCCATGTCGTGCAAAAACCTTAATCCACTGATGTGCTAAATCAGTTGATATAAATAAATCAAAGTTTCTGCATATAATAATTATCAGACGAGAACTTTATATGGGGCAAAATTTACCAAGTGTACCAGGTGAAAAAATTTTTGTCACCGATTTTGTTTAAACTTTACTTATTTGTTGTTCTTATAACGAAAAATACATAGCATACATTTTTTTTGCTCTAGGATTGTTCATTCAAGAGTTATGGATTATTGAAATTTATCGATTTTTTACTTTTTGGTGAAATCGCTTTTTATTTAAAAATTCATAACTTCTGTTCATCTCTTTATTAAATATTTCAATTTAACCACCTTAAATGATTTTTTCCGTACTTTTCAATGGGCTATACCGTTTTTGCAAAAAAATAAAAATTGCAATTTTTTTTTGAAATTTTGAAAAATTTTGCATTTTTTGAAACAATGTGTATTTTTTAATTTTTTTTAAAATAGCATAAAATCTAAGTTTATTATATTACCTTTGAATAAAAAAAAATTTAGAGTGGGCCCGACATGTAGAAGGGAAGTTTTTCATATTTGAATGCCGCACGGTCTAGCCATCGAATAGCTACTACACTGCCGTATGCGTTTATACCTAGTAGATGCGAGTAAACGAATGCAAAATGATAATTTAAAATGTAAAATTATGTTTGAGTAGTCAATGAGTAGTCAATGATGTATTTTAAATATTTACACTGCCGCACGATATAGTTTTTTACCTGTATTTTTTTGCACAAATTGTTTAAGCATAGGTCTACATAGATTTCGTAAGGAGGATCGATAATATTAAATAAAAAATTTATTGTTATAACCGTAACGGCTTGCCTATAAGCTGAATGGCGCCTTTACGGTTATAACAATACATTTTTTATTTAATATCATCGACCCTCCTTGCGAAATCTATGTAGACCCATGTTTAAACAATTTGTGCAAAAAAATACAGTTTATATACAAAAGTGCTCTTTTAGTTCCACCCTTACTTCTTAAGAGCCAACTGAATGGCTTGTGCGGGTTAGGGGTAGGAACGGACCGCGGGCTTAAACTCCCCTCCGAAGGACTAATACACAATAAAAAAAAACTATATCGTGCGGCCGTGTAAATATTTAAAATACATCATTGACTACTCAAACATAATTTTACATTTAAAATTATCATTTTGTATTCGTTTACTCGCATCTACTAGGTATACACGCATACGGCAGTGTAGTAGCTATTCGATGGCTAGACCGTGCGGCATTCAAATATGAAAAACTTCCCTTCTACATGTCGGGCCCACTCTAAATTTTTTTTTATTCAAAGGTAACATAATAAACTTGGATTTTATGTTATTTTAAAAAAAAATAAAAAATACACGTTGTTTCAAAAAATGCAAAATTTTGCAAAATTTCAAAAAAAAATTGCAATTTTTATTTTTTTGCAAAAACAGTATAGCCCATTGAAAAGTACGGAAAAAATCATTTAAGGTGGTTAAATTGAAATATTTAATAAAGAGATGAACAGAAGTTATGAATTTTTAAATAAAAAGCGATTTCACCAAAAAGTAAAAAATCGATAAATTTCAATAATCCATAACTCTTGAATGAACAATCCTAGGGCAAAAAAAAATTATGCTATGATTCTTCGTTATAAGAACAACAAATAAGTAAAGTTTAAACAAAATCGGTGACATTAATTTTTTCACCTGGTACACTTGGCAAATTTTGCCCCATATACCAATAAATTTAATCTCGGACACTTTGTATGCACACATCCATGTATACAAGGTGTGACGTACATATACTAACAAATGAGTTTACCCCTTGCTTTACATTTCAGAAAACTTTACATGATAATATTATTATTATTTAGTATTTAATGACAAATAGAACAATTTAATTTTAGTTTTAAAACTTCACTTGCAAAAATGGTGAATGCGCCGGGATATTATCGGATACAAAGTGAAGAATCCTTTTATTAAATAATTAATTAATAATATAAGTAATATATTTAATTAATAATTACTCAGAGTAATATGCAGGCTGGTCCATCATAAAAAGTGGTTTACGGCCTTGTATGCAAGAAAAAAATCTTTGGACCAGTATACTTTTGTTTTCACATTAATTTCATTTCTGTAACTTAAACCCCTTAGCGGAAGCGGCATTCACCCTTATTTTTTCAATTGGGAAGTGGTATCTTGTAAAACATCTTTTGAAAGGGCATTACATTTTCTTTAAAATTGAGCTTCATTTTTTAAATTTGAGGTACGCGTCGCACTGTGGGCCAGAAATTCCCTAAACATTGAAAAAGTCAATTTTTAATATTGATGGAGCACTAAGTTTTCTTATGCTAAAAACGGTCAAGAAGCTAACAAAAACACCAGAAATATGTCTGTGAGTTTTTATGTTGACACACGCGTGTTTGACAAATGTCGGTAAATTTAATACTTATTGTCTGGTTTATTTTGTTTAAGACATTACAGTTAAAGGTGGATTAACTTTTTGACTTATACTATGAGCGGGCCAGATGCAGGTAAGTTGAAGGTTTTATACCATATACATTTTATAGATTTCTTTGCGAAATTCCGAAAAAAAAAAAAAAATTAGTGAACGCATGTTTATGCAAATTAAAATATTATATGGATATTTCACCATATTTAAAGGCAATTTTAGTGGTTTTAATGGATTTTTTCATGTTCAATCGTTTGAACTGTGGTGCCTAAAAATAGTAATTTTAAAATACCCTGAGAACAAAAAACCTTTATTTATAAAAATTAAAATATTTGAGATTTTTTTTAAATACAGGCTGAGTTTAAACAGCGTGTAGAAATCAGATAAACAAATAAATATTTTAAGTAACTTTTTTATCAAAACTCAAAAATAAGAGAGTTATAGGCCTTCCAAGTTTAATTAAATTTTGAGCCGGTCCTGGCTATTGTTAACAAAAAACATAACCATAAAAATAAAAATAAAATAAACAATGCAAAATGTTATCTATGACAACAAACATAACCATTTAAATCAAAATGACATTTAGCAATAAAAAATGTCAGTTTTTTTGTGTCTCAATTATTGTTAAAAATAGTTCATAATTATAGCAATAATGTATTAGTGGAAATGTTACTAATTTATGGAGAGTGTCGTCAAAATGCAAATGCTGCAACTTAAGTATTTTTAATTGCAAAATGTCAATTTGATTTAAATGGTTATGTTTTTGTCAAATATGACATTTTGCATTGTTTATTTTGATATTTTTATGGTTATGTTTTTCGTTAACAATAGCCAGGACCGGCTTAAAATTTAATTAAACTTTGATGGGCTATAACTTTTTTATTTTTGAGTTTTGATAAAAAGTTTCTTAAAATATTTATTTGTCTAGCTGATTTCTACACACTGTTAAAAGGAACGCGTCAACTTAAAACTCACCCTGTATAATTTAACTATAAAAGAATATTTTATTAGAAATAAAAAATATATTTATTAATTTTGCCCAGAGGCACTAAAATTATTGCAGCCAGCTGCAATAAATGTTTGTTGTGACAGCGATAGGGGACATCCATTAATTACGTAAGGCATTTTTCTGGTAATTTGTACCCCCCTTCCCCCTTGGTGAGATTTGGTGAGATGTGGTAGACCTATCCTTCACGTGAGATTTTAGCCATTAAACTTTCTTTGCGGACATATAAAAAAAATTATTATTATTTTTTAACAAATTTGAATTATAATACATATTTTTAAAACTCAAAAGTTGACGTGAGATTTTAAATAACCACCCCCCCTTAAAATTAGATTTGGTGAGATTTTGCTGGACCCCCCCATTTTTGTCTCACGTAATTAATGTCCCCTATCGCTGTCAAAACAACCATTTATTGCAGCTTCGATGATTCCGACTAAGAAAGTTAAGCAAAAAAAAGCTATATTTTTCCTTGTTGTTTATTTAAATGAATATTTTCTGTTATTGCAGTTATATAGTTGTTATTAAGGACCAATTTAAAATATAGCTTTTTAAATAATTTGTTCGCATAACCCTTCTTTATATATTATAACCGGTTTATTAAAAAAGATTAACCTATTTTATTTTAATGTTTTTCCTAATTAACCCTTCGATTGGTGATAAAGCCCGGACCTTTACCACTTCTGGAACTAATATTTTCGTAATTTTTCAAGATTTTGTTTAGTTTGTTTAACCCTTAACTAGTCGCGCAGGTGCACTGAGTGCTCCGTTTTTATTAAAACCTCTATAACTTTTTGTCGTTTTCTTGGAATTAAATGCCCTTTCCATGTAACCTATGACTGATGTGTGTACCATGCACTGTCGACGGCATATTTAGTTTAAACTATTGATTTCAAAGTTATGGACAGAAAACTTGAGATTGATTTAGAAATACTTCACTAAAACGTAACTAAATTTCAATTTTTGAAATGCAAAATATTTCTAAATCAACAAAATATAGAATTTAAAACATAATGGTTTTTAAGGTATACATTTTTATAAGAAAACACAATTAAAAAAAGAACGGCTAAATTTCCTTCTGATTTCTTCTTTTCTGAGTAGAAGTAATAACTTTTTTGTTATTTGCTTTTTGTTTTATTTTTTAATAAATATTGTGTTTAAGAAATAGAGTTTATTCATCGGAATATAACCAAAAGTAATATTAAAATTGAAAACATTCAGCAATATAGCCATTTTAAGGAGCGGAGCACTCAGTGCACCGCGCGACCACTTATGTTACAAAAATTGGCGCGAGTAGTTAAGGGTTAATGATATAGTGCCTTATGGTTAAAGTAGGTATTTGCATATAAGGGAAAAATAGTTTTGTTATTTGGAGAATGTCTTACATTCGCGCAAGTCCTATTTATATATCACTGTTTAGTAATCTAAGCAAGCATACAAATGTGCAGCCCTTTGCTTGGTTAGATATAGTCTAATAAATTTTAATTTTATAATCTAAACAACCCTCTGCACTTCGAGTTTTACCCCAATTTTTAATTTTTGTATTACCCCACGAAGAAAAGGTTGATACAATATTTTTGTATCATTCTAATCAATGATTTCCGTGAAATCTAATGCACCAAATTTTAGTGAAGGAGTTTGAAAATTCCTAATGCCTTTCCCAGTCTTATTATCAAACATCAACGCTTAAGGTATGCTTACTACAATCAAAGAATTCACAAATAAGGCAAATTAAAAAGTGACATTGGCATATATGACAAATAAGACAAGGATGTTAATTGGAAATAGAACACACTTTTAATGAATGGATGGATGGAGGGAATGGCGTGGGTGAAAATTGTTGTGAGTTCCGGGTTGTTCAGATTATAAATTTAAAAGTAATTTAAATATTTTTAAGCAAGAGAAGAGCTGCATATTTGTATATAAACAGTGATTTAAAGGTTTTTTTTTATTAAGAGGGATAGATCTTTGATCAACGATGGCGTTGGTATTTTAAAAGATCCTTCTGTCATTTTGACGTACGTATTCTACAAAGCTTGTCATTTTATAATGGAGTGCAAGTGCTCAAATAATTTAGATAAATTAAATTTATTATCAAAATAACCGTTTCCCGCGACAAACAATACGCGAAATTTATGACTTTCATCATCAACAAACAGAAGCCACCATTCGACGAGTTGTGACTAAATTTGAGAAAATGCGCTCTGTTACGATTCGTAACTTACGAATCTCCCAACACCTGTGCGTCATCGTAACGCCCGGTCTGTTGATAATGTTAATGCTGTTAGAGAAAGTGTGCATGAGAAACCTAAACTCTGAATTCCCTGACTTTCGCAAGAATTGGGTCTATCTCAGTCTTTAGTTTACCCCTATAAGATCCAGTTGACCCAAGAGCTCAAGCCAAACGATTATTTTTTGCATAGACGTTTTGCTAATTGGGCTCTAGGGCATTTGGAAGCAGACCCTGAATTCGGCCAGAAAATAATTTTTAGTGATGATGCTTATTTTTGGTTAAACGGCTTCGTTAATAAGCAGAACTGTCGGATTTGGGGTGAAGCAAACCCACAAGATCGAACTGCATCCAGAAAAGATTACTGCCTGGTGTGGATTTTAGTCTGGCGGCGTCATCGATCCGTAATTCTTTGAAGATAAGCAAGGCGTTTATGGTCAACGGAAAAAGGAACTGAACGATGATACTGGATTTCTTTTGGCCTTGATTGGATGGTGCCACTTGCCAAATAGCAAGTGAAACACAGGACTGGAAGTAATCCAAAATTGGGCTTCTCGACTGGACGCAACCCATCGAGGCCATTTGCCAGATGTTATTTTCCATACATTAATGCCATAATGTTCTTTAATTTACCTTGTTCAATTCCACTTCAAAGATCTATCACTCTTATTGAAAAACCCTTTATAAATGATTCGAGCGATCGAAAGACATTCTTCAAATAACAATATATTGTTAACTATAGTTATTTGTTTTACAAGTGTTGAAAACCGACCTTAACAAGGGAGTGTTTAGGTTGCTCACAAGGCCGTTAGGCGGAGTGTGCATTAACACGAGCTTGAAGAAAGCTTTTCTAAAAAGTAAAATACAATGTATTTTTTATTATTTTCAAATACAACACAAAATAACCTAAAAACGTGTTTGACATCTGTTAAAATTACCTTCATCTTATTCTTTTATTTTTTAAGGTTTAAGTTAGGGGACATCCATTAATTACGTAAGGCATTTTTCTGATAATTTAAACCCCCTTTCCCCTTGGTGAGATTTGGTAAAATGTGGTAGACCCCCTAACCTATCCCTCATGTGAGATTTTAGCCATTAAACCTTCTTTGCGGACAACATGTAAAAAAAATTATTAATTTTTTTTTAACAAATTTGAATTATGATACATATTTTTTAAACTCAAAATTGACCTGGGATTTTAAATGACGCCCCTCCCTTGAAATGAAATGAAATTATTTATTAGCTATTGCTAAAGATATATTTGAAACCTAAGTCTATATGCATATAATTGTATATTTTTGTCCTATTATTGGAATGTATTGTTCTGTTGGGCAAATAAATTATTATTATTATTATTGTTATTATTATTATTATAATAATTATTATTATTATTTTTATTATTATTATTAAATGAGATTTGGTAAGTTTTTGCTGGACGCCTCCCCCATTTTTGTATCTCCTAATTAATGGATGTCCCCTTCCTTAAAATTAATAAAATTAACTTCTCAAGCCAATTGCCTAACAATCGACAAAAAATATACAAATTTTAATGAAATCACGCAAATTCGAAGAAATTGAGCTGTTGTACGTCTGAATGTCAATTTCTTTTCACACAGACCTGTCACTTTTTACACAGAAATGTCACTTTACAAAACATTATATTTCCTCTTAATGCAAATACCTACTTTAACCATTAGGCACTAGGTATGGTACGAAAAAAACCTACACAAAATCTTAAAAACCCTATGGCCATCTATTGGGATTGGCTTCCGTTTTTGTTCTTATCTCGCTTATACTTTGCGTTAGAAATTTTAATTTTCAAATATGTGTTTCGCAATACTTTCGTCACGTTCGAACGTGTTCCCTTTTTCTTTGGGGCGCGAGTTCTGGTACACCCTGTGTAATATCTATAACCTTAATATCTGTCTTTAAAGGTCCCTTAGGAGTCCTAAGTTAGGACCTTATACTGATTACTGGACTACCACCGATCAGAGGGTGTAAAAAACTAGACTTTTATAGTGCAGAAATTACTGTTAAAAAAATATTTAATATTAGAGAACTTTATTTGGAACACCAACCAACTTCTACACGTATTGTTGACAAAAATTAATTTTGTTTTTATATATTTCAAAAGATTTAATGATCCGATAGCTAAGTTTTATGTCTAAAACAATATTAACATTTCTTTAGATGAGATTTAAAAATTGTTTCGTCTAACAACATTAGTTGCCGGGCAAGTTCACACCCTGAGCTGAAGAATGTTTGCTTTTTAAAGTTACTAATTGTGTATTTAAATATTTTATTTGTTTAATATTCAATGAAAGCAATAAAGATGTAACATGTAAAGCTATAGCTATTTATAATTTTACGCACCAGAGGTGATGATTTGTTTAAATAATCGTAAACAACTGGAGTAATATAGATATTACATAGTATAGTTGTTTAATATTATTTATGTAAGTTATTTACATACAAAATCTTAAGACATTAAACCATAAAAGAAGTAAATCTTCTATTTAGCTGACAAGGGTTTCACTTGACATTAAATAAAAAAAACTGATTTTTTTTACAATTTTACCAGTCATTCTTGGGTGTTATTTTAGTGTCACGTGTTTTTTCTCGAGTTTCTCTTAAAACTTCTTTATTCTAATGTAAAAGATAATTTTGTTTAATATACCTACATAACAAACAAACAAAATACACATATTTATTAAATTCTCTTTTTCTATTAATGAGTAATTTATTTGTATGTATGTTATAAATAGTCACTGTTACCGTTTAAAGTTTGGTTTATGATCTCCGTTAATATTTAGGTAAATTAAAAATGTTTATTCATCGAGATCAAAACTTTCTTTTAATTTTCAATGTAAACTGTACATCTGCGTTTTCATTTATAAACCACATACACTACAAAGTAATTCTGTAATCTTTTGAATCAAAAGTTTTGATTTGAACCTGTATGTTTTAGTATAATTTTCTTTTTTCTATAAAACAATTATAATTTTGTCACCAAGTTCCAATACTAATTGGGTCAAGTGATTAATAAAAATAGAAGTAGCAGTGTCTATAAAAGGTAGATAAAGTAAAAAATTCCTTCATTAAGATAAGTCACCGTTTTTGTCTTAAATAATCAAAATGCTACTTAAGTATAATTTAATTAAACACCGTTAAACAGTTCATTAACCTGTTTAAGAGAAAGTATTAAGAAAAATTAACAAAATAAATCAATTTAATTTTTAACAAATTGTCATATATTTTTTATTCACTTATGTTGTATCAGTTTTATTATTATAAAAAATGGGGCATTTTTATCAATTTTGCAATTCTACATCCAATAATTTATTAATTAATTTAGGCTTCTTTTATTATTAAAGAGAGTTTTTCAGGCCTAGCCTGATGTTTTAAATTTTCGCCCTTAAAATGGGCTAAAGTTTATAAACTTTAGCCCATTTTAAGGGCGAAAATTTAAAACATCAGGCTAGGCCTGAAAAACTCTCTTTAATAATAAAAGAAGCCTAAATTAATTAATAAATTATTGGATGTAGAATTGCAAAATTGATAAAAATAAACAGAATTAAATTCGGTAGGTGCATATATTTTCACTGTTAAACATGTGGTAGCTTCTTATATAAAGCCTTCTGCAAATAATTTAAAACTGTTTAGTTTCTTAACAATGTCTTTACTGCTCTTTACTGCGAATTGGAAATAATTATGTAAAACAATTCATTGGGAACAATACCTACAACTTTAAACCATTTTTAGTATATTAATCTGAAAAAATCCCGTTGTGGCCAAACAATCGCTTTTGCTTTTTCGCAAACAGCACCGTAGTGATGATCCATCCTTTTTATTTATCATGTGTGACTTTTTTGTTCCCAAAAATAAAGAAAACCTTACAAGCAAAGCGCATCGCTAAAAGACTTAAAAGCTACCCAAAGATTACCAGAAGTGTTTCAGGGATTAAAAGAAGCTCTAGCATAAGTGTGTGGTATCCAATGAAGATAACTTTTTAAATTATAAAATTGATTAAGACAAATAAATATTAAATTTCTCCAAAAACGAAATATTTTGTTGTTTTTTTAACACACCTCGAACTAATTTTGGTCAGCTTTTTCGGTTTTAAGCAGGGCCATTTTTCACATTAAAATTTTTAGAACAAAAATGGGCAACCATATTATTAACTAAATAATAGTATATTCTGTATCAAGTTTGATAAACAAACTTTTAGACACGAATTTAATTTAGGCACAAGCGAGCTTGCGAGCGAGTGACTAGAAAAGTTTATAAACCAGTTGCATACTATAGTTTTTCTACGACAAATATTTATTATTATCTAAAAATGATTTAAATTAATTATTTGTAATTCAATATAGAAGTAATTTTTTACAGTGAAAGTAAAGAAAATGTTTTATTGGCACTCCACGGTGGAGTCTCCACCCGAAATTAAGTAAAATCTAGTTTACTGACGGCGAAATTAAAAGTTCAGTAACTATTTAAATGTTGGGGTTGAGAAACTATTTTATACTTTTGTGTATTAAGATAATACAATAATTTTCACATTTAGTATTATTTCACAAGAAGGACACTTTATTTTAACCATTGTATGACATTTGACAACTGTCAACTAATTAAAAGCTAACTTTAGCATGTGACTAAAGCGCCATAAAGCCATAGCTTTGGGGGAAGCACAGGGCGGTGTCTATGACTTTAAAGTTAATTATTTTGAGGGCTTTAAGGTCGTTCTCCAAGCCGTGCTTGATCAAAATGGTTTTATTGTTGATGTTAAAACTATTTGACACCTTTCAAATCTGTATACAAAAGTGCTCTTTTAGTTCCACCCTTACTTCTTAAGAAGTCCCATAAGCCAACTGAATGGCTTGTGCGGGTTAGGGGTAGGAACGGACCGCGGGCTTAAAGTCCCCTCCGAAGGACTATTACACAATAGGACAAACACAAATAAACAGCCATACCCCTAGTGGGATTCGAACCCACGACCTCCGGCTTGTAGTCAACAGCACTAACCACTCGTCCACCGTCGGCGATTTAAAAGATCACTTAGTGCCATGGAAACATGTAACATAATGGGGGTTTTAAAGGTGGGAGTAGAAAATAGTAAATTATTTATCAAGTTTTATAAACGCCATTTCAGTTATGAGTTTTTTTTATGCACAAGCGAAGCTAGCGAGTGAGTGTTTAATAAAAACAAGTGTCTAGAGAAGTTTATAAAACGAGTTGCATACTATACTTCATCTTCGACGAACAGAAATAAGAATTTAAAGCCACTTTTTCGCAATTTATTATAATAGCTAACTTCAGCCCGTGACTAAAATGCCCAAGAGCCAGTGTTGTTAACTTTAGCCCCTGACTAAAATGCCATACAGTCACGGCTCGTCAATGTAGGAGTAGATAATAGTATATTATGTATCAAGTTACGAGTTTTATTAGGCACGAGCGTCTAGAGAATTTTATAAAACGAGTTGCATACTATACTGTATCTACGACGGACAGAAATAACAAATTTTTACCAAATTTAATTTATAAATATTTGACATCTGACGAATTTAACCTTAAACACTTTTTCGCAATTTATAATAAAGCTAACTTCAGCGTGTGACTAAAATACCCAAAAGCTACTGTTGCCAACTTCAGCTCGTGACTAAAAAGCCAGTCACAGCTTGTCAATGTGGAAGTTGATAATAGTATATTATGTATCAAGTTTGATAAACGCCATTTTATACACGAATTTAATTTAGGCACGAGCGAGCTTGCGAGCGAGTGCTTATTCTAATAAGTGTATAGAAAAGTTTATAAACGAGGTGCATTCTATACTTTTTCTACGACAAATACTTATTATTATCTTAAAATGATTTAAATCAAAAATTTGTAGAGCGCCATTTATGAAAAAATAGGGGGAATCTGTGTGTCACCGTCAAATGTCACATTTTTATATTTTATAAACAAAGATTATAAAGGTTATAAATCGAAATGTATTTCTTGAAAATTGACAGTTTTTCACAGTGAAAGTAAAGAAAATATTTTATGAGGACTTTACATTGGAGTTCGTGCCCGAATTTAAGTTATAGTTTACTGCCGGCGAAATTAAAAGGTCAGTACAATGTTCATATAAACTTTTCAAATATTGGCGTTGAGAAACTATTTAATACTTTTGTATTTTTGTATTACGATAATAAAATAATTTTCACATTTAGTATTATTTTACAAAAAAGGCACTTTATTTAAACGATCGTAGGAGATTTGACAACTATCAACTAACTTAAAACTAACTTCAGCCCGTGACTAAAAACCTGTTTCTAACTTAAGCCCGGGACTAAAGCGCCATAAAGCCACAACTTGTCAATGTGTATTTAAAAGTGTCTTGAAAACATGTACGTTAAAGGGCGTTTTAAATGTGGAAGTATAAAAAAATTTAATTTGAGTAATTATTTATAAAATGTTATTGTTTAAATGCATTTAATTAAAATTTTGCAATAGTCCATCAGGTATTAAAAATCCCTGGGTTTAAAAATGAAGTATGTTAAATTATTATATTTATAATATAATATTTAATTTTTTTTTTAACCAGTGTTATTTGCATAAAGCCATGAAACCACAATCGTGAAAATTTTTATATTGTGTGAGCTTGGACATGTTTCGTACAGCCATTAGGAAGAGTTTATGTATTATTACTTCCTATGGGTTTGGATGCTTTCCAAGAAGATTTTGATTTTCTTGCACATTATAAAGTCTAGCAGATTCGTTATCTCGCTACCATAAATGTTATTTATACTATAAATTGTCTTAATAGTTTTTCATGTTTGACAATTATTTTTAAAACGACCATTTTAAAACTGTCGCCAAAATAATATAAGTAATGGAATGTATAGGTTTCTGACTTTTAGACTACTTTTAACTTTAATCCATCATTACAAAATAAACTAATATCGGTTTTAGATAAATTATTCAAATGAAATTCGTATTAAATTAAAGTAATGCATCATCATGCGTTTTATAACTTAGATTTTAAAATATTAGCTTCGTATCGGCGAATTAAAAAAATAAATAATTAAGTGAACTTAAAGTAAAATCAATAATCATATTATTTTGGCCATCATCAAGTTCAAAGCAAAGTACTTAAGACGTATAAGTTTATGATGTGTTAATTTTACGGACTTAAATATTATCGACGAGTGTAAATAAATTTAGATAGTTTTTAATGGAAATGGTATGTGAATTTTTTAAATAAATTGGATGGGATTTTATGAAATTTACGTAAATTGGCATCAGTACTATATTTACATCCTGTCCAAAATTTTAAATGCCATAATTTTGGACAGCTTGAATGATTGATATCAAGAAAAACTATTTTAGTGTGTCGGAAGAATTAAACATTTTAGATGCTAATATTTAGAAGTTAATATTCTGTTGCAGCGTTCCCAGGCTGAGGTACGCTTACCCCCAGGTATACATGAAATGGTCTCAGGGGGTACGCAGAAAAAATGATGAAATAGTAGACAAGAAATTTTTTTTATACGAGTGGCACTGAACCGCCTGCCCAGTTATGAATTGCTTGTAGGTTTATAAAACTGGCGATAACTAGATGTGTACTCTCTTAAAATGAATTAGTCAAAAATAACTAATTATAAGTCATATTTGACTAATTGTCATAGCGAAAAAGCAGTCACTAATAATTAGTCAAATTCCACTGAATGAAATAGTTAAATTAGTAAATTTAAATTTAAAAAAAGTTTTGACCCAGCCTGGAATTGAACTTACGTCTGTCACTTGAGAACCTTGTCAACCTAACCTCATAACCAGTCGGCTGTCAGCCGCTCTTATAAAAATAAATTTTATTTGTCAATAAATATTGTACATAATATTTTAAAGTTTAATATATTATTTGTGTTACTGTTTTGAGCTAAACTTTTTGCATCTTTATTTGTTTTATGGGTCATTTAACCATGGAGAGGTATATGCATTTAATTCAAATAATACTTTGTTGTTTGCCGTAAACGATTAAAGAAATTAGTTACTTTTAACTGTCAGAAATAGTCAAATATGGTGACTAATCTTAAATTAGTCAAACTTTAACTATTTACGTAGTAAAAAATAACTATTTAAAAGTGAAAACGACTATTTTATTAGTAAAAAATGCTGGTACTAATTCAAATAGTAGAATTTTGACTATTTCATTTTTAGAGAGTAGTACGAGATAGTGCCACAAAAATTATGTACCTACGCTATATTTTACATGCGCTGTGAGGCCCCCATCTATAAATGGTATCAGGGACGTATCGAGGAGGGTGTCACACAGAGTTGGCATTTTCCATGGTTAATATATTTTAATATTTTCAATAAATTAGAAATTTCGGTGGTTTTGAAAAAAACAGCATTATTTTGTTAAAGATTGTTAAAGATACACGAAAGTGACGGATCCTCATTATTCTTTAAATTCACTAGTAGGCCTTTTCAAGGGATTTATTAGCTGCCAAATAATTTCGACTGAAGATACAGCTATTTAAAAAAGTTTGGTTGAAAAATCCGAATAGTATATTCTGTAACAAGTTTGGAATCCAGCATATTCCGCTTGAGTGAAGAGTTTGTCACACAAGCCGAAGGCGAGTTTGACGGTTTCACGAGAGCGGAATATGCAATTCCAAACGTGTTTCAGACTAGGTATACTCTTTCTACGTTTCCAAAAAATACCATAGAAAAATAATTTAATTGAAAGAAAGTGAGGTTGGATCGGTCTAAAATTTGTTAGATATTAAAAACAGAGATGTGGCCACGAGTGTTTATTTCGATGATAGAATATTTTATTCTGTAACACTTTACGGAATATATGTCATTCCATAGATAAAAGTGATATTAGAACGGTAAAATTCCGTAATAGGAGTAGAAAAAGATCATTTTGTAATAATTTTAAATAATTAATAGACAATTGGTGGCATTTTAGAATCTTTTTATTATTTAGTTTTTTTAGTTTGTTAGGTAATCTTTTCAGTCAGAAAAGTAAGTAGTCAAGACTTCGAATCGTTATCGTCAGGTTTGATGATTTTGTAAAATGTCGACACAGTTTTATGCTTTTCGTTAAATTTAGCCTAATCTTTAAAAAGTCATACCTACATTTGTTACAAATTATGTGTGCAATGAATTATTCCTTCTGGGCAGACAAATTTATTTTATTGCAAATTTGTGTCACTTGTAAAAACGTTATAAGCAGTCGAATAATTATCAAAGCCTCCGGGATTTGTATTTTGAAATTTGCGATAAATCTAACGCATCCTACATTTAAACATTCAAAAGTGAGCAAAATATTTGAAAAATGTTTTAGTGGTTCCGATAAACAATCTGACTTGACAAAACTATGTATGTTTAAGGTCGTTCAATTATTAAAAAAAAATTGATTTTTATGAATTCTAAATGTAAATAATTATTTTTAGGGTTTTGAAAAAAAATGGCTAAATATCAAAAATCTTTTTTTGTCCGCCATCCAACACTAAAACAATAATATCAAAAAAGTTGGTTACAATACAATTTTAATTATGTACTAAAATACGGAATTTCATAACATACTTTGATGATCTTTAAAACGAAACAAAATAAAAGTATAAAGGGGGGTATTTTTTTACAGAATAAGATGAACAAAATTTTACCTGATTGGTCTAAATTATTTCTACAGCATAGGAGATAGTCGAATACTGTGGTAGTGAGCATTGACAATAATAAAGCTTAAATTATAGAACGCTTGAAGGTAATCGTATATTATATATTATAATACATAATGATGTCATAATCATGTATTAAATAATTATGTATCAAACGCCATTTCAGACATACAGGAGCGAGCTTGCGAGTGCTTAATTAAATGAGTGTCTAGAAAAGTTTATAAACCAGTTGCATACTATAGTAAAAGTATAAAAGTATAATTTTTCTACGACAAATACTAAAACGGATTTAAATTAAATATTTGTATAGAGGGACATCTATAAAACAATAGAGTAACCAACTTGGGATTCTGTATAAAATGTCAAATTTTTATGTGTAAATCGAAAGGTATCTCTTAAAAATTGACCGTTTAATCCGATATAGAAGCAGTATTTCACAGTAAAAGTAAATTACTCCACTTCAGCCGAAAAGTTAAATCTAGTTTACTGCCGGCGAAATTAAAAGGTCAGTACATTGTTCATATAAACTTTTCAAATATTGGCGTTGAGAAACTATTTAATACTTTTGTTGTATTTTTGTATTAAAATAATAAAATAAATTTTACATTTACTATTATTTTACAAGAAGGGCACTTTATTTTAACGATTGTAAGACGTTTGACAACTGTCAACTAACTTCAGCCCGTGACTAAAAACTATGTCTAACTTTAGCTCGTGACTAAAGAGTTAAAGCCACAACTTGTCAATGTGTATTTAAAAGGTCACTGGGGCCATGGAAACATGTACGATAATGGGCATTTTAAATGTGGGGGTAGGAAAAACCTATTATTATTAATTTAAACTTACAAATCGTTCAGCAACAACAAACAAGTACCTATAGGCACTATATTCTTATAAGAATATAAATTATTTGATTTTACAAGGTCAACTTGGTCAACAGTATACTATAGTAACTAAAATTTTGACAACAAGATTGGCCAGATTTCTTATGATTTATGAGTTTTTATTACAATTTCATTCTTTTTTTTAGGTATGCCAAAAATTCCACATACATTAATGACAATGTTTCTATATTCATCAAAAAATCCCCATTAATAAGGAATAATTTTCTAATCTAGCATTACTTTGCATACGTAGATAACCACTTTTTCGATAAGAGAAGTCAAAAAAAAGAATAGTAGATTTTTTTAATCACCATCTATGTACTCTAGTATACCCTATAGGTAAAGTGACCACATAAAAAATGTCAAAATCCATAACGCACAAATGCAGAATTTAATATATAAATATATATTTAAAAATAAATTTCGAACAATTGTATGGGGGTATTTGAAAATTAGGTACTCGTTTCCAAACATATTTATTTTTTTACAAATATTCAACTTAAATAAAACTTACAAATACTTTTCTGCCAAATGAATTTTCCGCAGAAGGCCATCATTATTCTTTACAGAATTATAAAATTCTTTACAAAAAGAATACAATAAATTATATTTTACAAACAGCATACATTTTAATTAATTTAATTCCACGGACAGTTGCGTTTTTTTGAGGTCCAAATTTTATTTTTTCCAGAAAATACCTGTTTGGTGGGAGTATTAGTTCCTGGTAGTCACAAGCATAATTCTATAATTGTTTTATTATTATGAAATGGAACGTTTTGGACGCCGTTCTAATTAAATAATACCAATGACTAAGTGTATTTTTTTACTCGAGATCGACCGAAACCGTTTTTTTATTTTGTGTACGAATTTGTAGCTCTATTTTATTTTTGTCATATTTATTATTTTATGTGATTAAACCGGGACGTTTCGGGGACGTTTACTCTTGCGGGACATGTTGATAAAATCCGGGACTATCCCGCAAAAACCGGGACGAATGGTCACTTTACCTATAGGACATATAGGAAAAAACGAGATTTCTTTAAACGGTTATATTTTTATTTTGTGCAAAAATTATTTTCATTTTTACAAAAATTTAAATGCATATGATAAAAAATACTATTTGAAATTTGAATTAACATATATGTATATATGTATATTATATATATTATATATATATGTATATTTATAAATTAAATCAGTAGTTAATTGGTTTTACGCAGTTTAAGAACTATTTTAAAAATAAGCGTCTATAAAAAATATAAGGATATGTGATCTCTTATATACCATTATAATGGTAACATAAATTATTATAATCTATTTAAAACAGCATTAATAAAGGCGTAAAGGAAAAAACATGTTAATTTCTTAAAATTATGCAGCTATTAAAAATAATAGTACCCATAATGCCCACTTAAATTTAATATTTAAATCTTTAACTGTGATTCATGCCAATATCGTAAAATATTACGTTAATATATCTCTCTGGCAGTTTGAGATCATAATAAAGGACGGCAAAATAAAAAAAGACCTAACTAGCGGAACCTTTATTTTCTGACCATGCAATTTTAAAGTCCGTCCCCAAAATTAGCGATGATTACTGGTTTTTAAAACGGCTTGGCATTTTTGGGTTCCTCGAAAATGATCTGTAATTTATGATATTTAAATGTGCACTACTGGCATTAGGTGCGGTCGAAATTTCGAGTTTTAGATTTTATCACTAGTTAAAATCAATAAAATTTAGATCGTTTTCACAAATTGCGTGGTAGTTTGCGGAACGGATGTTAAATTTATAGGTTCTTTCCAATAGAAAATTTACTTAGCAATTTTAGAAAATATTGTAATACTAATTTGTCACACATTCACTTTGGAAATAACTATTTACAATGTAGCTATTATCGAATCATAAACTGATATGTTTCAGGTAATATTGCATATCTATAAATAATAAAAAGTAGATAATATGTAACTATATAATATTTGCTTTGTAAATAAAGGGTTAAATTTAAAAGTAAATTAAACTACTTGTTGAGAAATAGATTCATTTAATAGCATATTATATGGAATTTATGATTCAGGTGATGGATTTATTTTTAAAATGTTCCAATAAATAAAAAATTTGGATGGCTAAAGCTATAAAATCACCCAATTAAAAAAATGGGTATAATACTTGGTCTCTGGGGCCCAGAGTACGCGCTGATTCAGAGTTTAAATACTATAATACGATAATAATATATTTGTTGTTTCTTATAAAAAACATTTAGGTAAATGTTCCATATTAACTACTAATTATTTATATATCACTACTGTACAAGAGTCCATTTATTTGCACGCATATTTATTTTATTTCGTCGCGAGTACCAAAACTTAACTTACTCTAGAAAGCTTCGCTGTGCCTTATACATATATTCAGTGCTTACGTGACCCGCGTCACGCAAGCGCCTTCTCGAACATTCCAGCGAGCTCAACATCGCTCTCGATCGTTCGAGCGCTGACTCATCGGTGATGAGTCATCGCCGGAGCGGTACTCTCTACAATACTTTTGTATTGAGATAGTAATATAATTTTTACATTTAGTAATATTTTACAAGAAGGTCACTTTATTTCAACAATTATATGACATTTGACATCTGTCAACTAATTTAAAATTAACTTCAGCCCGTGACTAAAAACCTGTTAACAACTTTAGCCAGTGACTAAAAGTGCCATAAATTCACAACTTGTCAATGTGTATTTAAAACGTTACTTAGTGTTATAAAAACATACTATAATGGGCGTTTTAAAGGTGGGAGGAGAAAGGCTTGTAAAATCAAAACTTGTTCAGAGATTGATCCAAAATTTAAGCAGGTGATGAATGGTATCTTTATTTTTCAAACCATCAGCTGCTAAAATTCTAATTGATGTTAACAGTGAATAATACAATGTTATTTGTAAAAAAAATTGTGTGAAGCACATCTACGAAGGTTATTGGGGATCATTTTTGGGGAATTCTTTTACGGTGAATGGTAAGCGTAACCGTGAATTTATAAACTTTTACTCGTATACATATGACCTGAATTGGATGCTATCCACAGTTCTATGATGCTATCGATAGATTTGCGGATTTAACAAGATGGTGCCATATGCTACACAGCCAATTCAACAATGTTTTTATTAAATGATCCAGGTCGCACCATCTCTCGACGAGTCTCTCGACAAAGCAAAGTGAATTGGCCATCAAGATCAAGTAAGGTCTATGACATAATGTCAACAAAAACAATTTAACAGTTAAAGTGGGAGAAAATAAGGTATACAGACTGTATAGAATTAAGTAAGTAAGGCTAGAGACAAGGATGACAAATTATATTCTGATCAGAGAACTTTAATTGGGCGTGGTTTAAACCAAGCCATTCGTAATTACGAACCATAGTTGCCAGGTTGTTTTAAATCAGAAGAGAACGATTATAATTATTTAATAAATAGTTCAATTTTATTTGTTTGAAACTTTAAAAATAATAAAAAAATTAATAATATGTCAAAAATAATTTGATTTAGTTAATTTTCTTACTTTTAATATTAAAAAATAAGAAAAACAACCCTTTTAGGAAACAATAATAGCATATGGCAACAGCGTGGCATGCAGCCAGATACAAGGGCATGCAGTTTTATCTACTGTGTTTGTTCAGTAGCTCCGACGCTGTCGTAGGGAAATGTGTATAGTTTTTAAGAAATACATTTTCGCCATTAACTGGAATTTAATGGATTTTAAACAATACTTAGTTTTTATTTGCAGAAATGCATTAAAACAAAACAAACGAATTCGATAAAAATAAAACCTATAAATTCTCAAACAAAAATAATTGTAAAATAACAAAAATAACTTTTTTCTCAATTAAATGTTGAAATAGACCACCAGCAACAGTTAAACAATACCCTAGCCTATCATAAAAATTCCTGCGCACGTTAAACAGCATTTCAGGACTAATATCTCCCAATGTATTAAAGATTTGCACCCTTAATTCATCGAGATTATTAGCCCTGAGCTCTTGAAATCCATACATTTTCGACTTGACGTATCCCCACAAGAAAAAATTACACGGAGTCAAATCCGGTGATCTTGGAGGCCAAAGAATATCTCCATGACGACCTATCACGTGATTTGGAAAGTTGTCATTTAAATACTCTCTGACAACCAAAGTATCATGTGTAGAACACCCGTCTTGCTGAAACCATATGGTTTCAAACGGAATTGGCAAATTTTGAAGTGCAGTAGCTCTAGATACTTTTGCCCATTAAGATTACCATTAATAATAATGATATGGTCTCCAGTCCAAACATTTAATTTCAGGGGGCGCTGTGTTCGGGCAGCATACACCTTGCGGGGATTTCCCCCTCTTGCCCACCAGCGGATGTTTTGGGAATTATGACGACCATGTAATAAAAAACTCGACTCATCCGTAAAAAGAATGTTTGAGATGAAATTATCATCCTCGTTCGCCTTGTTCATTACATATTCGCAAAATTCCATGCGGCGATCTGAATCGTTAACCCTCTTCAATTTATAGGAATGATTGCGTAAAATCTTGGAAACCGTATCCTTGGAAATATCAAACTGAGCAGCAAGTGTTCTGGTAGATTGTGTAGGGTCTTGCTCTACACTTGCACAAATCAAAATGTCCCTTGCTTCTCTATCGTCATTCCGCCTTGGCTGCCGTTGTGTCTTATGCCTCTGCGGCGAAAGGCACCCATGCGTTCGAATATTGTACATTATCCTCTGGATTGTAGCTACACTGGGTAAAGGCCTATTTTGAAACATTTTTTGAAATAAAATTTGTGTTTGGCGATACGATCTACCAGTGTGATGCCATACCATAATTTGGTATTTTTCCTCACGGGTTAAAACCATTTTATTTGAGAAAATACTTTTTTATTCTTACAAAGACGTACGCAAAGTCTCAGTGCACTTCTTAAACTGACGCACAGATCATACGACAACAGGGTTGCCAACTCTTGAGATGCACATTATAGTATTTTCTCAATTTAATTATAGTATTTTTTAGAAAAATTATAGTACAGATGACGTATAGGTTTTTGAGAATCAGGAGCCCACATTTTTCCCCCTTTTTTTACCAATAGGCTACTAGAACTTAGAATAAAGACAGGTTTTTTATTATATTAAAGGGTGTTTTTTTAAAAATTGGACAACTTTAAATTGGCAACACTGTTTTCTGTGACATCCGATTTGAGTTAGGTTGGTTTGGCAAATTTAATTTGAAAAAATTTATTTTGAAAAAAAACGGTTAAATTGGGGAAACACATAGGGCATTTCGTGAGTTTTATGGTGCTCATAATCGTCTTTCTAACCGATTAATTCAAGACACTATGAATCGTTTTTGCAATTCCTTTATCCTAAACAATAATACGCATCCCGTAAGACGTGGTACACACGCGATATATTTTTAAAAAACGTTTGTTGTGACAATAACTGATAAGTTTACAAACTTTGTATGCAATTGAAAATGTATTCTGTAGGTAAGTACATACCCTTAATCATAAAATGTACACACTGTATTTACACGTATAACCTATAAAAATCTTTTTATGTTATAACAGTTAAATAAGAGAATAAATGCACGCGCCGCACTAATGCGCACCACGGTATTTCATGTGGCTAGTTTTGCTTTTGCATAAAAGAGGGCGCGAAAATACAAATTTTGCAGTTTTCTTTTTCATAAATTCTACAGTTTTCTTTTTTAAAAATTATAGATTTTTTTAAGAAGTGGGTATTATAATAATAATACTATTATTCAAAATTATAGTATTTTAACGTACTATAATACTTTGCTATAGTACATAGTACACCGACATAAAATTATAGTAGAAATACTATAATTCTAGTACGGTTGGCAACCCTGTACGACAATGATACGGCAAGCAAACAAATTCAATCCCTACCACAGTGGGCGGGGTTTGGCACTTGTTTTATTTAAGTGTATCTAATAGATACTATCTATTCGTTTTAATACACACTGTATTGGTGAGATGGAGGAGCAATTATGCAGATGTCATCAAAAATTTGGACCATCAAGTTGGCGAACATTTGGCCGATATTATCTTTTACACATAATTGCCATGTACCAAATAACAATAATCCGTCATCTTATTGGGAAACCCTTTTCAAAGACAATTTATTATATCAAAATAAATTTAAGATACAAGCAATATTAATTTGCAAACATTAATCATTTTCTTGGTTTATATGAAAAATATGGTTTAACAACAATTGCAATATACTGTATTTTTTCTGAATTTAAATACTTATAAATTATTACACCAACAAAATAGGATAACTTGCTCACATCAAAAAACCTGTTATGCTTTTAATTTAAAGGTAGCTTCTTAAGTGTGCAGATATTAAAAAATAAATTAAAGATTGTATTTCATTTTAAATGGTCGTAAATTTTTATATTAATAGATAAAAACAAACTTAATCCTATCTAACGTGTTTATGTTTCATAATTAGTAGATATTAAAGAGCAGAGCGGTATATTAGCTTATTAATAAACAATTGGTAGTCGATATGTAAGCCTTCTAATTTAATTTCGCAATGTTCATTATTCGCTTCATTAAAAGTCCAAACGCATATATGCTTGTATACAGGCGGTCTTCCAATTATACTAATCAATGAATTAATCATGTTAGTATTTTGTTATCAGTTTGACTTGCCGTGAAATTCTTTTTTTCAGTTTAAAAATATTAAACCGTGTAAAATGTGTCTATTATGTTTTATACGTCTTTATAATTTTATTTATTGCTTTTAGATTAGATTAGAAACCACAAATTGCCTGTAACTATTAGTTATGAGACATTAATAGATTTAGCATTTTGTTTTTGCACTAATTTCAGAAGGAACAAGTTTAACTTTTATTAATAGTAAAAAATAAAAAAATTGTTTTATAACTCTTTAATACTACTCCGCCCTCGGTGGTGTAGTAGTTAGCACTGCGGACTACAAGCCGAGAGGTCGTGGGTTCGAATCCCACCAGGGGTATGGTTGTTTATTTGTGTTTGTCATTGTGTATTTCTGTAATTGGGCCTGGTGCCTGTTGAAAGCACATTAAAAATAATAAAATAAAAAAAAAATAAAAATAAAATAAAAATAATTCAGATATCATGGATTTCGGGTATAGAATAATATACATGTGTATACACTATAGCGTTTGCCTGATATTATTGTTGAACAACGTTCAGTTCAATGAACATATTCAAAATACTAAGGTGAATTAGATTTCTTGTAAACCGCAAGAATACAAGTGGTACAAATCATTTAGATTGCCTATAAATATGTAAAGGTTGCCTCGTTCCGGTCGTCCATCAACAGCTTCTATCGATGAAAACATTAACAAAGTGATATACGTTGTCATACAAGTTTGAAAGACATGATCCTGAACCTCAACGTTTAATGTGGAACCCCACATAAAATAATTTTTAATATTGTTAATTTGCACACTAAACGCGCTGCCGTTTCGCTTGTTGAATTTTTATTGCTACCAAATACTCCTATTTTTTTTATCAAGCTCCATACTCTTATGATATCCGTTCGATTTTTTTATTTTTAATATTAAACTGCATCACCTCATGGAAAGCATTTCACTCAAAGCAAAGGATGTTATAGAATTTTCGGGTGCTTTTTTGATAGGTTTTTATACCATTTGATGAAATTTTTTGATTACTCAGTTCGGCTAATATTATAAAGCTGTACCTCTCAAACTTCGATAAAATAAATTGTTTCCGAGATATTCGAAATTAAAATAATTGTGCCAATAAGTTTAGGGACACCTTTTATAACTGGATAAAAAACAAACACTGATTTGAGTTTCACGAATTTATTTAAATTTTATTTGACAATTGTTTCGATAACACTGTAGCTTCTTCAGAAATGATATGAAACTACAGTGTTAGCGAAACAATTGTCAAATAAAATTTAAATAAATTCGTGAAACTCAAAAACAGTGTTTGTTTTTATTCAGTTATATATTAGCTTGGAATAAATTTTAATTAAAGAAAATATTTAGTAGCTTACAAAAATTATTAATTAGATTTATTAAATATTTAACAAAATAATTTGCGATATAATGCTAGTATGAAGGTAATAATATTTAATTGTAAATCTATTGTAGGTAATATATTATTGGTAGTTTGTTAAACATTTTATTTTATTGTAATCATTTTTCCGTTTCACGTTTCGCCTCTGGATGTATAAGTGTGTATTTTGTATGTGTTAAAGCCCTTAACGATAAATTAGGTTTATTTTTAATTCACATTCGTAAAGGTATAAAATTATAGCCATTTACGGTAAAAAAAAGTATATTTTTCCCATTTCACGTTCCGCCACTGGATGCATATGTTAAAGCCCTTATATTAATATGTAGTCCAAATTGCAAGTTAATATCTTTTGTAGTTTTTGTTAAAATTAGTTTTGACCGGAATCGGGCTTTTCAGCCCAGTGTGCGTCTGGCGGAAGTTAGCGACCCTGGAATGCGACTGACAATAATGAATATTGGTTTTTAATAATATTGAGTAAAACTTATAAAAAAAACCAGCAGTATACTTTAACGTAAACGAGTACTATTTTTATGTTCCTTTAGTGCCTGTTATCTGTAAAAGGACCCCGCTTTCAAGCTAGACTTGACGCTTACGTTTTTAACTACATATTGAGACATTTATAGATAAAATGTTAGCAGTACTAAAATGACGTAAATTTAATGCAATAATATTATATTCTATTTATAGGAGGGCAAAACATGGCGACACAATTATAAGTTTTTGGCACAATTGTTAACTGTTAACAAGTTTAATTTAAGATTCAAGTAAAAGTAAACATGAATGTACCCTACAGTATGCATATTAATGAAAATGAAAATATATTTAGATAAGTATCTACTTAATATTGTATAAGCTTCATCTTATAAAGTATTTTGTAAATTTTAGTTTAAATTAAATTATAATATAACAACCAACGTTATTACAACTTACAATATTGTAATAGTTATTTATGTCATAACGCTAAAAAGTGATTCTTTTTTTGTACAAAAAGAGACTTCTCAGCCAAATGGTATGCAATGTTTTATTTTCAAGGCACAATTTTATTTATTTAACAAAGCATAAGACAGAAATATAATAATTATATAAGTAGAACCTAGGTTGATCCGACAGTAGTTAAATTTTTTATTTTTTCAAATGGGTTTCTTATACACAGTTAAAAATATTTGTTAATTTTAACCAAATAATAACCAGATTTTATGTTAATCCAGGTCCACATAACTTTTTGTTAAGTTTACAACCAACTGTAATCTGTTAACTAATTAAATAAGTACTTTGTAATTATTACAGACATTTTGTAGATTTAATAACAAAATTCCATGTCAATTTCAACCATAATTCTTGTATTTTTTTACAAACTTTTATGTAGACCCAGTATCAAAAGTATTTGTTGTAAATTGGAAACTTAAAAAAAATAATTTTTTATAAGAAATGATGCTTTATTAAACAATTTTATAAATAAAACAATATTAACACATACCTACATAAATGAACACAAAAATATACATACACAAAATTAAATAACACCATTCTGAAATCATCAGATTATACAGAAATTAGGTACAATATAACTATCAGTACTACTAAAACACTTACTGATGTACTTTAACCCACTTCACTGTATCGTCTAATTTTAATTTTAAAACCAGTAATGGCATTATAAACACTCCTGTCACCGTTAAATATTATAAACAACCGTTGACGCTGACACAACTTGTTGATAAGTGTGTTGTGCTGGGAAATGTTTTGATTGGCTGCCTGAAATCACGTGTACTTTTTCAACGGAATAATTTGTTAAACATTAACAAAATAATCTGTAACCTTTGAAATTAACAAAATGCTTACAAAATTGCATATTACCTTTACAAAACTTTCGGTAAACTATTTTCCTTTGTTAAAATAATTACAAACTCAAGTTGCATACAAAAAATTTTGTTAAATTTTACAAAATAAAATTAACTAACTACACGGAAAAACAGCTATTCTATATTAAAGATTAATCATCTCGGTCCAAGTATATGTTCATCTCACCATTCCGCAAGTATAGCTAATTTTCATTCAAGGATTGATTTATTCTTATTTGTAATATAAATTTTATACTTATTTAAAGAATATAGTGGGTTGAATGCAAGAACTAACCTATACTTATTTGGATATAAATTCAATGTTAGTTGCAAGGGTAAACTTATTCTTATATCAAGATAAACTATCACATTCTTTTAAATGTAAGCAATACTTTTTTTAAACAGAACAACCTCAAATAAAATATAAACTATACTTAATTTAAGAATAAGTATTTTTTCATACAAATTTTATAATTCTTGGATTTACAATATTTACTTTTGGATTAAATATAATGTATCTTTTATGTAAGTTAAGCAATAATTGTACTCTGTCAATAACAATATAAGTGTTCCTAACAGTTTGGTTGGTTTGGTCTCCTTCCACGATAAGATAAGGTTGAGTTTCTGTGCTTACTTTCCTTTTTGCAGCTTTTTCAATTTGTGGTTCAATAGTCGGGTTAATATCTCCAGGAACCTTTACAAAAATATTTTGTGAAATGTGCAAAAAACAAATTTGATAATTTTACCTGACAAAATATAATTAAAGCTTCCACTGATTCTAAAATACAAAATTTCCAGTGTTGTTTTCCACTAGTAAGTCTTCCTTTAGGGGGTATAATTTTTGGCTGACGCAATTCTTTGGGCTGACGCTGTGTAAAACGCCTACACAAACAGGGTTAGCGGACACTTTCGGGAGTGGGGAATATTTTTAAGAATAGATCAGTCGTACCAATATTAACTATTCTTAGAATAAATATAAGTATATTTATATCCAGTATAGTTTTATCCCTTTAAGAATAGAATGGGCTTGGAGGGAATTTTCTAAAATTTAGTCTAATCGATTGTTAATCTTAAAATAAGAATAAGATTATTTCATCTAAAGTCTTTCTTAACATTTAACAAGTAAGAATAAGATCTGATTTTTATTTAGTTTAACGTTAGTTTTAGTCTTGACAACATTAGGTCAATCATCTTATTTCAACTGTACTTAATTTTAAGTTAAGAAATAAAATCTTTTTAATTTAAGGATTGGTTTATTCTTATAACAAGATTAAGTTATTCGTAGCCCAAGCAAATTATACTTAAATCAAGTGAATTTTCTTAAGAATTAAGGTATTCTTACATTTAGAAATCTTTTTTTTCCGTGTACAAACTTATGTTAACAAATCTTATTTTTATAACAGTGTAGTCTATATGAGGTAAAAAATGTATTCGATTGGTCTAAATTATTTTTACAGCCTAGGCGATAGTTAATGACTTTAGTAGTAAGTGTTGCCAATAATCAAATTTAAAGATAAAATATTAAATTTACATTCACTTCAAGAAATATATGACTTTTGTAGGCAGCTTGAATACGTTACGTGCAAAAAGCGTAAGAATTAGGAATGCAAATAAAGTAAAGAAAGAGCATTATAACATGCACAATTTAACATTTTGAACAACACTGTCGGTGTGTAAGTAACTGAGCTCATTTGTTTTTACCAATCGCAAATATTAGGTAGCATCTGTTCTATGCTTCTCATTACAGTGTTAAAAGGTTAAAAATACATTTTATCTGCTCCCACTATGGTAACTAGGCTTTTGTTACATTGTTTTATAGCAGGTGACTGAATTTACTGTGACAAGCTGGTTACTATTGACAACGGGAGGTAAGTGAGCTACTTAGCTCCAACGTCTTAAAACGAAAAATCATAGCAGACTACGTGACTTCCTTTAATGTCAAAAAATTACTTGGGGTCAGTATAAAAAAAGTATTTTTATTACATAGAGGTAAGTTTCGACCAGTCTCGGACTCTATTGCCAGCCCTCGCACGCTCGTCCTCGACTAGTAAAATCTACTTACCTCCTTTGTAATATACTATTACGTTTATACAAATCAAAAATCTATCGGCTGAGGATGAGCGAAAAAATCGTCAAGTTAAGACATTTTTAGAGTCAAATAGATACAAAATAAGAAAAATCATTTTTTTACTGCTAATTTTATGAATTCCAACCATTATCGCAATTTTAAAATCTGTGAATGAGTTTATTTATAAGTAAGCAATGTTTCAAAATTCTAATCATCCAAAATATATTAAAAAAATAATTCTCTTAAAGTAATTATTAAATATAATATTGTATTCCTACACCCTTTGGACTTAGGATAAAAATTATGTAAATTCCAGTTTTAGAAATTAATTTTGCGACTCAACTTTTCCTTAGTCGGTATTTTTTAACGTTCTGATAATATATTTTAATATTTCCAATAAAATTTCTGTGATTTTAAAAAAAATCGTCACGGTCCGAAAACTATTTAGTTAAATATTGTTAAAGATACGTAAGTTAATTTCGAATTAGGATTTTATAAACTACCGACTAATTCCGCCCTAAACTATGAGTGGTAGTCAACTATTTCCAGAAATCGGTTTTTACTTTCTCCTATATAATTTTGACCGCACTACGTTACGCACTTTCAGAATTACATAAGTATAAATAGATAGCGTAAGGTATAAAAACTCAACATGACACAAAAAACTCCACGACAAAAAAATGGGTTGGTCAAAGTTTAACAGTTTTTAACAATATTTATTTCCAGCAGTGGCGGACATATGTTCGGTGCGGTGCCCGGGGGCCCCGATCATAAAGGGACCCCCAGACATAAAGAAATTTGTTAAATAATATAAAAAGTATTAATACACGATTGCACACCTACTAAAAAAAATTATTTAAACCGTATTTTTACGCTAAAGGTAAAGAGTGCCGAGAGCATCCGAACACCTTAAAAGAGAGTGGGGATATTATGCAGCGGCGACGGGACACCGCAGTGCACGGTTCAAAATCATTTGGCTTATAAATGCCCCAAATGATCTTCGAATTCAAAGGGGGCAAAATATCACCACTCTCTTTCGGATTTCGGATTCACTTGGTACTGTATACCGGGAAAATACGTACGGTATATATATTTCTGAAAAATTTTCTATTCTCACTGTAAAAGAAACTTTAGATTTTTTGGCATCGCCGTATTCATTCATAAGCTCAAGAATTTTATTTTACAAAGATATGAAGAATTGACTAGGAAATATCTTAACCGTTTCGTAAATCAGTTCAATATCTTGCTTAATTTAATAAAACATGACCTTAATTAAAATTATCGAATATGGAAGCAGACTTTCGTGAAGTTTTTATTTTATTTTTTATGCTTCTTTTTGTAACACCCAAGCAACACGGCTCTGTAGTATATACGTTTATTAAACGTATTGTTCGTATAAAAACCGTATAACATTTCAAAGGTATAAATAATATACGTTTTTCATATTACTTTTTTATATGAAACGTATAATATACGGATATTATAGGACTTTAACTTCAGTTAAATGATGAATTTATCGTAACATATACGTATATTATAGCAAAAAATATATTACTTTTTTTAACGTATATAAGAAACATATATTATATGTATATAATATTCCATTTTTGACACGAAGTCAAATAAAAGCCTAATTTTTTAATGGTTCTGACTCGAAAAGTATGATAGGCCCTTACAAAACTTGTTTTGTGAATATCGGATAAATTTGAGCTGTAATTAAGAAATTATTAAAAAAAACTAAATTTTAAAAACGTATATAACACGTGTTTAAATTTTGTACTTAAATGGTATAAAGTATACCTATTTTCCACACTACACAATCTGGTATATAAACGGTATACTGTATACCGTATACAGTATACGTGTACAAAACCTATATTGAACACTGCAAAATTTAGTCACATGATTAAATTTACCCAATGATGTCGCGTCTTAACCCAAACAGCTACAGGTTCCGCCCGTGGCGTCATTTTGTAAGAAAAGCCGTGCTCCAGGCATTGCAAAGTAATTATAATTACCTAGGTAAGTGTGCCTAAATACTTTAAAAAAGATTTGCTGTATTCAATTGTTGTTTTTATACATGGTTTTATTCGATTACAGAAGAAAAAAGAAGGCAAGTATCTTACTACACGTGGATAACAAATTTAAGGGTTAGTTCTTTTTATCTTTTGGAAAAGGAGTTGAGGGTAAGTTTTTAATTTATCTTTTAGAAGCTTTTGTTTAACTTTACATGAATGCATTCATGTAGGTACTTTTATCTTTATATGTTAAAATTTGTCAAATAAATTAAACGATTTTTTAGTGTCAAGTAAAGGTTTCGTATACGTATATATACTGTATACTGTATACCGTTTACATACTGCCTGTTAAAAAGGGTGACCTGATGCAGGAAATTTTAGTTTTCTATACTAGAGATTCAAAATTTCCGAAAAATTTGGGTGCCGGAAAATATAAAAACTTTTTTTTCTTTTTTTTTTTAAATTAATTATGTTTTTAAAGTGCCAGACCATTAAACTTTTATCTTTTTTATTTATATATTTTTAAAATAAAAAAATATTAAGTTTTAGAATATTAAAAATAATTATAATATTTAAATTTTAAAACAATAAAAATATGATATAAGTAGTAAATAAACAATGATAATTATAATTATAATTATTATTTTTTTACCATATAATTTTTATTGTTCTAAAATTTAGAATCTTTTTATGTTTTAAATATTTACCCCATTTCAAAATTAAATTAAAACCAATATTAGTTTACAATGTAAACTAATATTTGTTCGTAAGGTAAATTTAGAAAAATATTTTTTTAAACGTCTTTGTAATAAACTTTTAAATAATTAATTGTCTTATTAATTTTAAATTTTTAACAAAAAAAAGTATATATACTAGGGTGGGCCAAAAAAAACTTTTAATTTTCTTTTCTTTAGGTACCATGAAAATATCGTCCAAGATGACGAAAAAAAAATTCTGATAAAGTTTGAGCTCTTAATATTAATATTAAGAGGTGGCTCATCGCGATTTTTTATTTTCCATTTAAATAACACGGGGAAAAAACATTTTTTTGTTTGTAATTTTATTGCGTTTTAACAAATCAGTCAGTTGTAGAAATCAATACATATTCTGGTAGGGAATTGAACGATCTACAAAAAAGATCTGATATGATTTTTTGCTTAGTCAACTCGTTTAAAAGTTATTTGAGGTTAAAGTTCAACCTCAAAAAGTAAATGAAGACTTTTATAGTTTTTCATACTCTATTACGAAATATTGGCTCAAAAATATGAAAAATCATATTTTTCGTGAAATTTATCGAGTGTCCATCGGTAAAACAATATAATTTTTACGAAATATCAATAATCGTGAAAAAAAATTTTTTTTCTATACTTAGATACTTGATTTAAAAAAAAATCGATTTTTTTTTACATAAGTAATGACAAAAAAAATCAATCATTTTTTCAAAAAATAATAAATATTCTATTTACACTTGACTATTAGGTAATAAAAGCCATGTTTCAATAATTTATCAATTAAAATAAACATTTTTTATTTTAATTGAAAAATTATTGAAACATGACTTTTATTACTCTACATTACCTAAGTCAAGTGTATACACTTTATAAATAGCATATTTATTATTTTTTAATGATTATTTCCCTCATTATAATATGAACCAATCAAAAGCCTTGAATTTTCGAATAAATTTCGTTTAAATAAGCGATTAAATCACTAGAACTATTTAACAGCGATTAAATTTTAGCCTCCATATTGGATTTTTGTTTACGATTTTATGGTGATATTTACAAGTTTTAAAAAACATTTTTTTAAAAACAATAAAAAATAAGTTATCTAGTTTACGAAATATCAATTATTACTTATTACATACCTTAAATTAATGGAAATAATCTAGACGTTTATCACTTAACCTATAAATTTAATCTGTCAAACTATGCTCAGTAAGTTTTTTATTTGATTTTTCTTTTTGGAAAATAGTTTCATGCAAAATAATTAAAAATAAAACCCCTCGACCGCTACGCGGTCTCGTGATTTTATTAAATTATTTTGCATTCAACATTTTCCAAGAAAAACCAAACAAAAAACTACTGAGCCTAGTTTAACCGATTAAATTCATAGTTCTCGTGATATAATATATGATTAATTTTTTTGTCTCAGGTAAAGAAAAAAATTTGAATTAAAAAAAAAATTAAAAATAGGAAAAAACGTTTTTTTCACGGTTATTGATATTTCGTAAAAATTGTATTGTTTTACCGAAGAACACTCGATAAAATATAATATTTCATGTTTTTGAGACAATATTTCGTGATAGAGTATGAAAAACTATAAAAGTCATCATTTACTATTTGAAGTTGAACTTTAACCTCAAATAACTTTTAAAAGAGTCGACTATGCAAAAAATCATATGAGATCTTTTTTGTAGATCGTTCAATTCCCTACAAGAATATGTATTGATTTCTACAACTCACTGATTCGTTAAAACGCAATAAAATTCCAAACAAAAAAATGTATTTTTCCCGTGTTATTTAAATGGAAAATAAAAAATCGCGATGAGCCACCTCTTAATATTGATATTAAGAGCTGAAACTTTATCAGAATTTTTTTTTCGTCATCTTGGACGATATTTTCATGGTACCTAAAGAAAAGAAAATTAAAAGTTTTTTTTGGCCCACCCTAATATATACTATGTAATATGTATAAAGTATACTTTCTTTTGTATACAAAAGAAAGTATTCTTTATACATATTAAAATATGTAATTAAAAAAATTGTCGCAATAAAAATATTTTTATATTTTTTAATTTTTTCCTTTTTCAATTTTTTATTTTTAATATTCTGGAGTTATTTCTAAAATTTTCTTCTGTTTTTTTGTTAATTCATATAGGTACCTATCTTTCTAGGTGGTAGGTATTTCTTAATTAATTTATCATAATTAACATTAATTATTCATAATTATGTCCATTTAGTATAACAACAATAGCTGGAGTTATTAATGGCAAGTACTACCTACTAATTATTTATATTCTTTTTCCATTTTTTAGAAGCTGTAAAATTTTCATATTCAGGAAGAGAACCTCTTGATTTGAACGATTCTGTAATATCCCAAGCGATAAAAGACTGGCTGAAATTAAGCAAACACCGGCATCCGCATAACAGAGAAAAAATGTAAAACCCGTAGATACGTTATTTTTATTATAAGTTATAACTTTGTTTCCTTGTCACATTTGTGCAACAAATTTGTTTATTTAAAGAATATATGTTTTGTTTTTTGTATACGAGTTATTATTTCAGTACCGTGCAGTAAGAACAAACTTTTTAATTATTTTAGGTCACTTAAGGACTAATACATTTTATAGTTTATACAGGGTGTTTCCTAACCTCTCTGACAAAAAGAAGAAGGTGAATTCTCACTTAATTTTAAGACGAAAATGTATTTTTCGAATAAAATTAAGTGAGAATTTACCTTCTTTTTTTTTGTCTAAAAGGTTACGAAAAAGAAAAATAACCCTTTCATTATACGTATAAATGAATAAGGAAAAATAACATTTAATACACGTATTTGGTATACGTATAAATTTATATAATACATAACATTTAATAAACGTATTTGGAATACTTATTGGAATACGTGTAAAACCTGTAAATGTAAACTGCTAATATACGTTTACCATTTCATAAAAAAAATCATATATGTAAATACGTTAATGAAATGAATATAGAAATCTGTATATATACGTTGAAGTCGCGGACATTCTGCAGTTTATAATACGTTTCACATATACGACGAAGTGACGGATGGTAGTAGATCGTTTTAAACGTTTAATATACCATTCTGTGTTGCTTGGGCAGTGTTTTTTTGAAACGATCCACAGTAGGCTAGAGCGCGATTCTAGCGCGAAGAAATTCAAAATGAGTAAGTGTTTTATTTCGACCAAATTAAGGGAATTTTGAATTCTTTAATATCTGTAGATAATGAAACATTTTTAAATTACCTTCAAATCTGTTGAATTTTTATCAGGTAACCATTCAAAGTTTAGGAATTATACTTACTTGCTTCCTGTTGATAAATTGCGCGTAAAGGTATTGCTTCTCTTACAATGTTTATTAATATTTTATTCTTACTTTTTGACTATAATTGTATTAAATATTGTCATACGTTATGGCTGGAATGAATAATGGTTAGTTTTTATTATTATTGTACTGTCACTACCTTAATAAAGTAACCGCTGCATACTTTTAATATATGTATGGACATTATTAAGGTTTTAAAAAATGTCACTCACTGTCACACTTTGTGTTTAGGTTTTTTTAATAGCTTACCGTTCTGTCTTTCAAATAAATCTTAAATCAAGTGCTACTAGGCGCAACAAATATGGTTTGTTTATTTTTTTCAGTTAATACATTATCCCTAACTCATACGGAGCTTTGTGAAAAGTGTTTTAGTTTAAAGCATTTCAATATAAAATTAGTTTTAAATTACTTAGTAGACTACCCATTTTCAAAAATAGATGTATCTCGAAAAAAAAAATTATTCAAATTTTTTTTTTAATATAGAAAAACGCTGGAAGCCCAGAAGAAATATGTAAAATATATAAAAAATATGTAAAATTGTATTAAATATTGTCATACATTGGTGATGTAAACCATCAATTAAAAAGGTACTAATAACAATTAATAATTTTAAATTAATTACTGATAACTATTAGTGAATATTAATACTTTTTGCCACCACCGCGGTAGGCTAGAGAGCGCTTTCAGCGCGCGAAAATTTAAAATGAGTAAGTGTTTTATTTCGACAAAATATAGTGAATTTTGAATTCTTTAATATCTGTAGCAAATCAAATAATCTTATATCACCTTCAAATCTGTTGAATTTTTATCAGGTAACCAGTCAAAATTTAAGAATTATAATTACTTGCTTTGTGTTGGTAAATTGCGCGTGAAGGTTTTGCGCGTGAAGGTTTTGCTTCTCTTACAATGTTAATTCCTAAGTGTTTTTAATAGCTTTTAAATTCTTTTAAATAAATCTAAAATGAAGTGCTAGTAGGCGCCACAAATATTTTTTGTTTGAAGCATTTTAATAGAAAGTTGCTTTTAAATTACTTACTAGACTATGCATTTACAAAAGTAAATGGATCTCGGAAAAAACTTAGTTCAAAATTTTTTTTAAAAAAATATAGAAAAACGCTAAAAGCCCAGAAGTAATATTATTGTATAAAATACTGTCATACGTAACAATTAGGTTTTATTTTTATATAGTTCAGTTATATTTTTGTAATTTACTCATTAAAACTATAGATCTTAATTTTGCCATCACACAAATATACTTTTGTTAAAGTATTATATTGTCGATTTGTTTTTCTATTGGTAGTAAAAAGTAATTTTTATTGAAATTTTATCAATAAGACCAAAAAAATTAACATTAACTAAGAATTACTTAACCAAATAATTTCTTCGCGTTAAATTGGCTCTCTAGCCCACTGTGCGATCTTTTAAACTAAAAATGTTAAAAAATTGTATGAGATCTACAAGTGAGCAGCGATTGATTCAACTCAAGTTTGAAGAAGGGTGTTATAAAAACAGTTCTTCTGTTTTGTAATTTTTTAAAAAATATGTATTTGCCATTGTTTTTTCTATTTTTTCTGTAAAGTAATTTATAAAGGAAAAGGTACAGTGGCCACAACTATGATTTGCACCCGAGGCCCACTTCTGCTTGGACTGATTTCCAGTGTAAAAGAAAAATGACCAAGTTACACCACACTGATAAATTTATTAAAATTTATTAGATATATATGGCCAATTAATTTAAAAATGGGTTCTAAAGAATGTAGGCAACCAGGATTTCTCGTGGATGTAATACTGCAGTAGTAACCATGGTTGGGTTATGCCTTTTTAGAAGTTTTCTAATTATTCCGCAAGAACCGTGCATTTTTTCTCACTCTTCAGCGAAAAAACTATCTCTATGCAAACCACAGACCACAGGTTTGTGATGCAAACAATCACGTCGATCCATTGCTCCGTTGCTGCGGAACAACAAACAAACACACTTTCGCATTTATAATATTAAGTAAGGATTTATTTTAAGAGCTCTTGCATAGTGAACTTGTACAGAGCATGTCTAGTTTTTTAAGACACCACACGTTTCACCTGTCAATTATTTAATTAAGACACTTCATAACTACCAATAACCGCTGATATTCGCGCATTTACGACAACTGGCAAATGAGAAAGTTTCTTGAAATACATAAATTTATAAATAAATTGCATCTGTAATCGTATTGATAAAACTTAAATGATCGAATTCGATGTTATTATAAAATAAACTTTTACATTGCGTGATTTTTTGATGTGATTTGATTTTATATGAAGGTGGGGAAGAGTTGATCAAAACTCTTGTATTTTTTTAAGGTACTAAGTTTTGTTTAAGGAAGCATCGATATCTGGGGAAAGCAGACTTCTGAACTTTCGCATGAACAGCTGATTTTTTTCTCCCCAGGTGACAAAAAATTAGCGGTAAAGGCGAAAGTTAACTTTTTTAATGGAGGGGTCCAGTACAAAAACCAGGTATTTCCAAAACGATAAAACTTTATAGAAGGAAAGAAAAACGATTCTATAAATTATTGAGATTGAGATACAATATTCTATCTCGATGTACCTACAGTTCATTTTTTTTAACTGGACTGGTGTTTTTTTGTTAGGTTGGTGGCTTATGCCAGTTTGACTTAGTATTTTTAGTATTAGTAAAAATGGTACTTCTGCTAAAGAATTTAATTAAATACTTTGACACTGTCAAATTGACAGTAATATTTATTATTGATAATTTACTTGTCAATTATAAATAAAAAGATAATTATGCCAAAAATAATAGCAACGAATTCGAATGTAAAAGCCCTTTTGAGGGCAAAACTTCATTTTGATGAATTTATACCAAATGCCACAATCGAAGAAAAAGTACATCGCCTTATGGACATTTTTGGAGTAAAAAAGTAACGAATTTGGTTTTATAAATATAACATCAAACATTATTTTCACATTATTCACCATTGGACAACATTTACGTTCACAAAAAATTTTAATTTCTTTTAAATAAATTCTTTTCAAAGCGAAGATTATTATCCGCTAGGAATACTTTCTCTTCTGGGCCGTAAAGCAACCTATATTTAACTACTTTTTTTATATGATTTTACTCATCCAAGCACCACCAAAGCCAAATTAATTGCATTTTTAATGAATTTCGACAACTCAACTTGACAACTGCACAATGTAACCTACAATAATTTATACATAACCACAATTAGATTTATTTATTTTAATTAAAATTTTGCCCGCCTGGTAAAGTTAAGAAAGGAAATGGGTGTTAATTTTTTTTCTACAACAGTATATATTTATTTAAAGAGAAAAAACATTTGTGTGAATTAACCCATAGATAACCTTCACTACAAAAATGACACAATCAAAAATAATAATAAGTAACCCTAGACCACACCAATAGATAATTTACTCCAATGCATCGCCTTGTATCATATTATAGTTCCTTCATTTTTTTAGAAGTTCAATAAATGGGTTAAGTTATGTGCCAATAAACGACTTCTGAGATGACACCTCACAAACTGCAGAATGTGCTCAAAGCATTTTACCCAGGAGGACTTTTTACGTAGTAAAAGACTTGGTCGTGGATTACCCAACATTATTATTACCAGGTATAGTTTGGTTTCATTAAAATTAGTATGTAATTTTGCAGTGATGTTTTCTGCATGAAATTCTATATATTTTTTAAATATAAGTTAATATTATTATTTATATTGCCTGCTTTTGTCTGTCAGAACTAAGTTTAGGAAACATACTATTTATAACTTAAAGTAGTCATAACTTATTTAGGAATTGATTTCTGTATTTGATACCGTGAAAAAGGGTAATTGTCTCGAATAGCTACTTTTGTTGAAAACTTGGCAGGTATTTTATAATAATTAAGAGCTTACATAATGCACTTTTGTAGGTGACAAAGATGTGGTTCCTTCCACATCCCAATCCCGGCAAGTGTTAAAAGAAATTGAATTGACCAGGAATTCGTTGAAACTGCATCAACAGCACAAAATATTGATGATAAAATTTTCTCAAGTGATTTACTAGAAATTCCACTAACATCAACAGCAAATATGAATGTTTCAATGGAAACTTCATCAACATTCCAAGATAGGTGCATTCCTCCCAAAGCTATAGAGGAGGATCATTCACACATACACCACTTTACAAGTGGTCAAAGACCATTATTTTAAATGGGACTTAAAAATAATTATCTTAAATGAAATTTGTCCATAAACAAACATGATTATTCTATAAATTCAATTTTACAAATTCTTAAAGGTTTCTGAATACATTGGCTTACTTAGGCATGTTATAAAAACTAACAGGATGTCTTATATAGCAAAAATTTAATGTTTTTTACGTTTTTATGCTTCCCTGAAAATTTGATCAAATGGATAAATTTGTTTTTGACCAGGCACTCCTCAATTATTTATTTTATGTTTATTATTTATATGGACTGAGATAGTATTTTACTGTATAATTATGTTTTTGTAATATTTATATTATTTTAATTATTTCACTTATGACCTAATAATGAATATATTTAAATTTAAATGTATTTTAAGAGCCATTTTAAACTTTGGATAAAAAAAATTAAATCTAAAATTGTTCAGTGCAAAAACCAGTTAAGTACATTTCTCCTAAATTTGTGTTTTAAAAATTTTCAAATTGACTTTTGACTAAATATGTATTGTTCAAATATTCTAAATTAATTCTAATTAAGAATATGAGCAGCGCATTATTAAATTTCAAAAGTCTATTTTAAAATTAAAATATTTTAGTGGAAATTGAGTTATCTAGTTCTTGCACCCACTCAGTCGAAGACGGGGTGGGTATGAAAGTAGTGTCATTTTAGTCGCCACGTGATTTTGCCGTACCAAGCCTATGCTAAATATGTAACTACTAGAATAAAACCACGAAACTAGATTTAGTAAATAATGTATATATATTAAAAAAATAGTATCTCTGTTATAGTGTAATATTTTACAAAGTGTAAATTAATATTTAATATCTAACGATATTAACCTATGCGTGATCACGTAAGGCGAACAATAGTTGAAATTATGATTATAATATATGTATATACTACAAACGGTTCAAGACAACGTACGTTATATTTATATACTAATATAGAGACGACACAAGACATGAAACTTAACAGATAGGTGACAGTTCTGGGTTCCTCGGGACTTAATGAAGACGTCGCGACGCCGGGAATGTCAGGCTGATGATTGAACGCGTTACAAGGTTGGTGAAAGATCCAGAAGCATCTTCGGGTAATGCCTGACGGTGGCGGCTAGGGATAGGACGCCTAGATATGGGTCTATGGTAGAGATCTAGATCTCTAGCTAGAGTTGAGGTGTTGGAGTCGAGGTAGGGTATAGCCCTTAAAGAGTAATGGCTGCCATTAGTGGCGCATTATTTAAAGATAAAGCACTTAAGATTTGGGCGATGCACAGAGGGGTATTTAAGCTATCTGGGCGGTTAAAAATCGATTTTAAAAAAGTAAATTCGGGTAGAAAAACAAATTATTCCTCGAAAGAATGATCATAAGAGAACAATAATCTACTATTATTACCGTCCCACACGTGTAAACATACCTTCACAGTCAGTCGAAACTTTTAACATTTGAAGTGAAATTGTTGTTTGCGGCGTTACTTCAAAATTATTATTTTTCAAAGGTGATAGTTTCGTTTTGTGTTTTAATTTCAAGTGTATTGTTTTGGATTATACGATGGCAGGTAAGTGAGCATACTTTTCAGGTATTTTTATTAAGATAAGTTTCTATTATGAGCCTTATATGTGAAATTTAAAATAGCTTGTTATTGCTTTTGGTTTGGCTTATAATTTTTAAAAAGGACCAAATTAGTTGTACTTCCCGGAGTTCCCCGCCAAAATAAAAACTTGTATCATATATCATGATTATTCATGTTTACGACTTCGCTTAAAACTGCCACGGAATCACTTGTTTTTTGGAAATCAGAGTGTCCAACCTGTAAAGGTTCGAAATGACAATTATTTAGCAAATCTTGATTTATGTTTCTAATGATTTTTTATTTCTCTTAGGTCCATCAAACGTCAAAGTTTTTACTCGAATTAAGCTTTTCAACATGATGCAGAAACAAAATGTTCCCACAATTAATGAGAAACTTGATTTCATGGAAAATTTCCTGATAGGTTATGACGATTACACTGTTGACAAAATAAAGGAAATCAAGAATAATTTTTCACGTTTCAAGTCTGAAATAAAATTTCGATGGGCTGCAGCATATAATAAAGAGGAAACTTTTACTAAAAAGAATAAAGATTTGTTGAAAGTTAAATTTACAATTTTGAAAGTTACTAGTCGACCGGGGCGGCCTAAGAAAATATTTCAAGAATTAAGTGAGAGATCACAAAAAAAAGTGTAACAGTGTAGATGTGGAGGTCATTTTCTATGATCTTTTGAATATAGCTGGTATAAATGCCCTTTGCGTTTATAAAGCAAACCATCCCCAAGAAAAACTATCTAGAACTGAATTTATTGAGAAGTTTGCCTGGAAATTAATCAGGCCACAGATAGAAGTAAGATCAACTGTTGTCTCTTTACCGCGGTGGAGCTGAAAAGACGAGCGGGTACTCTTCTTGGATTGGAAGTGGTTTTAGCCCCCCTTTCCATTCGGCATGAACGTCAAAATTATGTTGGCCAATGCCATGTTTGCCCGTGACAAGTCTACAAGAGATGCTTGTGGCCATCACGCATGCAAAGAACACATGGAAAATTTGTGTATTACCTGCTTGGCCGAGTAAAAATATTGTCATTTTCATACCCCCATTTCTAAGGGTTGTAATAAAGTGAATTTTTTTGTATGTATATTGGTATGTTAGGTTTAGTTTACTACATGTTTTGTTAAATTTTTTGTTATTGTTTTAAATAAACATCTACGTGATATTTAAAGTATAAAAATGTAAATATTTTGTTTTTCACTTCCTATACATATATTTTGATGTAAAGTATACAGTTTATCAAAGTATACTCATAAATAAACTTATATTTTAACATTTTTAATGATTTGAGATATAAGGGGTCACATAGTAATAAACTCAACATGGGCTACGATCGTATACCGTGCGACCAACCGCTTTACAAAATACCGGGCGCCTAACGAAGGGTTAAGGAAATCATTGAAATGCTGCTTTCTGCTGAACTTCCAGCAAAAAGCGATACGGTACAGAATTCTGATGACGAGGAAACTAAAGATGATACTGAATTAATGTCTGACGAAGGCAACTCATTTTCTGACTAACTCGTCATTAATTTCCAAAAAGTTTTTATTTGTGATAATTAATTTTGTTTGATTTTCTTTAAATATTTGCCAATTATCCTTTAAATTTTATTAAATTTACTAAAAAGCAGCAGGATATTAAAATTCGACCCAATTTAACCACTAAAAAATTTTGACCGCCCAGATCGCTCAAATACCCCACTGTGCGATGTTACAAAATATTAGTTGGATCTGATCAGTGTGTCTGCAGGAAAGCAGGGCCCAAAAGATGGTGGGTCGGCTCTTGGTGATGCTTAGGATATTTCCAGAAAGCGGTAGCGTCCCGTAAGCTTTGATCCGGAACAATCCGATATGTGTGTGTGTGTGTTTCAACAATAACTAACTAAACAATACATTACACAATTTAATAGTGCAATTGTGCCTGCAATACTCCAGTTTATAACTGAGCGGCTAATTTTAATCCGCAAACAGGGCAGCACTTTGCTTAAGCAGGACGAGCAGGAATTCAACTGTTCTACACACTTTAAATCTGCATACTGACTGAAGTTAAAAACCAGCCAACCACAAGCGCTTGATTTGAAGACCAGGACTAAGTAGGGGTGCGCAAAACCCACTTTACATATTGCCCTAATGCCAAGATGGATTCGATTTCCTAGCAAGGTTTCCAACTGACAATAACAAAGCCAACATAAATTGTGCCAAAACGATATGAGAAGTACCACCAGGATACAACGAGAGACTACCAAACGAACACAAACAAGGTAGGTACAAATGCATTATTTAATTATTCACAATTTAACAAAACAATTATTAATCTTTATTTTAAGTTTCAGATTTCGATGTATGTGCGTCCCCCAAAATTATTTAAACAGTTATAAAAAATGTATATAGCTAGTTACTTTATTACATTTTTTCATCAGCTTTATTACCCAAAGTATTCAACATGGAAATTAACACGTTACATTCTTTACAATAGTTCCTGGCACTATTAATTAATGTAGCAAAAGTTACTATTGCTGTTGTATGATTTTAAATAGTACATTGACATTGACATTCTATATTGATTTATTATAGACCACCAGGAATCCCAAACAATTGTTAAAAAAATACTGCCTTCATTATTTAAAAAGATACATAGTTCATTTTTTTTTTGTCTGGACTGCGGCAACGTTGCAAATTTAGGGATTTGGTTGGTAAATACAGTTGTCAAGTTGGTCGCATTGATTAAAACAAACTAAGCTGGTTATAAATCTAATTGTGGTTATGTATAAATTATTGTAGGTTACATTGTGCAGTTGTCAAGTTGAGTGTCGAAATTCGTAGTTAAAAATGCAATTAATTTGGCTTTGGTGGTGCTTGGATGAGTAAAATCATATAAAAAAGTAGTTAAATATAGGTTGCTTTACATGCCAGAAGAGAAAGTATTCCTAGCGGATAATAATCTTCGCTTTGAAAAGAATTTATATAAAAGAAATTTTTTGTGAACGTAAATGTTGTTCAATGGTGAATAATGTGAAAATAATGAGTGATGTAATATTTATAGAACCAAATTCGTTACTTTTTTACTCCAAAAATGTCCATAAGGCGATGTACTTTTTCTTCCATTGTGGCATTTGGCATAATTTCATCAAAATGAAGTTTTGCCCTTAAAAGGGCTTTTACATTCGAATTCGTTGCCATTATTTTTGGAATAATTATCTTTTTATTTATAATTGACAAGTAAATTATCGACTATAATTACACAAGAGCTTATTTTTAGCCAGATAAATTTTTGTTTTCCTTAAAAGCTTGTTACCTAGCAATTTGACAAGAAAAAATGTCATCAATCAAAATTGCGAGACCGTAGGTCGAGCGATTTTGTCAGATGACATTTTTTCTTGTCAAATTGATAAAAGGTAATAAGTTTGAAAGTTAGAAAACATAAATTTATCCTGCCAGAAAAAAAAGCTCGAGTGTAATTCGACGAGATAATTTTGTGATTAATTGATGATTAAGTCAATTTTTTAAATTTATTTAAATGAACAATTAGTAAATGAACAATTATTATAAATAATTCTGGATGTAGAAGATAGCTCCAGTGTATTATTTTCTTCAATAAAATCTGTAATGCTTGCATTTTGAATGTTGTTTTCATTGTTTGACTGACAGGCAATTTTCATATCATTTCGTAAATTTGAAACTATTTCTTTATGATGTGTTGCATCTATTTGTAAATATGGTTTTAAAGAATTGCTATTAGAATGGCCAGTTAATTTAATGAGTTGTTGGTCGCTTACTCCCGCTTTAGCTAATTCGGATACAGTACTGGCTCGGTTTGAATGGTTTGTTATTTTGATCTTTTTTGTGTCGAGTCCAATTGCAGTTACTGAGATTTGCGTCCATTTTGAGATTATGTTTTTACCCAAGGGCATGTTTTTGTACCAACCTTTAGAATTTTGTTTATTCCAAAATGGATTTGGAGTAAGAAACATACGATCTGATGTTATGTATTTAGATCTTTTTTCCAGAAGAACTTTAAATAGTCTTACTGGACAAATGCTTGGATCTTCCTCATTTTTTAAAATCCATTTACTGTCACTTAATCTTTTAGATCCTCCTTGTGCAGTCTTAGAAAACACTGGATTGTATTCAATTCTGCCTGTGAGCATCCCATCGTTGGTTTTTTCTTTACTAAAATAATACAACATGCATGCTGCTGCTTCTCCACCTCTCCATGCTAACTCGTAAGAAACAATATGGAAGAATCTTTTTTGTAAACCTTCTGGTTCATTTCCTTTCCATATCTTAGCCATTTTTATAATTTCCTCTTTTGTGAGAGCATCGAACTTCTTTTTCTGCTTTCCGGAATTCTTTGTAACTCCTTTCTTTTTGCATTTCTAGCATCACGGGCCTCTTTGAATACAATATCGGAAAATGATTAATTTTGATATTAAAATCTTGATAGTATTTCTCTTGAAGCATTTTTGCTGTTGAGTTCCACATAGTTTTGAAAACGTGTTCCTTATAATCATCTCCATTAATTTTTTTCATATTGTATGCCCAATCTAGCAAAATATTTGCTAAGTCTTGCTGTGATGTTGAGTCGAGTAGTTTGTAATTCCTCGCATTACAAAATGCCATAAATTGTCGCCAAATTTAAAATTTGTTCTTTAATTTTTTTGTCGGACACAACACCAAAACGATTCATTTTAAAATATTTTTGACAACTGGTATTAAAAAATAATTATTTGCAAGGTTGTCAAGGAAATGAAATGACACGAGGTAAATAAATCATTATCCACTTGCAAAAAGTTACCTTCCTTTTTATCCGTTATCAAAGTGACTTAAATGTAATTCAACTACGACGTTTTCATGTAAGAAAAAAATTATCAATAAAAAATATTATTGTAAATTTGACAGTGTCAAAGTATTTAATTAAATTTTTTAGCAGAAGTACCATTTTAAAATACTAAAAATACTAAGTCAAACTGGCATAAGTCACCAACCTAACAAAAAAACACGAGTCCAGATAAAAAAAAATGAACTGTATCTTCCTTAAATGCCAACATTGCAATAATAAAGCGGCAGTTTAATAGGTATCGAGAAAACATTCAAAAGCCGATAAATCCATTTTAACTTATTCTGAAATATTGGCCAAAAATGTGTACAGCAGAGTGCCCCAAATATTTAAAAACTATTAAAAGGGAATGTTGCTCCTGTTGGGTTGTATCTATTTCGGTTGTTTACCAAAATTAGTAATAATTATAATTATAATCGGTAGGTACTATCCTCTTAAAATGTCAAAATGGATTTATCGATTTTAGCATGTTTGCTCCACAATAATTCTTAATCATCATGACAACAAAAAACAATTGTAGTATTAATGCAACAATACTAGGAAGTGAAAAATAAATTCGCCAAAACAAGCAGGCTAAAGGCATTTATTAAGCATTATTCAATCCAAAAATACATACCATAATACTCACTAAAGGAATGCATGTCATTATCTAACAAAAAAGCTGACAAGATCTAATTTTAAATTTTAATTATTGTCTAAGGTGTGATGCCAATTAACCAACAAATTGTTGCCAAACATAAAAATCCTAAAATGAATTTTCCCATAAATGGTTTAAACATTATCTACAGGGTGTTTAAATGGAACACCCCTCTAAATATTTATTTGAAGATAATTTTGTGACAAAAATTAAAAAACAAAAAAGCATCGATATAATGGATAAAATGGGTGATTCTACAAAAGTTGGACAACTTAATGTCATCAGTCAATAGAGGTATTTTAATATTTTTTGAAAATATTTCAGTATATTACAAAAGATCCAGGTTTTTTTAACTTGTCCACCCAATTTTAATGTATTTTAGTAGAAATACATAATAAATATTCAAAACATCAGTACCTTGGCGTGTCACAACTCCTAAATCAAATATTTGAGTGGTTTTATTTTAAAATATATTCAATTTATCTTGAGTGTTTCAATTTCACTACAAACTATAAAACATTAAATAATCTATTTTTCATATTTTATCATAGATTCAAATAATAGCAATTAATAAAACATTGATAATCTTTGTACTCACTTTTACCCGTCAGTTCTGTGTCCAATGTTAAAATTCAAAATTCCTGCGAAATATTGAACTTTAAAAGTCAAGTCCTCGTTTTAACTTAAGTGTTGAGAAAAAAATACCTACAGAGCCCGCCCTTTGTCCAACAGTCATCTTGAAAACAATGCAAGCGGCGAAGTTCTCATAACAAAATACTGTTTAATTTTCTCCGAAAACTATATAAACAAAATGAGGTCAAAAGTTGCCCAACTTTTGTAGAATCACCCATAACATTGTGTTTTCAATGTAACTCCCTGTATATTTTTGAATATTTCGAGTATTTTATTATAATTTCAAAAATATATAATTTGTATACGTTTGAATACAATTTTTTATTAATAATTGAACCAAAAACACGGATAAAGAACTCACGTAGTAATATAACCATGTTTTTATTATTATTTTTTAACAAAACGCTAATAATTGTTTCAAACGCCATGCTTATTTTAGGGTTCTTTATCCATGGCAACCATGTTTCTCGTGTTAAATTAAGCATAATTTTCTGCTCAGTTTAATACAAAACACAAAAATACAAATACAAACTTTATATTTTTGAAACTCTATTTAAATATTCAATAATATACAGGGTTTCATTGAAAAAAACAATTTTTTTAAATTTATCGATACTTTTTTGTTTTTGAATTTAAAAAAACTATGCAAGCTGGATTTTAAATTTTTTCGATATTTCTTCTAATAAAAATTGTATAGGGGTGTCCCATTTATAAGAAAACACCTTGTACATTGGGCCTTAAACTTGAAACAATAAAACAAGGTAAACCTAATGTTTTTAAGTATAAAACAAAATAGTTGTTGATTTGTATAGTATTTGACTTCTAAATCTTCTAAGCGTAAACTTTACATTGTAAAGGCAATATCCTTAAATAGACTCCATTGAAAAAAATACATATTTTACCCGTCTATACGCAGACTAATAAATCCAAGTATATGTAGAGTAAAAAAATGGTGTATTAAGTAATTTATATGTAACAGCCCCGAGTGCTGGCGTGGTGGGACGCCAAGTGTATCTTATCCAGCAACTGGAGAACTGGTACGAGCTAACAGTGTGCGCTTGCTGGCTTGGTGTCCAACATGCTAGTCTTTCAAGTCCCCCAGCCAACACATGCAGATCACACACGTCCGAACATTCTGCTGCTCTTCCTCCTTGTCCATCCTTGCAGGATAACAACGTCGTCCTTACGTCTGCAGTACAAGTGAATCGGTTCGCGTGCACAGTGCAACGAAGTTTTTATTATTATTATTATTAATTTGTGATTATATTGTGTGTGGATCAAGATTTATTTTAGTGTTTGGTGCTGTGAATGCCGGAGTGTACTTTTCTTGCCGCATCTGCGATCTGTCCTTCAGCTTATTTACTTACGAAAGGCCATCTTATCCCTCTTCTTTTTTCGTAACACGGTAAGCTAAACAACCTTTATTTATCTTTTCTAAATACATTAATTAGTGCGACGATCTTGTTTATAGCACGGTTTATTTCTTTTCAAAAACACCACCTACCTACTTAATTAGTCATTATTTCTTAAATACCGTCACATCAAATTTATTTTTATCTAAACATTAAGCTAAAATAAATCTCCCAACCTTTTGTAAAAGTTTTAAACATTTGAGCTCCCTTTCGTTCTTTTATTTTATAAGTATAAAAAAATGATACTCAAATAACAAAATAAGATAAAATAACTATTTTTTTTAAGTACAACTTTCACTTAAGAAAAATTGATAGGAACAGGAATTATAAACTAAGAAAACTGAACTTAAATCCATATTAACGTAAACTGTCACATATAAATTATATTTAACTACATACATACAGGTGATATATAACATAACATTTTTACTCAATATGAAGCCATAAAATTTATTTAAAATTTAGATTTTGTTTTAAAGGAAAAAAAACTGTAAAGTATGTCATGTGAAACCAACTAATTTTAATAATCAATTATAGAATATGTAAAACTCTAAGAATAAGTTTTAATTATACAATTATATTATAAAACTCATATATTTAGCATACGTAGCTGTTTGGCAACTATTCCTTGACTGAAAAGTAGTAATTTTAACATTAACTAAAGAAATAAAAAAACGTTGTTCGTCTAGGTGTTTCCTACACATGGTGTGATTTCGGAGTCCCAACGTACAAACTTAAAATTACTAGAAAAATGCTAGAAAAGCATGACTAAAAACAACAAAAACAAGGAATAAGTTAATATTCGTTTTTATTACACGTGCATAAATAATAATAATATTAATGATAATGTTTATTGCCCTACAGAGAAACTTCAATTACAGGACAAATAGCAAATTTAAATAATTAATAACTATTTTAAACTCACCAATAAATATACAAAATAAAATTATTAATTTTAATTAAAATTAATAACAGTATTAAAAAATAACCAACAAAATGCACCAGATAAGATAGGAAGTACCGTGCGAATGGCATTAAGCATAAATGACATAAAATGTCATAACATGACATAAAGCATACATGCACAGCCTACTACATATAAAAATAACCTGGGAAGTTGCTTTCAATAGTGTTTGGTAATCATTCTCAAACTTTTATAATTATTATTATTAATAAATTGTAAACACTTCTAATATAACTTAAAATTAATATTATTATGTATTCTAAATTAAAAAAGTAATACATTGTTAACTTAATTATGACGTTACTATAAAGTAAAATATTAATCCGTAATATTTGGAATTCTTTTTTTTTAAATCTACATCCAACGGAATATTTCTAATAATTGCTCTTTGCTTTTTGTGATGGTTATTATACATTCCGTATATTATTAAAAAATATGTATCTTCTGGTTTAACAATTAGTAATTAGTACTTAAGTACTAAATTTATTAACTTTTCTTTATACAATATAGAAAATATTAACAAATTATACCTTGTGTTAAAAATCCATTTCCCCTATTTTTTGCAGACAGTTTATATTATAGCACTTCCTAGCAAATACTCTAGTCTTACTATAATTTAAAAAATGTACATTACGGTCTTATTTAAAGCCGAGCTCTGGGTTCGCTGCCGAGGCCTTAGCCGAGGCTGCAGATCTGAGTGAAGCAGTTGATATGCTTTTTTCGCCGTGTTGTACATACTGTTTTTTTATAAAGTTATATAATTCTGTATTTACATTGACATTTTCGAGTTTGCGACAATTTGACGTTTGACATAATATGTTATATTATAGGTTATGTATATGTTATATTATAGGTTATGTATATGAATTTATTCTACAGTGACCTGTAAGTTTACATTTTCTTTGTTTGTTTCGAGCTAAACCCAATAGATGGAACCACTCTTCATATGTTATTTCAATGTATTTTCATTATTGTACGGCGGTGTATAATAATTTGACTTTTGAACTGCGTAAGGTATATAGGCTTATGAGTGCTTGAAAAATAAGTGTCGGTCATTGTATTCTTACCTAAACTCTCAAAATAATTAAAAAAAGTTATTAAAAAAATGAAAAATGCAAACATTTCTAAAATACCTACATATAAAAATATTTGTTTTTATAATTCAGTTCGATGATAATTTTCCGTTTATATTTTTTTAGATTATTTTGCTGGACCTTTATTTTAAGCAGATACATTAATCATGTAAAAAACTAACCTTTAAATAAAATTTTACAATTTATTTTTCATATTTGTTATTTTAATTTAATAAAAAAGTTTTGTTCGGAGGAGTTTTTAGGAGATCCTGTATGACCCTAAAGTAATTATTTTAGTTTTATTTCATGTTTTTAAAAAGAAAAATTAACCAAATAATAAAAATATGATAAAATAAAAAAAATATTCATTTTTTGTTCTCAAGTTTTATAAAAATTGTATTTACATTTATAGTATATTATAAAAATAGATTTATAAGTGTTACACAGGTTTAATTATTCACGAGCGAGTTTTTAAAAAATGAGTGAAGTAATGTTTTTTAGAATTAAAATTCTAAACTTTATTTGTCATTTATCTGACATTTGACTGTCTAGCGGTTTTATCTTCACTTTTTACCCATCTCATATCTTTTAACTTATTTTAACCTTACTTTTTCCAATTTAATGCATTGGTGTATTAAGTAACTTAGTAAACTAGTGTAGTAAATGTATAAGTAAATAAATAAATAATTTTATCCGAAATCGGCAGTAAAGTAGTCAACAATCGGCAGTAAAGTAAAAGAAATCGGCAATAAACTAGGAGGTCGATTGGTCCATTTCATAAAATGTTTTTAATAAAAATAATAAGTTAATTTTATTAATTAGATTAAGAAATCACCGCGGGGAGCAAATATATCATAACCGTCGCAACAGTATACGTAGACACTTCCTACATTCAAATGACATTTGATTTGATCATCAATATTAAATATTAGTATCTCTCTAAAAATGAATTAGTCAAAAGTAACTAATTTAATAGTTAATAGTGGCTGCTTTTTCACTTGTGCCATGGTTAACCATGGAATACCATGGTATTCCAAAATTTAACATCCAATTCTTATGTAAAATTTTCCCCTGAATCAGAAAATACCGTCAAAATTTAAAAAAGTAGCACAGTTTTTCAGATATAGTCAGTTCCATATTAAATGGAAAATTGACTATATCTCAAAAACTGTTCCACTTTTTTTAACTTTTGACGACTTTTTCGGGTTCAGGGGAAAATTTTACATAAGAATTGGCTTTTAAATTTTGGGATACCATGGTATTCCATGGTTAACCATGGCACAAGTGAAAAAGCAGCCACTATTAACTATTAAATTAGTTACTTTTGACTAATTCATTTTTAGAGAGATTATTAAATGTGATTTCGGATAAAATTTAATATGCACCTCGGCATTTAAGTCATTTTTTACCACTCACGTGGTTATTTGCCTCGGCTTTCGCCTCTGCAAATAATTTCCACATTCGTGATAAAAAATACGACTTTACTGCCTTGATACATATATAACTATTTTCGTATTCTTAATAAATATAGCATACTTTTTTAGGAGAATATAGTTAAGAAAAGTACTATAATTTCATGGTTAGCAACTTACTTGGTAACACTTTTTAATAAGCAAATCCTAAAACTCGTCCGATTTTATAGTAGTATTCAAGGGGCGACTAATGATCAATGGTAATTTATATTTTATCAGTTAAAGCTTTTTTATTAAGAATATCAAAAAACATGTTCAATGCGTAAGAAAGTGAATTTTCTGTTTTATCACTTTATTTCACAATTAACTATTCTTAAGTATTCTACGTATTCTAAATAAAAAAAAACATGATTGGATAAAATAAAAATGAATGTTTTTGTACTAACCCTACAGGGCTAATTTTTCTGTTTCCTTGTGAAAATTAAATTTATGATTTTTTAAATTATTAAAATATTTATCTCTATAGGGTTCTTAACATATATTTTATTAAAAAAAATTATCAAATTTGTCAATATCTCAAAAAAAGTAAGGTAAGGTAAATCATAAACAACAAAGTTTTTAACCATAACAACAGATAAAAAAAACTTTTTTGCCAGGCGTAAAATAATTTGTATATTATAAGTATTCATAGAAAGTCTCAAAGAGTCAAATTATTATAAACTTCCGTACAGAAATAAAGGTAAAATGTCATCATGTTAAATGTAACCTAAAAATGATGTGAAATTGAAATTAAATGCTTGAAAAAAATAATGTATAAAAACCGGTGGTGAAAGCTTATTAATTGCCTTGCACACAATCTACTGCCTTAGCTGTTGCCTCGGCAGTAAAATGTATGCTCTACTATACCCCAGTAGCACACCAATATTGGTAAAATATTATTTTTACATATTGGCCCAATGATGGAAACGTCAGATTGTATTTTAATGGTCCTATATTTGTATTTAATATTGATCCAATATAAAGAAAGCACATATTATAATATGTGCTTTCTCCGCCTGGTCTATAATGTACTATTATTTGCCGCCCAGTGTTAAAAATTCAACAAGCTACCAAGGGAAAAAGTTTTGATATGCTTTACCAAATAAAGTTAAACAAACAAACAGTTACTTCCAATTAAAAAAAAGATCATGACAATTCTTAAAGAAAATAATTTTTATATTACGAATGAATTCTTTGAATTTTCCTGGTAAATAACATTTTAATAGTATATTATGTTTCAAGTTTGATAAACGCCCGCTTTATTCAAAAATTTTAATTAGGTACGAGCGAGCTTGCTTCCTTTAAAATAAACTTTAAATGATGGTATAAAAGCAGTTTTTCACAGTGAAAGTAAAGAGAATGGTCAGTACAAACTTATATATAAACTTTTGAACTTCAGCCCGTGACTAAAAACCTGTTTCTCGTGACTGAATCGCCATAAAGCCATAGCTTGTCAATTTGTAATTTAAAGATCACTTAGTGTCATGGAAACATGTACAATAATGGGCATTTTAAAGGTGGGAGGAGAAAACACTTTTTAAATGTCTTGTAAGAAGAAAACTTTATTATTATTATTATTTATTAATTTTTGTGATTGTCCTAAACAATTGTAATTGGCGTTTGGATTATTAAATATATTATTATTACTATTATTATTATTAACAGGAAACGATAAAGACAATCAATTTACAAGAAGTACAAAATATAACTTGTAGATAAATGGACTTATTTCAAGAATAGTATATTAAAGAAATAATGTCATAAGACGTCATTTTGTCGTACGCGGACAATTTATAGAACGAGCGACGAATGAGCGAGTTTTCTAATGAACGAGTGCGACAAAGGTCTTATGACATGAGTTGCTATTTGCTATTTTATCTATTTTGCAAAAATTCTATAAAAAAAATTAATTTTATACCTTAAATTTAATTTGGTCGAATTTTACTTTAGATAGTTGGTATTACAGTTATTGGTTTGACAGTTAATATCAAAGTCGATTCGCCATGCCATCCTTAATTTACTTATTTACAATAAGCGGCTGTTAATGTTAAAGAAGAAAAAAAAGATTTTCTTTGGTGTTAAACAAAATTTATTGCCAGAAAAGTCTTGTAAGTACTAGAAAAATATGCAAAATATTATGCTGTTTAAAGTATAGCCAACCTATAAAATCAAAATTTTGGGTGGGATAAAGTATCTCATTAAAGCACCGAAAGCAGTGTTATAATGAAGTCATTATGAACGCAAAATAGATAAAAATAATTCCAGTCTAAAGTATAAGATGATACCCTTGATATATTAACATTAATCTACACTTTATAATATATAAAAATTTTAAAAATAATTCCAGTCTAAGTATAAGATGATACCCTTGATATATTAACATTAATCTACACTTTATAATATTAATAATATTTTAAAATCTACATAGTTAAAAATAATATATCTAAATTACCTAGAGCTCTTATTCACAACAATTTTATATTAAATATTTCTTAACAAATTATATGATACAGTACGAAAATGCAAATAAATTTAGGATATTGAATCAAAATATGTTAATGTAGATAAAGCGATGTAAATCAAATTTAGCAAGTATTTATTACTATAGAGCGTAATAAAGAGAGCATCTTGATCTTTCGGCTATTTATAACTTGACGATTCTTAATATAAAGTTGTAAGCGCCAGACATTGTTAATAAGGTGTAATTCATTTAATTTTAATTTTACTTCTTCTTATTGTGTTTGTGTATAGTAACTCGCGTGTTCTTTAAAGAAAACAAACTTATACGATGTCATCTGAAGCGTAAACAAGCAGCCAGTGGCGGATTCAGGATTTTGGTTTTGAAGGGGCTTGATCCAGCTGAGGGAAGGCTTTATCAAGATAAACAAAAAACACTAAAGAAGCCCACAAAATTTTATTTTGCCTATTTAACGCGAGTCTCCTCGGACAACTTTTTGCAAATTACACTGTATGTAAATTTTTAACTTTTGAAATATCACAGCTAAACGCTCGGACACGTAGATTCCAAATCCGTGCTCGGTTTAGCTATATTAGGTTTAAAAAAGTTTTTCCTATTGGAAATTCGACCAGGCGACACACTGAATTTGTAAATTAATATAATTTACCTCTTGTGCCAACAGTTTTATGCTTTTTATTTCATTTAATATAATATCCTCAATTATACTCAATAAAAAAAAATCAGCAAAAAACATTTCAAATTTCCTAAATTATCGTAGGTATTATCATAAGGGCATTTAATTTTTCCGAAAAGAATCGAAAAAACACGTTGCTAAGTAATATTTTAACAAAAAGCATGAGTGCTGGTGGCAACAAAATTTTGCACCTGCACGAATGCATTTTGTTAAAAAATATTACTTAGCATTGTGTTTTTTCGATTTTTTTCACAGGAAAAATTTGATCCCGAATGGTATTTGACAAGACTATTTCATGAGTAACAGTTAACAATTAAAATATAAATTGCAATTTATGGTGACAACAGCTTTCAAGTTTTGCCGGGGGTAATCTCGAAAAAACTGCTGACAGGTGCTGTCACACAGTTTTTTCACCTAGAAACCATTTGTAATTTAAAATTGCGCGTTTGTGATTGGTGGAAAATAAGACGAGGGAAATAATCGTAAGTAATATCATAAGGGCATATAATTTTTCCGAAAAAAATCGAAAAAACACGTTGCTAAGTAATATTTTAACAAAAGACATGAGTGCTGGTGGCAACAAAAATCCGAGTCGAAGACGAGGATTTTTGCACCTGCACGAATGCATTTTGTTAAAAAATATTACTTAGCATTGTGTTTTTTCGATTTTTTTCACAGGAAAAATTTGATCCCGAATGGTATTTGACAAGACTATTTCATGAGTAACAGTTAAAAATTAAAATATATATTGCAATTTTTGGTGACAACAGCTGTCAATGCGTCTTATATAAGACCGTGGCCGCGGGTAAACTCGAAAAAACTGCTGACAGGTGCTGTCACACAGTTTTTTCACCTGGAAACCATTTGTAATTCAAAATAGCGCGTTTGTGATTGGTGGAAATTAAGACGAGGGAAATAGTCTAAGAAAAACCGTTAGGAACACGTGTATCTTTTGATCAATTAACTTCAAATTTTGAAAGAATTTGTTACTTTTTTAATTTGGAAACGATGTGTGGGTCCGCCAAATTTAATTTAAAAAAAAATTATACAGGGTATTTAATTTTTTTTTCCAATATCTTTGAATTTTGACCTGATACAGATAAACCAAGCACGACCAAAAATTAAGTGTAGGTGTCCGAGCGTTTAGCTGTGATATTTTCACCTCCCTACAGTGTAATTCAATGACTTCGATAGGTATATCTCGGTGAATATCCATGTACGTACGTACATATAAGCCAAACCGTTCAACCTATCTGCTGTCATCGTCGTATCAAGGTACGATTTTATTAGTTTAGGAGAAGAGAAGCAACGTTTCACACTAAAAGTGAATACTGGTAATATTGCGAGAATTTGTAAAAGAATGTTTATATTTGGAGAAATCTTATTTGTCCTTTGATGCGCCTCTGCTGCTGTTTGGGGAGATGTTGCCTTTCTTTTTAAAGCTTCTTAAAAAGAGTTATATAAGAGGATATACCCTTATAAGGCAAGCGCGCTGCTGTAAAAACGTAGATGCAGAGGTCAGATTTAGGTGGGAGGGGAAAAAAATCTAAAAACCTGATGATTGTCAGCCTTTTATACCAAGTGTACCTGTACCATTTTTAAATTTCTTTTCAATCCTTAAAACTACTTCATAATTTTTTTTTCAAGCTTATACCTAACAATTTTTGTATTATATATATATGTCAGAGATTAACGAGGGCGACTGAGGGTTAGCCTGCCTAGACAATCTCTCAAACCAAAGAGTAAGAATTTGCAGATGATGGCCCTTTCCACTCTTGGTTAGCCTCGTTTACTTATACCTACTTCTATCAAAAAACCTTGTTTCCATCAAAAGATTTTTGGGTGGCCGGTTTAAATCGTTTTCACTCCAGAGCGAAAACAAAAGCAGAATTAGCGTTCCCAAATAAGCCCAGAAAAGTTCAAATCCAAAAGTTCCAATCCTACAGAAAAATGGCTGTTGAACAATATATTCAATTAAGAAAAGTTAATGTGAACTAAAGTTAACATATAGTTTTAAATATCTACATTAAACATGTTTTACCAATAATTCGAAATCTGCCGGCATCTGCATGTTTATAGTTCCGTTAATCCCTTAGAATTAAATGTGTTTAGGTGAAAATTTGTTCTGTAACCTTGCCAACCATGTCAAACTGCAGGTTGATTTAAGTGCTGTGATGCAACTAATGCGGGTTCTAACGTTTATAATAATCGCCAAGGAAAATGCGCGCTCATTCGCTCTATTTAAAGTTACTAGGATAAACGTAATTATTAATTATCATGCTTTATGCGTGTATTTGTCGTAATAAATTGACAAAAAAGTGGCCAGAAGAACAGTTATTATGTTTGTGTGCTCTTATTATAAATAAATAGAGGTTGAATTATTGCAATAAACCTACGCCAACACAATATAATATTATATTTATTTCTTAGCTTTGTCTAGTGACGTATTCTTTGGTTTTACCATGATAATTTGTACATATTTTTTTTACTTACGTACATAGGAATTTAATTTTACTTTTAAAGTAGTTCGACCAGAGTAACGTTTGTTTGTTTTAATAAAATTTTTAGGACCCTATCTTCAGATAATTTGGTCTTTTATTATAACAGATGCCTTATATCTGGCTCAGCGTAAACATTAACATTTTGTATTTAATGGTACGTGCTTTAATTAAAATGGTAGTTATTAATTATAGAATTTAGAAGATACTTTTAATTCCACGGGACACTCAATAATTACCTTTTATTTAATGGAACACCACACCAAATGATGATTTTGGCCTGCTAAACTAGAAATAATAATAATTTTTTTTATGGCAAAGTTTTCGAGATATAATTTTTTAGAGGTTTAGAATTTGTGTCGTATCTCAGTTAAAAACGGCAATCCTGGTTGCAAAATGTATCAAATTAAACATAATGAAATCGCCGATAAATATCACTCTATTAGTGGCCAATCACTTAAGTAATTATATGCAACATTTTCCTTTTGTCCAAGAATGAATAAGAATCATTGAAATATGACCTTTTTTGAAATATCTACAAAGAGTTTAAACTTTTACAAAAACAGTTCTGGATGAATGACAAAGTTACCTACCGTTTATGTACAAATAGCAAAATTGCCGTAACATACAATTAATTTACAATAAATTTTGAGGATACAGTTATTTGTTGTTTTTTTATTAATTTCTTTTTTTGTTGTTTTGGTTCAATTTGAACCGGTCAAATTTCAAATTTTACATTGTGATGTCGCTGTTATAGATATGCTTTTTTTTATTATTTAATTATTTAAGGCTTCTAGATAAATAATTAAAAATATTTATATTCTTTTTCATTACCACATATTTTAAGAGCATATGCCACCTATGTTTTACAGTAAAATTGTAGTAGTAGTAAAGTTTCTTAAGTTTTAGCAACTAAACCTCAAAGTTATAGTATCGTAATCACAACGTTGTATACAATCCGTTGGAACGTGACTGTTCAAAAAAGTGTTCCCCATTTTAGTCAATTTCACGTAATAGAACCATTTCTACCACGTGGCAGAGATTTTGGCAATACAGTTCCAAGTTTAAGTGGTCAATATGTTTTATCCACTAAAAATGCTACTTGGGTGCGTTATTTGACACAATAAACTAAATGAAAACAGAATTATCAACCTAAGAAATTGGCATATTGACTACATTGACATCACACTTTTTTCTCCAATTGGATTGTACTCTAAAAATGAATTAGTCAAAAATGACTAATTTAATAGTTAGGTATTAGTGGCTGCTTTTCACTTGTACCATGGTTAACCATGGAATACCATCGTATCACAAAATTATTATGTTAAGTTGTCTCCTGAATCCGAAAATACCGTCATAAAAGTGGAGCAGTTTTTGAGATATAGTCAATTACATATTAAATGGAAAATTGAATATATCTCAAAAACTGATCTACTTTTTTAACTTTTGACGACATTTTCGGATTCAGGGTACAATTTTACATAAGAATTGATCGTTAAATTTTGGGATACCATGGTATCCCATGGTTAACCATGGTACAAGTAAAAAAGCAGCCACTAATAACTATTAAATTAGTTATTTTTGACTAATTCATTTTTAGAGAGTATAGATTTTTTTGTTATATTTTGATGATTTTTAATCGTTCTTGACGAAAAGGAAAACATTTTTGTAAAAAACATTTATATTCTAGCCCATTTTACTTAAACTACTCGACTGATTGGGTATTAATTAATCTTATAAGAGAGTGGAGATTCTATTATGTTTAATTTAATACTTTTTGAAATTATGTTGGCGTTTCTTACTCGATTTCACCCAAATTGTACCTAAAGCTGCATTTAAAGAACAAATAAAAAAAATTCAAATTTCTTTTCTCAAAAAACATTGCCATACCTGTATTATTTTGTATTGTTAGCAGCCTGCTAGAAGCAGGCCAAAAAATAGTGATATATAATTGGCATTTTTTTAAATTACTTTGTAAACGGGTATCTACCATTTTTTGTGAGAACAACCTTAAAATTAAAACAATAAAATTAAATGCTTTTTTAGACGGATATTACTTTTATGACCACATAAAAACCTGTAGAAGAATTAGTGGACAGTTTTTTTACAAAGAGACCGAAAGATACACATTAATGTTTAGGTACATTAGGTATATTAACTATTTTTATTAAACTTTTTAAACTTGTACTTATTTAAAAAAAAACAGAAGAAATAGAGGTACTGAACATTTTTATTTTATAAAAAAATTAAGTTAAATTTGGGAAAAATTGTAATATTTTTATATGTTATTTATCCATTTCCTTATTTTATTTTTTATTTAGTTGCAAAGTATATAAGAAAATGGATAAATAACATACAAAAACATTACAACTTTTGCCAAATTTAACTTAATTTTTTTATAAAATAAAAATGTTCAGTACATATATTTCAACGCGTTGCCTATTTGATTAAATTTTGATTAAAGTTTATTTACTATACTCTCTAAAAATGAATTAGTGAAAAATGACTAAATAATAGTTATTAGTGGCTGCTTTTTCACTTGTGCATGGAATACCATGGTATCCCAAAATTTAACAGCCAATTCATATGTAAAATTGTCCCCTGAATCCGATAATACCGTAAAAAATTATGAAAGTGGAGCAGTTTTTAAGATATAGTTAATTCCATAATAAATGGAAAATTGACTATATCTCAAAAACTCTTCCACTTTTTTTAATTTTGATTCAGGGGACAATTTTACATAAGAATTGGCTGTTAAATTTTGGGATACCATGGTATTTCATGGTTAACCATGGTACAAGTGAAAAAGCAGCCACTAATAACTTTTAAATTAGTCATTTTTGACTAATTCATTTTTAGGGTGTAGGTACTCTATAAATGGACATATCTATTTAAGCAATAAAGCCCATCAAAACAGTTTTAACATTTACAACAATTAAAACATTTGTTATTTTTTTAATATTAACACATTTAAGCAAAAGTAACCTCAAAATATTTTTTGTTTGCATATTTAAAAATGGCAACATAATTTTTTACTTCTACTAAATATCAAAATTTAATAAGATTTATCTTCAAAATTAGGGAAAATTGGAACTATACAAAATATGCAATTACAAAACAGACAATGGTATGTATATTTTTAAATAAAATTTAAATTAAATCTTAAAACGGAGCCTTTGTGAAAATATGTTGATTTTTAATTTTTTAGAACTTAAATGTAGAAACAATATTAATCAATCACTCTGTATACTACTACCTAATTATACTACTATGTATATTGAGTGCTTAAAATGTTAAGCGTGTAATTAATTATATATAAATTACTTAATTGTTGAGTCCTTAGATAAGTGAAGATAATTAAAATTCTTTTTATGGCTTTCATCTGTAAAAGGTAAAATTTTGTGTCGACTTATGTTATTTGATATGAATTTATTTTCTGAAACAGGTTCCAAATTCACACGTATGGGAACACATTACATCTACATATGACAACCATTAATGAAAAAAGTTTAACGTACAAAAATAATGTTATATTTTAATAAATATTATTTAATTTTTTTTGGTCAACAATTTTATTTTTTAACCTAGTAAAGTAAAATGAACATGGTATCGAATCCAAATTTACCACTAATTTAGTAGTAAATTAACACTTTAAGACGCAAATTAACTTTTTTAATAATTTATTTAGCAAGAAACTCTATAGAGCTTATAAGCAGATAAATAAATTGAACATCCAAGTAATTTGCAGACCAGTGGTCTGAGACCACCAACAAGTTTGCAGAAATAAGAAAGATTTTATCTGAGTTGTATTTATTGTCAATTGATAAACCATTAATAGGTATGCACCATACTTAATTCTTTTGGAATTTTTTTAAACATCGACAGTTTTATTTTTAAATAAATCTAAATAATTTAGTCAAATATTGTTAAATAACAATATATTTATAATAATATTATATTTAAAACAGAAGTTTCGGGGGACATATTTTTATAGCATTATTCTAAACTTGTTGTGGGAAGGTTCCAAACAGGCGGTTGAGATATAAAACGTTTTTTAATAGCTATTACCTATTTATAAATTAATAGTATATCATGTATTTAGTTTGATAAACGCTAATTTAAAATAAAGTGCCCATCTTGTAAAATAAAGTAAGAATTATTTTATTATCTCTATACAAAAGTATTCTTAAAGCCAATATTTCAAAAGTTTATATGAACATTTTACTGACCTTTTAATTTCGCCGGCAGTTTACACATAAAAATTTGACATTTTCACTGACGCGCCGGTAATCCCAAGTTGGTTACTTTATTGTTTTATAGATGTCGTTCTATACAAATATTTAATTTAAATCATTTTTAGATAATAAGTATTAAGTATTTGTCGTAGAAACAATATAGTATGCAACTCGTTTACCTGTCAACTTTTCTAGACCCTCATTTAATTAAGCACTCGCCCGAAAGCTCGCTAGTGCCTAAATGAAATTCGTGACTAAAACTTGATACATAATATACTATTATGCTGCATTTTAACTTAAACTTAAATTTTAAAAATTGTTTTTTCATCTGTTTTCAATCGGTTTAGGGGTAAAAACGACTTTCCTAAAATATTTTTGAAAAAAATCGATTTTTAAAATACTTATTAATAATAACACTTTTTGTGGATGTTTTTTTCAAAAATTGATTACTCCCGAACGGTTCATCAAAACTTTTTTATATCAAAATTTTCGTTAAAAAATATACCTACTTTACGATAAAAAATTTGTTGTTAGGGGCAAATCTAAAAAAAAGTAAAACTTTTTTTTTAAACAATTGAAGATTAATAAAACCTCTCCGCCTGCGAGATTTTTTTTTCACATTTTATCTGATTTTACAATTCCTTACGAAAATTTTGGTAAAGTTATTATTTTGTAATAAGTCAGAAGTTATAAATACTTTTGTGCTAAAATTACCTAAAATAATTTTTTACAGATAACATTACCTTTCACAGGTAAAAATATATATTATAATATATTATTAATAATTATTGATTAATAGTATATTATTACACGAGAGATAATGCAGAGTTAAATCATTCAAGTGAATAATGCTCATAACCTCGATCTACTCCAATAAGAAGAAAATTAAATAATTTTCAAAATTAAATAAGCACGCAAGGTCAGGCCATTTTCACCAAAGTTTGACTGGACTAAATCTATTGTATTGTTAATTTACTTAGGTAGCCATTTGTTTTTTGTGCTGAACTTATATATAACTATATATATATATAACTATAGTTTGAAAGCCAATGCATTTTTCTCAATTTTCAACCCGATCGGTCCAAATCACTGAATAATAATCCACTACACTAGCCTTATAAAAGTTTTTATCTGTTTACTGCTGATTTATATGTGCCTATGCCATAATCAATCACTTTAGTGTTGAGTGTTGATGACAATAGAGTTTAATTTAAAGATAAATAACTTTTAAGCATAAACATATTATGAAAGCAATTTTAATAAGACAGCGATTTGAAACGGTTGAAAGATGTATTTTTAGAAACATTTTAAAAATAATAAAATATAAAATTATATTAAATATATGTATATTCTTAAAACATAAAAAAATAAAGATAAAATTTAATTTTAAAAACGAACAAAATAAATATTAATCAGTTCTTTAAATGTATTTGTTGTTAGTAAAACAGAATTAATTTATTTATTTAAATAAAGTAGTAGATCCCAATATGTAGTTTGTCAATAAGTAGGTATATATAATTGAGACATCGGGAAAAGTTCATACATATTTTGGTCAAAAATAATAAAGTTGACATTTATGTAATATAAAACCCTATAAAAAATATATAAAAGTCCATTTTTAATGATACAAATTTAAATATTTCTTTGGATATTGAATATTAAGCGTTGTTTTTAAATCTAATAAGATAATAAGATTAGTTTAAAAAACCAATATTAAAATATTTACAGTTAAATTATCACAAAAGGTTCTGTTTTATCAATTTTATTTATATTTTTTAAAAAGCGTCTTAAAAAAAGGAATTTGAATTAAAATTTTCTTTTTTATCTATATGATTTCCTATAATTACAATGTAAAAAAAAAGCATTGGCAACACAACGCATTATGGGAATTGAAGAATTGTGAACATTACATTTTTAAAAAGCATACGAACTGCACATCATTTATAAATAAATAAGTCGTTTTTTACAAAAGAGAGGAAGGCAGAAGAAGTCTTACTCGACAAATTTTGTTCGAAAAGTTTCAATTGCACAGCTAAATCGCGCACGTTATTTGTGTTTCGCATTGCAAGTTAAAACTGAAAAACTTTGGTTTTGTACTCGATTTCGATTTATTGTTCCTTATATAATTGATTAAGAAACTCAGCTTATATGCTTATATAATTATGTTAGTGTGTGTATTTTATATAAGTGATCATTGTGTTTTTAATTGTAAATGTAATTTAAGAACTAACTCGTTGCATTTTCATGCTTTGCCAAAGGATCCAATTCGGTACATATACCTATTTCTTGGTGCAGAATAACTTTACCTTATATAATTTATATTTAAGTTTGAAAATTTTTAAAAAATCTATGTAAACATTTTTATTTTTGAGTCCTCTAAAAAAACGCCGACAACCGCATTCCGTGTTTGATCTTATATCGTTGAGAGGAGACTTTCTTAATCAACGCTTTTAATAATGCATACCTAATGCTGTTTGAATTTAGACGACTTGAATGAATTGAAATGTTTACAAGTTTTAAGTAAATTATTACTAAAATGTGTATTTATTGTATCTAGGTGCAATTTATATTTACAGATGGACAGAATGCAATTTATTTCTTTATTCGGATTTCCACTGTTTATTGGGAAACCGGTAAAAACTAACCCAGGATTTCCTCTTGAAAAACACCCATCAACATAACAAATCGTTTCACGTTTTTTCTTTCGATATTTTTAACATTTTCCGGCCTTATTCTTAAAAACACTCGTGTGTAACATATCTACGCATTTAACAGCTGATTAAAAGTTGTGGTTTTCTTCCGCGTATGACCAAACTATTCCAGTAATAATATAAAGAAATTGATGTGTCAATGTGAATTTAGAAAAGGCAATAATAAAGGTAATTACCAATTATAAAAAACCCGCTAATAAATTATTGGATGCAAAAAATAAAAATGTCATCACAGGTGTAACAAAACACAAATTTTATGCGGCTGTCAACAAATAACTTGTCCGAAGAGAATATCAAAAACTACACTTTTTATTGCAATATTGCTTTTGTCGGTAAGGTATTTATGTAAATTTTGTGAAACCCATTGAAAAAAATACAGTTTTATACTTTTAAATTTATAACACATGAATATAATTCAGATTTTAATTTATTCAAATTTTGCCCATTATGTCTACATTTTGTCTGAGAAGATTTTAATAGAAAGTCAAAAATTTCCATATTGAAATATGGTTCAAAATTGCGTAATATAAATATAAAAGTTTGCATTTACCAGGTATTTTTTGCACATTAAAATAAATAAAATAACCACCTAATATAAAATATTACAAAAATGTTTAAAAAATTGCTTTTGAATTTAATATTTATCAAATTTCTTTTATTAAACCGGCACACAATTTTAACAAAACTAGATATGTACTTAAAATTATTTAAAACTCTAAAATAAATATACACACAAAAACAAAAAAATTAAAATCCTTGTCCTTTAATTGTCCTTTAAGTTTTATGGAAGTGTCCTTTAAAACCTAAGCAATATTAACCCTTGTTTTTATGAACTCTTATAAAAACAAAAGTGATTTAAAAAATATAGGGGATAGGTAAAGCAATATACCAACTGTAATGTAGGACCCTGTACATTTTTATTTTAAATGAAATTTGTATAAAAATGTTTTATTTGTTGTTTTTATAGTTCTTTCAGGCTGGACATATTTGTTGTTTTTAAATTTATTGAAATTCATGGATCCAAGATGGTATAATCCCTTCTAAGGTGCCCTACTTTTAAGAAAGTATTAGCTGTTTATGCGGAGCTAATCTAGAACTAGTTCAGCATGACAATTACTTTGCCATATAGGTAGTTATGATGACGTCAGAATGGCTTTTAGCTATTAGATTTTGAGGAATGCTTTTCCATTCTTTTGGTATCATTATATATTATGATATAGCAAGCTCAGCCAAAGACCAAATACCCTTTGTATTTAGTCTTTGGCGGTTATACAAAGGGCTTTTCATAATACTCTAAATGTGTTCAGCTGGGTTTAAATTAGGACTATTTGCTGGTCACTCCATAATACTCAAATTTTGTTCTTCAAAAGAATTTAAAACTATTCGCGCAAAATGCTGTAATACAAAATTTTGACATACTTGATTTGCAAAAGGTAGCACAATAGGTCGTAAAGTGTCATCGATCCCCTATTTAAAGTTGCATTAATAATTGTGTATAGCCATTAAAAGCTCAAACTTCTCTAACCGAGGAGTCCAGAAAACGTTCTTGCCAATTTAGACAAAATCAAGACTTGTCGGTAAAGAGTACGTTAGTATTATTCACTTATACTTTAAATATATATAATATACTATAAAGTATATTGCCAAAATCTGTGCCGCATGGTATAAACAGTCTCATAACGTGGAAGTGACTAAAATGGGGAAAACTTTTTTAGTGTCAGCTACGTTCCAACAACGTTCTTGGATTGTATACAGACACGTTTATACCAGGTTGTGATTACGTTACTATAACGTGGTTGTATAGTGGCCAAAACTTAAGCGAAACTACTACTACTCTTTTCTATCTATCCTCGTCTCTTTCCAGCATATTATTTATCTTTTTATCTTTGTCTTTTCTGAAACCGGTCATTAAACTGGCAATTAATACTAAAATTATAATAATTTAAGAATTCAACTTGCCAATAATAGAACTAGAATAATCCGAAGACATAAAATTAACACAAATAAAATTTTACTTTCAGACAAGGTTGTCATAGCTCGAAATATCCAAGCCCAGTTGAAATATGGGGTTTTAAAAAATAATATAAAAATTTGTAAACTTAGTGAATTTAAATATTATTTATTTAGAGGCCTTAAATAATTTCTTTATTATTTCTGGTTACCTGAAACCCAAAATTATTATAACGTGTTAATTTAGGTACGGAACTAACCTGAATTATTTGTTTAAAAGTACACATTTATTTTCCAACAATGGCGACTATTTGTAAACATTTCTGCTTTTGAAGAAGAGAATTTTAAAGTGGAAATCTTATGGGAAACGTGGAAATCACTTAAGCATGTAGCAAGACAGTGGCAATGTCCACCGCAGTTATATAATCAAGTTTTGCCACATGGTTTGGGATTGGGAAAGTTCCTAAAACGTTTCCATAACTGATATACCCACTTTAGTACTACCTACTACTAAAGTAAAACCCAAGTGATGTGGTTTGGTTAAAGTTACTATTCATAATTTACTTTAAAGTTTAGACAACTTTAAGATGGTGTTAAAAGTGGTCATAACATTTCAGATACCAGACTGATACACCAAAAAGTTATAAGACTATGAAGTATGTTCTGCTGATGCAAATCACATGATTACAAGTTGTAATTTACAACTATTCTAATATAATATAACGATATTTTAACTGCATATGCAGTTATGCAGTTATGCAATTATGTTAAAATAGCTAAATTCACCACGAAACATGTTTCGTGGTGAATTTAGCTATTTTAGTATAATTGCCACTCATTTGAAGTTGCGATATCAGTTTTCGTAACTATAATGCTACTTGGGTTGCTTTCTAGTCCAATTCGCATATTCTTGTGCAAAATTTTTTCTGGCTCTGGGATGTCGTGGATTCAAATAAGGCTCAACAAATTTGTAAGGTGTTCCCCTTTTAAGGGCCAAACGCACGAAAAGCCCTGACAATCATATAAATATCTTGGTGACGGTTACAAGCGCGATGGATTATTCAGAGTAATTGCTATAACCATTTTAACTTGTTTAAGATGTTTTCTCTAGCCCACGGCTCTTCCAAGAATATCGTTATTCATTTTTAAATACAATTTTATCAATTGCGTTCGGTTAGAATAGTTAAACTATACTAACGAATTATTGCTATTTATAATAATAATAATAATAATAATAATAAATAGCCTTATTCCAGAAAATATTTTACATACAAACGCAATAATGCAAAACGTAAAATGGAAATGCGTCAACAACATTAACATATATACTAACAATTGACCTTCAATAACAAAATTATTACCAATTAAAACTTAAAATTTAGGTATTCATTTATGCTATATGGTTCTATTTTTACTAATATTTCTTTTATACGATTTTTATATTGGACTAGATTTTGGATAATTTTAATTTCATTTGGCAACTTATTAAATAGTTTAATGCACATATCGTCCCCAAATTCACGAAGTGGCGTATATGAAGATTTAAGTTATACAAAAAAGCAATTTTCTGAAATAAACGTTTAGCATTTTAAACGTTTATTCCAGAAAATTGTTTTTTTTGCATAACACAAAACTTCAAACACCCGTATCGGAAGATTTGTGTTACGCAAAAAAGCAAATTTCTGGAATAAGTGTTTAGTATGCTAAACTTTTATTTCAAAAAATTGCTTTTTTGCATAACTTAAAATTTAGGTATTCATTTATGCTATATGGTTCTATTTTTACTAATATTTCTTTTATACGATTTTTATATTGGACTAGATTTTGGATAATTTTAATTTCATTTGGCAACTTATTAAATAGTTTAATGCACATATCGTCCCCAAATTCACGAAGTGGCGTATATGAAGATTTAAGTTATACAAAAAAGCAATTTTCTGAAATAAACGTTTAGCATTTTAAACGTTTATTCCAGAAAATTGTTTTTTTGCATAACACAAAACTTCAAACACCCGTATCGGAAGATTTGTGTTACGCAAAAAAGCAAATTTCTGGAATAAGTGTTTAGTATGCTAAACTTTTATTTCAAAAAATTGCTTTTTTGCATAACTTAAATCTTCATATACGCCACTTCGTGAATTTGGTGACGATATATTTACAGCTTTTTTCTGTTTTTGTAAGGGAGTGCATGGGAAAAGTCATGTCTAGTGTTCTGGTATTATAAGATTTGCTGTGTTTACTGAACTCTTTTTTATTTTTAAATAAAAACATTAAACAGTCATATACAGGGTGTTTCTTTTAACTTGAGACAGCTCAATATCTCGAGAAATACGCATTTCACGGAAAAATGTCTTAAATAAAAGGTTAATGTGACTAAAGGGGACATTATTTGGTGCTACCGCTAGCCACCCCCTACCCCTCCTTAAGGGTGAAACGGGGGGTAACTTTGGAAAGTCAAATGGAATGACCCGATTTTTTTTGGTAGTACATAAAAAAATAAATAACTTTTATATAAAACTTTTTTTAATTTATCAACAGATGGCGCTGTAATTCAAAATTTAAGAAAAATGAGTTTCCTTGTAAAATGTATTATTTGAAACGTTTGAAAAACAAAAATTAACATTAACAACAATAGTCGGCTATGAAAACAATTTATAACAAATGTTCGAAATGTCGTCATTCCATTTCAACACATTTTTGAATGCGGGTAATGAATTCTGGCACACAACGCGCCAACATATCGGGCGGTATCGCCGCACAGGCGTTCCTGATCCGCTCCACCATGTCCTCCCAAGTTGTAGGAATTGCAGCGTAAACTTTTTCTTTCAAGTAACCCCACTGGAAGAAGTCTGGTGGCGTAAGATCAGGTGATCGAGCAGGCCAAATTACTGGACCACGTCTACCGATCCACCGCGGTGCACCGGCCATTGAACTCCCGATCCAACACCTCTCGAGCAATTGTCGAATGATGTGCAGGACAACAATCTTGCTGGTACCACATGTTTTGGAGCCGTGCTAGTGGTACATCCTCCAAAAGGTCCGTCAGATCGTTTTCTAGAAAATTCCGGTACTTTTCGCCATTTAATGCACCGTCAATAAAGAAGGGTCCGATTAATCGTTCGCTTAAGGTACCGCACCAAACGTTTACCGACCAGGGACGCTGGTGCTCCACTTGGTGTCGAAATGGAAGGACGACATTTCGAACATTTGTTATAAATTGTTTTCAGAGCCGACTATTGTTGATTTAATGTTAATTTTTGTTTTTCAAACGTTTCAAATAATACATTTTACAAGGAAACCCCTTTTTCTTAAATTTTGAATTACAGCGCCATCTGTTAAATTGAAAAAAACTTTCAAATAAAAGTTATTCATTTTTTTATGTACTACCAAACTCTGTGAAAAAAATCGGGTCATTCCATTTGACTTTCCAAAGTTACCCCCAGTTTCACCCTTAAGGAGGGGTAGGGGTGGCTAGCGGTAGCACCAAATAATGTCCCCTTTGATCACATTAACCTTTTATTTAAGATATTTTTCCGTGAAATGCGTATTTCTCGAGATATTGAGCTGTCTCAAGTTAAAAGAAACACCCTGTATATATAGCGCGTAGACAGTTAGAATATCACTTTTCCTAAACTCTTTCCTGCAGGATTCTTTATATTTTTTTTTAGTATCAGTCTCAATACCGCCTTCTGGGTAATGAAAACCTTTTCAGTATTTAAATTACTTTCATAAAATACAATACCATATTTGATTTTTGACTCGAAATTTGCATGATAAATGATTTTAAGACTCTTAAAATTGGGGTAATTTTTTATAACATTTATACTATATTTTACTGTACTTAACTTTTTACATAGTTCATCTATCTGCAGATCAAAAGTAAGGAATTCATCTATTTGAACCCCAAGAAATTTAACATTTTTTACAAAGAGCGTTTCTTGATTATTAAACGCCACTCTGTCATTTACTTCTTTTCTACTTTGTTTAGTTTTAAATAATATTTGTTTTTTTAGTGTTTAAAATAAACTCATTTTTGTCATACCAGTCTTTTGTCTTTGCGAAAATACTTTCAAATCTCTCCGACAACATATCAAAACTCCTAGCTTCGACGAGAAGGTTGTTATCTTCGGCAAAATTTGTCATACTTTGGTACTTATCATCATTTTTTATAATTTCACATAAATCAATTACAAAAATCAAAAAGAGTATAGGTCCCAGGATAGTCCCCTGGGGTATTCCCAGTAGAATATCCTTTAACTCAGATACACCTGCATTTCCATTTTTTTCTATTTTTACTATTTGCTTGCGATTTGCCAAATATGATCGAAGCCATTTAAGTGACATACCTCTTACTCCATATGAAAAACTTCTTAATAGGCTTATAGGCCTATAATTGTCTTGCTTCTCAGGGTCGCCTTTTTTATATATTGGTTTGACAACCGCTATTTTTAGTGCAGCTGGGAAAATTCCGTGCTTAAAGGAGTTGTTAATTATGTATCAAATAATGTCTTTGATCTTTGGAAGGGATAATTTTATTAAACTGCTTGGTATGTCATCTATTCCGCTACTTTTTTTATTTTTTACCCTTTTACCCAATAGTAATATTTCGCTTGGTTTTACTGGTTTTAAAAACGTGGTCTTATTATTGAACTCAATTTTGCAATCAAAAGGGATGCTACGAAGATCTTTTTTTAATTTAGGTACTATATTTATAAAAAAAATCATTTAAGTTATCTGCTACTTCTTTAGCTTCCCCTTTGATTGCGCAATCTACGCATCTATTTCGTTTTCCTGTAATTTCATTATGTATTGACCAAAGACACTTGTTTTTATTATCCGAGTTTTTTATTTTATTCTCGTAAGCCTGAGCTTTAACTTTATTTAGCAGCTTATTGTAGTGAATTTTACAATCTCTGTATATTGGTTTGAAATTTGACATATGTTGTGATAGAACAAGCATAGTGTCCAACCTTTTTTTGCACTCCTGTACTTCCCTATTTTGAAGAAAGTATGTATTTGCTTTTTGTTTATTTAGTTTAACAAATTTTTTAGTGGATACATGAGTTAAAAATGACTTTAAATATTTCCATAAAAGATACCCATCGTTTATTCACCTCGCTACTATCGACACTATATTACCTACACTATCCCAAGTCTCATTTTGTAGTTTTTGTAAAAAGCCTATTATTTTCCACATTAAAAAATCTCTTATTAATGTACTTTTTGTTTTCTGAATAATTAACTTTAAAAGTAAGCATTTGTGCGGTGTGGTCCGACCTTACACCACTATTTAGAACTTGAGCATAGTGAATAGTATCCATGTTAGTTAAAATGTTATCATTTGCTTGTACTTGTTATTCTTGTTGGTTCATTTAAGGTTTTGTGTAATCCAAATTTAGCTAGTAGGGAGGTTAAACGTATATTTTTTGAATTAAAATCGGTATCTTTCATGTATATACGAGTATTAAAATTACCTGCAATAATAATGTATTTATTTTCTCCCACAATGTTTGTTAATACTTGTTTAAATTTTTTTTTAAATATTTCAATATTACCTGGAGGTCTATTATTATTATTTGTTACGTAAATGCAAAAAAAAAAAATAAACAAGCGTTAAATGGTTTAATTTACTTAATAAAAAATTATACTAGGATTGAACAAAGATTGTGAAAGATGGAACATTTAAGTGCTCCTTAATTCGTTGCAATAAGCCATTTTAATGTACACGAGGGAAAACATGGTTAAGACAAAACCTTACAATGTTATATTTTACAGGAGTCATAATATGTTTTACTTTTAGATCTTTGAAAATATTATAGAAAGTTGTTCTTTTTTTAATTTCAAAAGTTTTATTTGAATTAATTTTTGAAATGATGTTGTGGCTCCTATTAGAAGTATAACAGTAGCTTTGGACTTTCATAGTCTTATTTGATATAATATTATATTTCACAACGTTTCGATTGATAGGTCTTCAGGTAAGAATGACAAATTTTAAAACTATGAGACTATTGAGTCAAGTCATGTTCCGGTTGATTTGGTGAGGTGCACTGAAGTTGAGGTGTGATAAGGGGTTTCCAGACTTCCTTGATTTCTACACTCGACTGGCTGAACACGGTAAGGTTGTTTCTTTCTATCGACGCGGCTTCCTTAAACTTTCCTTTGTACCAGTTTTCTTCCTTGATAATAACTCTGGATTTTCGCCAGTTTATATTGTGGTGTTCTTTCTTCGTTGTTACCGGGATCATCATAAATGTCCACCAAGAGGTCTCGATTTGACACCAGCAGATCGAAATAAAAAATACGGATTAAATATATTTTATGTTTAAGCGGTCTATAAATTATGATTGGCCGATTTTATTATGCACTGTTACTTGAAGCAATCATAAAATTCGACTTATGTCACTTTATGCTAAATAATCATAAATCGTTTAACAAATAAAATTGGCTGATATGCCATTAGACCTAGAAGTTATTTTTTGATTTGCTTAACAAGATTCTCTTCTTGGCCTAGTTACATAAATAACTATTTTCTGCAATGACTTAATGACAATTGTTTAAAAAAAATGTCATTTTAAATGGAAATGTCTTACGTTTTTTGTCCCGGAATTTTCCACGTGTAAAAATCACCAATATGGGTAATATTTTGACTATTTTTATTAGGGTGGCCCAAAAAAAAAGAATATTTTTTTTCTTCTCGTCTCTTGTGAAAATATGTTGGTTTGTCATGTTTTAAGAGCCCTGTCAAAAGATCAGCACCATTAAAAATTTTTTAGGGGTCGCTCAAGATTTTTAAAAATTACCAAAATCGTCAAAAATTGAATTTTTGTTTTATTAGAAATCAAAATATTGATTTGAAATTTACAGAATTTTTATTATTTTCAACCTAAAAAATACTATCGAGACGAGAAAAAGAATTAAAATAATACAAAAATTCAATTTTTGACGATTTTGGTAATTTTTAAAAATCTTGAGCGACCCCTAAAAAATTTTTAATGGTGCTGATCTTTTGACAGGGCTCTTAAAACATGACAAACCAATATATTTTCATAAGAGACGAGAAGAAAAAAAATGTTGTTTTTTTTGGGCCACCCTAATTTTTATATAGACATAATTTATTTAAAATTAATCAAAACAAACTCAATAATTATATGGTTTTAATAAAAAAGGCTCATTGCAAGGGAATTATTTTAATTTTTAAAAGTGTTCGTTTTTGTAAAACCTCACTTGGATTTTTTAAGTTATTTAATTTTTATTATGCAATAATTAAAATAATTTTCAGAAAATTTAAAATTAATAAATTAACCAACTTAAGTTATGTACGCGTCACCAACAATGTATAAAAATATTGATTTAATTAAAATTTAATATTAACATGTTTAATGGCCTTCTTGTCAGTTAAATATTTAATAGTTTATTAATACAGTAATATAATTTGATTTCTTCTTTTGCTCTTAAAACGTTTACTTTGAGCTGCCATTAAACTTGTTAATGAGGTAAACGACAAGATTACTAAGTTAACTGTAAAACGGAAGACCACATAATTTATTTACAATTCGAGCTGAAACATTCAGAATTGATGGTAAAATTATTGAAAAATTATGTAAATGTTTAATATCAGCTATTTGTAAGGTATTTTTAAGATACCACTACCAATTAATATTAACTTTAAATAAATAGATATTACTATGGAAATATTTTATAAAATATATAGCTTGCGAGTTACTGTTTTTAGTGGTCAACCAAAATGTAAGTTATTTATAAAACAAATATTTTTAAAAGTTTAATGTGTATTGGGTAATATTTAACTACTTCCTTAATGCTTTACAAACTTTTACTATACATACAGTTTGGTTTTAAAGGAAATCTTGTTAGCAAATATTGATTTAACAATTTTACATTTGACATGTTTATATAAATAAGACCTAAATTATAAAAGGAAATAATTTTTCTTTGCATAAAATATATTCTTATTCACAATATAATGTGCATTAGGGTGGGCCGATTTTGAGATACGGCAACGGGGTAGGTTTCAAAAGTTTTGTTTGTTTACTTCAGTAACAACTCTGCAAAATCCTAATTTGAAAAAAAAAATATCTTGTCGAGTCTGCGCAAGGGGATTGGAAATACGGATTTTTTGTAAAAAACTTGTTTTTGGACAAAAAAAAATAATTTTGCCAAGTTGATATACCAAGTATGAATACGGCTTAGAGGCTGCTTTAAGACCTCTGTTACATCATATATAAAAATCACATCAAAATAATAACGCTCTGAGTCTGCGCAATTGAGCTAATTTTTAAGTAATTTTTTAAAAATTCGTCAAATACACTGTTCAAAATTTCATGACTATTTTAACACCAAATTAACACCATACATGGTCTATATTGATACAAACCAAAATGGTGTTAAATATGGTTCGTTGGCCGGTTTAAATACAAATACTAAAATGGTGTTGATTTAACTTTCACACAGTATTAAAATAAATTTTACCTGGTGTAAATTGAACTCCTTTTCAGTGTTAAATATTATGTGTTTGTGGTCAAATTAAATCATACTACACAGAAAAGAGGAAAAAAAAGGAAACAGGAAGTTCCTTGACGCATTACTAGTATATTACCAGTGGTATTATTCCAAAAAATGGAACCTTCAACTCGTTAGAGATAATGTTTTTAGTGCGTTCCACTAACTTAAAATACTTCAAGTATTGACAACTGTTTCCACCTATTTAAGGTCTCTTTAGTATCGAACAACTTGTAGTGTCACACCAAAGCAAAGGACCACCTGAGTTTATATATTCTTCATGTAAGTCAACAGAGGCGAGATTTAAGAACATCACGTGATCCACACCGCCTTTGCCGCGATCGGTACACATTTTCAACCATAATTCAAGGTGTTATATTAACACCATTTGGTGTTGGATTTTGACACCATTTTAAGATTACTTTTTACACCACAGATATTTTAAACAGTGTATAGAGTTTTTGTGCAACTCTTCGCTAGTTTTTGAAACTACCCAGGAATCACCACGTGGGGGTAGTTGCACATCGAGTACAACCCGTGACCCACCCTTCCACCGTACCAAGAGAGGACCACTTAAAATTTATAGTCTTTTTTGGATTCAATACTTGGGCCTATTTTCCTATATAATATGCGTGTCCGCACAATTCCGTCCCGCTTTGTTTCATCACAAACTTGTTTAGACGCAGCTGTAATTTCTTTAACATATCTTTCTACTGCTTGAGTGTGCGATGGAAGATCAAGAAATATTTCGAAAAAATCGTCACTTTTTAATAATTGCTGTAACTCCTCGTTATTTAAATGTTTGGTAAGTGGAGGTTCAGTTCACATCTTGCCAACTTATCATATCCACATAGTCTTTAGCACAAAAATTTATTTTATGGATTGCAAATCGCCCTATAGTTTTATTTACTTCAGCTCTAACCCTTGCTGCGATAATGCGCCTAACACCTAAATGACGAATGTGTCTTCGTTGACCTTTTAACATCGCTAGGATAATGTTTTCTGGATGAGAAAAGAATCCATTATCTTGAAAACACTTTTGCACAATTGTTTTGTATTCGTCTTTTAAGTAGGAATTAGACGAAATAGCTTTCCAAAGATTTACTGCACCTTTCATGATTTTCTTGGATTAGTTACCTTTGAAATATAATTTCAAATATGTAAACAAAGTTTTAAATCATACTTACCTATATTTGTATGATCTATCTTTTTTTAATACAAGGCGCAGTAGAATGTGCAAAAGTACAAACGCAATATATTCTCTAGGTGTTTTCCCCCTAGGGTTTTTTTGAACTTATGGGGGATGAAGTTATAAGGGGGATTTTAGGGGGATACCAAAAGGATTTAGGGTTTTTTTAGGGGAATTTATCATTCCTAGGGTTTTTTGCTTTAAAAATGATAAAAACAAAAAAATTAAACTATATAAACTTGATTTGGTTACAGCCACTGAATTATAAATACTAAGTGCCGATCACTCGCCAACCTTCTGCAAGTTTCGGTCTTTTATAATATCTGGGGATATTTCTAGGGATATTTTATGGAACTTTCTGTCACACATTAAAATAGTCATTTGAAATTTGATTTTGTCAAAAAAATACTCGACGCTTGTCAGAATGCTGTGATTTACAGCCTGTGAATATATTTGAATAAAGTAACTTGATTTGAATAGTATACTTGAACTAAAATTTTAGTTCAATTTAGATATCAGTATTATACTGCCTGTCAGGTGATAATGTATGCATAGAGACTATTGTCAATAATAATATTATAATATAATAATAATATTATTTATTAAGGACAAACAATAACTTTAATGTTTTTATAAACCCAAATGAAAAAAAAATGTGAGAGAGAAAATTGTACTTCAAATTTTACATTGTCCTGTAATTAGGGGACAGTAGGCAGTGAACTTTAAAGGAAAATCGAGCTGCATCTGGATCATTTGGGGGGAAGCGGTTTGAAAATCTGGAAACACTGCCATTACAAGATAACAGGAAATTTACAGAGCAGAAAATTGTCGGTATTGGTAGCGATTTTGCCTGGTTGTCAATATTTTATTGTTAAGCAATTTTTTTGATTAAATGCAGTATTAAATATCATAAGAACTGAATTTACATTCTCTCTAAAAATTAATTAGTTAAAATTGACTAGTTACTAAAGTTATAGTGGCTGCTTTTTTACATATACCATGGTTCCATCCCATTTAACAGCCAATTCTTATATAAAATTGTCCCCTAAATCCAAAAATATCGTCAAAAATTATAAAAGTAGAGCAGTTTTTGGGATATAGTCAATTCCATATTAAATGGAAAATTGACTATATCTCAAAAACTGTTCTACTTTTATAACTTTTGACGACATTTTCGGATTCAGGGGACAATTTTACATAAAAATGTACTGCTAAATGTGGATACAAATTGCTATTGACGAGAATCATTTGTGGGTGCTTTTTCGCTATGACAATTAGTCATTTTTGACCAACTTATTTTTAGATACAAGGTTTTCCTAAAGGGTGTAGATATAATGAGTACTATTTTTTATTTATGAAATTATGAACTCGTAAACTGTATCTAAAAAGGTTAAATTATTGGAAAAAAGTTAATTAAATCAATAGGTAAAATTAGGAATTTTAAAATATTATTAATACATTTAATTTAAACTTAATTATTATTTAAATATTTTAATAGGTTTTAAGATAACGAAGTTATTTAAAATGTGTATTAATTAAAACTATTTATTTATTTACATAATATTTCGAAGATTTTGTTAATAAAAATACATTTTTAAATTTCATTAGTTGTACCAATTTTTTAATAAATATATCTTTATTCGTATAATAAAAAATGAGAAGCTTGTAGATACTGGTTTTATATTACACCAGTATATTATTTATTATTATTACATTATTATAAAGTTTATAATATAAACTAAGAATGTAAATAATAGTTTTATAATATGGATGCTCAGAAAGCGATAATTGTCGGGATTAATCGCTTCTTTGTTTAAATATTATTTTTTAACTAAAAGTTTTTTTATGTAGTAATATTACAAGAAAGTGAAATTAATATGATTAAGTGATTATTGTAAAATGGCAACAGGTTTTAGCAAAGATCTGGATAATTATTTTTAACTTATCGAACTCTCGTTATTATTCATTTTTGACATTACTATAAGAAACACTTTTTTAATGTGCTAAATAGTTTTTGATTCATGTTTAAAATTTCTATGCTAATTGGTAACATACGTTAAATACAAAAATATATTATCATACAAATTATTCTTAATAATGTAAGTAGATTATTCCCACTTTAATAATGTTTTGACTGACTTTCTATTAATTTTAAAAAACGTCAAAAAATAAGCAAAAAATCTTTATTTATGCACAACCTCAAATTTTAACACAGAAATTGTGTTGTGCCAATAAATTATTTAGCCATTTAGCCAATAAATTAATTAGCTTAAAATCAATTATACCTAATAGTACAAGATTTTAAAAAAATATGATACCTTTTAGTTTTTTTTTTATTTAAATCGTTTTGTAAAAAAAATCTGACCTCAGTGGCCACCTAACCTTTTCGTTTTAATTAAACTTATACATATATATGAGTACATTAGATGCACAACTCTGTATTTGCAGGATAAGTGATTTTAAGAAAAACACGAAAAACCGCTCATAAGGTCATATTTGAAAAAAAAAATACAAAAATCGTATAGACGTGCTTTTGCATCATTTCTTATTCAAAAAGTAAAAAAAAGTCCTTTAAAATTAAGTAGTTTAGTAAATAATTGAAATAAAAAGATTTAAAAACATAGTTTTGCATCTTCCTCGTTCAAAGACCAAGTTTTGCAAGTGAAAAGTGCAAATACCAAAAAAATAACAATTAATCAGGTGATTGTTATGCCGTCAGTTAATGCGTATACTAGCGACGTGATTGGTGATTTTGCAAATACCGAGTTTTGCATCCGACAGGAAGAAACAAATACCCAGTTTTGCAGCTGCGGTAAGTTTATAAATGTATTTTATTCTACAAATATTAACTTATGCATCTGGTTTACTTAGGTATGCTGTGGACAGTGTAGTTATGAACATAAATAAGATAAAATATATATTTTTTAAAAATGTGCAGAAACCGAGTTTTGCATCTAATGTACTCATATATAACATATATGTTGACCTTTTATTAGGACACATTTATTAGTAAACTTCTTACCTAATAAGTAAGGTATATTTTATTAGTTTACTTTTTAAAAACAAAATCAAATTATTTATTAATATTATTTCAAATAATAATAATTATACGAAAATACCTTTCCTTAAAACAAAATAAAATCAAACTAGCAAACAAATAACATATCTAATAAAACAAACAAAATGTATACGATGAAAAAAATTACAAAAAAGTTAATAGTATTTCTGTTTTTTACCAAATTAATTAATTTAAATCATTTTTGATTTAAATATAGCTTTCAATAAAAAATCAATGGAGTGCATAAATAAAGATTTTTTGCTTATTTTTTGACGTTTTTTAAAAACACGAAAAACCGCTCATAAGGTCATATTTGAAAAAAAAAATACAAAAATCGTATAGACGTGCTTTTGCATCATTTCTTATTCAAAAAGTAAAAAAAAGTCCTTTAAAATTAAGTAGTTTAGTAAATAATTGAAATAAAAAGATTTGCATCTTCCTCGTTCAAAGACCAAGTTTTGCAAGTGAAAAGTGCAAATACCAAAAAAATAACAATTAATCAGGTGATTGTTATGCCGTCAGTTAATGCGTATACTAGCGACGTGATTGGTGATTTTGCAAATACCGAGTTTTGCATCCGACAGGAAGAAACAAATACCCAGTTTTGCAGCTGCGGTAAGTTTATAAATGTATTTTATTCTACAAATATTAACTTATGCATCTGGTTTACTTAGGTATGCTGTGGGCAGTGTAGTTATGAACATAAATAAGATAAAATATATATTTTTTAAAAATGTGCAAAAACCGAGTTTTGCATCTAATGTACTCATATATAACATATATGTTGACCTTTTATTAGGACACATTTATTAGTAAACTTCTTACCTAATAAGTAAGGTATATTTTATTAGTTTACTTTTTAAAAACAAAATCAAATTATTTATTAATATTATTTCAAATAATAATAATTATACGAAAATACCTTTCCTTAAAACAAAATAAAATCAAACTAGCAAACAAATAACATATCTAATAAAACAAACAAAATGTATACGATGAAAAAAATTACAAAAAAGTTAATAGTATTTCTGTTTTTTACCAAATTAATTAATTTAAATCATTTTTGATTTAAATATAGCTTTCAATAAAAAATCAATGGATTTAAATCATGTTATATAAGTATATCATAACCCCAATAATTTATGATTCAACAAAATATCACTTGATTGTGAAATTTACACTGTGGATGTAAAGAAACCTCGTATGCCTACACGTTGATAGGATTTTTGCCAATGTCAAAAATTTTTTTGAATGATATTTGGAGAACCCTGTACATATTTAGAATAAAAAAATCACAGGTAGGTATACCTATTGAATTAAAATGCTAACCAATACATTCCCAAGTAATAAAACATTTACAAGGCATAAGATAAGACAATATTTCAAGAACTACTATATTTAGTTTACCAATTTGTAATGTTAATTTTTAAGCATAAATCTTGTTAAAGCGTTTGTAATTAATCATTAAAACATTAATTAGTTAATTGCCATTAAGTTTTAATTAAAGTTTTTTGAAATCAATGCTACACATTTTCTCATTAAGCACCAACAATAGCCATATTTTATGCAGGAATTAAATTTCTGGCTTTCAAACTGATTAATTAATATATTTTGTAGTTGTCGTATTATAAGTCACGTAGTTTAATGTGTAGAGTAAAAACAATGGTAATGGTAATTTATCATTCTAACAATTCCAATATAATTTTTGTGACTGGGTAACAAATCTTGAAACATATTTTTTCACGTCGAGATCCTGTATTCATGATGTCATGTAATATATTTTACGCCAAAGTAAGCAAGTTTTTCTCTACCAATTTTGCATTAGTGCTACTGTTTTAGGCAATTGATGGGCAGCCACTGATCTTGTTTGCGAAAGCAACAGCTGTCACCGTTTGAAGTATAATTGTCCTGTTAAAATACTCTACAGCATTACCGATTAGAACCACAGTTAAACTGTCCGACTCTACTTAGTCCGTCGACCCAAGCTTTAGGAACGTAAAGGTTTTAATAAAAATAAATAAATTTAGGAACGTAAAGGTTTTAATAAATCCTGTATCTTTACAAATAAATGCCTAAAATGAAGTAAATTTTTAAAACTTTTTTATTCAAAAACAGTAGCACTAAATGTAATGTAAAAGTAATAGAGGAAAAACTTGCTTACTTTTGCGTGAATTATCATCCCTTGGAGGGATGACACCCTGTATAAATCAACCCAATAGGTTTTTCTCATTGGTTTGTTTAATATTGCACAGAAGTGCATTTTGTAAGCAACATGACATTTAATAATTATAAATTTGATAAAATAATTTTAAATAAACCCTTATGAAAAATCGACTGCTATCAAAACAATTATCTCTTAATTTTTATTAAACACTGATTGAGCCTTTTACAATATTAAACATTTAAAAGGTATTTTAATTCTAAACCTCTTTTCTTTGTTAAATTTTAGATACTGTCAAAAAAGGGGCTTTACTTCTGAGCAAAAATCATATTTTTTGCTAAACCTCGTATACAACTGATAAAATTTGATATCTGATGGTTGCATTTTAGGTTTTTGACCAGGCACAACTTTTTATTATTATATTCCTAAAATAAATAATACAATAGTTTTTTATATGCTGCCAACTTACTTAGACACATTGTATAAATATAATACCTGCTAACCCGCGGGCACTGCCCCGCGGTAACAGCTTCGCCGCCTTTTGTTTCAAAAATGGCGAATGCGACGGGTTTATGTAATTAATATAGAAATAAAGTTAAATTAGTTTAAATATGGTAGAAAATGTGGGTTTTAAGTTAAGTTTAGATTTTCGAACTTCCATAGTCTTAATTTTCGACCAAAATGTCATCTTTGATCGTCTTCAGGTGTGAATAAGATCTTGTCCTTATGTTCACTCCTGAAGAAGATCAAATATAACATATTGATCGATTTTTGTGTATCAAATAAAATTAAGACAATGAAGTCCAATCTAAATTTAACTACTCGCACCCATTTATATGACATAAGTGATCCCGCTCCTTCAAAATGGCTATATTGCTAAATGTTTTTAATTTTTATATAACTTTTGGCAATAGTCGGGTGAATAAACATTTTTATTTAAATACAATATTTATTAGAAAAAAAAATAAAAAGCAAATAACAAAAAATAAAATAAACAAAAAAATTGTTTCTTATACCTAGAAAAGGAAAAATTAGTAGTAGTAAGTTTAGGAGTTAGGTATTCCTATAAAAATGTTCACCAAAAACAATGATTATGTTTTGAATTCCATATTTTGTTTATTTAGAAATTTTACATTGCAAAAATTGAAATTAAGTTACGTATTAGTAAAGTATTTCTAAATTAATCTCAAGCATTCTGTCCATAACTTCGAAATTAGTAGTTTTAACTAAATATTCCGTCGACAGAGTATGGTAGACACATCAATCCTGTTTTATAAAAAGGGCATTTAATCCCAAGAAAACGACAAAAAGTTATAGAGGTTGTAATAAAAACGTAACACTCAGGGCACCTGCGCGTCTAGTTAAGGGTTAAACTAATATATAATTTGGTTATAACTTGACTACAGCGCCACCTATCGCATCCTATGATAGTCATGAACCATTATCTCGACAAAACAAATATATTTTGGGAATATCGCCTCATTCATTTAAAATAAACAATTACTAACTTACAAACAATCAGTTTACAATTTTTGATGTTGCTTGTAGAAATGAACATGTTATAAGGTATATATGGAATTCATATACAAAGCAGACTTAGCAACATAACTGCAAACAGTTTCCATTGTAGTAGTAGCCAAAGACAAAGATAGTAGTAGTAGTAGTAGTAAGTGCTCGCGTTTCAACCGGTGGACACCAGACTTACTCCTTCAGGTTATTAACAGCACCACTCTGCGGTTTCCTTAAGCCACCAGGTATCTCGAGCACCACCCTGCGATATCCATTATTCGCGCCAAGCCGGGTATCTAAAACAGTGACGAGGAGGAGACCCAACGATTTTCTTTAGGACCGCCAGGTGTCTTACCTGAATGATCAGGCATATACGTGTTAGGTACTCCATCTAATTACTTACAGGCGCTGGCAATATAGGAGTATTAAATGTATAAGTAAATCTATTCAAACAAAAACAATTAAACTTTGAACGGCAGTCGATTTTTTAAAATCACAACGATATGAAGGCAAATGATAAATGCCCAATACAGTAATAAAAATCAGCGTATACGAAAAAGGAAAAAGAGTCATGATGATGGAAGAACTGCCCTACTATGGAGAAAGGCAGTAACTGCAAAAAAATGCAAAATGCGTTTTCTTGTGCTATGGTAAAGCTATGGACATTTTGTAACCGAATTCAACACAGAAATGCAGTCAAATATCTCGTAAGTTCAAAAAATCAAGTAAATACCTACTGCTTTTTATAAAAATGTAGTTTATGCTAATTTTCCACAAATTTCTTGTTTAGCAGTTACTGCCTTTCTCCATAGTAGGGCAGAGAACTTGTTGTGGTCAAAGGAAGACAAAAATTGAAACATATTTGAATGTATTGGATATGTTGTGTATAAAACTGTCACAGAACCTAGAAGCTTACCGGAAAATTAATTATCTATTTGAATTTTTGGATGCTTGGGAAACATTATTCCAAGGACTTTGAGCTTGAGTTTAAAGACGAAAGTGTGCACTTTCATTTCATCTTATTATAACACGCCGCGACGCCAGAAAATAAATCATATAAACTGATTGTTGATAATATAACCCAGTCAACATTCCCGAATGTACCGACAGCATTACAAATACACAGAAGTCTGATGATTACTGTCTGTCCCCTCTAAGTTGGCTGAACTAAGGAATTTTGTTGTTTAGATATTAAAGAATTGTCGTACTGTGTGCTTTTAAAACAGATTTTACATTATAAATAATACTAGTATATAATATGTACTAGTATTATTTATAATATAAAATCTGTTTTAAAAGCACACAGTACGACAATTCTTTAATATCTAAACTACAAAATTCCTTAGTTCCGCCAACTTAGAGTGGACAGACAGTACAAAGGGGTATTTCCACGAAACCTTACCCCACCTTGACAAAAAATCAGATGTGTTATTTAACAAAATAACAACTATATTTGAAGTCAAATAGTTTAATTGCGACGCAATTTATAACCTTAAAATATTCGTACATTGAGATGCTAAGAAGCAACATTAAGAATTAAGAATAAACACGGAAGAGTTTTAGTATACTAAAACCTTAAACAAGCACGTATTTTAAATGCACAAAAATTGCATACTTTATATTCTAAAATTTTCTTAAAATGTAACGGGTGCGACATTTGAACATTTTATCGAGTATACTCGATAAAATGTTCAAATGTCGCACCCGTTACATTTTAAGAAAATTTTAGAATATAAAGTATGCAATTTTTGTGCATTTAAAATACGTGCTTGTTTAAGGTTACTAGTTAAGTTTTACACAAAAAAATATTACTATATGCTTTCATCCAAAATTTTAAAGTATCAACTTTAGAAGCCAACTAATAATTTTTTCTCCTATTATGGAATATGACCGTTCTAATATCACTTTTATCTATGGAATGACATATATTCCGTAAAGTGTTACAGAATGAAATATTCTATCATCTGATGACAGAATAAACACTCGTGGAGACATCTCTGTTTTTAATATCTAACAAATTTTAGACCGATCCAACCTCACTTTCTTCCAATTAAATTATTTTTCTATGGTATTTTTTGGAAACGTAGAAAAAGTATAGTCTGTAACACGTTTGGAATTGCATATTCCCCTCTCGTGAAACCGTCAAACTCGCCTTCGGCTCGTGTGACAAACTTTCACTCGAGCGGAATATGCCGTATTCCAAACTTATTACAAAATATTTAATTTAACTATTGTTTAATTTTTTAATTATTTAAATTTAAATTAAAATTATTTTTTAATTATTTACCCCATTTTGGGCTTTTTAAGCTTAAGCTCAATAGTAATTGATGTCAGGTTTTTTTCTGAAACATTTGTCTCAATTTAGTTTATGATTTTACAAAAATAAACAATTTAATATTTTTTCTTAACAATTATCTTTATCTGAAAGCCTTTAATGACAGAAGTCAATTGCATTTAAAAATACCTATGTATTCTCCATTCATACCATGTTTTATTCGTTGAAAGCAAACAAAAGCATTTGCTTATCGTAATCCTATAAACAGTGCAACTCTAGATTTGCATTTAATTTTAAACAAAAATCGAAATTTGCATTTATAACATGTTTGTTTATTATTAAACAAGACAATCATTATTTTCTAAGGTAAGTTTCCAGGAATGTTGTATTAAATTGTTAAATCTGTTTTTAATTAATCGATATGCAAATATTTTAATGCTTATAATACACGAGGCCACATCCATTGAAAAATTACTATAAATGATAAACTTACTAAATTTCCTGTGTAATTTAATATTTTTCTTCGTAAACAATCTAACAATGTGGTGGTAAATGAGTTTTAGATAAACTGCAGACAATAAAATAAAGTGCTTGCATTTGAATTTTAATATGTCCATATTTATTTTGCATAAAAATGTAATAGGTTTGATTTTATATGTAATAAACTTTATATTGCTTAACACTGTGATTTAATCAATACAAATAAAAACCATTAAACTATTATACAACAGAAATCTTTTTATTACAACTTAAGTTAATTAATTTTAAAGTTTTACCATGCATTTCTTCTCACAGTAGCGTTATAATCTTCAAAAAGATTTTTTTATTGTCTACTAGTATGGGGTAGATCTCATAAATTTATAGCCGAAGAGGGTGTTGATTAATTTATTGCCTAAAAGCCATTTACAAGGAAATTAATGGTTAATATTTATTTGTAAATATGCTCGACACTCCGCAACGTTTTACGAAAAGATTTATTAAGGGAAGCAATTTCTTACACGTGTTAAACGATTAGAACGTGTGTAAAATCTAAAAACGTCGCTCATAATGGGCGCCAAATTAAATTAAATCTGGAACCCATTAGGGATTGTCCCAGATAGTAAATTAAGTTGGGATAGGTCTAGGGAAAGTGACAATTAAAGTATTTTTTTGAGATTTATAAAACACCTACTAATAAATCAATTTTCTTTTAAATAATTAGTCAAAACTATTTTACATTCTCACCATTGTAATTGAGATGGAAATTTTGAATGGAGAATATTCATAGACCACCATGTTTACTTTAATTGTGGCAGTAAATAAGAATCCTATGGTTATTCATCTATATTCTCCCGCTAGGCTAGCAAGCAATTAAACTTGTTAATAAATTGTCTACAAATAAAATAATTCATTCCAAGTTGAAGCACAATTAACTAATGAATACATTTCTCGTTATGGACCCTACGTATGTATGTAGATGTGTGGTACATTAATTGTAAGACAATATTTCTAAAATGTCTTAATTATAATTAAAGTTATACCACGTTTTAAAAAGAATATAACCTCCACATAAAGTATCCAGTTTTCCCTACCTTTGTTTTTAAATTATCTTTTAAAATGATTTATTCAGAAAATAGAAGAATTTTAATTAAATGAACCATTCTATAATTATTGTAATTACTATTATGAAATGTAACAAAAGAAAATGTAAAAAAAATATTTTGCTTTTATTTATTTATTATGTATATTATAATAAACGTCTTTAGTTTTTAATATAGCTTTTGTGTGCCTATTTTTAAACTTTTGTACCTTTTTTTACCCTCGTTTTTTATTTTTGGGTGCCTTTTTATGAGCCTTTTTTAATTTTGAGTGCCTAAAATGCGATCTCTAGTTGGTTATTTCGGTTTTTCAAGTGTAGGTATGTATAGATGATGTTGCCAGAGCCATTAATTTAATCCAGGATGGACGGTCACAGTATTACGTGGCAATTGTTTTAAACGTCACAAGAAGTAAAGTACAAAGGGCAACATCAGTCGGAGACATTTTTAAAAGTAAGAAGACACCTCAAAATTAACACATTAATTTACAAAAAACAATTTGATAGCTTTTGAAAGCTGTATATGACATGTCCAAGTATGGGATGATTCAACAAAACTGTCACTGTCATCCTCCATAGGCTATGGATGGACCATAGCAACCTTAGTTCTTCAAAAATATTGGAAATTACAATATTTTTTTAAAAAAATCCATATTTTCCACAAAAATAAATATATCAAGGTGAACCAAAAACAAAACTGTTAAAAATAGATGTGACTTAATAATTAAAACTTAATTTAGAACAATATACGGTTTTGCAACTCTACAGAGTGTCTTAAACTTATGGTAAAAAACATCTTTTTGTTTAAACCTGTATATTATAAACGTACGTGTATTTTTTAGTAATTTTTAAAATGTGAGCGATTCTCCATTAATGTATCTACAATATTCTTTAATATTTGTTTAAATCCGAAAACAAATAAAAAAGTTATTTGCGATTGAAATTCATCGAAAATTTGTGTGGATCGATTATTTTGACTGTGAGTGTACTTTTCGCCAACGATCTTTAGAAGCGAAGTGTACACTTTAACAGGTGGCAAATTGACAGGTGACAAATATAAAAAAAAATATTTTTTTAATTATTTTTAATTATTAAATTTTTACCCAGTTCAGGGAAGCGGTCTCGGTGTAATAACCACCCTCAAGGGTGTTTTGCTAATTATAATTAATAATTATTAAACCGTCCGTATGATATCACAAAATAATTTCTGGTTTTACAAATAAAGTTATTAGTGATTAAGGTTCTATTAACTTTTCCTTTAAAACTAGTTACCTTACTTAAAAGAGAAAGACGAACTAATTTAAAAAATAGCTTTCTTAAATGTAAAAAAACTAAGTAAGATGTGTAAGATTTTATTTAGGGAATTTTTTTTTAATCAAATTTATTTTATTTATTTATTTATATATTTTTTTATTAATTTATTTTACACTATGTTATAACTAGCAAAAACAGTTCTTAAGAATTAAGTTAACTATTAGGTATTCTGGTTTTCGGATTGATCCGACGCTATGCCCCACCAGCTTTAAAAAAACCTCTATCGTTTTCATTTAATATCTTACGAACCGGCTCTTAAAATGCTGGTAATTTAGAGCTACATTTGTTGCTCTCTGATGCTCTGTTCCTGAAATATATTTATAAAACCTTAACCTTTTTTTTTGAAAATATTTTTCTTCATTTTTACACTTTTTGCGCTATTTTCTCATATAAACTACACCATTTGATTTATTTATTTTTATTTGTTGTATGTTTTACACTATATTATAGCTAGCAAACAGTTCTTAAAAACTGGTACCGCTTAGTCTATATTAATTTGTATTCGTTCTTACATTCTTTCATTCCATTAATCGTTTGTAGCCACCTAATATACAGTCTGGTTCTCACTTCCTTATTCAATAAGAAAAGATTTTTATAATTATGTACATTTATCTTAAATAATAATTTTTTTCACATTTTTTTACTACAACGATGTGTAGGGTTTAGTAAACATTGTTTCCAATACAGGGTGGAATTTATGACATTAAAAAACTAAACTTTTTATTTTTAAATTAACTAAAAATTCAAAAATAAACTTCACTCCTGACACTTAAGTACTGTGAAATTTTTTCTGCACTCTGTTTAATACCTACGGTGTTATGTACCTTATTCCTGCAGTTATTCTGTTTCTTAATTCACCTAAATTAGCAGGTTGTGTTTTAAACAACCTGCTTTTTAGATGTAGGAAAAAAACTAGAGGTGTTAGATCTGATGATCTTGCTGGTCATTCTATGAAACCTCTTCTTCCGACCCACCTGTGTGGAAAGGTATTTAAATAATTCCTACAGAAAAAGCATGGTAGGGTGGTGCATTGCCTTGTCGAAGCCACATCGTTTTATTGCAATTTATTCCCATGGGAACATTAGGTTCCAATTGATTTGGAATCAGCTCTGCTAAAGATTTTCAATGAAAATAAGTCCCACCACATGATCACCAACAATACCCGCCTAAACCTTCATTTTTTGAGGACGTTGGGTATGACTTTGTCGCATCCAGTGAGGTTTTCTTCTGCCCAGTATCTGCAATTCTGCCTACTTACCTCGCCATTTAGAAAAAATGTTGAATTATCAGAAGAAGAAAAATATCTGCAGAATAAATAACATTCCTGTCTAACATATCCACCATTTGTTCGCAAAATCACCGTCAAACAATTCTTGTACGTGTTGTAGTTTATATGGATGCATTTTTTCGGCTTTTACACATCTTAAAACAGTCAAATGACTAACGTCGTTTTCGCGTGCAACCTGGCTTGTAGAAGTTGTTGGATCTTCTTAAAAAGATAATAAAATATTGACTTTCACATTTTCATCAATAAAATTAGGCGTCCATCGCAATCTTTTAAAGTGTCTATATTCACGAAATGGTGCATGTATTTTGGACACAGTTGGCTTAGAAAGTGGTGGTAAATATGGGTGTTTTTCATTAAAAAGGTTTGCAACTTGCTCTTGTGATCTGCACATATCACCGTAACCAATGATCATTAATACAAAAAAAAAATTTCAATGCCAGTCTAAATAAATTCTTCTCGGCACTTAATGTGCCAGTGTTATCGAGAGGCGTACTTGACCTATCGCACACAATTTCAATTAATTAAATAAAAATAAAAGAGTGTGACGATGACAGAAACAAATATTTGCAATGCAAAAATAAAATATTGGTGCTTGAGTGTGCGAGTGTGTGATGCGTCAAACAAGACGGGAATTTCTGCGGGCAAACAACGTACAACAGTAAACACATAACTTTTCTTCTTTAAGCTCGGAACATTTGTTTGCACTCATGTCACGTTACTGGTAATCAGCGCTTTCTTTACAGATTAAATCTCTCTTCTAGTCATAAACTACGGCAAATATTTTTTTTTTATTAGATGATCAATTCATGACAATTATAATATTATATTTAAACGTTTTTAAGCATAAATCTCCTTGGCTGCTTTTGTTTAATTTTGACTTATTTTACATAGACAATTTTTTGAGGCCAATTAATCATTTAATTATTTGGTAGACACTTAATAATATTATTATCACTCCTATAATGGGCGTCGCCAAAAGGGGGCAGCAGCTCCCCTTCATGAAGAATCGAAACAATGTAATCAAATAAATCGCAAAAGAACAAGAAAATATTTTCATATTTTTTATTGGTATATTTTTAAGCATTTTTTGTAAAAAAATATTCGAATTCATTTCAACGAATTTAAAACTATTAAGAATTTTTTTTAATTTAGTATCTTAACATTAAAATTAAATTAAATTAAAAGAGCACATACACTGTTTAAAATATCTGTGGTGTAAAAAGTAATCTTAAAATGGTGTCAAAATCCAACACCAAGCGGTGTTAATATAACACCACGAATTATGGTTGAAAATGTGTACCGATCGCGGCAAAGGCGGTGTGGATCACGTGATGTTCTTAAATCTCGCCTCTGTTGACTTACATGAAGAATATATAAACTTAGGTAATCCTTTGCTTTGGTGTGTCACTACAAGTTGTTCGATACTAAAGATACCTTAAATAGGTGGAAACAGCTGTCAATACTTGAAGTATTTTAAGTTAGTGCAACGCACTAAAAACATTATCTCTAGCGAGTTGAAGGTTCCATTTTCTGGAATAATACCACTGGTAATATACTAGTAATGCGTCAAGGAACTTCCTGTTTCCTTTTTTTTCTTTTTTCTGTGTAGTATGATTTAATTTGTCCACAAACACATAATATTTAACACTGAAAAGGAGTTCAATTAACACCAAGTAAAATTTATTTTAATACTGTGTGAAAGTTAAATTAACACCATTTTAGTATTTGAATTTACACCGGCCAACGAACCTTATTTAATACCATTTTGGTTTGTATCGATATAGACCATGTTTGGTGTTAATTTGGTGTTAAAATGGTCATGAAATTTTGAACAGTGTAATTAAGAAATAAACTATAAATAACATAAAAGTTAACTCAGACAAACAAAAGGCAACTAACAACAAAAACTAAAGTGATATGATGAACTAAAGAAGATGATCCAAAAGAACGAAGAGATTGCAACCATAGACTTTCCTCGATTTCCATCTCATACGCAAGCAGTTGAAAGATCTGTAAAATTGGTAACAGAAGCTTCTGCTGCTGTTTGTGGTGCCACTTCGAGCGATGTCTTTATTTGCGCCTGAATTGAATCACGAAAGACAATGCCACCAAATCCAATTATAAAACTAAAATATAAAACTTAGTTGTACGAGGTGTGTTCAGAAAATAACGGGAATTTTTAAATTTCGCGGGTTTGGAGAGTCCGGTTGTCATTAAATTGTCTTTATTATGTTGGTATACATACCCCTGAAAAATGATAAAAATTTTAAATGTTTTTATTGTTTACTTTGTCTGTGGCAGCCGCTAAGGTTAGACGTGTTTTTATGAGCTCATTAAAGAAATGGATCAAAGAATTTGTATCAGATTTTGCGTAAAAAATTAAATAAAGTGTGTGAAATGTTAAGTCTGCTATGAGTAATGTCTTTATTTGCGCCTGAATTGAATCACGAAAGACAATGCCACCAAATATGATTATAAAACTAAAATATAAAACTTAGTTGTACGAGGTGTGTTCAGAAAATAACGGGAATTTTTAAATTTCGCGGGTTTGGAGAGTCCGGTTGTCATTAAATTGTCTTTATTATGTTGGTATACATACCCCTGAAAAATGATAAAAATTTTAAATGTTTTTATTGTTTACTTTGTCTGTGGCAGCCGCTAAGGTAAGACGTGTTTTTATGAGCTCGGCGATTTTCGTTCATTAAAGAAATGGATCAAAGAATTTGTATCAGATTTTGCGTAAAAAATGAAATAAAATGTGTGAAATGTTAAGTCTGCTATGAGTAAAACAAGAGTTTATAAGTGATGTGTGAGTTTCCAAGATGGCCGTAAAGGCGCTGAAGATGACGAACGCCCCGGACGCCCAAGCACATTAACAACCGATAAAAACATGGAAAAAGTGGAAGAAATGGTTATGAACGATCACCGAATCACAATCAGAGAAGTCGCTGATGATGTTGGCATATCGATGAAATTTTTTCGAATGTTTTGGGTATGAAACGCGTGGCAGCAAAATTTGTTTTAAAATTGTTGAATTTTAAACACAATTTCTTGCCAAAAACAATACTGTAATGATGCCCCAGCCTACATATTCGCCAGACATGGCTCCGTCTGACTTTTTCCTATTCCCCAAAATAAAGAGAACCTTAAAGGGCCATCGTTTTGCAAGCATAAATGACATTAAAAGCACATCGCTGAAAGAACTAAAGACTATCCCAAAGATCGTGTTTGAGAAGAGTTTAGAGGATTAGAAGAAGCGCTGGCACAAGTGCATAATATCTAATGGGGACTATTTTGAAGGCGACAACTTTAATGTAGACAAATAAATAAATATTTTTTTCAAAAAACGAAAATTCCTGTTATTTTATGAACACACCTCGTATATTTACCAAAGTTATAAAAAAACAATAACATTAAAAGAAAAAATTCAACACTGGCGGTACCTTAAGAATTTTGTTTTTAATTTAAATTTTTCATGTGATATACTGAAGGCAATACACAAGTTTTACACACAATTACAAATTATATATTGTGAACTTTTTTTTTGTCCTTTTCGATCCACCTTAAATTAGTAAAAATTATTACTATAAGGTAAAATTAATAAGCATAACTTATATTGACAAAACTAATTATATCTATTATGAAAACTCAAGCGCATCTAATCTTATTGATAAAAATATCTATGATACATCACAAAAAATGCCTCTAATGCCTCTAAATATTTTAGTGTTTAAAAAAATATAAATATAGAAAAATAATATTTATTAAATATACCTTTAAATAATAATACACCAAAAAACTTGTATAATTATAATATAAAAACATTTAATTTGAATAACTTTGTAATGATTGAAAAGGATTAATATATATTCTTTTCTAAAATGATTACATTAATTTTTGTAAGTTATTTTTTTAGAAAAATTACCCCTTTGGTTTTTTTTTATTTAAAGTTAATTTTTTCTTTTAAGTAATTTAATTATTAAAAAGTACCCAGGCAGTTAAGAATTATTTACGGTTATATGGTAAAAATATGACTTATGAGAAAAATTTAGTTTATAGTAAAAATATTTACGTTAAGTTTACAGTTAAAAATCCCGTAAAATAAAATAAACCTATAAGTAATTTCCTTACGTAAAAATTATACGTATACGTTTACGTTAAATAAACATCAGTTTATGGTTATTAAATAAAGTTAAAAAAGTAATAAGAACTTATAATATAACTTGACAAGAACTTTTATTAATGAAAGTTATTAAGGTTTATTTAACAACATAATAAATCTGCAAAGATCGACTATTTTACCTAAAATGCTGATTTTAATTTTAGCGAAGCCTGTTGCTTGCGCTTAATTTATTAAATCTTATGTTGAGAGGAGGCAATTTTAATTTATTATCTGCGAAAAAGGGTCCACTATAACTTTAGATTACATATTACATTGGTTTATCTCCAAAATATGTTTTCGTAAATGTAAAAACACTTTTAGAATTATTAGTTATAATGTAAAAACATCTTAAAGCTTTCTTAACAAACTTTTGCATGAACTTTATAAATGGAAGTCTAGACTAGTAAAATAAAAATTAATATCCGGAAACTAATTTCCAATAGAGCGCAATGAATCACAGTTCCTTTTTTCCTCATTATGCAAACTAATAAATTTCAGTACCTACGGATATTGTAAAACATGATGTCATAGTGGGTGGAAATGGCAGTTTTCAGTTATGTAAACAAATTTAAATCATAAGACACTATAATTGAAATTGTCTTTGTACTTTGTAGGTGGTCTTTCTGTCATACGGCTTGCCATCGTATTTTTATCTAAGAAGATTTATTTCGTGTTTTATAATTTCTTTTTATCATTACTTCACGCCGCAGCATTTTAAAAATGCCGGACAGAGATGTATAAGTCTTTTGGAAAATTTATGATGGTATTAGCGTTACTTGCGTTCCAACTAATTAGACAATTTTAATTTATGATGTATGTAATCATGTTTGTACTAACTGTGGTTAAATATTATTGTTTTTTCCATTTTCTGCTTCAGGATTATTTTATAATAAAATTAATTTAAAAAAATTTTACGCGCAAAATAAGAGTTAAAAAAACTAAAAACACGTTTTAAAAGCACTAAAAAGTACAAAATAAATTAATTTACATTGACAAGTTATGTACGAAGTAATGCATGGGCTGAATAACTTTTGCTTTAGGTTAAAATTTCCAAGTAGAATTTTTAGTGGCCACTTAAACTTGGAACTGTAAAGTGTATTGCCAAAATCTCTGCCACGTGGTAGAAACGGTTCTATTACGTCAAAGTGACTAAAATGGGGAACACTTTTTTAGTGTAAGTTACGTTCCAACAACGTTCTTCAATTGTATGCAGACACGTTTATACCAAGTTGTGATTACGGTACTATAATACTATGGTGGAAAAAATTTAAGCGAAACTCTTTACTTTCTATCCTCGTCTCTTTTCAGCATATTATTTATCTTATTATCTTGGCTTTCTCCGAAGCTGGACATTAAACTGACACTGAATTCTAAAATTATTATAATGTAAGAATACAACATGAAAATAATAACTAGAATTAAAATAATCCAAATAAAATGTTACTTTCAAATATGGGTGTCATAGCTCGAAATTTAAGCGATTCTGGTTCAAAACCACACATTTATTTTTCTATAGAAAAATTTTTTATCATGTGGATAATATATAGTTAGGTTTCAGCGCTTGAGAAGGCACGTCGCGATAGTGAAAACTCTTAAAACGTAAAAGTTTAAAGATTAAAACCAACAATAATTTATTAAAAAAGTGCAAACTAATTATAGTGAAACAAACAATTTTCATAGAGTGCAAACTAAAATGGTGTAACGGTCATTGAGGAGTGAAGTGTTAAGTGGACTGGACAAGGAGGTCAAACAACAGGGGAGGTGGCCATCTGCAAAAAAATTGATAAGTTACCTTAAGAATATGCATGACCTAATACAAAATCTGCAATTTAAACACGGCAGATATCTTTAAAACGTAAGAAAGGCACACGGCGTAGGGCAATAAATCTGTCAACAATAAATGCGTAATGCAATCCCAAACGAAACCGATAATAAACACTACACTCACAGAATAAACTAACACATTAATCATATAACCCTAACGCAGTAAAAAAAAAAGCCTAATAACCAAACTCTACTAGATTTGTAAACATTAGATAACAGAATAATTGCGCTTGTCATTTGTTTAACTAATAAATAAATGCAATACTTAATTTTGAAATTTAAGAAAAAAAGACAAAACTCTACCACAAAACGTGCTTGGGACAAAATTTACGCAAACTTGAACGGAAGATCATTACACTACTAACGACAGACTTACCCGTCTACCATCACCAACATCCCCGCGACCTGTTAATGGGCAAAACCATTACCAAAAAGTAAGAGTAGCCCAATTCAAATACTGGGCCCACGTCACTCGTAGGCAACGCAACAACATACTACAAGCCACCCTTAAACTAGACCTTACAGACCGAAAAGTCGGGAGACCATGCTTTACATATCAAGACACGTTAGCACAAAACATGCACATCTCATAAATTAACAAGACCAGTTGGGAGCAACTAAGCAACAATAAAAAAAATAAAAACAACTGACACACTTTACCAAGTGCAGGAACTATCTGACCAGGACACAGACAATGACAATAACGAACAAGACAAAGACCTCGGCTAGGAAACTACACTCCTGCAGCGAAATAACAACTCCCCAACTCCAAATAGTAATCCCAAATGTTTGGAGTAATACTAATCGACTGGCCTAGGGGGATTCCGCATCGTACTTAGTTTTAAGTCGGCGTAATTGTCCCCCAAAAACCAACACCCTCCCGTCCCTCCTCCTATACCCTACTGGGCGTATAGCATCGGCTCGGCGAACCCGAGAATGGCTATTAAAACTATTCGCATCTCGCTCTCGAGCCCCAAATAGGGGACAGTACGGAACGCAATGCGTCCGAGAGTGATGATGAAATGGGGCTGGTTATACGTCTCTTATACTCATACTCATGTGGATAATATATTTTTTGCTTAGCCGTGGGCCTCGTATCATTGTTACAGCTGATACCGCCCCTGCTAAAACCTTTCTGCGAAGATCTGCATGGTACGAGTATTTTTAAAAGGCCCCTTAATTTTTAAAATGAAATTTTACTGGCTTTTTTCCCTGGGCTTATATGGGCCAGATTGGTCCAAGTAAAAGCAGTAAGCAGTAAGCCAAATAGGAAAGCGAAGTGCTGAAAGCAGGTATGAAGGAAAAAATAAATTAAAAAACCCCTTTAAAAAATTTGGCGACCTGCGGCACCCTGACTTGGGTACAGAGTTTGCATTTGAAGGGTGTGGAAAGGTTTAGGTTAACAGCTCCAAGGTCAACTACCACACATAGACCCCCCAGCTCGCATGCCATCTGTGCAGACCGAGATCCCGGGGCCGGTCAATGGTTGGGGATCCGCACTACCCACGTGGTGTTGGGTTCTAAAGGTTAGGCTATGTCAGTGATGCAACGGGGGTCGCGAAATATCGGCAATGTTCCATAGATCAAGCGGCTTATTGTGTTATATGGCATGTTAACGGGTGATGGCGTAGTTTCTTAGTGTAAAAATTATTGGCCTGATACATTACGCTTGCTGTCTCATGCAATCCGAATTGGTAATGTGCAGTCGTTTTAAAACAATGTACATTGAGTGTACAGTAGAGATGCGCCGCACCACACCGCGGTGCACCGGGCAACCATAGGTGATTACCGGTCTAATGCGGGACAGCTTTAAGAGCTAGAAATAGCCTGTACTTAAACAAAACCTCAATCTTTTGTCTAATACCTAGGTTTTTTACAGAGCGCCTAGGTGCTAGTATTGTTCTCTAAGGAAAGTGGTGAGAAGATCTTGTTGTTAATTAACTTGCCTTTGCCTAGATTGATCTTGACCCATCATTTACTCAAGTACTTAGTATTATTGTGACATAAACTAATATCGCAACTTCAAATGAGTGGCAATTATGTTAAAATAACTAAATCTACTGTGGGGACTGGATTTCCCACTCTTGTCTGTCAGTACAATTTAAGTGATTTTTATAATAATTTTTATTTATTTTATTTTTATTGCTATTTATTTCGAATTATTATTAGTCAGTAATTATGTTTAAACTTTTCAGGTAGTAGGTTGTAAATAGTGTATTGCAGAGAGCGTGTGTTTGTTACCTGGAGCCTTGTAAAACATTGGAGTTTCCTGTCATCGGTAAACATCCTTTACGATTGCTTACTTACCTTTCCGGTTTCTTTACCCAAAGTAATTTATTTAATTTTATTTTTATTACCCTTTTATAGATGCGCTTTGATTTTTCCAAATGTTTCCTACCTATCCCCTACCACGATTAGGGGTGGGTGGCCAAAGGGCTCTTGGAAAATGTCTTGGTCTATCACCAGGGACAACGTACTGACTCCCCGTTTTGAGTACATCGGCTCCGGGTGACAACACATTTAAATTATAATTCTGTTTGTGTATATATGTGTATTGTATTGTATATTGTGTATATGTAGTGTAATAAAGTTAAGTTTGTAAATACCTCGCCGTCGATCAATTTGCACACAACTACCCGCACCAAAGCAGTCGCTAAACTACCACAATACAGTTGAAATATCTTCATACATATTATATTATATTAGTTTAGTTGTAATCATGTGATTTGCACCTACTTTATAGTTTTTTTAACTCTTTGGTGTATCAGTCTGGTATCTGAAATGTTATAACCACTTTAGATACCACGTTTAAGTTGTCTAAACTTTAAAGTTGATTATTATTATTAATAGTAACCAAACCATATCTCTTAAGAAGTAGTTAAGTGGGTATACCAGTTTTGTCAACGTTTTCGAAACTTTTTCCAAACCTTGAAGGTGGCAAAACTTGATTATATAATTGCGGTAGTTATTGCCACGTTCTTGCTACATGCTTAAGTGATTTCCATGTTTGCATAGGATTACCATTTTAAAGTTTCCCTCTTCAAAAGGAGACATTTGTATAAACAGTCGCCATTGTTGGAAAATAAACTTGTAGTTTTAAACAAATAATTCTGGTTAGTGCCGCACCAAATTTAACACTACAATAAATATTTATTGGTTTCAGATGACCAGATATAATAAATAAAATATTTGAGGCCCCTAGATAGATAATGTAATTTATAAACTTTTATTCGTGTTAATTTTATGTCTTCGGATTACTTTACTTCTAGTTATTATTTGCAAGTTGTTTTCTTACATTATAATAATTTTAGTATTTAGTGTCACTTTAATGTCCAGTTTTAGAGAAAGCTAAGATAATAAGATAAATAATATGCTGAAAAGAGACGATGATAGAAAGTAAAGGGTAGTAAAGTTTCGTTTAAGTTTTGGCCACTATACCTCCACGTTATAGTAACGTAATCACAACGTGGTATAAACGTGTACAGATACACTCCAAGAACTTTGTTGGAACGTAACTGACACTAAAAAAGTATTCCCCATATTAGTCACTTCCACATAACCGTTTTTAACACGTGGCAGAGATTTTGGCAATACACTTTTCAGTTCTAAGTATAAGTGGCCGATACGTTTCATCCACTAAAAATGCTACTTGGGTCTGGCACAGTACAAAAATACTATTTATGAATATCTTTAGTTGCTCGTTGGCAACTAATAAAGGGTAATGTTGTAAGCGTATAAACCAAGATTCTTGAGGCGTTTTCGGCATAACCGCAATGTACAAACTGAACAAGCTTTGGCGCTTGCACCATACCTGCGCAGTGCGCCTATACGCTAAACCGACGACTTGGAACCGTTTACGACAGTCTGGAGAGAACAGAATGTTAAACAATACAGGGCCACCCTTTACCACAGGGCTAAATGGGCTATAGCCCCAGGGCGCAACCTTTTGGTGGCGGCAATTTTTATTGATGTTACTATTTTATTAAAAATCTTTTCAAGAAAAAAATTAAAGAATAACCTGTTCTTAATAAAACAAAAAATATTATACAAAATTAAATAAAATGGAAAATATTATGTCGTCATATCCCTGCCAAAAGTCACTAACTAACATTTTATTATAGAGCTTTAAGCAAATAAATATATCTATTACATCAGTTTATAAACTAGTGATTTTTAACCATGCAAAAACGACCATTTTTATTATTCTAGGCCTTTAAATTATAAAAGATATGGTAAATTTGTATAGTTAAGTACAATTTGTTAACATTTTTACAATATTTCAATAAGTGACTTTTGGCAGGAATATGACGATATGTATGCATCAATAAAATACGTTCGGTTTTGGTTCTGTTCGCGCCAGTTTTCCATTGTCAGCAACGGTAAAACACATTTCTACTAATATCACTGTTGCAAAAGTACCATATTTGTGTCTAATTTCAATATACCTATGTTTCTTTGTTGGGACAAATCAAATTAAATGATTTGAGCATTTTATCCATAGAGAGTTGCTTATTTAAAAACATAAATACCTGTGATATTATATATATTATATCGTAAATCAGTTTGCAAAAGAAAAAGCTAGGAAAATAAATATATAAGTTCCTTTTTTTTTGTTTACTATAAATTTTGTTTTTGTTCATATAGTTTTTTTGTTTTATATGAATTTTGTTTTTGTTTAGTTACTTTTATTTTTTGTTTACTATAAAGTTTATTTTGTTCATACAGTTCATATAGTTTTTTTAATTTTGTTTGAATTTTAAGTTTTATTTAGTGTAATGATAATAAATGAACTTTTTCTGGTTCTGACACTTTTGTATAACTTCTATAACCCTTCTTAATAACTCCTCTTATGAATAAGGGCGCATTATTTTTAGTAGCCCACAGGCGCTAAATATTTTAAGACGACCCTGCGTGTATAAAAATTATAAAGCTTTAATAATTTTCTTGAATAAACGTTTTCACCCTTAAACAATTGTTTTTATATATTTTTAATAGCCGTTAAAAATTGACATTTTCATATAAATTATATTATATTCTTTAAATCATTAATTATTATTTTAAGTGAACCTATATGAAATTGACTCATATGGGTTAAATAAAACTATTGAATAAACATAAAAATAAATCAAAACTTATTTTTTCAAACGTCTTTTTATTAAGCACATTTTTAATGCACTAAAAGGTAAAAATAAATAAATTTACTAAGGAAAATAAACAAGATTTTACATCAAGCATGCATCTGCACCTATTTCTATCTCCTCACGTACATATACAAGTTCATTCAGAGCATGAAAGTGTTAAAATATGTATACCAGTAAGAGATAACTACAAATATTTATTATTAAGTGAAATTTTATCAATTTCTCATCCCGTGGGATACCTGCATATCTAACCGTTATAACGAAAGGCTTGGGTTTTCACATAAATATGCTTTTAATGAAATTAAAAAATGATAATGGTTAGAGGATTAATTTTCTCTTAAAAATATCTTGTACAATAAATTGATATCATACATTAGACTGATTAAAAAAAATCGGACATCAAGGAACCACTAAATGTTAATATTAAGGGCTTAAATTTTAATAGGCGTATTATTTCTTCTTCCTACAACTATTAAGCATGTGGCATTCAAAAAATTTATAATTTAATTAATTATTATGCGACTTACCGATTTACTTGTAAAAGTTTTTTATTTAGTAAAACTTATTGACCAATTTCTTTATTGTCAACAGTATCTAAAGTACTAGAAAGAGTAATTTTTAACCAGTTAATTCAGTATATGTAAAAATACAATATTTTATCACCATCACAACATGGATTTTTAAAGCGGAAATCAACGAAAACGGTTTTTTCTGAGTTCTTGTTAAATGTGTATGAGAATCTAAATAATAAAAACAGGTGTATCGGTATTTTGCTTGATCTAAGCAAGGCTTTTGATCTAGTAAATCATTGCGTACTTTTAAAAAAGCTTAATGTGTATGGGTTTCGCGGCAAAATATATGATTGGATAAAATCATACCTTTCTGGTAGATCACAAATTGTTGATATGGATGGAAATAGATCTGAAAAATTGAATTTTGAATGCTGAGTTCCACAAGGATCTGTGTTAGGTCCTATTTTATTCATAATTTTTATTAACTGCGTATCTTTTATTGTAAATGAAGAAAATTTAGTCATATTTGCCGACGACACTTCATATCTTTCATCTGAATCCACTTTACTTAATTCAGTTCTAAGTGCCCAAAATATACTAAATACTCTTATGCAGTGGTTTGAGGAAAATAAGCTTTTAGTAAATACCGATAAAACTGTTTTTATGAACTTTCAATTTAAAAAGTCGCAAAATTCCGAAAGCCAACTGTTAAAAATCAATAACAAATCTATAAAGCAAGTTGAAAACACTAAATTTTTGGGAATTTATCTCAATGAATGCTTAAGTTGGGAATATCATATAACTGAATTATGTAAACAATTATCTAGCGTTTGTTATGTTTGTTATAGGCTCAATAGCATAGTCAATAGAAGCGTTATTATTTCATATTATTATGCACATTTTAACTCACGTGTAAGTTATAGTATACTATTTTGGGGATCATCTACAAATGCTTTAGAAGTATTTAAAATGCAAAAGAGAGCCGTACGAAACTTAGCTGGTATGGGTTTTGGAGAATCCTGTAGAAGCATTTTTAAGGAACTAAATATATTACCAATACCGTGTATTTATATTAAGGAGGTATTACTTTTTGTTAAAAGTAATTCATCTTTATTTATAACCAACAACTATGATCACACGTACAACACTAGATCCCGAAATGAATACAGGATTCCCAAACACAGTACATATGAGCAAAATCCTAAACATATGAGCAAAATCCTAAAATGCATAAACAATATAAATATTTTTAAAAGAAAACTGCACCAGTTTTTAATTCAAAAATCTTTTTACAGTATTGGGGAATACTTAAATATGTAATTTAAAATAATTGTTTTTTGTTTTAATTTTTTTTGTTTTAATTTAGTCTTAATATTGTGTAATTATTACTATGTAACCTGGACTAGTCCAATACCTTTTTAGGTCATTTGTGGACAATAAATTACTTTACTTTACTTTACTTTACTTTACTTTACTTTACTTTACTTTACTTTACTTTACTTTACTTTACTTTACTTTACTTTACTTTACTTTACTTTACTTTACTTTACTTTACTTTACTTTACTTTACTTTACTTTACTTTACTTTACTTTACTTTACTTTACTTTACTTTACTTTACTTTACTTTACTTTACTTTACTTTACTTTACTTTACTTTACTTTACTTTACTTTACTTTACTTTACTTTACTTTACTTTACTTTACTTTACTTTACTTTACTTTACTTTACTTTACTTTACTTTACTTTACTTTACTTTACTTTACTTTACTTTAACAAAATGTTTTTAAATATACTGCAATGGGGATAAATAAACACTTCAATACAATAAAAACACATTATTTTGAGTCGACATTTATATTTTTAAACGAAGTTTTAACTTCGCCCAGCTTTTTCAGTCAACAAAATTTGGCACCTTTAAAAATGACCTCCTCTGACGTAAATATTTTTTTTGGCGACCCACTTCTTTATGTTTGAATACAGAAAAAAGAAACTGAGGGACAAATCTAGTGAGTCCACTTAATGCGAAAACCATATTAAGATCACATAATTTTTGCCATTGAAAATGCTTGTGGTCACGATTACGTTTATTTTTCAATGTAAGCAAAATGATGCAGGTATCATTCCGATATATTTTGTGCAAAATTAAAATCAATGAGCCATTCCAATAAACATTTTTGTTTTTATAGTGGTTGCCATAAATGTTATATTACCCAAATTATAAAACTGCAATTTCTTAATTTGGTTACATTAATATTTATATCACCCTTATATACCCCTTAAAGAGCTTATTTGACTTGTGTTTAGTAACACTATGAAACTTAAGTTTTATAACTGAGACTAACAGAAATATTTTGAAGACCACTATACCTATAACTTCTTAAATAACTGCGTTAAACACCTTACGTTATATAATGTAGTTTTAATAAAACTGTTTTATATTGGTTCCGGTTAGTCTTTTAACCTTGGCCCAAAATGGTTTATGTTAACAGCTGGTTACCAATACATAACCTATTAAATAATGACAATTGAACACCTTAAGTTGTTTCATTTATTTTTTTAATGAATTAGGTTACCCTTATAAACATGGCCCAAAATGGTGTTGGAAATATTTAAGTTACCTATCATAACTTTTTAAATATTTCGCTCTTTTTCTTAAACATATTTAAAATATATATTTCTGTACACTTTATCTTTATCATTCTTATAAACTAAAACTCGTGATTCTTTGATTAGTCCAGTATGGCGAAAATTAATATGGTGTATAATTTTATTAATAGATTTCATTAAGCATAACACTTTGTAATCATTACCTAAAATTAAGGTGCAAAGTAATTTTTACTGTAAATACGTATGTACCTACATATCGCACATGGGCGACAACAGTGTCATAAGTAGTAAAACGATAATTCCGATATAAGTTAACGTAAAAGATTTTTGAATAATAAAAATCTGACATTTTTGTAAAATTATATTAACTTACACTGTAAGTTAATATAATTTTACAAAAATGTCAGAATTTTATTATTCAAAAATCTTTTACGTAAACTTATATCGGAATTTTCGTTTTACTACTTATGACACTGTTGTCGCCCATGTGCGATATGTATGTATTATATAATACCTCGAAAAACGCCGGGGGCCTTAAAAATACTTAAATGTTTTTTGCATTGGCTTTAGCTATAGCTATTAAAAAATATACATAATTTTTAAAGAATATTTTAAGCGTTGGATATCCTGCTTTTTTTACATTAAACACGGTGTTGAATATTTTACGTTGATTTCGAATAATGTTCATCAAATGTGGATGTACAGGCACGTTTAAATTAATCCACTATATTTTAACAGTTTTAATGTTTGTATAGATGTTCCATAATAGTATATTATATATTAAGTTTATCAAAGTATATAAACAAGTTGCACGCTATACTTTTTCCTCGACAAGTTATTATCTAAAAATAATTTAAATTAAATATTTATATATTTGTAGAGCGACATCTATAAAAAAAATAGAGTAACTTGCGTAACAATATCTAACTTGGGAATCTGTATTACCGGCGCGTCAGTCTAAATGTAAAATTTGTATGTGTAAATCAAAATTTATCCCTTGAAAATGGACTTAAAACCGTTTAAATGATGAATAAGAACCAGGTTTTCACAGTGAAAGTGATAATAATGTTTTATGGGTACCTTACCATGGAGTCTCCACCCAAAATTTTTAATTGTTTTAGTTAAATCTAGTTTACTGTAGGTAAAATCAAAAGGTCAGTACAAACTTGCATATAAACTTTTCAAATAGGTATTGGCGTTGAGAAACTATTTAATAGTTTTTATTTTTGTATTAAGATAGGATAAATTAATTTGTACAATATTTATTTTAACGATTGTATAACTAAAAACTAACTTCAGCCCGTAACTATAGTTTTATAAAAACCTGTTGCTTACTACAGTCCGTGACTAAAACGCCATAAAGCCACAACTTGTCAACGTGTATTTAAAGAATCACTTAGTTTCATGGAAACATGTACGATAATGGGCGTTTTAAGGGTGGGAGTAGAAAAACTTTTTTTAACTTAAATTGTTGTTTTAATGTTTTGTCTTAAAAACTCGTTTTGCTCTATTGAATTATCAAGTTGTTTGCGATTTACGATTGCAAAAAGAAAACCAGGACCAAAGCTTTAATTTTGCAAGGACTTATTGGGCCTGGCCCAATGGGCCACCCTGCAAAAATACATAATATGTATAATGCTTATATTAGTATATAAGATGTGGAATGGTGTTTTATTATTGATATGCAGTAATTATATAAAACGTAAAACATTGTTTTTCTGTTACAGTTACAATGTAACAATATGTTGTGACTATTATTAAATACCAATAGCTAATAGTGGACATTAGCTGCTGGAAAAAACAACACTTACACATTAGCAATTTAATTAATAATGATAATCTTAACGGCAACCATAACTAATCAATAAATATGGCACCGATTAGATTTTATTGAAGTTAGCCAACGCAAAACGGTGGTGGGTCCATTCTGTATAATATTTCCATATCATAATAATGTACAAGACTCTGGTTAGCCGATTTAGCTCGGCTTTATGTTTTCTGGACTGCCCTAACTTTATAACAAACACAGCGGGATAGAAATATAATAATAAAAATAATAATAATAAATTTTGCCTTTATTTTAAAAAGGATGGAAGAGTTTTGCGAACCGCTACTTTTCCACTAACCTTATACAGGGTGATTTCATTTTCAGATAGGAACTATACTGAAAATTTCAAAGACTTAAATTTTTAAAAATATATATAACAAAGGAAAAGGTTTATGTAAAAACAAAAAAGGTCGATAATTTGAATACGAAAGCTCGATTAAATATATATATATACAGCCTGTTCAGAATAAAACCGAATATATCTATATATATATATATATGGGGCGTGGCCTCGCCTCCCTCCAAGGCGCGTCACAGTTGCTTGTGTGATAAACGACATGACGAAAGGTCGAGCAGGTAAGGACATAAAAAATTAAATGATAATAATGCAAAAAATCTCATAAGCGATGCAGTCTATTTGCTTAGCTACTGTGTCGCGCGTTGGAGGGAGGCGAGGCCACGCCCCATATATATATAGATATATTCGGTTTTAGTGTGAAAGAGCTGTATATATTATATTATTATAGTTGAAAAAAAATTGTTAAAATCTACAGGTGCACCAAGTATCCTCTTATTGTATACCTAAATATTTTTTTTACTAAAAGAGCTACAAGGTCGTTTAAATCCAAGAAAAGTTGCGCAATTACAAGCTTATTAAAATTAAAATTATAAACTTAAAAACATTTGCTAGTCTACTTCGTCATTTCTGAAAATTAAATAAAAAATTACGAGGAAAGATTAACCTACATTTTCATCTAATTTCCTCGATAATAATTTACTTACCATCAACATATTTTGTTAAATAGACATAAAATCAAAAGAGTTGAGCAAACTCGTTTTATTCGTCATCTGTCAACCTGAAACTTGACATTGTTTGATATTTTGTTGGGGATATGAGTTATCTTTGGGAATTTCCCTATATTTTTAGTTTTATTAAAATTTCGTATATTTTCTATAATATCTTTTAAACCTTTATAGCATATAATATATGGTTATAAAGGTTTAAAAGATATTATAGAAAATATACGAAATTAATAAAACTGAAAATATAGGCCTAACTTTTCTTTAAATTTACACGGGAAACGGTAAATATATATTTGGAAAAATTCACAAAGATAACTCATATCCCCATAATAATTATGTATAGTTTGATAAACGCCACTTTAGTCATGAGTGCTTAATTAAATGAGTGTAGAAAAAATTATAAACGAGTTGCATACTATACTTTTTCTACTACTACTACTACTATCTTAAAATGATTAAAATTAAATATTTGTATAAAAAATAGAGTAACTGCAGTTACATGTATATCAGGCGCGCCTGTCAAAATGCCACATTTTTATGTGCACGTAAAAATGTGGCATGTAAATCGAAATTTATCCCTTGAAAATAGACTATCAACCGTTTAAATTATGACATATAAGTAGTTTTTCACGGTTAAAGTGAAAAGAATGTTTTATGGGCATTTTACGGTCAAGCCTCACCCAAAATTTGTAATGGTTTCAGTTAAATTTAGTTTACTACTGGAAAAATTAATTAAGGTCAGTACAAACTTGCATATAAACTTTTCAAATAGGTATTGGAGTTTACAAACTATTTTATACTTTTTATTTTTGTATTGAGATAATAAAATAATTTCCACATTCAACTACCTGTCAACTAACTTAAAACTAACTAGGTATTGGCGTTGTAAAACTATTAAATATTTTTTATTTTTGTATTAAGATTTTAAAATATTTCATAAGAAGGGCACTTTATTTTAACGATTGTATGACTTAAAACTAATTTCAGCCCGTGACTAAAAACCTGTTGCTAACTTTAGCCCGTGACTAAACCGGAACACTAAAAATAAGTAAATGGCAAAGGCAAAAATTTGAAAAATAATTATTTGGGCCACAAAAACAAAAAGTGTACTGAACTTTACATGTGAGTATACTTTCCCTATGGATTTTGAGCCGCTGAATCCGAATCCGGTCTCACAATTTCAACTGGACCCCCCAGTTTTTCTCTAGCCCAGGGGAAATGCGTGAAATCTTCAGATATGAATTTAGTAACTCTAAATACGAAAATATATAAGCTTCCTTGCGAAAAAATGCAACCTTCCAGAAATCGCAAGTTTTGGTCAGCTTAACACTTTTTCCCCTAGGCTAGTGGACTTCTGAGGTACTCTAGGGAGAGTGAGATTTGATTCAAGCTACTCGAGATACGTGAAAAAATTATCGTTTTATTTAATATTGCGTAAATTGGTAAAATTTCTAAGATTTCAAGCATTTTCCCTAGGCTAGGGGAAAACCGGGGGGTCCAGGGGAAATTCGGAGACCGGATTCGGATTCAGCGGCTCCAAATCCATAAGGGTAGTATACTCACATGTAAAGTTTATTCAACTTTTTTTGTTTTTGTGGGCCTGTGTAATAGTAATTAAAATTAAAGTACCACAAAAACTATACATAATTTTTATGAAGTTAAACACAAATTTGAAAAAATCGTAATATATAAACAAAAATTATATGCAAACTGTATAATAAATACTACTTTATAAAATATATAAATATATATAAATTTTTATTGATTTATAGATGATTTTGTCTTTTTATTTCCTATAAGGAAATTGTATAAAAATGCATGTATATCAATGTTTAAAAATTTTTAAACCCAACGTGTAAATTTCTAGAATTTATTGGTGTTAGGACATGCCTACGTAATATGAAAAACATGGCTTTGTATCAGTCCTTGCTGCTGTAATTCTTTATGCTTTTTGACAGTTTTGTCGAGCGTAAAATTTATGCTAACAGGGCGATTTCAAGATATTTCATTAATACCTATTTATTACTGTTTTAAATAATTTATACATTATTTATTATGGTTATTTATTATTGTGGTCTAGGTGTTTGCATTTATGGTGAGAAAGTTTTATAAAAAAACAATAGAATTGTTAAGTGATTACTTAAGTTTTTGACATAAAGAAGTATATTTATTAATGGGTAGAGTCAACAGCTTCAAAGCAATGACAAAAATATTTGAAAAGCTATAAATTCTTTTGAAATCACACTATTAACTAGAAAATGTTGAAAGCATTAACTAAAGTATGTAATAAATAAATTTTCGATTTATGGTTATTTAAATAGGCAGATATTAATACCAATATTATTTAAAAAAAATTATAATATTGTGTTAGTTTTTCAATAGTAATAAAAAATAATTTTTCTATTTGTATACCATAATAAGCACAGTACGACACTAGTCTATTGCAAAACTCGCACCTTCGTCGTTTGATTTTTAAATTGTCCTCGTGCGAAAAAATGACGTCTTATGACATTAGTTCTTTATTATACTACTTCTTTACTCGAGTAAAGAAGTAAGTAGTATATTAAAGAACTAATGTCATAGGTGCGATCTCTTATAAAGTTTTCGCGGCGAATGTTTCAAATTGCGTCATTAAATTCTGAACCAAGCACAGACATTACAATAAGTGTTGTTTTCTTTTACGTATATAATCCAAGGAACCGCTATGTTAACCGTATGTAGAGAAATCGGTTTTTGACATTCGACATTGATGACGCAATTTGAACGACTATAGTACAGTCCGTTCAGGCTAAGTTGAGCGCTTTGGTGAGGGATCATGTGTAAATCCGAGGTTAGGTCGGTAACACAAATGTCATTTATTTGGTTTTTGACAATTGACATTTCAGAGTTTTCGAATTATTTGTAGTTTTTTTTCAAGCCGTTCTGTTAGGTCGTAGAAAAATGATAGTACATAACCCTAATAGACTATAGCATAACATCAGTACTACTATTAGTAATAGTAGTACTGATGTTATGCTGTTGCGGTGTTGCGGAGATACGTCCAAACTGGTTACGCGTTGTCGTTAATTTACGGTGTTCTGTTCTCTGTCAGTACAGCGTACAGTGTACGCGCCTTAAAATTATTTTCTAGTAAGTTAAACTTACTACTACTGTAGTCAGTGCCGGTTTAAGTTAGTTCGCCGCCCGGTTCTGGCAAAAACACAACGCCCAATGCTTTAAAATATTACTTTTTTAAAAACATTTTTAAATTTTTAAGTCTTACTTTCTCACGTCAAGTGGAAGATTAGGTTGGTTAGGCTGGTATCTAACAGTAAACAGTATCCTATATAAAATATAAAATGAGCCTTTATAAACAAATTATAAAAACTAATCAAAAGCACTAACTAAAAAATAAAACATTCTTTGGTTTATATAAACAATACTAAGTACTAAGAAAAACTAATCAAAAGTTGTAAATAAATAAAACATTATTCTTTGGTTTAAATAAATATTGAGAAATCCTAATACTAATAATTAAAAGGTTGTTTTCAAGTCTTTATAGTAGCAAATTGTTTACATTTATTTCATCTAGCAGGTCTTGATAAATGGACAGAATTGCTAAGGAGTTAAATCTTTCTTGGGGAATTGTATTTCTTAGGTAGTTTTTTACCCTTTTTAGAGCAGAAAAAGATCGTTCACCACTTGCATTTGAAACCATTATAAAAAAAAATTCGCAGACAATTATTAATATTCGGAAATGAAGATATTAATTTATTTTCGTATAAAACTTATACTAATTCCAATGGAGTTTCTATTTTTATTTCCGAAAGGGAAGTTACCAGTTTCTTGAGTTGGACACATTTTTGAGGAAAAAACTCATCCAAATCCTCCACGAAGATTTATGCTTTTAGATTAAACAAAAATTCAAATTTGTTTGTGCCAGATTTCTAGCTATCATATCGACAAATGATTTCGGATTATAGATTGTCAATTATTAAAATAAAACATATTGTTCGCATTGTTTCTTTTTTGCTTAAACTTGCCTCTGAATTATTTTCTTCAAATTGTAATTTTCTTATGATTATCCGCTTCTGAGCATAATTTTCGTTTCCTGTTAATTTCCTCGTAATGATCAAAATGATATCACGTGAAAAATCAAAGTTCTCAACTAAAAATGACAAAAGATGAGCATTTGTGCTTAAATCCATATTTTGTTTTTGGACTGCTTTATTGGTTTCATTAACCCTTTGCAAAACGTCTATCCAAAAAGTTCAAATTATTCCGTTTCCAATAAATCAAGTTTTTCTGATGGAGAAGCTGCTTTAACTCTAACAACATTTTTCTCATTTGTATCCGTTGTATCCGCCGACGCAGTGTCGCAATAATTTTTTTCTAAATTCTAACGATTAAGTATTTTTTTTTTTTTAATTATGGGCGGTACGCGGTATCGCCCCAAAAATATTTACCGCCCGGTGCTATAGTCCCCAAAAAACCCCTGTTAAACCGGCACTGACTGTAGTAGAGTTAACTAATATAGCCAATTATAACCTAATATAATTTATATTTCTAACTCTAACAAAAATAATTGTTGTCTAAATCTAACAAAAATAATTGTTGTACAAACATAACCTTAAAATCGACTATTTTATATTTGAGTCCTCTAAAAAATGCCGACAACTGCATTTTAAACGACAAAATATACGTACGAATTCATGGCAACATAATATTGGTATTTTACTGTTAAGTGGAGACTTTCTTAATAATGCTAAATGCTGTTTGAATTTAGACAATTTATTTGTTTTATGATACAATTTATATTTACAGGGACTGTGTATGCAATTTATTATTCATTCGGGTTCCCACTGTTTATTGGGAAACAAATCATTTTCCCGTTATTTTTTACATTTTCCGGCTTTATTTTTAAAAACACTCGTTTGTAACAAACTCGTTTGACCGATGCTTATTAAAAGCTGAATTCTGGTGATAACGGCCACGTGGTGCCGCTACTAGCGATGCTTCTTTAGCGTATATACTATTATAATAGTATATATGGGCGAATTTTCGTTAAATGTAAATTTTGTATATATATTTTGTCCAGGCAGGTCAATTTAATCGATTTTTTTTCATTTGTGATAGAAGAGTAATAAACTGCAAAAAAATTCTAGAAGTTTATAAATAACAAAAATAAACTTTAAAGAAATAAAACTTATAGGGTTCATCTGAAATAGGGAAGGAACACAAGGAAGAAATGAAACATTGTCCTTCTCCTAACGCATCTTCCTGAAGGTTTTATGACACATTGCTTTTGACTTTTTCAAACGTTATTTTTCAGAAATACTGTTAAATGTACCTAAATATCTTTCGGCATTTGTTTGGAATTTCTACTATGCTATAATACAAAATAAAAATAAACTAAAACAAGAGTTGTATGTAGCGTTTTGTAAAGACACCAAAAAGTGTACGCAAAAAAATCTTACCTTTAAAATATTTACAAAAAAATTCACAAACTTTACACGTGCTCACTTGTTGTTGCCGAACTATCAAACTGGATGCCCCCTATAAATAAAACGCTAGTATCTCGTGTCTCTATTTCGAAGCAGTCGGCATAGAAGACGTCGCGACGTTAGGAAAAAGACAAGATTTTTGAATGTCAACTTTATATACGAATAAAATAACTTTCTTTTATCAAAAATAATTTAATTTTTCAGAAGAAAGCTGCAAAGAAGAAGTATATAATAGTTTAAATTAAAAAATTTTCTCTGGGGACAGTTAGGTTACAGGACAGAGTTTTTCTGCCATATAATATATTATATATATTATAGAAACACAAAGTAATTAAAAAAATACGATGGGTCCTAACAGGAAGGGGGTATTTAAATATAATAAATACAAAACTTATTAACAAAAGTCAAAAATAAAAATAAAATTAGCTGGGGACAGCAAATGTGCATAACGAAAATTTGCCCATATACGCTAAAGAAACACAAATTCCGGCCAACTTTTGGACCCGAGCAGATTACAACGATTTTTGACGTAATTTGATGGGCTGAATTCGAATCTTAAATCCGTTTGGCAACATTGGTTCTAGTTTTTCAGTCCTCGCAGGTGAAGGGTAGGCTTTTCAGTACTTATCAAGTTGTTTCCAAATTTGTCGTACGCAAAAATCAAAGAAGGAATATTCGAAAATTAATGACCGAAGGAAACTATGCAAAATGTTTAACGACCGATGAAGCGGCAGCATGGACCTCTTTTCGAAGTGTTGCTCACAACTTTCTTGGTAACCGCAAATCCCCAGATTTCAAGCAAATCATCGGCAAGATTGGTTCTCGGACGTCTCTCAAGATGCATTTCCTCCATTCCCACCTCGATTTTTTCCCTGAAAACTTGGGCGATACGAGCAACGAACAGGGAGAGCGGCTACACCAAGATCTCGCAAACATTGAAAGGAGATACCAAAAATTTTGGGATGAACGCATGATGAGCGAGTACTGTTGGACTCTAATGCGTGAAACGGATCCAAAACAATATAAAGGACTTAATTCTACCGCTCTTCATTTCTAATTTATTACTTTTTATTTCCATTAAATAAATATAATTGACAAAGATCGTACAAATTTAATTTTTATACTATCTCGAAGACTAGAACCAATCTTAAAAAACGGAGTGAATATTTGGATTCAGCGCCCCAAGTTACCTTAAAAACAAGTACCATTTTAATACCAAATTAACACCATATTTGGTCTATATCGATACAAACCAAAATGGTGTTAAATAGGGTTCGTTGGTCCGGTGTAAATCCAATACTAGAATGGTGTAAATTCAAATACTAAAATGGTGTAAATTTAACTTTCACACAGTATTAAAATAAATTTTACCTGGTGTAAACTCCTTTTCAGTGTTAAATATTATGTGTTTGTGGTCAAATTAAATCATACTACACAGAAAAAAGGAAAAAAGGAAAAAAAGGAAACAGGAAGTTCCTTGACGCATTACTAGTATATTACCAGTGGTATTATTCCAGAAAATGGAACCTTCAACTCGCTAGAGATAATGTTTTTAGTTCGTTTCACTAACTTAAAATACTTCAAGTATTGACAGCTGTGTCCACCTATTTAAGGTCTAGTATCGAACAACTTGTAGTGTCACACCAAAGCAAAGGACAACCTGAGCTTATATATTCTTCATGTAAGTCAACAGAGGCGCTGATTGTTGATGCGTCCTGACGTCTGCTCTTTTGGTAGCGTTTGGTACAAATCAAATAATCAACGGAACACCAGCGCCCTCTTATCTTAAGGATATTTTTGTATACATGAAGTTCGGACTCCTTGTGTAGGCTCCATGACCTAAATATTTATTTATTTAAAAAGTTTCTTGCAATTTTTAAGATTAAAAATGTTTTTAATAATATTCAATTAAATGTGATTTTATTTGCTTTTACTTTCCTGTAGTGGATTTAATATTAAAATTGATGTAGGAAGTTAATTCAGGAATGCAAAGCGGCCTGCTGAGGCCGCAGAAGCGGAATTGTCGTGCATGCAACAGTTGTCCGAATCGGGCAAATCTTCGGCGTAGGTGTTAATTTTATGCTTTATTAGTTTGTTGTCCATCTCTAATCTGGTTAAATATCATCCCGGTTAGCCTAATCGGCTTTCGAAATCCCGTCGATCGTAAACTTTGACGCGCAACCATTCCATTTAAATTTATTTCATTAAAGTCTTGCCCACTTTAGGATTAACATGTTAATCTGACGGTTTTTAATAAATGCCATTACATTTGTTATGGTGGATGACAAAATTGGATTGGATTGTATTTATGACCTAGATGAAGAAATATTTACTTTTTGCACTTTTTATCTAAAACATCTTATTTAAAAAATAATGTTATCTTATACGAAAAGCGCATATCCGATAGATATTTTTTAGATTAGATAAAATTTAAATTTGGAATGTCCAGTTTTCGATAATAGTCTCACATAAACCGGTTGAAACAATTATTCTAATATTGTTAATTAAATATTCATTTGGTCGTGGTTTATTGACATGGACCTTTGCTTTAGATCAGTGGCGTAGCTAGCCTCGAGGGGGCCCCGTATCAAAAATCTGGTAGGGGCCCTTATACGGGAAAAAAATGTATGGGTGTCACGCCCAAAGTCTATTTTGGGCAAACACAAAAATTTTTTAGGGTATAATTTTTTTTTTATTTACCATTTTTTATAATATAATAGATAATATATGTATACATAGCTCTTTACCTACAGGGTGATCCCCTATAATGTCACTCCCCTTTGACTTTTTTATTTTAAGTGTCCCAAAAAATTTAAAAGTGTGGTTATGTAGGTACTAAAAAATACTTTTTTTTCAAGCGGCCATGATATACAACCTTATATGCATGTATAGAGATAGTTAAAGTGCGTCTTTTTCATTAGCGGCAGACAAAAAACTCAAAAAAGCCTAGGGATAGAAGTAAATCCATAGGTGACTCAATAGACGTCAAATAATAAAATTAATTTAGCATTTCATACAAAGCAATCACGTTGTATTAATTATATTAATTATAATCGCACGGAATATTAAGTGATTATTTATTAAATTTTAATTGAACGAAATAAAGAACAACTAGTTAATTAGTATAATATTATGATGATAGACGAGTCGCCAATGTCGGAACTCCAAACAAATTTCAGTACGTCAAAATTAATTCAAGCGCAGCATTTTGACAGAGCAGTGTTTATTTTTAGTTTAGGATATTTATCGGCATTGTAAGTAAGGGTTGTACGTTTTTTTTAGTTTTTATCAAAAATTTCTAATGCTTTTAGCCAAAATTTTATACCAGATGAGTTATGAGTAAATAAAATAATTCTATTGCTTATCCTATTTATATTACGCCCTTGAAAAAAAAATTGTATATGATATTTGGAGTTGAAGCTCTTTTTGTGCTTCGTACAGTTGCCTGCCTCAGCTGCGCTTCGGCCGTCAATTTTTGTACTCACCACAAAAAGAGTCACTTCTACTCCTTAGTTAAATGTGGAACTACTGCATAACCATAACCTAACTTTTTAAATTCTTTTTCTATGTTTTGTTTACATTTTCAAAAATTTAATATTTGTGAGTTTGTTTCGGATAATTTACGTTAACAAAATAGGACAACAAAGTCTATACTCTATGCACAAAGTCCTCGGCCGTCACATGCCCAGACCAAACATGTAAGTAAAACATGTTAATGTATAAAATACATACGTATATCATATATATGTTACGGCTAATGTGTAAACATGGATAGTTTATAAAGTAGCTGGGTAGTTTATAAAATAGCCAAACTGTCAGCTATTTTAATCTATTTTAATCTAATTAATAAGTAAAAACTCCCTGTAACAAAATACACAAGCTTGTTTATAAAAATGTAGGTTATGTTTCTTAACACAGAACATAAGTAGGTAGTTCATTTGACCTTTTATCCCATAGACTTTAAGGACTTAGAGCCGGTTTTACAATCGTTAGATTAAGTTAGCTTATTTGGCGGATAACTTTCATAGAAACCTTCTATCTAAGAAAATTATCCACCAGAGAGCTTATCTAACGATGGTATATCCCAAAGTTAAAGAAGGTAAAAACGACCTTTAAACATCTATGGTTAACCCACAACTCGATGCGCCATCTGGTGGGTGTCTCATTAGAGAGGTCACTTTTCATATTGAAATTGGGCGAAGTTGCAAGACCTGTATATAAGACCGTGGTTTGGCGATACCTATACAATAAAATGTACGGTTAGTTTGCGAATATATTCTTATATAGAGTGATCATTTAAATGAGAAAAAACTAACAATTTGTATGCACTGTTAAATTGTATAATTAATATTTTATGGTAGTTTTATTGAACTTAATATTATGCAAAATATAATATAAACACATAAACTCCATAGGCAGTTTAAAATGGGACATTTGGTCTTATTTTATCAAACTTAATAAATAATAATTTAATATTAATAGAAAATAACCCAAAAAATAAAATGGTCATCAATCATTTTAATGAATATAAATGGTAAAACAAATAAAAGTATAACCCTTTATTAACTTATTCAAAAAATAGTAATGACAATTTACCTAATGGGATAACGAACATTTTCATCTGATAAAATAAGTTATGCAATTATTCTTAGCTCTTGATTACTACCTTAGGAGTATTTAAGAGGTAGAATTAAATAAGATTTATATCACCTATACCTATAGAATAATTGATTTAACATTTAAACCAAGAAAGTTTGTTTTAAATTGTTAAAACGCAGTGTTTATTTTTTTCTATTTTAAGATTAAAAAACCATTCCATGGATAATCACGTTATATGGATGTTTTTTAATCCAAAATTTTGTTGTAATTGGATTACAATTTCCCCATATAAAGTATTAAAATCTTGATTGCTACAATAATCCCTTTTTATTGGATTTTAAGTTAATATTATAACACTTTGGAATTACAAAATGTTGTTTATTATAATAAATAAGTATTAAAAATACTAAATGTGTTGAGATTAAACCATAACTAAAAGAAGCCATACTTTTAGTTCTCAAGAGAGATAATTAGGTATTACATTAATAATTTACAGCGATAAACCTTCTAACTGACATAACCTCGATATACTAATACCACCTATTACTAAATGACAAAATATGGCCAATTAAGATAAACGAATTACTATAAACTTAATTTAAGAGTGATTCAATGAACCGTTGAGTTAAAATTATCGATATTATGTATAGAAAAATGCAAATGAGGCTTTCTATAAATAAAAGAAAAACGACAGTGAGCCGCTAACTGCGACAACCAGATTTTTGAATGGGTCTGCATTACTTGGTCTACTAGATAAAAGATAACATGCACTACCGATGTATGTTAATTTATTTTAAAGCCAGACATTTGTAATTCACCAAATTCTTGAAATTAGATATTTATTCTCATCAAGATCTTCTCAAAACTTTTAAATTGTGCTTTATGTTTTTTAATTTTAATCGGAGATATATGCAAATTCCTAAATTAACATTTGTTATTACGAGAACTACTTTGAGATGTAAATGGATAAAGTAGTGTTTGGAACTTAACGTATTTTATTTAAATGATATTTTTAATACTTTGTTAAATTTATGAGTAAACAACTAAAACCAAAAAGTTGCACATTTTTTATCTTAATAATATTTATTCCGGGAATTTTGTTTAATAAAAACTAAATTTATTCCATTATTTTTTTATATTATTTAGTGCTTAGCACAGACACAGAGGTCTGTGGTGCTTAGTGTCATGAAATATTGTAAGAACAAATAAATATTAACAGAAAATATTGCAACAACGAGTATGTGCGAGGAAGTTATAGGCGATTGTATAAAGTAAGAATGAAATGAAGATATTGCGGTATTTCGGAAAATACGAAAGTATTTCGTTGAAAGTTCAAACCCTTATTATAAAACCATTAAGAGCGTATTTAAGCAAAAAATTATTAAAATTATATTTTTAAATTTGCGCCTCTATGTACTCTATATTTATACCTTCATTTTTAAAAGATTAAATTAATTTAATGAATTATAAACATAATTTTTTTGAAGTTTCATAATCATCTTAAAGGTTTCTTTATTTTAAAGGGACATATGAGTGTGTGTAACTACTTTGGAATATATATATATATATATATATACATATATATGTATATATATACACATATATGTTCTGCTTTAGGTTTCCACGGGCGTTATATGTATTAATGGTTTTCCTGGATCTGCTCCGTGTTGTCGGTTTTTGGTTCTTAAAAGAACCGTAGGTCTGACGACGTTTCGGTACAATCTCATGTACCATCTTCAGGTCTTATCTGCTGGGCTGCTGTTGCTGCTCTGCTGCGAGTTAGACGTGGAGTGAGCTCCGTTGCCGCTGATCGTTGTGTATATACCCTATTAGCTTTTCACGTCATTAACCGTGACTGCGATTGAACCTGTGTTATGTTCGGCTCCATTGATCTCGTTAATATGCGTGGCGTTTTGGTGGTTGTAAGAGCTGGTTTCCATTCAGTTGGTAGTCTCTGTGTATCGTCTCTTGTATTGAGGTTTCTGGGACGTTTTTCTATTTCAATGGCTTCACGGATGGTACGTTTGATCCTGTGTTCGATGCTAGCCAAGACCCTTTTTTTTTCAAAGTCAATTTCATGGGAAGGTTTTCGGACGTGTTCAGCTAAGGAAGATATTTTTTCTTGTTTTAAGACTGCGTTACGATGTTCTTCGCGTCGAACGTTGATATGTCTATTGGTCTGTCCCACGTAGCTTCCGTCACAATCCTTACAAGGAATTTCGTAAACCCCTTGTGCCTCCAACTCTATTTTTGGTTTGGCGTTTGGAAGTATTTGACCGATATTTTTTGGGGCGGTAAATGTGGTCTCAAGGTTATGTTTTTTGAGAACTATTCTTTCAGTTGTCCCTTTGACGTAGTTTATTATTATGATTTTGGAAAATCCGTTTTGCTGTAGCGTCGTTTGGATTTTTAGGTCTTCTTGTTTCTTGTGATCATCATCCGCCAGCCTTTCGGATCTCGTGACAAGTGTCTTAATAACTGACTGCAATTGTGACGGTTGGTGGTAAGCGGTCCATGTGTGTTGGTTTTCTGTAGACCGTATGCCATAGTTTGCCATTATTTTTCCTGTTTATGAGGACATCCAGAACACCAATTACCTTTTGGTAAATTTTAAAAAATCGGCATATATTATACCCATAGGTATATAATTGTAACCTCGAAAAATGCCGTCCCGGGCAAAAACATTGTTCTAGGCGAAAAATGAATGTGTGCCCAGTTAATTATATAAAAACTTACGTAATTCTTCTTATAGTTGTATAAGATTAGATATTTTAATAAACTTAACCAAATTGGACAAACAAAACCTACATTCGCAGTATTGTAATTCTAAATTAAACTGAGATAACATCTTGGCAATAAACAGTTTATAAAGACAGTGCATTTGTCTTAAGCCCACAGATTGTCTGTCTTAATTAATGACTCATTATCTTTATTTTTTTATCTTGATTCGACACTATCGCATGTATAGTAACCGTTGTGTTCTGTGGTAACCGTCTGCGCGAATCATTTGATTTGCCGCTTTGTCCGCCGATTGAAATCCCTACTTCTTGCATTCGCATTGGCGCCACGGTATTTATAGAACGTATTCGTATTAATTATTTGAATTACACATTTATAAATAATTCAAATAATAATTATTATCGTGTGTTTACTTAGTTATAATTATACCTACGGGATATTGAATTTAGAAAGTATGCCTCTTTATAAATGGATTATCTGCTAAAAAGGACATTACCATAGGTTTATTTTTCATGTTTTACAATATTTTTAATTAATCAAGGTGCAAACCTTGGTAACTAGATGTTTTTACAAATTTATTTATATAATATTTATCAATTTATCAAAAGTTAACTACATGTTTTAAGTTTATAGGCAATTTATAAATATAACAATATATTATATTATATATATTATAGCCGAGCTCAATGCTCACGACCAAGGCTAGGAGAGGATAGATGATGTTTGACATTATAGCTTATGTGCATAAATTTATTCTACAGTGACCTGTAATTTTACAGTTAACTACATTGATTTCAAGCTAAATGCGATAGATAAAACCACTATTTTCATTATCCTGAATAAATTGACAATTAATCCATTGTTTTTTCACAAAGTTGGTATCTTATTCAATTTTAAAATTTGATAAAAGCACTAAAAATTTTTTTTAACCAATATTAAGTATAATAAATTAGTGGTTTCAATTAACGTAAAAGTTTGTCTTATGAATATACACAGTGTTGTTCACAAGCAACAAATTAGTGGTAGTACTTTTCAATTAGTGGAAAAAGTTTGCAAACTCCAAACTTTTACCACTAATTATAATTGGAAAGCGGCTTTGCGCATGTGCGCGGATATTTTATGTTAAAAGCAAAAAGTTTGAAGATTTGCCAGTGAAGGTAAGGTTATATAAATATTATTGTAATGGTTGTAAACAATATTATTTTAATATAATTAATTAAGAAGAATGCACAATCTTTTAGTAAACTCCCTTAATTTTAGATGTTAATTTTGCGCATTGTGAATGATCGTTTTGTAAAAATTATAAGTATAATTGAAACCACTAATTTTTTCCACTAATTACGAGGTTCTGAATGAGGCTTAAGACATATTTCTTGTCGGCTCGATACAGTTTTTTTAACGATATTTAAGTCACAATCGTATCACTACAATACGAATCAAATATCTATATCAAAATATTCGTTTGTTTTGGCAATCACTACCTCATTTAATGAAAATGTCAGACATATCTTAGTCTAGACTGTAAGGTTCTATGCTCCACATCCAAAAGGTCCACTGTAAAATTTAAATGCGGAACGCAGCATTGTGATGACAAGAAGTCAACGAGATATGTTTTAACTACATGTTGTGTTTTGTATCGTAAATTAGGATCTTTATATGCTAGAACTGAAAACTCATTTTTTATTTTTTGTCTACCTTCATCATGTGTTATAGTAAAAGAAACCAAAATAGATTTATATAGTGTTGCTTGAATTGATAGGATTTTTATCTTCAATTGCTCGAAATAGGCATAAAAAAACTGTTTTATCAATTGACCTATACAGGGTGGTCCAGTAATAATCTAAAGAATTTATCGTATTTTCATTGAAACAAGAATTTAAATCGTATTAATTTGGATTTATCTGCTTTTGATAGGTTTCAAGACAGGTATTCTATATCAATTACTTGGTTTGGCTCAATTTTGAGTTTACCAATGGATTAAGATTACCTCATTTACTGTTAGATGAAACCTAAGTTATTTTTCAACAAAACTGGATTTATAAAACTGACTTTTCCGAGATGGAACAACATTTCTTTCTAGTCAAATTCGTTTGATTTTTCTTTAACCTTGTTAGCTGAGGGAATTACTTTTGCTTTTTTTGCTGCAACCAGCTTCTACCCATTGTTTTGATTGCATTTTTAATTCTGGTATGCAGTGATGTATTTAAGTTTTATTAGCAGTACAATAACGCTTAAGTTGTTATGGGAATTCGTTCCTGATCCTCACGTTCTTTGATATGCCAATAGTTTTGGCCAACACACGAACCTTTAATCGACGATTATTTAAAACAAGATCCCAAACTTATTTTATCATCTCATTGGTAGTAGTCTATTTCCGACATCTATATACACAAAACAACAGATCTCATTTCTATGGGTAAAAGGCATAAGGGGATAAGTAAAAAAAAAAGCAATTTTTCAGTAGAGCCTTAAACGTATTCGCATTAATTCAGGAAACATATTTATGGTTAGCGGGTATACCCTTTTGTTAGCACATGTCATATGCTAACAAAAGCATATACCCGCTAAACATAAATATATTTCCTGAATTAATGCGAACACGTTTAAGTCTCTACCGAAAAATTGCTTTTTTTGATTTATCCCCTTATGCCTTTTACCCACAGATTTATTGTTTATAATAGGATCAAAATTTAACTATGTATAGCTACGAGTATAGATATTGACTAAAATCTCTAAAAATGTTAATTTTTTTGTTAAATAAACCGAGCAACTAAAAATGTTCCACCCCAAAATTTTAGCATTTTTAAACTGGCTATATAATATTTTTTACTACATCAATAACTTTATTTGCTCGACTGTAAAATTAATATAGGTTAATTCGTTAATTTTTATTTATAATTAAGTATAATTACTTGTCCAGATTTATCAAAGCCCAGATCAAACCTCTGTACCTATAGGGCTAAAATTTTGACATGGACAACCGCAAGGATAGGATTTTTTGAAATTCCATTCAAGGAGGCAAATTCGCACACTACAAACTTCAGCTTTAATCCCGGCGCATCCGCCATTTTAACGGTAGTAGGATATTTAACGGCTGAACGGATTTTGATGAAATAAAGGCGCGCACAAATACCTGCGCTATATTAGAATGGCGGCGATGTTTTGACTGAGATCTCAGCTAATTTTAACTCACATCGCGATGAATCGAGAGCTATAGCTATAGCATAAATAAAGTGAACGTGATAAAGAAATTACTGGGTTTGTTAACGGTTTTAAAATAACTCTTCATAAAATAAATCTTTTATTAATGTATTATGCATTAACGCAAATTAAGTTCTTATATAATTTAAATCAACAATATTTTAATTTAATTAAAGTTTAGGTTAGGTTGCCTTCACAGAACAAACCAAGCTGCCATAGAACAAACCAAGGTGCTCATTTTAATTGAGTGTACCCAAAATGTGTCCTTTTTTATTAACATCACTTAATCTCAGCTTACTTTAACTGAAGTAAGTCGAGATCTCAGTTAAAAAGAACGCACCTAATATTCGAGCTAATTTTGTAATTTTCCAACAAAATTAAATAAAATAATAAAAGTAGAACAGGTTTTAAAATATAGTCAATTTTCCATATAATATGGAATTGACTATATCTCAAAAACTGCTCCACTATTTTCGAATTCAGAGGACAATTTGACCTAAGAATTTACCTATTAAATATTGGGGATGTCATGGTATCCCATGGTTAACAATGGTATAAGTAAAGAAGCAGCCACTTATAACTTTAGTAACTAGTAATTTTTGACTAATTTATATTTAGAGAGAAGGCTCAATAAAACTCAAAATTTTTAAAATACGCTTAAAGGCTCTAAAAATCTTAAAATATTAAAGTTTTGAAAAGCTTGTACACAAACCTGAGAATAAAAACTCAAAAAAAGGCTTCAAATATTTCGGGTTATTTACAGGTGCCCAAATTTGAATAAAACTGGATGATTGTAAACTGCCTTTATATTTAATCTAAATATTACTTGAATTCTTTAAGGAAACCTAATATAAATACATAATGAATATAGATTAAATAAAAATATTGTTTACCGAGCGTTGAATCAAATCAGTTACTTCCAATGATAAAAGTTTCAGAGCGAGCCGATAGGCGAGTAAAGGAATTCGTTGAGGGAGTAATTGCGATTCCACCCGAGGTAAAGACTGTCATCAAACTGTCAAATTTTAATTTTGGGGTTAATTTACCATAACCCAAAAATTTAAATTTGACAGTTTGATGACAGCCCTGAAAGAATAAGGTTTATTTTTTACAAGGAGTAAAATGGTTGCTCTTAGCATTGTTCTTAGCACTTTAAGGCCTCTTTTAAGGCTTACAAATGCCTCTGTGAGAAACACAACGTTTAAAACGATTATTAATCGGTAAAACCAGAGCACAAACCCAATGCACAAGAATTGCAAACAACTAAAATGGCCGCCGTTAAACTCTGTGCAGTGTTGCAGTGATTTTTAGTATTTTTAGTACAAGATAGAACAGATATTATTGTATGGATTGTGGTCTTACATAATAACAGGGAGAGAATGAAAATGTATACAGGAGAAGGAATAAGATTATTCACAGCGGGTAAAATAAATGCCATTATTTATTATTAATTGCGAATACCATCATAAGTCTTTTATCTATGAATACCATGGTATTCTAATTAAATTTGTGTTTTTTATATACCTACCTTTTGTCGAGTAGTTGATAATGCATTATCAACTACTCGACAAAAGGTAGGTATATAAAAAACACAAATTTAATTAGAATATCCACTTCAGCGGTGTGGTCTAAGCTCACATGTGTTTTTTATTACTAGACTTTTTTTAATAATATGTAATTTTTTTGTAAGGTTGGTTTATTGTCCGAAGAGATAGAGTTAGATACACATAGATATAGTTTATGGAGAGTAACATAGCTATAACTAACTCTGTAATTGGTCCGTTTTTTTCTTTAGAACGAGAGCAAAGCCGCAGGTTTACAGTTTTTAAATTCATATAATAATAAAAAAAATACGGTTGAGTATTAAATTATATTTATTGAATACACTTTGCAGTTTATTTGTTTACTTCTGTAATTAATAAATATGGAATAGATAACCTAAAGAAAAGGGTCAGCATTTTGTTAACAGCGCATTCCCAGTTCGTGTGTGAATGTTAGGCGAGTCGCATAAAAATGGTGATAAATTTAAAGTTATTTCACTTAAAAGTTGTTAACAGTATTTTTTCTAGATTAAAGTATGTTTCCTGTTTGCGTTGTTTACGGCAGTTTATGCCCAAGACGTCGAGATGAACAACAAGTGCACTTACACGTTCAACAAGCGAATATTTACATGTGTAGGTTTAGAAGATTATAGTAAAAATGTGGAACTACACTTGGTTAATGGAACCAATTTGTTGTTTATAAAGGACTGTAAAAACGTACACCTAAACAAAAGTTTTCACTCGTCAAAAGGATTCGCCAAATTAAAAAGGTATGATATTCTAAATACCAAAACTTTACGGATAGATAGTTTTGCGTTTTCTGGTTTAGACAACGTGGAATACTTGCACATTTCAGGAAATATTTGGAGTACAGTTAAAGAAAACACTTTTGTTGGCTTGGATAGAATGGAAATTTTAAATATAGCTAATAATGAGATAGATAAACTTTACGAGAACAGTTTTAATGGTTTGGGAAATTTACGAAGCTTGGATTTGACTGGAAATAAATTATTTGAATTACCTGAAAATGGATTTAATCACTTAGTCAACCTAGAATCCTTGTATTTAAATCACAATTTATTAAAACGAATTGAGGGAAATAACTTTAACGGTTTATCAAAACTAAATCTATTAATTTTAACTAATAACTCATTGGAATACGTTAATATGAATGCAATAAATAAGGTGGCCAAATTGGAATACCTTTATCTGGACTTTAATGAAATTAAAGTTATTGATGGAGAATTGCAAACTGAAAATTTAAAGTTTTTGCAACTTAATAACAATAATTTAAAAAGAATTACAGAAAATCTTTTTAAAAAATGTAAGAAACTAATGTCTTTGGATTTATCAAACAACAAACTTAATTCTCTACATGAAACTCCCTTTACTGATTTGCCAAAGTTAAAGTTGTTAAATTTACATAATAATTCGGTTAATTTTTCTAGCTTTAATACACTAAAAAACAACATGCTTGTTATAGTTTAAAACCATATTTTTACTATGTATATAAATGTAAATAAAAATCATGTCCATGTCTTTAGTTTAATTTCTTTTCCAAACTTAAAAACTGAAATTAAAGGTATAAAAATAAAAACACTATTTTAATTTACCCATTTAAGCCTTACATATTAATTAATTTCTAAATTTTTCTAAAAAGGGTGGGTCAACAACGCAAGTTTTAACATAAAAATGTTAGTACCCTTAAGGTGGTAACAGAAATTTTCAGAAATATAAGTAATATACAGGGTGAGTCATAAGTGGTGAACTTCCCGAAAGGTGCATGTATGGGGGCCTTAATATATGTAGGGAAAAATGTTTAAAAAAATCTATCTGCTTTGGTACTCGAGTTATGGCCAAGAACTCAAAAGAGAATTTTGGCAACGTGTAAACACTAACAATGTTACAGGGAATTATTAGATTTCATTTTAATTGAAGTAACTAAGGAACTTATTTGAATTGTTACGTGCTTATATTGTTGTCATTACTGTCATACATAATAAAAGACAGCAATGAGACAGTTGTTGTGATTATAATACTTAAATAATAATTATTAAAACCAAAATCAAACAAAATAAAAATTTATGAAAAAAATAACATAAAGAAGCATGAACAAACATTACAAAAATTGCTCGAATTGATGCCCCTGATTTTCCAAACACAATTCCAGTCTTCTTCTTGTACTAACTTGTACATGGGTCAACATTTCTGAATCAGCTGGATGATTAACTCATCGGCTTCGGGTACAATCTCTTAGAGGCCGACCAAGGTCAGGACCTGCCGTGGGAATTAGTCTCTCTAGCTCTGACCATCATCCATCTAAAAACTCCCGGCGATGGGTGGGTTATGTCAGCGAATCTTGCTGCGTATACCCGGGCTGCTTCATTGCAATTTTCTTCACAGAATCCAAGTACCAGCATCATATTCACATATTCTTGATTGGTGTACATTTTATTAAATAGACTCGACAAAATAATAACCAAAAAAATAAAATATAAACGTCAAACTTAATTTTCGCATTGTTGATTACAAAGACTCGACAAAATAATAACCAGAAAATACCAAAAAATATAAACGTCAATGTCAATTTTAGTATTGTTGATTACAAAGATCATTTCAATTGTTAAAAAATCATTCTTAAACATTAAAATTAAAAGAAAATAAACTTTTTCGGGCAATTTTTTTGCTAGGAAATATTTAAGAACCCTAAACTCTTCAGTAAAAATCATATAAGGTCTAAAAATATTAAATAATAAAAAAGTTAAATTTAAAACTTAAGACCTGAATTCCTCGGTCACTTTTACATTTGGAATTTTTTTAACATTTTTCCCTACCTATATTAAGGCCCCCCTACATGCACCTTTCGGGAAGTTCACCACTTATGACTCACCCTGTATATTGAGTACATTATATGCAAAACTCTGTATTTGCAGGATAAGTGATTTTAAGAAAAACACGAAAAACCGCTCATAAGGTCATATTTGAAAAAAAAATACAAAAATCGTATAGACGTGCTTTTGCATCATTTCTTATTCAAAAAAGTAAAAAAAGTAATTTAAAATTAAGTAGTTTAGTAAATAATTGAAATCAAAAGATTTAAAAACATAGTTTTGCATCTTCCTCGTTCAAAGACCAAGTTTTGCAAGTGAAAAGTGCAAATACCAAAAAAATAACAATTAATCAGGTGATTGTTATGCCGTCAGTTAATGCGTATACTAGCGACGTGATTGGTGATTGGTCAAATACCGCGTTTTGCATCCGACAGGAAGAAACAAATACCCAGTTTTGCAGCTGCGGTAAGTTTATAAATGTATTTTATTCTACAAATATTAACTTATGCATCTGGTTTACTTAGGTATACTGTGGGCAGTGCAGTTATGAACATAAATAAGATAAAATATATATTTTTTAAAAATGTGCAAAAACCGAGTTTTGCATCTAAGTGCGCGTTCACAATGGACGTAACCATAAAAAAAACATAAGAAATACATAAAAAAAAGTACATAAGGATACATAAGAAGCGTTCACAATGTGCATAGTACGTAATCTTTACGTTTATGTGACTCTTATGTAAAAATTATGGAGTACCGTAAAAATCACATAAAGTTCAAATAATTTAACTTTATGAAATATTTATGTAATTTTTTGGGAAAATTCGGTGATTTTTGGTTTGTTATGTTTTTATATTGGCAACTCTTGCGTTTATGTGACTCTTATGTAAAAATTATGGAGTACCGTAAAAATCACATAAAGTTCAAATAATTTAACTTTATGAAATATTTATGTAATTTTTTGGGAAAATTCGGTGGCTTTTAATTTGTTATGTTTTTATATTGGCAACTCTTGCGGTGCCTATATAGTAACCATTTGCTATGGAAAAGGTTGAGTCACCGGTAGACAAATACCTAAGATAAAGCCAAATTATTATTTTAGTTTTTTATTATAATAAAAGTAGGTACAAGACACCCAAAAGAACAGAAATTCAAACATCTCGAAAAGACATTACTTGAACTATTCAAATCCATTTTAGACTAACTTCTTTTTTTACCATTCTATGCTAAAATTAAAAAGCATTACCATTGCCATTATTATTGTTTAATATCAATTTAAAATTAAATTGTTTAATATCAATTCAAAATTAAGCACATTGGCCATTTAATCCTATGTTGTAACCTTACATTGTATGTATTTACATAAGGATTAATAAATACGTTATTTATTTATTTAAAAGTAGGTAAACAACCTCAATGTAATGGCCAACCGTTGACTTGGACGCTCTGTTTAATCAATTTAGGGGACACTAGTTTTAGCAATTCCTCAAATAATGAGGCTGTCATTCTAGTAAGTATAAGTAAAAAACCATTCAGTGTCATGAAGTCGCATTTCAATAATTAGTCTTCGAAACCCTTTTTTTCTCTATCTCAATTTATAGGACGAACCCACCAGCGTCTTGTTCGTTTTGGTTTTACCCTATCTTGGCGATCTTGGCATCGTCGTCTTAGTAGTAACAATAATAACAAATTCTTCAGTCTCACTCATTTTAAAAACACAATTCACAAATTTTTAATTTAAATTAAATTAAAATGACATTAGTTTGACATGCACAACATGTCAATTTTTATGGTCATTGTGAACGCTCTTTGGGTTTTATGTAAATTTTATGGTTATGATTTATGATTTCATTATGTATCTTTTATGGTTATGTCCATTGTGAATCCACACTAATGTACTCATATATAGTAATGTTTAAAAAGTCTTTATATATTAATAAACCTAAAATATTGTTTTATCTATAATGCTCAAACAAAAGTAGTTTATTGTCAAATTTGACAACTTATATTTTTTATATTTTGCTGAACTTTTTAAAGCATAATGGAGTTTCAATTTAATATTAACGATATATTTAAGCAGGCCATAACGGAGATCGATCAAAATTTACTGCCACCAAAATTTTGCGGCGATAAAAGGTGCTTATGGGATACCGTGCAAAAAGTAACGCAGGTCGTAAATGCTGTTGGTGCAGCGTCTGCAAAGGCTCAAGGATTACCCAAGCCTATCACCACGACTGATCGCTTAAGAAATTCCGACAACAAGTTGTACTTCATGGTGGATTCTCAAGCCAATAATGGCAACGGAGCCATTACAGGAATGTTAAAAACCGGAAAGAAAGCGTTGTATGTGTTTGACAAAGAGGGGCAGCACTATCAGGTGTCTCCAAAGTGCGTTTTGGACTTTTATGTCCCCGAATCTCGCCAGAGAAATGGTTTGGGGAAACAGATTTTTCAGCACATGTTGGAGAAGGAGGAAACCTCTCCAATAAACATGGCCATTGACAGACCGAGTGATAAACTAATAAACTTTCTCGACAAACATTACAGTTTAAAAGAGCCAATCAAACAACGTAATAACTTCGTCGTTTACAATGGATTTTTTCCAAAAGAAAATAAAAATGCAGGCGATTCATTGAATGCCAAAAAACTTACTGCAAATGGATTGCAATATTTTGCAAACTCGCAATACTACACTGAGCCTGTTTGTAGAATGGAAAAGGTACGAAAATAATTATAAGAGTTATAATATTAATTAAGACAATGCCATTTTAGATTAATCCAAATCCGCCGTCCGCTCAACTAACAACAAACATACACAATATTCAACGGGCAACCATACCCCAAACTTTAAACGGGGCTATAGGCTATACAACACAAAATTCACCTTATATCTCCCAAGAATATGGATATGAAAAACCACAGCAATTTGCACTTCCCAGTCAAAACATTGATCCGCAAAATATGCAATATAATGTCAATCAACAAGCCCATCTTCAATATCAAACAACTCCTAAAGAAGTACCATCTACCCATCAATATGCAACCATGCAATCAGCCCAATATCAAATACCACAATATGCTCAAAATCAACAAAATGTCTTACAGCAGGTTCCATATGATCCACAAAACCAGCAAGTCGTTCAAAGTTTACCAGCGCAAGCACTTAATCAACAATTAATTCCAAATATGCCAATGCAAAATCAACAAGTCATTCAAAATATGCCACCACAAGCACAGAATCAACAGGGTATTCAAAATATGCCACAGCAACTTCAAAGTCAACAAGCACAAAATCAACAAATCATTCAAAATATGCCATCTCAAGAACAAAATCAACAGGGTATTCAAAATATGCCACAGCAACTTCAAAGTCAACAAGTACAAAATCAACAAGGAATTCAAAATATACCACAGCAAGTTCAAAGTCAACAGTTCATTCAAAATATGCCACAACAATTACAAAATCAACAGGTCATTTCAAGTAGGAAAGATCAAGTTCCTTATGTCCCTCAAAAACACACGGTGGTTTCAAATGTGCCACAACCTCTTGAGGCTCAATATCAACAGGTCATTCAGAGTATGCCGCAAAATCTCCAACAAACTCCTTATGAAGGTCAAAATCAACAACTGATTCACAATGTACCAAATGCTCAAAATGTACCTGTATATCAAAACCGTCCAGGAAGACGTATGTACTCGACCATGAGTACTAGAACACCAGCGCCTTATTACACTGATAACCAAACTTATTACACTGATGACCCAGCCTCTACGGTCACCGTACCAAATGCAAATATTCAAGTTGCACCTGCCCATCAAATGTACAATGAGCAACAACAAACACCCCCAGAAGCATACGGGTTACCAAATAGACCAAAAGAAATTTTACATCCTAGTAATCACCCCCAACAACAAACTATTCCTGTGGCACAAGCAAAATCACAGCCTATAACAATTGCAGAAAATATACAAAATGCTCCAGTAGCATACTCCCAGCCAAATGTTAATATTCAAAGAAGTGATGCACAAGTTCTAATGCCACAAAATATCCCAATACAACAACAACCTATATACTCACAACCTGATTTAGGTTATATAACACCTCAACAGGTAGTATCTAATATAAATACACAACAGCAACCAGTTTATGCTAATCGTAATAATGGTTATTTAATGAATCAAATTCCAGTGCAAAGTTTACAAAACATAAATCAACAACAGCAGCAAATGTATATGCAAAATATGCCAAAAAATAATCAAAATATTTCTGCAATTCCATCTCAATACAATGGAATAGGTCAACCACCTTCTCAAGTCGACCAAATGACACCTCAAACACAATATTATAAGAATACCACCCAACGACAAGAAAATATGGTTCCACAGCAAACTGCAAAACATAAACCTGCTAACGGCCAGGATCCAGTTATACCACAACCCACAAATGCTAATTTAAATAACCAATCACAAGTTGAGCACCATCAAGAAATGGTGGAGACTCAGCCAACTCTGGATCAAAACCAGGAAGAAACTAGTGATGATGTTTCTACTCAACCGAAGATGGACGGAATTCAGGATTCGAAAAGTTCTGGAAAAGAAACGGTGCGAAATGTAAACACAAATAAAAGAAATATCAATGAGGAGGGAGGGTTAAGATATGGGTATCCTGCACAGAAGCCTGCAAATCAAATAGCCTCGTTTATTTAATTAATTAACATCTTATTGTATGGGTTTTCAATAAATTAATGTTGTAATCTTGCACACTTCATTTAAATCTATAAATCTAATTAAGCGATTACACAATAATTTGATTATGATAGATTCTAATATCTTCAATTTGCTAAATACATTAGCGTCACATAACTTACATCTTATTCAGTTAAATATTTGTAGTTAACGTTTGCAAATATAATAAATGATAGCTCATAATTAACAATAATGTTGCTTGTTTGACCTTTTGATTATAAGCAAAATGGCGAATAAATTGAAATTCTGCTATTGCATTCCTAGTTACCACCTACTACTTAATCTACCTTATAATCTATCTAACGAAAAAATTCAATTTGCATTTATGTACCTATCTGCTTTTGTTTAATTGTTTTTACTGATTTTATTAATTATTGTATACAATGTACTGCAAAGTTTATAAATATGCATGCAACCAGCAAACAGTTATTAATAGATTCAATTATACACAATATTTAATTATATTCCAAATGTAAGTTATGCTGTAATTGAAATAACTTATTATTATTTAATTTTGTCCAGTAGCCACATTATAACAAAGCAATTATAGGTTTAAAATGAATTAGTCAAAAATTACTAGTTTTCAAATTAAAAGCAGCCACTAATAACTGTTATTAGAGTAGAGCCGACTGAGATATAGTCAATTCCATATTAGATGAAAAATTGACTATATCTCAAAAACTTCTCTACTTTTCTACTTTTAAAACTTTCGACGAAATTTTCGGATTATGCGGACAATTTTCCATAAGGATTGACTGCTAAAAGTCCCGGATACAAATTGCTCTTCACGAGAATTATTAGTGGCCGCTTTTTCGCTATGACAATTAGTCATTTTTGACTAATTTTTAGAGAGTAATGAACATTTTTATCTAGGGCTTATACTGATCTAAATAAAAATTCCATAAATAAGGCTGTCACAGTTAAAACTTAAGAAGGAACATCCCATATTTTCATATGCAACCAATGTCATGAAAATTTGCACAGTGACTATTTTTAGCTTTCTACACAAAACGACGATTGTCTATTTCTTTTGCAAAATAATTAACATTAAGAAATTTTAATTTATTTTGCAAGAATTCTTATGATAATACGCTGTAATCATGAAATTGTCAATTGTGATTCACAATTGAGGAGCATTCGTGCAAAACCGGCTATATCCATTTTAATAAAATGTTGGGAAAATGGCCAGGAAACGGAGAGTTTTTGCCATTTTCACATCTAGTTGTTTACAGAGGAAATTTTGCACCAAAAAAATACCAAATAAACGTTTTACTCTTGAATTGATGCATTTTTATCTGTTTTAGAACTCAGGGGAATAATCTGTGATCCCTGATTTTCTACAATGTTATCCATTACATCTTTGAACGAGCCTTTTCTTATACACACTTTTCATCGCTAATTTTCCTTTCCACCTACATCGACTTTTTATTGGGGCACTTTTATTTGTTTAACTCTGTTATCTATGTCTATATATGTGCAACAAATGTCAAAACAAATAACATAACCTTACTTTCGTTTGAGAAAAATTAAAAAGAAGCAAAACACGCGAACAAGCCAGAATGGAAGAGATAGAAAATACAGTTTCATAACTACCAATGCAAAAAGTTATCACCATAGAAATATTCATCACGTGATGACGTCAAGTTCCTGTAAAGTACACTGTAATAAAAATCAGATTTTTTAACATGTTTGTAGTTTTATTTTGTAAACTTTTAATTTTTGTAGAAACCCAGATAACAAAGGAAAATATTTTACCGAAAGTTTTGTAAATATGCAATTTTGTAAGCATTTTGTTAATTTCAAAGGTTATAGATTATTTTCTTAATATTTAATAAATTATTTGGTTGAAAACGCACACGTGATTTTAGGCAGCCAATCAAAACATTTTCTACTCACTTTTTTTTCGTCATACATACAACTTCAGCACAATAATACGCATCAAAAAGTACTACTGACTTTAGCATCTGCAACTTATGTTTCTGCTTACTCTTTAAAAATGAATGAGTCAAAAATGACAAATTGTCATAACAAAAAAGCGCTCAATAATAATTATCGTCAATAGCAATTTGTATCCCGAACATTAAGCAGTCAATTTCCATGTAAAATTGTCCCATGAATCCGAAAATCTCGTCAAAAGTGACGGTAGGTATTACAGTTTCGCCATTCAACTGTTTGAATCAGGGCATCTTTCGTGATTATTTTTTTAAACACTTAAATCGATTAATTTAATAATAAAATAAAGGTAATGAGTAGAACAAGATAGTCTTCCTGGAATGAGCAAGGGCAGCGTTAGCTTTATTTTGTATTTGCTACCATTGTAACCTTTTTTCTTCATTTCAAAGAATGCAGGCGACAAGTCAATAACTTTTGCCTCAGAGAGTATATAATATTCTTTTTCTACTCCTATTATGGAATATGACTGTTCTAATATTACAGAATTAATTATTCTATCATCGGATGACGAAATAAACACTGGTGGCGACATCTCTGTGTTTAATCTAAAATTTTAGACAAATCCAACCTCACTTTCTCCCAATTAATGGTATTTTTTGGAAACGTAGAAAAAGTATAGTCTGATACACGTTTGGAATTGCATATTCCGCTCTTGTAAAACAGTCAAACTCGCCTTCGGCTCGTGTGACAAACTTTTTACTCGAACGGAATATACCGTATTCCAAACTTGTTACAGAATATACCATTCTAAAAACTGTGAATTTGCAAAAACATTACTTTGACAAATCACAGCAACCGTGTTTTAAAAAAATCGGCGAATGAAAGCATCGTGTTCAGTAAACACTTAAATTTTAAAGGATGTTTTGAAGCAGAAGCAGATTTCACTAATATTACTTTTGATTTTTGAATCGTTTAAGTATTTGCATAAACATACCTTAATTAAGTCAAGAGAGTTGAATTGCAATCTTGATTTTCAACTTCATGTATTTTACTTATTAATTGTGTCATATGTAATATATAATAATGGTTTAGTTTGTAATATTGTACTATCACTTAGCTTAAAAGAGAGAAACAAATTAAAATGGTTTCTGCAATAGCGTTTTGATTGGTTGAAAAGGTTTGGTTTTCAATAGGTGAATAAGTTAACTGGATAAAAGTGTTTTAAAATCGCTCAAGCGTGACGGACATAATGTGATAATTTAGTCCCCATTGTCTGTAAATATAAAGTGGGTGCTTTGCCAGAACAAATAGCGTTCACTTACACAGTATTCTATTACTTTATCTTGTTATTTATTGACCGTTGTACCGATAGAACACTTAAATTTTACTACAGTGTTGTAATCGATCGCCAATAACTATAAATTCAGAATTGATACATCTAATCCCTTGGCTTTTTAATTTTGCAATTGTAAACCCATGTGTAAATCACTATTTAACGATATATTGAGACACATTTGTGAATTGAAAGTTTTAGAAAAATTTCGATGAAACATGACTTTTTTAATAAGCGAAAGGATTACTGAACAATCAAGTTAATTTGGAAAGGCTTGGGCATTTTATAAATGAGTGCCTATGTATTTACAAAGTAATATTTGGGTTTGGAAATCATTACTAAATAAAAGCACTTATTCTGAACAATCAAGTTAATTTGGAAAGGCTTGGGCATTTTATAAATGAGTGCCTATGTATTTACATAGTAATAATTGGGTTTGGAAATCATTACTAAATAAAAGCACTTATTCTTAAAATGCCCAAGCTGTCCCAACAGTTTTCTCCATGTGGATTTACAAGTGTAATTGTAAAGGTACACCTATAAACGTCATATTTAAAAAAATATTTATTAACAGATAGTCTAATTTTTCGTACTTGTCTAATAAAAAGTTTTTAAACAAACTTTTAACATCAATGCATTGGAATAAACTTATGTCATGTGGATTTACAAGTGTAATTGTAAAGGTACACCTATAAACGTCATATTTAAAAAAATATTTATTAACAGATAGTCTAATTTTTCGTACTTGTCTAATAAAAAAGTTTTTAAACAAACTTTTAACATGAATGCATTGGAATAAACTTATGTCTTCTTCCAAGGTCACTTCTTTTTGGGGGATTTTTGACACATAAATGTATTATACAGACCGGCAAAAGTATGGAACAAATTTATTTAAAAATTTCCTGTAATTTTTCAAAAAAAATCCTTAAACACGTCGATTTTGTTTTTCAATTACGCACATTTTTATATTTGACGCCATTTTTGTAGAAGCTATGACGTCATCGGCCATTTTTTAAAATTGCACCCCCAACTTTTGCAGATTCGAGTATGAAATTCTGGTTTTAGCAAAATGCACATGTATACCTTGTGGGCTGATAGTTTCGGAGATATTAATTTTTAAAAGTAAAAATTATAGTTTTTTAATGATTTTTTAAAATAAAATAAATTAAATCACAAACATTGAAATTTAATAATACCCAAAACTATCAGCCCAACAGGTATACATGTGCATATTGCTAAAACCAGAATTTCATACTCTATTCGAATCTGCAAAAAAAGTTGGGGGTGAAATTCAAAAAAATGACCGATGACATCATAGCTTCTACAAAAATGGCGCCAAATATAAAAGTGTTATATCAAAATGTGCGTAATTGTAAAATAAAATCAATGTGTTCAAGGATTTTATTTTTAAATTACAGGAAATTTTTAAATAGTCTTCACCTACACTAGTGTACACAGTGTACACTGTTTAAAATATCTGTGGTGTAAAAAGTAATCCTAAAATGGTGTCAAAATCCAACACCAAGTGGTGTTAATATAACACCATAAATTATGGTGTGGATCACGTGATGTTCTTAAATCTCGCCTCTGTTGACTTACATGAAGAATCCTTTGCTTTGGTGTGACACTACAAGTTCGATACTAAAGAGACCTTAAATAGGTGGAAACAGCTGTCAATACTTGAAGTATTTTAAGTTAGTGCAACGCACTAAAAACATTATCTCTAGCGAGTTACAGGTTTCATTTTCTGGAATAATACCACTGGTAATATACTAGTAAAGCGTCAAGGAACTTCCTGTTTCCTTTTTTTTTTTCCTTTTTTTGTGTAGTATGATTTAATTTGTCCACAAACACATAATATTTAACACTAAAAAGGAGTTCAATTTACACCAAGTAAAATTTATTTTAATACTGTGTGAAAGTTAAATTAACACCATTTTAGTATTTGAATTTACACCGGACCAACGAACCTTATTTAACACCATTTTGGTTTGTATCGATATAGACCATGTTTGGTGTTAATTTGGTGTTAAAATGGTCATGAAATTTTGAACAGTGTAAACATTTAACGTACTTTACCTAAGTACTCCTACATTGAAAAGCTGTAACTTTATAGCGTTTTAGTTACGGGCTGAAGTTAGCAATAGTGGCTTTTGGGCATTTTACTCACGAGCTGAAGTTATCTTTATTATAAAATTGCAAAAATTAAGGTTTAGTCCGTTGACAGATGTCAAAAGTTTAACAAATAAAATTGGCTTTGTTTTCGTCGTAGATAAAGTATAGTAGACACTCGTTTTTATTAAACACTCGCTTGCAAGTTTCGCTCGTGCCTAATAAAACTAGTAACTAAAATAGCATTTATAAAACTTGATCATAATATACTATTATAGACGACCCCTTATATTTTATCTAACTCTAAAATACCAACTTAATTTAAAAAAGGGCTAAAACTATAAAAATAGTAGATTATGTCATAAGGAGTAAAAGTGACTCTTTTTGTGGTGAGTACAGAGATTGACGGCCGAAGCGTAGCTGAGGCAGGCAACTGTACGAAGCACAAAAAGCATTAGAAATTATTGATAAAAACTAAAACAACTTATAACCCTTACTTACAATGCCGATAAATATCCTAAACTTAAAATAAACACTGCTCTGTCAAAATGTTGCGCTTGAATTAATTTTGACGTACTGACATTTGGAGTTCCGACATTGGCGACTCGTCTATCATCATAATATTATACTAATAAACTAGTTGTTCTTTATTTCGTTCAATTAAAATTTAATAAATATTCACTTAATATTCCGTGCCATTATAATTAATATAATTAATACATCGTGATTGCTTTGTATGAAATGCTAAATTAGTTTTATTATTTGGCGTCTATTGAGACACCTATGGATTTACTTCTATCCCTAGGCTTTTTTGAGTTTTTTGTCTACCGCTAATGAAAAAGACGCACTTCAACTATCCCTATAAGGTTGTATATCATGGCCGCTTGAAAAAAAATATTATTAGGTTGTTTATGATAATTTGTATTATGGTTTTAATACATACTAGTAAGTTATAATTTCAATATATAGTATTAAGTTACTACTAGTAACATCCCAGACAGCAATATGACGTCTTCATTAAGTCTGCATAAGCTCTATTTTATGATTTGGATGTCAAGTACAACATCAGAAAGAAGTTTTTAAGAAGTTCTTAAGACTTCGAATGCGCCACCTATTCAACTAATCAAGACTTCTCAAAAAATAACTCTTGAGGAACCCTTTTTTTTTGACTTCGCAATTAAGCATTTTAAAGAGTCCTACTGTATAAACTTATAAAAAGACTTATTTAGAATTTTCTGTTTTGGATATAGATAGATAGATAGATACTAGGGTAGTAATGAAAAAATTAGATAGTGGATCATTGCTTATTTTGACATGTCTATTAATTTTATTAATTTGTTGAATTGATTTTATTAAAATCATTTTAATAATTTGCTCGTATTCGCTTATTTTAGGAATTGCAATTACTTCGTCTCACTTTTGTTTAAATTCAAGCGTGCTCTTCACCGGCACCGATAGACGGCCTGTTTCGCTCTATTAGAGCTAGTCAGTATCGGGTAGCTAAGACCGTTTGGTATGGAGCACGCTCTAAATTCTATTTCGCCGCTTCTTATATCAAACACAAGCAGTTACAGCGCTGAGAAGAAAGTAATCGCATTAAAATGTCACGTCTTAAACAGTTAATAATATGAGTTTAGTAAGAAGTAAGAAAAGAAAATACTGTAAGATATCATATAACTGAAGTCTTATTTATGATACCCTTAGTAGCTTCTAATTTTGATTCTAATAAGAGGTCAGAAAAAAAGATACTTTAAGATGTTAAAAAATTGACTTCTCATTTATGATCAAGAACTCTTAATCTTGAGCTCCTAAAAATGATTTCTCTAAGATGTCATATTGTGACCTCAGTAAGATGTTTTTTAACAGATTTCGTACAGAAATCTTTCTGAATTGGATGCTGTCTGGGATATTGCCCTACTTTAGAGCCAAACAAAATTAAGTTACATATTTGTTGTCTAAGGTTTTATGAGACGATTAACCACTTTTGATACCTACTGATTTATTAAATATGAAACACCCTTTATCAGTGGCATAATAACACAATATGGACTCTTTGTTAAATTTATATTTTTATTACTTTTTGACATACAGTGCTCTTAAAATCTAGTTCTCATGAGATGATAAATTAGGACTCTAAATTTATAAATTATCAGTCAAAAATCCCAAAATCACAAAACCTAAATGTATTTTGACACTGTTTCTAAACATTAAAAAAATACCAATCAAGTTATTTTTTTAACTATTTAGTTGACAATTAGCTGCTACCTCGTTTAACAGCTAACAATTCAGCAAATAATCAGCCGCATTAAACCAGTCCAATTTACTTCCTAACTTTGTATCAAACAACGTGTACACTATAATAAAACCAGCAGTAAAGATATTTTATCACTACTATCACAATAATTAATTGCATGTTAAGTAATATCTTGGCGGATATACATTCCTAACTACCAGAACAATGATTGAACAATAGAAATTACTATGGTATAATAATCTGACACGATAAGTAAGCAAGTACATTATTGGATTAATTTGATAGGTATTTTCATACATTTATATTTTAATGACACGAAAACCTACTTTTAATATTTTAAATTCGCTGTTCCATGTTTTGTTAACAAATATTAAAATTATCTTATATGAAGGTACCCCAGTAGCACAAAGATATCGGCCCAATATTCGTAATAATATTGGGCCAATATATCTTTCGTCAGATTTTCTCTAGAATGGTCCAATATTGAAACCCAACATTGGCCCGAAGTTGTTCGACATTATTTAACCGATATTGGAAATCCGCATTGGCCCGAAGTCGTTTTACAATATATTCTAGGAAAGTTGAGGGAAAAATTGAAAGAAAAAAAAAGATAGCCACCTATAGGTGGCTATAGTACTTACTACGTAGTAGGATTTCTAAAAGTGATATGTCCTGATCGTGTCGACAAACGTTTGTTTTCAGGAAATCTTTATGATACTTAGGGGCGTAAAAGCGGTGGGGGGGTTGATAATGTCCACCAAAATGATAAGGGGGAGAGGGGAGTTACTTAATATAAAATGTACCCTCCAAATTCTTTGAAAAAATCTACCAATAAGACAATCAAATTTCTTTCTAGAAGCCCAGCCAGGAAAACAGGATGAAGGCAGGCGCTAAAGCGGCCAGCCCGCCGCAACTTTGAGATATAAAAAAATATTGTCTGGTGGGCAAATGCCCAACACTAAGATGTACTTTCAGGGCCGCAGTAAGGAAATATGGCGCCCCAGGTGTATCGCGGACATTTAACAGCCAATTCTTATGTTAAATTTTCCCCTGAATCCGAAAAGACCGTCGAAAATTATGAAAGTAGAGCAGTTTTTGAGATATAGTCCCAAAAATTGTTCTACTTTTATAACTTTTGACATTTTAATTACTCATTTTTGATTAATTCATTTTAAAGAGATAGATAGACATAGTTCATTTAAAAAAATATGTAAACTCGATTAAAAACGTAAAAAAATAACAAAAGCAAATACAAAACTTTTCCCACTTAAAAATACAACTTTTTTAGCATTTAATTAAGCATATTTATGAGGCGCCATATGTTGCATAATTATTAAATTCGATATAAAAAATGTTTTGCAAAAAAACAATATAGGTATAAGTAAAATTTACTACAATTTTGCATATATATGATTTATAAATTATAAGGCGGTTTATCGATATTATTAATTAAAGGTAGGTATTTAAAGTAATTATACATACACAAACAAAAATCATAAACAGGTAGCGCCATCTCTCGGGGACTTTTCAAACTAAAAAAAATTATATCGAACTTTGCACTGTGCCAAATTCAATATACACTCACGTGCAAAATAATCGATCCACACAAATTTTCGATGAATTTCAATCGCAAATAACTTTTTTATTTGATGTCGGATTTAAACGAATATTAAAGAATATTGTAGATAAATTAATGGACAATCGCTCACATTTTAAAAAAATACTAAAAAAATAGACGTACGTTTATAATATACAGGTTTAAACAAAAAGATGTTTTTTACCATAAGTTTAAGACACTCTGTAGAGTGGCAAAACCGTATATTGTTCTAAATTAAGTTTTATTTATCAAGTCACATCTATTCTTAACAGTTTTGTTTTTGGTTCACCTCGATATATTTATTTTTGTGGAAAATATGAATTTTTTTAAAAAACATTGCAATTTCCAATATTTTTCCTGTATGAAGAACTAAGGTTGCTATGGTCCATCCATAGCCTATGGAGAATGACAGTGACAGTTTTTTTAAATCATCCCATACTTGGACATGTCATATACAGCTTTCAAAAGCTATCAAATTGTTTTTCGTAAATTAATGTGTTAACTTTGAGATTTATATATATATATATATATATATATATATATATATATATATATATATATATATATATATATATATATATATATATATATATATATATATATATATATATATATATATATATATATATATATATATATACGGGGGGCGACTATAATCAGCTTTAAAATCGGAAGAAAGTGAGGTTATAATACATTTTGTTATTAATGAAAATAACCTAATTGGAGTAAAAAAAGCATAGTATTACACTCGAAATAATGCGCATTATTTACTCAAATGATTTACCCGATCCTTGTAAATAATAATTAAATTCGTGACTAAAATGGCGTTTATCAAACTGGATACATAATATACTATTTACTGTTTTTTTGTACGGTACCATCATTGTGCGATCCAAATTGTTGCTCATTTTATAAGATTGCGCATTTTCATTAAGGGCATTTATTTAGGGCATTAAGAGGGTATCAAGAAACTACCATTTTTGTAGGAAAATTTAATCCTTTTACAAGTTTTTAAAATATAGGTAAAACCTTTCTATTTTCTGTTACTTTTCTAGGTAATTGGATTTTCCTTAAAAGTAATAAAATTTTATTTTAACACGTTTTGAATAATAAAACTTTATTACGGAACTTATAAAATATAAAATGTTTTTCGGAATTTTCAAAATGGTAATAAAACACGCTAATAAAGTCAATTGTTTTTGTTTAACTTATTTAGCGGTTAGTTAGGTAATATGAAAATAAAAAACTTAAGTCGTCTAGCATTTTTCATAGACATGACCATACATATATATTAAAAATTATAATATATGTAAGATTTTTAAACGACGCTTTAAGGTAGTAATAAAATATGATATGATATGATTTGGTACGTACACTGAAAGAAATTTGTTGCTAAAAGTAAACACAAATTTATACTAAAAATTTTATACTAGTGCTTTACACATTTATACTACTGTTTATTATGAATGTATGTTAAATTTTGTAATACATTTATTGTAAAGAAGATATGTTAGATCTAAATAAAAATAAACTTACCCTTACTATAAAATGTAAACTATAAGTGAATTACAGCAAAAAAATATTGCTAGAAACACATTTATATTGCTAGGGCAGCAATAGGCTGCTAACCAAACGAATATATTTGTTTTAGCAATGTATGTGGTAGTCCAAATATGAAACATAAAATATATTTGCCCTAATTATTTTTTTATTTAACTTTAGTATATATTTCTTTCAGTGTAGATATTAAATCTAAATAAAATACACTATTTAAATTATTATTTTATACCTGGACTTTTGTTTTTCCGATCAAATTTCATAAAATGCCATGGTCTTTTTACATTTTATTTAGTATGTTAATATTTTTTAAATCTTGCTTCCCTTAAAGGATATTAAAAATAAAAATTAAATTTCATTAAATAATCATTTTATGAAATTAGATTATTGTAGCTTTAATTTAAAAATTAATTTAATTAAAACACATTTTAACGCACTTAAATATTTAATAGTATATTATAATAATTATCTATCAAGTTTGTTAAACCGCATTTTAGAACGAATTTTAATTAGGCTAGAAAACTTTATAAACGAGTTGCATACTATACTTTTTCTACCACAAATATTATCTTGAAAATGGACCAACAAGCGTTTAAATGTGATATAGAAGCAGTTTTTTACAGTAAAAGTAAAGATTTCACTGTATCCCCCAATTGCAGTTTGAAAACCAGTAATGACATTTTATTTCGGATACTTCGCATTTCGCACACTCGTTAATAGGTATACGGAGTCGGAATAACAATAATAACAGATTTCGGCTAGTATCCACTCCAGTTGTTACACGTTACACGTTACAAATCAGAATAAATTAAGCAGAACAATAAGTTGCAGACGCTGAAGTCAGTTAAACTTGTTGTGCTGACGATAAAAAAGTCAGTAGGAAATATTTTGATTGGCTGCCTGAAATCACGTGCACTTTTTTAACGAAATAATTTGTTAAACATTAACAAAATAATACAAAATTGCATAGTACCTTTACTTTCGGTAAAATGTTTGTCTTTTATAAAATAATTACACTCCCTGGTTTTATCCAAATAATTATTTTTAAATTTTACAAAATAAAAGTAGCAAACAACAAACTGTTGTTAACAAATCTGATTTTTTTAAACTGTGTAATATTTTACTAAATCCTTTAAAAGAAATCATCATAGAAATGATGCAACTTGTATAGATAGCTACTTCCTGGCTAAACACCGAAAACTTTGCATTGTGAGCATTATGCAACCACTAAATACCCAGACAATATATTTTACCAAATGTTCGTCGGTATCTTTTAAAATCTTTAACCTTTCATGACAAATTACAATGGGAGGAACGTGGCACAATGCATGGCCCTGTGTATTTAGTCAAACATTCTAGGAACGCGTTTTCACGTTGTTTACTCAAAAACTTTAAAAGTCAATTTTGCATTACGTTCGGGAGCTACGAAATGCACTTTTTGACAAATTACTATTAGGGTTGATTGTTTACATTGAAAACCGTAGGGTCTCTCGAAATTCCAGGTATTTTACAACGTCAATAAGGAACGTGAAGTGCCAAAACCACAACCAAAGATATTTTATGAAGAGTGAAAGGTATCTATTATATGTTTTTATTGCACTATAGGTAACACTGACTAATCTTCTTTATTATTTCTCAAAAAACTTTCTTTCAAAAGGTTTGTGTATTTGGGTACAATTTTATAATGCAGAAAGTGTGATGATTACTTTGGTACCTACTCTTAAAAAAAATATTTTATATTAAAATGTGATATTTGGGTTACAAATTATTATATCATTTATAGGGCATTTACTCTACTGTGACATATTTAACTCTTCCTGTTCAGTAGCAGTAACGCAATGCTTTATGAAACTCTCAGAAGTTAAATGAAAAGTATTTTGATAAAAAATGTTGTTTTTTTAGTCAATTTTTTAAACAAAAAAATTAACACATACCTACATAAATAAACTCAAAAAACATACACACAATTAAATAACCTAATTTTGAAATCATCAAATTATAAAGATATTTAGTACAATATAATTTATCAGTACTACTACAACACTTGCTGATGTTATTATTTCGTCTCTGCTATTCTTTAATTTCGTTCGTGTTCCTCACCAGCATCGATAAACAGCTGTTTCCCTTTATTGGTACATCAGTACCGAGTTGCTGTATGGTGCGGAACACAAACGAAATGATGATTTCTCGTCCTTATAAAGGTTTTGAAATCATTCACTGTGGTGAGGCGAAAGTAAGTGGTACCATCTACCGTCTTAAACATATAATATAAAGAACATTACAAAAGACGGTAGATGACACCACTTACTTTCGTCTCACCGCGGTAAATGATTCCAAAACCTATATAAGGATGAGAAATCATAATTTCCGAACCATACAGTTAGTTAAACTTGTTAATGCGTATTCTAAATGGAAAATGTTTTGATTGACTGCCTGAAATCACGTACTTTTTAACGAAATAATTTGTTAAGCATTAACAAAATAATCTGTAACCTTTAAAATTAACAAAATACTTACAAAATGCATATTACCTTTACAAAACTTTCGGTAAAATATTTTACTTTGTTAAAATAATTACCTTGTTTTCTATAAAAAAATATGTTAAAATTTTACAAAACAAAATTAACAAACTACAAATTTATGTTAACAAATCTGATTATAATCTGATCTGATTATAATAATTATTATAACAGTGTATACTTAGTATGTATACTATACTATTAATAGTTAATTTTTATAATTTTTTATTTAAAAATAGTAACAAGAATGCAAAAATGATATAGAAAAAACTTGCTTACTTTGGCGTGAACTATCATCCCCCGAAGGGATGACAACTGCATAGGGCGCAAAATACTAACACACAATACTTGGAACATTCAAAATATTGCTAATTTTACATTATATTTTTTAATATGTTTTTTTTAAATTTTAATACCTATAATAATTATTATATTATTATTTAAATAGTTTGAGCAACAGATTAATTATAATTAATCTATTGTTTAAACTATTTAAATTACTGCACGCATAAATCCTACCCTAAAATATTGTATGTATTATTATAATATTTTAATTATAAACAAAACATCTTATACACAAGCTATAATTTATATTGCATATGGCGCCTTTAATAATTAAACAAATCTTTTGTAATCGGATTTAATTTACATTGTGATATGTCATACTTTAAGGATTGAGTTCATTAAATATTATGAAAACTGTAATAGGTACCGGATTAGATTCAAATTTAGAATTTTTATTAGAATATAACAGTTAAATACTACATTATCTAACAAGCGGGGAAAGCGCTTATTAAATCAGAGCCTAGGGTCCGCTGCAGTCTGCAGATCTGAGCGAGGCACTTAATATGCTTTCTCCGCCGTGTTTTATATACTATTTTTTTTCAAGCTTTTAATACTTACATTTCAATTCTCGAGTTTTTAATTTGTCAAAACTAATCATGTTACTATTAGTTTATTTTTATTTCAAGGTTTTTTTCATGGATAACTTGACAAAAATAAATTTTTGTAAGTAGCTATTATTGTTTATTTTGAATTTGGCTACAAATTCGTTTCTACTGAAAATTGTTCAATAAAATTTAGTATAGGGTCGTTTTGAGGGGTCGTGAATCCATTCATAGATTTTTTTTTAAATCTATTATAAATCTATAATAAATAATATTATAAACAAATAATTACAATTATTACAATAATTACAATTATAGGTTTTGAACGGTGAAAAACTTGTTTGCTGGTTTCATTGTGGCACTTTGGATATTAAGTAAATGTTAGGTTATAACATCGTAGTTTCATGGTCGAAACACCTTCATCGGACGCTGAAATTGCACATTGATATATACAGGGTGGCGCATAAGTTCCGTTATGATTAATATAGTTAATAACTTTTTTGAATACCAATATTTTTTTATTTTTATTTTAGAATCTTATAGTCAGAGAGTGGGAGATTTATGATGGAAAAATTTAACATCGAACAAAGAAGCAAAATTGTTCAATTTTATTTTGAACATCAACATTCTATTATTTTAACACAGCGAGCTTATCGTAATTTTTTCAATGTTCGAAACGCGCCAACAGCTCCAACAATTTATCGAATAGTTCAGCGTATTCAACAGCAGGGAACTGTTCACGACCTTCCACGTTGTGGAAGACCCCGTTTAGTTCGATCTGAGGAAAATATTGCTCGCGTGCAAGAGAGTATTGAGGAAAACCCAGAAACCTCCACGAGAAGACGTTGCCAACAATTAATAATATCTAGGCGATCTCTGCAAAGAATTTTAAGGCAGTTGCACTTGTTTCCCTACAAGATTCAGTTGGTACACGAGTTAAAACCAAATGATGCACAAAATCGCATTCAATATGCACGTCGTTTCCAAGAGTTGGCCAGAGAGCAGAATGGGTTTATTCACAACCTTATAATGAGCGATGAAGCTCATTTTCACTTAAACGGTTACGTGAATAAACAAAACTGCAGGATCTGGGGCACAGAAAATCCAAGAGCCATTGTCCAACATCAAATGCATCCGGTTAGGTGTACAGTATGGTGTGGTGTAACCTCGGAAAGGATAATTGGGCCATATTTCTTTGAAAATGGTGAAGGAGATACGGTTAACGTAGACGGTCCCCAATACCGGACCATGATTGAAAACTTTTTAAGGCAAGAGGTGGAAAACCGTCCAGCGATGTGGTTCCAACAGGATGGAGCCACTGCTCACACTGCTAGGCAAACTATGGCTCTCCTAAGAGAAATTTTCGACGATCGAATAATTTCGCGATTTTCCAATTTTAACTGGCCCTCCCGTTCGCCCGATTTAACGGCCCCTGACTTTTTTCTTTGGGGTTACTTAAAAGGTAAGGTGTATGCAAATAAACCAAGAACCATACAACAGCTTAAAGCCAATATTCAAGATGAAATTCAGGTGTTGGGACCTAATATCCTAACCAAAGTAATGGAAAATGCCCTGGAGAGAGCACGTCAAGTCGAGGCTGAAAATGGTCTCCATTTAAAAGATACCATTTTTAAAACATAATGTAAAATAATTTCCAAACAATGTATTTAACGGTTGAAAAATAAAAATAACTAAATATTATAAGAAAAAAAAGTTATTCATTATGAAAACCATAACGGGACTTATGCGCCACCCTGTACATAGTTGGATTTTAATTTTTAAAACCACAGTCTTATAGCGAAAAATTCACAGTAGAAAGCCTAGTTTTTTCACACTAGAACGACAATGAAGAAACCATAAATCGACTATGGAGCCACGACATTTCGACCATAAAACAAGAAAACTAATTATTTACTGTAAATATACCATACTATAACCGCGAAAGGAACGTCGACCATGAATTGACTATTTATTTACCTCAACTTCACCTTATTTAAAATTTTGGATAATAATTTTAATCAGGACTTAATATAATTATAAATTATAATCTATAGATATTTTAATATATTTTATTTTAGAACTACTTTTTTATTAATTCTTGTTCATGTTTGTGGGTTATTTTTCTTGTTACAAATAATAAAAAAGCGATAAAAATAACGCAAAACTGCGGCATTTTACAATTTTTTAATTGGCTTTAATATTTTATATTTCCAAAAGATATTAATAATTGTTTCAGTATTGTGTAGCTTAATCTTTGTATACGTAAGGCTACATATATTAAAACTGATACTATGCACTAATAGGTTATTGTTTTATTTTGAAAATAAATATAGCACATTGTGTTCCTAATTAATAAAAAGGAAAAATGAAAATTCATTAGAAATTTTTAATATTTTGATCAACTGAAAAAATGGGGAAGGAAATATGACAATTCATTAGAAATTTTTAATATTTTGATCAACTGAAAAAATGGGGAAGGAAATATGCCAAGCTTCGAGTTTCTATTTGGGGTAGGTAGTACCAAATGTCAGCTTATCAGCTTAACCTCATGTGTTAAAATGTTTTGTGCATAAACTGACGTTTCAATAATCGTGTTGCCAAGTTTGTAAAAAAAATGAAAATAAAAAAAATAATTTAAATATATAATATAGGAAATAATAGATTTTTATGTTTCTTTGTTGATGACAATTCTACTTTTATGATTTTTTAGTTTAAGTTAAACATCCTTAAAGTTGTAAATGTTTTATGAAAATTTGTTATGCATTTTTAACATACAATTATAGTTTTACGGCTCAGTTACATCAGTTCCCTCTTTTATTCTTTACCAAATAAATTATCTGCCTTATTTTTGTGTAAGTAAATGAATACAGATTAAGGTGTCCGTTAGTTTTTTTTTATTTGGGTTTCATTTTAATGATATGTTTATTCTTAAAACAATTTAAAAACAAAATGCCGATGTCGTTTAACTCTAAATGAAATTTTAAGAACATACGAAAAAGTTACAACCAAAGTACTACTTTATTTGTAACAAAAAATCTTTGGGCAAGATATGCGGATTTATGAAATTGTTGGTTGACTTTCTTGACTTTTATTGTTACGAATATGTAAGACACATTTAAAAAAAAATGTTATGCTCTACATAAAAGGTCGGTTTTTTCATAAAATTATTCATTTAAATGATATGGGAGGTCAAAGTAACTTTTTTACTTTTACTTCTGGTCTAAAAACTCGTTTTTTTTTCGATATCGTTTAACCCAGTCTAAATGATAAAAAAAAAATATTTTATATATTTTAAACTTTGACCCACAATATCCTTTAAATGGATGGTTTTAGAAAAAAAACGTAAAGTACTATGCTTCACAATTTGTGAATCACAAATCAAAGTTCCACCACGTGACTTTAAATTTTAAATTAAAGTTAATTTTTTGTCTGTCAAGCTAATTTCGTCCTATTTTCTGAAAATACTGCAATACTACAACAATCTGTCTTGTGTATCTTGACATATCTATAGATATATTAAACAAGCGAGTTAAGAAGTTTTTACGTAAATGAAAATCATTAAGGCAGGTTTTAACGTTATCAAACTTTTTTGTTTCAAAATTGGTTTTAGACTGAATTTTAATGATAACAAACTAAAAAAACTTGGGAAATACCCTAATGGTAATATCGGCAAATATACATGTTATGTAAAAAGAAATAATTGTTTACAAAATTTTAGCATAGGTGCTTTTAATTTTAGCTACAACCTGTAAAGATGTATATTAAAATTTTACACTGCTAATGTAATTCATTGTCCGCTTCTTAGTGCTTATATTACTGATTTACAACTTTAAGTACCTTTCAAGATAATTCTCTTCAGTACCGCTATTTGCTCACTTGGGGGTGTACCCTCTCTTGTTGTTGTTGTAATTTCCCTAAAAGTTTCAAGTGCTGAAAGATTTCTTACCAGTACCACGGTAGTTTGTTTCGTGAGATAATATAGTCTGGAAGCAACTGTAGTCTATAGAGGTTTACAGTTTTTCATCGTGACGATGTGCAAATTGTGTTTGTGATTTTGTGATAAATAGGTGTGATGGTTTTTTTTATAATATTTGTCAAAATGGATTAAATTACTTATTGGGGTAAGAAGTGAAAAAGCAATTTTAATTTTTTTGGTTTTTGGTATATCTATGCATAACATTTTCAAGTTTTATTACCTAATATACACATTTTTAAAAATCATATTACAATATTTTAAATTTTTTATATAATAAAATATTTGAATTTATTATTTAATGATAATTTAATTTTAAAAAAATCTGTAATAAACCTAGTAGTAGTAATGGACATACACAGACAAATGTTTTATAAGTGTAAACATCAATCAAACCATTAATTAACCACAAATATTGTAAAAAATGTTTAATTGTTTGTTTCTTAAAAAAAACTTTTTGGTATTATACAACTAGCCTTTTAAAACCCCGACAAACGGCTAGGAAGAAAAATTATTAAATAAAATTTAAATAAAAATTATAAAACAAAAACTTAATTTATTTTTTTTTAAATAAAAGCCGGATTTATTCTATAACATAATCGCAAATTATCAATGAAATTTTCACTAAAAACTAGCCACCCTTAATAACTTTTGAGTTATAATTAATATGATCTTAGAGGACATCCATTAATTACGTGAGATAAAAATTAGGGGGGGTAGGGCTCTAGCAAAATCACCAAATCTCATGATAAGGGAGGGGGAGTCGTTTAAAATCTCACGTCAACTTTTTTCAACAAAGAATTATAATTATAATTCAAATTTGTCAAAAAAAAGTAATCAATTTTTTTTGTTAGGTTTATCATGTTGTCCGCAATGAAAGTTTAATGGCTAGAATTTCTCGTGAGGGATAGGGGGGGCCACCACATCTCACCAAATCCCACCAAGGGGGAGAGAGGGGTCCAAATTATCAGAAAAATGCCTCACGTAATTAATGGATGTCCCCTTAAGCAAAAACACGATTTAGATATCGAGGGGGAAGTACAAATCCAGTGTTAAACAAATTTTATGTAGCACCCCCTTACCTCCAGCTACCCTTACTAAAATATTTTAAATGCCACCCTATACCTTGCTTTTACATCATTTTAAAGGAAATACAATTTCTGATCTATTGACACTAAAAAAATTCGATCACAAAATCGAGAGCCAAAAAAGTTGTGATATAAATAAAACAAAGAATTCCATACAAAAATTATTTAAAAAAACTGTTTTAATTAAAAGAATTTGGGTTGTATGAAGCTGCACAAATTGAAGTTATCGGTCATTTTTCTGTGGGATCTACGTCCATTTCAAATGTAGCTGCTTTTACAAATATTTTTGTAGGTTTCGTTAATAAGGTGCTAAAAATAAATAAGTTTAAGTTAAGTGAGGAAATGACGCAAAGAATTGCTGTTGTAGGTACTGGGATAATGAAAATCTACATGTTTTTCGAGTATCCTCAAAAATCAATGTATGGGCTGGTATTCTTTGAAACGAAATAATTGGACCAATTTTTATCGAAAAAAACTTGACTGGACAATTATATTTTTATATTTTTGAAAATGTTAAGGACCCACTTATTACCCAGTCATTCGAAAATCATATGGACGAACAAGAAAATATGTTGCTTTATGAAGGATATTTGTACTTTCAACAAGATGGAGATCATCCTCAATATGCTTTACCACTCAGAGAACCAAAGGTATCCCGAGAAATGGATTGGTTGAAGAGGTTCTCAAAAATGGCCGGCAAGATCTCCAGATTTAACGTCACTTGATTTTTTTCTTTGAGGTAATTTAAAAACACAACAAGTCTACAAAACAGCACATGAAAGCATTCAAGAACTCAAACGAAGAATAATTTAACTCCTGAAACGTTTTCAAAAGTTCGACAAGAGTTTGAGAACAGATTGAATTATTGTTTAGCAAATAATGAAGCACGTGTTGAATAATTAAAATAGTTTTTTATGGAATTCTTTGTTTTATTTATAACACACCTTTTTTAGCTCTAACTTTCAAATCCGATTTGAATTTTTTTTAACTTTAATGAATCAGATAATGTGTAGCAAGGTAGCAAAATTTAGCTGCAGGCGAGAGGGTGCAAATAAAATTCGATATCTAAATTGACCGGTTTTTACTCAAGATCATATTTACTATAACTCAATTTTAAGTTATTAAGGGTGGCTAGTTTTCAATTGAAAGCCCTGTATGTAGATTTCTGAAAAAAGTTAAATCTAACTGTGTGTAGTGGGGTGGCCGTTATTTCCCAGGTTGTTTTTTTATTATCTAAATTGTTTAGACTAAAAACAATTTAAAAAAAAAAAAATTTCCAATGTCGTTTAAGCCTTTCTAAATGAGATTTTAAAATATCATAACTCGCTAATTAAAAGACTTGCAATAATATAGAATACATATTTTTGTATGATATTTTGCGCTTAACAAAAAAGGTATTTTACGTTTTTTCGTAAAACCATTCATTTAATTAACTAATATCGGAGGTAAAAGTTTAAAATATACAAAATAATTAAAAAATTAAAGTATTATCATTTATGCAGAGTTAAACAGCATTGGAATTTTTTTTTCAAAATTATTTTTAGACTGTAAACAAACTTAGATAACTTTCTGCAGAAATCTACTTAATATGTAGATTTCCGCAGAAATGACAATACTGTTTATTTTGATTTATTTCAAATTTTGACCTGCGATATCATTTAACTCGATGATTTTACGAAATAACATAAATAATATTTTTTGTAAAGCGTAACATTTTCTACAAAATATGTGTTATATGTTTTTTTAAGGATTATGTTGTGGCACACATGTTTGACGTTTGTTTTTAATAATAAAATTAGGTTAGCAAGTAAGCAACCAATTAACCAACCAAGTCTGGTTGTTTACAATTTAACTGTTAAAAAAGTATTCTGGTGAAAAAATGTTACACATATTTCTTAATAGAATTTGAATTTTTTTGGACCAGGTGATAGTTGATAATTAAATGTAACTATTTGTCTGCTAATAATAATAGTATATTACACTACAAGGGCAGAAAGTGTGAGATTCCTGCACTGCGCGCAGTTCAGGGCTCTCACACTTTCTGCCCGTGTAGTGTATACTATTTTTCTTACTACCTCGGCCGAAAATACAACCCGGTCGAAAATACGGAAAAAAATTAAATGTGTATATCGAAACATATTGATGCCTGCCCCGACATTTGCGGCACGAGCGAAGCCTTCGTAGCCCTTGTAGTGTAATATACTCGAAAATACGTTGTTTCGTCCCCGATTCCAACGCATCAAACGTAAATTTGACCAATGCATCAAACGTAAACTTTCTGCCGTGGAATCGGGGACGAAACAACGTATTTTCAGTCGAGGTAGTAAGAAAAATATTTGTATTTTTTGTGTATAAAGATCCAAATTTATAACACAAAAAATACATATTTTGTATTATTTTAAGTAAATAAAATCAAAGTAGCTTGGGTGTAAAGCATACAAGGTGTTCAATCTTAATATTGTACAAAAAAATTCTGTTCAATGTCAACGTTATACAATAAGAGATTTGTTCGTAACAGGTATATTGAGGAGGTAAAAAAATAAGGCTTTCTTAAAAGCCTTCATTTTAAATTATTATAACATATTTTGCATTTTCCAAAAAAATAGGATACTTATATCTGTTTATTTAAAATATAATTTTAAGAATCTTTAAATAGTGTTAACATTAAAGGTAGAATTTCATAGGTATACTTTTAGAGACCCAAGTTTCGGGAATTTCTTAAAGGATTAAACCATTTTAATTTTAGCAGATAAACAATAGAAACAAGATTACTGCATTATGCACTTAAGCCTAAACATAAAGTTTGAAAACTCTCTAAATATAGAATAATAATAATTTAGAACAATTATTGTTCTTACAAGATGTATATTTCTATAATTGTGTTATACTTTATAAAAATGATATATTGATGTAGGTACAAACTTTTTTTGGTAGGATTATTTTTCGCCAGTCACAAGTCTTAATAAGGTACGAGCGTTGCATGCTTAACTTTTTCGACGACAAACAAAAAAATTAAACAATTTTCAAAAATAAATAAATAAAATCTGACATGTCAGACGATTCTAAACTTACTTTGTAAAGATCATTATAGTCGCTTTATTTTGACGATTGTATGACATTTGATTATTGTAAACTAACTTAAAGCTAACTTTAGCTGTGACTAAAAAGCCCGTCATGACGCGTGTAGCAATTTAAAACCGATAAAAATTGTATTATGTAAAAAATACTTAATGTAAATAATGTCAGTAGAATATCTCAATATTTATAACACAAACAAACGGAGATCAGTTGTTTAAAATAAATGGTGGAAGTTATTGTTTCTGACCCACTGTGTGTATACGTTTGGAAACAGTCAAAAGGCACAGGTAAACTTAATTCTAACCAATATGTTTACCGTAATAACCACCTGACTGTTATGTAAACAAAAATGATTTGTACTAAACGGTTACCTACAAGTAAAAATTAATTGAAAATGAAATATTTTCTGTGACAAATTTTAATATTTACGCCTATCTTATATGCTTCTTATTAAAAACATGTTGCAACGGCCTGGGCCACTATGCATCTATTTCACAATTTCAAATTTAATATAATCACCAACTAATGAGCACGAACGCTATATTTAAATTAATAAATTATTTTTTATTTATGCAACGTAAATTACCTGTTAAAAAGTTAAGCTTCCTAATGAAGATATATACACGGTTGACGAAAAACCATTTGATTCATGGAAAGACTATGAATTACGGCACCATCTAGATCGTGCGTCATGGCAATTAAGAATTAAAAATGTCTCACATTAAGGTTCTGGGTCACAAGGACTTTACCAATTTAAATAAAATGGTTGCTTTTGAAAATTAATTGTTAATAGTATATTTACGTTACATAATTTATGTGTTGACAAACGACATTTTGTTTTAATTAAGCATGAGGGAAACTTGCCAGCGAGTGTTTAATAAAAACGAGTGTTTATAAACGAGTTAAAAGTATAAAGGTACTATAGTAACCTATACTGTACCTTTTTAAAGACAAATACTTTATTACTAATTTAAATATTTCTATAGACTGACATCTATACAAAAATAGAGTAACCAAAATTGGTGTTGAAAATTTTTAAATTTTAGTGTCAGATTGTAAAAATTTGTCTTTAAAAATAATTTCTCTTTAAAACATTTAAAACATTCAAAATAAAAGCAGTTTTTCACAATGAAAAGAAAAATTATGTTTTTATGGGTACTTCACCCTAAATTATGAGTGCATATAAACTTTTTAAAATGTGCGTCCAGAAACTATTTAATATTGTTGTAATAATTTCAACATTTTAGTATTATTTTACAAGAAGGGCAATTTATTTCGACATTTGACAACCGCAACTAACTTAAAGCTAACTTTAGGCCGTGACTAAATCGCCATAAAGTCAAAGCTTGTGTGTATTTAAAAGATCCCTTATAGTGGAAACATGTACGATAATGAGCTTTTTAAAGGTGGGAGTATTATAGACCAGGCGGAGGAACTACACATTATCGCCGAGCATACATTTCATAACCGAGGAGACAGCCGAGGCTGCCGTTGATCCAGAGGAGTTCGTTTATGGGGGTGAAATTTTTGTGTGATTTTAATAAAAAAATAAGTTCTAAAAAAATTGACTCCATTTTAGTTTGTTATCCATGTAATACTTGCATTTAATACACATAGGTATATGGTCAAAACATAAGTATAGGACGAACAAAAATGCCAACCAAAACTGATAGCATATTTTGATTATAGACCCTTTTGGTAACACTAACATGTATTTATCAAAATCCCAGCTGATCCTATTTTAAAGTTTTGCAAACTTTTTTGTTTTTCTATTTCTATATATTATTTTGCAATTATTGTACTAAAACTACCTGTACGATTTTAATAAAATTAAGCAAAATAATAAACTTTGTCTCATTTAAATTACTTTACTCCCCAGTATTAATTTATTGAGTCTATTATTTTTACCAATCAAAACAAAACATAACAAAAAAAACGAAGATTTATATCTTAAATATTTTTTATAACATAAAATACTGGAAGTTTGTCTATGAAATAATTACAACTTGCAAATTTTGTAAAACAATAATTAAGGTGGTTATAAAAAAATTGCTATACGTTATAACGCAAGTGACATTTTGCTTTAGTTGTTTATTTAATGTATACTTTATAAAGTTAAAAATACTATTTTAAAATGAAAATTAAACCGAAATTCAAGTTAAGCCATAAAGAAAATAGAAAGAAGGTATGTGCTGGCTGTGGAGACAAAATTGTTTTTGGTAATCGAAAAATTCAGAGTTTAGGGAAAATATAAAAATTACTGCAGACTTTTTCAAACGAACAATTTAACTTAAGTGATTCAAAATTACCTATTTCAATATGGTAAAAACGGTATTTTTGCATAGCCACAATCAAAGATAATACACTCCATTATTATTATTATTATTATTATTATTATTATCTTTGGCCACAATTGCCAAATTTTCAAAATTTAGAAATTGCTAGAGAATTTCGCGGCAGCCAAGAATGTATGTGCTTTATCTGCAAAATGGCAAGATATAAAGGGCATACAAAATTATTAAGGGAAGAGGACGGACGAACGAACTAAAGTTTTGATATGCTCTTCCTTTCTAGGGGATATCGCTAGATGTAAGAAGCATGTTTGCACAGAGACTGAAGAATTTAAAAATACTGTTTCCATGTTAAAAACAATTACATGTAAAACCCAAGAAAAAGTTTTACTGAAAATTTAAGGCAAGCAGTAATCGCTTTTGCTTTAAAGAATCTTTAGTTATTTATTAGTTTTGTATTAGGTACCTTAAAACTGTATTTTACATTATTTTGTATTTATAATGTAATTTATCAATATTTCAGTCATGTATCTGCCAAATTTTTAAAAACATTTGATAATGGTACTAGAGTATTTTATCGAAATGGCATAAACAATTTTAAAATACTAAGAAATATGCAAAACTTTAATAAAGGATCAGCTGGGATTTTGATAAATACATGTTTGTGTTACCAAAAGAGTCTATAATCAGATTATGCTATCAGTTTTGGTTGGCATTTTTGTTCGTCCTATAGTTTTGACCACCGTGTATAGTGCACCTAAATTTTGAAATTGGTTAAAATACAGTGATTCAGTCGAGAGTCAGGGGGTGGGCAACTGCACCTTAGGCTTTATTTTTTAGCTTTACTTCTGAACTAGTATTAAAATAAGGTCTTTGATATGAATATTAGTGTACCCTTGAAAAAATTTATATATGTATATGTAATACTTACCTATATAGTTAAAATACAGTGAGGTTGCAAATTAATGGAGATCTAAATTCTTAAGAAAAAGTATAAAGTATAGTGGTGGTTTGTGTATTGGTTATTTGTTGAATTAGTTCCTAATATAAACATATTAAAAAGAGAATTCCAAAATGTAAAAAATATAGGGTTATTCTCTTAACAATTCTTTTGTGTTAATTGATGTTAAAGTTTACTTTTATCAAAACGCAATAAATCCATTTTTAATGAATAGGTAGTTTTTATGATACTAAAATACAAAAATAGATTAAATACATTTAAATCCATGTATATATTTATCTATATTTCATGACTATATTAATAGAAATAAAATAGGGTTTGAAAATTTTTTCTGAATAAAATTTATATAGCTATAGCTAATTTACGGGTTAAGAGTTTTCTGCAGAAGTACGCCCATATAACAGCTTAGATGTCCCGGGACGCCACTGGAATAAATGAGTTAATCCAATTACATACATCAAAACCATTATTTTTATAAACTAACATACAAAGAGAAAATATAAAATGGAAAAGCGTATTTTCCGTATAGGTAGTAGTCTACTTGTTTTTATAAAAACCGACTACAAAAGTTTTGTAAAATTTCATTATATTCATAAAGCATTGCAAAAATATCAAAAATATAAGTTCATTTAAAAAAAATAGGCTCAAAAACTAAATCAACAAATGTAATAAAATCATATGCAAAGGAGGCGGGTTGCCTTTAATCAAACCCTGTATGATAAAACATACATACATACACTTAACTGTAAATAAAAAATAGTCTTGTTATTTGCCCTAAAAATTGCAACTTGTTTTGGCGATGCCATATGTAAATCCGATCGTTATAATGAATGACTGGTTCGGTAAGCATGCAGCGCGATTTGAGCTTGGTCAGCAAAAATTGAAATATTGCCTCGGAGCTTTTCTCGTTTGAATCGATAAGGCGTACCCATGCAAGTTTCGCGTCCGACGACGTTTCGAAGGTACTGATATCGAGAGTACCCAAGTCGAAACCGCGTTTATTTACACAAGAAATCCCGGCGGCACTATCGGTCACTCAGACGGACGGACCGTTTGTGGGAGTATTTCTTACGTCTTTTAGTGTCTACCGTTGCTAGTACCGACTTGGTACCTTGCAGATCGCGAGCCGAGAGCCGCTTGTATCGTCACAAACGGTGGTACCCGTGCGTGTTTCACTAATTGTTTGTGAAGTGGTGTGCTGTTTTATTCTCTTCTTTGCGATTTTCTACCATCCACTACAGCAATTCAAGCATGGGGAAAATTGCAAAGGATCAAGTGATTATTATGAGTATACTTTGATCTATGGGAATATTTTTATTTGTAAGTACGTTTGATTTTTACTCCTTCAATTTCTATTGTTTATTTATTGACTGTAAACAACGTTATTATATCTAATCAATATTGTTATGTACTTTAGTGCCTTAACAATCTTTTGCGTGTATTTTTATCATTAGACGTTGTTTTTTATGTAAGAGTTAAAGCAGTATTCAATTTAATCAAATATGTTTTTAAAAACATCTATTATTTTCACTATATTTTAAGTTTTCCTCTAAAAATCCTTTTTATTTTTTATGTTTTTAAATTGATACAGTAATTTATCGGGAGTTATTTCAAACAAAAATATCCAAAAGTTGTTTCATCAAAAATAGATATTTTCTTATTTGCACAGTTGAAATATTAAAAAAGTATTTATGTCTGGGGTACCCACATTAAATTTGGTGTTATAAAGGTTGCCTAATATTTTATTTATAAATAAATGCAAAAATATGTGCAGAGAACTAGCGCACCACATTGGTGCAATGTTGCCATTTAAAAATATGTATCTTTTTTAATAATGAAGGTAGATTTTTTTTACAGTTTTGGGTTTTCGCGACTTCTGGGTCACCCTATATGTAAAAAATAATTGTGTTGTTTAACTTATTTTTTATTTTTCTTAATATTTTAATATTTTTCATTATTACACATAATAAAAAATGGATAAATTAAATAGTTTTATACTTAAAATAATTGTAGTAATTGCTAACAAAAAATAAATAATTTACTAAAATGTTTGTGGGATAAAATATACAATAACTTAAGGAGATGAAGTAACATTTTAATTAAAAGTAAATTTGGAATTAAGACATTATACAATCGAAAAAAATTAGTACCTACCTAAGCTACTAGTTAAACAAAAAAAAAGATAAAGAATTTTCAAACAAAATTTTACTTCTATTTAATAGTTTTTATTGAAAGAAATAAGGAGGAAATAATTTGATTGAGAAATAGTTAGGTTAATTCTTTTGACAGATATTAGGTAGTATATAACAGGCGACTATGATTTTGAAATAAGCTTCGTCAGTTCTTTTGTACATGATAAGCTTTTTTGTATTGTCAATTTTAAAAAATTACGTTTATCTACTCCTATTGCATAATATTGTATTTTGTTAATAAACATTATAAATTCCCTGCCTAACAACGGGAATAATTAACTCATTATTCAAGTTGTTAGGCATCAGTGATTGGCCGATCTCAATATTCACTGTGATTTAAACCAATCGGGTTTTAAATTGGAAGAAGGCAACTATAATATCATTTAAAATTGGTAAAAAGTAAGGTTAACCATTTTACAGATATCAGATTTTATTTATTTATTTTTAAAAATCAATTAATTACCTACCCCAGTAGCACAAAATATTGGTTCTATATGGGGAGTGTCTATGCCCAATATTTTGTCTGTGGCCAATATTGAATTTATTTAGCCGATGCTAGCCCTATATTGGCATAAAATGATAATTTAATATATCATTGCCAATGTTTATCCAAGGTTGGTCCTATATTGGCATATTATTTTACGCCAATATATCAATAACTATTATAGTAGTCAACGATGCTTTCGGATTTTTAAAAGTGATATGTAAAGACACACGTTTGTTTCCAGGATATGTCTATACTAGTGGCGCAGGAACGGTTTTAAGTTGGGGGTGGCGCAACCGACAACCATCCTTATTTTTTAGCACCAAATGGGTGAAAATAATAAAGGCCATTCTTGAATATTACCGTAAGAATAACAAGGGTTATAAGCGATTTCTTGTCTTATTTATCAATACAATTCGTTATTACGTTAATAAAGTACAAGCTGATCATTTAAGCACACGATACAAACGATTTTAGCATTTCATGGTAATTAAGAATAACATAGACGGTACACGACTTGTCTTATTGGTAGATTTTTTCAAATAATTTGGAGGATACATTTTATATCAAGTAACCCCCCTCTCCCCCTTGCCATTTGGGTGGGCATTGTCACCCACCCCGCTTCTGCGCCCCTAAGTACCTACTATAAACATTTCCTTTAAACAAACGTTTGTCGACACGATCGTGACATATCACTTTTAGAAATCTACTACATAGTAAGTACTAGGTGGCTATCTTTTTTTTCTTTCAATTTTTCCCTTAACTTTCCTAGAATATAATGTAAAACAACTTCGGGCCCATGCGGATTTCCAATATCGGTTATATAATGTCAAACAATTTCGGGCCAATGTTGGGTTTCAATATTGGACCATGCTAGAAAAAATCTGACGAAAGATATATTGGCCCAATATTATTAGGAATATTTGGCCAATATCTTTGTGTTACTGGGGTATCTACTTATTGGAGTAGATAAAGTTTCCGCTACGCCACGGTCGCTAGCGAGCAAATAAAATAAATGCTCGTTTATAATCGGCCATTTTTCGCACTAGTTGCACAATCCCACACTTACGTGGAATATAAATATTATACGCTCAAAAACAATGAACAAAGTAAGCATTGTTCTACTAGTGGAATAATTTAAAATAAGAAGAAAAATAAGACAATTTTAAAGAGAATAAAAGAAGACAAATAATTTTGATTTCAAATAAAAGTACCTAATTTGGTATTGCAATTACATAATTTTTTGTTCTTTATTTTAAAAAATGTACTTAACCCTTTTATTCACTTGCCTTTTCAATAATTCTTATTTCTTTAAACAATTTAGTTGTAGGTCAAAAACTTCATCTAAAAAAAATATCTACCAGTTTCATTTAAATATTGTTTAATTAATTAACTCATAATTTTCAGGGTTCCTTATCACTTTTTTCATCATATTTTATTGCGAAGAATGATGACCTTAAATTCTAAATAATTTTTTTAACGGTTTTTCTATTAATTTTCTTTAATATTTAAAGTCCATAAACAACATTTTAATTGAATAACATAATAACTTAATGATAATTAATTTCACCGTTAAAAATAATTTATTAAGAAAGCTTTTTCTTCGTGTGAACTCAAATAGGCAATTACTTGTTTATCTATTGGTTATTTTGCAAGAACACTTGAAATTCCTAATGTCTTTAAGTGTTTACTTTTATTTCCTATGGTGTTATTCCTACAAAAAATTTTTCATTGTTAAAGAATGTATTTAAATCACTTTTTTTCAAGATATACATTTAATTTCAATGTATTTTATTACACCAAATGTGTTAGCCATTAAGTGTTAACATTAATCAAAACATCAAACAGTTTGAATGATTTTTCTCCTTTGCATCATTTATTTTTATTTTGGAACAACACTGGCCCATCAACAGAAAGTAACAAATGTTCGGTACCTGGTAAATATCAATTCAGCCGTCTATTGTATAATTGGCGCCACCTAAGAGGTGTCAAGTACAAAAGATACACAGTAGGTATAATAAAATCATCTTATTAATTGAAGATGACAAATCAACTTTGTATTAACTTTTACATAAAAAATATGCCTTCCGGGTCAATATAAAAAAAATTAAACAATTTCTGAGGAATAAAAAAAGACAAAAAAGTTGTTAACATTTTTAGTCTTTACTTTAAATCATCATTTTGGTAACGCGTATACAAACTGTTGATTTTGAAAATATCCTTTGAACTATTCAAAATGTTTTATAAGCCTTAATAAGAAACGCATCGTTTAAATTACACATTTTAGCAGTTTATTAGTGGTTCAGTTGTTTCTAAAATACAGAAAATTGACAATTTAAAAAAATAGCTTTTATTTAGTTTTTGTTTTATGACACATTATTAATTAATAACATTTTTACATCGACTAATTGAGCATTCATTTGATGCGCGAGCGTGGCAAGAATGTGGGTTCAGAACTGACCATTCTTCACGAGTTGCACTTATTATTTTGCCTCACAATGAAATAAAAATAAATTAGTATACTTAGTTTACATTAACCTTAATAAACAGCTGATCAATTCCGAACAAACTAACCAAGCTTATTCCAAAATTATCATAGTCGCCTGACAAATGAATTTAGCCTGACTGTCCCAATTAAATTACTTATCCTTTATTTCTTTAAATTAAAATTATTTATTGGGAGTACAATTCCAAATATGTAAACAATCATATTTAGGTAAGTGAATATGATATTCAGTATTATCTGTATGTAAACAATAGCTGTAATTTATTGTAAAAATTATTGTCTTTTTATTCTTCTTCTTCTTTTTCATTGTTTCAATAATGGAACAATATTTTCATTGTTCAACTGGTGTAATGATAGCTTACTTTGTTAATTTTTTTTCGAGGGTATAATGTCTCAATCTTCACTGAATAAATATTTTTCTTTTCGTAGATCGAATTATATTAAGTAATATTGATATTTAATAAACACTATTTATTTATTACGTCTTGTTAATGTTATGTATCCATTTAGATTAAAAGAACACCGATATATTTATTTTTATACATAACAAATAAAGCAGAGACATCATTGAAGGCCTCACGTAATTTAATGAAATATTTGACGCTTCGTGAGAATATTTGCGCCTGTATATGTATAACATTAAGCCAATCCGAAAGCGTTAAAAATAATGTAAATTTGGTAATTACTTAAAAATTTGAGGTGTGAATTGCGTAAACGAGCGAACAAACAATTTAATGTTAATAGGTACTTATCTATTTTTTGAATCTTCAAATAAAACATTTTAATAGTATTAAATCTGGGGAATTTTCTTTTTAATCTCCATGTAAATTTATGTAAATTGTTTCGATTGGAATGCCATAATCCAAATATTATAGGTAACACCCAAACTTTTGTCTCTATTAGTTCGGGTGTTTGTATGTTTAAAAATGCAAAGTGGACATGACGGCGTTACAAGTGCTCTTTAACTTCAGTCAACACCAAACTGAATAAATTTACGCTATAATATCTTGTCAAAATATTTCCACAACTTGGTCAATATTTTTGAAAGACCTTTTTTGTGGTACAAAAATCATTGTCCTGCCTTTTAAAAGAACGTTAGTTTCTCGATAGCCTTTTGCAGAAACGTTTGCTTAGATTTGATGGGACATCTGGCGATACTGAACATTTTATTATTATTAATGCATAAGCCTGTTTTCTTGAAAACAACCACAAAATATGTAAAAATAGCACAGGTCAACAATATTTTTAATCAGAGGAATCAGGGATTAAACTGTTTTCGGTATGGCTTTGATATTTTAAGAGGCGCTTTTGTGTTTACTTCTTCTTCTTCTTCTTCTTCTTCCTTGGTGCCTTTTGTGCATGAGGTACACAAATTTAGGCTTAATTTCTCTTGATGAGTATGTCCATTTTGACGAAAAACATATTATTACCGTCCGTGCAATTCACGAAGCACATACGAGAAATTTCAAATCTCAATCAAACCGTTGTACCAATACCTCGCTGGAAGGTCAAAGCTTGCAATATTGTCCAAAAGTATAGGTCATTTCTATACCGGGTCGAAAAGTTACTTATGTTTTAGAATATATTATAGAGCGGTCAAAACACCACCAGAACAAAACCCAAACTCATTTATTTAGTATACGTATGTTGTTTGGCAACTATTTCCTGACTAGAAAGTATTAATTACCATACTAAATAAAAAAATAAAAAACTGTGCAAATGTGTCTATTGCAAATATAACCAAAGAATAAAGAACTAAGACAATGTAATTTTTTCTTCACTAAACTTGTTAGAACTTGTCGTCTTGGATCGTACCTATCATACATTTTAACAAACGTTTCGCAGAGAGAAGATAAGATATTGGAAACATTTAAAAAGTATTATGAAGGAAATTTTATATGAAATAATAAATTCTAAGAAATACGTATTTCGTTATGTAACAAAAAAGGTTTTTTTATTTTTGGGTTGGAATTTCTCAAAAACCTGACGATGGAGCAATTGAGGTTGAGATCGAGTTCAGCATATCAAAAACCTTCATATAGGTGTAGTGTGATTTTAACAAAGAAGATATGTTATTTTTATTGTGGTCAAAATAATCCTTTTAAAATTTGAAACGCTGAGAAAGCTGTATCTTAATTTAAATTACCATGTTTATTATTTAATTTAATGATTTTTAAGAACAATTCAACAAAAAATATTTGACAGCGCATCAAATTTAAACAATATTTTTTGCATGTTGTGTAGGCATGAAACTGTCTTTAGAATTTAAGGATCGGCAAGTGGTATTCCAAATCCTTGTATTTGCTTTAATTAAAATCTCTAATTGATCTAAAAACAATAGATATCAAACACCCACGACGCATCTGGTTGGGATAATAAAACTCTTTCAGTTTCTAAGGAATACCAGTGGCCATGTAATGGCATAGGTACCGATGCACTTAATCGCATACCTTCTAGAAAATAACACACGTTTATTTCTAAGGCAGAATGCGAAATTCGAGAAGGCTTTTGTAATAAAATCAGCGATGATTATCTAGCAATCCTTTATATCGTCGTTGCTAATCACATGCGCGCACAGGTATACATTAACCATCTAGATAAGAGAGAACGAAATGGCGATAATATCTTTTATGTTATAATTGCACAGTACCAGCTCACGGTGTTTTATTGTCCAGCGCAGATTCCCCGTTTCAAAAGGGATACCTACATCTTAATCGGTATCGTTGCTACACAGGTCTCTTTGAATTGAGAAATTAATTTTTCTACGGTTGCATTTGGCAATTTTGCTGTCAATGTTCAAGTTATATTAACAATCACAGCGTAGTAATTAAATTGCAATGCCACTACGATTTGTTATTATTTAACTTTCGAATTATTATTATTACTCGCAGTAAAATCTGTTGACACAATACAGCATATTTATTTTAAACAATTTGCTACAAATAAATTATACCCTAACTGTATCCACTTTACAAGTCCTTATTGTATACTCATTTTTAAGAATGCATATAATAAAATTCACTTTTTCTATTACTTTTATGAGGATTTCAAAGATTTTATACAGTTTTAAAATTTAAGGATGAAATACCTTTGACCCAAAAGTTCATACATTACAAATTGTTAGCTCATAATAAAAACTAACCATTGGAACTTAATACGTGATCTGATGATGGTCATTATTTTGTATCCTACAAATTAATGCCAGCACTTCTCCCAATCTTCTAAACCTTTTTTCTAGGCTGAAGTTAATATTGCTTTTACGATTCAGCTCCTTTCTCACATTTTCTTTTTTAACCTTTAAAGACTCAAGACGCATCAATCAAGTGCTTGTGTTTTAAGTAATGATTTCGAAACTCTTAGGTTTATACCCAAGAGTTTGGGAATCATTACTTAACACACAATCACTCATTCTCAAAATGCTGAAGCTGTCCCTAATTTACTTAATTGTTCAGTAATCATTACTAAACAGTTATCTCCGTGTTCTTGTCATCAACATATAGTTAAAGGTACTAAAATTTGTTATTCCAGAGGATAATTCTTTCTTTGTTTCTTCTTTAAATAATATTATTATATTACCTGTGTGGGGCTTTCCATGTCAATTTGGCCGCGAAAAACCGCCATGTGATTTTAAGAGCCTATAGTGGAACTCAAAAAATAAATAAACTTTAGCACTTTTATGAATTTTTGCGGATTTTGCAGAAAAACAATTGAAAGTAGCGAGTTTCTTTATTTTAAAATATTTCAGAAATTAAACAGTGAAAAAGTTTACAAAAATTCACACATAGGTACCTTTTTTCAAGCTGCCTTAAAAAAAACGATTTAAATTTTTTTACTAAAAAAATAATAAATTTTTTTAACTGAAATGATTTTTTTTTAATCTGAAAAAAAATACTTATAATCCTAATACAAAAGTTTATATACAAAAGTGCTCTTTTTAGTTCCACCCTTACTTTCTAAGAAGTCCCAGAAGCCAACTGAATGGCTTGAGCGGGTTAGGGGTAGGAACGGACCGCGGGCTTAAAGTCCCCTCCAAAGGACTATTACACAATAGGACAAAAACAAATAAACAGTCATACCCCTGGTGGGATTCGAACCCACGACCTCTCGGCTTGTAGTCAGCAGCACTAACCACTAGTCCACCGTTGGCGGTTATATTGGCACAATTTTTGATTATTTTTTTCCGCACTTAAAAACTGCAGAATTTATAAATTTTTTTTCTTTGCGGAAGCGCAGTAAGTGGCGCCACTGTTTGACAGCAATTTTCGACTTATCTGTCGGAAAGTGAATAAAACACTGGCTCAGTAATGTTATTGAGGGTCATCAAAGGATATTAAATTTTTTGGTGGTAATTCCCATTTGGAAAATGAATGTGACACAGCGCCTATGCATACATATGTAATTGTTAATAACAGGTCCACAAAAAGACCAAAATATTCCTATGTATTTTTGTTGGCTGAAACTAAACTCTCTTTAGTCACGTCTGGATCTTTTTTCTCAAACTCAGGGTAAAGGATTTTTATATTTTTTTTATTTTTAAGCACCCTGACATCTGATTCAATTTTTTTAATGGAAATTTCATTTTTAAAATAACCAGTTCTAAGTTTAAATAATAAATATACATCATAGTCTTATTCATGGAGCAGACCTTTTTTGTGGGCCTGTGTAATTAATTTTACAATTATTGTGAAACAGGAAATAGTTCTAACTAAAAAATAAGGTATTGTAGCATTTTGGTTACTGTAACTTCAAGTTACTAACTTGTAAACAAAACCTTCTGCAGTTTTCTAGTGCGTAAAAAATGATACTCAAAAATTACAAAAATGATTTAAATATTATCATCATTTCTTTTAATTACAAATTTTTGCTTAAAAACGGTACCTATGTATTTGTAAATTAAAAAAAAAAATTACTATTCTTCGTACTTTCCATTGTTTATACTGCAAATTTCGTAAAAATGCATAAAAATGTTGAAAAATTTTAATTTTTTAATTTGTTGAATTTCACTATAGCCCCTCAAAATTTAAAGCAAATCGTTTTTTGCGGCCGATTTATTTAAAATAAAAAAGTAGATCCTTTTGTAGAAAAATAAATTTACATATTTTCCTACCTACAAAAATAAAACCATCTAAAAAGAATTGAAAAAATATTTATCTTTTGTATGTTCATAAATTCATTATCTGCTCTTTCGTTTCGTCTGGGCGTTTGTCGTCTTAAACATCAATTAGTCAATGCCAAAATATGTTTACTAAACAAAAACCTGCCGACAAATTTTTAGTACACCCCCTATTTGTTTTTATAGCCTACTGGAATTTATGGTAATATTCTTAGAAAGTCAACAATAAATCATTGTTTTAGGAAACATGTTTGTATTTCGGGAAAAATTCTTAAAAAATAGGTAGGAAGAAATTATTGTATGGTTGCATTTTTAGTATAAACTAGAAAATCTAAAAAAAGAAGGTAGAAACTGTCTCCGACGAAGAACTACAAACTTTATTATTGAAAATAAGCGTTAGTAAAAAGTTACTAATATGTCGGATTTAGATTCTGAACCAAATCTTGTTTCTTAAAAAATGAGCTGTTTCTAAATGGTTCTTAAGAATTTACATTTGAAACAAATCGTAAAAGAACACTTTAAGTGAATGATTTAGAAACATTTTAAAATCATTGTATGAAATTACATTACTAAAGTTTAAAAAAATATTCAAGGAACCTTGGTTCTACGATAAAATCAATTAAATACCCCAGTAAGAAGTTTATAAACTATAATATAATAATATATATTATATATACATATATACTATATACATTATAATATACTATAAATTATAAATAGCATCCATACATCCACGTATTGTACGTTTACCTTAAGTAAAATTGTTTAAACTGTCAAATTATAATTTCTAGTAGTGCACAGTTGGCACTGCTTCATCTAAAGTCCATTGTAATTTAGCCGTGGTGCATTGCAATAAACAAAGGCAACGTCTCAGTTTACACGGACGTTTAATGGCCAAAGAACAATTACATGTGCATGCATGAATATTATCATCATCAGATGTTTTTTGTATTTGCCATAAAGCACCCGCACATTGGGCGTTCACTAGACACCTGGCACACACACACACAGGGTGTTAATTTATTGGTTTTACGATAATTAATAAATGTAAACAGCATTTCTTGCTAAAGCAAAATGCAAATTCATCTAAAATATAGTTAAGGTTTTAAATTATATTGTACAATTGGGTACAAGTTTTGCTAATCTAAAACATGTTTTTTATGTATTTAGAGAAAACATTACATTTGCCTTTTAAAAGTAAAGGGCAATACATCAAAATTCTGCGGTTTCTTTCAAACGTGACGTGTTTTTGCAACCAAAAACAAAAGTTGTGATTTATGTCACAATGTCTAGACACAATTAAAAGATTATTCATGTATGTACGGCTGAGTACTGGCAAAAATTAAATTATATGAGGTATTGTTTATTTGCTGATTCATTTGAGCTGCATGGTTTTATATTTATTGTCACTCTTTGCATACGCAAAATAACACTAGAGCAAGTATTTTTAGCACTTCTTTTATAGTTTTGCCTCGGTTGCAGCCGGACAAGTTACCAAATTTACCTAAAAGGATTAAACCGCTGGGTTATTAATAAAATTTATATCGGTATCAAAAGTTGTGGGTTGAAAGTCGGCAAACTGTTTTGGTTGTTGAGTCAATGGGATCAAGCGTGTCAGTCCACCATTTCCCATGGTCTGTCCGCCGTCTACCAGTCCAATCACCTCTGCTACTACCATTGCAAATTCCACGATATACCCACATGTGAGCAAATACGTGCGACACTTAAGTGCGGGCCGTTTTATCTATCTATATGCCACGTACCAAACCAATATTTAAACTTTTTAATTTAGAATTTGTTATTCCAAAAAAAAATGCGTTTTGCCCAAAAGAAATATAAATGATTTAAATTTAATTTTGAAAGGTCTGTTTTAAATAAATTAACTGGTTAAATTGCTTATTATAAAACGGACCAAGCCATTTTTAACAAGTTTTAAAATTCTAAAAGAAACCAAGTCGGACAACTTAAAATTATGTTAAACCATAACTACTATCTTGGAGTCCGATGTGACCCCGACACAGTGTTGCCAACCCCTTTGAACATTTTATCGGTAGATCCCTTGGAAATTTTCGGTAGATGGTGATAAAATTTCGGTAGAATTAAATTTATGTGTAATTTTTAGTAAAAAAAAAACCTAGGGAATAGGAAAATATGTATTAAAAATAGAAAAAAATCCAATAAAAACAATAACATAATAATGTTAACATAAGTTGAATAGTTGGATAACGCTTATTAAAAAGGAACTAAGCGCCAAAAACTTCTTCTGGGCTTAGTAAAATTATTTCTAAAAGAACTCATTTTTAATAAAGCTCAAAAGGTTGATCATCAAAAGGATTGAGAGGGTTCCCAAATTATTATTAATTTTTTGAGCAGCATTAAAAATGAGTTATTTTGCAAGTAATTTTGTTTACCCCAGAAAAAGTTTTTGGCTTTTGGTTCCTTTTCGATAGACGCTAATTTTGCATAAAGTTGAATGTTTTGCACTTCTACAAAGCAAAAAGCGAGAATATAAATCTGTTTATTGTATCTGCGATACCGTGGTAGTACGACTATTGTACAAATAGTGTCGGTAAAAAAAGTTTTTACCACAAAAATAGAAATCTTTAATACTGTCTTAGTACGCCTTTTGTACAAATGATGTCGGTAAAAATATTTTTAATCACATACTTGTGAAAAATATATAATACTGTTGCGTAAGTATAATATTTTTATGCAATTTATTCTAAAAATGTTATTTTTTGTATTTTTGAAAGATTTAGATTTTCGGTAGAATATTGATGTCTATTGGGGTAGATTGGTAGAATTTTTCAGAAATCGGTAGATCTACCTAAAATTCGGTAGGTTTGGCAACACTTCCCCGACATTTCATTTTTTCCTTCTCCACTCCACAAGTTTTGGCGGAAATATAATATTTAAAACAGTAAAAATTATATTGTTCTGACATTTTAATACAAATAGTTTATGTATATAATATGTCAGCTTAGCGTTTTCTTTTTAATAATACAATGAAGTTATTTTGTGTTCTAAATTAAGACTTTTATACACAAAATAGATTAACCGTTTAAATCCGATATAAAAACAGTTTTTCACAGTAAAGTAAAGAGAATGTTTTATGAGTGGTCTTTATAATACTGTATACAGTCTTATATATATATATATATATATATATATATATATATATATATATATATATATATATATATATATATATATATATATATATGTATATATATATATATATATATATATATATATATATATACACATATAAACGGTCATTGTGCAGCCCATTATATATACAAGCTATACTCTGTGTAGCCCGAAATGACTTTGTGTGGCCCACTCCCGGGCTGAACAACGTTTGACGTTATTTCAACGCTAATCGATTAATCACGGTGTTGGGAACCCCAGGTTAAATTTTTGGCAGGGCTTAACAACGACCGGTTTAGCCATAGTTTCATACAAAATAGTTCATTGAATTGAACTGTAGGTGGCGCGCTGTAGTAAGTGTATCTAGAATAGGAATCCTAGATATCTTACGGTTCTTGTGTAGCCCTAAATCCGGCAACACTGCAAACACAAATTTTTCGTAGGAAGATATTATTTAATATCAAGCTGTGATCAGAGTTTTAACGCTGCCGCGCGCTGTAAGTTCGATACCGCGACCGCGAGTCAGAGATTCGAATACTTTTAATTGTTTTTATTACTTAATGTATTAAAGAATGTGCACAATGATTTTTTATTAAAAAATTTTTTTAAAAATATAAAAGGCAAAAAACATTAATTGTAAATATTATTCAAAAGCTTTTACTGGTAGAACATACATACTTTATTAAGTTGTAATAAGCGGTTTAAATTTAATCACTTAATCAGACTTTATAACTTTTTTAGTTGAATGTTTTAAAAATAGAAATATTAAAATATTTGACTAAAATTGGGCATATTTTTAATTAGAAATAATCCATAAGGTACACACTCTAATAATCCAAAATTTGAAGATAATTTTTTTTATTATGTTGTAATAAGTGGATCAAATTTCAACACAAAGACTTTATATGTTTTTTTAGGAATTTAAATTAGCTAAACATGTCTAATTTGAAATATCTTTCGGAAAACATTATTTTATTGTGTTTTATTTAATACATTAGGCCTGTTAGAAGCAAATTAATTAGTAAAATAAAAATAAATAAAATTAATAGAATAAAATAAAATTTCATCTTATTTTATTATTTTAATGTGCTTGTTTTAAAAATAGACAAAATATTGCGATTAGTCCTCAATCGGGTAAATTTTTAATCAAAATCATCTCAGAAGGGATATACTAAAAATTCCAAATTTTGCGATTTGTCCAAAATCGGGCTTTTTTAATCTGAAATATCTCAAAAGGTACTAACTTAAAATCTAACATTTTCAGAAAACATTTTTATCATTTTGTTGTAATAAGTAATTTAAATTTCAATAAAAATATTTCATCAGTAACACTTTATTAGTTTTTTCTATTTTCTTATATATAAAATATTAATAAAATATAATAATAACATAACTATTATAATAAAAGCTTTTTGTTTAAAGCCAGTATTATTATTTTTTGAAAAACGCAGATTTTTGACAAAATTAATTAAAAATAATAAAAATTATTCCATCCTATCTTTTAAGTTTAAAACCAAATTTTTTTATATAAAGTTTAATTAAATCATATCAATTTACGATTTTTAACTTTTATATTCCCACTTTAATGGGTGTGAAATTTCACGAGGAAATTTTAAAAACAAAACAGCATAACATAATTAATTTGTGCTGCATAAATCTACTAAATAATTTTGTTTTACTCAATGTAGCCAATTATAAGTTAAGGGTTCCTAGAATTTGCCAACTAAATACCCAAATTCCGAATAAAAAACATTTAATTGCACTAATTAAATAAATAAAATCTGACATCTGTCAAATGGTTAACCTAAGTTTTTATCAATTTTAAATGTTATTATAGTCGCCTTCTTCCAATTTAAACCCCGATTGGTTCAAATCACAGTGAATATTGAAATCGGCCAATAACTGATGCCTAACAACGTGAATAATGAGTTTATTATTTACGTTGTTAGGCAGGAAATTTAAAATGTTCACGGAAAAAACCTACTCTGCAGGAATAATGACAAATTTTAATTGTATTAATTATTAAAAGTAGTTTTTTATAATATCCTAATTTTTGATAAATTTTGTAAAATTTATTTGTTATTTGGTTATATTTGTAATGTGACAAACTTTCTTAAATAAAAAAACAGGACATAACATGCCCCATCGCCCTTCCAAAAAATAAACAAAACTTATTTATTCGATGTTTTTATATGAATGGAATTTTTTTTGTAATTCCAAGTTAAAAGTGGATTGCATACTTTTTTGGGATTTGAGGTCGACATGGTATAGTCAAAATAATTTATGTTAGAAGTCTGCTAAACATATACAAATGGTGATTATAATATTTAAATTTAATTTAAAAAGGGGCAAATAAAATTCAATTAGGTAATCCTATATACCAGTAATTATTAGTATTTATTCCCAGACAATATAAAAACTGTTTTTGAAAAATAAAATGTAAAAACATTGTTTTAAAATAAGTAACAAAATGTAAAAACATTGTTTTAAAATAAGTACCAAAATGTAAAAACATTGTTTTAAAATAAGTAACAAAATGTAAAAACATTGTTTTAAAATAAGTACCAAAATGTAAAAACATTGTTTTAAAATAAGTAGGTAAGTAGATAAAAATGGTAACAGGATATTAGAGATGTGCTAATAATGTCGTCAATAATAAAAAAAGTACAAACCAGGACCAAATCTGCAAAACCAGGACAAAACCAGTACAAAATTGAAACCAGGACACATTAGCAAAAAGTTTGCGAAGCTTTTCATCTGCGGCAGTGCCCGCCGAAGAAACTACGTGGTGCGGGGTGTAGTATAAATAGATTGGTACTACATAAGTATTTACAGGCAAAATAGGTATTTTTTAAGTGTAGGTATCATTTTTAATACAAAATTTATTATCAAATATAATTTATAGTATTTTTTTGTAATTTTTTTTTGTTTTAATAAATATCACTGGTCCATTGCGGACTAAGGGGGGACGGCGGTCCGCTCCGGGTCCCCGATCCAGAAGGGCCCCCAAGTCTGAAGTAGTCTTTCTCAGTCCAATAACACAGTAGTAACATCAAAAAGACACAAAAAAAACGCCGGGACATGTAAACCTAATTTTTAGGTGTAGAATTCAGTGGTGTAATCCGTTTTTTAAAATTAGGTCGCTTTCTTAAGATATTTGAAATTTTGTGTTTAAATATTTTTTTATTTGTTATTTTGCTATATATGTATATATATATTTTTTTTAAGACACCATAATCCCTCTTAAAATATCTTTATTTATTTTATTTATTTATAATTAACATTTTTGGCCAATTCCAATTTTAAAATCTATTAAAATTTATTTATTTCTAAAAAATTATTATTTATCAATAATAAACTTTTTTTGTCAGTTAGTAGTATAAAATATTAAAATTAATTTATATTTAAAAAAATAAATAACTACTTAAATAACAAGTTGAAAGAATGTAAAAAATGTTTAATTGTATGCCTCTTTGAAGATTGACCAACAAAAATCAGCAAGCATCGAGTCGAATTTTTTGCCAGAAAACCGATCTTTAAATGTTATAATGGTTTGATGAAATCGTTCACCAGTTTCATCGGATTCGGTTAAAAGTTGTTTTTCATAAAAATCAAAATGAGAATGCAAAATTTGTAGCTACATATTTATACTTACTTAACCACAAAACTATGTAGCAAAGAATTATTTCAATTGTAAAAACTAAAAACAACATTTATACAGGCTGTACTTAGGCTTTTTACTAGTAAATGAAATTCTCAAATTTTATTAAATTTGAATATTTCCCACTAATACCAGACAATAAAATTTACTAAAACAAATTTAATTACAAAAAAAGAAATATGCAAAAAATCTAATAAAATTAAAAAAAATATTAATATTATCGGCTTAAACACGAATGTTATTAATTTAAGAGACAAAAATTCATGAATTAAAAATAAATACAGACATTTTAAAACGGGTTATGCTATATTTTATCTTTAAAAATATAGCAAAATGGTAAAACAAAAAACTTAAATAATTATAATTAATATCTTGAGAATACGAGCTAACTGATTACACCACTGAATTCTACACCCAAAAATTAGGTTCAAGTTCCGGCGTTTTTATGTGTCTTTTCAAAAGTTTGAAATTTACCTACAGTGTAATTTAGCCGGCGATTTTTTTTTAGAAAAAAAAACGGAAAAATTGGGAAATTTTTAGAAAATTTTTAATTTTAACATAACTTTCGTTTAATTTAACACTTTGATTTATAAAATTATAATTTTGTAATTTGGAATTGGATATTTTTAATGGACCCGTTTTTGCAAAGTAGACCCAACCGACAGTATATTAAACGTTTACGTTTATTTTCTTAAACAAATTTAATTTAATTCAATGTTTAGTTATATTTTTTTTGTAAGGATATTAAAATAATATTAAATTGTTGATTGCTACTTTTTTTTTAAATGTACCTAGTATATAAAAAAATCCCAAAAATTTTTTTTCCCAATTTTTTCGTTTTTTTCCAAAACCCTAGTATAAATATAAATATTTTAGGACCCATCTTCACAGAAAGAAAAACTGTACGTAAAATTAATAAACTGCTGTCGTTAATTTTTTGTACATTAATATTATGTATTGGTGATTATTACAATGCTTTTTCATCATAGATTAATAACTAAGTACATTGAAACAATAAACTAGTCAAAATTAAACGATAAATGCAAAACATCAAAAATTAATTATTTCCTTCATCAATACAATAATAATAAAAATTTATTGACGATCATTAAACGATGTTCTTTATCTTTAAATAAATTTTTCGTCATAGATCCATAAACAGCAAAACATAAATAATAATAAACTGTCTTCATTGTCCCAACGGTCACTAAACATTGATTTTAGGAACTTAACCATTAACTTCTTAAAACGCGCCAAAATTAATGCTATCGTACGCACAACGGGACGCACAACGGGATGCACAACGTTGAACGTACGAAAAATAATACGAAAATAGGCATTAAATGCAAATTTATTTCGCTTGATCGCCGCGTAGCAACAAAACAGGTGGATAGCGATGTTCTTATTGGACAATTCGTACGCATTGGCTTGGTGAAAACCGGCAACGTTGCGGGCTAAACAAGAACCGTATGCTTGGTTTTTATATACACGAGGGATGAATAACGTACTAAATATATCTTATGGGCTTTACAACGTACCATAAATAAAGAGATCATTAAATTAAGTTATATATTTACCCCTCTTGGTATTTCCTAAATTAAATTATGTTAATAAACACTTAGCAAAGATATATACTCGTCTAACCACGTTAGAAATGGTGGGTGGTAGAGCGCCCCAATAGTATCTCGGGCTAAACAACATACCAATTATACGTATATATATATATATATATATATATATATATATATATATATATATATATATATATATATATATATATATATATATATATATATATATATATATATATATATATATATATATATATATATATATATATATATATATATATATATATATATATATATATATATATATATATATATATATATATATATATATATATATATATATATATATATATATATATATATATATATATGTTACGGCTAATGTGCAAACTTGGATAGTTTATAAACTAGCCAAACTGTCAGCTATTTTAATTGAAAACATATTTTCAACTAAATTAGCGGCTAGTTTACAAAATAACCAAGGATCTTGGCTAATTTGCTTGAAATTATTAGGGAAACTAAAATAGCTGGATAGTTTGTATACTATCCAATTCAGTTTGGCTAATATGAAAACCAAAATTTTTAGTAACACAAAATAGCCAAGCTTTAGCTAGTTTGTAAACTAACCAACCAATTCTCTGGCTAATTTATTAAAAAAGTGAGGTTACGGCATTGTTTTTCGTTTTGCCGGCTTAACCGGATTTGTTTTGTGCATTTTAACGTTTTTAAAATGAATCATAGGCAAAATTTTAACGCTTCCTTGTTAGAAAACTCAACAACACAACCCTACCGCTATTTTGTGTTACTAGAAATTTTGGTTTTTATATTAGCCAAACTGAATTGGATAGTATACAAACTATCCAGCTATTTTAGTTTCCCTAATAATTTTAAGTAAATTAGCCAAGATCCTTGGTTATTTTGTAAACTAGCCGCTAATTTAGTTGAAAATATGTTTTCAATTAAAATAGCCGACAGTTTGGCTAGTTTATAAACTATCCAGCTAGTTTATAAACTATCCAAGTTTGCACATTAGCCGTAACATATATAAAACTTGGTACTGGCGAAATTAAAAAGTCAGTACAAACTTTAATGGCTAATAGCTTGTCAATGTGTATTTAAAACATCACTTATTGTCATCAAAACATTTACGATAATGAGCGTTTTAAGGGTGGAAGTAGAAAAAATACATTTTCAGAAAATAAGACATATAAAAGTGAAACCTTGATGTGAAGCAAAAATGAGGTATAAAAAACCTTTAAAACAAACTCTAAAATATAAAATGCATAATGTAGTAAATCCCTTTGTGGAGATTCAACTTTTGACCAAAGGGTGTTTTTCAATGGGACTTAAATACGTTGGCAAACTCAGATGAATGAATTTTGTTGTAAACAATTCCAAATTTCAGGCCTTGGTCAACCATACTATAAGTATATATTTTCTTTGATAAAATGTTAAAAAACATTGAACCGATTGAAATATCACAAATTCTTAAAAATCGATTTTTAATGCCTGTAGTGTATCTCTGGGGAAGAAAAATAATGACTTGGTCGTTGAAATATAAAATTATGGACCAAGCAGAGAAAGCCCATATCATAGCCGAGCATACATTGTGTGCGAGGCAATTCATATGCTTTCGCCGTCGTTTTTTATGTACTATTTTTTTATTTAAATAAAATATTTTTTTAAAATTTTATAATAGTATAATATTGTATACTTCTTACTTCTTATTAAGAAGTAATACGCATTATCCCTTCTTTAATAACAACATTTATAAATACATCTATCGGCAAATTACAACTTCACTTTCTTCCGATTTTAAAGATCATTGAGTGTAGCAAAAAAAGTGTCAGACATTTTAAACCTTACTTTTTCTTATTTAAAACGCGATTAGATCAAATCACAGTGAATAATGAAATCGACCAATCTTTGATGCCTAAGAACTGGAATAATAAGTTTATTATTCTCGTTTAGGCGGGCCTGATATAATGGTTACCCTCATATACAAAATAACCCAAATAATGTCAATAATATGCAATATTAGTATAAAAAAATTATTATACCCAGAAAAAAATAATTTAACGTATCGTGGTTGGTTTAAAGAGAAGTGCTCATTGCAGCCAACTTCAAGAATTCTACTCTAACCAATAGTTACTTAGTTTTCAAAATTGTATCTTTGGTTGATCTTTAAATTAATGCGTATAGTGACTTAAATAGGGTATAGTGCAACACCAGCATAACTGAAAATTGACATCTTGTATTACTTACTTAAATTAGGCAAATGTATTTTTTCAAATAAATATTATATACTATATAGGAGGAACATTTATTTTTGCTGATTTATAATATTTAAAATATTAAGGAATATTTTAAGATAAAAACTCAAGATGCCAATTTTCAAGTAGGCCGGTGTTGCACTTTCGATTTAATTTGTGTATTCTTATCACAAATATGCACTCGCTCAAAACCTGATTAGAAACATTTAAGAATGTATAAATTAACGCAAAAATAAACAAGGAGTATAAATTACAAACCAATAATATATTATATCAAAGATAATTTTGCAAATAGGAAATAACTGCCTTTCTTGCAATAAATAGGGCCATTATAAAATTTATTGAAATTCATTCATAAGATTTATCGTATTTCGTTTAATTATCGTATTGTTTGTTATCTCGAGGCATCAACTGCAAATTATAATCGCTGTTTTATGTCTTTAGGCAAGGCTTTTACCTACCTCACTTTTATCAGTAATTTTTCCCGGTCTTTTAAAGTGACAATAAATTCTCTCGTTGTAATGCAAATATGTTATGGCAATAAGAATCAATAAATTATGTCATGCCAATTTTAGTACGCCCAGGATCGTATTGCATTTTGAATTTATTTATTGGAAACTACTTCTAGAATCGATAGAAATAACATTCATACGCGCTTATATCGTTTAATGTATTCTACATTGTAGAATGTACACAGTGGTATTGTAAGCAATACGGGGATAAGCCTAATTTATTAACTTCCATTTAATTATAAATTGAATTGAAAAAATATTTATATGATATGCAATTATATATATGTTTTTGAATCATCTAAGGAAGATTCACTATGTATCATATTGGGCAGCCGCCGCTATGGTAAGCAAAAAGTTCTTTTTGGGACACCCTTTATATACTTTAGGTACACATTATGTGAAAATTTAGGTTTTTCTTTAGGACCTATATAAACATTAAAACTATACCATTTAAAATTTATTTGGTGACAAAATATTATCATAATTAAATTTAGATTTACTTAAAATGAATTGCTTCTTCAAAGATAAAAGCTGCATTAGTTCATAAGTACACGAATAGAACATTACTGGAGTTGAAAACCCTTTACAAGTGGGTTTTGACAGACTCTTGATTTAAGCACCTATTGTGTGATGATAGAAAAAATTCTTTTAGTCATAATTAAATTAAGTAAAGGTTGCTCTTAAACTCAATGTTAAAATTTATTACAGAGCCTAAATCAGTTGATTTTAAAATGTATAAAAACTATAATATTACAATAAGGGGTTTGCAAATGTTTTGAAAATGGTCTTCAAAATACTCCGAAATATTCCCGAATATACCTAGGCGTGACGTGAAGTATTTTTAAACACAAATCCATCTCAATATTAAACTGGTTTACAATTCCAATTTTTCAATTTATATTGTAATATTTAGACACAAAGCATATTGAAGTAAAACTAAACTTTTACTAAAATGTTTATAGTGTTAAATTAAAAAAAACCTTTGCTTATAAGCAGTGATTTTAAAGTGGGAAACAGATTTTTTCTACTCCCACCTTTAAAACGCCCATTATCGTACATTTTTCGATGACGATAAGTGAACTTTTAAATACACATTGACAAGTTGTGGCTTTATGGACTTTTAGTCATGAGCTGAAGTTAGCAACAGGTTTTTAGTAACGGGCTGAAGTAAGTTTTAAGTTACTTGACAGTTGTCAAATGTTATACAATCGTCAAAATAAAGTGACCTTTTTGTTAAATAATAAATGTAAAAATTATTTTATTACCTCAATACAAAAATACAAAAGTATGAAATAGTTTCTTAACGCCAATTTTATATGAACATTGTATTGACATTTTAATTTCGTCGGCAGTAAGCTAGATTTAACTTAATTTCGGATGAAGACTTCACCGTGGAGTGTCCATAAAACATTTTCTTTACTTTCACTGTACAAAACTGCTTCTATATTGGATTACGGTCCATTTTCAAGGGATACATTTCGATTTACACACAAATTTGACATTTGACAATAAAGATTTCCTAATTGGTTATTCTATTGTTTTATAGATGTAGCTCAATACAAATATTTAATTTAAATCATTTTTAGATAATAATAAGTATTTGTCGTAGTAAAAGTATAGTATGCAACTGGTTTATGAACTGTTCTAGACACTCATTTAATTAAGAAATTAAGCACTCGCTCGAAAGCTCGCTCGTGCCTACATTAAATTCGTGTCTAAAATGGCGTTTATCAAACTTGATACATAAAACACTATTGGTGACTCTAAGCCATAAACTGCTCAATCTGCTTCGGCAAAGAAAGCATCACAAACAAAAAACGTATAAATGCATTTATGAGAATTTATTGTAACTTTGTTTTTTTTAGAGGAAATGTGTTTCCCAATTAAGTACAGATTAATTTTTATAGTAATAGGGAACCACTGTTCTAAACTATTTAAATTAATTAGCTCGAAGGATTGAATCAAACATAATATGTTTTTTATCAACAGTTGTAAATTATCGTTTACTGCGTATAAAAAACTCGATCGATAACTTAGTTTCAATCAGCAATTGGATCCTTGTGGCATACCTATCCCTGTATAATTATTTGTTATCTTAATCTTGGCGTATAATTTGTTATAAGTATAAATGTCAGTCACTTCATCATCTTCCTAATGACTTAATGAATGAGAGTGTAAAGCATCAATTAAAAGCGGCAGATGAAATTAATTCATAATACAGACTATATACTTGTAAAATTAATGGTTTTCAGAAATACATCATAATTTTTTAATGTAGTTTAATAACAATTAAAATTGTATTTGTCCATAGATAAACCAATAGATATCTCAAAAAGTGTCATGTATACCTTGAATTTAAAACAATAAAATATGCTAGTGTTATTTTCCAACCAATCCCCTAGATACCAAATACTTAAGTACAAAACGTACTTTACAAGTATGTATTTCGATATCCTGTACGAACACATGCATAAACAATAAAAACATTAAAAGTTTCCCATGGTTTGTACACCTGTACTGAGAGAACCTGTTAGAAACTTGGCATTTGTAACACGGCACTAAATCTGTTATTGTCAGTCGTCACCCATGTAAAATATCTCGCTTAGATGTAATTAGCGTAAGCGACAAATAATAAAAGCGCGACCTGCAAGCGCATTTCTGGAATTCCTCAGACTCAACGCCGGCGTTTGTCGCACCTTTTTGTCGGGAATACGACAATAGTCAATCATTTTTATGAGGGTCTCAGTATTTATATAAAAACATAAGGAGAAAATAATTTATATACTCTGATTCATACAAATACTAGGTTTTATTGTCACCCATAATATAACAAGTGGTATAATTATTATCGATGATATTTTGAAATTGAAACCGAGCTGCAGATTTAATCATTATCATAATAATTTTAAATTTGATTTTTTTATTGTAATTAGGGACGTAGCGAGGGGAATGTAGGGGGTATCACCCCCAAACATTTACAATAAAAAAAATATTATCGTCGTAAGGATACAAAAGTGAATTCAGATTCCCATTTTTTTATAAATTTACCGGTCGGAAATTTTAAAAGTCGGCAGCTAATTTCGACTAACATCTACTCATTACTCAACTTGCAGTGAGTTTGTAGAAACTCTTTTTTTATTTAATTAGTCAAAACCACAAATTTTTGAGGCTGCTGCATGCAGTAATTTAGAATAAGTCAGTGAACTTTAATTATGAAGACCTAAATCTTCATCTTCATGTTTGATGATTTTGTAATATTTCGTTATGCAGAATAATAAATTTGTATTTTCGAGTGATTCCAGCCTCTGTAATCCAGCGTCAATCAAATTGATGGTCAACTGAAAAAGCTTTTAAGTTTTTAAAATTAATATATTTGACGGACTTTTTATAATGGATTATTCTTTGTCCTGTGTGAAAAATGTTTTAGCTACGCCACTGATAGTCGAAGTTATATGTTTTGCAATATGCAATTAATCTAACGCATTTTTGTACATTTTATTAAAAATGATTTTATAAGATTCTAAAGTCTGAAAAATCATTTAAAAGAACGGAATTTAAATGAAAATCATAATTGAAACCTTTTCTACGCCCCTGCTTATCACATCTACTTACCAATAGTTATTTATTGAAATATTCTGCTAATCAATTAACCTTTAATATGTGTAGATTAAGGTTAACATTAATTCCCTTGTTAGTAGCAAAATTGTTCTAAATAAGTGGCAGTAATATTGATAAATGGACTTTATTTATTCCATTATAGTGGCCACTACGTTCCAACAGTCAATAAGAAAACATTTAATTTCAATTTATCATCCAAAAGAAGATATAAGGAAATACCTCGTTTTATTAGAAAATCGTTGCTGCAGCATTTAAAAGTTACTTTATCTACTCTTATTGCAAAATATTGGGTTTTTTCTTTTATAATATTAAAATTAAAAATTATCTACCCAACAACTGAAATAATGAACGTTTTTAGGCATCAGTGATTGGCCAATTTCAATATTCACTGTGATTTGAACCAATCGGGTTGTAAATTGGAAAAAGACTTTTAAAAAAAGTAAGGTCACCATTTGACAGATGTTAAATTTTATTTATTTATTTTTGAAAATTATCTATTTGAGTATATAAAGTATATTATTGCATTCGAGATTATGCGCATTATCTCATTATTACTACCAATATTATGTTATAACGATATTATCAAAAAAATGAATGAATTTTTATCATTTTATTTTGATGTCTTTACTCCAATAAACATATTCATTTATACAAAAGGTTTACACTATCAAAAAACGTAATATTTTAATGACTATTTTGTTTAATAAACTGGATGATATTAATAGTATATTATTATAATGCAGGCTATTATTTCCGAGGATAAGAGACTTAAATCATCCGAGTGAATAATGCGCATAGTCTCGAGTGTAATACTTTATTTACTCCCATTCGCTAAAGAAGTATCGGGTTTTCGCAACGCGCGCGCCATCTGGTGGACTTCGAATGCATTGGGTGAATTTAAGAATTGTCAACAATAAATTTAAAGCACTGATTATACATCATTTTTAAATAAATAGGTAGTTTTTTTTACAAAAGTGAGGAAGGCAAAAGTCTTACTCGACTAATTTTGTTCAATTGCACAGCTAAATCGCGCACGTTATTTGTGTTTTACGTTTGCAAGGAAAAAATAAAAAAACTTTTATAGTACTCGATTTCGATTGATTGTTCCTTATATCATTGATTAAGAAACTCAACGCTTAAATGCTTATATAGTTACGTTAGTGTGTGTATTTTATCAAAGGGATTATGGTGAATTATAGTTTTTAATTGTAAATAAAATTCAAGAACTAAATCGTTTTCATGTTTTGCCAAAGGATCTAATTCGGTAAGTACATTTGTTGGTGCAGAATTAACTAATGATAACTTTACCTAATATAATTTATATTTAAGTTTGGAGTTTATTAAGAAATAAGTAAAAAATAATTTTTGCATAACCTTAAAATCAATCATTTTTATATTTAAGTTCTCTAAAAAACGCCGACAACTGCATTATAAACAACAAAATATACCTACGAATTCATGGCAACATAATATTATACATAATATAATGGTATTTTACCGTTGAGTGGAGACTTTAAAGAATTCTTAATCAATGCTTTTAATAATGCTAAATGCTGTTTAAATTTAGACGACTTTACTGAATTGAAATGTTTACACTTTTCACGTTAATCACTACTAAAATGTGTATTTATTGTATCTAATAGCTACAATTTATGTTTACAGAGACTGTATGAAATTTATTTCTTCATTCAGATTAACACTGTTTATTGGAAAAACCGGTAAAAACTCAACCCAGGATTTCCTCTCGAAATACACCCAAGAACACAACCAGTCGATCTACGTTTTTTTTTCGATATTTTTTAACATTTTCCGGCTTTATTCTCAAAAACACTCGTTTGTAACCTAAGCGTTTGACAGCTAATTATTAAAAGTTCTACTTTTGTTACGATGATAACAGCCAAGTGGTGGCGCTACTAGCGATACTTTCTTAGCGTATAATCAGATAATTAAATGATTTTCAAAATTAAATAAATAAAATCTGACATCTGTCAAATGATTAACCTTACTTTTTACCTATTTTAAATGGTATTATGGTCGCCTTCTTTCAATTTAAAACCCCATTGATTCAAATCACAGTGAATTCTAAAAATCGACCAATCACTGATGCCTAACAATGTGAATATTAAGTTTAATATTCACGTTGTTAGGCAAAAAATTTATAATGTTTAACAATATTCACGGAAAAAAACCAAAATTATGCAATAGGAGTAGATAAAGATATATACTTATAAGTTATATATAACTTTATTTACTCTTATTGCATAGTATTGGGTTTTAAGCGAATAATGATAAACATTATAAATTTCCTGCGCAACAACGGGAATAATGAACTCATTATTCACGTTGTTAGGCATCAGTGATTGGCCGATTTCAATACTCACTGTGATTTAAACCAATCGGGTTTTAACTTGGGAGAAGGAGACTATAATAACATTTAAAATTGGTAAAAAGTGAGGTTAACCATTTGACAGATGTCTGATTTTATTTCATTGTTTTTGTGGGCATTATATCTCGTATAATAATAATAATAATAATAATAATACTAATAATAATAATAAAAATAAATATTAAATTTTACTTAATAGGTTAACTAATTCATTTCCTTTTATGTTTTAGATTATGGACAGTTTTTCTTCACAAGTGCCATTTAATCATAAAAGAAGAAAATAAGGTAAGAAATATTTTAAAACCACTCGAAAACGTCATTAATTTTGCAACCGTTCTCTCTGCCTTATTACTTGGAATAATATGATACCTATATGAATTCTTTTCGGACCTGGAAAAGCACATTTCAAGCCTGAAACAACAGATTTTAGACAGGCGATTTATTAAGCCAATGGCATATTTGTTTACAAGTGGTCTTAGTAGAATAATATTTTAAAGTTAAAAAAAATCTATGGGAAAAATGTAAAGGCAAGAAACCAAACAGTGGTGGTCTAGAGCACATATTCTAGGCTTGGCTGCTAAATAGCAGGTAATTTGCGTGAGAACGGCCCTTTCGAATGGATGTGTTTGGTTGAAGCCTTTCAAAACTGACACGCCTATATCACACTTCATGCTAGTCGTCGTAGTGGTAAATTATAATTTAATAATTTAACAATTATTAATGAAGTTGCTACTGATGATTTAATTGTTATGACTACTAAGTTTCACCGGCGAAAATTTTTAGATTTTTTTCTCAATTTGAAATAATTTAATAATATAGAATCAGTTAAACACAGTGAAAGTGTTTTATGGGAACTTCACGATAGAGTCTCCACCCGAAATTTCACATTATTATTTAACAAGAAGGGCCACTTTACTTTAACAACTGTATCCTTAATGACAACATTAACCTAACTTCAGCCCGTGACTAAAAGGCCATAAAGACACAACAATGTGTATTTAAAAGATCACTTAGTGTCAAGAAACATGAATAACGATAATGGGAGTTTTAAATGTAATAGTAGAAAAATAAAATTAAAGACATTCTAATAATATTATCTTCATTAAAATATGCGTAGTGGTTTGAAGAAAAAACAAGATGTAAATCTTTTTAGCACCAAAAAAATTTAACGACAATGTTCCAGTTTTCAAAATTAAAATTAAGAGGTCAAAATTGGACTAAATTTTTATTTTATTGGGGAGTAAAGAAATGTTCCTTTTAAACGGAGCCCTCTAATGTAAATACTTAAATAAAAAAGACATTCTAATATTAGGTAGTATTGATTATGACTTCATTAATATATGCGTAGTGGCAATTTTAATTTAAAATTCATTTATTGTACATCAACAACAATTACGCGTCTCATGTAATTGCGGATATAATTATTAATAATCTTGCAAACATGTTGTTGCGCATGCTTGGCTTAAACCAACTAGGGAAAAGGAACAGTTTAGAATCTAATTAATAATTAATGTAAATAGAGAATGTTCGATAGGCGTGATATAAGTTACTGCCAATGCGGTTCTAGGACAAACTATTGATTTATTCAATGTGGTACTCGCTGTTTCAATTTGTTTCCTGGTTTAATGTTCATTGGAACTTGATGCTATCCAGCTAATCATACATAATTCTTACAAAAATTATACAAACATAACTTCTTTTATTAATATTTATATATCTTTAATATATTAAAGATTCCTTCAAGGTACCTTGCAGACAATAATATATTCTTGAAAAACAAATTTAAACATAAGGGTACTTATCTAGATGCGTAGCTATGCATCCCCCGCATCTCTTACATGCTTAGTTAATAAGTTTTATACAGAGTGTTTCTGAAAATAATTTTTAGGTCCTATATAATATCGTAGGTAGGTACTAATGAAGTTCAACCTTTGACCAAATAAAAAAAATTGTATGACAAAATCATTAAATTAATAAGTAGTCTTGTACAAGGTAAAATTAAATGGCCTCTTGGAGCCAAACTAAAATTTCAGTCTATACAATAGATTATACTATAAAAAAATCAGAGATGTGTTGAAAATTGACTTTTTTAAAGGACTAGGTAATCCTTTGGGAAATGCGTCCCGGTAAATTCGGCTATATTTCATGTGTATGACACTGATCAAAATTAAGCATTTTCTCGAAAAATGTTTAGTTTCAGAGTTTTCTAGCTTTAAAGTTGTAATTTGTACATTGAAAATTATAAAAATTTACATTTACATTTCCAAAAATTTCATGTTCTTCCAAATTTTTAAAATTTTAAAGATTTCGGATTTTTTTTTTACTTTTATAAATTTTTAACGTATGTTAAAAATCGACAAAGCCAAATCTATGAAATAGGGTATTTATTAGTCAGTTTTAATGGATTTTGTTATTACTGCCTTCGTTCAAACAATAAATAAAAATGTGAATTTTTGGGCCAATTTTATAATAAAGCGATTTAATGTGAAGCAGACAACGAAAAAAAATTGTGATTCTGAAATTCGTTTACATTCGGTCTACTTCTAGAATGTGTAAATGTAAACCCACATTTTTTTTCTATGAGGCTTAGTTGTCAAGTTATGGGCTTTTAAAAATTTACATAACAAATTTACAACAAAATATATTTTTCATATATGAAACATTGTTAAGTTTATCGAAAATTGACTGTTCTTTATAATTATAAAATCATAAAAACCGGACGACTTTCCAAAGAAAATGTTTATAACTTTTTTTGATCATTTTTTTTTTAAATATAGCCATATAGCCATATGAAGCACTGAAAGTTTTAAAATGGGATCTACATTAATTTAGGAGATAGATGAATTAAAGTATATACGAGTATGTAGCGATAAAAATAATTTAAATTAATCTAATGCACTGTTTTAGAAATATAGGTCATTTCCATATTATATGGAAAATTGACTTTATCTCAAAAACTGTTCTACTTTTATAATTTTGGACAACATTCAGCGGACAATTTTACAAAGAATTTGACTTCTAAATGTCCAAAATAAAATTGCTGTTGACTATAATTATTAGTGGCTACTTTTTCGCTATAAAAATTAGTCATTTTGGACTAATTTATGTTGACAGAGTACATTTATTTTTCTACCATGGCAAAAACGTGGCAATGGCCACCGTAATTATATAATCAAGTTCTGCCACATTCAAGGTTTGGGAAAAGTTCCGAAAACATTGCCAAAACTGGTATTCCTAATTTACAACTACTACTACCACTTCCAAGTAATACTTAAGTGATGTGGTTTGGATACCGTTACTATTAAAGTTTAGAAAACTTTAATGTGGTGTCAAAAGTGGTCATAACATTTCAGATACCAGACTGAAACACCAAAAAGTTATAAAACTATGAAGTATATTCTGCTGGTGTAAATCACATGATTACAACTATGATATATGAAGATATTTTAAGTGCTTCGTGGTAGAATTAGTTATTTTAACGTAATTGTCACTTATTTGAAGTTGCGATATCAGTTGTTCTCAATATAATGCTACTTGGGGGAGTCTTCTAATAAAAAAGGTAATTCTTTTGGATCGCTCAGATGCAACAATTTCGAGAAAAAATCATTAAATTAAATTAAATTAAATAAACTGTTTATCATACCAATCTCATATTTTCATTAAACAATAGTAGTCACCCATATAAAATGTTTTTAAAATCCAGAGTACTTTTAAGCTAGCTCAAAATTTTTATAATTGCGGTAAAAAATTAAAACATTAACCCACAAAAAGTTGTGGCTGTTTTTTACCTCTACCCCCAAATGTCACATCTATGAAATTTTGCACATTTTATTTTAGGTTTAGATTCAGCATATTAAAATTACCAAAGTATAACAAAAATAATTTCATTAGGAGACCGTCATGAGGTATTTTACGATACATGTTTATAAAACAAATTTGTGTTTTTTTCCTATGCAGATTGCATACAGTGCGCTGTATAAGTTTCGCCCCTTAATTTTGGGACACCCTGTGATTTTAAATTTGTATTATTATTTTTCAGTAAAATCTAAATCCACTAAAATCCTTACATTTACAACAAAAGAAGTAAAATAAACTAAAAAAACATTTATTTTTATATTTTCAGTATTTCTTTTTAATACAAACAATTTTTAAAAAAGGCGATGATGCAAAGGTCAAGTTTAAAACCCACAGTCAACAGTAAAATTTTATTAAAAAATAATAAAATAAAGTAAAAATATTAAATAATAATAAATAGGCACATACAAATTATAATAAATGTATATCTACATTTAGAATCGGTTTTATACAAAAAATTACTCCAAAATATCCCAGTTATTATAACAATGAGTTTTGTCTGCAGATAATTTAATTTTATAGGAGCGTCGAAACCGATGTAACCGATAATACCTTTTCAAAGTCAGACAGACGACATTAATTTATATTGTTTATGTTTTAATATTCTTGTCTCATATCCTAGATACAATCAGTGACCATTTATTTCAGCGTTAATGAAGATTTCATGCCACCAAGTGCATGTTTTGACAAAGTAAAATCTGACATGCCAATTTACATTGTACATTGTTTGTTATCGCGAACGTTAATCTAATTTTAAAATCGATTTTTACATGAATTTAACGACTGAGTATTTTTTTATAGGCGATAAATCAATTTGTAGAGAGTAAAGAATGCCTTGTTTGTCACCAATTAATAAAAAAATAAAAGGAATGTAAAGCATTAGATTTTTTTATTGGAACCTTAAAATTTTTATTTTTTTCTGCTCTCAAGGATTCCTTTAAAACTATTTTATTTTAATGCGCATACGCCTAATTATAAATGCAACTAATTAATTCACACTGTTCATGAATATGTAAATTTTGTATTTTGTGTAAGTGTTTAAAGGTAAAGCCGTGTATACATTCACTAAATAAATTCACCTTAATTCACGACCAAAGAGCTTTTTTATAATGAAAAAGCCGTGTTAATTACTTATTTAATTGCTGCCAGTACAGTGTTGATTATGCTTTCTGAATGGTCGGCATACAAGAATGCTTTACTAAAGCAACAGGTGGTGGAGTTTTATCCTTTTTATTACTTTTTAGTCTAATGATTTATTTTGGTTAATAACCACTGGTTATTTTGTATTACTATGTTAGGCCGTATAAAAAAGATCTAGTACATATTTATTAAAAACCACATTCTAATTTTTTTTGGATTTAATATGTTTTACTATGCTTTAGTAAATTATAGATGTTTTATTTATACAATTTATGCAATAAAAGGCAACACAGATTTAAAAAACTAGTATGCAATTTTCTATTTACATACTCTCTAAAAATGAATAAGTCAAAAATGACTAATTTAATAGTTATTAGTGGCTGCTTTTTCACTTGTATTATGGTTAACCATGGAATACCATGGTATCCCAAAATTTAACAGCCAATTATTATGTAAAATTGTCCCCTGAATCCGAAAATACAAAAATTATGAAAGTGGAACAGTTTTTAAGATATAGTCAATTCCATATTAAATGGGAAATTGACTATATCTTAAAAACTGTTCTACTTTTTTAAATTAAATTTTTAGTTTAGTTTATCATGTTTTAGGACCTTCATCCAAAAATTCGCTTAATTAAAACATTTTTAGGGTCGCTCAGGAATTTTTAAAATTTTATAAATAGTCAAAATTATTTGTTTCAAGTTGAGTTTCAGTGCAAAATATAAGTTTTAAGAGGTCACTTAGCTTTTAAAATCTGTTTAATTCTTCCTTTAAATTTTAATATTAAGGGTTCGTACCACGAAATATTACAAGAATAAAAGTATATATAGAAGATGATATATCTTGCAATATATTAAAGAACAAATAATAAGTAAGAGATAATTGTAGGCGGTTATAGGCGTCTGTTTATTCATCCTTCTTCCATTTTTTTTGCCATATTTATGATTACGGTAAAAAACGTATGCAGACTTCCTGAAAACACGATCATAACCTAGTTTGTTTACAGTTGAAATCTTTTTACTTGTTATAAAACCATTAAAAGGGTATTTCGGTATGAAGTTCTTAAAATTATGTTTTAAATTTAAAATTACCGCCTCTTTACCGTACCGCAATTTTCCAACAATTGAATTTATTTAGAAAAAAATTAACATTAACTGAAATCAGCAACAACTTACAATTTGCGTTGTAACACAGTTTTAGTTTATTTAATATACAAAAACCATTATTAATCACTAATCAATAACTACTTCATATTACAATCATAAAATAATTATAATCATAATCATAACTTTTTAGATTTTATCACTCTTGAGGAATATATGTAGTAAACTAAATTTAGAGGCAAGTTAGTATCATTTTAATAAATTAATAATGAACATTAAATTTTAATCAAAAGAAGTCGTAAAGAAAATTTTAATCTCTTTGGAAAAGTCAAAAATTATAAATGTGCTTTAAATCTGTTCATATTTTTGAACGAGCTTCACACTGAAAAAATTGATTGTAAATTTACAATAGTATTACATGAAACATATGGTAAATTAACAATATTTTTAAAGTAAATTTAGTTTTAAAGTCTTTTTACTAAATAAAATTAAAATGTCAATGGCCTTAGGGTAAAAATAGTTTTTTTTTGTAACTTTCCAAAGTAAATTTCAAGTTTTCCGTCAAATGCGGTAAATTAAAATGTAAAAGTACTTCAGGTAAGTAAAAACACATATTTTTTTTTAATTTACAGCACAATTTTACTAAAAATATATGATAATACAATAGAAAAGTATATTTACAAATCTTTTGCGAAATTACAAAATCTCAGTAATCTTTTGACCACTCACTGCATAGTATGGATCATGTGATGCGGCGTCCCTTAACGCTTGGTAGTCCAGTGTACGACGTGTAGGTACGTGTAGATTAAATTGATAATTGAAATATCGTTTGCATTTTGCAGGTGCTGTTGTTTAGGTAAACACAAAAGTTTATAAGACTTCTTAAAATAAAAGTGTTTAGCATAAGAAAAGTGTGGTGTGTCCTGTTCACAGACAAAATTTGTTGTGATATTTTGTCTGTGGTCCTGTTCTTTATTAAAATAATTCAGTGAAGACGCCATTTGTGTAATCTAGCATTTTATGGGTACGATTTTTTAAATTATTCTCACGCATTTGTCCATATTTTTGATTTCTTTAAAACTTGTTATTAGGAAAAAAATATGTTTTTTAGGTTTATTAAATGTTATTTTAAGCAAATTCACTTTTTTATTTATTGCTAAACTTATCCCAAAATGCTAAGAATAGTTATTAATTTTACATCAGTATTTTAATAAAAATACTAGGAAAAATACTTACCTGAAGTAATATTACAAATTCTTATTACTTAAGATATTTAAAAGGTATTTTAAATAAGGGAAATTACTAAAAAATTTCAGCAAATATTACTAATTTAAAGCAATATTACAAAAGAAACCGTTTAGGGCAAGTATTTTTAATATGTAATATTACCTTGCTATGGTAATTTTACAAAATTTTAGTAAATACCTATTACACAACTAGTAATTTTACTAAATGTTTGAATCTGAATTTTACAAAAAAATATGTAACTTATATCATATTACATAAATATTGTAAATTTACTTTATAATTAATGGTCACCTAAAAAGCAGTAAGTTTGAAGTAAATTTACAAATCCGTTTTTTCAGTGCATAATCAAAATTACTTTAAAGGCGCCCAATATTAAAAAAAAGCTTTGCTGGTGGCGTCAATACGTGATTAATAAACATAAAACGCGTATGTTAAAAAGGAGTGTTTTTGAGAATAAGTCTGGAAAATGTTAATAATATCTAAATAAAAAACCGGGGTTGAGTTTTACCGGTTTTCCTATAAACCGCATTATAAAAGTAAAATACAAAAAATGGGTAGGTATTTCTAGTTTTTTATTGTTATAATAATATGTTGCCATAAAGACATATATTTTCTCTTTTACTATTTTCTAATGCAGTTGTATTTAGATGACTCAAATATAAAAATGATGTCCCCTAAGTTCTTAAATTACCTACATTTACAATTAAAAACACAACAAAAATTTACCATAACCACACAAGAACGTAACTATATGGTTACGTATTTACGTAACTATATAGTTACGTATTTGTGTTTCGCGTTGCAAGTATTAATTGAAAAGCTTTGCTTGGTTTAGTACTCAAATTTGATTTGTTATTGTTAATACTTTATACATATAGTACTGAACCAAGCAAAGCTTTTGAGTTTATAGTTGCAACGCTTAACACAAATACCTAATGTGTTAAGCTGCTGTGCAATTGCATCTTTTCAAACAAAATTTGTCGAGTACCTACTGAAGACTTCTGCCTTCCTCTCCTTTGTAAAAAAACAACTTATTTATTTAAATATTATGTGCAGTTTGTATAATTTAAACCGTTTAAACGTACTTTTGACCAACCTTGCTCTTTAGTAATGCTATTGAGCGCCACAAGTTGGCACCCACGTTGCGAAAACCCGATACTTCTTTGCATGTAGGCGCCATGGTTAAATGGTCCTTAATAATGAACAAGTTTAGCTCAAAACAGCCACAAAAAAGATATGGAACTAAAATAATATTAGCAATATTTATATCCAAATTTATAACAATTAGTTATAAAAGTGGCATAGCACCGCTGTTAGACATCAGCATGACAACCTAGAGACTGGAGTTCCCATCACCGATATTTTTTAAATTTAAATGTACTAATTTTATAAAATTAGTACATTTAAATTTAAATAGTATACTATATCATTCAGTGTAATTTGACTAATTACTAGTGACTGCTTTTTCACTATAAAATTAAGTCATTTTTGACCAATGTTATCTCAGTATTGCTCCGCGATAAATCAAAAGACAAAAACTAAATTTTGACTAATTTTCAATAATATTATCATATCCTAAAATTATATTTGGTTCCTAGACATTAAATATTACTTTTTATTTGTTTATTAATATATTTTTAACTACTCTTTTATGATAATTATTTTAAAGATTTTTATTATTAAAAATCCAAGTTGTTTTTAAATAAAATGTTAAAAGAAGTTAATAGAAGTTATAATTTTATATTTTATATTATAATTGTTTTATATTTGTCAATTGACAAATATAAAACAATTATAATATAAAATATAAAATTATAACTTCTATTAACTTCTTTTAACATTTTATTTAAAAACAACTTGGATTTTTAATAATAAAAATCTTTAAAATAATTATCAGGGCTTATCAAGGCTTAGACTCTATAACCTTTAGTAATAAAAAGGAACATAAAAATTAATACGACAACCTAATAAAAATTTAAAAGAATGTTTACAATGGTTAAAGCAGTGGTGACAAATTGTTTGGAGTAAATACCTACTACAAAAACCCCTATTTAATGATAATAATAAACCAAACTCACATTCTGTTACCCGACAAAATCTAACAGCCACAAAACTGACATCAATAACATTAATTAACATTAAACTTTATGTTTCCGACCGTTTAGCTTGTTTTAAAGCGATATTTTCAATGCTGGATATTCGATATTGTTTTGTGCGGCTAGAGCCGATCTATTCCTTCTTCTGTTGAGATGAGACTTATCTTAATGCTATTAACCATCCATTTATCAGATTTATTGACTCATTGGCCTATTAGCCGCTGTACTACAAAATTTAACAACTTAAGGTACTACGTTAAAAGACTTTCGAAATGTTTATTTACTGTATTTAATTACACGAATGATTAATAGTTTTAGTATGAGATATCGTATTTTAATGGGATAAGTTAAATTTTTCAGCATATTCATGAGCAAAAACTTCGAAAAGGTCAAACACATTTACATACTTTAAATCATAAAACTTTTATTTATCATCCGATGTGCATTCTATCGCTGCAAAATTACTTTTTTGTTGCTGTCACAAAAATAAAAGTTTCTTAATGTTTAATTTTTACAATATTGCAAAAAATGGCACGGTTATATCTTAAAAGAGCTAAATGAACCCATTTTGTTTAAATATGGTTTTAGACAGTTACATATAGAACTTTTTATACACTTCTTATCAGGGTTGTTTAGATTTTAAATCATGTGACCTACTCTCTAAAAATGAGTCAAAAATGACTAATTTAATAGTTATTAGTGGCTGCTTTTTTACTTGTACCATGGTTAACCAAGGAATACCATGGAATACCAAAATTTAACAGATAAATCTTATGTAAAATTGTCCCCTGAAAAGTTAAAAAATTTTTGAGATATAGTCAATATTCTATTTAATATGGAATTGACTATATCTCAAAAACTGCTTCACTTTCATAATTTTTGACGGCCTTCAGTGGACAATTTTACATACGAATTGGCTAATAAATTTTGGGATACCATGGTATTCCATGTTTAACCATGGTATAAGTGAAAAAACAGCCACCAATAACTATTAAATTAGTCATTTTTGACTAATTCATTTTTAGAGAGTATAGTATTTCATCTATTTTCTATCAATTTAATTAATTTACATTATTTTTTATAAATATAAGCTAGCGAAAAGACAGATTAGAATTACATTTTGGCTGCTTAGGTCGAAAACCGCTAGTCAAAATCATTTTTACTTAATTATCACTAAGCATTTCAAAATTTGAAATTTTAAAAACAAAATAATTTAAAATATTACATTTTTTTGTAAAAATTGTCCAAAAAATTATAAACTTTATGATAAAACTCTGACCTGTATACGAACTGTGTACGTGCAGTCATTTTGAAATTAATTAACATAAAAAGCTTATATATTTTAATTTAAAGTGGCGTGATGTGCGAGGATCAGCCCGAGGTGGTTTAAATGGTCCAAATTATGTTTCGAAAATTCTGATTAACTTACAACCGCATTCAAAATCTCGACACAAATTAAATTCGAAGAAGAAAAAACAAGAAGAAAAAAGGTTTAATATCTTTATTTCAGGAGATTTGCATATAATTATAACCTGTTAAAATGGTCGGCAAATAAAAGAAATAAAAGGTTAATAATAGTACCTTGTGGTCGTTGAAATGACGTTCCCAGGCCACCCATGGCGATCGCGCAACTTAAAGCGATTGTTAAAAAGATTGTTTATCTTCTAAACACTGCGAGACCAATTTGACCACCATTATACTGTTGTTGCTGCCGCTGCCGTTTTCCTAAATAACTCTTTCATATTTTAATACTTTATTATCCTATTAGTTATTTATACGGAGAAAATAGTAGGTTACATGGTTTAAACCACTCACAGAACTAATTTTTAGCATAAAGAAATTATTAGTATACCTACCTACCTATAGGTATCTGAAAAAAATTACAACAAAGCACAATTTTATGAAAATGAGATTTTTTGAGATAGGAATTATTATTGATAATTAATTATGTAAATTGTGTCCTTTAAAATAAACACAACCATTTTAGTTTTGGAATACATTTTCAGTCAATAATAATTATTATCTGATTGACAACCTTTTAAATAGTGCTGGCACATTGTCCAAAAAATGTCAACTTATACTATAGTAAATTCAGAAGGAAACTACTTACACGTCATCAATCAGCTGATCGGGCACGGTTGTCAATGTGATGTTAAAATCATTGCATCAAGTGAAAGTGGTAGTGCAACTATAGGGCGATAGATGGCGTTTACATGAATAATAAGGAACGCCTAAATGCAGGAATGGGCTCCATCTTAATATAATTTTTGCGTAAAATAAAACAAACCAAACCCAACCAACCCAACCCACTTCGTGCATTGCCCTTTATCTCGAACTTCGTTACCGATGGAATAATCGTCTTCAATAGGGTGGTTAGGCTTCAATAGGGCGGTTACGGGGGGTTGGGTTGGTTGGGTTTGGTTTGATTTGGTTTTATTTTACGCAAAATTTATATTAAGATGGAGCCCATTCCTGCATTTAGACGTTCCTGAATAATACACACATACTTCCACACATATACCGCTTATTGCCTATATTTTGTATAGATGACCTTGTTCCCGTTTCTAAGGGGAAATTTGTTCTCGTAGTGTGCCATTTTCCTTTATGCGCATAGTCAGTTCATAAGTGGGGGATTTAAAATATATGATACCATAGACATCACATAACATTAAATTAATACGTCCATTTATGATTAGATTATATAAAATTTTTCTAAATTATTTGGTTCCATAGCCTGGGTTAAGCTTACAAACATTTTTGTGATTTGGCTTTATAAAAAGCAAAAAGTGGCATAATATGCATATTATGTAAAATCCACTAAAATCTCGTTAAAACAATGAAAAAAAAAACAATGCCAAAACAATTGGTATACAACAGAAAACAAACAAAATTGATAATTATAATAACTATCTACATATTTATATGTCTACCATAAAAATCTTTTGGCTATTATCGTGATCAAAATGCCAAATTTTTGCTTTTATAAAAATGCCATTATAAAATCTAAATTATCATCATTTTGTGAGTTTATTATTGTTAAATGCTTTTTTCATACAATTTATATCCAATTTATTAAAAAGTATTTATTATACTTCTTAAATAGGGACAAAAATATGTCATTTTTTTAAAACCGGCAATGCAGCTGACGCATGCGCCTCAATGCCCGCTACCCTGTGAGAACATTTCCCCTACTTTACCCCCACGAAATGGAAACAGTCTCAGTTAGAAATGATTTGTATATGTGTGGAAGTATGTGATAATACAAAAATGTCAAAAGTCAGAGTTTTTATAACCTATATGGTGCACCGCCAAAAGTATGTTTCAGCCATTTTTAAAGACATTTTCAGCTATAAAACCCAGAAATTTTATCATCTAGAGTCAGTCTCTGGTATTTATATTCTTATTCTATGTATCCAACATATATTCTGTTAAATATTCTAATATATAATTAATAATAATCCTATTTACCTCACTGTTACCACAGCTGTTAAAGGTAACAAAGGTCCATTATTATCCCGTTCTGCCTCAAAATAGCGTATTAAGGATGATACCAACTCTTGACTTCGACTATTTAAATGCTTCGGCATTTTAAATATAGGAAAAACGATATAGGTATAACAAACACAAAAACGGTAATAAAAACAACAAACAAAATAAACGAAATTATACACAAATTAAACGAAATATTCAAAAACACAACTGACAGCTTCGAAATTCTAAAACGTCAATTTCTTTTTCTATGCGTCATTTTATTAATCAAAATTTTAATCTAAACATGACAACATTGCAATTCCAACTTAATTTGGTTAAAATGCATTAAAATATTCAATTACAGACTTCGTTTTATACATTTAGTATTGGTACCAGTGCGCAAAATTATGACATCATCGATGACGTGTACGTCGTTTGCTTTTAAATTTACTATATCGACCCATGCAACGAAGACTATAGTAACTCAAAAAACGTGGGTTTTGACTTACTATATGGCATCAACAGATTTTTTCAAGCTCTATTTGGTGGAAGATTACAGTAACTCAGACATGAAACGATAGGCAACCAGTGAACAACTTCCCTGTATAGTAAGTGTAATAATCCACATTCCTACAGGAAAAAATTGTATTAAGTTGAGTTACTCTAGTCTATAATCAAAACTGAGTTACAATAGTCTTCGTTGCATTTGTCGATATATAATTATAACTGTCTTGAGAATGTCAACTTAAGCTAGATAAAACTGTCTAAAAAATTAAAACTTATATAAGGGGGGCCCGTTTGGATCTGATGTATTTCAATTTCGGAGATATACGCTAAAGAAGCATCGCTAGTACTGCCACCACTTGGCCGTTATCATCGTAACCAAACTACAACTTTTAATAATCAGCTGTCAAACGCGTATGTTAAAAACGAGTATTTTTGAGAATAAGGCCGGAAAATATTAAAAATATCGACAAAAACACGTGGAACGACTTATTGTGTTGTTGGAGCAAATCCTGGGTAAAGTTTCCCAATAAACAGTGGAAATCCGAATAGAGAAATAAATTGCATACAGTCCCTGTCTTAATAATGTTAATCTAAGCTGAATGTGCCCTTAGAATGATAATTTATACTATAGCTGTAAATATAGCTGTCTTAAAATATTAACTTAAATTGTAGTAAAAACCATTTCTGACGCCGCGGCGCGCCGGAACTAAATTAGTTACTTTAATTGACGTTTAAAAATAACTCTCATAATACTATTTTTGTTGGCAGTTTGCTATCAATTTTAAATGACATTAGTTCAAAATTTTGGAAAATCTCTGTGGGTAAAAGGTATAAGGAGATAAGTCAAAAACAGCAACTTTTTAGTAGAACCTTTTCAGTAGAACCTTTGCCATGTGCTATACTCGAATACTCGCTAACTATAAATATATTTTCTAAATTAATGCAAATAAAAAATAAGATATTTTTGACTTATTCCCCCACATCTTACCTCTTACCCACAGAACTATCCACATGTTTAAATAATGTATGGTTAAAATTGGAAGTTTATGCTAATTAATACATTTTTGGACAATATATATATCGAAAAAAAAATGTATTTTGATTTAAATTTGTATGTGTCTTTTATTTATGGTTATAATAATAATAATAATAATAATAATAATAATAATAATAATAATAATAATAATAATAATAATAATAATAATAATAATAATAATAATAATAATAATAATAATAATAATAATAATAATAATAATAATATATGTAATATAAATTTAAATACAAGATTTATTTGCAATGACAAAAAATGTTCTTAACATGAACTTATTTTTATTTTTATGACGTGTGAACCATTAAATTTGTCATGATTGACTTGTGAATGGCAAGTCGACGTAAAAAATCAACATTCATTCTATTCTACAAGACCATAAACAAGTTCAATGGGTGCAGGTTTTATTATATTTCCTTGCACATAGGCGTACCAACCTATACCACAAACCAAACTTATAAATACAATTTCCCCTTTCCTCAATAAAACAAAGCCTCAATTTTAAATGACTTTGGTACCTAGGTACGCTACTGGCCCTTTATGTTTATATCTTTTGTGGTTTTTGAGATGAAGGCATAGGCATTCGATAACAGCAGTATGTTTAAATGGTACACAATACAAACAAAAGTACTTACTAAGGCATAAAAATGTAGAAACATTTTTTCGGCGTGAAAATGTACCGTCATCCTTATTATGACTGAACAAAAGATTATATTTTACACTTATTGCATCGTTTGCTTTGTTTTTACGATGCGTGACAAACTATATTTTGACTGGGATTTTATAATTATAGTTGTAAATATTTTACACAGAGCAGTTGATATTAGTAACCCACTTAAATGAATGAATAGTAAAAGATATAGATAAATAAACCTCCAATTTGTTTAACGAAACTTCCTATCGGAACTAACATAAGGAACTAAGGATAAGGATGTACAAACATACGGCATTTGTGTTCAGGAAGGTTTAAGGTTTAAGCTTTACCATGACTAATTTTATTCTACCAGCCACGTTTATAAATTGTTCATATTGGAAATTCGAGTTATGTCGAGCTTTTTGTACAGAAAATGGCATTGGTTTGTAAGGCGCATTTTGGGTAAATGTCTAGGCGAAATTACTATTATTGCAGTAATGGGCGCCGGCAGAAAATAATCCAGGGGGCGGGCAAAAAAAATATTGTGCAATTTCAAGTATCTAAACGGTGTTTCATCAAGACGGATCGATGTTAATAGTACAAAATACAATGTTATTTTATTAAAAAAAAATTGCTTCCTTTATAAATTATGTTATTTGGTACATGACAATTATGTGTAAAGGTAATATCGGAAAAATGGTCGCCAAGGCGATGGTCCAAATTTTTAATTTTTGATGAAATATCTGCATGATTGCTTCTACCTTCCTCTTCAGATAACCTCAAAGGAAGAAGTTCAAAGGCACAAACTTAGTGGCCAATTGACTTCGCTTTGTCAAGAAATAATTTGACCTGCACGGAAAAAAATAATCGGTAGAGGCTACTGATTGGCAATCGGTAGCAGCTACCGATTGCCAATCGGTAGACTCTACCAAAAAAATCGGTAGACTCTACCGATAAAATCGGTTCCCTCAACCGATTTTTATCGGTAGCACCTACCGATTATTTTCGGTAGAGTCTGCCGATTTTTTCGGTGCAGGCTACCGAAAAAATCGATTACCAATTTTTGAAAAATTTTGCGAGAAGTTAAATACTCGCTTTTTATTAAATAGAAAATAGTATTTTTTTTGAGGTTTAATTAAATTTATTATTTATAATTGGATAAATAAACTTTCATTTAAATAGATGATAAAAAAACCCATTTTTTTTAATAGCATTTTTTAATAATTACAATGAATACCATCTCAAAATGTTTGACTGAAAAGAGTAATTTTTATTAACTTGAATAATGTTTAATATTATTTTTAAATATTAATATTTTTAAGTATTAATATTTTTTTTAAATTTTCTAACAGCGCATCGATGCGGATTTTCTCGGTTACGGCTACCGAAAAAATCGGTAGTCTCTACCGAAAAAATCGGTAGACTCTACCGAAAAATAATCGGTAGCTACTACCGATAAAAATTGGTTGAGGTAACCGATTTTTTTTCGGTAGAGACTACCGATTTTTTCGGTAGAGTCTACCGATTTTTTCGGTAGAGTCTACCGATTGGCAATCGGTAGCTGCTACCGATTGCCAATCGGTAGCCTCTACCGAATATTTTTTTCCGTGTGGATACTAATCATTCAATAAAAAAATTGTTGTATTGGCTTTGTACCATCTTGTTAAAACCAGAAATCGTCGATGAATGAATACCAAAACATCCAATTCTGTCCATAAATAATTCATCATTTAACGGTTACTTTCACCCTGGTGAGCCGCCGAAGTCTTGGCAAACATTTGGACGATATTATCTTTGACACATAATTACCATGTACCAAATAACAAAATAACATGATTTAACGAAATAGTTATTTATGTCATGAGGCTGATAAGTGGGTCTTTTTGTGCTGAACTCAAAATTTAAAGTCCAACGCGTTAGCGAAGGCCTACAATTGAGTGAATCACTAAAAGACACGTCTTAGCCGAATGGCATACAAAATTTTATCTTCAAGGCACAGTTTTATATTTTAAACACTACATAAAACGTACTTATATAATAACAATTATTAAGATTAAAAAGTGAGGTTAGATAGCTTAGAGCTGTCATAAGTTTTCGAATTTTTTTACAGAATAGGATGTAAAAAACTTCACCTGATTGGTCTAAATTATTTTTACTTCCTATAGATAATCGAATACTTTAGTAGTGAGCGTTGACAATAAAAAAGACCAAATTATAGATCACTTAAAAAAAAAATTACATTGTGTTATTTAACATCGATTCCTCTTATTGCAATAAGGAACACCATTTATGTTTAAATATTTAAATAGGCTTTAAATGCACTTTTGTATAGTATATACGTAAATGAGGTCATTATTTTCAAAAATCTCTAATCGACAAAATAATCAAAATTCACTTTTTTCGATTTTATCAGATTTTTGATAAGGAATGTATTGATGTATTGCCACCTTTAAAACTCTTTCTTTACATCCATTTAGCCAGTTGAAGTGCCGCAAAGCAAGAAACTTAAAGGGGATAAAACTTCCATTATTGGTTTGCTGGTTAAACATTATGGCGAAAATTAGATAAAACTTCCTTCTACAAAATTATAAAAGAGCAAGCTGCTAAAAGTTAAAAAAAAAAGTGAAGATGATCAAGACGGATGTCGAAACGTAAACGATACTGAAATAATTTAAGTTTTTTTCGTTTGCATACTAATTTTTGTTTGTGTTCCAAAAATGTTACAATATGGTTAATAATAAATTGACGTTTAATTTCACTGTTTACCTTTTTATTTTTAAAACTCTCTATTTGCAAAAAAACAATTTTTTTCATTCATACGAATAATGGCCTAATATAGTATATATACTATAGAATTTTAATTTTACAAGGGGAAGCCAGTGTTTCCTCTTGCAACCCATTATATTTCAAAATATAAAATGGATTTGTAAATTGGCTGGAATTGTGTAATTTAAAAACATTGGATTATTTTTTGGGGCTGAACAAAATCAAAAGTTACTGCATTAATCACACGATTGTTAATGTCCCGGAAGCCAACTTTTGATGTGTAATTGGTGGCATACATCTGGATAGGCTGCCCTGAATGACTAAAAATTGGTATTAACTAATCACCCTGTACGAATCCACCTATTTTGTTCAAACCCAAAATTTTCTAAAGCTTGATTTGCATTTTTTTTCATCTGGTTAAATTTAGACGCGCTTATTCACAAACCGTTTATATTTTCCACCTTGGTGATTTTGACACACGCTCACTTAATGTTCGTGTGGTCCCTAATCGGATCCTAGCGGTACTTCGTTTAAATTGATGTTCGGGATCAAAATATTTTCCATCGCCGTTCAAAACTGACCAATAAATCATGTAATAATTCTTAGCGCGTCTAATCTCCTGAATACCACGAGGCCTCGCAAAGTAGCGAAATTCGTTAAAAAGCAAACAACATTCGGTAAATAGAAACTAAATAGCGCACAGTTTCCTTCATTCGTACATTATCTGGTGTTCGTAAATCAGCCGTAATCCTTATTTATGTGTTCGTTTTTGTATCGGTTTTCCGAATGGTTTGCTGGCCGGACCGCTCAGCGTGAAGAATTGTTCCTACATATGTTATGTCTTAAATGCGTTCTTCGCCGTTTAAGATGTAGGAGGTAGATAGCTTACAAGGTGCTAATTTCTTTATAACTAGGTGTAAAATTATGTGCTGATAAATTGTCCAATTATTTTTAGTGGTACTATTGTCATTTTAATGCGTTTGAATGAGTAGTTTTTATGTAAACGAGGTTGCTCACTCACCGGGTTTCTTTTTTACATGGGCTGAGAGTTAAACAATGTCTTATTTTTGCGATTAATCGGTTTGGTTAAAATCGATTTACCGAATAATCATTAAAGACAAATCAGCTAATCGCTTATTTCTGTTAACCGAAACCAATTAACCAGGATGCGATTCTTAAATTTTTAAATTTGTAAAAATTGTGGTTATTCTTAAACCGAATAACCCTGTGCGGGAGAATGCTGTGATCTGATTGGTTAATCACTTCCGATATAAACCACATTATACAGTAAGGTAGTAAAAATCACCTGTTTTCTTTTAAAACCGCTGGATTTAGTATGTTAAACAAGAGATTAAATAAGGAGGTGCATTCCAAAACTCTGCTTATCCATATTAGTTGTTTTTGAGCAAAATGTCAAAATCCTTACACGTGAGTACTAACGCATATCAGACCAACACAATACTTTAAACGAAATATATAGGCATAAGTAAATCATGTATATACCTTGATTAAAAAGTTATAGCTCCAATTTAAAATAATTTAAAATATCATACGTATATGCCGAGTTCTGCATGATATAACCAATAGATAAGGCAAGCTTTGGAACGATAGTCAGTTTGTACACTTCAAAATTTCATGACCATTTTAACACCAAATTAACAACATACATGGTCTACATCGATACAAACCAAAATGGTGTTAAATATGGTTCGTTGGTCCAGTGTAAATTCAAATACTAAAATAGTGTAAATTTAACTTTCACACAGTATTAAAATAAATTTTACCTGGTGAAAATTGAACTCCTTTTCAGTGTTAAATATTATTTGTTTTAGTCAAATTAAATCACACTTCGCAGAAATGCATTACTAGTATATCACAGCATTACTAGTATATTACCAGATTATTCCAGAAAATTGAACCTTCAACTCGCTAGAGATAATGTTTTTAGTGCGTTCCACCAACTTAAAATACTTCAAGTATTAACAGCTGTTTCCACCTATTTAAGGTCTCTTTAGTATCGAACAACTTGTAGTGTCACACCGAAGCAAAGAACTACCTGAGCTTATATACTCTTCATGTAAGTCAACAGAGGCGAGATTTAAGAACATCTTTGCCGCGATCGGAACATACAATGCAACCAGGAATGCACGGAAAATTGTTTGAATCGTTTTAACAGAGTGCTTTAGGTTGAAGTAGGTAACTCTCATTTTACAAACAACATAATTAGTAAACATACAGCGGGTTGGTTTCACTAAAGTTTAAAAAAAATCTTTGTTTATATTAACCTTTCCACAGTTGATTTAAATAAATACTTATGGGTCAACTAAATTAATATAGTTAAATGAACTATTCCTTTCTTTCTGTGTAGGTGCACTTCTCAAATATTTTTAAATAATTATTTTATTATTATATGTTTAAACACCGTTTTGGTGTTTGCTGTATATAACATTTTCAACCACAATTCATGGTGTTTATATTAACACCACTTGGTGTTGGATTTTGACACCATTTTAAGATTACTCTTCACACCACAGTTTTAAACAGTGTAAATAAATTTTAAATAGAATAAGGTAAGTTTTAGAATATTATGTACTTTTCAGGGTATAGGGAAATACATGTTAAATGTTAATTGTTTTTATTAAAAAGTGAATATTCCGAGTTTTGGAATGGACCTCCTCAAAAAACTATATTTTGATGTTTTTTTTTAAATGGCTTCAGACTTTCTAAAGGTCACATTTTTTTCAATGCAAGCTAATCATAACCAATTTTTCAGATTCTTTAAATGGTATGTAAGAAATTAGAACCACATTTTATAATTACAATTTTATTTTATCTTAGGTGACACTTTTTGACAACACAAATGATGGTACTGTTAAAAGATCACATTGTGGTACTGTTAAAAGATCACAAGTGGGTCAAGTAACACATCATTTGAAAAGTTAGTATTTAAAAGCTACATATTTTTCAGATTGTAAAAAAAAATTAACAATTAAACCAAATGGTGTCATTTCAAAACATTTTTTAAAAACCCTTTAAAGCATCTGAAAAATAAGTAGTTGGTTCATGAATCATAACTTATGATCAGCTTAGAAAGACTTTTACAATGAGATGAGATGAGATTACACATGAGATGGAAAATGCTTAATTTTTTGAGAACAAAAATTGAGCAAAAACGAAAATAAACGAGAAATTTCCAATTGTCAATGTTTCTTATTTTTTTTGTTTATTCTCAATATATTCGAAAATATTTTGTTTTTCATATTATTCTCAGTTTTTACAATGTTTTTAAAAAGTTTACCAGTTTTATATTAAACGGTTTAATGAAAAGTTAAAAGGAATTTCAGACTCCCCCTTCCTCCATGTCACGCATAATAGCATTACTATAGCATACGATGTCACAGTCTTGACCCCTTCTCCCCCTAAACGTGTGTCGTACTTTATATACGACCCCCAAGTTAAAAAAAGAACTAAAATCACTTCTTAAACTACTATTTTACTAAATTGTTGTCATTAAAAGATCCATAAATAAAATGCTTACTGTCAAAATTGTTTGGTTTTATCCAAAAATTTTCATATATAACTAATTCATCAAGAGGTAAAACAACTACTATTTTACTAAATAATACCATAATACTAAATTTTTTATCATCAAAAGATACCTAAATAAAATGCTTGCTGTCAAAATTGTTTGGTTTTATACAAACATTTTTATAAATAATTAATGAAAAATAATAATAATAATTATTAATTTAAAAAATTATAAAATTAAAAAAAAAAATTGAAATTTATTTTATATTTTAATCAATTAATTATAATTATATAATATTTTATATATAATATAATATAATATCTCTGTGTTTTTTATATAAATTTGATTAATAATTATTATATATAATAATTATTAATCAAATTTATATACGATGTGGCTCCCGTCCCGAGGCGGGACTTAAGTTCAGTCCCGATTGACGTCACACACTGTAAATCCGTTTTTATTCCCCGAGATTTTATAATTTGTGTCAAGCTCGATGGCTTAGATGGTAGGGCGGTCGCTTGGCATGCGAGAGGTACCGGGTTCGATTCCACTAGAAGTTGTCAAACTTTTTTTATTTTTTTTATTTTATAAATTTGTTGTTTCTTTGTTAAAAAGTGTTTTATTTTTATCGTAACATAAATTTGCCCATTTTAGGGCGGGGGGGGCCCAATGGGGCGGGGTCGGTTGGGTTGTGTTGTTGAGTTTGGGTTGGTTTGGTTTTATGACGTAACTAAAGTGCCCTTAACATGTATACAGGTACAATTTATTATTATTATTATTTTATTATAACATAACAAATCTTAAAATTATGACGTCAATCGGGACTGAACTTAAGTCCCGCCTCGGGACGGGAGCCACAGCGATTTATATAAAAAAACACAGAGATAAGTGATGCAGTGGGCCAGCGGCCACTCCACTTGTGTTTCTCGCGAAACGGGTCGCAATGTTGCCATTTTTATCGTGTTTTACGCGAATACAAAAAATTGTACCTCAATAAGAAGTATTATTTAACATACTAAAATTTCCAATTTTTTAATCCAGTGGTTTAAAAAATAAAAGGGGGTATTGTTAGACCCTGTATATTTATTTGGTAACAGTTTGTTTTTCTAATGTATATTAAATAATCTTTTAGTCGTGATCTTTAGGGTTAAAAAAATAAATAAGTCCATAAATTAAATTAATAAAAAGTTCAAATAGTTCAAGTAATTATTACGCATCATTAGATATTTCATAATTTCAAAGACAGCGCTTCTATTTTTCCATTAACTGATAAAAATTATCGCGCTGTATAAAAGCTCATTTTTAGAAACCAAAAGAACACTTACTACTTACTTTTCACTCACTTAACTTAAGATTTAACTTCTCGAATATTTATTATTCATTTAATTATTATGTAAAACTTATTTACAATAAACGATCTTACGAGTCAAAGTGTTAGTTCTTCGTATCCCAACATAAAATTTGGCGCAGTCGTATTGGATTTGGTCACAAGAAGAAGAATAAAAAATCAAGTAAATCAAGAATCAAAAGGGCAACTCATCTATATTTCTTCAACTTGGCGAGTTTCAACTCCTTGGATCAACAAAGAATCATCAAGCAACACAAAGAACCCTCAACCACAACGAAGAACGCACAAGAAAGACAATATCAAACGTAAGTCGTTTATTCCTTTCTTTTTCCTTATTTCTGTTTATCCATTTTATATAGAAGGTTTAAATCTTTTTTTACTTTTCTTAAACATTTATTTGTATTTTCGCGTCTTTTACTATTCACAATGCCTGAAAATAACCCTCAAACGCTTCGAAGTGCTGATAGCAGCAACATAACAGACATTCCTCCACACAAATTAGCTTTTCTTTGTTCACTTATACCTAAATCATTCGACGGAAATCGCACAGAGTCACATATCAGAGTGCGTAATTGCGAAAACGCCTTTAAATTTGCACACAATTCTCAAAATGAACCTCTTATAGCATACGTTATTTCGAAAATAACAGGTAGTGCAAAAGCACAATTGCGCGATAAAGAAATAAACGATTGGAAGGACCTTAAAGAACTTTTAATACAATTATACGCAGACAAAAAACATTACACACAATTAATGGAAGATCTTAATACGATAAGACAAAATTTTAACGAATCTATTCTATCTTTTCACAACAGAGTCGATAAATTATACACCCGCATTGTTAATTGTATTTCCGATAACGACGAAGGCACTCGCAAAGCCCGAGTTCAAATTATTAAAGAATTAGCTTTGCAACGCTTTATCCTTCATAGTCAACCGGAAATATCGCGTTTTTTAAGAAGTAAAAACTCTAATAATTTATCAGACGCTCTAACTAGTGCTTTAGAAGAAGAAAGAGCTCTTCAAATTTCGAAATCTAGTTCTTTAGGATCCCGTCCATCAAAATTCTGCAAAAATTGCAAAACAAAAACTCATAACACACAAGATTGCTTTAAAAATAAAAAATTTAACGTACAATTAAATAAACCTAGCGAAAATTCAAATACAAATAACCATTCAAATACAAATTACAATTCAAATAAAAATTATAAATCAAATGGAAACTATAACTCATCTTATCAATCTAAATTTTGTAATTATTGTAAAAAGAATGGTCATTTAATAGACGACTGTTTCAAACGTCAACGAAAAAATGAAGGAAATAGTTCCAATCAAAATATAAATTATAATTCAAATTTCTCCAATAATACCGAATCTTTAAACGAGAATGCGTCCCAGAACAACGTCGTTTCTGCGGATTGGGAATAATAAAAACCGACGTAAAAATTTTAAATAAGCCCTTTCTAAATAAATCTTGCCGTAGACCTAATAATTTTGGTTGTTATCCGGTTCCAAATAATTCTTGCCGTAGATCTGAAAACTCAGGTTGCTATCCGGTTCTAAATAAATCTTGCCGTAGACCTAATAATTTTGGTTGTTATCCGGTTCCAAATAATTCTTGCCGTAGATCTGAAAACTCAGGTTGCTATCCGGTTCAAAATAAATCTTGCCGTAGACCTAATAATTTTGGTTGTTATCCGGTTCCTAACAATTGTAACAAAATAATTAAAAATCTTAAAACATTTAATATTCTTTTAAATAATAATGTAAGTCCGTGTATCGAAACATATTGTGATAACATTAAATTAAAATTTTTAATAGATACGGGAGCATCTGTATCACTTTTAAAAAATCAAGCGCATCTTTCTACTTTATTATCAAATCTTAATATTAATGACAAAATTTTATTAAATGGGCTTAGTGCTAATTCTCCTGTAGAAACAGCAGGAAGCATAATCCTTTACCTTAGTCTAAACGATCAACCTATACCAATTAAATTTCAATTAGTTGATCAAAATAATAATATACCCTACGACGGTATCATAGGAAACGATTTCTTATCATTACAAGGCGCAATAATAAATTTAAACAATAGTGAGTTACAATTAAATTCACTAAAAATACCTTTAAAAATTATATCTCAAATTCCTAATAATCATAATAATGAAAATTTATATTCAGTTGTATTAGAACCTAGATCAGAAACAATTATCAAAATTGAAATCTTAAACAAAAATTTATCACAGGGTATCTGTCCAGAAATAAATATTGCCGAAGGTGTATTTTTAGCAAAAGCTATTCTCAAAGTAGAAAATGGCACTGCCATTACTACTATATTAAATACTCAAAATCGAAAATTAAAAATAAATAAATTACAAGTTTTTCTAGAACCTTTTGAAGAAAAACAATCTACAATCTTTATTAATGTTAAAAATCAATCAGTAACAAATAATCGCATCAAATTACTTAAAGAAAATCTAAGACTAGACCATTTAAATCCCGAAGAAAAATATTCTATTTTAAAATTATGCGAGCAATATAACGACATTTTTTATCTTCCTAATGACACATTAACTCACACAAGTATTCTCGAACACGAAATTAAAACAACCGACCCTACCCCAATTGCAACAAAAATTTATAGATTCCCAGAAGTTCACAAAAGAGAGGTCGAAAAACAAATCGAAAAAATGCTTAAACAAAAAATTATCAGACCATCAGTCTCTCCTTATAATAGTCCCTTATGGATTGTACCTAAAAAATTAGACGCATCAGGTGAACGTAAATTTAGAATTGTAATTGACTTTCGCAAATTAAATGAAATTACGGTTGGTGATAAATTTCCCTTACCAAATATCGAAGATATTTTAGATCAATTAGGACATTCAAAATACTTTACAACCCTTGACCTCGCGTCCGGATTTCATCAAATTCTCATGAAAAAGGAAGATATTGCTAAAACTGCTTTTTCTAGTCCATTAGGTCATTACGAATATCTGCGAATGCCATTTGGTTTAAAAAATGCACCAAGTACATTCCAAAGAGCAATGAATGCTGCCCTAGTGGGTTTACAAGGCCTTCAATGCTTTGTATACTTGGATGACATCGTTATTTTTGGTAGTACACTAGAAGAACACTCTTTACGTTTAAAAAATGTTTTTGACAGATTAAGAAATAATAAATTACTTTTACAACCCGATAAATGCGAATTTATGCATAAAGAAGTCGCGTATCTTGGTCATGTTATAAATGAAAAAGGTGTCTCACCGAATCCAAATAAAATATCAGCTATTAAAAACTACCCTCAACCTAAAACTCCAAAACAAATTAAACAGTTCTTAGGACTCATTGGTTACTATCGTAGATTCATTAAAGATTTTTCAAAACACGCGAAACCATTAACACAATTGCTTAAAAAGGATACTCAGTTTACCTGGGGACTTGAACAGGAAAACTCATTTTGTCATTTTAAAAATATTTTATCTCAAGAACCAATTCTTCAATTTCCAGATTTTTCTAAAGATTTTATTTTAACCACAGATTCATCAAACTTTGCAATAGGTGCCATTTTGTCACAAGGTGAAATTGGTAAAGATTTGCCAATCGCATATGCCTCTCGCACATTAAATAAAGCCGAATGTAATTATTCTACTACTGATAGAGAACTTTTAGCGATCGTTTGGGCTACACAACACTTTAGACCATACTTATATGGTAAAAAGTTTATTATCTGTACAGATCATCGTCCACTTAAATGGTTAGCAAATTGTAAAGATCCTAATAGTAGATTAGTTCGTTGGAGACTTAAACTCGAAGAATTCGAATACGAAATTCATTATAAACCAGGTAGAATAAATTGTAACGCTGACGCACTTTCGCGAAATCCCGAAAATATTCAAATCAACTTAAATAAAAATAAATTAGAAACTTATAGCGATTTTATTAAATTCCATTATATGAATCAAAAATTAGCTGACATTGAAACGATAAAAGATAATGTTTTTTCAAAATTTCCCAATATTCTTTTATATTCAAAAGATCTTGATGAAAACAATCCTTGTTACGAAAGTCTTATTATTAATCAAGACATTAATCAATTAAATCATGACAACATTAATCTTTATGACACTATTACTTTAAAAAACTCAAATAATCAAACCACATTTTTAGTAATTTCAAAATTAAATCATTTTGACAAAATAACTTACAATGACTTATTTTACTCTTTGCAAAAACTCCGGTCTATTCTTTTAACAAATAAGATTTTTACAGTATATCTTAAAAATCCTGTAGAAGAAAATAAAAATATCAAACAAGATTTATTTAACGAATTAATAGAATTTTTATTCTCAAAATCAAATATCAAAATTGTACTTGTAAACAAACCAAAATTTTGTCCTAAAACCCGCGAAGAAATAAAAAATATTTTACAAGAGAATCATTCTTCGTCAGTAGCCGGTCATCCCGGATTTTTAAGAACTTATCATAGAATTAAAGAAAATTATAAGTGGCCAAATATGAAAGGTGATATAAAACACTTTATTAAAAGTTGCCAATCTTGTCAAATTAACAAATTAGTTCATAAAACCCCAAAAGCTCCTATGGAGATAACTACAACGAGCGAACGACCTTTTCAAAGATTAGCTATCGATGTAGTTGGTCCCTTATCGTTAACAGAGGCAGGCAATAAATTTATCGTTACCATGCAAGACGATCTAACAAAATACTCATATGCAACATCTGTACCTAATCACGAAGCAAAAACAGTCGCTGACGTACTTTTGCAATTTATTTGTATATTTGGTATACCCGAGACAATCTTAACAGATCAAGGTACAGACTTCACCTCAAATCTAATTAAAGAAGTAAATAAACTTTTTAAAATTAAACACATTTTATCTAGCCCTTATCATCCCCAAACGAACGGTAGTTTAGAAAGAAGCCACTTGACTCTAAAAGAATATTTACGACACTACATAAACGATAAAACAACTAATTGGGACGAATACGTACCCTTAGCTATGTTCACTTACAATACCCACTATCATAAATCTACTAAATTCACACCTTACGAACTACTCTTTGGTCATAAAGCTTTTATACCTAGTACTCTTACCTGTAAACCAGAATTTAAATATACTTACGATGATTATTATTCTAACTTAAAATTAAAACTAAATAGGTCATTCCAACTAGCTCGAGAAAATATAATAAATGCCAAAGAAACTTCTAAAATTTATTATGATAGAAATGTTCATTCACACAATTTTAAAGTAGGCGATTTAGCATATATCCTAAATAAAAATATTACACCCGGTATTAGCAGAAAATTACAGCCAAATTATAAAGGTCCCTATAAAATCATAAACATTCATCCTAATCAAACGGTCAAAATACAAATTAGTCACAAGAAAACATCAGTCGTTCATCATAATTTATTAAAACCTTTTGTTCCAGAAGATGAAAACCCTTCTCGTTCTGACACTAATTAACATATTAACACTCCCGCCTATATCCGGTAATATCCCCTATAAAAACCAAAAATTAGATTTTAAATCAGGAATATTTTATCAAGACTTAGGTCAAGTAAAACTAACCCAAGACTATTTTACACTCTTATCATTTAATAATATAAGCATTTACGAAATGAAATTAAAATTTGCCGAAAAATCTTTTTATATCTCAAAACCCTTATGCATGCACCCTAACGATAAAAATGTAACATTCAGACATTCTGAATTTTTATGCAAAGAATCTCTAGAATTAATAGAAATTCGACTTGAAAAATTAAATAAAAAACTCGAAGCCATAAACCACCTAACAGGTCATGAACCTGATAAAATGTCACTTAGAGTAAAAAGAGGATTAATTAACGGTGTATCTTATACATTTAAATAGTTATTTGGAATCCCCGATGCAGATGATGCAGAATATTATAATGACGCAATTCATGCAGTAGTAAATCAAAATCAAGACATGCAAAAACTTTTAAAACAACAAGTTCATATAATCTCTGAAGCGATCTCTGGTTATAATAAGTCAGCATTGACACTTAAATTTAATGAAGAAAAGTTAAACAAAAATATAAAAATATTTAATAAATTTTCAAACTCAAGCATTATTAGAATAAATTCATTAACCTACGTTCAAACAGTAATGGATCATTTAAATTTATTATCTCAAATTACCGAAGAATTAGACGAAGAATTCGATGTTATTATTTCTTCAATATTATTTTCCAAACAAAATATTTTACACCCTTCAATAATTACTCCAAAATCTTTACGCGAAGAATTATTGAAAATTAATAATAAAAGAACAGATTTAGATTTTCCAATAGACCTAGATGATAATGCAAACATTTTTAAATACACGCAAATATGTTCACTCTCAGTAGTTTACACAAATAAAGTTTTAATTTATGCAATTAAGATACCACTAGTAACTAAAGATTTGTATCAACTATATAATTTGATTCCCTTACCTGTCCAATATCAAAACTCTTCAATATACTCCTATATAAACCCTTCTTTCCCTTACCTTATCCTAAGTACGACAAGAACGTATTATGGAGAGATGTCAGAATTATCGAAATGCCAGAAGATATCACCATCCGAGTACATTTGTTCCAACATCATCATACATCTAATCAAGGAAAGACCAACCTGCGAAACGATTCTGAAACTTCAAAAACCTGAAAAAATCCCATCAAACTGCGACACCAAAACCATGAAGTCAGAAATCGAAGTTTGGCATCCCCTCTCAACAAATCAATGGCTATACATCTTAACACAACCAGTCACTGGAACCATAAGCTGCGAAAATTATGGTGCTTCACAAATCACAGACGTTGTACTTCAAGGCTCCGGTATTTTTACATTACAACCGAAATGTAAATGCTACACTACATCCACGTTATTGACTTCAACTTCCAACCAAACGTCAAATTATACAAACTTTATACCTTTACTGGACATCAATAAAGACGATTGCTGCATCAAGGAGCAATCCTACCTCAAAAATGAAGAAATGTCTTCAATCAAACTCCATAGCCTCAACCTCAATGAACTGAGTCATGCACAACATAAACTCCAACAGTTCGACGACGTCCTACAGAAAAATATAAACCAACCATTCATTATCAACCATTCCAAATGGTACAACATCTTCTTTGGAATAATTGGAACATTAGTAATGCTAATAATATGCTACTATGTTTGTTGCCGATGTTGTCGTTGCAGATTTCTAAACTCAATAAAGAAATATTTCAACCCCGACCAATGCCGTCACCTGGTTTGTATCAACAGCCACAATACTGTATCTGATAACCGAGTCAACCTGGATGATTTTCCACCTCACAGAAGAAGCTATCGTAGTCTCAACTCCGAAGCAGATGCAATGCCCATGGAGGACTTAGAACCTGTCTACACGGAGATGCGTAAGCCTCGTCTTTCGAAGAAATCTTTTAAAATTTAATTTCATAATTTTAGTTTTGTTTAGTTATATAATTACCACTATTTTATTTTATTTTAATTTTTATTTTATATTTTGTACACTAATTTCATAATTATAGTTTTGTTTAGGTTTTATAATAACAACAATTATATTTTAATTTTTATTTTATATATTGTACACTTTAAATTTTAATTGTATCTTTGTAGTTTACTTAGTGTTTTATAAGTTTTAGATTGTATAATTTAACCATTTAGTGTTTCAATAGGATTTTTAACCCTTATCGAAACACTTAACGGGGGAGGTTTGTTAGACCCTGTATATTTATTTGGTAACAGTTTGTTTTTCTAATGTATATTAAATAATCTTTTAGTCGTGATCTTTAGGGTTAAAAAAATAAATAAGTCCATAAATTAAATTAATAAAAAGTTCAAATAGTTCAAGTAATTATTACGCATCATTAGATATTTCATAATTTCAAAGACAGCGCTTCTATTTTTCCATTAACTGATAAAAATTATCGCGCTGTATAAAAGCTCATTTTTAGAAACCAAAAGAACACTTACTACTTACTTTTCACTCACTTAACTTAAGATTTAACTTCTCGAATATTTATTATTCATTTAATTATTATGTAAAACTTATTTACAATAAACGATCTTACGAGTCAAAGTGTTAGTTCTTCGTATCCCAACAGTATTTTAACTAACTGTACATTAAGAAAATAAAATCGCGAATTTTAAAACATACCCATGGGACTTTTTATCAAATTTAATACTAAAATTAAGTAGTTGTAGTTATTTTATGTATACGGTAATCTTTACGGCCCTGCGTTAGAATCAGGATAAGAGATTTTAGCAAAATAAAATGTACAATGTATATTATTATTACTATTATTACCTACATGCAAAATATTTTTTTATTCCATAAAGCTTAATTAAGATGGTCTGGAAAAAACAATTTAAACAATATATTTGGTTTCTGTTATAGATATTTTAATTGCACCTGTGGGTTGATAAATGTAAATTTAATATTCAATAATACACTTTATTAAAAATGATGTCACCGTTATCATAAAAAGACATCGAATAGGCAATATATCAAGGAAATAAATCGCAAAATTGAAATTCTACAGAATAAGTTCTTATTTGCAAAAGAAATAAATAACTAGCTTCTCCTCTTATTAAATTTTATTACCCGCATGAAGATGTGAATAGATAAAAACTGTTTAACATCTTCCTATAATTATGGACATGTATACCACGTAATCTTGTAGCCAAGTTTAAAAACGGTATATTTTTGTAGAAAATATTAAGTCCCTATTTTAAAAAATACTCACCAAAAATGTTAATAAGCGTAATTATTATTCATTCAGTACTCGTATACGTATGTTGATAAACAAGCGGTTCAAATTGCACAAACGATTCACCGTATGCTGACCACTTAAACCAAGAGGTCTATTAAATTCAATTTGCATCAAAATCTGTGCCTAATCGTTTGTCAATACTTTTACATATATTTCACGACAGAACTCTTGCATGAGGACAAATTTTTGCCCATTAAAGTCGAAGAACCATAGTTTCGATTTTTAGCTTTTTTATCAACGAGGAAGATGTGGATAAAAACTACCTTAAATTAAAAAAATATTGACGGAACAATAATATCAAACCAAATTTTACAAAATGGATTTGACAATAATGTATTGGCACTGTGAAAGAAATCACTAGGAAAAATTAAAAACAAGATTTACACTAGTAGGTACTGGGGTCTGGTGTCCCGACAATGACTGTACCATAGTGATTTATTATGGCGGCGGCGTTTTCTAGGCTCTAATTCATTCATCTTCATGGGATGGCCGACACGCACGCGGCACTGCTCCTCGTTACAGGCCAACCACTTGTTGATCTTTTTATACGTTTTCTTCTGCAGTTATCGATACAATGTTAATAACACTCGTTTAATGGATTTCCATTTGGTCTGCTCTTGACTCGCTTAAACTAAATTGCGTCTACGCAGATATTTCAATCACGATTCTACATATAGGAGAAATATTAACATTGATTTATAGAGTTAAATATAAGGATAAGGATTTTTGTAATTAATTTATAAGCAAAAGTTTAAAGGATTTAAAGTATTTGGTATCTATATTTCTAGACCTATTATTATATATTTTTTGTCACACTGTTTAAAATATCTGTGGTGTAAAGAGTAATCCTAAAATGGTGTCAAAATCCAACACCAAGTGGTGTTAATATAACACCATGAATTATGGTTGAAAATGAACACCAAAACGGTGTTTATCTAAAAATATTTGAGAAGTGCACCTACACAGAAAAAAAGGAATAGTTCATTTAACTATATTAATTTAGTTGACCCATAAGTATTTATTTTTTTGTGGATCACGTGATGTTCTTAAATCTCGCCTCTGTTGACTTACATGAAGAATATATAAGCTCAGGTAGACTTTTGCTTTGGTGTGACACTACAAGTTGTTCGATACTAGACCTTAAATAGGTGGAAACAGCTGTCAATACTTGAAGTACTTTAAGTTAGTGGAACGAACTAAAAACATTATCTCTAGCGAGTGGAAGGTTCCATTTTCTGGAATAATACCACTGGTAATATACTAGTAATGCGTCAAGGAACTTCCTGTTTCCTTTTTTTTTCCTTTTTTCTGTGTAGTATGATTTAATTTGACCACAAACACATAATATTTAACACTGAAAAGGAGTTCAATTTACACCAGGTAAAATTTATTTTAATACTGTGTGAAAGTTAAATTAACACCATTTTAGTATTTGAATTTACACCGGACCAACGAACCATATTTAACACCATTTTGGTTTGTATCGATATAGACCAAATATGGTGTTAATTTGGTTTTAAAATGGTCATGAAATTTTGAATAGTGTAATTTCGACAAAAACTGTTGGTTGTTCTTGTCTTCTTAAGAAGTAAGGGTGGAACTAAAAGAGCACTTTTTATTGATTTATTTTTCTGCAGTAATGACTAATACGAAGTATACATAAGTAAATTTATATAAATTTCCTCACGTGTTCAAAAAAAATAAAATAACAAAGTAGTAAGAAAAATAACAGAGAGGAGATCAGTAGAGGAAGTATTAAGAGAAATTCCAAAAATAAGATGGGAAGATCAAATACATAATCATATTTATAGTAAGTTAAGGTCCCCCCCAAAAGGGAAAGGGAAAAGGGAGTAAATTCTTTAATAAAATTAGAAAAAGTGTTCAACTCTTAAGAAATAGCCATTTCCATTTTATAATAATTAAAAATCATTGTCCAACTTTTGAAGTGGCGAAATTAATTGATTCTTACTCTTTTAATTAATTACCAAAAAAGTATTTTAGCTAGTTCCGACTAGTATTTTATTCCAATTCCATGTAAAAAATTAATTTAATCAATAAATTTTAACGAGTAAACATTTGTCATTTTGCCAAAACAAAACAAATTACAATAATTTAAATACCACCCACCCGCAAGAGACTTAAATCTACAAAAATAATGTGTAAAAGGTCAATGTTTATTTTATTTAAAAACGTCAATTTAAAAACAGTTTTAATTTAAACTCCGTAACATTGTTTTTTAATGAGATAATTAACTCGGAATCATATAATTGCCGTAAAAACAACTGGTAGGTGCCAATTAATTAATTAAGCGGTACAAAGGAAATGTTTTCACATCCAGAATAAAGTCAATTCAAATTAAATGAACACAATTTTAGATTATATTTTGTTATTGTAGGTGAAACAAACATATGTATTTGTGATTTGATCCTGCAAATATCTAAGACTAACTATTAAAAAGAAGAGCCTTTGATACCTTATTTAATGCAGAGGGTTTTCAAAACCAAGTATGTCCCGAAAATTGGAAGTAAAGATATCTAGTATATATACTACTATATACTACAGTTAAATAATGGCAATTAAAATGTTGGATTTTGACAAAGCGGATGTGGTATATTTTAAATTAATGAATCAACATTTTGTGTTGCATATGTATAAGGTTTTTGCAATCTATCCACAAACACGAAAACATTATTATTTTTTTCGGTCATATTATGTTGAATAATGAATGAAAGAGGCGTGTTTCAGTGACTTTACATCCCGGAACAATTTGCATATATAATGAAGGCTTATTTTAATAAATTTTATGAATTATGTTTACTAGATTAGCTAATAAATTTAAAGCTATTTAATTATTTATAATTTTGACTTGATGGAACTATCCTTAATCAATGGAGCTAAGATGTTTTAAATAGGTAGTAAAATTTCTAATATTATTTATGCTTTTGGATAGTTTACAAAAACACCTGCGTTTAATAATATAAAGGAATATTTGATGATCCTTTATGGTTTGTAAATACATATGGAGGGGTGAGAAGCAAAAGGGTACAAGTGCATTTTAGCATGAAAATAAGTGCAGAATTAGGTAGTAGAGTAAATTTTTTTTAAATTTTCTTATAATGTGAAAATAGTAAGAATTCTGCATGTTGATTAATGCAAACATTGAAACATGTATCCAACTCCATTTCTCTTTTTTGCACTTGTACCCTTTTGCTTCTTACCCCTTAATATAGATACTAGGATGGTCCACAATTGTATAAAGAAAAAAAAACTTTGAATCTTGCTTCCAGATTAGGAAATTTTTGTATGTGATTATATAATAAAAATCGTACCAAATTTGAACCCTCTAGATTGCCATTTACTGCTCGCCCCGAAGGCAAATATACCATTAAGCTAAATTCAGAACCTTGAAATTTTTGTAATAAATTAGTGAGTTCAATTATACTTATACTTAAAGAGAAATGATCATTTACAATGACTATTTCCCTCGTCTTAATTTCCACCAATCACAAACACGCAATTTTGAATTACAAATGGTTTCTAGGTGAAAAAACTGTGTGACAGCACCTGTCAGCAGTTTATTCGAGTTTACCCCGCGGCAAAACTTGACAGCTGCTGTCACCAAAAATTGCAATTTATATTTTAATTGTTAACTGTTACTCATGAAATAGTCTTGTCAAATACCATTCGGGCATCTAATTTTTCCTGTGAAAAAAAAATCGAAAAAACACAATGCTAAGTAATATTTTTTAACAAAATGCATTCGTGCAGGTGCAAAAATCCTCCTCTTCGACTCGGATTTTTGTTGCCACCAGCACTCATGCTTTTTGTTAAAATATTACTTAGCAACGTGTTTTTTCGATTATTTTCGGAAAAATTAAATGCCCTTATGATATTACTTACGACTATTTCCCTCGTCTTAATTTCCACCAATCACAAACACGCAATTTTGAATTACAAATGGTTTCTAGGTGAAAAAACTGTGTGACAGCACCTGTCAGCAGTATTCGAGTTTACCCGCGGCAAAACTTGACAGCTGATGTCACCAAAAATTGCAATTTATATTTTAATTGTTAACTGTTACTCATGAAATAGTCTTGTCAAATACCATTCAGGCATCTAATTTTTCCTGTGAAAAAAATCGAAAAAACACAATGCTAAGTAATATTTTTTAACAAAATGCATTCGTGCAGGTGCAAAAATCCTCCTCTTCGACTCGGATTTTTGTTGCCACCAGCACTCATGCTTTTTGTTAAAATATTACTTAGCAACGTGTTTTTTCGATTCTTTTCGGAAAAATTAAATGCCCTTATGATATTACTTACGACAAAAATTAACGATTTATATTAGTGGAATTTGATGGTGGTATCTTGAGGAGGGGTGGCTGCATAACTAATCTTTTAAAATTAAAAATAGCACACGAATTTACGGCTAGAAAAAAAATCACAAGGTATTTTTCCTGAACTTTGTGTCGCTGATTTTAGGATGGTTTACCTTTTGGTTTTGACTAAAATCATTGAGTGAGGCCACTAAACGCTAAAATGGATGCGTTAAAATACTGTAGAATTTGCTAAATACTTCTTTTAACGAAAATTTAAACATAGGCAAGCTCCTGGTTTAATTGTTTACCGATATAAGGAAAGAGACCCCCCAAAGACAATAAATCGTAATTTTTCTTTACATATTTTATGACCAAACGCCATGACTTTCAATAATTATAATAATTATTATTCAATAATTATTATAATTAGTGGAAAAGGTTAAAAGTATGTTAACTTTTTCCAATAATTGAAAAGTCCTACCAATAATTTTGTTCTAAATCCTTACATTGAAATGCAGGGGTTACAATCTATGTTAATTAAAACCACTAATTTATTTCACTAATTTTAAGGTTCTGAATGTAGATTTAATGCCACTTGTTTCTGTATCTGCTTGTGTTTTTTTCGAATTTCATATGGACTGGGTAACCAAAAGTTTTTGGTCTAGATCTACAAAATTTTGGCTTTATTGTGGTGCCTAGTTAAGGTAAAAATGGTTAAAATTATTAAACCTATCATACATTCTATGTGAGTGATTTTCTTTACCTTCAAGTATTAGAAACAAAAGATAATTTTAAAAAGCCGATATTCTTCAACTAACTGGCTTCTCCGACAGTCAATTTCAAGTTTTTTACAGTATGACTTCCTTGTGGATTAGATTGTTTCCGATTAGTTTAATTTCACCATTTAGAGGGCAAGACTTCTATTTGGCAGCGTACCAGTATGAAAAAACTAGCAAAACTTTATCAACGATAATTACCCTCTTATATATGCCTACAAGACAATTATCGCTTGATTACAGCGACTATTTCCCTCGTCTTAATTTCCACCAATCACAAACGCGCAATTTTGAATTACAAATGGTTTCTAGGTAAAAAAACTATGTGACAGCACCTGTCAGCAGTTTATTCGAGTTTACCCGCGGCAAAACTTGACAGCTGTTGTCACCAAAAATTGCAATTTATATTTTAATTGTTAACTGTTACTCATGAAATAGTCTTGTCAAATACCATTCGGGCATCTAATTTTTCCTGTGAAAAAAATCGAAAAAACACAATGCTAAGTAATATTTTTTAACAAAAAGCATTCGTGCAGGTGCAAAAATCCTCCTCTTCGACTCGGATTTTTGTTGCCACCAGCACTCATGCTTTTTGTTAAAATATCACTTAGCAACGTGTTTTTTCGATTCTTTACGGAAAAATTAAATGCCCTTATGATATTACTTACGATAATTGTCTACTATATTACTAATCGATAATTCCATTGTATCTACGTATCCATGGCAATTAATAAAAATAACGTCAGTTTTTATTTTAATGTGACAGTTATTTTAAAGTTTTGGTAAAGAATCATTTGAATCAATTATTGAATAATGTTAAATGAAGTTTTGTGTTGAAATTAAAATGAAAATGTTATTCTTTGATTTAATTAGTTTATTCGTGTAATTATCTAAACAAATTACACTCGTGCATAAAAATAATCAGATAATTTTGCATTCAAGCATATTGCCTTTTAAAAAATGCATTCGGTCATTTTCATATTTTGAGGAAAGGGCCCTCCACCTTCGGTGTCGGGCTCTTTCCAAAATATGAAAATGAACTCATGCATTTTTTAGGCAATATGCTTTCAAGCAAAATTATCGATAATTTTTAAGCACTTGTGTAATTACCCCCGATAATTAGCTCTTAACAAACACCGTACTCGTCAAAGCGAAAATAATATTGTGCGTGAGAAAATGTTTAGAATAAAGACGCTCTGACTAAAATAAACAAGGTTGACAACAAAGTTTTCTTGCTAAAGTAAAGAGAAGATTTTTTGAGTAGCAAGGAAGAATAGAAAGAGGTAGCGCACAGTGGTCGCAATACCGAAAAAGCTGGCAAAACTACCTTAAAGTTTTAGATTTGATTGGAACTTACTTTACTTTGGTTTTGAGGTCGCTGATACGATTTTGAGGATATTTATTAAAACTTAGTAATAAACAATCCAATATGACCGACTTATTAAAAAAAAAACTAAAATCGATCGATCGATTTTGAGGTATCTTATTAGGAAATTAGTAATTATTATTAAATTTATAAGTTAAAAATTATGTATCGAAATTGATCAAATTATTAAAACAATTTGTATTCGATTGTTTTGGCATGCCTTATTGCAAAATTTATGAAAAAATGTTTACATTAAAATTGGCGGATCTAAAATGGGCAACTACTACTCGTATATCTTAAAACATTATTAGATAATATATAAGGGACTGTCTACGTGTCCTACTAGTAGGATTTATAGCCTGTTCGCTAAATATCCGACTATAGTTTATATAATAGGACAAATAGTAGTAAGGCTAAATATCCTACTATTATTCAGAATTCGGCAAAAACAACACTCAAAAGTGAGGTTAGTTTAGGTTTTTACACCATTTGTTTGACTGCAATAATTAAATTATAATGGATTGCAACGTTGGAGAGAAATTCAATTCCTTTTTCGAGATACAGACATTTATAAAGAAGTATGAAGATCAAAACTTTGTCAATTATTATTTGTACGTTGTACGTGAAAAATCCTATTTCCACGTCTGAGGCGGACGTTGCCCTGCGTTTTTTTCATTAGTTTTATGGGTGTGGGGCTGTTTTGTGCTTTTATTTACTTTTTAATGTAACTGTGGTTACGCAGGTACACTGCATTGTGCCATACCAAACCAACCCAAACTTAACAACCTAACCCAACTGACCCTGCCCTTAGATATATTATACCTCTATTGCTCAATGGGAAGGGAGGGCCCAATGGGGCGGGGTCGGTTGGGTTGGGTTGTTAAGTTTGGGTTGGTTTGGTATGGCACAATGTAGTGTACCTACATAACCAAGATGACAGCTAATCATCATAACCTTGGCAATAAAATTTTTTCCCCAATTTTTCCGGTTTTTTTTTCGACACTTTAAAATCCTAATCTGTATAATGGAATTAAATGACCACTGATTGATGATTTATTATTAATTAAATTAAGAGTGGATGTGTTATTTTACATTCAATATATATTTAAATAAAAGATTTTGTCCCTCTGTTCTAATATGTTAGAACATATAGAATATAAATGTTTTCATTTTTTTAAATAATATTAAGGATGATTAAAATAATGTTTAAATTACAAATTATTTGGTAAAAAACCCAATGTGAATAATCAAAGACAGGTTTTATATTCCGAATAGGGAGCCTTAAGGCTCCCTTTAGTTCTTTTTTTAAACTAAAACTAACACAAACTTAGTTAGCTGGCTTAATTTTTTTCTTACTTGATATCATGGTTTATGAAATACGCTGAATGGTAGGATATTTAGCTTTGGTACTATTTGTCCTATTAGTAGGATATTTAGCGAACTGGCTATACATCCTACTAGTAGGATACGTAGACAGTCCCAATATATAAATGTTTGATCGGATGGTATTTCGGGTTCTGGAAAAATGTGAATAATAATTCAGGTACTGCGTACCTACAACAATGCATTAATTTTACTGCGCAGTAACGCAGTAACGCTCGATCTCCGGCGTTCATAACTTTTCACTCAGTTATTTCTCGGTCAACACTGAGGTTAAAAAAATTGCGGATGACTTTTCTCAATACATCATAATGTACATACCTGCTGAAGTATCCTTCATTAAAATAAATCGGAAACAGACACTTTAATCAAAAACTGCATTGAATATCGGAAAAGAGATGCAGCTTACCGACTTTTAGGGATTATGTGTTGCCTTCTATAAAACGGGACATTTCTAAATTAAAAAATCATACCTAATTTTTACCGACTTTTGGCTAGCTTTTTCGTGATCGGAACGAAAATGAAAAAAAGTTACAAAATTATTATGCAAAAAGGGATAATGAAGATACGTCTGGGACAATTTTAAAACTATCTACGTCTTCTTATAAAAACTCTGAAATAAAATTGTGAGCTTGGTTTATGTAAGATATTGGAATGAAGCATTACTTACAATTAAGCTTCCTATAATAATATTCAACTCTAGGTAATCTTAAAGGTTATTTAAAGCAACGGTGGTAATCTAAAGCGTCCACCGATTGTCTACATTGCATTGATAAATAAACTAAGGAAAATTAGATGTAATGAAGAAAATTTTGTTACTAAATGAAGCAGATTCTTCATTGGCCACCTAAGAATCTAGTGAAAAGTTGTTACAAACCAAGGACGAAGAACAGATGCAGTATATTCTTAGTCTAGTTAAGCAAATTACCGCAAACAGTTTTCTCATACATCAAAAACATCCTTTATATCGTAGTGTTTAATTTTAGTGTTTTATATTCCTATTTTTACAATAAAAAATCAGCCGTAAGCAATGTTATCCATAAATTTTTGTTCATGTGTATTCTGTTTGTAGCATTTTTGTATTTTTCACTTTATTTTTAAAAACTTTCTACTACTAAGTAAACATACATTTTCAGATTATATGATTTTTCTGTCCTCATAATATAATTTACGGCTGCTCTCAAAATAAAATCACAACTATTCTGGTAACACTAAAAGTTGATGTGTGTTTTTATGAAGTTTTATCTTTGTGGCGCCGAATTTTATACGGAAAACTTTATAAAAGCAATTTTAAACAGTATATAATAATTCAAAGTACTTACTCAATAATGGATCTATTTGTTTCATGTTACGCTTTCGATAGTGTCATAGATAACAAAACTTTTGGCAGAACAATTTGGGTCAAATGAAGGTGAACTAGAAAACATTTTAACAAAAAACTTTTTCTTTAAAACGTTTTATTTATTTTACTTACTGAAGTTGCCAACTCTTAAAATTGTATTGTTTTGGTGTTGGATAAAAACAATAACTTTGCCTATTAATAATTATTATTGGCCTACATTTTATCTTTAAGGTACAGTTTTATTTGTTAAACGATACATAATAACCATTATTAAATGTATAAAGTGAGGCTATCTAAATAGATTCAGAACTGTCAGCAGCCTATAGGCTGTCAAAATAATTTGGACCAATCGGATAATAGTTATTTGTTTTACAAGTGTTGAAAAGCGACTTTTTCATGCGAGTGCTTAAGTTGCCCACGAGGCCGTCAGGCCGAGTGTGCATTAACACGAGCTTGAAGAAAGCTTTTCTTACAAGTAAAACACAATGTTTTTTCTACCACCCTCTAATTTTTTATTATTTTCAAATACAAAACAAAATAACCTAAAAACGTGTTTGACAGTAAAATTAATTTAATCTTATTCTTTTAATTTTTAAGGTTTAAGTTACTTAAAATCAATATACTTACCTTCTCAATTTAAATAAAAATACCAAAAATTAGAATTTATTATACAAACACAAATAATTGTGTTCTAAATGATATTTATACACATACAAATGCAATAAAAATGTCAAACGATGCTGTCAATTTCTTTTCACACAAACCTGTCACTTTTCATACAGAAATGTCACTTTACATTCGAGTTTTGCCTTGCCAATGAAAAGATTCATTTTCTAAGGAACGATGCCATTACGAAATAGTGGTCGTAGAAAAAGTTTTTTTACATCCTATACTTAGGAGATAATCGAATACAAAAATTAAACTTAAATTATTAAAAGCTTGAAAATAAAATATTTTATCTTTAAGCGGTCTATAAATTAAACTTAATTGTCATAAACCCTCTAAAGTAATTGATTGTGGCTTAGGCCCATAATAGTATATTATGTATTAAGTTTTATACACGCAATTTTAGTTATGTTTGATTAGACACGAGCAAAGCTTGCCAGCGATTGTTTAATATAAATGTGTATCTAGAGAATTTAATAAAACGAGTTACATACTATAAGTAGGTACTTTATCTAGGACGAATACAAAAAATAATTTAAAGCCAATTTTATTTGTTTAAAATTTGACATCTGTCAACTGTCAACGGATTTAACCTCACTTTTTCCCAATTTATAATAAAGCCAACTTTAGCCCGTGACCAAAAAGCGTCAAAAGGCCACTGTTGCTTACTTTATCCCGTGACTGAAACGCCATATAGTCACAGCTTATCAATACGTCACTGTTCTTTGGATCAATAATAAAATTCGACATCTGTTAGACGGTTCTAACCTTACTTTCTACATACAGGAAAACTTGTTTTGATACAATATTATAAATAATTTATAATAATTCATAATATATAAAAAATTTAACCTGTAGAGATATAATTGTGCTAATATTAACAGAGCAAAAATCCTAATAGTGTAAATTTTTCTAATTATTTATTATCATAATTATTATTATCAGACTATTTTCAAAACAAGGTTTTCTCCTGAAAGCCAAGCAATGTTAACCAGTTACAAGAAGTCGTAAAGTTCCATCTGGTAAAACAAGCTTCTTCCGCCAGTGATCAAAGATATCTACCACATATTTTTGCCCATTGCAATTTCATTCAAGATATTCATTCAGGAATTCTCAGTTTAAAATAATATACTTGTAAAAAGTATGTTTACTGGAGTTTGAAAAAAAAATGTTTGATGCCGTTTAATCCTGCCTAAAAGATTACACTTTTTCAATTTAATGAAATGGGAAAAGTTTCATAACTGGGTAGCAAATAGAAATACAGCGGCAATACACATATTGTTGTAGGTTTTTTTACTTTATTTACTTTATATTTTAAAAATTAGGTATTTTAATAATATCGGAGGACAAAATTTCATTATTTAATAATGAAATAAATTTCATTATTTAATAATGAAATAATTAAAAAAACGTGTGTATTTATTTTTTCGTTTTTGTTGGGCCACCCTTTATAAATTATGCAATCCACCTGTACATTGTACAGTATACAATAATTTTTATTTGCCCTTAGTAAATTAAATTTATGATACTTATGATTGTTATATTACACAATATAATATATATTATGGCGATTAAGTTTAAATTTATTTAAATGGGTACGTTATTTTGCATACATTTATTATAACTTTGAATATATATGTTCTTATTTACAACATCCAAGCAGATCTGTAGATGACCGTGACATTTTAAAATTATAGTATGCAACTGTATCTTAAAAACTGTTTATTTTAATCTAAATTGTCAAATTTATAACTGAATTAATTAATTTACATGCTTTTACAAGATCAATTAATTAAAAATACATCGGTAACCACTATAATTTTACGGCTATGCTAATAGATTAAAATGCCTACGTATATCCTACTTCGTTATATAGGGTGGTCCTAATTCAATTTTAAATGGTCAAAATAAAAAGTGTTAATCTTTTCTAAAACACTATTCTTTTTTTAAACGCCTTATACTAAAATAATGGTATAATAAAAAATTAAACTTCTCAACATTTTAGCAATACCTACAAAAAAATATATTTAGCCTTTTATTTTCTTATTTGTATAAATTGGTGTTTTGGTAGTAGGGCACTCCATATAATACACAGTCTGTGATATATTAATAAATCAATATTATATCAAACGATCTTAAACAGTAAAAATATATAAAAACATATTTTTGTTTTTATGCGTACGATTGTAAAGTGTCTAAATAAATTTATAGTTCTTTTTGATTACCTTTCATTGATATTTAGAGTTAGTGCCTTATACATTTATTAGTAATCAAACTATAAAATTTCGTATTAAAAACGTTAGATATAATTTTATTGTTAACATCAGGGAGGTCCACACTCAGCACGTGAGACGGCTAATATATGAAATTTGATCTATTGAGTGGACGTTTATTACATACTATAGTAAATAATGCAAGTATTTATAAATTAAATAATTAATCAAAATTGATATTGGGGTTTTTAAATTTAATAGTTAGGGTGCGTTTCACTATCCCTCACGTGAGATTCTAGCCATTAAACTTTCTTTGCGGACAACATAATAAACCCAAAAAATAAAAATTTATTACTTTTTTTTGACAAATTTGAATTATAATTATAATACATATTCTTTAAAACCAAAAGTTGACGTGAGATTTTTAATGACCCCCCCTCCCTTAATTTATGAGATTTGGTGAGATTTCACTAGACCCCTTCCCCCTATTTTTATCTCACGTAATTAATGGATGTCCCCTTTTAAGCTAAAACGCTAATATAACCCAGTTTGTTGACAGTTGAAACCTATTTACTTGTTATGAAACCATTAACAGCCTATTTTAGTATCAATTATAAATTTAAAATTCGCGCCTCTATAGATACTCTATACATATTATAGTATGTACTTTACCGCAATTTTTAAACGGTTAAATTGATTTACAGAATTATGATCATAACCATAAAAAACAGATAAAAATACACTTACTTAATTTAATTTAGGTAAACCTTATTACTTATAACTCAAAAAAAGAAGTTTTTAACACATCATATACAGGATGTCCCGAAAATAGTGTGCAATACACGTGGTTTCTCAAGACAAAATAAAAATAAATCTTCTTACAAACATAGGTCCGAAATGACCCCTAAGGGTGCTGCAGCCTCTTAAAGGGGCGCCCCTGATAATGGTTTTTAATATTATTTTCGAGATAAAATAATGAAATTTTTTTACTTAACTTTTTATACTGATTACTTTGTGTTTAATTTTTTTTTGCAAGTTGGCTGCAAAATATAAAAATTTATACTTTTTTCTTTTATAATTTAATATATTTAACTTGAAATATTAAGAAAAAAATACAAATATTTCCCGAAAATACATTATTTTATTTCAAACCGTTTCAAAAATAATAATAATAAAACATCTTTAGGGGCTTAGGGTCCCTTAGGGACCTATTTTTATATTAAGTTTTTTTTCCATTTTTGGCCTTAAAAACCGCTTGTAAAGATTATTGCACAGTATAAAGCTTTTGCTATATAAAAAAATCTAAATACTTGTTTTAATATTGTTGTTTGCATTAATTAACATGCAGAACTCGTCCAATTTTCACGTTGAGTACATTTTTAATACAATTTTGACTCTAAACTACCCAAAAAACACTTAATTTATTTCCATGCCTAAATGCACTTTTACCCTTTTGCTTCTTACACCTTCAAATATACCTCCTACCTTTAAAATAAAATTATAATTATACTTATAATATATACAGGATGTCCCGAAAATAGTGTGCAATACACGTGGTTTCTCAAGACAAAATAAAAATAAATCTTCTTACAAACATAGGTCCGAAATGACCCCTAAGGGTGCTGCAGCCTCTTAAAGGGGCGCCCCTGATAATGGTTTTTAATATTATTTCCGAGATAAAATAATGAAATTTTTTTACTTAACTTTTTATACTGATTACTTTGTGTTTAATTTTTTTTTGCAAGTTGGCTGCAAAATATAAAAATTTATACTTTTTTCTTTTTTAATTTAATATATTTAACTTGAAATATTAATAAAAAAATACAAATATTTCCCGAAAATACAATATTTTATTTTAAACCGTTTCAAAAATAATAATAATAAAACATCTTTAGGGGCTTAGGGTCCCTTAGGGACCTATTTTTATATTAAGTTTTTTTTCCATTTTTGGCCTTAAAAACCGCTTGTAAAGATTATTGCAGAGTATAAAGCTTTTGCTATATAAAAATCTGAATACTTGTTTTAATATTGTTGTTTGCATTAATTAACATGCAGAACTCGTCCAATTTTCACGTTAAGTACATTTTTAATACAATTTTGACTTTAAACTACCCAAAAAACACTTAATTTATTTCCATGCCTAAATGCACTTTTACCCTTTTGCTTCTTACACCTTCAAATATAAAATAAAATTATAATTTAAGTTTCTATTATGTACATAATTTAGCACAATTGTTAAATACTGCTTAATAAATAGTATATTATGTATCAAGTTTGATAAAGACCATTTTAGAGTGTCAATAAAAGTTCATGAATGAGTTGCATTGTATAGAACTTTTTCTACGACAAATACTTACTATTAACTAAAAATGATTTAAATTAAATATATGTATACAGTGACATCTATAAAACAATAAATTAACCAACTTGGGAATCTGTATTGTCAATTGTTTTATGTGTAAATCGAAATGTATCCCTTGATAATGGACTGTTTTATCCTATAGAAGCAGTTTTTCACAGTGGAGTCTCCACCCGAAACGGTTAAGTCTAGTTTACAGCTCGCGGAATTAAAAGGTCAGTACAATGTTCATATACACTTTTCAAATGAGAAACTATTTAATCCTTTTATATTTTTTGTTGAGATAATAAAATAAGGTTTACATTTTGTTTTATTTTACAAGATGGGCACTTTATTTTAACGATTGAATGACTGTTGACAACTGTCAACTAACTTAAAACCAACTTTAGCCCGTGACTAAAATCCTGCTGCCAACTTCAGCCCGTCACTAAAACGCCATAAAGCCACAACACAATTTTAAATCCACTGCTGTTAGGTAGACAACTAGCACTAACATAAATATATACTTCGCGTCAAATTTAACGCACCACTAAAAATTTGCCACACTTTTAAAGTTGATTTTCTCGCGAACCGTCAAACCGAATTTAGTAGTTTTTGTTTTAAATTGTAGGTTTATTCTTTGGTTATGATCCCTTTATTAAAATATTTTTTCAAATTTACGTTTTAAGTACCAGCTATAATAGCATATGTCTCTTATAATCAAACTATAGCCCCATCTTCTCTTAATATTTTGTTTTTTAATTCACCGCGTTATCTTTACTTTTAAAAGAAATATACAGTTAAATATTAAAGAACTACAGTTTAATAAAAAAAATTTAAAAAGAACGATTGTAAGAATAACAATAAAAATATGAACAAAATCAATAAAACCAACATTAAAGAATATCAATATCGCTTATTTGCGCCTCTACTGGTAATTATGGCTCATACTCGAAACCAGATGTCTAATCTCGCCTTGATAAACGACATTCCATATTTCTCGTAGCATATTTGCTACGTCATCAAGGGAGGCAGGCAAGGTATCATGATTTCTTAGTCCCAAATAAACTAAATGGGGTTGAGATCCGGATTATTTGCAGGCCAGTCTTAAGTTTCAACACCCACCTCATGTAAGTACTCTTGCACTATATGGGCGGTGTGAGGTCTTGCGTTATCTTGCATCAGATAAAAATTATTACCGATGTACAGTACGGGGCGAAAAGGACATCATGCTCAGATAAAATGTCCTCGATATAACGTACACTATTCATGGTACTATGCTCCACACCTCAAAGTCCCACCACGTGACCACGTACGGAACGCAGTCTTTTGAAAATTTGGCATTTAATTCTTTTCAGGTTATGTATCTGTCAAAGTATAGTCAACGAAAGAAATAATAATATGTTTAGGCGTTAAAAATAACATTACAATAACAATGGATGGTTTAAGAATTTAAGAATATAAATACTGCATTTAATAAAATTCTAAAGTGTATGGTGCCAAATAAGTAATATTTTTGTGCATTTGGTCCAAATATCTGGTTTTCTCCATAATAGTATATTAAAGTACAAGTTGCAGAAGGCCACATATTCTCGCACGAATTCGAAATTTGGCCTCGAGCGACGAAGGAGCGAGTGGACGAACGAATGAGTGCGAGAATAGCCTTCTGCAACGTGTGATTTATACTATTTTCTCGATTTTAACTTTTATTTAGGTTTTTTTAATTGTTTTGTGGTCGTTGTTAGTTGGGGGATTTTTCTCGCAAAATGTCAGTTGGCAACACAAAATGACAATATTTGTTATCCTGCACAAGTACAACCTGAACTGCACTTTTTCACATAAAACTTAAAATTTTGCATTAAAATGCATTGTTGGAGCAAACTTAATATTACAAAACAATAATAAAGGCTTCATTTTTAATAAAAGTAATGAATTTGAGGTTATTAAACAGTTTGACATTTTGGGGGTACCAATACTTAAAAACTAAATGTTACCAAAAATCGTTTAAGAATGAGCTTCATTCTTCAACGATTTTGCGTGCGAGAATATGACATTCTTACATAAAAATCGAGAAAATAATTTTAACTAAACAGCATTTATTTAAAAAAATCTAGCTTCTCTATTATGGAATAAGAATATCTGTTTTAAAGGTATACCTATAGGTTAATATATTATAACAAAAATATCATCTAATTTTATAATTTTAAGGTTAGAAAAATTTATTTATTTATTTATTTATTTATTTTGACCAAAATAAATAAGTATTTTGGATTATTTAAAAGACTGTATAATATGGTAGTTTTTCTTATCCAGCTTAAAGTGTACCTACATAAAGTTTTGTCAATACAAATAGGTAAAGTTTCGACTGAATTTGATCTACATCGAAAAATCATTATAACTATAAAAAATTTAATAAATCACATGTCATGGGAGTATTAAATATTTTCACATTGCAAGTTTCTCTAAAAATTGTTTTTTCTTATAATCTAACTTAAAGTAGGTATGCCAAGAGGTATGCACAAGTTTTGTCATTAGAAGTATAAAAGCTTCAATTTAATTTGAACCAACAATTATTTAGTATAGCTATATTTATTTATGACCATATTAACACATTTTTCCAAATAATCCACTTATTTATTTTGGTCAAAATAGATTTTTCTAACCTTAAAATGCAAAATTAGACCATATTTTTGTTCTAATACATTAACCTACCTTTGATACAGATATTCTTATTACATAATAAAAAAGTTAGATTTTTTTTAATAAATGCTGTTTAGTTAAAACTATTTTATGGAGAAATGTAGACCCAATGCACAAAATTATCACTTATATTGCACCTTACACTTTGGAATTTCATTAAATGCAGTATTTATATATTTTATATTATTCCTAAATTCTTAAACCAACCATTGTTATTGTGATACTATAAAGATTTATTAACTTTTAAACATAAGCGGTAAAACTATAAATAGTATTTCTTTCGTTGACTATACTTTGACAGATACATAACCTGAAAAGCCTTAAATGCCAAATTTTCAAAAGACTGCGTTCCGTACGTGGTCACGTGGTGGGACTTTGATGTGTGGAGCATAGTACCTCCACGAACAATGACGAGTTCTGTGCGAGCTCTCAAGGAAATTCCTCCCCAAACCATAACCTCCAATTAATAGCGTGGTTTCACGAATGTTACACTGTGAAAATCTCTCATTTGGACCTCGGAGAACCCTTACTTGCCGATCAGAGCTGAATAAACAAAACCTGGACTCGTCTGTAAATAGTAGGTACACGCTACCAATCCTCAATACTCCAGCCAACATGTTGTCTGGCAAATTGCAGTCTTTCTCTACGATGATTTGTATTTAACTTCGGTCCTGTTGCTTGAATTCTGAAGCTCAAATTCTGTTCCGCAAGACGTATTCTTACGGTGGACACACTTGTTTGAAAATTATGAGTAGCATTAAGTCGTACCTAGATTTCTTGCTGTTACAAATCGTTCTCTTAAGGCATGCAAATAAAGGAAACGATCATGTACGGCTGTTGTCATTCGATGCCTTCCCTGTCCATTACGTCTGTTATAATTATGATTGTTATGATCGTTGGTTTCTTCAAAAACGTCGATATTAAGGTATGAGTTATGGCACGGTAGCTTAATCCTTGCTTGGTCAATGTAATATCTTACACATTCATCACGATTCAAATTTCTCACTTGGCGCTCCATTTCAATACCTTTATGCAGACAACTTAAATGAAAATGACAGTTTCTGACCTACCATGACCTACCTATGTTAAGTTCTTTCATTTTACATTAAACTGGAGTTATTTCGTCTCATTTAAAAAAATAGATAGCGACGTGAATCAAAAAACAAAATGTTAAGAAAATATAGGGCTACAGTTTAATTATATGATTCATATGCTGGTAAAACCCACAGGGTGTTTCAAATTTTCGAAATAAAACTTATTATCACTCGTGCACCCTGTATATACTTAAAATGTAAATTTAAAAAAATATTTCAATAAACGTATTATTACCGAAGAATTAACCTACAATTTAATAAAAAAATCACGAAATCGGTTTGACGGTTCGTGAGAAAATTCACTTTGAAGTTGTGGAAAATTTTTAGTGGTGCGTTAAATTTGACGCGAAGGTATATTATATATTAGTATTTACACTGGTAAAACATTACTCTGAATATTTATTATATATTAATTAAAACATTATGAAAAATTTGTTTTCCAAAGCATATTTGACTTGTAATGTATTCTTGTAACATTTGGTGAAACGCACCCTGCTTTTTTCATTTGCATAGTCACACTAAATTTTAAGTGTTCTGACAAAGAAACACCTCAAATTCCCAAGGGGGCTAAACCGTGTTAAGCTTAACAGATGCACATTGTGCATTGAACAATTTAAAAAATTAAGATGTTTTGTCAATTAAATAATTATTTGTTGTATTAATAAATCTTGTTTATTTCAAAATGTACCTATGCATTAAAATGCACAATCATGTTTCTGCGTTGTAAATTCATATAAAAAATTTTACTTACAATTTATCATCCTTAGCCTGTGTAAATGTTAAATTCTCAGCAGGTTTAGATTTAATTTGTTATAAATTGATGTATTATATAAATAAGCATGTCTAAGTCAATGAAAATATTTTAAATTAATTAATTTTAATAAGGAACTTGGAATTAAAAGTTTTGCTTTTTTAAATGTGCTATACCATTTTATAAAATTTAAATTTTTAATACAATTATTATTATTATTATTATTTTTAATCAAACAAAATTTAAACTGTCCCATTAAAGATCAAAGATGAATGAATATATGTATGCAAGTTGTATTTAGGTTTGTTTTTGCATTTTTAAAATAACAAGTTTGAACCGAACTTTATAATAATATTGATAGAATGTTTCAGAAAAACTAAAATTATGCAATGATGATAAGATTGGCTAAAGCTATAAAAAATAAAGAATTAAAAAAATACGTTCCTTAATCTCGTAGAAGATAAATATTATTTTTTGTTGAAAACCTGCCGATATACTACATTAAAGTACCTTTTTTATTTTAATTTTTGTACAATTTTAATAATATATATAGAAAAACTTAAAATATTAAACCGTACAATAATGAAAATACACTAAAATAACGAGCAAGATCATGTCAAGTGGACCCCCCATTTCCCACTTGATAGTGGTATTCAAATTAATATATTTTAATATATAGCAGTCACCTTCAATAGTGAAACCCTAAAACAGTTTTTTTAAATTTTCATTTTAAGAACAATTTTTTTTTAAATTAAAAAATAGGTTAAAGGAAAACCGTTAGAGATATTTTAATGAAATTTTCAGGATTTATTGTTTAATATTCACATTTAAAAAAAAATCAAAATTTTAAATTATTTATTTATTATCATATTTTTAATTAACTTTTAAATAAACAAATAAAAATTGTAATGACTTCTCCCTCAAATTATAAATTTGTTTTATTTCAGTTACATGCATTGTCCACTTTAGTTAAATATTCTGCAAGAAAATTCCACTCCTCGCTATTAGTTTAAACAAAATGAATTTATTTATCCCCGATCGCAAGCGCTCTCGGTATAGCGCTCCAATTAGTATTAATAAATAATAAACTGTCGTTAACTATAAAAAACAATGTTATTTAACAAATTTCATTTTTTTAAATGAATTTTCGGCCCATTTAAATAATGACTCTGCTTATCATTGTCGCGTTGTAGACTAGTACGATAAGCTTGTCTTTTCACCCTTCCTCATAAGCCATCACATGTTCCTTTACTGTGAGATGTCACGAAAAAGTTCAGCCATTCAGCTTTAACATTAAAGTAGTTCTTGTGATTAACTAAATTAGCAAAATTATATTTATTTTATTCTGAGAACCTGCTCTGTCAGAAAATATAGACATTTTTTAATATTATTAGCTCCGAATTTATTTTTAAATTAACTTTAAATTAAAAAATAAACTGAGCTTGTGTCATAAATAATTTTTTTTTAATTATCAAGTAATTTTTAAAAGGATTACAGCATTTATTTACCCAGCCCATAATTTAATAAATATTAATAAAAATTATAAATTTAATTAATTAATAAAATAGTTAAACGCAAATCTACAAAATTGGAATTTTTGTGTTTAGTATTAATTAAATTATTAAAAAAATGGCTTGTAAAATTCATTTGTTAGTTACCTACGTTTATATATAAATGGAGATAATAAAAAAAACAATAAAAAAAGTATCTCGCTATGGGGGGACATTTATGTTTCATTTAATTATTTGTTCATTTTTACAGTTTTTATTTATATTTAAAAACAAATATTATATCTATTTTTATAATTATTACATTCAAAAAATTAAATTTGTTAAATAACATTGTTTTTTATTGTAAACGACAGGACTCGCGCTTGGGGATAAATAAATTCATATTGTTTAAACTAATAGCGGACAGTGGATTTTTTTTGCAGAATATTTAACTTAAGTGTACAATGCATGTAACTGAATAAAAATAAATTTATAATTTGAGTGAGAAGTCTTTAAAATTTTCATTTGTTTTTTAAAAGTTAGTTAAAAATATGAAAATAAATAAATAATTAAAAATTTTTATTGTTTTTTAAAATGTGAATATTAAATAATAAATCCTGAAAATTTCATTAAAATATCTCTAACCGTTTTTCTGTTATCTATTTTTTAATTAAAAGTCTTCAAAATTTTCATTGTAAAAAAAATTGTTAAAATGAAAATTTAAAAAAACTGTTTTAGGGTTTCATTATTGATGGTGACTGCTTTATATTAAAATATATTTAGAAAGAGTGGTTCCATCTATCATTATACACCTATTGTGTATATATATTAGGGTGTTTCAAAAAAACCTTTTTTTTGTTTTTTTCTCGGAACCACGCTCAAAAGTTTCGTATAGATATATAAATGAGCCTGTGAAAAAATGAGCTCTTAATTTCAAAATTAAGATGCTCTGCATCGCACTTTTCGATTTTCCATAAGAATAACAGGAAAAATTATTTTTGTTTCTTTTTATTTTTGTAACTAACGAACAATAAGTCGTACTATAAAGTTCTTGACATAATTTTGTAGAGAATCGAACGCTCTACAAAAAAGGTTTTTTATGATTTTTTGATAAATTTGATCCTTCTAAAGAAATTTAAGGTCAAAGTTCAAATTATAAAAAAATTTTGGGTTAAAGTACGACGAAGTATTGTTCTTTAGTTACAAAAATAAAAAGAAACAAAAATAATTTTTCCTATGTTATTCTTATGGAAAATCGAAAAGTGCGATGCGGAACATCTTAATTTTGAAATTAAGAGCTCATTTTTTCACAGGCTCATTTTTATATCTAATTATGTTAAAAACTCATTACAGATTGTAGCTATACTTTAAAAGGGGCTCGTGCAACAGTGGTTTGGACAAATTTCGTATAGTGTTACTTTTTTAAAAATTGGGGTGCCGTCAACAATATTTTACGTTTTGAATTGAATATTTTCGCTTCCTTTAATAATCCAAAGTATGTTATTGATTATAACTTATAATATTTATTCAAAATAAATGGTTACTCAATAAACCTTTGAATAAAAAACCTCAGGAAGGAGTAAATAATATAAAATAGCTGACCGCACAGGGGGCTAACCAATTGGTCGCAAATGGTGGACTAAGTATTCTTTGCAAGGTTTAATTATTAAACAACAAAAACGCATATAACAAACCATAAGCGCTATTAAACAAACCAAAAACGCTTAAACAGTTAAATAAATAAACACAAACTGTCATCTGTCAGAAAAAATTAGGTACTCATAATACGACTCCTAAAATGGCGTCTTCCGTCGTGAATTTATTACATTAACGATATTCGGCAGGGTCCTTCGTGAGGTTTTTTATTCAAAGCAATAAACCGTATTATTTCAAAATATCCAGTGTTCTCAGATAGTACAACAATGTGGGGGCCCATCAAATCTTAAAAATTCTTTTTATATACATACATCCATTAGCAAAACACTTTGGATATATGAAAACATGTTTAACCTTTAAAGAGCATAGGAATAATAAAATTAAAACGATTATCTTAGTTTAGCCCAAATATGGAAATCAAATAAAATCGCCTTTGATATAGGTAACTTTTCAAACTACAATGAGCCGATCTATCGGTTCTGAACTTTCACAATAATTATAATGTTTGTCAACAAGTAGCTGTAATGTTTCGTCCATATTTGTAAAAGTAAATATTGATATTTCGATATGGGATTAAGAGGGTATGAAAGCATGCTTTAAAGTTAACATGAGCACGATTACATTTAAAAAAATCCCACGTTAGAAATTATTTCTTACTTAAATAAGACGTTACACCTATTAACATGCCACCGTGAAAAATTATATTAAGATGTTACCAGTACCTTGCTAATTCCTAAAATTAAACTTTATAAACTAACAATAAGTAAACAAACGTAATTGTTTAAAATTAAGATATGAGTTTATGAGTGCATGGGATTTTTTGTATTGCCTAAATTGAGATTCTAATTTTTTTGCTGCAAGAATGTATAAAAATAATTAATAATTAAAAAATTCAAAATTAAAATAAAATTATTAAGATATTCTTTTTTAAGTCACTCAAGGTGGTAAAGTTTTTTACAATTCTAATATCATATCATGCAAATGTGTTTACAGTTAGTTTCTACAGAGCGTAAATTTTGTGCAGATTTTGTGCCAAACTTACCGCGCTTTGCGTAAATATAAAGAACAATTCGACGTTTAAAAATGAAATTTAAAGGGACGGGATAATTTAGTGCTTAGATAATGCATGCTTAGATAATGCATCGCGACATCGAGGGGTAAATCACTCCAAAAGCTCGACCAGCATTCAGCGTTATATGGACGTTGGGTTCTGATTTTTTTATTCGCCCTTAACAATTCTTATCCACAACAAATTTTTCTTACCGACGCGTGATTTTTTTCCTTAGCCGTAAATTTTTATGCGATTTTTAATTTTTTAAAACGTGTGGTTTACATGCATTATTATTTACTGCATTATTAAAAAGTTTGGTCATGCTATTGATTAAAGTTTAAGTTTTTTCTTTTTTTTTGACCTTTTTAGACCCTTTTGTTGTGAAAATACGTACATAAGTATTATAGATATGTCTTTTTGTACAACTATAAAATGTTTTTTTTAAATCAATGTGCCAAATTATAGTTTTATTTTTTCAACAAAATATTAAATTTTATAATTCACAAATTTCCTATATAAAGGCGTTTTCAATAACATTCATAGTTTGCACCACCCTAATATATATGTACTCGCAGCAGAGCAGCAACAGCAGCCCAGCAGATAAGACCTGAAGATGCTACATGAGTTTGTACCGAAACGTCGTCAGACATACGGTTCTTTTAAGAACCAAAATCCGACAACACGGAGCAGATCCCGAAAAACCACTTATACATATATATTTTAAATAAATAAATATATATATATATATATATACGAGGTGTGTTCAGAAAATATCGGGAATTTTCGTTTTTTGAAACAAATATTTATTTATTCGCCTACATTAATGTTGTCGCCTTCAAAATAGTCCCCATTGGATATTATGCACGTGTACCAACTCTTCTTCCAATACTCGAAACACTTCTAAAACTCGATCTTTGGGATAGCTCTTAGTTCTTTCAGCGATGCGCTTTTAATGTCATCCATGCTTGCAAAACGACGGCCCTTTAAGGTTCTATTTATTTTTGGAAATAGGAAAAAGTCAGACAGAGGCATGTCTGGCGAATATGGAGGCTGGGGCATCATTACAGTATTGTTTTTGGCCAAAAATTTTGTTCAAAATTTAACAATTTTAGAACAAATTTTGCTGCCAAGCGTTTCATACCCAAAACATTCGAAAAAATTTCATGAGATGAGCCAATCAATATACCAACATCATCAGCGACTTCTCTGATGGTTTATAACCATTTCTTCCACTTTTTCCATGTTTTTATCGGTTGTTAATGTGCTTGTGCGTTCGGGGCGTTCGTCATCTTCAACGTCTTCACGGCCATCTTGGAAACTCTTATACCACTTGTAAAGTCTTGTTTTACTTATAACAGACTCATTATAGGCCTTTGTTAACATTTCACAGAATTTATTTCATTTTTTAAGCAAAATTGGATACAAATTCTTTGATCCATTTCTTTTAACGACCGAAAAATCGCCGAGCTCATAAAACACGTCTAACCTTAGCGGCTGCCACAGACAAAGTAAAAAATGAAAACAGCTAAAGTTTTTATCATACTTCGGGGCATGTATACCAACATAATAAAGAAAATTTTATGACAACCGGACCCTCCGAACCCACGAAATTTAACAATTCCCGTTATTTTCTGAACACACCTCGTATATATATATATATATATATATATATATATATACAGGGTGGAAACCTTAACTGGAATAAAATCTGTATTTTGAAAACCACTTACTTTTTTAAAAAATCCAAAAACAGGTCAATTTATAAATTTACCTGGGTAAATTGTGGTAAATCTTAAAAATATAAGAAACCACCCTTTGAGGGTGCAACCAACCCTAACTTGTTTTTTCAAATGCAAAGGTGATACATCATTTGAAAGCTTATTTTAATAGGAATTCATACAAATATGCAATTTTTAATTATTTTATTTTTGTACAATTATAAATAATTAAAACTTCATTTTATGATAAATATGGATTTTTTATAAAAGATGTTCAAAATGAGCTTCTCTGGTTTCTTGACAAAATCCTAGACGATTATAAAATTCATTTTTAACCTTTTCCAACATCTCAGGTAATATTAAAGAAGTTTCGTGTCGGATACTCTCTTTAAGATCTTCAATATTAGTTGGTTTGGTTACATAAACTTTATTTTTAAGGTAACCCCACAAGAAAAAATCCAACGGGGTAAGGTCTGGAGATCGGGCTGGCCACTCAACTGCACCTCTTCTACCAATCCACCGATTAGGAAATATTTCATTTAGGTATCGACGAACGGGTAATGCGTAGTGCGGTGGAGCTCCATTTTGCTGAAACCAGACTCTATTATCTGGTAAGTCTGGATCATTCTCGTTTGGAAACTGAACTGGCAAATATGGTATCTATAAGATCTTCTTGAAGAAAAGTTAAGTACCTTTCGCCATTTAGAGTTTCGTTTAAAAAGGCGGGACCAATTATTCTATTACCAATTATTCCAGTCCAAACATTTACCTTTTGTGGATACTGTGTATGATTTTCTTCAATGCAATGAGGATTGCTGTCATTCCAATATCTACAATTTTGACGATTAACTTCACCATTTAAAGTAAACGTACTTTCATCGAAAAATAGTATCCAATCCAAGGAAATTTGGTTATCATTAATAAGGTTCATCATTTGCTCGCAAAATTCAATTCTGCGATCGGTATCATCCCCAATTAGTTCCTGTACTGCTTGCATCTTATACGGATGCATTTTTAAAGCATGTAGTAACTTCATTACAGTGGTGTGGCTCAAATCGTTCTCGTGAGCAATTTGTCGAGCTGAAGTAACATGATTTTCTTGGATTGCTAATAGTACATTAAGCTTCGTATTGTCTTCAACGATAGGCTGGCGTTGTCTGGATGCGTTTCGTTAAATAATCGTGCAACTTCTGTCTGATTTCGACGTCTATCACCAAATCCAATTATCATTAGAATCTCAATACGCAAAGTTTCAGTTAAATAAGACATTTTTACGGTCAATTTAGAACACGTTACTTGCAACTAATTTTAAAGAACTGAAATACATTCTTTCGGTTGAATATACAACGTTTTTGGTGGATACAAAAAAGTATTTATTTTTTAAGGTACGAAAATAAAATAATTAAAAATTGCATATTTGTATAAATTCCTATTAAAAAGAGCTTTTAAATGATGTATCACTTGATATACCTTTGCACTTGAAAAAAAAAGTTAGGGTTGGTTGCACCCTCAAAGGGTGGTTTCTTATATTTTTAAGATTTACCTCAATTTACCCAGGAAAATTTATAAATTGACCTGTTTTTGGATTTTTTAAAAAAGTAAGTGGTTTTCAAAATACAGAATTTATTCCAGTTAAGATTTCCACCCTGTATATATATATATATATATATATATATATATATATATATATATACATCCCACTATCTATAGAGCGTCCTTACACAAAACATGAATAGAGCGTCCAAAAAATTATTACTTTCACTTTAATCTCAACTGAGCGTCCGTTCATTTCGCCGCGTATATGGCGTCCAATAATATATATGTACTTTTACTGAACAGTCTTTGGAGCGTCCGTATTTAAAATGCATTTGTTAAAATCTATTAATAGAGCGTCCGACAGCGTTGCCAAGTGAAGCAGTTGGAAGAAGGCGTATATAAATTAAAGTTACTGTTATTAAAACTACATTCAAGCGTCCTTTTATTAAAAGAACCGTGTTTCTTTAGACTAATGCGGGGAAATCTTAACGACCACAAAAATAAATTAACAAAAATGACACAGTTACCAGATTTAAGTGTTTCTCTTTCTTTAACTCACAATAAATATGTACATATTTTTTAACAAACCGGCAATTTATTGTTTTAATTATTACGATTTATACATTATATATATAATACATTATATATAATGCCTATAGGCGGGATAATAATTATTTTAGGTGGATCTTTGTAATAAAATTTAAAAAAAAAATAGATTTTTTTCATGCATGCATTTATTCACTGATATGATCAAAACTGTTTGTTTGTGTATAGTTGTTTTATCTGGTTTGATTTTAATATTTATGTAAGTACAATTTAGAAGCATTATAAAAGCTAAATAAGATATAAGTACCCGGACAACATTCGTGATATTCATACGAACATCATGTCGTGATTTTCACAAATTCATACTGATATCATACGGAAGTCACCGCGTAATAAATAAAAATCATACGAACATTAGGTCGTGATTTTCACAAATTTTGTTCATACGGACATCATCCGGATGTCACTGCGTGAGAAATGAAAATCATGTCGTGATTTTTTTTATGCCATCGCTGTTTGCGATTGACCTGGAATTAATTAATTAACCATACCTTGATCGGGCGTGCCCTTTACTTCGGATACTGGTTTAAGTTTTTAAATCATAAATCTAAACAAAAATAAACCGTTACCTATTTGAATGGCCAAAATTTAAATAAAATACGTTTGTTTTTTGTGTTCAGGACGCCAAAATTACCTTTAAAAAAATCTATCCTTCTAAAATTTGTAAACTAGTGTAATTTATTAACAACATACTATTGCTAAAAAACAAATAAATAAAAACATAGGGATATCTAGGAGATGGTAGTTAAGTAATAAAATGAAGGTTCTTGCAAACAAAAAAATTATATTTAGTAGATGTTATAACTATTTTATTATATATATATGCAAACAAATTGTATCAGAATCAGGATGTGGATGCCCTATAGATGGTAAAGTATTTTTAACATGTTTCGCTTTGCATAAAATACTTGAAAGCTGATTCTATAATATAATAAATATAATTCAAGTACCTACACAGTTGCCAAATTATGAGGACGCTCCTTTGTAACAGAAGTAAATGAAAAATGTATACCGCTATACGGCGCGGCGCCCCCTAGTGTCAAATTGCTTGAACTCATAATATACGTATACCGGTCTTTCTACGTTTATTTCATCAACAATAGAGCGTCCAGTCAAATTTTGCCCGAGGGTCAAGAAAGTTACCTGGAACCACCCTGTAAAATTTTACACGTGATGTGCATGGAGCGTCCGTATACGGACGCTCTATGCACCCGGACGCTCTATTGAATGTAATTTCGCAATGTATGGACGCTCTATTGGTAGGTGGATGTATATATATATATATATATATATATATATATATATATATATATATATTAGGGTGTCCCTTATTTTTATTTTTTTTACGCATACCCTCTAATTATATTTATTACTTGTTTATATACTCCCAGTAAAAATTTTAGCTCATTCTATAAACGGGAACCCGTGCCGACTTGCATCTGAACCCTCCGTTAGCCAACGTTAGGCGCGCGGTATTTTGTAACACGGTTGATCGCTAGGTCTTCGATCGTAAGTCATTTTGTGTTTGTTATTATGTGACCCTTATATTATAAATTATTAAAAAATGTTAAAATAAAGTTTTATTTATGTGTATACTTTAATAAAAATGAATATTTTTACAGGCTAGTTACCCGGAAGTGTCGGGTGAATAGGCCGTAAACTCTGAAATTGATAAACTTAATGGGTTTTACTCTAAATAACTAAAAGAGTCTATTGTGAGAGATGACTACCGAAAAATTATTGAACTAAGCTAATGCAGGACTTTCACGGTTTGTTAACCGCCGATGAAGAGCAGAAACAATTTCTTCTGCGTTGCGTGCAACAGCACAGAAATCTATATTCTAATTGTAAAAAAACAATTTAAAAAGAAGATATACTTTATGACTGTATTTTTCTAATGATTTTATTAAATATGATTACTAATTAATATTATTGTTTTTGTTTCTATCATTTGTTTAACTAATTTAGTTGATTTTATCCCTTAAATATATTAATATACCAATTAGTATTGCTAAAACATAGTGTTATATGAAATTTTAGCTTTTTATAAGCATTTCTTTTCTTGATGTCCTCCCAAAAATATTTCAGACAGTTTAATAAGTTTTTGGTAGTCATCTCTTACAAAAGACTCTTTTAGTTATTTAGAGTAAAACCCATTAAGTTTATCAATTTCAGAGTTTACGGCCTATTCACCAGACCCTTCCGGGTAACTAGCCACTCCCTGTGAAATATACATTTTTATCAAAGTATATATACATGTGTATACTAGGGTGTGCCAAAAAACCTCGATATTTTTTTTTTCTTGCTCTCAACCCAAAATATCGTAGAATATGTCCGAACAAATATTCTGTTAAAAGCGGAGCTCATAATTTCAATTTTAAGAGGTCCTCCATCGAATCTGAAGTTTTGCCGCTTAAATAACACAGAAAACTGACTTTTTTACCTTATTTATTCTTGCAACCTAGGAAGAAATTTTTTTTTCATAAAATCCATGACTAATTCTTACAAAGCATTAAATTTGGAAGAAAAAATCTTATTAAGCCGAATTTCTATTTTCATTATTTGATTTTTTACAGAGCTTTAAATTTAAAATTTTACGTTTTTTGCCTTTTTCAGCTAAACTATTTAAGTTAGACGAAAAAGTCAAATGGCAATATTTTAGCTTGTCTGATGGACCACAAAAAAGTTTTAGGCGAATTTTTTGTATCGTCAATATTCTTAAAGTTACAGGCGTATAAAATCATCATTTTTGTATTATTAACTTTAAATTTGAAGCTCTGTAAAAAATCAAATATTGAAAATAGAAATTCAGCTTAATAAGATTTTTTTGTCCAAATTTAATGCTTTGTAAGAATTAGTCATGGATTTTATGAAAAAAAAATTTCTTCCTAGGTTGCAAGAATAAATAAGGTAAAAAAGTCAGTTTTCTGTGTTATTTAAGCGGCAAAACTTCAGATTCGATGGAGGACCTCTTAAAATTGAAATTATGAGCTCCGCTTTTAACAGAATATTTGTTCGGACATATTCTACGATATTTTGGGTTGAGAGCAAGAAAAAAAAAATATCGAGGTTTTTTGGCACACCCTAGTGTATACACATGAATAAAACTATATTTTAACATTTGTCAATAATTTATAATATAAGGGTCACATAATAACAAACACAAAATGACTTACGATCGAAGACCTCGCGACCAACCGTGTTACAAAATACCGCGCGCCTAACGTTGGCTAACGGAGAGTTCAGATGCAAGTCGGCACGGGTTCCCGTTTATAGAATGAGCTGAAATTTTTACTGGGAGTATATAAACACGTAATAAATATAATTAGAGGGTATGCGTGAAAAAATAAAAAATAAGGGACACCCTAATATATATATATACCTATAATAGCTTCTTTATTTTTATATTCTTTATATGAATGTTATTGAAAACGCCTTTACATGGAAAATTTGTGTATGATGTCATGATATCATATATATCATAATGGCATCTCCATTGCTATCAACACACCCCCTTTTTCCCTGTATGTAGGACACCAATTGAATAAACATTTACTAAATTTAAATGATTAATCAATACTAATTATATATTTTTAACCATGATTCTAAGTGATGCAAACGGAGTCCTACTGTGCCAAACGACTTTGTTGATTGAATTACGAAACGTTATTTAATTGACACTCAATTATTTACGGCTTCTTCATGTAAAATCATAATTATAAAATCGCCGCTAAAGGTAATAATTTATTATTACTAATAAATATAAATTTAATAACCTCACTTGGAAATTACTGATCTCATAAAATAATTTATTGAAGCTTAGTACATATTGTTGTGTTATTTTGAATTTTTATAGTTTGCGAAGAATATTCCTCCCATAAGGGAACTTACAACACAGGCCGAACAAAAATTGAACCAGGAACCAAACTACTTTTGCAAACTGTTTTTGACGCACTTAATCCGAATTTGACTTTATACTGTTAGATTTTTTAAAAGTCTAATCTATCAATGGGCAAAAAGGGCTTCTTCCAGGGAGGTTAATTTGCCTAATTTTTAAATATCATCTGGAAAACCTGGAAATGTCAGGGAATTTAAATTTCTTAGAAATATCAGGGAATTGGCAAACAAATCTACAGGGTCAGGGAATTCCTAAGTTGGTCAGGGAATTGGTTATTTATAAATAAAACTGGTCAAAAAATTTTCATTAAAACAAAAAAATTATTAACGAGTGTAATTTAAATTTAATTTATTCAAAATATGGCAGCGCTATATGTCAAACTTATCACTATAACCTTAGAAGTCTATACCACGACTTATCACTATAAAACCTTCCAAGACTATAACCAACCATTTTTATGTTTAGAGTGATTAATATTTGTTTATTTTGTAAATGGTAAGCATAAATAATAAACTAATTAATTAATCAGTAAAAGCATAATTAAAAAAATAATTAATTAATCAGTAAAAGACTTTGAAAAATCATAGTTCCGTTTCAAGCCAAATGTTTCATAGGCCATATAAAAAGTGCGGGCCATTAAAAAAGGATTTCGGCAACGAAGAACACAAATTTGTCAAATTAAAAAAAAAGAACCAGACGAAAAAAAATACTCTCTAAAAATGAATTAGTTAAAAATAACTAATTGTCATAGCGAAAAATCAGCCACTAATAATTCTAGTCAACAGCAATTTGTATCCCGGATATTTAGTAGTCAATTCCTATGTAAAATTGTTTGCTGAATCCGAAGATGACGTGAAAAGTTATAAAAGTAGGACAGTTTTTAAGATTTATTCAATTTTCCATATAATATGGAATTGACTCTCAAAAACTTCTATGACGGTCTTTTCGGATTCAGGGGACAATTTTACATGAGAATTGGCTCTTAAATGTCCTGGATACAAATTGCTGTGGTCTACAGTTATTAGTGACTACAGTGAATTAGTCAAAAATGACATATTTCAAAGTGAAAAAGCATGCTAATTCTTTTTTAGAGAGTATGCTTGAAAAAGTTCGGTTTACAGGATAATAATATTAATAATAATATTGCTTTAGAAAATAACCAGAATAAATCAATTTCTTTAATAAAAACCCCTGCAAAAAATGATAGAAGAAATAAAATCTTTTTTTTATACTATTAAATATTTACTGATAAGAACTCATCAACTTGATAAACAAAACCTGCCGCAGACAAAATTTCAGAGGCATTTTTAAAAATTTCATTATTACTGATATTATGTAATAAAAACCCAAGAAACAAAAATCTAAATTAAAAATTATCCCGAAAAAGAAGCTGCAGAAAATTTTTTGTTTGTTTTTTTTTTAATAAGAAGTATGGATTTTTTGTTAATGTTTTTGAATTTTATAAACTTCAATAAAGGTTTAGTTTTTTAATTAATCGTTATAATTGAATTATATTAATTATAATAATTCCCCACCAAGAGAAAAATAATTTCAAGTATTACATAAGCTTTGATTTTTTTTGTATATTTTTAATGATAAGCTTTACTTACTTTTGCTGACAAAGGGAAGGGGGGGTTAAAAATTACAAAAGTACTGCTTACGTAATACTTGAATTGCCCCATACTTAAAATTTTAAAAACCAACACTTAAAGTCCAGTTGAAAAAATCATTGAGGGTCAGGAAACCAAAAAGAAAACACATTTTGTCTGGTAAAAAATCAGGGAAGGTCAGGGAATTCCTGGAAAAGTCAGGGAATTTGGTTTAGACAAATCGTTGGCAACCCTGTACTAACATTGCAACTAACACTTTCTCAGGGCCGGTTTATCAATCTCTGGTTAAGTTCCAGTTAGTATATCTGACAGTTAAATTATATATCGATCGTTGTGAGAACAATGGTATTCTTGGAGATTATCTGCCAGATAACTAACTGCAACTTTAACCGGACATTGATAAACCGGCCCTCAGAGAGGTTAATTTAAGTACTTGCCGTCAAATCAAAACTATAATTAGCAGTCCGTCTGACAAGTTGGCAAACTATAGTTTGCCAACTTGTCAGACTATATATTGTCTGCAGCTTTTCCTAAGAATCTTTCTGATCTTGACGGATACTAAACTAATACCTGCAGGCCCGTTCCTGGGGTGTCTGGCGCCTGCGTGCAGCATTCGTTGGTGCGCCCTTTTATATTTAAATATAATACATTAAATATTAAAATAAGCCGTAAAATTTAAAAAATATATATTTTGCGACAAACTGGCAAAATGTAATTGAAAATGTAAAAAAAAAACGCTTAAATTAAGTATTAAAAATATTTATTAAATTACCAAACAAACAAGTTATATCATAAGGGCATCTATTTTTTCCGAAATAAATCGAAAAATCACGTTGCTAAGTAATATTTTAACAAGAAGCATGAGTGCTGGTGGCAACAAAAATCCAAATCGAACACGAGGATTTATGCACCTGCACGAATGCATTTTGTTAAAATATATTACTTAGCATTATGTTTTAACGATTTTTTTTACAGGAAAAGTTAGACGCCCGAATGGTATTTGACAAGACTATTTCATGAGTAACAGTTAACAATTAAAATATAAATTGCAATTTTTGGACAACAGCTGTCAAGTTTTGCCGCTGGTAAACTCGAAAAAACTGCTGACAGGTGCTGTCATGAAGTTTTTCCACCTAGAAACCATTTGTAGTTCAAAATTGAGCGTTTGTGATTGGTGGAAATTAAGACGAGGGAAATAGTCAGTGATAAAAATACTCTAAAGAAAACAAAAAAAATCAATCTAAACAATATAATAACTACAACTGGTTTTTAGTGACGTACTCTCTAAAAATGACTAGTTTTCAAAGTAAAAAAGCAGTCAATAATAACTTTAGTCCACAGCAATTTGTATCCCGGGCATTTAACAGCTTATTATTATGTAAAATTGTCCCCTGAATCTGAAAATTCCGTCAAAAATTATAAAAGTAAAGCAATTTTTAAGATATAGTCAATACCATATTATATGGAAAATTTACTAAATCTCAAAAACGTTCAACTTTTATAACTTTTGACGAAATTTTCAGATTCAGCGGACAATTTTACATAGGATTGACTGCTAAATATCCGGGATACAAATTGCTATTGAAAATAATTATTAGTCGCTGCTTTTTAGCTATTGCAATTAGACTAATTGAATTAGTCATTTTTGACTAATTCTATTTTAGAGAGTTACTACTGTTAAACTTTTCTACCGTCAACTGCAACTATCAAACAAATACTAAAGATAATATGACCATTTCTCTCCTTTTATTTTGATCCTCATATCAAAACAAAATAAGCAGCCAATATCAAAGCTGCAAAAGGCGTTTTATAGCGACCGAAAAAAAAAGCGGCCGACGCAAAAAAAGGCAGAAAATTATCCAATGTATGTTTAAGTATCATATGCAAGAAAGTTTATCGTTACAAAGTACTGATTGACTCTTTGATTTTGCGCCCCTGAAATGTTGCGCCTGCGTGCGTGCACGCACTGCACGCTCGCCAGGAACGGGCCTGAATACCTGCATACATTGGGAGAAGTGGACAGTCCTCTCTAAATATCTAAGGAGAAAAAACCTTAATGCATATCATTTCTGATTGCTCTGCTCTTCTTGAGTTTAGAAAGTCCAATTCAAGAGAAGAATGAGTTAATACAAACTATATTAGATCTACATCTCTGCCTCCCACCTGAAATTCTTTTAGAAGCTTGTATGGCTGGAGATCCATATGGATGAGGTCTTGCTTACTAACTAACAGGTAAAAAAGGAATTTTTGGAGGTAGTAGAAAGGGTCCATTCTCGCAGAGGAGAAAATGTAGATATAGGAATACTTCGAAATGTGTTTTTAGGAAAAATTAGTAGGTACTTTTATATGTTATGTGAACACAAATGCAGACAAGAAAATCAGTTCAAGATTGCATTATATAAAATACTACATACATATGTCAAAAACCAAATTAGAAATTAAAATGTACAGTTTTGTAATAGAAATGAAACTGATTTGATTTTTATTTGTTTGGTTCATTATAGCAGTTGTCGGGGCAGGATGAATTTGTCTTTTGCGCGGCAATCGATCTAGATAGCGAAAGTATGTACGGAGTCACCGGAGGAGGTCGTAGATGAGAACTAGTAGATAATCCACCGCCACACCGTCATTACTCCTTTCCCATCGTACGTACACGGACGGGGATTAAGTGCGTCGTTGAGTGGGCAGTTTAGAACGATGCAATTAAAGATCTATCGTACTTACTTATAAGTACTGCTGCTTCTTAAATACCGATATCCGCGTAAATTAATATCTATTTTATGCTTTACGATTTAAGATTGGATTAGAGAAATATACCTACCTACGTGTCACTAAAAGACAGGATTTATTTATTTCTTTACTTCTAAGTACTACGAAAATACTAAGACTAGTTTTACTTCATGAGGTTTTTTTTCTTGACAAAAAATCTTTAATGCTTGGTACACCTAAGGGCTGTAGAAATACTGTATAACTAAATATTGTTGTTAGCATATTAGCAAATTTTGTGCTTAAAACGACCGAGGATATGTTTGCTTTTGATTCTATATTACTCATTATAGATATCCTTAATGTAAACATTTTAAAATTATTTCATATACATAAAAAATACAATGTGAGGTAATAACTTGAGATTCCAATCTTTATTTTATGGTTGCATTTTAAATCCATTTACCATATTTTGTTATGGTTATTGTTATGGTAATTCGCCAATAAATATTTAACTATTTAAATATTATTAAAAACAACATGACATATTTTTCAAATATTAAACGTAAACCATGATATAGGTACAGGGTAAGTTTTAATCAAGATCCTTGAAATTTAATTACTTTAAATATTTGTTCGATTTCTGCATATTGTTAAAAACGTGTAAAACTCTGCATGAAAATCAATTTCATCCTTACCACGTTCAAAAGGTTTAAGCTTTTAAGCCAGAGGATGTTTCACGCTGAGTTAATTTTTGCAACTGGCTTTTAAAGCAAAATGCCAACCATAATAACTTTTCAAGATGGATTTTGGTAATAGATAAAGCCATGTTTACCCGCAATGGAATTAATAATATCCGCGGAGCTCTACGAAGAACTTTAAGATCCTTTTCCTGTTAATGTGTAAGCTGGCATTGTAGATGAAATGTTAATTAGACCATTAATTTTAACAAATCCTTTAAACGGCGGCGACTACCTCCATTTTTTGCAAGATATTCTCCCTGTTACCGCCGACGCGTTGGTGGACTAGTGGTTAGTGCTGCTGACTACAAGCCGAGAGGTCGTGGGTTCAAATCCCACCAGGGGTATGGCTGTTTCTTTGTGTTTATCCTATTGGGTATTAGTCTTTCGGAGGGGACTTTCCTACCACTAACCCGATCAAGCCATTCTGTTGGCTTCTGGGACTTCTTAGGAAGTAAGAGTGAAACTAAAAGAGAACTTTTGTATATAAACTTTTGTTACTTGTACCTAAAAATGTAAGACGCAACATGGTTATTGCACGATGGGACGCCGCCTCATTTTAGGGGTGAAGGAGGGAATTTTTTAATAAAGCGTTTTCTAACTAATTTATCGGTCGTGGAGGACCTGTCGCGTGGCCGCCAAGATCGCCGGATCTAAATCCTTTGTATTTTTCATGTGGAGGTGGATAAAGAGTTTAGTGTTCAAAAACCCGATAAATATTCGCGTAATATTGATGGCACTGATTGAAAAAATCACCTTAAATAATTCTCAAAATCAAGGACACACCATTATTTTGATAAACTCATCATTTAAGTTTAATTGAATACAATTATATGGGTATTTATCTACAGCTAAACATTTTATTAATAGAAAAACTGTTATAACCACTTAAGTATAAGTTAAATCAACAATTTATTAAAGTCGTAAACTGTAATAGCACAAGTTTAATAAAAAAATGAAGTCATCTAATATTCAATATTCTTAGAGTTAAAATTATCTTATATATACAGACAAAATGATGTGTATTAATTATAAATATGTAAAATTGACCTTTTACCTCGTGCTTTTATTTTAAGTGTGCTCCAGAAACATCCAACGACAAAATCTTTTAAAGACCCCAAGGATTTTTAATGTATATTATATATTTTTTATCAGGGCGGGTTGACTAATAAAAATAAAATAGTTTTTACAAAAACATACATAAAAAATACGGCATAAAATATTTTTTTAAAGCACAAAATTTTGCAAATGAAAGATAACTATTAAAGATAAAATTATTACTCAAATTCTTGCAAATGAGTCTTACACCGAACACGTGAGTAAGTGGCTTACCGTAAGCCGCTTACGCATACAAAGATTTTGCACTTGTAACTTCTTTGACATTTGCTCTTGAACAAAAATGACATCTTTCAAGTTTTTTATTGTTCACAGAAGTGTAGTTTAGCTGGTTTTATATTGCATACACCACACGCGACTATTGCTCGATATATACTAGGGTGGTGTGTTAGATCCGGGATTCGCCGTTCCATATTTGGTTTGGCTAACTGTTTTCCTAATGATAAAAGAAATATTTTTTTGCAGAAGCTTTTTTCTTAAAATTAGGATTTTTGGAAATATACATAACGTAGCTATTCAAAGCGGCAATTTCGATAAAATTCATAAATAACCGAAAAGGCCAAAGGGCAGTTCGTCTAAAGCATGTATATTCACGTATCATTTTGTCAGAGTTATCAACAGCTCCTATTGTAGCATTATAATACAGTATTATACGTATTAGGTTTATATTAGGCTCTCAACTGTATCTTCTGGCATTTTATTTTCTTCATCTTGTGGTGCATCCTCAAATTGTTCAGTTTCCTCTTCACAATGGTCTTCTATCTCCAATGTGCTATTGCCTTCATAAAGAAAGTTGGTATCGCGATCTTTATCATCACTAACAATTAAGTCATCAATATCACTGTCTTCATAAAAACGGAAGGCAAATTCTCGCAATTCTTTTTGACATTTTGACTTCTTATTTTACTGTTTATTTATATATAAAATAAATATTTCTAATTAATTAATCTGTAACATAAAGGACGACGCGGGTAAAAAATTATACATAGAGCAAACATGCAATAAAAATAATTTTAGTTTGTTTACTTTATCGGCTAAATGTAAAAAATCAGCTAGCAAGACGCCGGGAATTTACCAAACATTAATTTGCTTATTATTAGAAAAATTAAACCTGGGGTCCCCTAGGGACCCCGCGTCATATTTTAAGGGTTATTCATGTGGTGTGTACCCAACACTGATGAGGTCCAAAAGACCGATGCCTGTGGCAGGTAAAAGTTTGTACACTACACATTAAGTATAAAACCCTTTTTGACAGGTATACCGTTACTAGGATTTATACGGGAAATGAGTATTTACTTTAAAAACGAAATTATCGTAGTCACCAAATAAATCAAAGCAAATATCCATAGATAATCATGTGTTCGTAATCCAGTGTTGCTGGATCTTCTAGACGAAAATGACAGATGGATAATTTTGGTTGGACACAGTTAACACAATTCTTTTCAATTTCCCAATTTCCAACAAATACTTTTGTTACTGGGTCAACAAAAAGGTTTGGAAACATAAGGTCTTTTTTAAAAATTACAAGAATTATGGTTGAATTATTGACAAAGAATTTTGTTATTAAATCTACAAAATGTCTGTTATAATTACAAACTACTTATTCAACAGATTACAGTTGGTTGTAATTAAGGGGATCGGTGCAAGAACCGGGTATCTCCATATTCGGAAAATGTTCAGGAGACAAGAAAAACCTTGTTAAAAATTATTTTATACAATACTACAATGTCATTAATTTTTATTTCTCCTGTATCTGATTTATTTTGCTAACGTGGATCCACACGGTTTGTGCACCGAACGATGCGGAATACCCGGTTCTTTCACCGAGCCCCTCAATTGTAAACTTAACATAAAGTTATGTGGACCTGGATTAACATAAAATGTGGTTAATATTTGGTTAAAATTAACAAATATTTTTTGTACTGTGCAACATTACATTAAAATATCCTTTCGTCTAAACATGTAGATACACCATTTTGTCAGAAATATTAAATTTAAAAAGACTCCTGATGAAGGACGTGTGATGTAAATTAATTTTTCAAAAAAAAACGAAAAACTAATTACAATAAGTTTTTAAAACTACATATCTGGGTAGAAACGTTGTTATAAACCAGGATTTCGGCCGCAACTCAGGCGGAAAATCGCCGTAGATACAGAAAACGTGATTTTAATAACTTTATTATTATTGTTAATACAAAAAATAACATACTTCGTCTTTTAATAACGATATAAAAAACTCATTTTCGATGAAAAATATAGATTCCACCTTTTTAAATCACTGCAGGGTAGTCAAGCATTTTTTGACATGTTTGCTTACTAGGTTGATTACGTCCACCATGAACTGGACAAAAACACCATTTACAATTTATTACTTCCCGAAGGCTTCATTTAACTTAACAACACTGAATGCGTACGTAGGCAATGTGTTGTCAATTAAACAACAAAAGCAATTATCTGCGACATAATTATCCATTTTAGTCGAATCGGTCAATTAATATTTATTGTATTCAGATGGCGCCAACCTCTTAGCATTTGAATCTATTGACAGCTCTTGACATTAGCGCATTAATAAGAGTTATTGTACGAGGAACTCGCTCGAGCACGTTGACAATATTCATGATTTTGTCTTATGATAAATTCAATTAAGCTAGCTTATCAGACGTGAGCGCATTTGGTATTCAAATAGATTTCTCTGTTGTAAGTGTTACCATACTTCAATGCGTCTATTACATACTAAATAAGGTCGAAATCATTAATATGATGTAAAATTTATTTGTTATTAATTTTATTAAGTATTTGTTGTCAAGAAATATACAGGATATAAAGAACAAAAACTTGTATGAGTATGAGTATAAGAGACGTATAACCAGCCCCATTTCCTCTGACTCTCGAACCCCGTACAGGCCTATGTTTACTTAAGCCGATTTTTGTTCTTCCCCAGCAACTGCACGGCTTCACCCGTGTTTGCTGGGTGCGAATGTCCATTGCGTTCCGTACTGTCCCCTATATGGGGCTCGAGAGCGAGAGGCGAATAGTTTTAATAGCCGTTCCCGGGTTCGCCGAGCCTATGCTATACGCTCAGTGTGGTATGGAGGAGGGACTGGAAGGTGTTGGTTTTTGGGGGACAATTACGCCGACTTAAAACTAAGTACGACGCGGAATCCCCCTAGACCAGTCGATTAGTATTACTCCAAACATTTGGGATTACTATTTGGAGTTGGGGAGTTGTTATTTCGCTGCAGGGGTGTAGTTTCCTAGTCGAGGTCTTTGTCTTGTTCGTTATTGTCATTGTCCGTGTCCTGGTCAGATAGTTCCTGCACTTGGTAAAGTGTGTCAGTTGTTTTTAATAAGTTTTGTCCCAAGCACGTTTTGTGATAGAGTTTTGTCTTTTTATTATTAATTTCCAAAATTAAGCGTTGCATTTATTTATTAGTTAAACAAATTACAAGCGCGATTATCTGTTGTCCAATGTTTACAAATCTCGAGTTTGGCTATTAGGCTTTTTTAATGTTAGAATTGATTAATGCTTTAGTTCACTCCGTGAGTCTAGTGTTTATTTTCGGTCTCGATTGGGATTGCCTTGCGCATTTGTTGTTGACAGATCTATTGCCCCATTCCGTGTGCCTTTCGTAGGTTTTAAAGATATCCCAATAAACACTTTAACGGTACCTATCACCACCAACATTGCCCGTGTAAGAATTTTTAATACTTTTTAATACAATTTTGCAATGATAGTAATTAAAAACAAAACAATTGTTTACAGAGTAAAATATGTTCTTAACATAATCATATTTTAAAGTTATTTTAACATTTTCAAGTAAATAAATGTTATGTTTAATAAAATGAATAACGGGCAATGTTAATGGTGACAAATAACGGAAAATGTTTGCTGGGATCTGACGTATTTAAATTGCAGATTTGTATCAGGTCATGCATATTCTCAAAGTAACTTATCAGTTTTTTTTTTGCGGATGACCACCTCCCCTCTTGCTTGACCTCCCCTGTCCGTCCAGTGAAAAGCCTCCAATGACAGGTGGCACTTAAGTCATTCATATCACTCAACACTTCACTCCTCAATGACCGTTACACCATTTTAGTTTGCACTCTATGAAAATGTCTGTTTCACTTATTAGTTTGCACTTTTTTTATAATTATTGTTGGTTTTATCTTTAAACTCTTACGCTTCAAGAGCTTACCCGCACGCGACGTGTCTTCTGAAGCGCTGGAACCGAACTGTAAAAAAAAAAAAACTTGTATTTTTATTAAAAAATGATAAAAATCAACAAAACAAAAAAATATGTAAAATACTGACTTTCTACACAAAAAAGTCATTGGGGGAAATTTTAGACCAGAAACGAATAATATGTTCGATTTATTTTATATCTTGTCTTAGCATATTAAACAAATTTAAAACTTATTTAAAAAAAAACATGAAGAAAAGCTATCCAAAATACAATAAGTCATTTAACAACAACAAAAAATATGTTATAAAAAAATTATTTTTAGAAGTACTAGTACTATTGGTTTGTTGGAATTATACAAATTTTTGATATATGTACTATGCTCCACACCTCAAAGTCCCACCACGTGACTACGTACGGAACGCAGTCTTTTGAAAATTTGGAATTTAAGGCTTTTCAGGTTATGTATCTGTCAAAGTATAGACAACGAAAGAAATAATATTATGTTTAGGTGTTAAAAATGTATAAATCTTTATAACATTACAATAACAATGTTATACTGCATTTAATGAAATTCTAAAGTGTATGGTGCCAAATAAGTAATATTTTTGTGCATTTGACCAAAATAAATAAGTATTTTGGATTATTTGAAAGACTGTATAATATGGTATTTAAAAATATGGTAATTTTTCTAATTCAGCTTAAAGTGTACCTACATAAAGTTTTAACAATACAATAAAGCTTCGACTGAATTTAATCTACATCGAAAAATCATTATAATTTTAAAAATTTTAATAAATCACATGTCATGGGAGTATTACATATTTTCACATTGCAAGATTCTCTAAAAATTGTTTGTTTTCTTATAATCTAACATAAAGTAAGTATGACGAGAGGTATGCAAAAGTTTTGTCGTTAGAAGTATAAAAGCTTCAATTTAATTGAACCATATTCAACAATTATTTAGTATACCTATATTTATTTATGACCACATTAACACACTCTTCCAAATAATCTACTTATTTATTTTGGTCAAAATAGATTTTTCTAACCTTAAAATACAAAATTAGATGATATTTTTTGTTCTACCTAATACATTAACCTACCTTTGATACAGATATTCTTATTCCATAATAGAGAAGTTAGATTTTTTAAATAAATGCGGTTTAGTTAAAACTATTTTATGCAGAAATGTAGACCCAATGCACAAAAATATCACTAATTTAAAATTTCATTAAATCCTTAAACCAAGCATTGTTATTGTGATACTATAAAGATTTATAAACTTTTAACGCTAAAACATAAGTGGTAACACTATAAATATTATTTCTTTCATTGACTATACTTTGACAGATACATAACCTGAAAAGCCTTAAATGCCAAATTTTCAAAAGACTGCGTTCCGTATGTGTTCACGTGGTGGGACTTTGAGGTGTGGAGCATAGTACCATGCATAATAAAAAGGGTGTCGCCATAATGACAATATACAATCAGAATTTATTATTTTCTACTCCTATTACGGAATATGACCGTTCTAATATGATCTTTTAATATGAAATTACATATATTCCTTAAAGTGTTACACAATGAATTCATTCTATAACACTAAATGACGGAATAAACCCTGGCGGCGACATCTGTGTTTATTATACAACATCTTTTAGACTGATCCAACCTCACTTTTTTACAATTTAATTATTTTTTATGGTATATTTTGGAAACGTACAATAGCTATAGTCTGAAACACCTTTGGAATTGCATATTCCAAACTTGTTACAGAATATACTTTTATACTATAATAATTATAATTGAAGGCGTAGGAAAATATCCCAAAATGATAAGAGCTTAATAAATTCGTTACATTATTTTATACTTCCAATAAAATATATAAAAGCTTCCTTACCTCCTTGTTAGGTAATGCATGGCAAAGGTCTTGTTTTACAAGCAATATATCCAAACAGTAAAACATTATTTATCTTTGCAACATTTCAATTTTATATTTCAAATAATTTATTGCATTAATTTAACAACTATAATAATTATTGCATAACATGTTCGTTATGCATATTTATCATATTTTTAAATTAATTTTTTTGTTCAGAAAAGTTTAATATTATTATTTATATAAAGTGCTTTCATATAAAATACATCCCTTAAAAAATTAAAAGAGATAGAAGTTTTTATAAGTTTCTTTTCGTACTTTTTAATATTAATATTAAAAAATGTTTCAATCTTTTTTTTTAATAAATAATTTTTGTTTTCTTTTTAATTTTTCTCAAACTTGGGCATTTTTTAAATAAGGCTTATTCGAAAACTTGTTCTTTTTCCATAAATGATGTTTCCGGCATGATGGTGAACGAAAAGTGATCCAAAGGGTTGAAACGAACTAAAGGCGCTTATCAGACGCGCGTGATTTCTCTTAAAAAGGGTTGTAAATTTTTTTTATGACATTGGTTTTTTATTAAAAGTCCTAAATGATTTGACATTTTTTATTTGTTGTGTCACCATATCATGGTGACACAAATATCATAGATATTTTTGGTTTATGCAAAAATATTTGAGCCTAAAACTATGAGCCCCTGTAACTCCTGACTTTCTTTCCCCCTTTTGCACTTATGTATTTGGACAGTAGAACAACTTCACCAGGTACACTTGACGTGAAATGCCCCATAAGTATGTATTATTTTAAATATCAAAAATACATTTTGTTCTGACTGGTTGTTTTTGTGTTATTACTAATACAGAATACAATGTTTATTTGGTTAGAATTTTAAGTTACTCAATAAGAGTTTTTTCACACTACTCTGTTTCATTAAAGGTATCTAATACTTATATAATACATTCACCCTTAGTAACTTTTGAGTTGTAGTAAATATGATCTTGAGCAAAAACAGGTCGAGTACAAATCCATTGTTAAACAAATTTTATGTTGCACCCTTATTAAAAAAATTTAAATGCCACCTTGCTACACATCATTCAATTCAAATTTAAATTCAATTTCAGATCCTTTGAAGTTTAAAAATTAAAAGCCAACCACGGATTTGCAAGTTAGAGCCAAAACAGCTGTGCTTTAAATAAAGCAAAGAAGTACATAAACAAATATTTTAACTGTACAAAATGAGCTCCGCTATTTGCTAAACAATACAATCTGTTCTCAAACTCTTGTCGAACGTTTTAGAAGCCTCCATTCTTGAATTACACTTCGTTTGAGTTCTTGAATATTCTCAGGTGGTAGAAAAATCTATTTGAAAAATGTAAGTTCTAGGTTATAAAGTTAAGTGTCATCTTTAAAGGGACGTAGCCACCCTTACAAAGCATTTTTACCCCATATTCTTAGAAACATTTTTTTTATATTTTGGGCTGGAGAATCACCCCTTCAATTTGTTTCATGGAATTCGGAGATATGATATGATTTAAAATTTACCACTATAATATTGTTTATTAAAATATGTATTTTAATAAAAATAAAGCTTGTCATTGGCCATTTACTTTATAACATACCATCACAAAATGTAAATTCGAAATTTAATGCATTTTTAATGTTTCCATAGTATGCAATTCTGAATACATCCTAATCTAAATAAAAATTAATTAAATTTTTTAATGGCACTTAACAACAGCCTGTATATTTGTTCAATGTTATCAAAAGAAATGAAAGGATTATTCCTTATTATTAAGTGTTACTTAAAAAGAATGCTCTTAATATAAATTAAACATCTCTCAGTGGTGTGAAGTGTTTACCATGTTTTTGCAATAACATTTCAAGGTCTGGTTTAAATTAATTGCATTCATATATCAATAACTTTTACATGTCAACCAACGGCGCCATCTTTCTGTATTTAGTTAGCCCTCGGGGGCTGACTACAGATATGTGTACAATGTGTCAGGATAAATTTTATTTGCTGTTTTGCATTCAATTTTCTCGGATTGTTTATGGACTTGTGCACTGCCTATGGTTGTGTAGTGAATTATAATTTTTCTTTAATATTGTTTTTTTACAAGGTTTAAGTTTGTCCCAAGCTTAACCGGTAATTTTGGTAACGCATTGTTATACACCATTTTGGCGCCAGACCCACCAAATATATTTTAAATAATATGCTAATTTTTTATATATTTTTTTAATATATTTATTTTTAGTCTGTAATGCATTTATCCCTATATAATTAATTTGTTTTTTCATAGTTTAAAAAATTATACGTGTATACATGATTAAGAAATTTTACCAACAAAAATAAAATTGTACTATATGATAAATTATTATTACATTACATCATAATATTATATGAATACTATTTAAAAATACACATGTACTATATTAAATCTAAACAAATATCGTAATTACGATTTTTTCACCAAACAAGAAAATCAAGTAATGTTATTTAAATATAATTTCTATGCGCACTGACAACATCTTAAGGTAATTAAATTAATTTTATACACATTATATATAAAATAATTAACTGAAAGGCAGTCATTTAGACGCCAGTTTATTGATTTTAATTAATAGAACTGTCTATAAGTTGCGTTACGATAAACTGAGCCCTAATGTGTATTTAAATGGCCGACGTTTAACAATTACAATTCCCACAGCTCGGTTTTTTAAGTTAATTTTCAACTTAACAAATTAATACATACACTCACGAGCAAAATAATCGATCCACACTTATTTTTTATAAATTTTAATCGCAAATAACGTTGTTATTTAATGTCCGATATTAATAAATTTTGAAGAATATTATAAATAAGTAAATGGAGAATCGCTCACATTTTACTAAAAAATAGACGTACGTTTTTAATTTACAGATGTAAACAAAAATAAGTTTAAGACACTATGTAGAGTGGCGAAACAGTGTATTGTTTTAAATTAAGTTTAAATTATCAATTCACATCTATTCTTAATATTTTTGTTTTTGGTTCACCTCGATATCTTTATTTTGGAAAATATGGATTTAAAAAAAACATTGCAATTTCTAATGTTTTTATGTACGAAGAACTAAGGTAGCTATGGAGTGACAGTTTTTATTTTTGCCACAAATACACCACAACTTATTTGCGATTGAAATTCATCAAAAATTTGTGTGGATCGATTATTTTGCCTGTGAGTGTATTTACGTATAGAGCAATTCCACGCGTAATGGATAGGACAGTTGCCGTGTTTTTATTTACAAAATAATATTGTTCTATTATATTACCAATGTCAAATTTTTATAAATAGTTCTAAACTAAAGCTGTTTAACAAGGTTTTTATTTGGCAAAATTAGGTATCGTGGTTGACTGTTTAATTCCTTAAAAAATAATAATTTAAAGCGTAACGGACGGGACTTTGTAATAGTCCCGTCCGTTACGCTTCAAATTATTAATTTTTAAGGAATTAAACAGTCAATCACGATACCTAATTTTGCCAAATAAAAACCTTGTTAAACAGCTTTTGTTTAGAACTATTTATAAAAATTTGACATTGATAATATAATAGAACAATATTATTTTGTAAATAAAAACACGGCAACTGTCCTATCCGTTAAGCGTGGAATGGCCCTATACATTAATCCTAAAAGTTTGTTAGTTAAAAAACAATATTTTTTTTTTTGAAATTACACTTTAAAATGACAAAAAATTTTGAAAACCAAAAAAATCAAAAAGAAAAACAAACAAAAAATGCTAAATTTTAGTCGTATTACGTACATGTAGTACATTAGTCGACACTTGTTAGGTAAAATTCATTTTTTGCTGTAAAACTGCAAAAATCACTCCAACATCGCACTTAAAAAATCTTTTAGTGTTTTTTGGAATGATAAGTTGTTCCAGATGATCATAATGTAGGTCGTAGTCTCGTAAGCTTGCATGTCCTTTTTCAAAAGACGGTTTTTTTTACTTTGGACAAGTAATTCTACTAAATTTTCTTTGGACAAGCAATTCTTCTAAAGCTCAACTGGTCCAAATCTCCCCCGTTTCGGCGATGTAAATGCCAACCATTCTGAATTGCTATATCAATGAAGTGTATCAATAAAGGAATATAATATTTTTACCTTGAATACACACTCGGTATAAACTTATATTTAGATCAGAACGATCAACACCTTCCATAGAACTCCAATGAAAGCCTTGACTTCCCGGTTTTCTATGTTTGGTCTCCGGTTCTTTTGCTGAGCGTATTTATTACTGAAGTATACAATAGAGTATCATTTTTTTATCAAACATTTAGAGAAAAGTTCCAAAGGACTATCTAATTCGTTGTAATCGCAGCCAAATCTTCCATGGCCCAATCGTAATGCTTCTTTTTTTTTCGCAGAGGGGATTCAGAGGCGTAGTAGCGTGGTTTGTTATTAGTGTTTAGAAAGACAACTTCTGCAGAAACCTGCAGGTAGGTTATCTGTTGTAAGATTATCTTCTTCTACGGAACCCTCATCTGTTATATCAGTTGCTGCATTCTCAGCTGGAAATATATTTTCTCGACTTTACCAGCATTTTTATCATCGTCCTCTAACATAGCGAGGTATTCATGAAGTGAAATCCCCTGGAATTAAATTATATTGATAAACATACAGGGTGTCTCAAAAGTCAAGGACAGGAGAAAAGGGGTGGATAGAGGATGGGATTCTAAGTTGAATGGTCTTTGCCGTTTTTTGATCAGACGCACCAATAATAAGTTATTAAGAAAATAAAGTAGCCAATCACAGACGTGCTCTAGCAGAATGATTAGAGGTGGGCAACACAAACTTTTGTAGAAATTCCATGGCTATGAACGTATTATATTGTGAAATGACCTTAATTTTATATTTTCACTGTCAGTGTTTTGGTTTTTAGATTAGATTCAGGAGAAATGTTCTTTTTTTTGTGTGTTCTTATTTTTGTTATTTTTTTTTTAACTTGCGACTTAATAAATAAGTTAATATAAGGTTGATGGTGAAATACTTTACTTTTTTTAAATAATTATTTTTATTAATATTAATACTAATTAATTTTAACATAATTATTTAATTTGACATATTTGAACGAATATGTAATAATCACAATCCACACAACAAATCCTGTTTTATCTTGTTTCGCGCATACTAAAAATCACTGCAACACTACACAGAATCTAACGGCGGTCATTTTTATGTTTATACAGATTAAAAATCGATTTAAACGTTGTGTTTCTTACAGAGGCACTTGTAACCCTCAAATGAGACCTTTAGTGCTAAGAAAAACCATTTTAAACCTTATTCTATCGGGGCTGTCATTAAACTATCAAATTTAAATTTGTAGCTTACGGTAAATTAACCTTAAAATTGAAATTTGACAGTTTAATGAAAGCCCTGATATTTATTTTTACCAAAAGAGAAGTAAAACGGTTCTTCTTAGCACTTTTAGGCTTACAAGCGCCTCTGTTAGAAACACAGCGTTTAAAACGGTTATTAATCTGTATTAGGGCCACCAATTTTCTCTAAAAAAAGAATGTCTCAAGTTAAAACTAACCTAAAAACTAAAACACTGTCAGTGACAATGTCAACCATATAATTAAGGTTATTTTACACTACGATTTTACATAGAATTTCTAATATTAAGCTACACATTATAGTTCTCCCACCTCTAACCATTCTGCTACAACACGCCTGTGATTGGCTACTTTATTTTATTAATAACTAATTAATGGTGCGTCTGATCGAAAAACCGCAAAGACTATTCGACTTAAAATCCCACCCTCTTACCACCCCTTTTCTGCTGTCCTTGACTTTTGAGACACCCTGTATATGTACATTATTTAATATAGGTACATCTTTTTTCTTCTCAAAGTGTCCACAAATTTTCAAAATATTGAAAACATTTCAATGCCTACACTATTTGTTGTTTAGTTTTCTACTGAACGAAATTCATATATATATATATATATATATATTTTCCATTTTGATTTGTTGGCCCTACTTTGAGGTCATGTTTAAACACAAACGATATTTAAAAAATAAATTCAACGCTGATACACGAGTTGTTTTGTGTATACTGAATGGTTTCATGTTTTGAAGACGCTTTGCACTGTCCACTATGCAACTTAGGACTTGTTTGAGCCGTACTACATATCAGGGTAATTTAAACTGTTTGACTATTTTTAAAATAATCCCGGCGCATTCGCCATTTTTGAATTAATATGAAGTTATAAAAAATAATAAAATTTGTTAAAAAATTGCTGACATAAGGTGCACCCTTAAGAAATTCTCAAGCTTAATAAATATTTGTACAATTTTAAAATATATTTTTAAGTTATTCAACTTATTTTGAACGCAATAAATATTTACTTTTACCAGATTTTCCAAACAAAAATCAGCTGACTTCCTGTTCTAACCATTAATTCGTATTGGTAAATACCAGATAAGTTTAGAATATTTTAACTTTAAATAGATTTTAACATTAAATTTGGATTAATTTTATAGGTGTAATGTAAACAAAACATACCTTTGAGCAATACATCATCGAATTAAAAATTGACTATTATTTTAACTTGCAAGTTTATTTTCGGAAATACCTTTCGAATAAGAATATAATTTAAATGCTATTTTTATCAAAAAAAGATGTGTAATATCCAAAAATATACTTTAATTTTTAAATTTTGATACACTTAGCTATATAAAATTAAAGCATGTTTTTTATACCTACATAACAAGTCATATTTTTTTAAAAATATGTTGGGCTATAACTAGAGACAAAAGTAGACAGGTGGATTTCGATGAATATCCTAAATTCTGGGTGAAAAATGGCGCTTTGCATAAGGGGTCCACAGGGCGCTCAATTCCTGCAATTTATAAATTTGCTGGGCATTTTTAAGACATATATTTAGCTGAAATAAAAATTCGTAAACAGCTATATTAGGCTTAACATTCTTAACACATATGTGCACAGCAAATTTATATATATTATACAGGTTGGTCCAATGTAAAATTTTCACCCCGGTTTTCATTCTGTTTTTTTTAAGCATAATTTATTAATTTTTTAAGATCCTGTCACATCATTTTTAGGTTAGATTCAACTGCTTTAATTCTGTACGGAATAATTTGAACTAGTAATAATATATAACATGAAAATTAATTTACTCTTTTAGTTTGGAATCGCTAACTCTTGTTTATATTTATTATAAATTATTATAAGTGGATACATGCCGAGGCGCTAGCTAAGACAGTAGATCGTATGCGGGAAATTAATATAGCCTATAGGCTCTCGCGCCGGGTTTTATGTACACTTTTTTTTCAATTTTATTTAATTAAAATATTTTTTAAGATTATAATTATTAAAATTATGATTTTATCAAATAATTGGATTTTCTTTGTAAAATCAATGTGAAAATCTGGCAAACTTATTATACACAGAAGAATATTAGATTGATTTATTTTATTTAATATAATCTTAATACATATAGTGTGTTTCATTTTGATTGGCGAAAATTCGGTATTTAATTAAAAATAGGCCGATTTAAAAAAAAATTGTCATATGTCATTTCCTATGATTAATAGAAGATCTCCAAAAACGTCACTTGAGTCATTCGGCATTTTTTAAATTTAAAAACTGAGAGCGAAAAAAAACCTAAAACGATAATTTTGTAATACAATTTTATACAGGATGGTTAAAAAAAGATCAGATTTAAAAAAACATTCTTGTTAATCTAGCTTATACAAAGTGTTCACAAATTAAGGTCAGCAATTATAAAAAATAATGGTATTTTAAAAGAAAAAATATGTATAAGAAGTTTTTTATATTTTTTGTGATAGGCCACTGGTTACACACTTGGTTTATCTCTGCACACTTGTGTTCTGTGAGTACATAGATACCAACCAACAAAGTAGCTGCGCGTTTCAGATGTAAAAAATTGTTACTAAAAATTTTTCTTCCAAAAAATAAATAAAAACTCAATAAATACAAAAGTTGTATGCCCTTAAAGCTCTAATACCCTTCTGTATTTATTTACTCATCCAGCTATTAGCTTGATGATTAGAAAATTTAGTACCTATTTAAAAAAATCCATAACCACCAAATTAATTTTTTCATCGGTTTTTTTCTTTCTGTTTACTAAGATGAAACTAGGACCAGTTCACAGGTTAAACTTTAAACATTTTATTTGTGTAAATAAATTTATTTCCACCTTCATAGTAAATGACATTTTATAGGTTAATTTTGTTGTTTTTGTATCCATGTAAATGATACATTATGGAAACAGATCTGTAATATTTTACGGGCTTGTATAAAGGACCTGTAAAGTTTTACAGGCTTGTAAAAAAGCAATTTATGTAATGAAATGTCACATTTGACATATTAATTAATATTTTAAATTTGAAAATCGTTATCTAAAGGTGAAAATAAAAGTTTGCACGTGTCACGCTTTGCAATTAATCTTTACTAGACTCACTGGATTATGGTGTTCGCTCCTGCGTCGCTCACCCCACAAACTTCCAGCTTCAGCTCCAGATTCATTTACAAAGCTTGACACGTAAATAACTATTAAAAGCACTTCCCTTAGTTAAGATATTTACAATTAGAGCACATAACCTAAAATTCAAATGCACTAGATTCCTTTATAAAAGATTTTGTTTGAATTTACCTCCAGTACGAAAATAACATAACCAACAATTAATAAAAACGCCAAATTGACAATTTGCATTGTTAATTTTGTCCTTTTTGTAATTAAGCTAAATTTAAACAATGTTTGTCAAACTTTTTGACAGAATTTGGAAACGCTGTTGTTACCAACCATAACATAATTAATTAAATTAGGCAACCAGATTAGCCTAAAGTGCCTAGTCGATCAGTGGCAGGATAAAGGTTATTATAAATTATTTTTAGTCTTTGGAAAGTTTCAGGTGCTTCTTTATGGACCCTAAGGAACAACCCATTTTAATATATAATAAGAAAATTCCATTATTGTTTTTAATAATTTTTCACCTTAATTTGTAAATACTCTGTATAAGCTAAAGTAACAAAACTAGGCGAATGTGTAGTTTGTGTAATACCTAAAGAAATGACAAAATGTTTTTGCAAAATAACGGAGTTCTTAAAAAATTGATTTTTGTCCAATTTTTTTATTAAATCGAATTTTTATTAAATCGAATTATATAAATAAATAATAAAATAATAATTATATTAATAAATAAATTGTCGCCAATCAAATTAAACACACTGTATACATACATGTATAATCGTTTGTGTGTCTGTTAGTAACTTCTGAGTGACTTGACCGATTGAGTCTATATTATCACAAATATTTATTTTGTCGAGGATTAATCCCTGTGCATTCGCCATTTTTGCAACAAAAGGTCGCGAAGCGGCTGTCCGCGGAGTCCTCGGGTTAACAAATAGAATATCGTAATAATCATAATAAATTACAATTATTATGAGGGCATCATCTATGTGGTATAAAAAGTTACTACTACTAAAAATATAATAGAAATCCATTAACATACTTAACATTACATATTATTTTTATCATTAACATTAACATATTATTTTTATTTATTTATTTACTCCTATTGCACAAAATTGGGTTTTTTTGTATATAATAATAAACATTATAAATTCTCTGCCCAATATCTAAAATAATTAACTCATTATTCAAGTTGTTAGGCTGCAGTGATTGGCCGATTTAAATATTTACTGTGATTTGAACCAATCGGGTTTTAAATTGGGCGAAGGCGACTAAAATAATATTTTAAAATTGATAAAGATAAGGTTAACTATTTAACAGATTTCATTTGTTTTTGAAAACCAGTTAATTACCTGATTTTCAAAACAAATAAATCAAATCTGACATATGTCAAATACTTAACCTCATCTTTATCAATTTTAAAATATTATACCTATAAGAGATAATGGAGGCCCAAATGTAATACTATAGTTTATATTATAAAGTATAGTATACCATTTGGGCCTGCATTATCTCTTATAGGTATAATAATATACTATTTTATTATAATATATTACACATCGGGCGAAAAAACCTCTTAATATAAATATTAAATCCGAGCAAATACAAAAAACATTAAATTTATTACATTTATGTATTTGTGCGAAGCAATTATAATTCTATGCTTTTTATAATAAGCTTTCGCCGCCTTGTATTTTTTCAAGCTTTAATAAGGATATTTCTTTGAGATATTTAGGTTGGGTTTAAATGACAGATTAAGTTTAATTCATTTTAGCTTCTCCGTTAAATATGTAATATTGACTGCCCACAAAAATATGAATTTTTTCTACCTTCTGTCTTCTGTCTTCTGGCTTATAAGTGTTATACTTACGCATAAAAAATATTACCATTATAACCAATCTAATTTAAATAAACTCTTAATACAATTTAATTTAATTAAAAACAATATTTTCCCCAAGATTTGTCAGTTTTTATATTATAGAATAAAATTTTATTAAAGATCTGTTTTGACAAATGAAAAAAGTATCTAATATTTTAACCAGTTTTACTAGGCAATAATCGTATTTGTCACCTGACTGGCGAGTGGTTGCAAGTTCAAGGTGGACCTATACAATTTTAAGGGTAGGTAATTTGTAACGGGCGCAAATTAGAGCAACAAGTGGGCGAGACTTCCTGCCAATGAGAAGAACGCATCACCCACGTTAACGAATAGAAGTGCGTAAGACACGCTATATTAATGGAATTCCAGCCGAATCAGGATTAGTTTAATTTAATTGAGTTAATTGAAACGAGTTGGTGAAAATTTTTGTAAAACATTTGTGACAACTGGATTAAAAAAAAAGAAAAGAATATTTTTATTTTATAGGTACGTCAATTATAATTAAATGTGAATGTGTTTTAAAATAAGTGTTATTGACTTATTTTTATTATTAAATTAAAATTACAGTAAACCAAAATAAATGTTTAAAATCAAAAGATAATTGTTTAATTATATTTTATTTGAAATGGATAACAATTTTAAAATAGTTATTTTCTTTTATTGAATTTTATTGTACATATAGGGTATACAATATTATTTTAACCTGTATGGTACCAAATTTTAATTTAATGAAAACATTTTCTTTTACTATTAAAACATTTGTTATCCTAGCAGATTTAGGTTTAAAAAATTACAAAATTGCTTTTGTTGATACATTCGTTTGTTAAATTCATTACTTTATTTTTATTTATTTATTTATTCATTTAAACTGGATGTTTATTTCAATCAATTTTGGTATTCAAATTATGAAAAAAATTGATTTTTGATAAGATTTATTTGGTATACTGTCTTGAATTTATAGGCTTAAAAAGCTAAAAATGCCAGTAAAAATAATGCCCGATTTTTTTGTGTAGTTTTACGTTTTGTAAATTTTTTGTGTCGTAATAACGTAAATAACCTAATAAAAATTTAGAAAAAAATACAATATAATGTATTTGGAAATACATGAAAATTTTCACTTTACCGGTTAAATGTGATTAAACTATTTCTTATACAAGGTGTACCGAAAATGGCGCACTTATTTTAGGTGTTTAGGTTTAGTAAATTGTGAGATATAACTTAAGTATATTATATAATGATTTAAATTGAATAATATTTTTCTTATTTTAATACTTTATTATTTTTTGTTTGGCTCAATATCATAAACTTGTGGATTTTCCCGGTATCAATTTTGAAAGAAAAAATATTTTCATAATTTATCTAAATAACACTGTAGGTAAATTGTCAACTCTTGAAATATAATAGCTAAACGCTCGGACACGTAAACATAATTTTTAGTCGTAGATTCCAAATCCGTGCTCGGTTTAGCTGTATCAGGTCCGATCCAGGGACACACTGTATACTGGTATATTATAGTTTGTAAAATAATATATTTCACCTCTGGTGCCAACATTCTTATGCTTTTTATTTCAATAAACATAATATCCTCAATTATACTAAACAAAAAAAGAATTGCAAGAAAACTTTTTGAATTTACTAAATTATCTATTAAAAACTCTCTTCCTTTTGATCCATTAACTTTAAATTTTGCAGTAAATTGTTTTTTTTTTAATTTGAAACTGATGTGTGGATCCAGCCAAATTATTTTTTTTAAATTTATACAGGGTTTTTTCAATAACTTTGAATTTTGACCTGATACAACTAAACCAAGCACGGATTTAATCTACGACCAAAAATTAAGTTTACGTGTTCGAGCGTTTAGCTGTGATATTTTCACCTCCCTACAGTGTAATTAGATATGCCTATTATTGTAAATATGTATCGGTTACAAGAATGATTTAAGCTGTTTTAGCAAACAATTTTAAGAAATTATCTGCAAAAACTTAAATTTGATACAAACGGAGGGAAGATATTTTAACAGGAGTGAGGTCTGGGAATTATTATTGAAACATGCCAATGTTAAATAATGATTTTAATATAAACTTACCTCATATATACTAATTATTATAAATAAGGTTTTTAAGCTTACAAGTTTAAAAAATAAGGTACGAAGAAATGTAAATAATATTAAAACATAGTTATTCCGCTCCTTCGTCGCTCGTTTTGTAAATTTTCCTCGTTTAAAAAAAATGGATCTTATGGCATTAGTCCTTAATATACTATTTTAATGCACAGTTTAACTACTTTGTCACAGTCTGTGACTCGCAGATTGTTAATCTATAAAGATACAGGTAATAGAATCTCAATAATGAGAACTTTGTTGATTGCTGAATATTTTTGAGGTGCTAGGAGCTGAAAATTTCAGATTAATTTAACAGAAAACATGTATAACGTTAACAAACTACTTATTATACAAATATACCATTTCGGTACGTGTTTTCAAAAACGACCGTCATAACAAATTCTGAATATATTGTGGAATTCGTTGGAATTTTATTTTATTAGCATCCTTTTTAGCTTTATATTTATCTCTTTCCTTTTATGATTATTTTAGAATATTCATTTTGAGCTTTTCTTTTATTTACAGATTTTCTACCCTTTATATTTTTGTCGCCATATTATAGCCAAATATATAAAAATATTGTATGCAAAATATGTACTACAAAACCTAACATACTTAACAGCAGTGAGATTAACGGAAGTGAGGTTTATATTAAAATTTCCCGCCATTGATCTGCATGCCTGTTTATATTATTTAAACATGTAATTATACTTATTATTATTAGAGATGCGACTTAAAAAAACAGTCCGTTTTTTTTTGTTTTTTTTTCAGGTTTTTTTTCAAATGTTTTTTTTTCACATTTTAGGTTTTTTTCAAGATTTGTCCCATTTGCCTAATTTTTTATGTTTCCATGGACTAAAATTAGTCACTAAATGACAATTAGTAAATTTAAATACAGTCTCGCGCTTTGCACGCGCCACCACCACCGATTTGACCAATAAGGGCCGCGCTTGTTTTGATTTGGTCCTAAAAAAAAGTAACTACATATAATATTTTTGATTCAGCCCTTGATTTTTCAAAAAGCTACCAAAAGCACTTTATTCATGATTTTTCAAATTCATGTATAGCAGAGGAAATTAAAAAAAAAACAATAGCAAATTCTTGTAGAACATTTATTCATTGGTGGTTAATTCAGAACATTTTTTTTTTAGGTTTATTGGCTTTTGATCTTTTCGACTATTTAACCAGCTCATTATTTTATATTTTTTTGCTCTTAAAAACAACCATAACACCCAAGGCTGTGACCGGGAATCGAACCCGGTACATTGGCGCAGATTGATTACCCACTGCGCCATCCTCGGCCCCAATTCAGAACATTCCGTGGACCAAAAAAGAAAGCAAAAAAAATCGATTTTTTTATTACGGTATTCGTTAGGAATGCGCGTTCATCTAAAAATCTCAAAACTATAAACTTCAAGCTTTAAATTGCTTTTTTTACAGCTCTAATTCGACCATTTTTAACAAAGATACAGCTATCCGAAAAATCGCAAAAAAAATTTTTATCCTTTTATTTTTTGTATTAGTGTAGAAGTTTTACATTGCTTTTGGTTTCTAAAGTGGAAACTACCAAATAATAAGAAATGTAATATATTCTACATTTTACTTATTATTAGTATACATTTTACTCAAAATTTCATTTTGAAAAAAAAATCGTTTTTTTTCTATTTTTTTTTTCATGATTTTTTCACATCTGAAAAAAAACGTTTTTTTACATCTCTAATTATTATATACTTGCATACCTGCTGATGACCACTAACAGTAGTTAGAATAATGCTCTACGTCAGAACAAAACAAAATAATTTGTCACTCACCAAGAATCCAACTAAACAGTATAAACTATACCAGGCAACGTAAGAGCCATCTATGATATTTTATTACAATTTAAGTCTATATTAACGGAGGTGAGAAAGTGATCCTAGTACACTTATAAAACAATTATCTGTGGGAATATAAATGACATTTACGATTATTTTTTAATTATATTGAAAAACGTATAGTATTTTTGTGCTGTATATTATTTTTTTAGATAAAACTTTATAATTTACAAAAAATGAAATTGAAATAAAGGGACTCTGGCGGGGGACAACTAAGATACGTGAGATCTGTTAAATGAAATTATTAAAAGATTTCAATAACGTTTGTCAAAATGCATGTGGACTAGCGTTGAGACAGTAATACGTTTTATAAGTTTTATAAATTAAATTAGTTTTGAGAATTTAAATTTTAAAATAAAATTTCAGAAAATACATATCACATTATTAACCATGTTAATTTAAAATATTTGGGTAGTATTTCGCAAAATTTGCAAGAAACTTATTAAGCAATATACAGGATGTCTCAGAAGTCGCGCACCACCTCGAAGGTAGATAAACTACTGACCCGCAGGACTCTTTAAAATATCTTTATTATTAAAAAAAGATATGAAAGAGTAAACATTGAGTTTTTAAACCTACAAATAGGTTTACCCAAAGAAATTATCTTTGGGTTTATCTTAATAATATTCTAAGTCGTATTATATAGATTAGGTTTAATGTAAAGAATGTTTAAACAAATGTTTTATTTGGAATTAATATTTTATCTTATGAAAAAATGCATTTTAGGATTTTTACTTTAACAATATTAGCTCACAAGCTTAAAATTTTTGTGGTTTTAACAATCATAAACATTAAATATTGTATCCCAAAATTTGAGTATTGAGTTTCTTTTTCATAATAACTATTATATGTTATAATATTACGTAGGGCTGAATTTCAAAAATAAAAACTGGGTGTGCAAAGTTACCACCTGGTTGCTGGTAACTTTGTCTCACATTGTATTCTCCGTATAAAATTAACTCAATATTTTATTTTATTTTTATTAGACACATGTTAGCAGCGACAAAAATAAATAAAAAATCGACCTGTAGTTAACCAAGGATCCCAAAGGATTGCGTCTAATATAGAAATTGTACCGCGTGCATTTCTAAGAGTTCTGCACTGATATAAACAATTTTAAAGTGTAGTAAATCCCATTTATTTCATTAATACACTGATTTTCCTTTAATATAAACTCAATAGAATCGCTCAATTGACAGGTTTTATCGAGCGCGAAAAGATTGGCGTTTGGCGACATTATGTGCAACAATTAACTGGTTAACTGATTGTTATCTATTGACATCACGTCACCTAAGTATTGGTTTGTTCCATCTCCATAATAGTATTTTGATATAATTGTGTCAGTTTTTAGTTTAGGTTAGTCTAAATCCAAGTTAAGTATAAAAGGTTTAAAATTGGTTTACTCTATCTCCAAAATTTCGCTTACATGCTTTCTTTTGCTCTATGTGTTTGTAAAAATCTGAAAATATGCTATATCCATATGAAAAATATATTTTATAACTGTTTTGTGCTATCTCCAAGGAAAGCTTTCTTATAAGTATAAAATTGTTTTGTTCTATATCCACTTTAGCCACTAAACGTTTTTCACTTATTTACATGTATATGACATTGTATTTTGACAATAATAATTATTATTATTATTAAAGTAAATCATTATTAAATAAAGTGTTTTTTAATTCAGTTTTGTTTAATGTCCTAAAACTTTGTTATATGTCCAACATTTTGTTTCTAAAATCCAAAAATAGCACTTTTTGTTTTATCTCCAAAACGTTTTTTCCAATATTGAGGCATAAATCCAAACTTGAGATAAGAGTTGCTCAATAGAACTAATTAAAGGCTAAACAAGAATATTGTTATTAATGTTTAATTAAGTTTTCATTAAAAAACAAATAAAATATTTAATGTAAAAGTTTCAAACCCGTTTGTCTCGATTATAACATATTAATACTCAGGTGACGATCATACTATTGACAATGATTATCAGTTAAAATTCAAAATATGATTCTGTCATCGCATTTCATATTGATATGTATTTCTTTAGTAAGTAGTACTCACTGAGTATTGTGATATGTATGTTGTTTAGAGAATGCTTAAAAATTTAAAGCATTTAGTTTGTGTTTGTGTCAATGTAATATTTATATTCGTTTTTCTTTATAAATTTAATCTAAGGTTTCATTGGTTCCTGACATGGACTCCCTGTATTTGCTTCTGTCATCACCTATGTCTATAGAGCCATACACTTTTTACTCATTTTTTTATACAAAATAAAACAAAATATGTAGTAAGAAATTCATAGCAGTCTAGACCTAGTTCGTATAGTACAGTTATTTTGCAGCACAGGTCAAAACACAAAAAAATCTTCCTTCCTTCCTAAATTTGCTGGTGTGTGTAGTTTGTTTAATATTAAAAGGGAATGGCTAATACTTGAAATGGTAAATTGTATTACGATATAATCTTGTCGCTTTGGTTTTCTAATTAAGTAAACTATTAGTATTTGAAAACGGGCCATTATCAAATGATGTGTTTTAACCATTGAAAGGTGTAACGTGTTCATGTCCTCTATATTTTACAATTAGTTAAAGTTAGTTTTTTAATCCATATTTTGTGACTATAGGTAATGCTATTTTTATTTTCTGTTAAATATTTTGCGCATAATATTGGTTGTGTATTAAAAAACGAGTGTGTCATAATAGGTTATATTCTCGCACATAATGGTTTAGTCCAAGAAATCGTTTTTTCTATTTGACAAAATTTTGAGAATTTTGAGAATTGTTAAATTATAGTTTATAATATAAACTATTATTATTATAACAATATTATTGCGATTTGGGAATTTTCTACAGTTGGTAGAAAAAATGTCAACTAAACTAATCTGAGTCAAGCCACGTCAAGTGGGACCAGAAAATTTCACGAAATCACCGATTTTTAAAATAATCACATTATTGTGTACACTCAGAGAAATATCATGTCATGAAAAGCATATGAAATGATATTAATTTAAATAATCGGGTAAATTTGATACAAATAGAAAAAATTATTAGGGATTCAAATATGTTTTGGCGTCATTGGTGTTTCCCATTAAATTAATAGGTGCATAACAATTGTATAATACATATCTTTTTGAAACGACTTTGAGAAAGGCAATGAAATAAATGGATTTATTTTTGTATATATATTTTAAAGAGGGTACACTTTAAAAGTGAATGAATGTAAAACTAAATTTTTTTCCATTTGAATCAAATTTACCCGATTATTTAAATTAATATAATTTCATATGCTTTTCATAACTTGATATTTCTCTGAGTGTAGTAGGCATGACTCATATGTCACAGTAAAAAAATTATTTTAAAATTCGTTTTTTTGGTAATGTTATTAAGGTTAACAATTTTTTCAAACTTAAGAGCACGGTAAAATTGAAAAAATAGAATCTCTGGGACCACTCTGTATAATTGAATTAAATTTTACACACTATTGTAGCAATGTTTAGACTATAGAATGATTATTTAATTATAATAAATTTGTTTAAATAAAACATTTTTGCATACATTTATTATAAACAATTGAAATTTTGTATGTGCTCTTCACGCTGAAAAAAAATTAAACTTGTGTCATAATATGCCGCAAACGTTCCTGTTTAATAAAAAGTACTTAAAAATTTGTCCTTCATATGTCATTCCGGAGATATTAATTTTTTTGTCCCGCTGTGCGCTTGATCAGTACGCAGCGCGCTTCGCTTCTAGCTCGTCAGCATGGGGTGTGCCTGAACGAGGTTTAAGTCACATAAAAATGCCGCTAAAAACTGACTGCAGTTTCTTGTTCTGGACCCTTTGTGACTTAAAAATGATATTTACCAAAATCCTAGCTGCTACTCTTTTCGAAATTTTTTGAAAATACATATTTTTTGAAATTTTTTGAAAATAAATCTTTTTTGTGTATTATGCTTTTTACTATATAAAAACTTGATTTTTGGCTAACCCTGTATTAACCTAATGATGTGCTCAGTATAAAAACAGTATTCTCTAAGTCTCGTTAACAATATACTCCAATAAAAATCGGTGTACAAATGTGTACTCTGCAAATTTAAAAAAGAGGAGTTAGAATTTTGGTAAATATAGTTTTTTAAATCACCAAAGAGTGCCGATCAAAAAAACAGTTTTTCGTTCAAAATTGAAAACTACTAAAAAGCCTAAATTAAACAACATTTTAAATATTCTCTAAACGTTATTTTATTTAATTTTATTATTTCTTGTAAAAGGTTAATAGAATGCCATTTTTTAACCTGATAAACGTAGAAATATCTAAAAAAAATCTTTTTTACGTGTTATGCCAAAACCATGAATTTACGCTTTTGCTTTATTAAAAATAAGTGATTTTTGGCTAACCCTGTATATATCAAATGATGTGAACAGTATTAAAAAGTATTCTCTAAGTTTCCTCAATAATATACTCCAATTCCAAAATCGGTGTACAATTGTGTACTTTGTCAAAGGTAGACTTTGAGATAAACAAAAATTTCAACAAATAGCATGAATTTTCAAAAAGAGGAGCAGCTAGGATTTTGGTAAATATCATTTTTAAGTCACCAAAGGGTCCCGAACAAGAAACTGCAATCAGTTTTTGGCGGCATTTTTATGTGACTTAAACTTTCTCAGGCACACCGTGAGCACAGCGTTCCGGACGAGCTAGCAGCGAAGCGTGCCGCGTACTGATCAAGCGCCCGCCGCGGCGGCACAAACAATTTAATATCTCCGGAACGACATATGAAGGACAAATTTTTGAGTAAATCTTATAAAACAGAAACGTTTGCCGCATATTATGAAACAAGATTAATTTTTTTCAGCGTAAAGAACACATAAAAAATTTCAATTGTTTATTAAAAATGTATGCAAAACTCTTAAAACAAATTTTCCTTAATTAAATGATCATTATATGGTCTAAACATTGCTACAATAGTGTTTAAAATTTAGTTCAATTATACAGAGTGGTCCCAGAGATTCTATTTTTTCAATTTTACCGTGCTCTTAAGTTTTACAAAATTATTAACTTTAATAACATTAACAAAAAACCGAAATTCAAAACAATTTTTTTACTGTGACATATGCGTCATACCTACTACACAATAATGTGATTATTTTTAAAATCGGTGATTTCCTGAAATTTTCTGGTCCCACTTGACGTGGCTTGACTCATCTATGACTAACCTAGGACCAGTATACCTACCTGCATTTAAGTGTATAATAATTGCACAATAATTATTATTATTACTGATAAATGTTTCTTTGAAAAATAATAATAATGGTAAACAAATTTTCTTTATTATGCTTACTGAAGTTTTTATTAATAATGACATATCGTGTTGCCAAATTTCTAAAAAAATATCCCATCTATTTACGTAATGAAATATTTTGAAACGCAAATGTTGCTTATTATAAAACGCAAATATTTGTTTTAAAGTTATTTTTACACTTTATAAAGGGTCTTCATTAGTAACGTGCTAATATTTAAAAGTATTGTGGCTCAGGTCGTTTTATGAACAGAAGTTAAAAAAAAATTGAAATATTGATTTTAAAATCTCACGAAGTACCTACTTTAGATAATATTTTTCATTTAGGTGTTTATTATTATTATAAAAACTCTACCAGTGCCATGCCTGCAGACATGTTTTCTAGTATTTCATACAAAAAAATGATACGCCACTGAAATTTTTCCATGTGGATATTTTTCTTTATTTGCCTGGTTGGTTTTACATGTAAACATTAGACTTACCACTCTTGATTAAATTATTTTGATTAAAATTAAAAAAAGGACCTAAATTCACAAGGAACAAACACCTCCTTTCGGCTTGTAGTCAAATCAAATCAAGTCAAAAATATTTATTACATTATTATCACAGATATTACAGTAGATACCATTACAAGTTAAATATACAGGGGTACCTAAACTTATTGGCATAGATTTGAAAAGATTGAGCAAGTCAAGATAAACTTAAATAAGTATTTTTCCTAATTACTTATGTTTCCAAGATACAGGGTGATAAAGAGTTACTTAACATATCAGTTTTCTTTAATATAACTTCTACTTGGGTAGTCTTGGAAAGGTGGTAGATATTTTGCGAACAGTCACTTACTACCAAAACACATATTCACACATAATTACAATCTTTTAAGTGAACACAGTGTCGTAGAAACGGGGGTTGCTTTAAGCTTATTGTCCCATACAAACTTTTAGGTTAGGTTTTTATAACATTTGATGCAATTTTTCGATTACACAGTTCGGCTACCATTAAAATGGTATACCTCTCAAACTTCGATAAAATAAAGCGTTTCCGAGATATTCGAGATTACAATAATTGTAATTATGTGTGAATATGTGTTTTGGTAGTAAGTGACTGTTCGCAAAATATCACGTTTCCAAGACTACCATAGTAAAAGTTATATTAAAAAAACTGATATGATAAGTAACACTTTATCACCCTGTATCTTTGAAACATAAGTAATTAGGAAATAGTTATTTGTATTACAAGTGTTGAAAAGCGACTTTTTCATGCGAGTTTTTAAGTTGCCCACGAGGCCGTCAGGCCGAGTGTGCATTAACACGAGATTGAAGAAAGCTTTTCTTACAAGTGAAACACAATGTTTTTTCTACGACCCTTTTATTTTTATTATTTTTAAATACAAAACCAAATAACCTAAAAACTTTTTTGACAGATGAATGTCAAACGATGCTTTCCGTTTCTTTTCACACAGACCTGTCACTTTTCACACAGAAATGTCATTTTACATTCGTGTTTTGCCTTGCCAATGAAAAGATTCATTTTCTAAGCAACGATGCCATCATGAAAAGTGACTTTCACATAGTGGTCGTATAAAAAATATTTATTTAGATTTTCGTCTGTTTGACTTGCTTAATCTGCTCCTAAATTTATGTCACTAAGTTTAGGGACACCATGTATAATACATCTATAGGTACCTATATATTATTACAATAACCCTTTATAGGTTAATGGTCTCTATAGTAACCTCATCCATTACAGCTTCCTAAGAAATGAGAGAGAACCCAAACTTCGACCAATGTACAAATAAATGAACTCATAATGTGCACTGACTATCATATTGGCCACAATTTAAATTTGGCACCTGTTAGAACCAATGTGGTCTCTATGTTAACCATTGCCTGTTCCCACAAAATTGCGAAAAAGTAACATTTGCATTAATTGTTGCTGCTAGCGAGCATAAGCATGTTTTTTTTTTACCTGACAACACATATAATTTTAAAGGTAAATTAATGATTTACAACTTGTGATAATAGTACTTGGAAAATAGGTTAGCGCTAACGAAATATTTAGATCGTTTTGGAACATAACCTCTATCAGGCTTACATACCGAAAGACTATTGAATCCAGGCATATAAACGTCCAGTATTTTTGGGTTTTTTGAAAAATTGGATTCAAGTAAACTATTTTATCTAGTCGTTGGTGTAACCGAAGATCAGGCTATGGATTAGCAACGAGCATTAGTTACACCAAGTTTCTCTCATCAAGAGTCGCCAAGTACTTTTCGTCTGAATTCACCAAGTACATCTTCATGTTTACAAGTCTGCCAATACTTTAGCACGATCGAGCCTACGTAATCGTAGTGAGCGAACATCCAGTATACATTTCAGGAAATAAATTTTGAATAGATTTGAGGGTGAAAGTGATGCAGATGACTCAGTATCGCGATTACTCATCAGATTCAGAGAAAACTAGCAGTAGTAGGTCATTTTTGAAAATTAACCAGTGAAAATAAAAATAAAAATATGCATCACAGAAATGCCACTGTAACATAGTCACTAAAACAAGAGTGGGTAGAATCAAACAATGAAGAAACTTTGACAAATTGCAATTTACTAAAACCGGGGCGTTTCCACATAAGGATAATGACACAGTTTTCAGTGAACAATTTATAAATATTAAATTTTTTACAGCATACACCATGTTATTATTTTACCGGTTCTGAAAAATAATAAAAACAAAAATCATTTTAGAAACGCAAAAAAAAACGATTAAATTAAATATGTGGTTATCATTTAGACCACCGCCCATCTATCATCTTATGGGCAGTGGTTTCCATTTAATCCACCATAATAAATTTAAAAAAAACAGTTGGATTTTCAAAATAATTATTAAAATAACTTAAGACATCCAAAATGGGTGGGTCTTAACAAAAAAAAATTAAAAATAACATTTATTGGATTCTGCCCTATAAAGGGATAAACAATAGAAATGTTTCCAGCACGCAATGTTTATTAAACAAAGATAGGCCGATTCACAGTGGCTGTTGCATGGAGGTGCGACCTATCCTGGCCGATGTTGGGCCTGTCGTGTGCCGCAGTAGCGCAGAAAAGGTTGATGTATTTTTTATTGATTGGACTTTACATACATTTGCGGGTTGTTTGCTATTTGGTGTATTAAGGCCCCTACAGACTTATTTTTCATTCAATTGTATCTCCAAGGTTCAGATCGTCATGCCAAAATGCCAATATGTCAATGTCCACCACACACTATGGGAAATTCTAACAGTTCATTTTTATTCTTCATAATATGGAGATAAAGCATTGGTTAGTAGTGGCGGCGGTGCGTTGCGGTTTTAAAAAACGAACATAAATAATGTTTTCGTACCGGTCTCGGTAGACTATAGATTTGTCGAGCTACAGGCAAGACATTGTTTACCTATAAGTTTAAAACAAATCTATTAAAAACTGCTGACACATTAACTTTTGCGACCGCGCTACACTGCTTAAAATACCCCATAGAGACCTATACAAAATAATCTATCGGGCGCTACCAGATTCAATATGTGCATTTGTCCATGGTTTTTTTCCGGATACAGCCCGATAGAAAATGTATAGGAAATTACCTATAGGCACACCATATCTTTTACATTTTCCCTATTGAGACCGATAGCAAATAACTCAATGAAGGATATATAGGGATATCCCTATAGAGCAAACATAAAACATTTGACAAAATTTTATTAAAACCTATGGGGTAATATAAGGGAAAACCTAATTTCTACATTTATGTGTATTTTCCCCATTGAAGCCGATAGCAAATAAATCAACAGTGGATATCCCTATAGAACAACCATAAATCTCAACTATGGGTCCTATACAAACCGATACACCCAATAGAAACACCATACATCCCGATACAAATATCTATCGGTTTGAACAGGGTCTATATGGGGTATTTTAAGCAGGGTACTGATTAAAAACCCCTAAGACTTCAGTTTGACACTTTTTTAATCTGTGGACACGACGGTTTGTCACCACACACATCAGTTTTTGCGTTTTTGACACGTCGCGACGTTCCGAATCGTTCAAATGGATACAAAATATGATTCTGGTAAGATATTATCCATTTTCGGAGTATTAATCATCACTGACCACTAATCCACTGTCAGCAGTGGTATACGAGATTTTTAAGATAACCTCATAATAAGATTAGGAGATCTTGCAGGCCATTGCATTATAATAAAACTGAAATAGGCAGGAGCCCCAACGTGCTTGTTTCATATGTAGTTACATTTTCAAAAAAGTTGGAATAAATGCAAGTAAGACTGTCCGTCAAGAGGTCTTGGAAGAAAATGGGCCTGTAATAGAATTGACTGATAATGGTATGTTTTTTAAAGTACTTTGGTACGCTGAATTTAAATTTAGAGCCAGAAGTTTTAAAGAAATTCTAACCCAAAAGTAGAAAACACGCGTTTTGTTACATTATGAAATTGCCTTTACAAAAATACAATTTTGCCTTTTCGAGAAATTGTCAGTTAAAATGTATAACCAAAACGATCATTTACTCAAACAAACACATACATTTTAACTATTTATTATTTCTTAAAGAAAAATGATAATATTGAAAAAATTCAAAAAGTATGAGAAATTGGTTGTTCTTCCAGATGGCGTAGAGAGTTTTGAGGAGAAAATATACCTTGTAATGTTATATCACTTTAAATAATAAAAAACATGCGTTAGAGCTGACTCAGATTCTAATTTAGCATAGCAAATTACTCAAGAAGCTGTGTCTTGGTTGATCAAGTCCACAAACCCTCTAGACCAGTATTATTCATCAATACTACTAAATTAAGCAATTTTAATTAAATATTTTTTAAATCTCAGTTGCGTACCATTTTTTTTACAAGAAATATCAGAGGATGTTTGCAGGGACTGGACTTGTGGAGCAATAGAATAACTTTTTAACTAAATTATATAGCTTTAAAATTTTATATAAAGTACACCCTTTATAAATTTAAAACTGTGATCGTTTGAATTAGTAAATAATTTGGTATTTAACTATAGTTAAGTTGACTTCCTCTAATTCGGGATTCATTTAAGTCGTATTCTCATCCAACTCAAATATCTACCTTAAAATTATTTTAATTTTTTACTTTTTCTACGCCAGCTATGTAAAAGTCGTACTTCGTTTCGCGTCGTTGCTAAGAAGATGAATATTTTTTATTTGCAAGGCTAAACTCAAATGAAAACAGACGTTTCTGTGTAAAAATTGACAGGACTGTTTGAAAAGAAAGTCATATTGGTATGTAAACCGCTTGATAGTTGTCAAATGTAAAATGTCTAATAAAATTGGCTTTAAATTCTGAAAAAAAAATTCCTCGTTGTAGAAAAAGTAGTGTGTTTCACTTGAAAGAAAAGCATTTTATAAGCTTGTGCTAATGCACTTAATGCCAATTAAACACTTATACAATAATATTTTTCTACTCCCACCTTTAAAACGCCCACCGTACCAGTTTCCATGCCACTAAGTGACCTTTTAAATACACAATGACAAGTTGTGGCTTTATGACTTTTTAGTCATGGGCTGAAGTTAGTTTTAAGTTCGCTGACAGTTGTCAAATGTCATACAATCTTTAAAATAAATTGCCAATCTTGTAAAATACTCAATTTAAAAATTATTGTATTAGTTTAATACAAAAATGCAAACGTATTTAATTAACACATATAAGATTGTATACAAACTTGACATTTTTACATTTTTACTGTAGATTCTCATTCTTACGGTTACTCATTTTTGTATCCATACAAATATTTAATTTAAATCATTTTCAGATAATAATAATAATAATAATAATAAGTATTTGTTGTAGAAAAAGTATAGTATGCAACTCGTTTATAAATTTTCTGGACACTTATTTAATTAAGCACTCGTTCGCAAGCTCACTTGTGCCTAAATTAAATTTGTCACTAAAATGGCGTTTATTAAACTTAATAAATAATATCAATATTAGGTTTGGTAATTTCCCTTATACCTTGTACGCCGCTGCAACTTTCTATAGGTTTATTTAATGTTGATTAAAGTAGGTATTTAAATTTTCTGGAATTTTTCATATAATTTTGGAAAAATTTGTTTTATTATAGTTACGCCACTATCTCCTTTTTTATAATTTTGAAGACAGCACCAAAATACTTAAATATTTAATTAGTTTTTGCCTAATCCAAAATAAAACAATTTTGTTAAATCGTTGTGGGGAGGAGACAATTATTATATTATACTTCTATAAAATTATAATACTAAAATAAAATTTCTTTGTTGCAGGACCTAGAACAAACAGTGAAAAAAATGTTACCCAGCAGGACAAAAATGCGTCAGTGTTATAGCTAGTTTAAATGTTGTTATTGACTGAGTAGCCGAAAACGGACGAGGTGCTGGGGTTGGCTTCACCCTTAGGCCCCTCGAATTTAAACCCTGCCAGCGCTGGCTACTATGCGAATTGCACACTGTATCCGAGCCCTAATTGCGGTAAGTCTATCTTAAAATAAAAATCCTGCCCTAAACTCTGTTCTCCCATGTATAAAAGTGAAATGTTGAGCCATAGGTGAGTAGTTTTTACTAGATGTTATTTTGAAAAGTGCCACCTTCCAAAAAAAAACAAATTTTATGACTTTTTGACCAGCAAGTTTTCTTCGTTCATCAAACTTTGTATTTTGGTTAAAAACCCTTAGACAAGGAAAAAACAAACCATCATTGTATTTTAATATTGAAACATATGTTTTTAATTAATTGTCTAGCAAAACTAAATTTTAAAGTTGACAATGACATTTTGATTCATATTAATATCTAGCATACTTCACTTTAATTCACAACAATGGGCGTTATGCCTCCATTTTTATACACAGTAAACAATTATTTGTTAATTTTAACCAAATATTGATCAGAATTTATGTTAATCCAGGTCCACATAAGTTTATGTCAAGTGTACAACCAACTGCAATGTGTTAACTAATTAAATAAGTAGGTAGTTTGTAATTATAATGAACCTTTTAAATATTTAATAACAAAATCCTTTGTCAATAATTCAACCATAATTCTTGTAATTTTAAAAAAGGAAACTTAAATGAAAAGAATTTTAATAAGAAATGTTGCTTTATACCTACAAAAATGAACACAAAAATAACATACACCCAATTAAATAATACACCACTCTAAAATCATCAAATTATAAAGAAATTTGGCACAATATAATTATGTATTACTACAACACTTACTTATGTATTTCGTTACTTAAGCCCACTTCACTGTATCCCCTAATTTCAGTTTGAAAACCAGTGATGGCATCTTTATTCGGATACTTCGCATACTCGTTAAATAGGTATAAGAAATCCTAATAACTTTCGGTAAAATATTTCTCTTTGTTAAAATAATTCCAAGAGCTGGTCTCTACAAAAAAATATGTTAATTTTACAAAACAAAATTAACAAGCTACAAACTCATGATAAAAAATCTTTTTTATAACAGTGTAATCAATCTATCTACAAAACACTATCCTGACCCAACAATGGTTTGATAATTTTTATAAAGATAAATCGAAAACTTAAAAAATTATAAAACATAAAAAATTCATCGCACACTTGAATTGAGTAAATTACCTGGGGCACTAAACATTTAAAAAACACATTTTGATTATTATTATTATTATTATTATTATTATTATTATTATTATTATTATTATTATTATGTGTCATCTGTCGTTTATAAAAACGCGCAGCTTTTAGTCACATTATAGTAAAATAGTTTCAGGCAGAAAGGCAAAATAATATTTTTTTCTGAACAACAAGTAAAATTTAAATCCTGATTAAACCAGTCGAAAAAAAATATTGCATTTATAAATTATCTACACAAAATTTGAGTCGATTAGTGGCTACTTTTTTTAGAGAGTGGGTTCACTTCAGATCAAACAGTGCAGTTCACCACATCGCGATGTGGTGAACTGCACTGTTTGATCTGAAGTGAACCCACTCTCTAAAAAAAGTAGCCACTAATAATTCTCGTCAAAAGCAATTTAACAGTCTATATCCATGTAAAATTGTCCCCTGATTCCGAAAATGTTACAAAAGTTAAACAGTTTTTAATATATAATATAATAATAATATGGAATTGACCTTATCTCAAAAACTGCTCTACTTTCATAATTTTTAAAGGTATTTTCAGATTCAGAGGACAATTTTACATAAGATTTGGCTGTTTAATTTTGGGATACCATGATATCCCATGCACAGGGGTCCGGAATGAGTCATAGGTCACATAAAAATGACTCCAAAAACTGAATGCGCTAGAGTTTAAAAACATGTTTTTCAAAATTGTAGGTGATCCTTTTTTTTAATTTTTGAAGTTAATTTAAATTCCAACTGTAAGTTAGTGACTTATTTAAGATTTTTTGCAAATTTCTTTAAAACTGAGCCCTTTAGGAAAAATTTTAAAATAAATAATTAAAGAAGCTTCAACAACCGCAACCATTGGCGTAGATATATATTTTTTTTAATTACACTATGTTTAAAAACTTGATGTTTTTGCACATTAATCACCGAAAGCCTATTTCACAAAAAAAAGGACAACAGAAAATGGTTTATCTATTAAACATTTTTTTTTAAATTTTTAAAAAAAAGCAGGACCCTTAAATAAATTGATTAACTAAGTACCTAATGTATGTTTAGTTGAGTTATTCGCTCACCCTCAGTTGCTTACATTAAATTGTCAACAAGGAATAAATAAAGAAATCTAGTTAGCCAGGCAACACTTTTGCCTACGTATTTTGGAACGGATTGGTGAAACTTATTGGAAAAGAACAGGCGTTGAGAAACACTGAATTTGGTCTCTAAGAACTACCAAGGTGACATATTTGAGGAAAATGCTTCTGAAACACCCTGTCACTCTTAACAAAAGTTTTTTAAACTGTTAGTCCTTTGGTCATTTTACCATACGTGTCCCAATTTAAGACTATGGATAAATTAGTTGAGAATTATTTTTCCACCAAAACGCCTACTAAATAAAATTTCACATACAAGCATTAGTAGTTATGTTTAAAGCTGCTGATATATCTCAAACTTTAAAAAATCATGTACTAATTAATCACTTGGAAGAATGTCCACCGCGAGTTTATAAATACAAGATAAACAACATGGCACATCCTAACTTTAATGAGTCCTTAAAAAGAGCAGTTGTGGAGTTTTCATAAAAAAATATGCTTTTTCTCATGTTGATAACAATAATTAATAATTAATAAATAATATTTGACAATTATTAAGTACTTATAAATATACTTATCTTTTTTGTTTTATATAGGTTATATTTCTTTAACGAAAAATGATGCTGAAATGTTGAAAGTAACCTATGACAGGTTATTTGCAAAAAAAATGTAACATATCCAGTTCAACATAAAAAATTTACGACTACGTATATGGAGGCATGATTTAATAGATAATTAAATCACCTTTATTTCCTTAATCAAACATTTTTACCAAAGTGTCCGTTTTAAAGATAATAGCAAAAACCTAAAATGAATCACCAAATGACGTTTCATATTTAGATTATTAAGCAAAACTTTAAAAAAGAAACATCTACAATTTTGAAAAACATATTTTTTAACTTCAGTTTTTGGCGTCATTTTTATGTGTCCTATGACACGTAAAGGGGCCACTGTGCATGGTTAACCATGGTATATGCGAAAAATCAGCCACTACACAGTAGTGATTACACAGTTAAAAAAAATCAACTCTAAGCAACACTAATTAGAGTTCACACAGGTCCACACTAATAGTTTTGTTTTATAACACTTCAATTAGAGTTAATTTCTATACTATATTTGTATACTATAGTCTAATTTCCCCAAGTAAGATTTAACACTACAGCACTGAGGATAAAGTAATTTTACACTGTATTAAAAAGTGTTAATTTACCTAAAATTGTGTACTTCTACACTTCCTAATTACCCAGGAAGTGTAGAAGTACACAATTTTAGGTAAATTAACACTTTTTAATACAGTGTAAAATTACTTTATCCTCAGTGCTGTAGTGTTAAATTATACTTGCTTACTTGGGGAAATTAGACTATAGTATACAAATATAGTATAGAAATTAATTCCAATTGAAGTGTTATAAAACAAAACTATTAGTGACGACCTGTGTGAACTCTAATTAGTGTTGCTTAGAGTTGATTTTTTTAACTGTGTAATCACTACAGTGTAGTGGCTGATTTTTTGCATATACCATGGTTTTAAAATCCCACTTTTGTTCAGCGTAACTTAACACTACTTTGGAAAAGTTCTAATTTTAGAAAGGTACTTTTACTCTTTTAGTGCAACTTCTAGTGTAAATTAACACTATTACTTGAGTAAAACCTATTGCTGGTAGTGAATAAAACAAAAAGGTAAATAAAGAGAAACATTTATTTGGAACAAAAATCTATGACAATTATCAAAATCTGTGCCTTTTAAAATTTAATTTTATATTTGAGTCGTATGGCTGGCTTAAGCAAAATGGTTCTTTAAAACGTAAAAGTCTTACTGGCTGTCAACTTGTAAGCAATGAATTATCTTAAGAATTCATCAGTAATTCATTTTTCTGTTATAAAAAATGGGTGATCCCATTGGTAGAGAGGCGTCAGGCGTCTGTATGTCGGGGATTTACCACACGTGTATAAATTTTCCATAATATTTATAAAAATGTAGGTATGGTTAATATAACAACCATTAAGCTTGAAAATAAAAAGTAAATAAAGTGTGCATGTATTTATATTATTAATGTTACAAGAACCCGACCTACTGCCGTAAATTATTAATATATAATATAGGTCGGGTATGGACATCCTTTTAACATATTGGTATTTATTGAGTATTAAGACTTAAAGAAAAAGGAAGTATAATACTTACCAAAAAATAAGAATGTCCTCTTATGGATTCACCGTAATTAAAATCTAACTGAACAAAAATGCCACACTTCCACAACGCGGTATCCCAACCTATCTATTTTGCCACTATTGGTGTAATTTAACTGTAATTGTGATACAATGAGCACTAGTAGTGTAAAGAAAAAGGAGCTCTTAGTAACATCAAAACAAACAAAGAAATTGACATGCACTGTAGTGTACATTTTGTCACATTAAGGGGTAATAAACACTCGCATTAAGTTTTTCTACCCTTTTGATTTATTTTAATAATAAATAGTGTGAATGTACCAATGAATAATGTTCATATTCTTTAAATGTGTTTAATAAAGTTAATAAGAACTAAATACTACAAAATACGCAGGTAGGTATTTTGTAGTGTAACTTTTTCACTTACAAATCAACTCTAATATTTTTACCCCTACACGAAAAAATTTACACGGGCAAATTTTTTTACTGTGTAGTCATTTTTGACTAATTCAGAGGAAATAATGAAAATACAATTTTAGTTGTCAAGTGTAAGTGCTGACATGATCATTGTTATTTAAACAACTCCATGAAGAAATCAAACGTGAAATTCGTGAAAACAGTTTCTCGTCGAAAACAACTTAAAATGAAAAAGAAAATACATTAATTTAACTTTTCTTCCTTTTGCGGTTTAACTAAAGTTTTTTACCCTATAGCATTTAATGGCTTAGGTAAAATATTATTTAGCTAAAACATATTCTACCTATTTACTAAAAGAGAATCTCTGAGATATCTGATATAAATAAAAAAACTAAAAATCAATACAAATTATTATTTACATTAAAATATCTGAGATAACTATTTTAATGTATGCTTCGTGACAAGCCGATCATATATAATTTAATATAATTGTAATGTTTCGTTCAATAAAATTATTTATGAAATTAAGAATAATTAATTATTTGGACAGGCTTTGGGCTTGTCTCTGAACAAAACAATTAATTCATTTATTGTTATGTAACATGCATTAAGACTTATACTTACTATAGCCATAATTAATTGTCTTACAGATAATTAAATCTCAACTTAAATATTAGAAATTTATTAAATTTGCTTATTTTAGGAGGAATATATTAAAACAAAACAAAGTTCATATAAATAAAACGACTTTATATTTTGCAATTGGAAGAGCTAAATACGGACATCATTAAAAAAACGTGATAGTCCACACATTAACTAGCGGCAAGCGTTTCTGACATCGAAAAAACGTAAAATTATGTTGTCAAAGTAACAATCATGAAATTTATTTTCTGTCAGAGAGAAATGGTGTTCGGTACGCTTTGAGTCTGATTTTTTTTTGCGCGCTATCTGCGATTTGTAACATATGCAAAAACCACGGGATATCTTAGGAACTAGGATTGATATGCCAAAATTAATAAGTGGTATTTTTTGCAGCATTGCAATTATTTTAAAGTTATTTAGCGACATTCTTTCCTTAATTAGCAATTTACTTAACAATACTTCTAGCAAAATTCTTTAAATAATCAACGTCAAATAGTAATATTTACAATAAATTAAAATAATTGAACAGGTATAAATATATTTAAAAAAAAAATAATATACAATTGTAAGTAAGTATATGTGACGCGTTCTGAGAAAAGGGACAGCGTCTAAAAATCGATTTCTGCATTATGATCTTTATACGAGCCCTAACCACAAAATGTTCGGACACTTCATAATTTATACAGAAATATTTTTCGTGAATACTATCTCAAAATTATTAGAAGTTATGAAAAAATCAGCTTATTTTGGCATATACCCCTCGAAGCGATTTTTATTTTTAAAAAGTTTACCTTTTATTTTTAGCTTTTAAAAAAAGGCTAACTTTTTAACTTTTTTTTGTATGAGTAAAAAAAGTTATAAATGGGCCCATTAAAAAGAACATAAAATATTAAACAAACCCTGAAAGTTTGGTAAAAATTGTATAAATAATAACGATATATATATATATATCTGCAAAATCTCCCGTTTCCTAAGAAAATTGCAAAAACTCTTTAAAAATAGCATTTTTAAATTACTTATACTTTTTTATAACTAATTTATTTTTTACCAAATTTTCAGGGATTGTAGATATAATATTTTATGCTCTTTTTAATGGGTCCATTTATAACTTTTTTTACTCATACAAAAAAAGTTTAAAAGTTAGCCTTTTTTTAAAAGCTTAAAATAAAAGACCTTTACCTGTAAACTTTTTAAAAATAAAAATCGCTTCGAGGGGTATATGCTAAAATGAGCAAAATTTTTCATAACTTCTAATAATTTTGAGATAGTATTCACGAAAAATATTTCTGTATAAATTATGAAGTGTCCGAACATTTTGTGGTTAGGGCTCGTATATACACTCACGTGCAAAATAATCGATCCACACAAATTTTCGATGAATTTCAATCGCAAATAACTTTTTTATTTGATGTCGGATAAATTAATGAACAATCGCTCACATTTTAAAAAAATACTAAAAAATAGACGTACGTTTATAATATACAGGTTTAAACAAAAATATGTTTTTTACCATAAGTTTAAGACACTCTGAAGAGTAGAGTGGCAAAACCGTATATTGTTCTAAATTAAGTTTTATTTATCAAGTCACATCTATTCTTAACAGTTTTGTTTTTGGTTCACCTCGATATATTTATTTTTGTGGAAAATATGGATTTTTTTAAAAAACATTGCAATTTCCAATATTTTTCTGTATGAAGAACTAAGGTTGCTATGGTCCATCCATAGGCTATGTAGAATGACAGTGACAGTTTTGTTGAATCATCCCATACTTGGACATGTCATACACGGCTTTCAAAAGCTATAAAATTGTTTTTTGCAAATTAATGTTTAAATTTTGAGGTGTCTTCTTACTTTATAAAATGGATATGTCTCCGACTGATGTTGCCAGAGCTATTAATTTAATCCAGGATGGACGGTCACAGTATTACGTGGCAAGTGTTTTAAACGTCATAAGAATTAAAGTACAAAGGGAAACATCAGTCGGAGACATTTTTAAAAGTAAGAAGACACCTCAAAATTAACACATTAATTTACAAAAAACAATTTGATAGCTTTTGAAAGCTGTATATGACTTGTCCAAGTATAGGATGATTCAACAAAACTGTCACTGACATTCTCCATAGGCTATGGATGGACCATAGCAACCTTAGTTCTTCATACAGGAAAAATATTGGAAATAGCAATGTTTTTTAAAAAAATCCATTTTTCCACAAAAATAAATATATCGAGGTGAACCAAAAACAAAACTGTTAAGAATTGATGTGACTTGATAAATAAAACTTAATTTAGAACAATATACGGTTTTGCCACTTTACAGAGTGTCTTAAACTTATGGTAAATAACATCTTTTTGTTTAAACCTGTATATTATAAACGTATGTTTATTTTTTAGTATTTTTTTAAAATGTGAGCGATTGTACATTAATTTATCTACAATATTCTTTAATATTCGTTTAAATCCGACATCAAATAAAAAAGTTATTTGCGATTGAAATTCATCGAAAATTTGTGTGGATCGATTATTTTGCACGTGAGTGTATATATAAATATATATAGATACATATATACAAGGTGCCCCTAAACTTAGTGGCATAAATTTAGGAGCAGATTAAGCATGTCAAAATAAGACGAAAATCTAAATAAATATTTTTCCTAATTACATATGTTTAAAAGATACAGGGTGATAAAGTTTTACTTATCATATCAGTTTTTTTAATATAACTTCTACTGTGGTAGACTTGGAAAGGTGATATTTTGCGAACAGTCACTTGTGTCGTAGAAACAGGGGTTGCTTAAGCTTATTGTCCCATAGAAACTTTGAGGTTAGGTTTTTATACCATTTGATGCAATTTTTCGATTACTCAGTTCGGCTACTATTAAAAAGGCGGACCTCTCAAACTTCGATAAAATAAACCGTTTCCGAGATATTCGAGATTACAATAATTGTTATACCGCATTAAAGGACTAGAAGGTATATGATAACAAATTTTTTAATTGAAAAAACTACAATTTTTTTAATGTGACGGTCAGGGCAAAAAGTCCCGAGGCTCATGGAATGCTCTTTTTAGTTTTTTCAATTAAAAAATAAAATTTGTTATCATATACCTTTTAATCCTTTTAAATAATGTGATATACGTAACAATTATTGTAATCTCGAATATCTCAAAAACGGTTTATTTTATCGAAGTTTGAGAGGTTCACCTTTTTAATAGTAGCCAAACTGTGTGTAGCCTAACCTCCAAGTTTGTATGGGACAATAAGCTTAAAGCAACCCCCGTTTCTACGACACTGTGTTCACTCAAACAATTATAATTATGTGTGAATATGTATTTGATAGTAGTGACTGTTCGCAAAATATCACCTTTCCAAGTCTACCACAGAAGTAATATTAAAAAAACTGATATGATAAGTAAAGCTACATTCGTAATGAATTCGCTGGCCGAGTGACACTTTGGCACGCAAGTCGGCACGAAATTTACCATTCACAATAACTTTAGAGTCGAATTTAACGCATGGGCGTTGGTAACTGTCATATTCATTGTAAGGTTAGAATTATCATTATTTTGTTTTTGTTTTGTGCTATTTTTTAAATGCAAAAACGGACAACAATCAATCAAATAGTTTACTTATGTTCAGTAATAGTTTATTTAGTGATAAATTCTTATTACAATGTGTTTCAAACTACAAAACACTAATGTTCTCTTTATAATAAATAATAATAATAATAAAAAACTTATTGTAAAGAAAGTATAGGTACATTAAGTTACATAGATACATTTACATTACAATTACAATGGGTTCAACACAGGTACACTGTTGTTTATTTACCTAGTACAATTTTCAGTTCTCTTTTTAATTTAATTGCATTATCACAAGTCGAATAAAGATTATTCATTTTGTTATTAATAAATCACTTTAGTTTATTTAAATAAAGCAAGTAAAATGTATTTAATCACAATAAAAACACTACACACACAAAACTCAACGACATTGAAAATGTCAAACCTTCATAACAAAGGCAATGCGCATGTCGCATAGCCGGCACGAAAGTCGAAGTTGAAGTCGAAGTTTGCAGCTTGCAAGAAATTTTGCCCACTTCAACTTCCACTTTAACGTCGAATTTCATTGTGAACGATCACACTGTTACACATTTGCTTAGCTTGCGAGTCAAATTGCCAATCGGCCAGCGAATTCATTACGAATGTAGCTTAACACTTTATCACCCTGTATCTTGGAAACATAAGTTATTAAGAAAAATATTTATTTGAGTTTTCGTCTTATTTTGACTTGCTCAATCTTTTTCTAAAATTCATATTGTACCTGAATATATGTTTTTTTCTTTTTCTCAATAAATATTATTATTATTATAGCTCTTTACTATCAAAGTCATAAATAATTATTTAATAATTATAATAATTATAATTATCCTTAAATATTACGCATGTAACAAAGCGTTATACATTCTACATTTGTTCTGCCGTATAGCCTGTTTGCCAGTTTTTTTCTTTCTCCTTTAAAATTAACGCTCCAAGCGCGTCACATATTTAATATAAGGTTGAAAAATAACATTTTACAAATATTTTTAATGGTGCCAGACATGTATTAGAAAAAAGTAGATAGCATATTACTTAATAAATGTGCGATACAAATTTGTTGTTTGTTGTAAATTATTGCGTCATTACAAAATGTTGTATTCATTTTGCGTTCTTATGTTGGCCAACTTACATCATTACTACTTTTAATGGAGGGTTAAAAATTAAAAATATAAATTCTTTTTTAACGCAAAATAGCAGTAACAATAAATAAATTGGTTTACTGGTTTATGAAAAGTTTAATAACAAAAAACCAAAACCATAAATAAAATAAATTCATCAATATAAAAAATATATCATATCTGATTTAATTGGTGTTTAAAAGTTTACAAGGACAAACCAAAAAAAGTTAGACACTTCATTAACAATCCTTGCCACACAGCATAATATATTATAGGCGAATTGCTTGGGTACACAGTTCTAAACAATAGTACTTGTAATAAGGAATTATTTATTAAGTCTCTAGAGGTCTAAAAGCCTTATTGTAAACCTCTAGAGACTTAAGAAATCATTCATTATTACAAGTACCATTGTTTAGAACTGTTGAGCGGTTTTGTACAAATTATAACAAACCAAACTACAAATCTCATTGATTTAAAATATTGTATTTAAGATAGCATTTTGGAAAAAATTTCTATACAAAAAGCGTACAAATATGGAATACCAGCATTTCTCTTGAACATTTAAAGACACAAAACAAGGTTATCTCATGCACTCACATTTGTATTTGGTGTTTCAGAAAAACGGAAAGTATGGAATAATGGCAAGATAGCTGAAGCTTAAAAATCTACAAAATTAAAAAAAAAATGGGATTGTATCATATGTGGGTTATGAGATCATAAGGACTGCACTGGTTTTAAGTTTAAAACTTATGCAAGTTCCTTGATCCCTAGAAGATAAATAGTGTTTTTGTCTTAGGAGAATAAATCAATATTGTATAAACATTCAATTTTCTTAGTTTCTTTAAGAAACTTTCTTAACCCATTACTGGTAATATTCATAAGAAAAAATTGAACCTACATCTCGCCAAAGTTTTTTGTTTTGAGGGCGTTCCACCAACCTCAAATACCGACACACAGCTGTTTCGACCTATATTGGGTCTCATCAGTATCGGGCAACTTGGTGTAGTGGAACACACACAAAACAAAGCACTTCCTGAGCTTATATGCTCAGTTGGCCAGTAAGCCAACAGATGTTCTTACATCTCGCCTCTGTTGGCTTACCAACAAAAAAAAACTTTGGCGAGGTGTAGGTTCAATTTTTTCTTATCAATATTTTATATTTGGGTACCTTTTTGTTATTTTTATTTTTGTTTAATTTTAATAATGTTAATTATTAATAAAAATATTAAACTATTAAAATAAATATAATTAAAAGTACGTAATTAATTAATTAAAACTCCACTCTACTACTACTAAATTTTAACTTTAATATAATTTATTTTAAATCGATAAGATTTATAGCTGTCTATACCTAGTTCATTAAAAATTGTGCGACATTTTTGACCACCCAAAAGAAGTACCTATTTGGTTACTCTACTTTATATGTATTTTCAACAGCGAATTGTGTCTCTCGTCTAGCGACTTGACGCATCCTGCATTGCATGACATCATTTTATCTTTAAGGCATAATTTTATTTGTTAAATGATGCATTAAACATACAATTATAATAATAGCTATTAAAAGTAGAAAGTAAGGTTAGATGGTTCTGACAGTAGATTTTTTGTAATGCTCAAAACAGGTTTTTTACAGGCTAGGAGTTAAAAACTTAATGCGATTACATCCTAGGCGATAGAACTCTTGAAGATAATACATATTTAGTTGTTTCTTTCATCATAGTTCAATATACCGTCTGCATGGTTTATTTTAAATATATATAAAATAAGGTAATATACAGGGTGTAATGGATAATAATTTTATAATTTTAGGTTATCAAATAGTAATTCATTTGGAACAACTTTTGCTTGATTATCTTTTTTCCAAATCTTCTAAAATAAAGAAAAAACGGTAAGAATATTAATTTAAAAGTTATTTGACAAGGCAGCCTCAATTCTACTGAAAATGACTTTACCTCAGTTCTACTAAAAGTGACTATATTTATTTGCAATGTTGTCGGATTTATTTCAATGTCAGCAAAAAAAAATTCAGATACTGGTTGATATTCTGGAATTACCATTTAATAAATTTTATATATATTTTTTATTTGTCAGGTGGAATATAATAATAAACTATTTAAAAATTACACAAATATAAAAAATTGAAGTATTGGTAATAACAATTTTTTGTTTCTTATAAATTTTCAAATGCGCGCTAATTTTATTTTTACGATTACTTATCCACATATAAGTACTCACCTAAATCATATGATAATGTTTTGCAAATGTTACAAGCCATAAATTACACCTTATTATCTAGTAGATCTAAAACGCTTGCCAATGAGAATAAGGCGGGAAGGCAAATGACTTTATTATAAACGAGCGTAAATGTTCGATTGTGTCAGAGATACAAGCTAGCTGAAATTATTAAATGTTTCCTCACCCAAGATTAATTTGATATCAGGAATATGTGTTCTTTAATATAGTTCTTAGCCAGAAGACTTATTGGAGTCATTATGCTTAAAGAGGCGTCGCATCTCATCTCGTTGATTTATGGACTTTGATGTTCATAAAAAGCTTGAAATAGAAACAAAAGTAAGAGATCGGTTGGATTCTAATTTAAAATTTTTAAAGCAATGTTTTTATTACATAAAACTTTAATTTGTACATGTAAATTTGCAAATTTCAAATATCAAAGAGATTTTCAGTTTTTGTGGTTGTCTTTTTTAATGTACAGGGTATTTTAGAAGTCATGTCCGGGCAGCAGAAATGGGTGGATAGGGGATTTAATTCTAGGACGAAATAAATTGAATAAAGTATCCAATTACAGGCGTGCCCTATCCTCCCTTTTTCTGGTCAAAACAAAAAAACAGTTATAAAAATGTTCGTGGTTTTTAACTAAATCTATTTACGATTATAATTTTTTAATATAATTATTAGAATGATTCATTTCCGCAAAGTTTTTTTTTTCGGTGCTCAAGCAAAATATTAATCTACCTATAGAAAAAAAAAAATTTCACCAAGGTAGAGCTCTTAATATCAATTTTAAGTACTTGCAGTTTAAATTTAAAGTTTTCCCATTTAAAATGCATGTAAAAAAAATGTTTTTTTTTTCAAATTTCTAATGCTTGCCCGCTTTTTACAATATTGTGAATCGGTTTTATGGACCTTATAGGGAATTTCACGCTCTTCAAAATTGTCTTTGTGTTTATTTGTATAACTCGTAGTGGTTCTCCAGTAGGCGTCATCAAAGTTCAAATTTTTGAATGAACATTTTTTTTTTGCAATTTTTTTTAAAAATTCGCAAAAAATAGTGAAAAAAAGAGCTGAATCTTAAAAAATAGTCTTTTAACAAATATTTGATGAATTTACGGCCATTTTTATATCTTGATTGATAAATATTAACCAACTATGCTATTTAAATTAAACTTTCTTATTTACTATCGATATAATTCTCTACAACAATAACTTTTTCAGAGTTATTATGATTTCTGACTAAAAATAAATATAAACATAACACATCAATTCATAAAAAACAACAAAACTTTAATCAAAACAAATAACAGATTACATTATTAGATAATATATTGCAAATTTAATAAAAATCTCAATAGTCATAAATAAACAAGTTGATAAATATTAAATTATTTCGACTTTTATACAAAGCAAATTAAGATTTTATTTTATGACGTAACTAACGTGCCCTTAACATGTATACAGGTACAATTTATTATTATATTATTGTTGTGCCGCCAATTTTAAATTAAGCGGCACGGCAGTGATGACGTTTTTTATCTATTACGTCACTAGCATGCCCGTAAAAAATAAATTGCAGGCGTACCAACTTTGTTCTCGGACTAATCACTAAATACAACAAACAATACATTTTGGGGTTAAGTATAACATAAGGCATCAAACCCGTTTACAAAGACAATAGAGTCGCTAACGTCATACTAATTAACTAGAGCAATCATAAAATTGTAACAGTTGCTTTCCCAATCAAATAATTATCAAAATATTATTTAGTGCAATTATTCAAATAGCAATTTCTACTTATACAATATTGAAGCAAATGAAGTTGACAATAAAAACAATTTACTTTTTCATTAATTTTGTTAAAAAAATTGAATAACCTTCATTTATATTTATTGCTATATTACGGAAATGTTGAAAAATTGCAGAATCTAAGTTGCAATTGTATATTTGTTGTTTTTTATAAATTAATGTGTTTTTTTATATTTATTATAAGTCAAAAATCATAATAACTTGTAAGCGTTCACACCCCCCCCAGCAAAGAATCTGTAAAAAGTTACACCCCAAGTGATAAATGAAATATAACACCACGGCAAATGTTATATTAAATTACGACAAATAAATAAAATAAATACTTACGGTAATATAGCTCATTAATTTAGTAACCCAAGGTACTTGTGAGGTGTTGCATTCATGGGGAAAGTATTTAAAAGGGAAATAAAAAATACAATAAATAAAAGGCAATAAGTTACGTTTGAACTCAGGTCAAAAACCCGGAAGGCTCCCGTTTATTTTTTATTTAGTATCGCTCATAAAACCTTCCAAAATGAGGGATTATGGGAGTGTGTTACACGTATAAAATATTTACAATTTATAACAAACAATAATGATATTTATTTGGATAGAGCAACAAAAATAACCGCAACCCAAACGACATTTAACTTAGTGAACTCTGAAAGAAAAGGACCTCCTACAACCGTTTAAAAACCACACAATATCTCCTTACTGCGACTACAACCCAAATATAAATAAATATATAAATAACATTAGATAATACATCATACTAGAGCTTAGCTCTCGTTTTTCATTTTTAATTTTTATCTTCGCTTTTTGCTGATTTGTTTGTTTATTTTCATTTTTAATTTTTATCTTCGCTTTTTGCTGATTTGTTTGTTTATTTGTTTGTTTGTTTGGTGAAAGTAGATTGAGTCTTAGTCTCTATTTTTGTATTTTAATTTAACTTTATTCATCAAGCATTCCGTCTGCAATAGGCCTCCATCATCCAAATAAAGTTTTTATATTTATTTACTGTTGAATTTAAGTTTACTGTTACACGAAATTTTCATGTAATATTTATTAGAGTTCAGGCTCAACCAACTGTTGGAAAAGGAGTAAATAATTATCAGGCTCGACTCGGGCTTCAGCTGAGGGTTCGGAATTGTCTATTTTGCCTCATTAGTAAGCAAACCTTAATAAATTAATAATTACCATAAAATACTAGGTAATCAAAATGACACAAATAACAATGACAAAGTCTACGTCACCAGTCAGATGAAATCAAACCGCTCGGCACCTAATAAAATTTACAGGATAGTAATTCAAAATGGGCTTGTTGTGTCATGGACTCCACGGGCAGTGGGGATAAATCAAATGTCGCTATCGTACAATTACGGTTGCTACTCACTCCAAATGTAATACCAAATATTTAAATATGACTGGTAGTACTAGTTACGTGACATAAATGTGAATCCGCGAATACAATTTTATAAATCCCGTATTTAAGAAAATCGATAATTAATACACTTAATTTACACAGCGTTTATAGAAAATCCCCTTTTGAAATATTTATTTAAATTAATTAAATAATCCTAAGTACCGTCCTGACATTTAGCTTAATTAAATCGAATACGGTCCTGCCTATTTTAATTGGATAAAATCCCCGTAAAGCCATGCCTTTTTTAATTTGATAATTAGTCGTTAAAAATCCCTGCCTTTTATTAGATAAAATACACGTACCAATTGTTTATAACTTAGAATATAAATTATAATACGAAATACCTAATTTTCAACGTAAATTATACAGCGTGGTTTGTTTTAAACGGCAGCCATTACAGCGTAATAGATCGAACGATGACGCCAAGTCAATTGATCGATTATTTATCTTTACACAAGGTGTTTGTGTAAACTAATTATACCAAAATGCTCGGGAATATTTATACTACAATAATTTAGTTATTTAAAACGTACAAACCTACATTTTTAACCACTTTCCTGCACACACAATTTAGCACCTCTCGTCTCTGCACGGCTCATCTCGAATGAATGTCCTCCCCTATCTTCCCTGCCCATCTGACTACTTGCATTCTTTCCCCCTACCTTTTCCCACTTAATCAGGAGAGTTTTTCTAACCAATGGCACGCTACCTTTTATATGTCACTTGTATTTCCGTTGCGCTAAATTTAAATGTTAGTTTCATTTACAAGGCTTTTTGAATACATTTATTTTAAACAATTAGGATCGTAATAACCCATGGATTGTTTATTAGGGGGGGTATTTGCAGATCTCCTCAGACGCCCCCAAAGTGTTGATAAGGAACCAGCTTGTTGCAGATCCGAAAGTAACACTTTTAACCCCCTTTTGAATTGGTATAATGAAAGTGTTTTGTGAGTTAGATGCAGCGTTAACAGGTCTACTGTTTTTACTGTAGGTCTACCGTTTTCCCTTAATATACCGTGCAACCGTATTTTACCAAAATTCTACCGTATTTTAAGAAAACATTATGTTTTACAAAATTTATAAAATTTTGACAAAATTCCATTGCACAATCGTACAAAATCGCTGAACGCGTGAAGTGCGTTTCAGTATTATTTAAATTCCCCAATTTGTGTCACAGGTTGTACGTTTTTGTCAAATATCAGTTTGATTCCCTCTTGCGTTGTAATATGAACAACACTCTTTTTTTTCAAACTATATATTTTGAGTAAAGGATTTTAAAAAGCAAAATGTCAGGCGTTTTTTTAAATTGTACTTGATTTTATCAACAAAATTTGTTACTTTAACTGGTGATTAAGTCTGAGAAGCAGGCTTTGGGATTTGAGTAGTTTTTGTGAAACCTGTGTAAATACTTGCGTGTTAACCGACTCGATGATTAGTTGTATCAGTTCCGGATGCAATGAGATGAAATTTCGCATTCCTGAACTCTGCATAATTACTTCTGGCGTTGGACCATTGGTGTGCGGTTGTCCCTCCATAGCTGACGATGCCTCTCCAGAACCATTGGGGTCATTTTTACTACCAACATTCAAGGCTAAGTTTTGGGCTGCGTGTGCCTTGATTCCAAGACTTTGTACTGTAATGGGCGGTGTTTTCTCAACTCTAGGTGTGTCATGTCTACATTCCCCATGAATGAACGGCATCCATACTTGATGCTTTCCCGGTGACGTTGTACTACTTCAAAATTTTTGAACGTCCAATGGTGATCCATCTCGATATGCATACCAGCCAAAGCAGCTCCTCAAAAAAAATAAAAAAAAACAGAAAACAAAACAAAACAAAAACATAAAAAAAAAATCAAAATAAAATGTGTCTCTCCATGAATACAACTTTACGAACCTCATCCCTTGCACAAGCAACAATCTGTACCGCCAAAGCAGTACGTTTTAGTGAAAGTAAAATAAACAATTTTATAACAGTTTTACAAAACAAGTACGTAATGAATTTCTTAACAAAGTCAGGTTCTACTAGTCAGTAATGTCAATATTGTTCTAGTTCGTGGTCAAACATACACACTTCAGGCGCCCCCACATTCGTTGGCAGATTCATTCAACAAGCATACAAAATTAAGAAACTCAAAACGTCAAAAAAAAATTAAATTAAATTTTTCATTAAATTATCCTGGTCACGGCACCAATCTGTAAGCGTTCACACCCCCCCCAGCAAAGAATCTGTAAAAAGTTACACCCCAAGTGATAAATGAAATATAACACCACGGCAAATGTTATATTAAATTACGACAAATAAATAAAATAAATACTTACGGTAATATAGCTCATTAATTTAGTAACCCAAGGTACTTGTGAGGTGTTGCATTCATGGGGAAAGTATTTAAAAGGGAAATAAAAAATACAATAAATAAAAGGCAATAAGTTACGTTTGAACTCAGGTCAAAAACCCAGAAGGCTCCCGTTTATTTTTTATTTAGTATCGCTCATAAAACCTTCCAAAATGAGGGATTATGGGAGTGTGTTACACGTATAAAATATTTACAATTTATAACAAACAATAATGATATTTATTTGGATAGAGCAACAAAAATAACCGCAACCCAAACGACATTTAACTTAGTGAACTCTGAAAGAAAAGGACCTCCTACAACCGTTTAAAAACCACACAATATCTCCTTACTGCGACTACAACCCAAATATAAATAAATATATAAATAACATTAGATAATACATCATACTAGAGCTTAGCTCTCGTTTTTCATTTTTAATTTTTATCTTCGCTTTTTGCTGATTTGTTTGTTTATTTTCATTTTTAATTTTTATCTTCGCTTTTTGCTGATTTGTTTGTTTATTTGTTTGTTTGTTTGGTGAAAGTAGATTGAGTCTTAGTCTCTATTTTTGTATTTTAATTTAACTTTATTCATCAAGCATTCCGTCTGCAATAGGCCTCCATCATCCAAATAAAGTTTTTGTATTTATTTACTGTTGAATTTAAGTTTACTGTTACACGAAATTTTCATGTAATATTTATTAGAGTTCAGGCTCAACCAACTGTTGGAAAAGGAGTAAATAATTATCAGGCTCGACTCGGGCTTCAGCTGAGGGTTCGGAATTGTCTATTTTGCCTCATTAGTAAGCAAACCTTAATAAATTAATAATTACCATAAAATACTAGGTAATCAAAATGACACAAATAACAATGACAAAGTCTACGTCACCAGTCAGATGAAATCAAACCGCTCGGCACCTAATAAAATTTACAGGACAATATAATTCATTAATATTAGAACCAATAAAATGCCAGTATTCCATAGTGACGTATTTTATCACAGCGGCAATATTTTTTATCATCTTGTTTACACGTTACTATGAATTTTGACGTTTTTTTGATTTGACATTTGTTGTCATTTCAATTCTGTTTTTGATATATATCAATAAAATAATGAATTATACACTCTAAAAGATCGATGGGTTGGTGTAAACGATAATGAAATTAAGGTAAGTTTGAATAAATAAGGTTTATTAAAGTCTTTTTATATTTTAAAGCACATTTTAATTTCAAATGTCAAACTAAAAATTCGTTAAATCCTAAAATTCATTATATTTTCTCACTAAATATAACTCGTGGTATGATTAATTATCGATGATATTTACTCATTAAAACCGAAGCAGCACATTTCACTCGTCCTGCGGACTCGTGAAATCTGCAGCTCGGTTTCAATTCGAAAATATCATCGATGATAATCATACCACTTGTTATATTATGGGTGATAGTAATTCAAAATGGGCTTGTTGTGTCATGGACTCCACGGGCAGTGGGGATAAATCAAATGTCGCTATCGTACAATTACGGTTGCTACTCACTCCAAATGTAATACCAAATATTTAAATATGACTGGTAGTACTAGTTACGTGACATAAATGTGAATCCGCGAATACAATTTTATAAATCCCGTATTTAAGAAAATCGATAATTAATACACTTAATTTACACAGCGTTTATAGAAAATCCCCTTTTGAAATATTTATTTAAATTAATTAAATAATCCTAAGTACCGTCCTGACATTTAGCTTAATTAAATCGAATACGGTCCTGCCTATTTTAATTGGATAAAATCCCCGTAAAGCCATGCCTTTTTTAATTTGATAATTAGTCGTTAAAAATCCCTGCCTTTTATTAGATAAAATACACGTACCAATTGTTTATAACTTAGAATATAAATTATAATACGAAATACCTAATTTTCAACGTAAATTATACAGCGTGGTTTGTTTTAAACGGCAGCCATTACAGCGTAATAGATCGAACGATGACGCCAAGTCAATTGATCGATTATTTATCTTTACACAAGGTGTTTGTGTAAACTAATTATACCAAAATGCTCGGGAATATTTATACTACAATAATTTAGTTATTTAAAACGTACAAACCTACATTTTTAACCACTTTCCTGCACACACAATTTAGCACCTCTCGTCTCTGCACGGCTCATCTCGAATGAATGTCCTCCCCTATCTTCCCTGCCCATCTGACTACTTGCATTCTTTCCCCCTACCTTTTCCCACTTAATCAGGAGAGTTTTTCTAACCAATGGCACGCTACCTTTTATATGTCACTTGTATTTCCGTTGCGCTAAATTTAAATGTTAGTTTCATTTACAAGGCTTTTTGAATACATTTATTTTAAACAATTAGGATCGTAATAACCCATGGATTGTTTATTAGGGGGGGTATTTGCAGATCTCCTCAAACTCTGGAAAAGTTATTGTTGTAGAGAATTATATCGATAGTAAATAATAAGAAAGTTTAATTTAAATAGCATAATTGGTTAATATTTATCAATTACTTACGTTTTAAGATATAAAAATGGCCGTAAATTCATCAAATATTTGTTAAAAGACTATTTTTTACGATTCAGCTCTTTCTTTTTCACTATTTTTTGCGAATTGTTAATTGCAAAAAAAAAATGTTCATTCAAAAAATTGAACTTTGATGACTCCTACTGGCGAACCACTACGAGTTACACAAAAAAACACAAAAACAATTTTGAAGAGCGTGAAATTCCCTATAAGGTCCATAAAACCGATTCACAATATTGTAAAGAGCGGGCGAGCATTAGAAATTTGAAAAAAAAAACATTTTTTTACATGCATTTTAAATGGGAAAACTTTAAATTTAAACTGCAAGTACTTAAAATTGATATTAAGAGCTCTACCTTGGTAAAAAATTTTGAAGAGCGTGAAATTCCCTATAAGGTCCATAAAACCGATTCACAATATTGTAAAGAGCGGGCGAGCATTAGAAATTTGAAAAAAAAAACATTTTTTTACATGCATTTTAAATGAGAAAACTTTAAATTTAAACTGCAAGTACTTAAAATTGATATTAAGAGCTCTACCTTGGTAAAAAAAAAATTTTCTATAGAGGTAGGTAGATTAATATTTTGCTTGAGCGCCGAGAAAAAAAAAAGGTTTTTGCGGAAATGAATCACCCTAATAATTATATCTAAGGTTGTTTGCACTTTAGTAGCGTTCGAGCAGTACTTCGACGTTTCCTAACGGCCCAAAGTTCTAGAAGTCCTTATTGTCTAGCTGTAGTCGCCCTTGCACGACGCGAATAAGATTGTCTTCTAACAATTTCATAAATTTGATGTCTAATCCAGGCTCTATTTATCGCAGCACGACTAACATTTAACATTTCTCCTATAGGTTGTATTTAGTAGACTTCTTCAATCAAAGCTAATGCCCTGGCAATTTAAATCTATGTGAGATATACTCTACGCCTTCGTGGTCTTCCAAGCACATCAAAATCCATCATTAATTCTTAAACACATTTACGTAAATGTCGACAGAAATTTAATTGCAAAATAAATGTGTGATTTCAAATGTATCAAATTTTACTTTTTTATCGTACAAGAAAACAAAGATAAAAACTTATTTGTTTCTTATGAGTATGAGTATGAGTATAAGAGACGTATAACCAGCCCCATTTCCTCTTGACTCTCGATTTTTGTTCTTCCCCAGCAACTGCACGGCTTCACCCGTGTTTGCTGGGTGCGAATGTCCATTGCGTTCCGTACTGTTCCCTATTTGGGGCTCGAGAGCGAGAGGCGAATAGTTTTAATAGCCATTCTCGGGTTCGCCGAGCCTATGCTATACGCTCAGTGGGGTATGGAGGAGGGACGGGAGGTGGTTTTTGGGGGACAATTACGCCGACTTAAAACTAAGTACGACGCGGAATCCCCCTAGACCAGTCGATTAGTATTACTCCAAACATTTGGGATTACTATTTGGAGTTGGGGATTTGTTATTTCGCTGCAGGGGTGTAGTTTCCTAGTCGAGGTCTTTGTCTTGTTCGTTATTGTCATTGTCCGTGTCCTGGTCAGATAGTTCCTGCACTTGGTAAAGTGTGTCAGTTGTTTTTAATAAATTTTGTCCCAAGCACGTTTTGTGGTAAAGTTTTGTCTTTTTTTCTTAAATTCCAAAATTAAGCATTGCATTTATTTATTAGTTAAACAAATGACACGCGCAATTATTCTGTTGTCTAATGTTTACAAATCTAGTAGAGTTTGGCTATTAGGCTTTTTTTACTGTGTTAGGATTATAATGATTAATGTGTTAGTTTATTCTGTGAGTTTAGTGTTTATGTTCGGTTTCGTTTGGGATTGCATTACGCATTTGTTGTTGACATATTTTTTGCCCTATGCCGTGTGCCTTTCATAGGTTTTAAAGATATCTGCCGTATTTAAATTGCAGATTTTGTATTAGGTCATGCATATTCTTAAGGTAACTTATCATTTTTTTGCGGATGGCCACCTCCCCTCTTGTTTGACCTCCTTTGTTTGTCCAGTGACAGGTGGCACTTAACTCATTCATATCACTTAACACTTCACTCCTCAATGACCGTTACACCATTTTATTTGCACTCTATGAAAATTGTTTGTTTCACTTTATTAGTTTGCACTTTTTTTTTTAAATTATTGTTGGTTTTAATCTTTAAACTTTTACGTTTTAAGAGCTTTCCCACACGCGTCGTGCCCTCTCAAGTGCTGGAACCTGACTGATAAAAACTTATTTGTTTCTTACATTTATAAAAACTATAAGCGTCTACTTGGTGTTTTTTAAGATACTACCTAATGTAGTAAAGAAATTATATTAAAATAAGTTAGTGGCTCCTTTTTCGTTTTGATCAGTGTATAATGTATAAATACAATTAATTCGTTTTTAATACCTAGAACTAGATAAGTGGAGTCAATAATGATTTAACTATACTATACACCATTATTGACTCCACTTATCTTATTCTAGGTATTAAAAACGAATCTTCGATAAAAAAGTATAAAACCCATTTAAATATTCTAATGTTCTTAAAAATAATCAGAAATCGAAAAGATTTGGATGTTTGCGATTGTCCTTTGGTGGTCCATCGGCTTTACAAACTATCAACGAGATTTACACATGTATGCTTTTGTTTTTCTGAATGTAAAACAATCGTCCGATGGTTGTGGGTACCTAATGGCACCATGACCTGCCAAACTGCATTCTTATTTGAGCCCACCATGTGTCACGGTGACTTAAAGGCTATTACGATAGAATTACGATATATCGAATGTCAATGTGGAATGGTATTGATGGCAACTGATAAGAATTAATTCGCCCAAATCGAAAATATATGCTCGATGGGTGTGTTCACTTTTTTGTCCAAATACATTGATACTCTATTAACCTCAAACATTTATCTTCTTTTAGGTGCTTGGCTTAACCGCCATTTTTCAATCAGCTCACTCTTCTCATCACGAATCTAGGCATCGTCTACGTCATTATAGGTAAGTTATTAACTAAATTAAATCTTTACACATGTTAAAAGAGTACCTAACTCTTAACAACTGTTAAATTTTATTTGATTGACTAAAACATAAAATATGACATCAGCTGTCTTATTTGAATTGTTTTCATAGAAACCATGTTAAATGATAATAATATTTATTCGAAAACTGCTTTTTGGCAAAAAAAGTGGGCCATTTTCAGGGTTTCTTATAAGAAGTCAACGTTATAATAAATATACAGGGGTTTAGGGGTCAAAAATTAAACCGGTGCACCGCGGTAGTGTAAGGTAATAAAGTTATTATATATTCGTTGGAATTTTACAAAAAAACAACAATTAAAAAGTTAATTAACTTTGTAAGTTTGATATAACTTTTGATGGTAATGCAGGTGTGACCCTAAAAACTCTAACAATGAAGAAGAATGTTAGCAGGTACATGGTTTTGATTTTATTAAAAATTCTAATTACGGCTCATGGTCACTCAAACAACTAATTGGTAGACATGATAATGGTGTAGGTAATGCTAAAGTTGCAGCCCGAATTTACGCCAATGGTATACATGGTGTCCAGAAAATAACCGTACCGCCATACCAAAAAATCTTAAAAGTACTTTTTGAGTTAATAATTTTTTTATACACTTATTTTTTACATAAAAGAAGCACAATGACCTAGAGTTGTGATTTAAAGTTTAACTCGAATCAATTTTTAAGTCTTATACACACAACCAAACTTATATGGAACCACCCAGTAATTACGAGAAACATTATTCCACTTAAAAAAAGTAATTTGAAAATAAAATGGTCTTTATCTAGACCAATTTTATAACAAAATATAAAAAAATATCAAAACAAATTTTCTAACAAATTACAAAACATTTGAATTTTCCTGAGAATAGACTTTACAATACAATAGAATATAGGAAAAAATAATACACATAAAAAAAGAACAGCGATGTCATTGAATGCATTAAAATTGCTCAATTAATTACTATTAAATCAAAATAGGGAAACATTTTGCCTAAATGTTAAATAATTTATTGCGATAAATGTATACATAGTATACATACTATGGTAACGTTAAATAAATAAAATTAGTATTTAATGCAATAACATCCTAACAAAATGAAATAAATATCAATATAAATATCAATAGATTTAGGAGCAATAACTTTTGTTGTTAATTTAATAACAGTAAACGATTATAAACCAAGTGCTAGCTACCTATTGGTATTATAGGAACTGTTTATACGAATTACAAGATCCCATTGGTTTAATGGCTCACCCATTCATGGTAGTGTTTTTTCTGTGTAGGTTTTTGTTAATTTAATAATCAGTGTTTCCACCTCTAGCCTCAATGCAAGCACGAATTCGTTAATTCATTAAGTTATTAAATTCTTTTTATTGAACTTTTTCCCACCCCAATAAAACTACTTTTACTAGTTGCTCTGCGTTTTCGGGTAGTTTTAACGTGCTCTAATTCTTGTTTTAACTTTATACCTTAAGTTCTCAATTGGATTAAGATTTGGTGAACAAGGCCACTCTAAAGCAGTCACACTTTTCATTTCTTAACAGTTTTTGACCACTCTACTTATAACTAATTACCTATATAATTAATTTATTTGTCATATAATTATATAACATAATCAACTTTTGTTTTAAAACACAGTTAGGTTTATTTTTAGTTGTTTCTTTTATGAATGCATTTGTATCTATTATTATTATTATTGTCCTGTAATAGGATTAATTTCTGTTGGGCAAATAAAGATTATTATTATTATTAATATTATTATAAATTATATTTTATTTTTTATTTATTGATGAATAGAATTTATTTTTAATGCATCAAGAAATTGAAATATACATACACACAACCAATCTTATATAAAATCACCCAGTAAAATCAAGAAACAGTATTTAACTTAAAAAAAAACCATAAAAAATATTAAAGCAAATTGTATATTAAACAAATAACAAAAAATTTCTCTGAGAATAAAGTTTACGGTAAATTAGAATTTAAGGAGAAACAATATGATTTTGTTAATTACATAATCAGTATTGCCACCTCTAGCATCAATGCGAGCACCAATTCTACGAGGCATGCTTTCTATTAAGTTATGAATTTCTTTTTGGGAAACATTTCCTCACCCCTGTAAATGATTAGTTTCTCTACTTTTACAAGCTATAATCCTTCTTTTAACCTTATTCCACAAGTTCTCAATTCTATTAAGATCCAGTAAACAAGAAGGCCACTCTAGGGTAGAGACGTGATACAAATTCAAAAAAAAAACAGAACGATTTATTAAAGTATTATAAACAAAATAAAAAAAAAATTAACATAAATGCTTAACATTTTTTTTATTATCGTATTAAAAAAAAGTGTCCTTTACTCCATTTCGCTCTGCATACGTGGCAGAATGGGGTTATCGGGCTTACACAATTCACAGACAAGTTCTGCATCGTCGTCATCACTCTCTATCCCCGCACACGAATTGTAAGCCCACTTTTGGCACTGTGTGCATAAAATCCAACCCTCAAATGAAGCTTAAAATGGGTATATACAATATATATATATCGCAAAGTTATAAAACTAAACAAAATTTTACCAAGTTTAGTCTAAAACACACTAAAACGTTCGTAGTAACATTACCAACTAACGTGTTGGCCTTCTAGTAAATGATAACAAAGGACGATAGTACTATCGATCGTCTGAAGCGGGAAATTTAAATAAAACACCGTTCAGCCCCGGTACCCCGTTCTACCCCGGTCTCCCCTAGAACTAAATCCACATACCTTGGACCTCTTACGGGTTGTCTGATGGGAATCAAATGAATGTTTTCACCAATCATAAATCCACCCCTAAACATAACACTTCCTCCTTTGTCTTGAGAGATCGATCGTCCAGCTCAAAGTCTAGCTTGTCTCTTACGACCTCTAAGATATGAGTTCACTGGTCGTCTGATCGTAGGCCAATTGTCCAGTTTTAATGCTCCAAATACCAATTTAAATGACCAACTCTATTTTGCACTACTATTTTTGGAACCCTTGTTCAACTGTTTTCTGTTTTTTTATTTCTGCCGAATAATGCACCACCGCTGATAATTATTCAGGAATACGAATTACAAGATCCCATTGGTTTAATGGCTCACCCATTCATGGTAGCGTTTTTTCTGTGTAGGTTTTTGTTAATTTAATAATCAGTGTTTCCACCTCTAGCCTCAATGCAAGCACGAATTCGTTAATTCATTAAGTTATTAAATTATTTTTTATGGAACTTTTTCCCACCCCAATAAAACTACTTTTACTAGTTGCTCTGTATTTATAAGTAGAGTGGTCAAAAACTGTTGAGAAATGAAAAGTGTGACTGCTTTAGAGTGGCCTTGTTCACCGAATCTTAATTCAATTGAGAACTTAAGGTATAAAGTTAAAACAATAATTAGAGCACCTTAAAACTATCCGAAAAGTTTATAACTTTGCGATATATATATTGTATATACCCATTTTAAGCTTTATTTGAGGGTTGGATTTTATGCACACAGTGCCAAAAGTGGGCTTACAATTCGTGTGCGGGGATAGAGAGTGATGACGACGATGCAGAACTTGTCTGTGAATTGTGTAAGCCCGATAACCCCATTCTGCCACGTATGCAGAGCAAAATGGAGTAAAGGACACTTTTTTTAATACGATAATAAAAAAAATGTTAAGCATTTATGTTAATTTTTTTTTTATTTTGTTTATAATACTTTAATAAATCGTTCTGTTTTTTTTTTGAATTTGTATCACGTCTCTACCCTACTAAAAATAATTTTTAAACGTTAGTCCCCATTCCGCCCCGGTCTACCCTACAACCCGAAGGTGCTTTTCGTAATTTATACAGGATAATGTTTCTCCATTTACTAGCAGAGTTGCCATAAATTATTTGGCAATGGAAGGTGTGTCTGTTTTAGAGTGGCCTTCTTGTTTACTGGATCTTAATAGAATTGAGAACTTGTGGAATAAGGTTAAAAGAAGGATTATAGCTTGTAAAAGTAGAGAAACTAATCATTTACAGGGGTGAGGAAATGTTTCCCAAGAAGAAATTCATAACTTAATAGAAAGCATGCCTCGTAGAATTGGTGCTCGCATTGATGCTAGAGGTGGCAATACTGATTATGTAATTAACAAAATCATATTGTTTCTCCTTAAATTCTAATTTACCGTAAACTTTATTCTCAGAGAAATTCACATTTTTTGTTATTTGTTTAATATACAATTTGCTTTAATATTTTTTATGTTTTTTTTTTTAAGTTAAATACTGTTTCTTGATTTTACTGGGTGATTTTATATAAGATTGGTTGTGTGTATGTATATTTCAATTTCTTGATGCATTAAAAATAAATTCTATTCATCAATAAATAAAATATAATTTATAATAATATTAATAATAATAATAATCTTTATTTGCCCAACAGAAATTAATCCTATTACAGGACAATAATTATAATAATAATAGATACAAATGCATTCATAAAAGAAACAACTAAAAATAAACCTAACTGTGTTTTAAAACAAAAGTTGATTATGTTATATAATTATATGACAAATAAATTAATTATATAATTAGTTAATCTTAAAAATAATTTACTATAATTGTAGAAATATCTTACATTTTGCTAAAAGATCGCCTAACTTACAAAAGAATAAATCATAATCCAAGCTAACATTATTAAAGTTTAAGCACATTGTATATATCGGAGATTTTTTAAGTATGTTGGCCAAACCAGGATACAATGTAAGAGTTTGACGCAAGTTTACTCTAGGTACAAATAAATTTAATTTAGAAAGTAAAGCTGGACAGTCAACTAAATCATGCACTAATTTATAAAAAAAGATTTGAAAAGTTATAAATCTTCTGCTTGAAAGCATTGGCATTTCAAATCTCCTCTTCAAAACTAGTGGATCTGATCCTCTTATTGGATAAACGCTATCAACCTTAAATGTTAAATAGGTATATTTTAAAAATCTTCGTTGTACCCTTTCAACTGCATTAATATGATTATTATAGCAAGGATACCAAATCAAGGAGGCATACTCCAGCTTTGTTCTTACTAAAGTAGCGTATATAACTTTAAGGGTATTTAAATTGGTAAATTTACCACAGTTTCTCATTATAAAGCCTAATATTTTCATTGCTGAATTACTAGTGATATTAATGTGCTCTGCAAATGACAGTGTGCTGTCAAATGTTACACCCAGATCCTTAACAGAACAACATCTGGAAAGACTGCAATTACCCAATGAATAATTAAAGACCAAAGGACTTAACTTTAATGTAAATGTACACACCATACATTTACTAATATTCAGACTTAGTTTGTTAGTTATGCACCAGTTTTCCAGTATATTTAATTGTCCTTGTAAAAAATCACAGTCCTTAGTTGATTTAACTGGATAAAAAATTTTTAGATCATCGGCAAACAATAGGCATTCACAATTAAGTAACTCTGGAAGATCATTTATAAAAAGGTTAAATATAAGTGGACCTGTTTGAACCTTGAGGTACTCCAGATGTTGCAGTATACTTAATTGATCTGTGTCCATTGTATGAGACAAATTGCTCTCTATTGTATAGGTAAGAGGCAAACAGAGTAACTAGAGGTTTACCAAAACCTACCTTCTGCAACTTATTTAGCAATATAAAGTGATCAACTCGATCAAAGGCTTTCGAGAAGTCTGTATATGCAACGTCAACTTGTTCTTTACGATCTAAGTTTTCAGCTATGTATTGACTTAAAGTGGCTAAGTTAGTGACAATTGAACGCTTTGTCATGAATCCATGCTGCATTGGAGAAATAAGAATCTTGGCTTGGTTGAATAAAGTTGTATAAACACACATCTCGAATACCTTTGCAAAGTTGCATAAAATAGAAATGGGACGGTAATTTGTAACAATACTTTGGTCACCAGACTTAAAGTATGAAAAGTATAGATCTGCGCATTCATATAGTATACATATATATACTTTATAAGTATTTGTTTAATACATTTTTCTTTTTGTAGGTATCCAGAGCCATACAACAGCACAGTTCCTCTGCAGATGGTTCCCAGCGATGCAATAAACGTGACGAAGTACGCGCGCGACAACCTGAAGCTGCTGCGCGAAGAGTTCCGCGTGCGCGACGAGGTGGACTGTTGTCCGACGGTGCGTGAGATGATTGAACCGGAGGGCGGAGAAAATCAGGAGGGAAACTACGTGGAGCTGTTCAAGGGCGAGTTGAAGCAGCGCTTCTACGAGCTCTCCTGCCATCCGGACATCCTGAACAAAACGTGCAGGTTCATCGACAAGAAGCTGCACCAGCAGTCGAAATGCGTGCAGAAGTACAGCTTCACGTACGCTCTGATCAAGGATCCGGGCGGGAAGCACAAGAACTTTCCGTCGTTTCCTCTCTCCGGACCTGACACGAAGGATTCCTGGAGGCTGGACTACATCAAGGTGAGGAGCGGCTGCTCCTGCGTCATCACTGAGAGAAACGGGCCGGGTTACAAAAAGAAACGGGCGAGAAATCGTGCAAGAAACAACAATGATTAACAAACATTTTTTATTTAATTATTTGCCATTATACCAAAGGAGAGCTACAATGACTTTTTAGTTGAATCAGTGTTAAGTTTGTGTATTTTTTTGTTTGTTTTTAAACTTTTGTTTTTTCTATAACATAAACATTTTACGTGAATCTACAAGACATTCCATTATTTAATGTTAATTGTATTTTTCGAGCTAACGTGTAAGTACTTTTAATTTCTAGTCGAACTAGGGATAACACTCTGCACGGTGCACCAAGTGTCCTTCTATGTATGGATATCTTTTTATTTAAAGAGCTACAAATTTGTTTTAATTAAAGAAAAGTTGCGTAATTCCAATTATATTAAAAAGGCATTTGAAAATTGGTAAAAAATCAGCGGTTGGCAAAATCAAAAACCGTAAAAAAAACAAGTTTCACATGTAAACAAACATATTTATCTACATTTTCATCCAATTTGTGATTTTTTCTCGACTACTGGATTTTAAGTTACCACCACCATCTTTTGTTTTTCCTACCCTGCTAAAAGCAACTGATCGCAAATGATCAAGTTTTAAAAAATTTTGATAATTTTTCCATGCGGTTTTTGTCAATTGTTTTCGACATTTTTAACTCGATCCTTTTTAGTCATGAAAACAGGATCGACTTTTGATTAAAAATGATCATTTTTAACATCTGTAATTTTATACATACAGGGTGTTATGTAATTAATGTAATATATTAAAATAGGTAGTTCCTTAGGGTCCATAAAGAAGCATCTGAAGCATTTTTTTTTTCAAAATTCTAAAGACTAAAAATAATTTATAATAGTCTTTATCCTACCAAAAAGTACGCCACTGATCGACTAGGAACTTTAGGCTAATCTGGTTGCCTAATTTAATTTATTATGTTATGGTTGGTAACAACCAGCGTTTCCAGATTCTGTTAGAAATAGTTGCCAGATTTTGTTTTTTTAGCTTAATTGCAAAAATGACAAAATCAACAATGCAAATTGTTAATTTGGCGTTTTTATTAATTGTTGATTATGTCATTATTGTAATAAAGGTAAATTCAAACAAAATCTGACTACTTTTATGACAGAAGTATTAGTATTAGTATATTAGGAAAATTACACCCTGTATATAATTTTTGAAATCTGTAATTAGGTGACAGATGTCTAAAATGGGCTATGACAGATAACAAAAATTAGTTATGCTACTACTGTGCAAATTTGTCCTACCATTTTTTAATTTTAAAGTTCTGTCACATTAAAACTTTTCATGGTTAAATAGAATAAACAAAAGATGGTGATGGCAACTTAAAATATAGTAGCGAAAAAATTAAATAAAAATGTATAATAAATAAATGTGTATTTTTACACGTTATTTTGTTTTTTCAAAATTCCCAGAAATATCGATTTTTGGTTTTGACAGGTTTTTAGTTTTTTTTAATTATTTTAAGAACCGCTGTTTTTTTCACAATTTTCAAATGTAATTACGCAACTTTTTTCTGATAGCACCGAACCAGTAGCTCTTTAAATAAAAAAAAACTTTTATAGTTATACAGGGTTTTTTAAAAGACATGCGCCAATACTCGGCTGGAGATTCGTCATCTAAAAATAAGAAAAATGTTGATTCAAACGTGGCCACGCGTGGGCCCGAAAATGCTTAGTTTTAAACATAAAAACGGTTAAAATATCTTAAATATCGTTTGCCGATTTTGTTAAAATTTAGCAACGTTATGTATACTGATAAGGAACAGTGGCGTCTCGAGAGGCACCTTGACGAATATTAATGACAAAGACAATCTACGCCACTGACTTTTTTAAATTTTTATTTTTTTTTTATGATGAAGCCACTAAAATAAAACTTTTTTGTTTTCGTATCTTACCTCGTTTTCGAAGGAAACAATAAAAACCATATTATTGCATGAAAATTGAGAAAACGCATGTTTTGCACCTTTTTCAGTTAGACAACAACTACATCTTATTATAGCCGGTTTGAAAGAAATGGCCAAATTTTAACAAAATCGGGCAAAAGATATTTAAGATATTTTAATTGGGTGTTTTTTTAAATAAATAAATATTCTAAAAATAAAGCATTTCTGGACACACGTTTATATATTTTTTATATATTTTTTGATGACGAATCTCCAGCCAAGCATTGGCGCATGTTTTTTAAAACACCTTGTATAGACATAGAAGAAAACTTGTTGCACCCTGTATAAAACAAGACTTGTAATTTAGTTTTAAGATTGATATAAAGTTGCTTTATAACCATTCTGTAACATAACTAACATAAAATTATGTTATACAAGTTACCACCATAAATACCTACAAGGTGGCAAAAAGTACCTTCATGATTTTCAATGATCTTTAACCATGGAGTTATTTTTGTGTCACACCGTATTTCCAAACAAGCTTCAATTGCCAACTTATTTTGCACTTCTAAGAAAACATCGCAATTGACAGCTTAATAATAATTTTGTTAATTTACCATAGCACAAAGGCGTCCCAGTATTAAAATATATTATTTGACTATGCAACCAAATGCATTTATATTTCCTTACATAAAAGTAAACAGTTGTAGTATTAACTTTTTTTAACTTCATTTAAATTAATACACTTTAAGTTAAAAAGGTACCTGGCTTTAAAAAAGAAAATCAATTGACTGTTTTACAATTTAAAAAGATCACATAATATGTGAGCAACAATATTATCTACATAGTCTTTTTCCGTTACGTAAAAATCGAATTTTCGACAAAAATATTAGTCAAATGTCTTCTTAACTTCTATGGCAGAAACTAAATTTAATTGAATCGGCGAGATTAAGAACAGTACAAGTCCAAGATTTTAAAAATCAATTTAAAAGTTTAAAGTGCATTTTTATGAGAAGATATAGATTATTTTACAAAATATGATTATTATATTTTATAAAATAGGAACCTAATTAAAATATTCTCACAAAAATGCATTTTTAACTATAAAACGTATTTCATGAAATAATTGGATCAAGTTTTAACTTTTGGACTCACCGATTCAATTAAAATGAAATTACTATACCTACCTACAGGAGTAACTGTCTGACCAAACTTAGTTAGTTAGTGATACCTATATACAGGCCCTGTATTATAGGGTGTTACTAAAATACTTTTACAAACGAGATATATGAATCAAAACTACAAAAAATTTTCTACACAATGTTCACAGAAACTTTCTTGTAGTTTTTTCGGTTCTAACTTTATAAGTATTTCTGGACACATGTCATGTTAGACGAGCACTAATGAGCAACTAGTATATTCAATATATATATTATATTGTGCTAGTAGTGGAAGAAAGACGAGATTCCTGGAGCGTGGAATAACACGCGACTGGAATCTCATCTTTTGACCAAGCCGCACACAATAAAATATTAATATTTTATGTTATTTGATAAATGTGAAATGGTTTTAACCTAACTTTTTTTTAATTTTAATTTAAAGCCAAGAAATAAAATGGGTGCTAATTAATATATAATAATTTTTTAAAATTTTCCAATTTTAATGACAATCATTACATTTGTACTTTTAAGTAAACATTTTAAGAAACATCTCCCTATAAACTTTTTATGGTTTTGTCAAGGCCAGGTTCGTAAAAGCAGTTTAGTTACACCCTATAATACAGGGCCTGTATATAATACTAACCAATACCTCTATAACATCTACCTTTTATAAAGAAATCTTACCTATTGCTTATACGCCAGTAAACAATTTGGCAAAAAGAAGATTCTTAAAATACATCATTATTTTAACCGTTTAAACTGACTGAGATTAATAGATATAGAAATGGACTAGATTAGACTAATTAAAAAATTGACTATTTTTCTTTTCAAAAAATATATCGAGAATATTATGCAAAAAATTATCATGTTAAAATTAAGGCTCTACATTCTACAAAAAAGGTCTTTTATCATTTTATGATAAATTTACTATTTCAAACGTTACTCAAGGTGAGATTTTTGTATTTTTCTTGTAAAACTATTAAACTTATTTATTATAAAATTATATAGGCCTTTTTTGGAGCGCGTTTAATTTTTCCTTAATTATTTTCTACAATGATTTCAAAATTCCTCTAGGATTTTTAGTTATCTAATAATATTTGCATATAAAAGTTAAAATATTAAACAACCCAAAAAAATAAGATTTTTGTAAATAAATTTACTTTTAGTTTAATATTAAAAGCTAAAATTTACTTAAAAAAGTCGATATTTTTAATTAGTCTAATATATACAGGGTACTTGTGGTATAAATTTAACTGACGATTCCTTGAGTGATTTTAAGACAAACAGTTCATATAAACATGGGACCGCAAATGATTCGTTTTCAAGATAAAGGGTGTTAAACTTTTCTATTTACATGCATAATTGTTTTTTTTGTAAATATCCTAATTATTATTTACCTACCCAATTTTGTTGTAATTTGGCAGTGTTATTTGTAGTGTTAAGGGACTTTTAGCTCTAACTTGGTTACATTTATTAGGTACAGTAGCGCAAATGTACGCCACTGACGGTTTTTCTATACCACACAAGATATACAGTTAAGTGGTTTTTATTTTTTTTCATATTAGCCAAGCAAAATAAGAGACAAAAAAGTCAGTGGCCTAAATTTTCTTGTTAAAAATATTTGTTAAGGTTTATCAAAGTTTAACTCCCAATCTTGAAAACGAAGCATTAGCGGACCCATGCTTATATAAACTTTTCCTCTTAAAATCGCTCGAAGAATAGACGCGTCGGTTAAATTTATTAAGTACTTAACACCCTGTATATCTCTATATATAGTATCTATATCTATATTTATTAGATAGATGATAATATTATATTATTATACTATTTATTGTAATTTTTAAAGTATATCCAGCTGCACTAAAAAGTGTTTGTATTCATAGATATATATTTTATCTATATCTATTATACCCATAATAATATTATATTATTATACCTATACCTACTTTATTGTATTTTCTAAATTATATCCCAATGCATTAAAAGTGTTTTAAACTTTTACTTAAAAATATTTATAAACACTTTTTAGAACTAAAGACTAAAGAACGTGAAGGAGACAAAAATGAAGTTTGTAAAATATAACGTTCATTTAATATGTCAGTATTAGAAAATTTGCTTAGTTGAGGTAACATTTTTAAATATATTATAAATTCCCCTGTATATAAGTATTGTAGCGGGCATGTTCTCGGTCGTGTTAAACAACTTAACATTTTAGTTAGCACATTCGTACTTTGCACGGCAGAGGACATATCCACTTTTGATTCTACAGGACTCATATTTATATCTAATGACGTTTTACTTAAGTATGTATAATAAATGATAATATTTAAAATACTCATTTATGTATGATATACCTCTATGACTATATATTAATAATGGTTACCCATGCACTTACGTGACAGCACAAACTTAACTATTTTGTGCTGTGCTTATGTACTGAATTGTAAATACATATTTAGGCATATAAAATACAGTCCTTTAATTTTATTGAAATGTAAACAGTATTGTTACTACTTAACTACTTTAAAATTATATTATATAAAACATAGGATTTAAAATATTGTTTAGATATTAGATTTTGTAAATATACATATATTTAGGTATTTATTTTGTGGTTACATATTACTTATACCATTTTTTAATATTAGGTACTTAGTGCTTTATTTAATATATTTATTTTTGTTTTTTTACATTTCAATAAAATATGGCTTTGTGTACTTTGTATACTTATGTTTTGTATGGGATTATTTATATTTTTAATACTTCTGAATTCTTCTTATTGCCAAAATCCTTAAATATAAAAAAGGAGCTAGATAATAAGATTATAATAATTATTGTGAATACTATATTATATAGGTACTTATTGTTACAATTGCTGTGTATATATACTTAATTAACAAAATTATGCTGTGCAAAATAAACTAACTCCCAGTGGTTTTGACTTTTTATTTCAACACACTTGGGTAGATATATCCAATAAACTAATTGTAAGCAAAACTAATGTTAAGAAATTTATATAATAGTTTTAATTCTAGTCAAAAAATATTTTTCTTCGATAGAATTAATAAAATTAAAAATTTGGGTACTTCTACAAACTACTAGAGAAGAAAATGAGTCTGATTTCCGCATGTCATTTTTTCTAGTAGTGTGTCTTCTTACTTTAAAAAATGGATATGTCTCCGACTGATGTTGCCAGAGCCATTAATTTAATTCAGGATGGACGGTCACAGTATTACGTGTCAAGTGTTTTAAACGTCACAAGAAGTAAAGTACAAAGGGTAACATCAGTGGGAGACATTTTTAAAAGTAAGAAGACACCTCAAAATTAACACATTAATTTACAAAAAACAATTTCATAGCTTTTGAAAGCTGTATAGGACATGTCCAAGTATGGGATGATTCAACAAAACTGTCACTGTCATTCTCCATAGGCTATGGATGGACCATAGCAACCTTAGTTCTTCATACAGAAAAATATTGAAAATTGCAATGTTTTTTTAAAAAATCTATATTTTCCACAAAAATAAATATATCGAGGTGAACCAAAAACAAAACTGTTAAGAATAGATGTGACTTGATAAATAAAACTTAATTTAGAACAATTTACGGTTTTGCCACTCTACAGAGTGTCTTAAACTTATGGTAAAAAACATCTTTTTGTTTAAACCTGTAAATTATTAACGTACGTGTATTTTTTTAGTAATTTTTAAAATGTGAGCTATTCTCCATTAATGTATCTACAATATTCTTTAATATTTGTTTAAATCCAAAATCAAATAAAAAAGTTATTTGCGATTGAAATTCATCGAAAATTTGTGTGGATCGATTATTTTGCCTGTGAGTGTATATAATATCTTAACCTACTATGTTAACAATATAACAATTTTAAATTTTAAATTATCAGGATCCTAGGACGAAGATACTTTAAAAATATTTCTTAAAAAAAAGTAGATTCACCACAATTAAAAAAAAAATCAAGTAAACCTAACCCCTACTGCAACCAATTTACATATTAAATCGCTAAAATTACTCATCTTTTTTGTCTAGTTTGTAAGTATATTCTTATCACGATACTGAGAACTTTTATCTCTATAGAACAACCATAAATCCCAACTATGGGTCCTATTCATACCGATACACCCTATAGATACACCATAAAATCCGATACAAAAATCTATCGGTTTGAACAGGGTCTATGTGACATTTTAACCAGGGAGTACTTAAAAAGTGTTTTCTACAATATAAATTAATCTGGTTTGTATTAAATTTTTCTTGATATAATCCCCTAGTTTGTAAAAGGATTCTAACATAATCCTAAAATTCTACTTGGGATACACCTAAACCCCGGCCTTATTTAAAAATCCTGCTAATCGGAAGTATATCGAGGTGCGGGCTCCTGAGAGGTTTAAGCATAAGATGAGACACTTTATTTGTATTATTTATTTAAGACAGTACTAAAGATATTTGATTCTTGGGTCGTTAAGAAACCCCAACGTTGAGACGCGAATCTGCCAAAATACTAAAAATAATAGGCAGACAAACATTTCGGGAGGGGTTTTGTAAAATATAAGAGTAAAATGAAACTATAAAGATCATAAGCAAGGACCGGATTTTAGGCAAAATGCCTTTTTGTTTCTAGTTTAGGCATTTGTTTGGGACCTTCAAATTAATCCTAAACTTAAAAAAATAAAGCGTTTGACAACCCTTTGTTTTTGCCTAAAAGCCTAAAATGGAGAAATTTTGATTTATTGTCCTAAAAGAACATTTTTATGAGCCTAAAATAGACTCTTTCAATTTTTCAGTAAAAAATATATTTTTTATTGCGAAAAAGTAAATTATTTTTAATTAGACCCTGCTTTCATGCTCTTATTTCGCCTAGAGGCCCTTGGCGAGTACGAGGACCACAAATTACAAAACTAGTGAAAACCTAATAAAAAAAGTAATTGTATTTTTGCTATCTAAATATTTTTTATAAATAATTATGGATAATATTAAGTTTGTAAAATAATGGTTGAAAATTATTATTTACTTTGTTTTCATAGGTTTTACTGAAATTTCCATATACGAGTATGTATTACATATATAGAAATTTCAGACTTTTTAACAGTTTTTAGTAATATAATTTGTCGCCATCTATGGCATAATTAAATAACTCCACAATTTATAGGTGGTAAATGGTTTTTCTATAAAGACAATAGATAGCAAAAGCCAACTTTGACAACAGTTACTATTGGAATCAACGTATCGTGCTTTTGTTTGTATTTGTTTTTTTTTTGTTCAGCATCGCCTGTTTATTCCAATATATATACACTTGAGAGCAAAATTATCGACTCACTTACTGAACTCGCATTTCCGACTCCTGTTTTAGTCTAAGGAGGATAAAAATAAAAACATTAAACGTACAAATATTATTTTCTTTATTAAGCTTTAAAAAAATGTTCCTATTGCATTAATCGGGTAACATATTAAAGACATTTGCAACAATAACCGCGTTTCGCAAAGTTTGCTTATTTAAAAAATGCGCGCGACGCATGTAATTGGACCGGAAGTGCGCTAAATCATCTTAGTTGCTTATTTAAATCTTACTAACTTACTTGAGTTTTTGACATAAAAATGAATACCTCACCCGCCGAATCAGCCCAAGCAGTTGCATTGCTAAGAGAAGGTCTTAGCCAAAGAACCGTGGCAAATAGGCTAAACATTAGTCAATCAGCTGTGTCGAGAGTATATCGTCGATACCAGGAAACGGGTGGCTATACCCACCGACAAGGAGCAGGCCGTAGACGCGTGACATCGGCGAGAGATGATCGATTTTTCGTCACAACATCTCTCAGAAATCGTCATTTAACTGGCGTTGACCTCAATCACGAGCTGAGGCAGGTTCGAGGTGTGTTTGCCAGTGTTTGGACAGTTAGAAGGCAGTTAATCTGACCCCAAAAAGAGCAGCTACGGGTCCCAAATTGACCGCAGTTCAGAAGCGAAGGCGACTTGAATTTGCTCGCGAACACCTAAATTGGGACCTCAACCAATGGAGTCAGATTTTGTTTTCCGATGAGAGCAGGATGTGTCTTCATGGCAACGACAGAAGGCGTCGAGTCTATAGAAGACCAGGGGAGCGATATTCTCAATGCTGCATTGAACAAACCGTTGTATATGGAGGTGGGTCTTGCATGTTCTGGGCAGGCATTTCGATGAACGGAAAAACAGAGTTGGTTTTTGTGCCCGGTGGAGGACGCGGAGGAGGTTTAACGGCAGATCGATACATTACAGACATTTTAGAAGAACATGTTCTTCCGTATGCAGATTTTGTTGGAGAAAATTTTATGCTTTTGCAGGATAATGCTCGATACCACACTGCGCGAGTTACCACTACTTACCTGTCTGACGGTATACCCACTATGGAATGGCCTTCGCTTAGCCCAGACTTGAATCCGATAGAGCATATTTGGGATGAGCTTAAGCGAAGAGTCCGGGCCAGAAATCCTGCACCAGGGAATGTAATGGAACTAAGAGAGGCGTTAGTTGTTGAATGGGAAGAAATTCCTCAAGAAGTTCTAAAATGTGTAATTAGGGCAAGGGGTGATAACACCAGATATTAAAAATAAACATTAAATTAATTTCATGCAAACATTTCTTTTCTTTTCCATTTATTATTACCTATGCTTTTCAGGTAATTTTTGCTACACATATACATTGGCCTATAACTTTTTTAAAACTGATCCGATTTAAATTAAATTGGTATCATTTAAAAGCACAGATTTTACGCTTTTAAAGTGTACCTATACATATAACATTATTTAAAATACTATCGTAAAAGATATAAATTGTTTTAAATCTTTAGCATGTTGGTGAGTCGATAATTTTGTTCTCAAGTGTATATATATATATTCTTTTCTTTATTCATACGTGCAATTGTTTGCAAAAGTTTGTGTTATTATTTTTATTATGTATTTTTTGTTTTATTTTTATTGATAGGACCTGAATAAATGTTACGTTTAATCACACATATTTTCATGTTTTGTAAAAGTTGTCGATTGCTGTTTTGGCGAAAGACTTATACAAGTTATTTCAGAATTGTGTGTGGTGATCTTTAGCTAAGTGACACAAAAATCTGGGTGAGAAATGAACTACTAATTATATTAGTGAACATCACAAAATAAATTTAAAAAAAAGTAAAACTGACAATTAAACATTGTAAAGCACGCCTACAAGAAAATAACAGTCAATAATTTAACATCTAAAGTACGTGAATACAAATTATCTTACGAGTAGCAATAAGCAATTGTCTAAAACCAAAAAGTTCTTTTTTGCTCGTAACATAAAGTAAACCACACACGAGCAAGCAAATTAAAATTAAATATAAGGTATAAAGCATGGCAGATTTTACTGAATCACAGAAAGAATATATGAAGGAATTATTCCAACATATCACTAATAATTTTGATGAAAAAACTGAAGACATAAAGGAAACATTCAAGAACGAATTATCCAAATTCAAGGAAGAAGTTAACTACAAAATAAAAAACTGCGAAGATATGGTTGAAAAACTAGAAACTGATAATACTACACTGAAAAAGAGAATATTAACTTTAGAAAGAAAAACACGAAAAAACAACTTAATTATATTTGGTCTTACGACTGCGACTACAACCAACCTAGTTAAAGAGGTTTTAAAACTTTTTAGTAAAAAATTGTCAGTACAAATATCCGAGCAAGACATCAGTCACATTTATACAATTGGAAAATCTACTGAAAAACCAATTGTAGTAGAATTTGTGTCCTTTTATAAAAAACTTATGGTAGTTAAAAATTGCTACAAACTCAAAGATACAAATATCGCCATAAGCCAAGATCATTGTCCAGAAGATCAAGAAAATACGAAGATATTGCGAAAGTATAAAAAAGGCTAAAGAAAGGGGAGAAAAGGCTACTATAAAGTTTAACGGACTGAAGATAGAGGATAGAGTTTACTCTATTACAGAATTGCAAACAAGAATATCCACAAGCAAAGAAGAAATTCAAATTTCAAATACTACCAAACGTCAAATCGTTGAAATCGAATCTGGGGAGGAAACTGAAGCACCGAAAGTAAAGAAAAATAAGGTGACTGGTAAAATTAACAAAGAATCCGATAAAGCTCGCATTTTAAGGTCTGCAGTAATACTTTTAGTAGGTACTTTTTATTGTTTGTTTTTTTTGTATTTTAAGTGATTGTATTGTATTTATCTGCTTTTATTATATTTATCTGCTGTTATTATATTTATCTACTTTTATTGTATTTAGCTGCTTTATTTTATTGTAAGATCTATAATTATTTATTAATGGATCAGTATATACGTGATTTCGAGGATACCCAAATAAAAACATACTCTCTTTAAGATGCAAAAGAATATAATGAGGTACTTAAAATTAATTCTTAGGTAAGCAATTTTACTGTTTTTTATTCTAATATTAGAAGTATATCAAAAAATTTTGATGAATTTGCAATTTTCTTGGATCAAATTGGCATGGACTTTGATTGCATTGTATTGTCTGAGACATGGAAAGTACAGAGTACTGCACCTTTTGTCCTATCAGGTTACACAATGATTTATAACGAAGGAAATCTTAACCAAAATGATGGTGTAATAATTTATATAAAAGATAACTTTGTATTTTCCCACAAATTAATCCCATTTAATGGCTCGCAACTAAAAGAACTTAAACTTAATTTTAATGATCAGTGTATAAAAATTACAGGAATATATAGATCCCCTTCTACTAACATGTTAAATTTTTTAAATGAATTGGAAATCTATCTACAACAAAATTTTGACAAAAATGAAGATCATCATTTGTTAGTGGGTGATATTAACATTGACATATTAAAAAACACTGAAGAAAGCTCTATTTATTTAAATATAATGAATGCATTTGGTTTTAGGTCAACAATAAATTTGCCGACTAGAATTAATTCATCCATAGATCATATGTTTCTTAAAAGTAAAACAAATGATGATGATAAAGTTTTGCCAATTGTTGTAAACAGTAAAATAACTGATCATTGTCCCATTATTATGCAAATAGTAACCGAAGGAAATACTAATGACTTAAACGAAAGACATGACTCAAAATTTATTAATTTTATAAACTTTAATAAATTAAAAAATAAACTTTCAGCTGAAACATTGAACTCTGTATACAATGCGAATAACTTAGATTTAGCAACCGATAATTTTATTAATTTAACTAAAAATTATATTAAATTATGTACAAATAGAGTTAAAATCAACCATCAAAATAAAAGGAGGAGCTCCTAGATCACAAAAGCATTGTTAAGTTTTATAAACACAAAAAATAAAATGCAAACCTCTTTGGCACAAAATCCTGATAACATTGAGTTAAAAGAGAACTATAAAAATTATTAATATTGATTAGAGAGACTAAAAAGCAATACTATAAAGATCAAATTTTTAAAGAAAAAACAATTTAAAAAATATGTGGAACACTATAAAATAAATAACCAATTGTAATAATTATAAGAAAAATATAATTGGGATTAAAAATATGAATGGTCAACTCGAGCACAATCTTGCTAATATAACTAATATGTTTAATAATGAATATGCTGATGTGGGTAAGAATTTAGCTTCAAAAATAAATAAAGACAATGAGTACAAACCATGATACTTATGTAGTATCATGGTACAAACCAATCAATAAAACAATACCAAATTCCTTTTTTTTGGAGGAGACAAATACAGTGGAAATAATTAACATTATAAATAGTTTAAAAAATAAAAAATCAGTTGGAATTGATGATCTAAGGGCGGAAACAATTAAAAAAATTGCTACAGAAATAGTTGCACCACTTACATACTTAATAAACAATATGTTTAATACTGGATACTGTGCAACTGCCTTTAAGGTATCAATTGTAACCCCTATTTATAAAACGGGGGATAAAACTGAAATTCTTAATTACCGGCCAATTTCACTAATCACGTGCTTTGCAAAAATTTTTGAAAAAGTTATTAAAAAATATAAACTGATTTCTCCTACACAATTTGGATTTCAGGCTAAGAAATCAACAGAAGATGCCATGGAATTTTTAATAAAAAAAGCATATAAATCTTTGGATGAAAGTATACCTTGCATGTGCGTCTTTTTAGACCTAGCAAAGGCCTTCGACACCGTGAGCCACCCCTTACTTTTACAGACTTCGTATGATCTTGGAATCAGAGGAACCGAACACAAACTTTTTACAAGCTACTTAAAAAACAGAACCCAATGCGTAAAAATACAAAATGTAAGTAGTAATTTTAAAAACGTTAAGTTGGGTGTTCCACAAGGAACCGTTCTTGGGCCTTTGCTATTTACACTTTATATAAATGGTATATTTTCAATTAAGTCAAAAGCACAAATAATAAGCTTCGCTGATGACACAGCATTGTTTTACCAATCAAACTCTTGGAATCACCTTCAGGAAGTGGTAAAAGAAGATCTGGTCCATATTAAACAGTGGTTTGATCACATGCTTCTGTCAATTAACTTTGATAAGACATGCTTTTTACCTTTTTCTTGCCAAAAAACTCCTTACCAAATTTTGATGAAATAATATCAATTTGTAATGGTCAAAGCTTTACTATAAAATCATCAAAATCAGTAAAATATCTAGGAATATAAAGGGTGTCCAAATTTGACCTTCCGATTTAAATTGACTGCCATAACTAGTAATCTTCATTGACAGTTTTTCTGTAGTGACATATGTCAAATAAAAACTTTGCGGTTAGTAGTTTCTTGGTCAACATGGAGCAACTGTCCATCGAAGAACGCGTTTTTATTTTAAAAACTTATTACCAAAATGGAGAAAGTTTTGCTGAAACTGCAAGAAGATGTCGTACGCATTTCGGAAGAAATTTAGCACCTTCTGTTAAAGTTTTTGAGAATTTTATTAAGAAATTTCAACAGACTGGGTCAGTAGAAGTTAACAGAAGTAGTGGTTACATTCGAGGTGTCCGATCAGAAGAAAAGTAGTATTGGTAAAAGCCCGAAAATGTAAGTTCGAAAACGTTCACAGCAAGTTAACATTAAAAGATCAAGTCTGCATAACATTTTAAAGAAAGACCTTCATTTAAAAGCTTATAAGGTACAGTTGACTCAAGAGTTAAAACTAAACGATCATTTAGCCCGTCGAATATTTGTTAATTGGGCCTTAGAAAAAAGGCAATAAAATAACGATTTTTTCCAAAACATTATCTTTTGCGACGAAGCTCATTTCGAAATTGGTGGATTCGTAAACAAACAGAATTGCAGAATATGGGGCGAGGAAAATCCAAGAGTAATACTGGAAAAAGGACTGCATCCTGTAAAAGTGACTGTATGGTGTGGTTTTTGGTCAGGTGGCGTTATTGGTCCTTATTTTTTCCAGAATGAAGCTGGTAATGCAATTACTGTGAATGGAGCTCGATACAGGGCAATGATAAGAGATTATTTGTGGAACGAATTAGAAAATATGGATGTCCAGAACATGTGGTTCCAGCAAGATGGTGCCACTTGCCATACATCGGATGAAATATTGAATCTTTTGAGGGAGAGATTTGGCAATAGAATAATTTCTCGAAGAGCTAAATTTAATTGGCCGCCTAGGTCGTGCGACCTCACACCTTTAGATTATTTCTTGTGGGGCTTTTTGAAGGAAAGAGTTTATGCTAACAATCCTCAAACACCTGAACAGCTTCGAGTTAACATTATTCAACAAATTTTAGAAATTGAACAGAATATCTGCGAAAAGGTTATCGAACATTTTGGAAAAAGAATGTTAGCATGCCAAAGAAGTAGAGGGAGTCACTTGCCGGATATAATTTTTCATTATTAACCGCAACATTTAAACTTAAGAATAAAATCATAAAATAATAATATATCAATAGTTTTTTGTTTTTTATTATTAAATTAAATCGGAAGGTCAAATTTGGACACCCTTTACATTGATAGTCACCTTAAATGGGATAAACTCATACAATTTCTTCTAAAAAAATAAGAAACATCATATATAAAATCAAGTGTCTTAAAAATATACTCACTGATCATGATCTTAAGTTAGTTTATCATGCTCTTATTGAAAGCCATTTGGCCTATGGAATTGTTACATGGGGAAGTGTCCTGGATGTCCATGTCAATAATCTATTAATACTTCAGAAAAAAAATCTTAAAATTATCTTAAATAAAAATTTAACTTACCCGTCAGACCTGGTATATGACGAGATAAAGGTGTTTGATCTGCGAAAGCTTTACTTCTTTAAACTAGTTATTAAACAACATAAACAAAGAAGTTGCTTACCTACCTTACAGCATTACTATAGTACTAGACAGGCTGCACGGAAAAAAATCCCTTAAAGGTTTAAGAATAGTTCTATACTTCATGTTAGGAACTTGATTTAAGTATATTTATTATTTCTATGAGATTAGCGTACCTACATTTAAACTAAGTAATGGGATATACTTAATTTTTAAGAAAAACTGTTACTTGATTTGAGATGAGTATTCTTGGATTGAGTTTAAAGGTATTTTATTTTAAAGAAAATTGTTATACTTAAATCAAATATACAATAATGCTTAAATGAAAGAGCTCTAGTTTTTTACTCAAAACGGAATATTGCCACTTATTTTAAGTATTCTGTATATTTGTATGAAATTTCGGTATACTTTATTTAAATTTATGTATATTTAATACAAGAACGCTTATACTTCAATTTAAGTATAAGACCTCTAGAACAAAGAATACACTATACTTTATTTAAGTATAGCTATTATTAAAACAAATACCTAATTCTTCGCTTAAGTAAATACCGTCCACCCTCTAAGACCGCTTCGCTAAAAGAAAAGACGCAGTTTTTGTGTTCAGTTCTGTCCTGTGTTCTATGGTGGTAGCGTATGTACGTGTCGGCGCCGGCATTTCGTTTTTTCCTTTTTCGGTCTGGATGTTATTTATAATAAAAAATAATGGAGAAGAAACTTAAAAATTGGGGCTTAGAATGTTTACTAGACACATTTTTGGGCAAGTAAATAATATTTCATTAATTTAAAGTAATTAACTAGGCATGATCGTAAAAATGTAGTGTAAAATGGATAGGTATACTGTAGTGTAAAATGGATAGCATACGACAGGTAATAAACAATAGCACATAAACAGCAGAAAGGCTATAGCCTCCAATTCAGCTATATTATTTTTGTTTTAGAAAACGAGATAGATCTCAATATTATGGTAAACCTAAGCGAGGAGAATTTAAATGAATTAATTCCCAAAATAGGATTGAGGATCAAGTGTAGAGAAAAAATTGAAGAATTAACACCAAACCATCTACGATGATAATGGTAGCCTTCTTAGAGACTCATTTTACAAATTATTTAGCTGGAGATAAATTTTACTGACAATAAAAATACCTACTTAAAAAATAATAACTATTGTGAATAAAAACCTTACCTTTACATATAGCACCAAAAATGTGATACCTAGGTACTTAAAAAAATAAAATGTAAAATATAGTATCTATGTTAATTAACCGTGAAATAATGAATTTATATAAATTGACAGTACTTTTTCTAATACCTCTAAGACTGTTAGGTGATATCAGTGCCTATTATACTTATTAGTACTTTAGTACATTAAAATAATTAAAATAATATGCCAAAAATACTGTTAAATTACTGCCATAACGATTATATTTTCACTTTCACTTGTATTTTCCGTAGTGATAGGATAATTAATACAAATATTTTTCAGGGTCACGAATGTTTTTTTGTAAAAATTATTCCGAGTCGCTAGACGAGGGAATTTTTTTTCTAATCAACCACTTTTTTTAAGAATAGTGTAAAGTTATTTTAAATATATACTATACTTTTATCAAATATAAAAAAAGGAAAAGTAAGAATACAAGCATTTTATGCAAGTAAAGCGTGTACTTACAATAAGTATAAATAAATAAATTTTAAAGAAAGTATATTTTTAAAACAAGAATACTGTAAAGATTTTACAAAGAAACTATACTTTGATGAAGTACATACTAACGTTACAACAAGAATACCGTAGTCTTCATTGAAGACAAATTTGTATACTTAACTCAAAATTAGTGTGTTTCTTATTTTTAGTATAGCAGTAATCTTAGATTAAACCGAAGCTATCTTTATTTTATAAGAATATGAGTATACTTGAAACAAGTATAAATTTACTTGCGGAATAGGGAAACTAAGCTATACTTGGATAGAGTTGAATTTTCTTGGAATCAGTATAGATTTTTTTCCGTGTGATAAATACTTACCCCCAAAAATGTTTAAGTCTATTGCGTGACCTTGGAATGACAAGGTTCTAAGTGCAGTTGCGCCGTTAAGCAAAAATGACTTATCTAGAATATTAATTATTGCAGGTAAGGCATTTTTGCTTAACGGGGCAGCTGCACTTAGAACCTTGTCGTTCCAAGGTCACGATTGGTCAAAAATCTAGTGAGTATCTTGGTGTTAAATTATACAAATTATTTATTATTATTATTTATTGTAAGTAATTTACAATATTTTTTAATGTATAAGTTAAATGCAGTAAATTAAATTAAATGTAGATTAAATAGTTTATAAAAATAATTTATTGTTAAAATACATTAATTTTATTGTTTTCCCTTAAAACTTTCGCCTTCTGCCTTGTAATAATTAGAAATTTGTTTTAGCAAATGTATCCGTTTATCCAAATCGACCCTGTACTTTTCATTAAATCGGAACAGATTTTCCCTTATGGTGTGCAACTTATTGAGATGCTGATTCAAAGCACCTGCTGTAATATTTTTGATATTTTCCCTGTTTAGTTGGTGTTTACTTCCTGTATTGTTTTCCAGATATTTCCACAGTTCGTTGATAATTCTAGTTTGTTTAAATATGTAAGCACAAACAGTGATGAGATCTTTTTTAATCTCATCAACTTGTAAAACTCCCTTACGATGAACTTGTTTCTCATGTTTCGTATCTCGAGTCTCTGGGTTTGTTATAGCAACTTCCTTTTCATTTTCTAAAAGAGCCATAGAGCCAGTTTTATTATCGTTTCTTCTGGCTTTACGTATATCGGTATCGGAGTTAGCTTTTTTCGTTACTAATTGGTAATGACTAATTGGAGGAAGTATACATTTGCCCTCTACTATATATTTTGTATTGCTTAATAAATTTATTTGGTCCTGAATGATTGTCTGGAATTTTCGTAGACCTTTTTCAGAAAGAAATAGTGCTTGAAGAGTCTCGGGAAATTGCAAATGTTTCATCCATTTGTTGTAGTCTTTTTCCTGACAATTAATGGTAGCAGTATTTGAATAACTTTCTCTTTTTAATATTTCATATTGACTTTGTTGATTTACTAGGATAATTTCAAAGGAAGTACACGTTCCTAACTCAACGTATTGTTTTAGATCCTTCGTAAAATGAATACCTTTTTTTTCTAGTATACAAAATTTTTCTGATCGTTCCTTGTTTGCCTTGGCTATACTTGGTTTTGGAATTAAACTTTTACTTTTTTTTCCTAAACCTTTTTCGTATACCTCTTCTGTCAGTTTGTCACATTGCCCCTCAATCTTCAGTTTTTCTGTATGTGGTGCCCTTTTCATGTTTAACGATAAGCTCGATACTGATACTTTGATTTTATGCTACCGATTAAAATGATCTTACATAGTAATTTTGATATACACTAAAATTTTATAATTAGGTTAGAATAACATGACATGAGTGATTTTCAGTTACTTGACTGTTATGTTTTTAACAATAATGATAATGCTATGGGAACAAACCATCTGATTATTTTATTTCTGTAATAATTATACAGAATGATTTCCAGATAGCACATAATATTTGAGGAGGTGCATTCCAAAACTCGACTTATCCATATTAGTTGTTTTTGAGCAAAATGTCAAAAACTTATACGTGAGTACGCATATCAGGCAAACACAATACTTTAAACGAAATATATAGGCATAAGTGAAACATTTATATATATAAAGTATATATACTTTGATTAAAAAGGTAAAGCTCCAATTTAAAATAATTTTAAATTACATACGTATATGCCGAGTTCTGCATGATATAACTAATAGATAAGGCAAGTTTTGGAACGATAGTCAATTTGTAAATGAATTTTAAATGGAAGAAGGTCAGTTTTAGAATATTATAAACTTTTCAGGGTATAAGGGGATACATATTAAATGTTTTTTTGCAACAAATGTAATGTTTCAGGAAATTTTGCAGAAATATTGAATTAATAACTTAAAATAAATATATTTATATAAACTACTCACAACGAAATAGGGAGCACTTAATTAAATGAGCATAACTTTTTCACAAAACTAGATACTTACTTGAAATTTGGTGACAATATAGAATATATATATACGTTCAAAATAAATGTATACACGATATACAAAAAAAATAATACAATTAATTTTAGGGAAGAATAAAAAATAAACAGATTTTGAACTTTTTTATTTTTACAAAATTAAGCAAAAAAATATGTTTAATAATGGGTATGTCCTCCTCTAGCTTTTAGAACCTCAGCACACCTTCTGGGCATCGACTCTATTAGCTGGTCTATTAAATTTTGAGGAATGCTCTCCCATTCTTCTTGAACCATTATTGCCAGCTCTTGAAGGGTATTGGGGGCTTTGGTGGTTATGCAAGCGATTTTTCATAATGCTTTAAAGATGTTCAATTGGGTTTAAATCGGGACTATTGGCTGGCCACTCCATAACAGTTAAATTTTGTTCTTCAAAAAAATTTAAAACTGTTCGCGCCACATGTGGCCTAGCATTGTCTTGCTGTAGTATAAAATTTTGACCTACTTGATGAAGGTAGCACAATAGGTCGTTAAATGTCATCAAAGTATCCCCTAGCATTTAAAGTTGCTTGAACTTCTCTAACCATGGAGTACAGAAAACGTTCTCTTTGACGTCTACATACTCGTTGACGTCAAAGAGAACGTTTTCTGGACTCCACGGTTAGAGAAGTTCGAGCTTTTGGAGGTGGATCGATAATGGTTTGGGGTGGTATAAGTTTGAATGGCTGTACTGCCTTGCACACTATTCATAACGCAACTTTAAATGCTAGGGGATACATTGATAACATTTTACGACCTATTGTGCTACCATTTGCAAATCAAGTATGTCAAAATGTTATACTACAGCAAGACAATGCTAGGCCACATGTGGCGCGAACAGTTTTAAATTTTTTTGAAGAACACAATTTAACTGTTATGGAGTGGCCAGCATATAGTCCCGATTTAAACCCAATTGAACATCTTTGGAGCTTTATGAAAAATCGCTTGCTTAACCACCAAAGCCCCAATACCCTTCAAGAGCTGGCAATAATGGTTCAAGAAGAATGGGAGAGCATTCCTCAAAATTTAATACACCAGCTAATAGAGTCGATGCCCAGAAGATGTGCTGAGGTTCTAAGAGCTAGAGGAGGACATACCCATTATTAAACATATTTTTTTGCTTAATTTTGTAAAAATATAAAAATTCAAAATCTGTTTATTTTTTATTCTTCTCTAAAATTAATTGTATTATTTTTTTTTATATCGTGTATACATTTATTTTGAAGGTATATACCCAGATAGCACAAAATATTTCAGATACATTTCAAAAATATTGCATTGTTTCTTTTATGTTTTATATTACCAAGGAATATACCTGGTATATCTCAGAAATATTTTCTTGTGTTATTACATACGATTTAAGTTGTAATATTTTGGATATATTTATTTAAATATTTTTGAAACAAATTCCTAACCATCTGTTTTTACTCAAAATAAAAGCATTGTTTGTAAGAACGCGTTCACAGTGTTTCAATTCTCGAAATCTTCGGCAAAATATCAAGGAGTAGTCGGATTCTACTCAAAATCCGTATATAGAGATTTTTAGGCTCGCTGATAACGAATCTGGATCAGAATACTAAAATTCAAAATGGTAGATCCAAAATGGCGGACATATTTGTAAAAAAAATTGACGGAATTAATTGAAAATCACCATACAGGGGTTTTTGTGGTCGCTGATAATAAATCTGAAATCAGAATTCCAAAATTCAAAATAGTGGACCTCAAATGGGGGACATTTTTATCAAATATTGTCGAAATTAATTAAAAACCCGTAAGAGGTTCTTTTTAAAATGTAATAAAACATCTTTTTATAAAATAGTTTAATTTAGTTCATTATAATTACATTTATATGATATTATTAATTACCTACATATATATTAAACAATCTCCGTCTCTGGATTCGCTCGTTGTATCATAAGCAGAGCATGGGAAACCATCAGAAGATAGCAACAGTTTTATTGCTTCGCGGGACAAAGATTTGCTCTTTTTCGGAGAAAATTTTCTGATCGGAAAAATTAGATGCCCTTATGATATTACTTACCAAAAAATCCTCCTTTGTTGTATAATTTTTTTTTGGCGAGTTTAGTTTAATAGATATTTTTTGTGCGGTGTGGCCAGAGATAAACGTGTTTAAAACATTTGTTTCTACATAATCTATGTTTATGAAGATATTGTCTATACATGAGGCTGAATTGTGAGAGATTCTGGTGTTTTTAAAAATTGATTGTTTTAAACCAAAAGATTGTATAACTGATAGAAAATTAAGTTTATATGCACTATCCTTCAACAAATCTATGTTAAAGTCGCCTGCGCCCATAATGTATCGTTTAATTGGATACAAAAACAACAAAATTAACCTATAAAATGTAATTTACTAAGAAGGTGGAAATAAAGTTTTATTCGCTCCCAATTAATGCCGACTGTAGCTGCAGCTTACGCCAACTGTAGCTGCAGCTAATGCCGACTCTCAAAACTTATTTGCACTAAGTATAATTTTTCCTTAATCTTACACCCATAAACAATTACAGAAGTCGGCAAAATCTTCAAAAAAGTCGGCATTATATTAAAACTCACTCCCCCATGATTGAAAGTTTTGCTAAGCGTACCCTTAATTTAAAAATTGATAATATATTACAGAAAATTGAAAATATTTAACATACCGACATAAAAATACCTTATAAACTTTTTAACTTTTACAAAAATGGCGAATGCACAGGGATTAAACATTTTTGTTGCAACACATTTAATCGTACATATTATTACAACTTTTTCAGTTATTATTCAGAAAGTAGCAGATGTAATTCATATATTCAAAATAATATTCAGAACGAAGCAGATTGAGTTCAGATATTGCAAATGATATTCAGAGAGTAGCAATTTAAATTCAGAAATTAACAGATGATAACATTTTATTTTGACATTTCCTCAGGAAAATATATTGTTAGAAGCAGTTATATCCTGACTTGATTTTATTTATTTTCAATGCTTGATTAATGTTGAATCCAATAGAGATAATATGGTTTAAAGTGCGTCTGGACTGATAGAGCAACGTCTTCAATATGCAGAAGAGATTATGGACAGCGCAAAATACATTATCACTGGCTGTAATTGTAAGTTTCTGAAAATCAATAGTAGTATTTAAATTACAATTGCTACTTTTTGAAAATCAATTGTAATTGCAACTTTCTGAAAATCAATGGTGGAATTATTATGACTTTTTTCTTAAAATCAATTGAATCAGTGAGATTAAGTACAGTACGAGTCCAAAAGTAAAAATGTTGACGAATTATTTCATAAAATCAGTTGTATAGTTCAAAATGCATTTTTGTAAGGATATTTCAAATATTTTATAAATTATGATAATTAGGTATATTTGTACAATAATTTATATCTTCTCACAAAAAACATTTTAAACATTTAAAAAGAAAATGATTTGTCAACATAAAAATTTTGGACTTGTGCTGTTGTTAATCTCAGCTATTTAATTGAATTATTGCAATTCTTACTTTCTGAATATCAATTAGAAAAGGTGTAGTACTAAATTACGTATTTTTGCCCAATATTTATGGAGATAATTACATATAAGTATATAAGCTTATATGTATATGCAAAAAAATAAATATACAATTTGAATAATAATATTTATTTATTGAACTTTAACCAATAAAAAACAAAATAAAACGTCACAAAATCTACATATTTGTCATATCTTCTGAGGAAACTTCTTTATATTTTAAGTTTGAAATCTAAAAATATTATTTAAATTTGAATTTTATTACATCTTATCGTATGTATTAAACAGGGTGTTCCACTGTCACCGAATATCTTTTTAACCAAGAATTGATTGAGTAATTCTAAAAAATTTTTATTAATATCAATTTTAAGGAATTAGTTGTGAAAAGGTCATCCGGTGACCATGGGACACCCTGTATAATTTAAAACATTTATTTTAAAATAACTTCAATATATTTTTAAAAGCTTAACTTAAGTTACAATTCTTTAGCTTTTATAAAACATTTTGACTCGCACTGATTTTAAAATTTTTAACACAGTCCCTTTAATGCAAAACTAACAAAATTAAAACAAATATTGTAATAATAATAATAATTTATTGCATAAAATTGGCAATGGCTTATAATAATATTATCACATTCATAACCGCCCTCAGAGGTGTAGTGGTCAGCGCTTCAGATTAAAAAATACATAGAAACAAAACGACTGTCCTGCTGCTCAATTATCTCTTACAAGAAACACTTAAAAATCATAAATCGTCATGCGAAAGGAATGGTCAGTCTGTATCTTGAATATGTGAAGCAGGAACCAATCACGCAAGGGCCTAAGACCGGCCAGAGTGGCTGAAATGCTGCCTCCCAGTAAATCAGCAAATTACCAACTTAACTTAAACAACAATGCAAATACTTTTGTAATGTTTTGTAATGTTCAAAAAGAAAATTGTTACTCTTATTTTATTCATGATAATAATATTAGAATAAATACTTTTGAGTTTGAGTTTTGCTGCAGACTATACGCCAAAACGTTGTGTCTTAGAATCCCACAATGTCATGGGTATGGCTGTTTTTGTCAAACTCTGTACTGCCCAACTATGGAGAAGGGCAGTAACTGCTAAACAAGAAATTTGTGAAAAATTAGCATACACTACAATTTTATCAAAAGCAGTAGGTATTTAATTGATTTATTTAACTTATGAGATAGTTAACTAGTAAATTTACTTCATTTCTTTATTGAATTAAGACACAAAATGTCCATAGCTTTATCATATCACAAGAAAACGTATTTATAATTTTTTTGTAGTTACTGCCTTTCTCCATAGTAGGGCAGTGTATTCCTGTAATTGGGACCGGTGCACACCAAAAGGTGCTAATTCTGCATTAAAGGGACTATCTGATAAATTTTAACAAACTATTGTATAAAAAGTGTTATTTTAATTTGGTCGGGACTTTTAACCTTGTTTGCACCAACATTACTTTGGGCCCCAAAGTTTAGGATATTCCTTAATCCTTAATAAATACTTAAAAAGTAGAATCGGAATTTTAGGCAGATTGCCATTCGTCAATTTTGATAAAAAACTTAGTGTCTTTTTTTATAATACAAAAAATCGACTTTTTTAAAATGCACCCAATAAAATGGTAAGCTAAATCGCAAGCCACATCACATCAGCTCAAGCGCCAACCATAGCATGGAACCATTGCTACACTCACTAAAATAACACACCGATTTGAACTAAATATGTTAACACCAGACCTTTGCTGCAAACTATTCGCGGTTCGATGTGATCAATTAGATTATAAAAAGTTGTGTTAATTTTTTTTGTGAGCGAAGTCACACATAGATATGGTGCGATGCTATGATCAGAGGTATGGCGCTGACGTTCTTTTTCTTCTAACATAAATATTTTATCGGATAAACGAAATAATTACAAAGGAAATTTTTTAAAAATATGATATGATACTCTCTTAAAATGAAATAGTAAAAATTCTACTATTTGAAGTAGTATCAGCATTTTTTACTAATAAAATAGTCGTTTCCACTTTTAAAGAGTTATTTTTTACTACATAAATTGTTAAAGTTTGACTAATTTAAGATTATTCACCATCTTTGACTATTTTCTTAGAGTTAAAAGTAATTAATTTCTTTAATCGTTTGCGGCCAACAACAAAGTATTACCTATTTGAATTAAATGTATATAGGCTCCATGGATAAATGGCCCATAAAAACAAAGAAAGATGCAAAAAGCAGCAACACAAATAATATATTCAACTTTTTTTAAGAGTAGCATAGCCACTTTGGTTATAACAACAGCTTGACAAGTGACAAACCTAAGTTCAATCATCGGCTGGGTCAAAACTTTTTTAAATTTTAATCTACTAATTTGACTATTTCATTCAGTAGAATTTGACTAATTATTAGAGACTGCTTTTTCGCTATGACTATTTTTCAAATATAACTTATAATAAGTTATTTTTGACTAATTCATTTTAAGAGAGTACTTTAATGGGAAATAAGGCAACAAAACCATCGAAAATGCATTGATATTTTGTTAAATTGTGTTTTTTATAAATTTGAATTATTTATGTTGTGTTTTAAACCCTTAATTCGATTTTTATGTATATTAAAATAAACGCGTTTATTTTTTAATATTGACTTTTTTGTCGATGTTGCCTTTTTTGGTGTAGGAGGCTTTGTTCAATTTAAATAATATATGTTGTTTTGAAAACCAGTCACGCTCGAAATCTTGAGGACAAAAGACGTATCGTAACCTGGCTCAAAACACAAATTGCACAACACACAAAATAAACTACTCTTACAACGCAAATAAACTATACTGCATAGTATAAACAGTAAATTAAAGGCCACCTTACAGTCAAGGAAGTGATAAATTGAGAAGTGATAAGTGACAGCATACCTGATGGATGAACCATCTGACAATAAGAAGAATTTTACGTAAAGAACAAACGAGGCTAACCCTATGCAAGTACTCTTTACTAACCGCATGAGGTAGTTCGTAACATTTATCACGCTCAGGTACCTATCAAACCCTAAGAGAGGTCCTTTGTGATTAAAAACAACTCTAGTAAAAAAATACAAAACAAAGAGCAACACTGGATTATAGCTAAGCAAGACAAATAAATCAATCTCTAAGTGAGTAAGTCACAAAAACCATACACTTTTAAGAGACCCAATAAACAAAAGTGTGTAAACCCATCGAGATAAAAAATAAACATCTGGAAACTACGAACTTACAGACCCTGCGTCTAAAATGCAATAATTGAACTAAAAAGTCGTTACGAACGCATAACAGACAAATACGGACAAATATATTCGAACTTGAACGAGTGGGAACAATACTAGTCCTCAACGTCTATTCCACGAACAGGGAAGGAAAGATAAGATCTCCGCCAGATAGGACGACAATTTCCCTAGAATAGTAGTATGCTACAGACTTGGTACATTAGGTACCCATAACCACTACGATAGTATCTTAAAGGTATGGCCAAAACAGCGACCGGCACCCAAAAACAGTCTTACCACGTTCGTCACAAACGTTAATACACTATAACGCAACCAACAAACAACGACAGGGCAGAAACAAAAGTCGTAGACTACGGCTAGGAAGATAGGCCCCTACAGCGAACTAACAACTATAAAACAGTTATCCTAAATGTTTAAAATAAAACTAATTTCCCGGTCTAGGGGGAACCCGCGTCGTACACAGATTTGAGCTGGCGTAATTGTCCCCTAAACCCAAAAGGTCCATTCCCCGTACCCACCCCCTTTTGATCATACTGGGCGTGTAGCAACAGCCCGGCAAAACCGGGAGAGGCTATTCAAACTATTCGCATGTCGCTCTTAAGCCGCAAATAGGGTACAGAACCGGACACGCACCCAACAAACACGGGTGAAGCCGTGCAGTTGCTGGTGGCTGAAAAAAATCGGCGTAGGGTAACGTAGGCTTGTGCGGGGCTCGGAAGAGATGAGGCGATGGGGCCAGTTATACTACTCTTATACTGCTCAGACTCATATGTTTATTGTTGAGGCATTGTTAGGGCATTTTTGTTACCTCAAAAAATAATCCAACGAATACCACACAAGAGATCAATAAGTTGAAAATTATTATCTAGATACTTTCTCATGTCTGTTGCCATTTAGAAATAGACACTCAAGCCCTACGTTCCAATGTCTATTTCCTAGCAACAGGTTTTCAAAATATTTTTTATTTATTCTCACTCTTTTGTGACTACTAATGATTATATGGACGACATTGATCCAGATAATATGTAGTTTTAGTGGATTGGTGCTCCGAGCCATGATGCCCAAGAAATCGATGTAACGACAACATTATAATACAGAATGATATCGAGAACTTTGATCAGCCAATCCTTATATAAAATTGTCCCCTGAATCCGAAAATGTCGTCAAAAGTTAAAAAAGTAGAAATTTTTTTGAGATATAATCAATTTTCCATTTAATATGGAATTGACTATATCTCACTTTCATAATTTTTAACGGTATTTTCGGATTCAGGTGATAATTTTACATAAGAATTGGCTGTTAAATTTTGGGATACCATGGAATTCTCTGGTTAACCATGGTATAAGTGGAAAAGCAGCCACTAATAGGTAACTATTAAATTAGTAATTTTTGACTAATTGATTTTTAGAGAGTACATAGAAGGTACGTTAATAAAGTTATTAGGACATTGTTCAAAGCATTAATTATATTATTGAAAGCACAACGATATACCAAACTACTTAAGTGGTAAAAACTAACTATTTATTAGTAAACAATGCTAGTACTAATTTAAATAGTAAAATTTGATTAATTCATTTTAAGAGAGTATTTTGATGCAACACTTATTTAAGTTATGTTTGGTGCAAATGGCACTTAGTCCTATATCAAGCTATACGAGTAATTATATAATTGAAATGTAGTTATATATTTTAGTATAAAAACTAACAAATATTTTAAGTTATATTCGTAAAATTAATTCGAAATATCCATTCTTACAAGAAACTATTTGAGTGCATAAACTTTAGCAATGGCATTTTGGTTCAGTATATGGGGCATTACCAAGATCTTAGTCTGTGTACTGTTGTCAATTTCAGGAACCACCAATACATCCTGTTCTTGTCTTCGTAAAAGGTCTGAACAGACCTCGCTAAAACCATCATCGTCACATAAAGTCAATTTCAAAGCTTTTTTCTTTAGTTTCGTAAATCCTTTGGGTAAAGAGGTTTTCCTAAAACTTAGTGTCGGTGCTTTTGGTAAATTAAGAGTTCTTAAGCTGCCTTTGCGTATGTCTTGGTATGGTGTATATTGCAGTAGAGAGTAAAACTGCTTTGTCTCTTCTACAGGCTTGATGGCAATTTCTGTTAGAGTTGTTCTATTCGCAGTAACTTTTGCAATATTGGGATAATCCAATATAAACGGACGGACATTTAATATCGTTTGGACCTCTACATTTTTAGTGGAAAGTTCGTTAGACATTTTTTTTTAAAACCCATTTTGAAGGTTTTTTAATTAACACAAAAATTTTGAGTTAAAATGTTAGGTTGACTTTTGTATTCTTTCAGTGTCATTTTTTATCAAAATTTTATGTTTAAGATGGGATTGCTTATATTACAGCATTTAATGCAGTTTTACAAGAAAAAGAAAAAAGTTATAAATCAAGAATCTCCTGTGCCCAATATAGTTTGTTTGGGAGAAAAAGTTATTCAAGGTAGTAATACAGCAAGTCCGTTGAGTCCGTTCATGTTCAAAATCAATAACATAGATGGAGATATGATAAATAGAACTCCGAAGGAGACAATTCAAGACCTTAGACTGTGCCCAAAAACAATTCATCCTGACAATATATTTAAAAGTACCTGTAAGAACAGAAAATACAAGTACCAGCAACATTTGAAAGGTTCCAATTCCAGTTTAATGTTGGATGTTTTAATTCGACGTAATAAATATCAAGCAATAAGGCATAAAAGAGGTTCCAAACAAATGTGTACAAATTTAAAACTAAAAAACCCTGGTATTAAATGCCAATTTTTGTCAAGTTTGAGTGTAAATACCAATAATGAAACAAATTTTAACACGGATTTACCTTATTTACAATCAAAAGAGAGTTTTAGTATAAATGGAAATGGTGAAAATAAATTCAATACCATCCCTTTTAAAGAGTATTGTTACTACAGATTCTTTGTTAATAATTCTGTTTAAATTCCTATAAAATTAATGGTTGTATACTTTAAAAAGTTTTTCAATAAAATATATAATATCTTCAACCAAAAAAAACCTCCAAAACTGTAAATAATTATTTTTGATGCTAGATTGCGAAATGCCACTTTTGCATTCAAGAATGAAAAAAATCATTCCAAAATGCAAAAGAACTTCGAATCGAGTATCAACCAATATTATAAGTATCAAAATAGTAAATTTTATTAAGAAACTATTTAATATTGACGGAGTTTTAGTGTGGTCTTGAATTAGTTATAATTCAATAAGTTCAGGTATTAAATCAATTCAAGTTTAGGAATAAAAAAATATATCTTTCAAGATCACTCTAAATATTTTGACCTATAATGTAAATGGTTGATAAATGTACTTTTTCTCAGTTTGTGTCACAAGGCCAAGACTGTTTAAATTATAAATTTTGCCTCAGTATTTTGGATTGTGTTTCCAAATTTTAAATTTAAATATTTCAGAAACTAAACCCAAATTCAAATTATTAAAAGTAGTTAATTAAATTTTTAGTGGGGTCAAAGACTGAGGTCGAAAGGGTAGCAGGTCCCCAGTTATGTTTTTTTTTAATTAATTATCCCACTTATTATTAACACATTAACTACAGTATACTGTGTGCAAAATCTAATGAAACTTGACTAAGAAGTTATGATTGGAAAACTATTTTTTTCTAAACTTTGGCGTCGATAATTTTTTAGCAACGTTTTTTAATAAAGGTCTACCTTATTTTTGATGCTCTATTCGAGTCTATTACCAAAGATATTTTTGTAATACCTTTTAAAATTAATGAGGTTTAAACTGAACCATCCTGTATAAACTTTTCTCATGACAGCAATTTAATGTGACAAGTTAAATTAACAATAACTTTAATTTACAAATAACTAATATCAATACAAAAATGTACAACTTTACCATAAATGTTTCTTCAAGAGATAAAATCCATCTTTTGAGAAAAATAAGGAAATGCAAACAAAAAAGTGGAAGGTATGCGTTACAGTCACACGTAAGTACAATTTAGTAAATCACTTAAAATAATTTTAAAATAGAGTTGCAGCTTTATAGGTGACACAATTCATTATTTATCGCCGGCATCAACAGCTTCAAAATCGATAAACGAAGGTGATTTTTTTGACTATCATGATTTTATACCGCCCGAGATTTTCTTGCCAATTGGCACTTATCCCTCTTCTTCGTCAACCTCTATATCCTGCGTTGAACCTACTTTGCAAAGGACAATTTGCATTATTAAACCAGAAGCAATGGAGTACAAGGATGTCGTTTTAAGAGCAGTAACAGAAGAAGGGTTGCATATTATTTCGGTAAGCTATTAACTGATTACATTGAAAAAATATTAAACAGTATTTAACTGTTATTAACATGTACAGTAAAGTAAGCAATTTGTCACGTTCAGTTGACCTCCTTAATCTCCAGATCTAAGTTTATGCGATTGTGGAGGTATTTCAAAAACAATAAAGGAACAATAAGTAGCTACCTAAAGCAGGCCGATAGAGATTCTGTTTTAGTTTGATTGTTTTGATTTCTTATACCTTTAATATCCTTCTTGTTTCCTTTTACCGATCTAATACTATTCCAGAACTTTGGAATTTGTTATACAAATTATATTTATTTCTTTCCCGAACTCTTCCCTGTATTAGGTCTTAATTGTGGTATCAAAAAATTCTATACCATATCAGGCCATAATCATAATTTCTAAGCTCGGTTTGTTTTTTGCTCAGTTTTTTATTACATCTCTGCGTGATAAAGTGTCAAAATTCGTAATTCGCTTACTATACTTTGGGTTAGCGTAATACGCTGTTTTAATATTCTGGGGCATGTTAGCTTACTCTCATAAAATATTTCGCCAAAAATTAAATTTATGTTGTATGAAGAAAACAAATTGCACATCCAGTAGAAAATTTCAAGAGGTTACATATTATCATGTACACTGAAAAAAATAAGCTGTTGAAACAACAAAAAAAATATTAATTCAACTCTTTATGCACTTTAAATACAAGCAATGGTTTTTGCACGTTTACTTAACCATCTAAAAATGTCAAATTGTATTGTTTAATTGAACAACAAATAACAGTCAAATGAAGGTAAATTTCTTGAAATGTCCAGGTAACCTTTTTAGCATATTCACTTAACACCAATAAAATGTTAAATTAACATTCTGAAAATGTAAAATTCTTTAAAGGTTGGTATCCAAAACAAAATTATGGAAATAATATATTATTATATATAAATAGAAAGAATTGAACCTTCACCTCGCCCAGAGTTTTTGTTTTGAGCGTGTTCCACCCATGATACATCTTTGTATCATGTGTTCCACCTACTTCAAATACCGACAGACTGTTTCGCCCTGTATTGAGGGTCTTAACAGTGTCGGGCAATATGGTGTAGTGAAAGTTCTACTGTGGAACACACCTTAAACAAACAGATATCTCATCTTATATACACCTAATCGTAAGCTAACTAAGGCGAGATGTAAGAAAACGTCATTGTCTAATGACGTGGCGTGAGTGTTCGAAGCGCCATTCTCGGCAATTTTATGAATGCAAATTTTACATTTTAAATTTTAAAGTAACATTTTAAATTTGTTAAATGAACAAATTTTAAGTTTTGGATTAAAGAGCAACTAAACGTTAATTTAATAGTTTTTTTAGGTAATCCTAAAAATTTCAGTAGTTGATTCAACAAATTCCAGCTATTAAATCAAAGTACGATAAACATTTTAATTCAAAATATTAGTTTATGTTAAATTAATATTTAAACTGTCAAATGAACAAATAAACTTTGACAAACTCTGACTTTTGCTTTAACACCAAAATATAGATTAATCCAATAGGTTTTTTGTTGAAACAACATTTTTAAAAATGACATTTAGGCAAATGTTAACTCAACTACATTATTTTTTTCGGTGTAATACATGATACAATACATGGTACTAAAAATAATCGGTGCCTGCACTCAAAAATTTTGTTTATTAAGGAATATATAATATATGAGGAGGTCCATTCCAAAACTCGGCTTATCCACTTTTTAATAAAAATAAGTTAGTGGTGTCTGTACATTTAACATGTATACCCCTATACCCTGAAAAGCTCATTTTATTCTAAAACTCACCTTATTCCATTTAAAATTTCTTTACAAATTGACTATCGTTCCAAAACTAGATAACTATTTTGGTTATATCATGCAAAACTGGGCATAATATACGTATATTAAACGTATGTAATTTTAAATTATTTTAAATTGGAGCTATACCTTTTTAATTAAGGTATATAAATGTTTTACTTCTACATATATATTTCGTCTAAAGTATTTTGTTGGCCTAGGGCGCCGCGAAGCCAATAGGCGCCCAGGCAGAAGGCTCATTTTTTTTTTTAAATATTAAAATTAATCAATTAAATTAAATAATTATAATTATTAAACATGGAATACCTACTCTCTAAAAATGTATTAGTCAAAAAGGACTTTAATCACTTGTACCATGGTTAACCATGGGATACCACGTTATCCCAAAATTTAACAGCCAATTCTTATGTAAAATTGTCCTCTGAATCAAAAAATGTCAAAAGTTAAAAAAGTAGAACAGTTTTTAAGATATATTCAATTTTCCATTTAATATGTAATTGACTATATCTGAAGAACTGCTCCACTTTTTTAATTTTTGACGGTATTTTCGGATTCAGGGGACAATTTGAGTATGAGTATGGGAACGTATGGCAGACCACAAAGACAATATCCTCCACTTATCTCCCAGGGTTATTTTACCCCCCTTCTCCTGCGTATCCCGCCAAATCACAGCATTACCTGTGTTTGTTGGATCCGAAGTTTTTACGCCGGCTGGTAGATCCACTCTAGGAGGTCGTGGATGACAGTGTCTATGGTTAAGGCCGCTCCACGGATTTTTGTCAGCCGGGTCGTCCAGTTTAGAAAGGGTTTTTGGAGGACATTGAACTGACCCAAAACTAAGTACAATCCGGAATCCTCCTCAACCATGGCTTTAGTAGTAACCCCATTCAGTTGGGATTCCTGAATGGGGGTAGGTGGATTAGTATGCTACTAGAGCCTATCCTTGATGGCGTACTTCCTGTTCGTCGCTGTCCGAGTTAGATTTCGGTTCCTGGTAGCTGCTTTAGAATTGTTTGCCCCCTGTGCGGTATGGAGTCTTATCTTCAGAACCGAAGTGTTGCCGACCGCACCCCGCCGTAATTAATGCCCTCTGACTACGTGGAAATTCAGCCCCTCTTGCCGAGTACCGACTTTATAAGCAGCTATTTGTCCCGCCTTTGTTTAACCTACTGAAATTGCCGATACCATCGAATTTTTACCTCACTGTGCGGTGCGGCTGTTTATGTACTCATGGAACGGTTATTTACCTAATTTATGGTCCCCTTACGTCTTAGTAATCTAAAGATGTTTATTTCTTTAAGATGGTTTCTTTTGCCTAATGTTTATCGTAACTTGAGTGATTAATGGCTTCTTGTGTGTGCCCTTGTGTTTATAGTTTTTTTACTATGTTTGTACATGGAAGTCTTGAAAATTGTTTGCGACTATTTTTATGTTAGTTAAAGGTTTCGGATTTCGAATTAACTAGTATTAATATTATTGGGTATTATATGGTCATGCAATTTTGGTAACTACTTATCAAATTTATGCAGACTTCGGGATAATTGCCAGGCAGGTGTGATGTAATTGATCCTTAACGCATGCCGCCCGCACGTGTGGAAGTCCAGGAAATTATTCATTGGAACTGATCGTCTCTATCACATCTTTTATCCAGGTAAAACACTTGAGGACTTAATCCAGGGGGAGGTACCACACACAATTTGCGTTTTTTTGCACTTGGAACTGTTATCACGTGTAGAATCGATATTGATTTTTTGTTATTAAACTTTAGCGGTGATGGAACTATGAAAGAAAGAACGCGCCTATCGAGACGCTTGACTTAACTCGACCGCTCAGCTCAAGACTCACAGCGTCACTGGATTCAGGGGACAATTTTACATACAAATTGGCTGTTAAATTTTGTGATACCATGGTACAAGTGAAAAACACTAATAACTATTAAATAAGTCATTTTTGACTAATTCATTTTTAGAGAGTACCCTTTTTTATTTTAATATCAAAATCGGAAATTTGAATAATTTTTTTATTCTTTGATCGCCCATACCGCAGCGCGTGCCGAAAAAATTTGCATGCATAATCAATAATCTAGGGTTTTAAAACAAAAAACTACAACCACTGGCTTTTAGCCAGTTTATTTTTAACATTTTTAAGTAATAATTGTTAATAAATCGTGCCCTACTTGCTCCCAATATCTGTACGCCCCTGTCGGCTAAAATGTATTGTTTTATTTTAAAACCATAGGTACTAACATGGCATATATAATTATTATAAGCTCCATTTTATTATTAGCCTAGGGCAACAAATTGTCTTATTCCGGCCCTGCAAAAGCCGAGTTTTGGAATGCACCTCCTCATATAATATATAATATATAATATATAATATGTAATATATAATATATAATATGTAATATATAATATATAATATATAATATATAATATGTAATATATAATATATAATATATAATATGTAATATATAATATATAATAAACATCTTCGGCTGGTGCGACCGTTATGTCACGCTTGCGGCACGTGCTACACCCCTTTCTACACCGCACATTCGCTCTCGCTTGATAAAGTTTCATGCTAAATAAGTGTCTTCTTGGCACCGCTGTGGCCCGGGTTGTTTGTTGTAAGAATTGTAAGTAATTTTGACTGAATTTTAATTTTAATTTTTTTATAAACATAACATTACATTACAGTAGTTACATTTGGAAACAAAAAAAAAAAACAAAACGTGTAATAATAATTATTAAAAAAAATAATAAAGATAATTATATTATAATCTTTACATTAATTTTGTTTAGGCTTTTAAAGTAGAAATCAGTTTAATGTTCTATAAATATTTAATTGTACAGTTGGTATAATTCATATTATGGAGTTTAAAAGAGGATAAATGTACATTTAGTCTGTTTTAAACCCCATAATTTAAAACACATTAATTTTACCAATATTTATGTTTTGTTAATTTTTAAACTCTCTGTATAATATAGTTTTTTTTTTGATAAATTAGTTAAAAAACTGATTAGCTATCTATAATATAGTACCTACATACTATTAATTGAAATATGAATAGTGCAATATTTTTCTTCATACAAATTTTTAAGTCCTGTAAAAATAATATTTATTATTTATTTATTTATTTAGGTTTACATATTACTAATAGTAATTTCCTATAGTATAGCTAGCTAATCAGTTTTTTAACTAATTTATTAAATAAAGCTATATTATATATACAGAATTCCAAAAGTGTTTCAGACTATACTTTTTCTACGTTTCCAAAAAAAAAAAATTAAATTGGAAGAAAGTGAAGTTGAATCGGTCTTAAATTTGTTAGATATTAAAAACAGAGATGTCGCCACGAGTGTTTATTCTGTCATCCGATGGTAGAATATTTTATTCTATAACACTTTACGGAATATATGTCATTCCATAGATAAAACTGATATTAAAACGGACAAATTCCGTAATAGGAGTAAAAAAAAATATTATATCTCAAAAACTGTTCAACTTTTTATAACTTTTGACATTTTCGTATTGACTGCTAAATGTCCGAATTATTATAATAATTCTAAATACATTTAAATCGTCGCAGATTGAAGATTGAAGAGTTCACTCGTGGAGAAGCAATAGCACCCGATACGATCAAAGCCACACGATAAAAACTCAAGATCCTGGCAGGATTCATGTAAACATGTGGGGATGGACGAGCGCCGATGGTCCCAGTGAACTTGTTATACTTCCAGGAAAAACAACTGGAGAAAAGTATTGACTTAGATAATGCCCCCATTCATCGGGCTCGAGTGGTGCAATCCTGGTTTGACGAAAACCACTATATTGTCAATATGCCATAATAAGTATTTTCCCAGACTTAAATCCCATAGAAAATCTATGGGGCAAAATGGCAAACATCTGGGAAAATGAAAATGAAAGAACCATGGATGCACTGCATTTAAGTTTGGGATTCTTAAAGAGGACCCAAAATATTTGGTTTTAGTATTATACTAAACCCTTAATTATATTATAAATATTTTAGTACCCCGGAGCCGTTTCTTTCAACAAAGCAAAATTTCCCATCATCTGCAAACATCCCTGGGTTTATTACTCCTTTACCTCTCCTTTACCTTGAAATATATTCGTGTTTGTAAATTAAATCCAAAAATAGAATAGACTTTATTATTTTTTGTATTTTGCTATCCTCGAGCGCTCGAATTTTATTAACGTATACGACATTGCATTCGAGACGTGTATTTCGTATTCTTCACCGCTCACAATGGCTACGTATGCGCACCAATTGCGAGTGGTTTACTGCAGTAAACCACTCGCATGCGAGCGGAATTAGGCATTCGTTTTTAAATGTCGCATACTTTTTCGATGGTTTTCTATGACATAAAAATTATTTTTTGTTTATGCTATATATAGTTAACGATTTATCCGATAAACTTTTTGTTAGACTTTTTCGTCTCTCAAAAGAATTGGCAATGTTTCTTTTAAATCTTTTGGAAAATGACTTAAGTCATGGTTAAGGGGAGCAATCGACAGGGATGGTGGTCGTAAAAATCGAGAGGAAAAAAATCAATGAAATTATTAATTTTTCTTATTTTAATTTTTTTTTATTTACTAAAAGAAATTTGATTTTATTTTATAATATTTCGTCACCTGAGAATTATAGTGTTCTATCTGCATTTTCTTTTTTTTATTCAGGTTAGTCTTGTTTTAAGTCTTAAAGATGATATTGATCTATCTATATATAATTGGGGTAGAAATTGTAAAGTTTAAGGCTTAAACTGTACAATTTCTACCCCAATTATATATGGATAGAACAATATCCATCTTTAATACTTAAAACAAGACTAACCTGAATAAAAAAAAGAAAATGCAGATAGAACACTATAATTCTCAGGTGACGATTTGTTAAGTTTTTTTTCAATTAAATATGTTATGTTATAATTATGTTTGAATTACATGTATTTTATAACACATTAAACACTTTGTATTTTTTAATTTTTTGAAAGTTTTAGGGACATTCCATGATAACGAAATTTTTGTCCCGACTGTTATCTATATAGTAAAGACCTATCTATTATGGTGGATTAAATTTGGTAGGTATATATTTATTAGGTCGGATATTACACGATAATCGGGAATTTTTATCCCTACCGTCAAAAATCGGTCGGGATAAAATATTTCAATTATCATGAAATATCCTTACCTAGTAAATATATAGGTAGGTACCACATTTAATCCGACATAATAGGTACTTTACTTTTCCATTAAAGAATATTTAACTAACCACTATAGAATCTTTAACACCCCATATAAGAACCTTTAGCTTGCCTCATTTGTACCTTTAACCTGCCATATCGAAACCTTTAGCGGTTCTTGTAAGTGTCTTTATCGACTGCCGTTACATGCCCATAAAAGGTGAACGCGACATAATATGTAGAGGTCCATTAAAGTCAGCCTTTATAGGGCCTTTAGTTTATTAAAGGCACGCGTTTAAAGGGCCATTACAGAACCTTTACGGTTGTGTTTGCTGGGTTATCTCATGCTCATCATGCCACAGATTTAGATGTACAAACAATTTTCTCCTATTTCCTCTGGGCGTCCTTGTACGTAAAATTATTTGAAAATTTTCCACTTTACAATGCTTCATTTTTTAAATTAATTTAATTAAAGTTTTCTTTTGCTTCTCAGTGGTATATTTTTTTTTAATGTCCATCATGTTACATACAAATAGCACAGTAACTGTGCTACAACTGTTGTAGACGGGCTTTGCACTTGTATAAATTATATTTCTATGTCAAACAATATAAACACAAACACAATGTCCAAGATAATGTCAATTTGACTTTCAGATACTAGCTTTGACATTGTCAAAGCTGGTAACTACCACTACATTAAACGCAAATAAACTAACACATGCGGTGTTGCCGGATGAACCACTCGTTTAATTTTGTCGTGTACGTTTTCAATCGCGAAGATTTGTCGAGGATACCATTTTTTAAAACCATTCGCAAATGAACCGCTCGACTTCATGTCGTATACGTACACGGAGAAAAAAGTTTATGGCTCCCAAATAAAAAAAATATTTAAATATGGGACAAGGGTACAGTTTATTTATCCTAAATATATTTTTATTCCCGACATATAAAGTTTTACTAAAGTATATTTATCGTTATTATTTCGACTATTTAGAGGTAATAAACAATATATTCACTACAAATAAAAGTATTAGGTAAACAGTTTATTTGTCCCATTTTTTTCTCAGTGTACGGTGCGAGTGATGTCGACCACTACGTCCTAATTCTTTGTCTTGAATACATCGGCTCCGGCTAACTACAACACAAAAATCTAACATAGTACCAAGAACAGTGCTGTCATTGAATGCCCAATTAATTACTATTAAACCAAAATAGAGAAACATTTTGCCTAAATGTCAAAGAATTTATTGCGTTAAATGTATACATAGTATACTTACTGTAGTAACGTTATTAAATAAATCAAATTAGTATATAATGCAATATCATTCTAACATTCTAATAAATAAATATCAATATAAATATCAATAGATTTGTAAACGATTATAAACCAAGTGCTAACTACCTATTGGTATTATAGGAACTGTTATTCAGGAATACGGATTACAAGATCCCATAGGTTTAATGGCTCACCCATTTATGCTATGCTAGCGTTTTTTCTGTGAAGCTAAGTTAGTAGATAGTTTGTGTAAAAATATGTACATAATAAAGTCACAATTTGGTATTGTCAATGAAGTTCCGATGTGATGCTGTTATAGCTGCAGGAGGTGAAATGACAAAGTATTAATTAAATAATTGTGTTGTCAATTATTAATTGTTTCGACCTTTACTTAATGAAACTCCATATTAACTATGTGGATATAAAAACAACTTTGTTGTAAAGTTTCACAAAATTTATTAAATTTTGACAATTGTTTTGCTACTTCAGAATACATTCTGAAGAAGCTAATGTGTAGCGAAACAACTGTCAAAATTTAATAAATTTCGTGAAACTTTACAACAAAGTTGTTTTTATATCCACATAATTGTGTTTATTTTTAATACATTTTATTATTGCTTTTTATAGTATTATTAAATATAACAATTATTGTTATTTTCGATAATATTAATTATTACTATTATTATTATTAAAACTATTATTATAAGTATTGATAAGATTTTAGTTATTTTACCTTTTTTCAACCGATGTAACTATTTGAAAACCAATAATGCCAAAATGTGTTTTAAAAGATTTTCTTTTATATGAACCTAACTTGTTTTCACCTTTTTTACCTTTTTGGAGGTTTTTGCTTTAAACTACCTTTTTTATACTTTTGTTACCTATTTCTTTAATTTGTTTTTTACCTTTTTTGGAGGTTTTTCGCTTTAAACTACCTTTTTATACTTTTGTTACATATTTTTTAATTTGTCTGTTTATTTTCACATTTTTGTTATCTATTTTTACGTATTTTTACTTATTTTATTTTTTTGTGTTCTTTTTAAATTTCCCGATAATATTTTATCCAGGGCGTGCAACTCAACGCTATAGAATTTTTTCTTATGGTCACAGACTGTAACAGTAACTTTCTTTACAGTTACTTTCTTTGTAGTGAGCTTATGTTCTGCCATATAACTTCTGTGTAGTGAGTGTCACTCAGTGAAACACAGTTTATTGCAGAGAAATAGTTTATTGTGGGTATGTTCTGTGTTTGGGTATGCGGCTAAACAAAATTATAAACGAAACTTAAACTTTTAATGGTTTTTTTTACCTAAAATGCTGTTTTTTTTTAACCTAAAATGCTTTTTTTAGAACCTATTTTTCAGTTTTTAGTAACTAAATATCCCATCTTTAATTATGATAGTTGGGTAATTGGGCCCACCGGGCGTGTTTAAACGTGGCCAGCGAAATTTCCATGGAGCCTACACAAGAAGTTCAAACTTCATGTAAACAAGAATCTTCCTAAAATAAGAGGGCGCTGGTGTTCCGTTTAATAGTAAACAATTATTTGATTTGTACCGAAACGCTACCAAAAGAGCAGACGTCAGTACGCATCGACAATCAGCGCCGAAAGGTGGTGAAATAAAGACTTAATTTGTGCAATTTAGAGGGCAGGTTTCGTCAATTTCCCCTATTAAGGTTGGGCTCCTTGTGTAGGGTTCGTAGAAATTTTTTTAAAGCGAAATAAAATCGCTAGCGGAAAGACAATAAATACCCCAAGGCGTTGCCAGCGAAATCTGTTTTAAACCAAATAAGACCGATAATGGAAAGATAATAATTACCCCGATAGTACAATAAAGAGATAAATTTAAAGTTTTGATTTTTATTCTAACCAAAGCAAGGGTAAATTTTGAACAGATTGGGCCAAAGAAATGACTTGTAGATTGGAAATGTTTTATTATAATTAATTGATATCACAAATTAACATCATTAATAATTTATGATTTTAGAAAAGACTTGTTCATCTAACACCAGAACAAGTATCTGAAATCTATGCTCAACAATATGGCAGCTACATGTTCCCGCACATCATACTAAGTTGTAGCATAGGACCACTCATGGTACTTGTTCTAGCAGGACTTAATGCCATCGAAAGATGGAAGCAAATGGTAGGCCCTTATCGAGTTTTAAGGGAGGAATGGTTTTTTCCATATAGCGTTAGAACCAGATTTGGCATAGAAGACGATAAGACCGACGTATTGCATGCTTCGGAGAATTTGGTTGCGTCTAACAATGAAAACCGATATTTTTTTCCAAGAAGTAAGTACTTACTTAAATATTTAATCAAATCAGATACTTTAAGAAAATAAATCTGATTAACTGTTCTAGCGGCTTTAATTTCAAAGTAAAATATAAATATAAATATTGGCTATAAATCACACGATCTAGGCGGCGAATTAAGAGAAAATGAAGATCTCTTGCTAAAACCATCAATTTTTAGGTATTTTGGAGCCCATATTGTGTGACGAAGAAAAAGTTATTGACTACTTATCATTGCATGTTAATGAAACTTTGCTAAAAGGGTTAACAGAAATTGTTAAAGTAAAGCCAATAGATCCTGTTATGCATTTGGCGGAATGGTTACTTATGAATAACCCATACCAACCACATTTCCCTGGACTTATTCCATTAGCCCCAACGTAATACACTTTTTTTTACAAATATACTTTGACTTTTATGTTATTTTATTTATTTTGCATTGAGGTGAGATTTTTTACATATGTAGTAGCTGTTATCTCTTGAAAATATTTGAATGGTTAATAATAATTTATTATCATTGGACCCATGCATGCGACTGAACCATGTTCAATAGGCACTTTTATTAAGTCAAGATTAAAATATACAGGGTGTCCCAGAATATGTGGGCAATCTCCCGGATTTCCTACAATTCCTTCCTATAATTTTTTTTCCTACGGCCCCATCTACGGAGATACGGGCCCTTAACGGTCACCCCTGAAAATCGTTTGTTTAGGTGGAATTTAATATTTTTTTAATATGTTGGTTACTAGGAAAGTTTTCATAAAATGGGCACTTTTAATCACATTCGGCTTATTTCGTTTTTTTTTTCGCTTATTTTGTTCAACCTATGTTTAGAGTTCAAAGGATTTAAGGATAATTAATTTAAAAGTAAAATGTCCTGGTTTTAACAGTTACATAAATGCAGAAATTTTGGTAGATAGAGAATTAAAAAATAATTTAAAGGTAAAATAATTTTATTATTTAGATAAGTTTCAAAATACTTTTTTACAAATTTTTTTGACGCTGCTGGTGTTTAGTTTGTACTTTAGCCAAAAGAAACTTTATCTGTTAATATTCTTGTATAAAAAAAATATTGGACGAGGAATGCTACCCAGGGCCGAATTAAGCAACATGGAGACCCGGGGCTATTTGATATTATGAGGCCCCTATTTTCTTGGAAATAAGAATTTTTTAAGCGTCGATAATAAAACTCTTAACCCTTAAAACTTGCTAAAATTATCCCAATACCAAAAATATCGTGCTTTAAAAGTTATCACTTACCTTTTTTACAATTTTATTTGTCTCGCCTTGAGCAGCGCAAAATCTTCTATAATGTCTTTAAAGTCTATGTTATTTACCAAATCGGTTTCAATGGATGACACAAGATTGAATGTTCTTTTTTGTCCCATTGTTAACCGCAAGGATTTTTTATTAGCGCTAACTTTGAAAAACTTCGTTCTGCCTCCTAGTTCGCAATTGGCTTTGAAAGAAACATCCGGTAAGCAATAGATACGTTCGGGAACACTTCGCTTAATTCATTTTTCGGTAAAGGATCACAAATCACTTGCTAAACTTTGTTAAGACGCACTGTGGGCCAGGATTCTGTAAAACATTGAAAAATATCAAACTCAACAAATGTATCAAATTTTATAATGTAATTATCAAAAACAAAGAAAAATAAGTTAATTTCACTTATAAACAGCTTCTCAGACAATGAAATATTGTTAGACCAGAGTAAAATTTAACAATATTTGGCTATTTTGCAAACTTTACCCACCAGGGCGAAATTGTAAAACTTATTGAAGATCTTGTGTTTTGTAATAGAAGATATAGGATGTCATAATGGAAATAATGTAGAAATAATATAGATTTTCATAGACATCTTATGGCCCCAATAAAATCGAAACAAAGCTTGAAAAAGCTGAGTTATGCAAAAAAATTATTTAAAATGTTATATTTTAAATTTAAAAAAATCGATACAAAGCCGAAGGTATAAGATTGAAAAAGCTGAGTTATGGAAAAACATTATTTACCCATTTGTTTGCGACTCACCCCTGTAAAATCTTTATTTATTGTGCGATTTTAACCGGATTTTTTTTTTAAGTGTAGATATTGATAAACTGTATTTTTGGAGCAAAAAACGACATACTTTTACAAAATACAAGGCCTACTATGTCAGTTTTTAAGAGTAAATTTTTAAGAATTTATATAAGTGATTTTTTTAAACAAAATCTAAGCACGGCACTGGATTCACCACCCCTCGAAACGACCTTATACTAAATTTTATTGAAAAATGTTAAGTATAAAAATGCATAATATTAACTACAAAAATTTATTCTGTCAAGTTATCCATGAAAATAACATTGAAATAAAATTAAACTTATAGTAATAGTGCCATGTGGTGAATCCAGTGCCGTGTTTAGATTTTGTTTAAAAAACTTGCTAATATGAATTCCTAAAAATTTACTCTTAAAAATTGTCATAGTAGGCCTTGTATTTTGTACAAATATGGCATTTTTTGCTCCAAAAATATAGTTTATCAAGATCTACACCTTAAAACAAATCCGGTTAAAATCGCACAATAAATAAATATTTTACAGGATTGAGTCGCAAACAAATGGGTTGGGTTGGGTTGGGGAAAATTTTCTTATGTATATTAAAAAAAACTCAACTATTTTGATTTTTAATAATAAATGTTTCTTGTTTTCAGGGTATTTTAAAATTACTGCCAATTTATAGGTTCCACAGCTCAAACGATTAAACAAAAAAAAATAAAAATCAATTAAAAACACTAAAATTGCCTTAAATATATCATTTCGAAAAAAAAGTCAAAACTTTCAAAATGACAGATCACATATTCAAAAAGTCTTTTACAATCTGGGCCTAATAACCTTTCAACTAATACCCGAATAGAGCTTTATTTTGAATCAAATTGTAAAATACCACACAGAAAATTTTGCGTTTTCTCCTGGATAGGCAAAATTCGGCAAAAGTTTTTTTTTCGATAATAAAGCTTAAGTACTGGAGAGTTTAAGAGCATCAACAAAAACGTGTACTTCACTGTCGATCTTGATATATATCTGGTGAAATATCCATGTGATATGTTAATTTTTGCTTTTACATGCGTTCACTAAATCATTATTTTTTTTTTGTAAATTCGCAAAGAAATCCATAAAATTTAAATGGTATAAAACCTTGAACTTGCCTGCATCTGGCCCACTCATAGTTTCTGTCAAAAAGTTAATCCACCTTAAACTGTAATGTCTTAAACTTAAGCGATTTGTTTAAACAAAATAAACCAGACAATAAGTATTAAATTTACCGACATTTGTCAAACCCGCGTGTGTCAACATATAAAAACTCACGGACATATTTCTGGTGTTTTTGTAAGCTTAATGGTCTACTTGACCGTTTTTAGCATAAAAAACTTGTTGTTCCATGATTATTAAAAATTGACTTTTTCAATGTTTAGAGAATTTCTGGCCCACAGTGAGACGTATTTAGTAATTTTATAAATGCTTTACAACCTCGCAACCAAAACTATCTGGTTACAAGTCTTTTCACAAAGTTTTGTAGCTGAAGAGTCTTTTTTTAATTTTTTTACCAATTTACATTTTGAAATGATACAATGTGGCACTAACAAATGTTCTATTATAAATAAATACAAATAGTATCTATTTTAGGTCCAAACTTTTTATTTCAAAATCAGTGGGTTAACAAAAAAATGTAGTGCAAAATTTTTTATTAACTTTATTAAATTGTTAATTATTAGAAAAAATAAATTAATAACATTATCAATATGTTTATTGTAAAGACAATTAACAAAGATTTATGATTGTACATGTTTAATATGTATACATATATAATATATTATAATTTTAATGGTTATAAACTTCATTACCGGCTTTGGCGTAGTAATTCCCTTGTGCTCTGAAAACAATTATTTATAATTATAATAGTTTTATGGTAAGTATAATTTTTAAAACATGCTTACAGTCGAAAGGAGGATATGTGATCAAATTTAAATATATGTATAGGTACTACCAAATTATCTTTTTAATTCAGGAATACATAAAAACTGTTTTAAAATTTTTTTGTTTATTGGAACGCGTATTCGTAAGCCTCAAAAATTAATGTTTGATTCTTTTGTCATTTGCAGATTTGGCCAAAAAGTCTTTAATTCCACCTTCAACACAATAAATTTATTTCCAAATAAGCCCATCCGAAAAATAAAAATCAACTTTGGATTTAAAAAAAATTGCAAATGGTTTTAATCTTTTGTCCTAATAACTAAAAAAAAATTATGTTTATAGCAAAATTTAGCAGAATTTATAAATTCTGATACTCACAATAATGCTATAGACTAGAAATTTTTCAAAAAAATCTACGATTTTTGACGTTGAGAGTAAAATTAAAACCAAGAAATGCAAAATTATCTACCTACTCATTACTGATATAAAGTCTCGTAATAAATTTTTTTGAAAAAAAAAATCATGCGATTGAACATTTCTGCACCGTTTGATTGAATAGCTATTTACATACCATGGGAGGAAAATAGTGCTTTTCCTCCCGCGAATAGTCGCGTCGGGCATTAAATATTCAAGGGAGGAAACGCATTTTCCTCCTGAGGTATGTATATAGTTTTTTTCTATTACCTTTTAACAGTTTTAAGACATTTTAAGCGTTCCGGTTCCTTTTACTAACCCGGTATAGAGCTATAAAATTATGACAAAATATAAAGTAGGTGTTGCGTCGCCGACGTTATGTTGACAACGCTTTGTTTCTAGGGTAGTTTTGGTAATATCAACATAACAGTTTTTATAAGCTGTCAGAATGTGTTCTAGCGAAGAAGACCTGCCGCAAGATCTTTCTAAACAGGCAAGAATAGTTGCAATTAATTTCCTTCCTTAAAAATCGAAAGAGCGATATGAAAATGAATACCTATAGTTTGTAAAAAGAATGGTTGGACAAGCGCGGAGTAAATCTTTTTCCTACAAAATCAAATAGGACTAGACAAGGTACAAAAACTCTTGATAATGTAAAATTGTTTAAAAAAAAAGAGGGAGGATTTTTTTTTTCTCCCGGGGAGGAAAAGTGGCATTTTCCTCCCTCGCTCGGAAGGGGAAAATTAAGTTTTCTAGTAAGTTAGTAGAAAAAATCTTTTTCCTGTATTCCATTTGTAAAAATACATGAACAATTCGGAGAAGGTTAAAAAATAAATGCAATAAGCAACAACCTTCGCATTATCATGCTATATATTTTCTGAAAGCACTGTATTAACAATCACGGTACACAAAAATCGGTGATGAGCATGTTATAACATATAAGTAGATATCTCGCTTGCACCGTGTGATGTCATGTGCGAACGAAAAGATGGCGGGTAACAGGGTTGGAATGTTATTTGCACTGCAAATTTCCGTTATATTCGAAAATTTATAAATATAGGGATGGCCTGGGTGCAATCACAATCCACACAATGTGTTGTGTGGATTGTGGGTGCAATTATTAAGTGTAACAAATGGTAAGAGAAAGTTAAATTGGCAGCAAGCGCTTTTAATACTAATGTAACATATTTTAAGCAACAATTAATTTCCTACCTTCCAATTATTATTTTTTCAAATAATTTTTATTTAATTGAACTTAACTTACGCTAGATCAAGTTTTACATTTTTTTAATGTGAAAGACTTTACCTGTAACAAAATTATTAAAATGCATTTATGGGTGAATATATTGAGATGTCCCCCAAGTGAAAATGATTATTTTTATTTTTGGTTGTTTTACTGTTACATAGTCTAGAATGGGGTTTTTGGGAAGCCACCAGGTCTAGTAATTACATAACAAAAGTGGTTCTGCAGAACCATGCACTAATGCAAGAATTTTAAGAAATCATACATTTTGAATATTACAGCTTTAAAGAAGAAAGCTTCACGGAGGTTAGGATTTCGTTTTTTTAACATCCCTTATATTTGAAATAAGTTATTGTATCTTTTGACACCTTAATATTTTTTAAAAATACAATTGTACATACATAAAAAATCTACTTCACTTCATGGTGGATAGGTTTTTAAAAAGCAAATTAATAAACCTAAACTTTTGAATTATAAAACAGCAACACACTCATCCGCATATAAATTTTAACTGACCTTCAGGAATCACATGTAGGTATCTATAATGTCGTAAACAGAGGTTTTTGCTTATTTAAAATGATTAAAGTGCCATCCGTTGCATAAAATTTAAAGCAAAAACAGATTTAACACCTACATAAATGGTTATAAAAATTATTTCTTTTAATTTTTAATAATATTTTATATTTGATTCGATTGCTTTGGATATGTTTAATGTTATTAATGAACTGATGTTTTTAGTATGCTTTTACTACCTCAGATATTTGAAAACATATAGATTAACCTAAAAAGAGTAACAGTCACGGAGGATAGGTTTTAGACTTTTAAAACATTGTAAAAAATAATTAATTGCCGTTAAAAATCTGGAACCTAAACTGTAATATCTACTTAATTATAAAAGATCAAAACACAATAAAAGTGTAGGTCAAATTCATTTAGTTTTATTAAATATCACGGGGTAACACCATCGGGGAACATTTCGTGGGATTCACCCTTATACAGGTACACTGAGAAAAAAATGGGACAAATAAACTGTGTAGCTAATACTTTTATTAATAGTAAATATATTGTTTATTACCTCTAAATAGTCGAAATAATAACGATAAATATACTTTAGTAAAACTTTATGTGTCGGGAATAAAAATATATTTAGGATAAATAAACTGTACCCTTGTCCCATATTTAAATATTTTTTTTATTTGGGAGCAATAAACTTTTTTCTCAGTGTAATAATAACGCGCGCCCGCTTTAAAGTGTCAAAGTAAAAAAAAATCTCAAAATTGCTGTTTTTATTTGGGACACTTTTGAAGCGGGTTTCAGATACAATTGTGTTTTAATTTTTGTTATTAGTAAGAAGAAAAAAGCTAAAACGGTTTCCGAATCTTAAGCGTTTAGTCCTCCCAGTACACTGTTCAAAATTTCATGACCATTTTAACACCAAATTAACACCATACGTGGTCTATACCGATACAAACCAAAATGGTTCGTTGGTCCGGTGTAAATTCAAATACTAAAATGGTGTTAATTTAACTTTCACACAGTGTTAAATATTATGTGTTTGTAGTCAAATTAAATCATACTACACAGAAAAAAGGAAACAGGAAACAGGAAGTTCCTTGACGCAGTACTAGTATATTACCAGTGGTATTATTCCAGAAAATGGAACCTTCAACTCGCTAGAGATAATGTTTTTAGTGCGTTCCATTAACTTAAAATACTTCAAGTATTGACAGCTGTTTCCACCTATTTAAGGTCTCTTTAGCATCGAACAACTTGTAGTGTCACACCAAAGCAAAGGACTACCTGAGTTTATATATTCTTCATGTAAGTCAACAGAGGCGAGATTTAAGAACATAGCGCCTTTGCCGCGATCGGTACACATTTTCAACCATAATTCATGGTGTTATATTAACACCACTTGGTGTTGGATTTTGACACCATTTTAAGATTACTTTTTACACCACAGATATTTTAAGCAATGTAGATACTTGACAAAAAATATCAAATTCCTTGTGGAGAACAGGGCAAAATCGGCATTTGCTTATTAAATAATATAATTTAGCAACAATTGTAAATAGCACCATAAGGGTTATTTTCCATTGAATTCATTGCTTAATATTCTCTGAAATTTTCTTCAATTTATAATAATAGTTTACGAGATAATGATGTTTAAATCAAACGATTTGGAAATATTCAATCGCCCATTGTTAATAAATATAGTTTTTCTTAAAAAATATATATAACATGATTTAATATTAATTATTAGATTTTTTTCCAATACTTACTTGTAATTTTCCTTTCAACGTAAAAAATTGTAGGCTCATTTTGAAATATTTTCGTTGTACTTTCAATAAGATGGGGCTCCTCCTCACTATGCTTTAACAGAGACAGGGCCACCCTAACCACAGGGCTAAATGGGCTACAGCCCTGGGGCGCAAACTTTTGGGGGCGGTAATTATTATTGATGTTATATTTTTTGTTATTATTAAGAATATACTATTTTTATTGAAAATCTTTTCAAGAAAAAAATAAAAGAATAACCTGTACTTAATAAGTAGTACTTATCCAAAATTAAATAAAATAGAAAATATTATATGCATGCTAGAGGTGGGAAACTATCGAATGCAAAAATCGATGTATCGATAGTTTTCGAAAGAAAACCGCACTATCGCACTATCGATAGTTTTAAAGTTTTTGTCTTTTAGACAAAATTCCCTGGAGAAGTAAGGAAAACATCCAGGTTGGTAATACTGATTGACAGACAATTCTGTAGAAAACAGCTGTTGTCATGTCATGTCATGTCATGATGTCATGTGTGTAACACAGTGTGTTATATACATAGACCAGAGATATCATATTCATAATGGACCTCCATATCTCTGACATAGACATATCTCAATGGTTATATAATATATATGCATATACAAAGATAATCTATTATCTTTGTGCATAATGCATTATGATAAGTCAATGATTATATATAAATGTATGTAATTAAATTTTAAATTTGTCAACATTCGAAAGGGAGGTTATGTCACTGGATTTGCAACGTTATTTATTTAGTTTAAGTCAAGTTTTAATCGACGTATTAATTTTGACTTGTAACATAAGATGGGTATTTTATAATAATTACATTTGGTGGTGTGATATAACAAATAAGTTTGCAAAAGAAAAAGCTAGTAAAATAAGTATATGTATAAGTTGCTTTTGTTTTTTGTTTACTATAAATTTTGTTTATGTTCACATAGTTTTTTAATTTTGTATGAATTTTGTTTAGTTAGGTACTTTTATTTTTTGTTTACTATAAAGTCTATTTTGTTTATTTTTTTTTTTAATTTTGTATGAATTTTATGTTTTTATTTAGTGTAAGATAATAAATTAACTTTTTTTAGTTCTGACACTTATGTAAACTTATATAACCCTTTCCACTAACTCCTCTTATGAAGAAGGGCGCATTATTTTTAGTAGCCCACGGGCTCTGAATATCTTAAGACGGTTCTGACCAGAGAATGGTTGAACCAAACGTTTTACATAAAATGGATTTTTAGAAAATTTTCTCAAGAATGGCCGGCAAGATCTACAGATTTAATACTTGATTTTTTCTAGTCTACAAAACACCACCTGAGAACATTCAAGAACTCAAACGAAGAATAATTGAAGGGCGTGTGCAGATAACTTCTAAAACGTTTCAACAAGAGTTTAAGAACAAATGGTATTATTGTGTAGCAAATAACGGAGCTCATTTTGAATATTTAAAATATATTTTTTTATGGAATTCTTTGTTTTATTTATATCACACCTATTTTGGCTCTAACTCTCAATGATTTTAGTTTTTTTTAACTTATCAATGGATCAGAAATTCCATTTCCTTTAAAATGTTGTGTCGCAAGGTATAGGGTGCCATGTAAAATATTTTAGTAAGGGTAACTTTAGGTGAGAGGGTGCAACATAAAACACTGAATTTGTCTCTCGATATCTTTTTTTGTTCAAGATCATATTTATTATAGGTAACTCAAAAGTTATTAAGGGTGGCTAGATTTTAATTAAAGGCCCTGTATAACCCCTAATGATATGCAAATAAAATTGGGTTGTTCTGGGACCAATTTACGTACCCTTTTGAGATGTGCGATAAATTAATTGTTTTTAAAAACTCTTCACAGAAAAAAATCTAACATAGTAGCAAGAACAGCGCTGTCATTGAATGCCTTAAAATTGAAGCAATCTAAATTGTTATTTGCTCAATTAATTACTATTAAACCAAAATAGGGAAATATTTTGCCTAAATGTCAAAGAATTTATTGCGTTAAATGTATACATAGTATACATACAATAGTAACGTTATTAAATAAATCAAATTAGTATTTAATGCAATAACATTCTCACATTCTAACAAATAAATAGCAATATGAATATCAATAGATTTAGGAGCGATAACTTGTTGTTAATTTAAAAACAGTAAACGATTATAAACCAAGTGCTAACTACCTATTGGTATTATAGGAACTGTTATTCAGGAATACGGATTACAAGCCGTACCATTGGTTTAATGGCTCACCCATTCATGCTATGTTGGCGTTTTTTCTGTGTTTTAGCAAAATAATCGAAAGAAAATATTTTTTTAATTAAGAACTCTTAATCACGAAGTATTAGAATTTTTGTATGTAAATCAATTCACAGGGTGTCCCAAAATTTTAAAACGAATTTTCTTTTAGATTTTTTTTAAATTTGTCCGATACAGCAGAAACACTAGTGTTTAAGAGCGCAGTACTGCGCTCTTATTGGTAGGCATAATTGGTATTGAAATTTTAAGAGGAAATCACCTTTGGGGTTGCCAATCTACACCCGTATGGATGCCTTAAAAATTAAAAAACTTACGATGCAGTTACTTGATCACCAACATATTGGAGATCGTTATTGTTGCACAGCCCGTTTGCATATTCTTCGTAACTCGTACATTTTAAAGCGGGAAACGCATTTGGATGATAAACAGCATATACACCTACATGATAACTGTACGCATGACTGCAAAAAACTAAAAAATAAACCTCTGTTAATTATTAAAATTTTTGAGACTTTAATGAAATCTTTAACCATAGGATATTGTATCAAAAAGCCCCCTAGCTATAACTTCTGTGACATCTGTACATCCAGGTTGAATAGTTGAATTATTGTTTATCCAGAAATCAACATGACCACAGGACTGGTTGTAACCCGACATATGAGGATCCGTATGAATTACTATGACCAATTGTGCATCTGTTTCGTCAAGCCTCTTTTCCGGCGGATATGAATTATAGTTATTACCGGCAGGGTCATAGGCTATAAAACTCAAAATGCTTTATTTAATAAAATTAAGATAACATTCCTTTAAATACCAATAAAATGTAAGAGATTTATTTGTAAAAAACTTGATCAATTTACAATCATACAAACCTATAATTTTAGCTGGTTTTCCAGTTTTAATCGCAGCCCCAGCTATACCAATGGCTTGTCCTCCTAAACTTATACCGATGAGTTCCAAATCGGTCAATTTCAAACCTTTGGTTATTAAATAGTCTATGAACTCTGCTAATATTACGCCTACAGGATGTGCGTCAAGATAAATTCCTAAATTAAGGTTTATAAATGTTAACAATTGGGATGAATCTACCAAAATCATGTTGCAATCCTCAGTATATAAATAGGCTTAAAACAAAGTTTTGTTATTTTAGTATGGTAACATTAAACAAATGTTTAAGATATAGACTTTGTTAAAACGTTTACTTAAAAAATGGTGCCACCAGGTTCACAAGCAACGTTATTATCTATTTTTTTGAATTTTTACAGTCTACACTATTTTATTTTTAATTTTTCAAGATACCCAGGAAAATATTATTTTAAAAAAGTAATATTATTTTAACAAAGAAATTTTGTTTTAGACCTGAATCAGATTTAAAGTTAATTATTATTAACTAGGTATTACAAACAAAACTGATACCTATAAAGATACGGTTTAAAAAAATGTATCTTTAAAAATATTAAAAAAATGAATGAACCTACAATAATGTTTAGTAGTAGCACCATTTTTCCAAAAAAAAAATTAAAAAAATCTCTAAAAGTAAAAAAAGTTTAAAGGCAAAAACGATTAGGTACATATTTTGGCTTTAAAATCTTTAATTTAATTTTGGCTACTACTTTTTTGTCAGTAGAGACGATTAATTATTCCTATCCCTGCTTAAAATACCCCATAGAGACCTTGTTCAAACCGATAGATATTTTTATCGGAATGTATGGTTTTTCTATAGGGTGTATCGGTATGTATAGGACCCATAGTTGGGATTTATGGTTGTTATATAGGGATATCCACCCTTGATTTATTTGCTATTGGTTTCAATGGGGAAAATACACATAAATGTAGAAATTAGTTTTCCCCCATATGACCCCATAGGTTTTAATAAAATTTTGTCAAATGTTTTATGGTTGTTCTATAGGGATATCCCTTTATATCCTTCATTGATTTATTTGCTATCGGTCTCAATAGAGAAAATGTAAAAGTTATGGTGTGCCTATAGGTAATGGACAAATAAAAATATTCAATCCGTTAGCGCCCGACAGATTATTTTGTATAGGTCTCTATGAGGTATTTTAACCCTTGATTAGTCGCACCCGGTGTGTGAGACCGACGCTTTAAATTTTTTAACGTACTTTTTAAGCGCATCGACTTTGCGCTATCCCCTCCTAGGTACCTTCCTAAATTAGCCGTTCGCACTTAAGTCTGAAAGCGTTGGCGCATGAGTATGATTTAGCGGCTTAAAGAATTTATTTAGGTGCGAGAGACCGATGCGAGTATTAAGGTATATAAAATTTAACTATGTATTCTTATATAGCAGACCAACAACGACTTTAAAAACTAATGGAAGAGAAAGATTCTGAAAATGAAAGTAATTTTAATGACGATGAAGACAAGGACGAAGAAGATTTCCTAAAGGAAAGGCAAGAAAATAGCGAGTCAGAACAAAATGTTTCTACTGATGAATTATACTAATTTTTTGATCTTATATTGATATTTTGTTATGTTTAATTATTAAAAATATTACTTTTAAAAATATTAACATAGTGTTTTTCTTATTTATTTAATTATACACACAAGATATTTAATTAACGTAATTTTTAACTTTCGGTCTCAGACACCAAAGCGACTAATGGCGTTTTAGAAAACAGTGCGACTAATGAAGGGTTAAGCGGGGATGTCAATATAATTTTATATAGGTATTTACCGTTTTTTACTTCTTGTGCGTCAGCATTTTCGTATGAACCAAAAAATCCGGAAACATACATTTTTGTTGGATTTGTAAAATTAATGTATGAACCACTTAACACATTATCATTGTTTAAAAAAAGTTGTGTGGCATTTTCTAAATTATTTCTAAAAAAAGGTTTAAATTATTTTAAATATTGTTATAGCTTATTTTACCTTGTATATAAATGATAATACACTACAGCTTCTTCTGGACATAAGATGGGAACTGAAATTTTAATTAACGTAATTTGGTATGTAGTTTTATAAACATCATTTAAGTCACGAGTTTAATTAAGTACGAGCGTAGCTTACGATACGAGTTTTAATAAATGTTAGCTTAAAGAAGATTATAATACGAATTAAATATATTACTTTGTCTGCGACGAACACAAAGTAATGTTAATTCAGTTTAAAGCCAATTTTGTTTGACATTTTATCAAACATCCAATGTTAACCGCCCCGCTAACAACGAAAACAATGAAATCATTATTATCGTTTCTAAGGTATCAGTGATTTTATTATTCACTGTGATTTGATCCAATCGGGTTTTAAATTGGGGGAAAGTAAGATAGACACTGTTTGACGTGTCAATTTTGTTATATATAGGAGGGAAAATATAATAATCTTTAAAATTGGAAGAAAGTAAGGTTAGAACCGGCCGACAGTATATTTTCATAAAAACTACCTGATTGGATTGAAAGCAAACCATTCATTCGGATAATTAACCCTTAACCACCGACATCATATATTCATCACCCTATTACCGCCGTACGGTCACAGTGACCGCTGCCTTTTATTTAGCTTAATTTACACTCATTTGCCATTTTTTAAAACTTTTATGCAATAGGTGAGTCCACTAAGATATAAATTAAAGGAAAAAAATAAAGTAATGAAATAAAAAAAATTTATTAACACAAAAAAAAGTATGTTTACATTGGTAAGCATTTATGCTGGAAAATCGAATTATATTTTTTTATTACTCAATATAAAAAAATATTTAAAAAATATCAACAAAATAATACTAATTTTCCCAAGTTAATAGTTGACTTTTTGTAACAAAAACAAAAAAAAAAGAAATATTCAAGAAAATAACAAAAATCACACGCTTCAAAAGTTACAAATTTTGTTTGCAATTTACGCACAATTTTGCACTGCATCTTGGTCAGAAAAATCATTTTGATCCCCTTCATACCACTTCAAACATGTTTTCTCAAATTTTGGATCCAATACACTCACTTTTTCATTTAATTTTAACTTTTTAGACGGTCCAGGTTGATCAGCCATTATCGTAAATTAATGTTTATGCGAACCAGAAAAGTACACTAACGCCGTCGTGCGGTCACAGTGACCGATCGCAAATTTTAATTGGTTATAAAAAGTAATCTAACTGATGCACCACCGCTTGCTTGCAGTACTATACTGGTAACAATGCCGATTGAAGGTATTAAGACGCTGTAGGCGTTATCTTGAGGCTGGGGTGAAATAAACACTAATCATAATTCGGCTGCGGTCATCATGACCGGACGACGGTGGTTAAGGGTTAACCTCATCCTTGTTAATAATATTATATCTTGTATAATAATATACTATAAATATATTTTCTACTTTTATTGCAAAAGTAACCATTATAACAGCCCCGCCTAACAACGATTTCAAATACGAGCTAAATTTAATTAGACAAATAGCTGTAAATAATGGATACAATCCACAATTAATTGATAACATTTATAATAAAAAAATTCATAAAATAGCAATCAACCAAATAATCGATCCACACAAATTTTCGATGAATTTCAATCGCAAATAACTTTTTTATTTCATGTTGGATTTAAACGAATATTAAAGAATATTGTATATAAATTAATGGACAATCGCTCACATTTTAAAAAATTACTAAAAAATAGACGTACGTTTATAATATACAGGTTTAAACAAAAATATGTTTTCTACCATAAGTTTAAGACACTCTGTAGAGTGGCAAATCCGTATATTGTTTTTAATTAAGTTTTATTTAATAATAATAATAATAATAATAATAATAATAATAATAATAATAATAATAATAATAATTTATTTATTGCCCCACAGTTTTCACAATAAAGGACATTCAAATAACAAAATTACAGTAGATACAAAAACAAAAACAAGTCACATCCATTCTTAACAGTTTTGTTTTTGGTTCACTTCGATATATTTATTTTTGTGGAAAATATGGATTTTTTAAAAAAACATTGCAATTTCCATTTTTTTTTTTGTATGAAGAACTAAGGTTGCTATGGTCCATCCATAGGCTATGGAGAATGACAGTGACAGTTTTGTTGAATCATCCCATACTTAAACATGTCATACACGGCTTTTAAAAGCTATCAAATTGTTTTTTGCAAATTAATGTTTTAATTTTGAGGGGTATTCTTACTTTAAAAAATGGATATGTCTCCAACTGATGTTGCCAGAGCCATTAATTTAATTCCGGATGGACGGTCACAGTATTACTTGGCAAGTGTTTTAAACGTCACAATAAGTAAAGTACAAAGGGCATCAGTCGGAGACATTTTTAAAAGTAAGAAAACACCTTAAAATTAACACATTAATTTACAAAAAACAATTTGATAGCTTTTGAAAGCTTTATTTGATATGTCCAAGTATGGGATGACTCAACAAAACTGTCGCTGTCAATCTGTCATCCTCCATAGGCTATGGATGGACCATTGCAACCTTAGTTCTTCATACAGAAAAAATATTGGAAATTGCAATGTTTTTTTAAAAAAATCCATATCTTCCACAAAAATAAATATATCAAGGTGAACCAAAAACAAAACTGTCAAAAATAGATGTGACTTCATAATTAAAATAGAACAATATACCTACGGTTTTGCCACTCTACAGAGTGTCTTAAACTTATGGTAAAAAACATATTTTTGTTTAAACCTGTATATTATAAACGTACGTGTATTTTTTAGTAATTTTTAAAATGTGAGCGATTCTCCATTAATGTATCTACAATATTCTTTAATATTTGTTTAAATCCGAAATCAATTAAAAAAGTTTTTTGCGATTGAAATTCATCGAAAATTTCGTCACCAAATTCACGAAGTGGCGTATACGTAAAAATTTCTCAAGTGGGCCACCCAAAAACCCTTCAGTCAAATTTTTTGTTCAAAATATATTTTTTGGGTAAAGTTTAAGCACCTCCACCGATTTGCCCAAAAATTTGTCTAAAAAATTTTTTTTTGTCTCAAACATTAATGAACTAAGTTTTAAGACACTTTTTTTTTTTAAATTAATATCTCCTAAAGTAATGCATTGATTTTTAAAATTAAATCACCAATTAATTCAGATTTTAACGTAGTTTCGATAAAAAAAATTTATAACCTTCAAAATTTGCATGTTTATATATTTTTTAGGTTAATATTTATGAAAAATTGTAAAAAATTGTGTTCTTCATCGAAATTTGTAACGAAAAAAATAGTGTATATAAAAGAAACCTTATTAAATAGATTTGCGTTTAGAAAAAAAATGAATCTCTTCTAGAAATGGAGATATAAAAACATTTGTAAGGCGGCGCGCTGCACTGGCAAGCGCGATAAAACGGGTAGTCGCGCGGAGCGCGTTATCTTCAAGCTTCGAAGTTCGTTGTTATTCAAAAATCGAAAAAACAAACGTGTTTATTAAAAAAAACTCTTTATTTGTTAATTATTATTAATAATTTTTTTTTGCATATACATTAGTTTACTTGCACAAGTATTTACTTCCTGATTGCACATGTTTTATATTCATTGGACGATGAAATTTTTCTGCACATGATATGTTTGCCGTCTTCACTTGGTTTAAAGCAATGATACTGGCGCGTATTTTTTATTGTAATTGCTTTCTTATAACGTGAGGTTAAAGCTTTATGCTCCCGATCGTGTTCGTTTTCTGTGCAAAAATCAAAAGAAACTTTCTCAAAAAAATTAATTGCCCAATTATAAAAAATCTTGGGCGTTAAAATTTGATTATATTCAGGTCGTTGCAAACTAACACGATAAGCATTTTTTTTACTGTCGCGCCAATACCGTCACAGGCACTTTTTCCGTGGGATGTTGCAGAAAAATTCCATTCGACATTAATACCAGTAGATTTCATTAGAAATACAAGATTGAGAAAATTGAACTTATTTTTATATTGGGAACCGGAACCATCAGAAAAAAAGAACAACTTTTTTACATTTTTTTCCCCATGAACTTCCTTTAAATAATTCAGCATCTTTTTATTGAATAAATTCACTGCCGTTGAATCGTGTTTCATACTTTCCGAAATAATTACGAAATTGTGATGAAGGGTTTCATTATTTTCTTTGTAATAAATAACATAGGGATGTATCGTAACTTGGTTGTTAGACCAATGAAAAGACTGAATTGCATCTTGAATAACAAAACTAAAATTTTCAGAAAAATCCAAGGTAATGACAAACTCCCCATTTTTAAGATTTTTTTTCAAGTTATCAAGATACTCTGCTTGTGCTTTTGCTATGTAATCATGTTTTAAAAGCTCTGGAAGTTCTTTTTCAACTCCATTAAAAAAATCAGCTTTTTCTTGGCAGAGAGACAGTAGTTCGCATCTGTAATGAAGACAGACATTATAATAATTGCACTGTGACGTTAGAAACCCTTAAACTTTACAAATATTTGTGCCCTTTTACCTGTCTGTGCTCGTCCATGATTTAAACTGGATTTTTTCAATGTTGTGATCATCGAAAATTTGTGACAATTTTTCAATGATTGGCGAAACGCCGGGACAGTTCTTGCAATCAAGGAGAAAACACGCTTCAGCCGATTTTTCGCACACCATACTTTTTAAAATGTCACGAACTTTATGATCACATTGGACACTTCGTTTTTTTAAATAGTCATTCAGTCCAACAAACTTTAAATTCATATTTTGATGAATTCGACAAACACATACATTGTGAGTTCTACTTGGTCCGACAGGAATGCACCAACCAGGGCGAAGTTTTGTAAATGCAGACAAACTTATTTTCACTTCTGTAATTTCTGCACAAAATTTCCCGTACAGTTCATTAATATTAAGCAGTAATAACCGCTTCTGTATTTGTTTCCGTGCACCGTCATTTGTGACAATTTTGATGTAATCTTTTCTACCAGGCATAACTCGACTATATTTATCCGATGTGTAAAATCCTCAATTTTTTCTAAAACGTCCGTTTTTAATGGCCGCCCCTTTTTCTTATCAGGGCAAGATGCGTACCCACGAGAGTTTCGTAATTTTTGCGCGTTCCACGCTGCTCGTCGAGAGACATTTAATTCTCTGTGAATTTTTCTTACACTCCAATCTCTTGGCACGGTGGTAAGGATCCTCATTTTTTCAGCTTTGGAAGTTGCATTTGATAAAACGATTTTGACTTCCTCTATCCACACTCTAGAAACTGGGCTTTGATTCTGGGATGGATCTGTAAATTTTGTGATTGATTAGAAATTAATTTTACAAAACTACAAAACAATGTTTCTCAGTATTTGTGAGCCTCATGTTTACCGTTAATTTTCCTTTTCTTAGGATTTTCATTGCTTAATATATAATCAGGAGAAGAGTCGTCAGCTTCGTTATCCGAAATTGATTCTCTTCTTATTTCGAAATCTTCATTATCTTCCTCTTCTTTAGGAGTATATTCACTTTTACATTGAAAAGTACTCAATGAATAAATTGAAAGTCTGCACGAGTCACACAAATATTTGCCGATCAACTTTAAAAAAACTTTACTCCAGTTTCCAATTATGATTTGGCTTATTTTTTGGGTTGCAGCAAAAATTTGGGGTTGGCATTTTCTAATAGTAACAAGGAAAGCGAAGATCGATCACCTGTTTAATTTAAGTTTATATAAATATTTAAATTTAGCAAATTAAAATTTAATATTTGAGTCTTGCAAAGCTTGAAACTTTAATACTTAACGCCTATTATATTTACTTTTTATTATACGTATACGTGTAATCATTTAATTTTATTTTGTTTTTCACACAATAAAATTATATATCCTACTTATAGGAACCGAAATAAATGTATTTAAGATCTACTAGATACTTAAATTGTTATTTAAGCTGTTATTTTACAGAAATAACTTACCCTTTTTCTTCCTTAAATAATTATTTACCAAAAACTTAATTGAACAATTGTATTTTAATAATTAAACACTTATCAATAACGACTTTACAACAACACTGTTACCCAGCGAATTATATTTTGACGAATAAATGACAGTTCGAGGGTTTAAGTTTAGGACGTCAAAGCCCACTACATATTAAGTATTAAACGTTTTTGACAGTTGTCAAATATCGCCTTTTGGTTTTGAGTCTAGATTTTGTTTAGTTAATTAAATCTAACATACCTACGCATCAAACAAAATGGGCGCGCTCCGCGCGGGTCGTCGCGGCGACCCGTTTTATCGCGCTCCGCCTTATAAATGTTTTTATATCTCCATTTCTAGAAGAGATTCATTTTTTTTCTAAACGCAAATCTATTTAATAAGGTTTCTTTTATATACACTATTTTTTTCGTTACAAATTTCGATGAAGAACACAATTTTTTACAATTTTTCATAAATATTAACCTAAAAAATATATAAACATGCAAATTTTGAAGGTTATAAATTTTTTTTATCGAAACTACGTTAAAATCTGAATTAATTGGTGATTTAATTTTAAAAATCAATGCATTACTTTAGGAGATATTATTTTTTTAAAAAAATGTGTCTTAAAACTTAGTTCATTAATGTTTGAGACAAAATAAAATTTTTTAGACAAATTTTTGGGCAAATCGGTGGAGGTGCTTAAACTTTACCCAAAAAATATATTTTGAACAAAAAATTTGACTGAAGGGTTTTTGGGTGGCCCACTTGAGAAATTTTTACATATACATATGAAGATTTAAGTTATGCAAAAAAGCAATTTTTTTAAATAAAAGTTTAGCATACTAAACACTTATTCCAAAAATTTGCTTTTTTGCATAACACAAATCTTCCGATACGGGTGTTTGAAGTTTTGTGTTTTGCAAAAAACCAATTTTCTGGGATAAACGTTTAAAATGCTAAACGTTTATTTCAGAAAATTGCTTTTTGTATAACTTAAATCTTCATATACGCCACTTCGTGAATTTGGGGACGATTTGTGTGGATCGATTATTTTGCCTGTGAGTGTATATACAACACTTTTACATACTTAGTGGCGGCTCACAGTGGCCTAGAGAGCCAATTTAACGCGCAGAAATTATTTGGTTAGGTAATTCTTAGTTAATGTTTATTTTTTTGGTCTTATTGATGAAATTTTAATAAAAATTACTTTTTACCACCAATAGAAAAACAAATCCACAATATAATAAAATAAAACCTAATTGTTACGTATGTATGTATTTTATACAATAATATTACTTCTGGGCTTTCAGCGTTTTTCTATATTTTTTGAAAAAAATTTTGAATTAAGTTTTTTCCGAGATACATTTATTTTTGTAAATGCATAGGCTACTGTAATTTAAAACCAACTTTCTATTAAAATGCTTCAAACAAAAAATATTTGTGGCGCCTACTAGCACTTGATTTTAGATTTATTTAAAAGACAGAACAGTTAGCTATTAAAAACACATGTGTTAATTTTTGACCATCATTGTATTTAATAGTGTCTTACGTTATGGCTGGAATAAATAATGGTAAGTTTTTATAATTATTTTACTGTCCCTACAGTACAATAATTATAAAAACTTACCATTATTTATTCCAGCTATAACGTAAGACAGTATTAAATACAATGATGGTCAAAAATTAAAAATAAATATTAACATTGTAAGAGCAGCAAAACCTTCTCGCGCAATTTACCAACACAAAGCAAGTAATTATAATTCTTAAACTTTGACTGGTTACCAGATAAAAATTAAACAGATTTGAAGGTGATATAACATTATTAGATTTGCTACAGATATTAAAGAATTCAAAATTCACTAAATTTTGTCGAAATAAAACACTTACTCATATTAAATTTTCGCGCGCTGGAAGCGCTCTCTAGCCTACCGCGGTGGTGGCAAAAATTATTAATATTCACTAATAGTATCAGTAATTAATTCAAAATTATTTATTGTAATTAGTAGCTTTTTAATTGATGGTTTCCATCACCAACATATGACAACAATGTTGTCACAACATTGACAATATTTAATACAATGATATTTCTTCTGGGCTTTCAGCGTTTTTCTATTTAAAAAAAATTGAATTAAGTTTTTTCCAAGATACATCAATTTTTGTAAATGCGTAGTCTACTTAGTAATTTAAAACTAATTTTATATTGAAATGATTCAAACTAAAACACTTTTTACAAAGCTCCGTATGAGTTAGGGATAATGTATTAACTGAAAAAATTAAACAAACCATATTTATTGCAAATACTAGCACTTGATTTAAGATTTATTTGAAAGACAGAACGGTAAGCTATTAAAAAACCTAAACATAGTGTGACAGTGCGTGACATTTTTTAAAACCTTAATAATATCCATAAATTTATTAAAAGTATGCAGCGGTTACTTTATTAAGGTAGTGACAATACAATAATAATAAAAACTTACCATTATTCGTTCCAGCCATAACGTATGACAGTATTTAATAAAATTATAGTCAAAAAGTAAGAATAAATTAATAATAAACATTGTAAGAGAAGCAATACCTACACGCGCAATTTATCAACACGAAGCAAGTAATTATAATTCCTTAACTTTGACTGGTTACCTGATAAAAATTCAACAGATTTGAAGGTGATTTTAAGATGTTTCATTATCTACAGATATTAAAGAATTCAAAAACACTTACTTATTTTGAATTTCTTCACGCTCTAGCCTACTGTGCGGCTGGTGGATTTTGGGCACACCACAATCCTGGTGGATTGTGGGCACACCCATATCTCAGTTATTAGACATCAAATTTATGAGTTTATAATGACAAGTTTTGCGCAAGCAGAATTAAAATTGAAGTTTGCGAAAAAAAGTTAGTTTTTAAGTGTCCCCCCCAGCCTCCTGTTCCCCCAAATTAAGATAATTCAAATTAAAGTGGTACAATATTTAATTCACTGAAGTTTATCGACAAATTTCTAATTTTATTAAAAAAATTCAGGAATTATACCATTTTAAATTTTTATTATTTCTTTTAATAAATTTAAAAAAATAGAAATTTTTAATCTGACCACTACACCGGCCTCGGTGGTGTAGTGGTCAGAGCTCCTTTCCATTCTTTTTTCCGTAAATTTTTCTAGACTTTATTCTTCTACCCGGATCAAGCTGGCCTCACATTCGCTCTGCGAGAAAAGGCCAGACAAGCTCCATGCTAATAAAAAGGGCTAATACAATGGACAAAGACCGTCGGAAGACTGCGCTGCTACCACCTGTACCACGCATCTTCACCGCAGGGAGGCTCAAGAGTTGGAACCACACTTCCACGCGCCTCTTTACAGCCAACCACATCACCACATTGCGGCCTTTTATTATATACCCTTTTTATGACTTGTAATTATTTTAATTTAGAAATATATTGATTTTGATTTTGATTTTGATTTTTTGCTCCTGGGTACGAGCCGAGAGGTCGTGGGTTCGAATCCCACTTGGGTATGGTTGTTTATTTGTGTTTGTCCATTGTGTATAGTCCTTCGGAGGGGACTTTAAGCCGTCGGTCCGTTCCTACCCCTAACCCGCACAAGCCATTCAGTTGGCTTATGGGACATCTTAGTTTGGATGTAAGGGTGGAACTAAAAGAGCACTTTATAACTTTATAACTTTATAATAAAATTTGAAATTTGTCGATAAACTTCATATAAATTTGATATGGGTCCCATTTCTAATAATTGAGATATGGGTGTGCTTAAAATCCACCAGCCGCCACTACATATTATGTACTTAACTACACAAATTTACCATATCTTTAATATTTAAAAGCCACTAGATGCTAGGAATAATAAAAATGATGGTTTTTTCATAGTTAAAAATCACTATAGTTTATAAACTAATGTAATAGATATATTTATTTTCTTATTTATTTTATCTTGAAGCTCAATAATAAAATGTTAGTGACTTTTGGCAGGGATATGACGATTTCATCTACTCTTGCTGTCAAAATACTATTTTATCTACGGTTTTAAGTAGTTGAAAAGCAACTTTAGAAGCTGATATCGAAAAAAATAATAAAAACAACTTACCTGCTCCCAAAATCGAGCAAATAGTGCCTACGAATAAGGCTATAGTCATTTTAGTAATTTGCAGCAAAAGATTATGCCCAATAATATTTTTTTACTTGCTTTTTAACTGAATTATTTATTCCTTTATGCATATGCATTTAAAATTATCAAAACAAATATTAGTATTATTTAAATGTTTTTGTACAAATATAAAAACAAAATTATTTTTGACTAGGTATTTATTTTACGATTAATACTAAAAAAATATAAATATATAATATATATATATATATATATATATATATATATATAATAAAATATATTATATATTATATATTATCTATTATCTATTATATATTATATATTATATATTATATATTATATATTATATATTATATATTATATATTATATATTATATATTATATATTATATATTATATATTATATATTATACAGTGTGTCCGTTAAGTCCCGGAACATGAGATTATTTTGAAAACGGTACATTTTTTTTAAACACTAAAACACGTCAATGATGTTAGTTTTCTAGCAATATTTTAGCCTATGTTGTTGTTCCAAAATCTGTCGCATGGCGGCGCCAGAATCTTTGCAGGTTTTTGCCCCAGAATGAGATTTTGGTATTTTGGAAAACTAACACAATCTATGTCCCCATAAAAAGAAGTCTAAAGGGGTCAAATCGGGCGATCGCGCTGGCCACTTGATTTGACACCTTCGACCTATCCAGCGAATCACTGCGCGAGCAGACGACGCATGCGCGCCCCCATCTAAGCAATTTTTTAATGAAAGGGCTTTTCCCCTTCTTTTACACCAGTAACAGCGAATAAGTTTGCCAAAATAGAAGGAAAGGTGCCTAATTTCGGATACATTTTTTAAAAAAATTGAAAAAAATACTTTTTGTATGCTTCATCTTCTGGCAAGTACTCAATGCATTGCAATGCACTATAAAGAAACAAAGTTTAATATTAAAACATGTTTATTTTATTAAGTTTTAAAAAAAAAAGAGCTTTTTGCATTTGGTGCAATTTTTTCGAAATTTAAAATGGGCTCCCAATTTCGGACACCCTATCCGAAATTAAGACGCCAGTTTTATTCCAAGCAAAAGTCACATATATATGTCTTTTTTTTATCGGTATTAGCGCATAGTTTATGACCCCACTTAAAACATTTATTACATGTTATCCATTCCTCCCCTTGTCCATCCTCAGATTACAAACCCATACAAAATATGCATTCTGCGTCCTCTTCATCATTCGGATCCATATCGGAATCGTCGTCTAGAATAAGACTAGTTTCAGAATCTGATGACTCATCACTACTGCACTGAACTTTTATTTATTTCTTGTTTTGTGTTACAGACTTGTTTTTATTGCCTTTTGGTTATACTGATGCAGTCTTCTTTTTATGGCATTCTGTTAATTTTGAGCTTAGTTTTACATTTTTCCTATTTTCTTTTATTTCTTTCTTTCGCGTCTGTTCCTGTAAACTTTCTTCAAGCTGTTTTTTATATGGCGAACTGGTAATTACCCAACTAGAGCCTTCTCGAGATTTTCTTCCTCCATTTGCTTGTAAGATTCCACTACATGAAGGTAAAGGACTAATCTCCTCTGCTCTTATGATATTTTTTATTGGATTTTCCGATAACTTGCTTTGAACTGTTTCTGCTGATGGTGTTCTTTCTCTTTGCCTTTCAATTGTTTCTACTGGTGGGGTCCTTTCTCTTTGTCTTTCTGTTATAAACTCATGCTCAGAAAAGTTGTTTCTATTAAAGGGATAAATCCCAGATTTGCGGAAACCGTTAACAGATACCTCTGCAGTTGCACTTTTTAAATATGCAGGACACATTAGCTTACAAATTTGAAAAGCGTTTACGTTGCGTCCATGGTTTTGTTTCAGCCACATTTGAACTTGTTGAGAATAATATGTCTTTAAAGGGGACATGAATGATAAATCTAGAGGTTGCATCTTGTGCGAAGTGTGGGGTGGAATACACACAATTGTAACGTGGTTTTTGCGTCCGGCATCTATTACATCCATATTTCTCGTATGGCTGTAGTGACCATCAAGAATAAGCAGAACTGGATCTTTACGAGACGGTTTTACATGAGAAATAAAGTGTTGCAACCATTGGGAAAATATGTGCTGCTGAATCCACTCAGACGGATTGCAAGCTGCAATCGAACCTGGTGGGGCTCCATCCAGCAACTCGGCTTTCATGTTCTTCCTGGGAAAGATAAATAATGGTGGGACAAATCCACCAGTGGCATTCATGCACATAACGACTGTCACTAATGCTCCTCTTTCCGCAGCAGTAACTGCTCCAACCTGCTTCTTGCCCTTCAAAGTTATTACTCTCGAATTTTTGGACTGTACTGTTGTTATTCCTGTTTCGTCAACGATATATACTTTAGCAGGATTATAATTGATCGTCTCCATTGCTGGTTCAAAAAGGTCAAAGAATCTATTAACATTTTCTGGAGTGAAACCTTTTATTCTGGATTTTGAGATCCCTTGTGGTTTTCTAAGGGACAGAGCCGAATGACGCTTAAAAAACCCTTTCAGCCATTTTTTTCCGGCAACTTCGTTCTGCTTGGAAAAAGGATGACGAAGACAATTTTTTAATGCTATTTGGTAAGCAAGTTTCCTAATATCAGCAATGCCTATCCCATAATATCTTCGATCCATTTCTAAACAATAAGACACTAAATCTTCCTCCATTTCAATAGAAAGTGCTGGCTTTCTTCCGATCCGCATAGCAACCAACTGCTCTGGAGTTTGTCAACTTGCTTGACATAATCTACTAATGTTGACTTTGGAACACCAAAAAATTTCGAGGCTTTTAGATATCCCATTTCTTTGGCTCTGACGGTTTGTATTGCACTTTGGCATTTTATTCTGAAAATAAACATTATATTCGCTTAATGTTGGAATTTCTTTGGTTTGTAATTTTGGTTTCCTAATTTCGGATATCCGAAATTGAGAAACTAGAACTATCCGAAATTAGGCAACTTTATACGTTTTAGGTTAAGGTCTTTTTAAATAAAAACCTTTAAATATTTTGTAGTTTTTATGGGTTTTCCTTGTATGATTTGCAATAAACAACACACTTTAACTAAACTGTTTATTTAACTTTAAAAGCTACTTATTTAAATTGTACATTTCTGAGTAAAAAGCGTTACATTAATTTTTCTTTTTCTCTGTGTTGATAAAGCAGAAATCTCTTATTTATATATTGTTGTTTCGCAGTATTGATCATAGGTGGCGACACCCATTTTAAATATTAATTTTAACATCAACTTCAACAGTTTTGAATACGATATGTTTACATGTTAGTGCTGGCAGGATTTAAAGAGAACGGTAAAAAAGAAAAAGTCTGAAATAAACAAGTATTGCAAGGGAACTGGGACGGAGGACTCCCAGGAACCTTAGAGATGCTGTAGAGAAAAAAGTTTTAACTCTTGTGCCAGGAGAGTCAATATCTGGAGACTCAAACATTTTGGAATCAGCAGTGGTGTTTACCTTCAAAAATACAACAAATGGGGTATTGCTATAAAAAAAGTAGCAGTAACTGCTCATTTCAATGTCGTTATTAACCAAATTTAATATTTTTAGGTAATAATAAACGATGGTGTTGTTGGGAAAGAAGGTATTGTGCATATTAACCAAAAGGGTGAAGTAACGGGAATTGGGGACCAAAGTTTGACGGTTGGTAAAGGTGTTAGTGGTGTAAGAAATGTGGGTTACTTTAAAAGAATAATAATCATAATATCTATAAAATTAGTACTTTTGTAGATATTATAATTATTATTCCGTATATTTCAGTTTGCTACCGTTCAGAGCACTGCCTCATAAATATTTATTCAGAACCAAAACGAAAACTATAAAAAACAGTTCGTCTGTCAGGACAAAATACGATTTAAAAAGAAATATTATAAAAGAAAACTTGAATTATTAGAAGCTGAAAGCCAAAGGCAGGCTCTTTATGAGCAGGACAAACTGGCATTATTGCGAGGTCAAACAAAAATCTGGGAACAAATACTTCAACGCCTACCAAACACATTTGCCCCACAGTAATGCTGGGTTTATGATCGCTTATTTAATTTAATTTAACTTTAAATTAAATACATTGATTATTGGTTGATTGGTTAAAATTGTGCGCATGGCCAATTTTAACTAATCAGCTTAAAGTATTTTCTCAGTTAAAATTAAATTAAATAAGCGATCATAAACTCAGCATAACTCCTGTAACCTTACGGTTTGGATTTTATTACTTACATTTTTGTTTCACAAGAAATTGTGCTTTAACCTTTTTGTTAATGTACACTAGGGTTCAGTGTTGAACACTGTAATCGTAGTTTTTTTAAAGAGTTTGCCTTGCTCTTGTGTTTGACTTATAACACCATTATTATTATTACTACTTCGTTAAAAACCATTGCTAATTTATAGGACTTTATTGGAGAGCAACAACAATACAATGTATTTTATAGCAATGTAGCTTATGTTCTCACATTATTGGTAGTCCATTCAGCCAAGTTATCCTAAAATAAAAATCAGATCTTAAATATTATTTGTTTGGTTTTAGTATTTATTCAAATTACTTACCAAGGATTTTTATTATGTGAGCGAAACATCAAAATGAGGTTAGTTCACGGTCTTATATACAGGTCTTGCAACTTCGCCCAATTTCAATAGGAAAAGTGACCCCTCTAATGAGACACCCACCAGATGGCGCATCGAGTTGTGGGTGAACCATAAATGTTTAAAGGTCGTTTTTACCTTCTTTATCTTTGGGTTTTACAATCGTTAGATAAGCTCGCTGGTGGATAATTTTCTTAGATAGAAGGTTTCTATGAAAGTTATCCGCCAAATAAGCTAACTTAATCCAACGATAGTAAAACCGGCTCTAAGTCCTTAAAGTCTATGGGATAAAAGGTCAAATGAACTACCTACTTATGTTCTGTGTTAATAAACATAACCTACATTTTTATAAACAAGCTTGTGTATTTTGTTACAGGGAGTTTTTACTTATTAATTAGATTAAAATAGATTAAAATAGCTGACAGTTTGGCTAGTTTATAAACTACCCAGCTACTTTATAAACTATCCATGTTTACACATTAGCCGTAACATATATATGATATACGTATGTATTTTATACATTAACATGTTTTACTTACATGTTTGGTCTGGGCATGTGACGACCGAGGACTTTGTGCATAGAGTATAGACTTTGTTGTCCTATTTTGTTAACGTAAATTATCCGAAACAAACTCACAAATATTAAATTTTTGAAAATGTAAACAAAACATAGAAAAAGAATTTAAAAAGTTAGGTTATGGTTATGCAGTAGTTCCACATTTAACTAAGTAGTTCATTTAATTGACTTCACCCTTCGATCTTAGCGCCACCTAGCGGCTTGGCACGTTAAGGAAGCCACCTCGAAGCTTAAAATTGCAAGACCTGTATATAAGACCGTGGGTTAGTTGTTTTCTGACAGACAGTGTTACCAATCAACTGGAGCGATTATCGCGAGGTTGCGAATAATCTATATAGTGTTGTGGCATTTACTTGAAACGGTGCAAGACTCCAGTTAAGTACACTGCGTTGGTGCACTTCCTGCATTGCTTCTTATTGGTCAAATTATCGGATCAAGTTTGAAATTAGGAACTTTTGTTAGGCCTTTTTGTCGTAAACAGAGCTGTTCCGAGTACAATGAAAAAGTACTCGAGTACTGAATACAAGTACTCTTATATAAAAGTACTCGAGTACCAAGTACAAGTACAGTACCGTTGTACTCGAGTACCCATACGAGTACAAAGTACCGAGTACACTTTAGTTATGAAATGTTGGGAAAAATGCTAGAGAAATTGGGCGAATAAGAAATTAATTTAGAATCACTAGTGCAAAACTAAACACTAGCCGGCCTATTGCCTTCATCAAATATTGATATTTCGCTGTTAATTTAATAATGTTAATGTTAATTTCAAGTCCGGCTAGTATCATGTTTTACTTTGCCTTAGCTTTATTTTTTAATTATTTTTTTGAGGAATATTGTCACCTTATTTCTACCAAAATATAAACAAAATTACATTTCATACATAAGTAAAAACCTTTTGTTTAATGCTCTTTTTTGTGTCTTTTTATTTATTGATTGAGGCTGTTTTAAGGCTGTCGTGTGAGTCAAGCTGGCTGATGCTGCCTCAGGCAGCATGTCCGTAATTTGAGAAGTCTGAGCAGTATTGCCAAATTTTCAACACCCGCGCACATATGTGTCCACGCCAACCTCACTGCATAAAAATGTACTCATTGCATACTTTGGATGTACTCGAGTACACGGGAAAGTACTCGAGTACACGAAAAAGTACTCGAGTACATTTTTGCAATCTTAAATGTATCAAGTACAAGTATAAGTACATTCAAATTAAAGTACTCGGGACTGAGTACCGAGTACACTGAAAGTACTTGGAGTACAGTGTTTGAGTACTTGTACTCGAATACCGCACAGCTCTGGTTGTAAATTGTATTATATCAAGTAATTCCATTACTTTTGATTTAATATTTGTTTTGTAATTGTGGATGGTTTAGTTCGGTATTCAAAGCCGTTTCATAGTTTTGTGGTTTTTGGCACATATGCGCATGTATGTGTTAGAGTAGCGAATGCGGATGTGTCAGTATGGTGGAAATTGTCGTATGAGTGACATGCTCGTATTTTTACTTTGTGAAGTAAAACCTTGTTAAAGGGATTTGGAGACGTCTACTCACATGAGAAACCCCGCAATGAAGGTATATTGTTATCCATAGTGTTTTGAGTGCGGATTCTCACGGCATTATGTCGGATTTATTTGGATATAATTTTCAATTCAACTACTTTCCAAGCATCTTGGATTCCATCCATCCATCAGGTTCTTGCGACTTACCATCCAAGAACATAAAACCCTTTACGAAGGTATGTTTATATATGGGGCATTCCATGCCAACTCATCCTACCGATTGGATTTGCATCTCCGATTTCGCTGAAATTTGGGTATCTTTTTGTACCCTTCGAAAAAGGTTTCTATGAATTTTTTAAAATTTTTTTATTCAGCCAATCGAGAGATATGAATTTTCGAAAATTTCGGGTATTTTTTTTTAAATAGCCATAACTTGGTGAAAAATTGTCCGATTTGGGACTTTTTTTTTCAAATTTCGTGTTTTTTGATGAACTTTTTGAAAAATTTATGCAAAAAATTATTCATCATAAATTTGATTGTTTTTTTTTCATTCCAAAGTTAAAACAAGAATTTTAAGATTGTTTGTATCCTTCAAATTTTTTTAAAAAATTCTCAAAAATTCTACTCTTCAAAACACAAATTTTAAGCCTAGTCTCGTAATGGGATAATAATGGGTTATAATTTTTTTTTAATTTTTAAATTATTTTTTTTTTCTGTTTTTTTTTCACTATTTGTGTATTACTGGCGGCTTTATTAGATGAAATTCGAAAAAAATCATACATCAATATAATAAATAATTGAAGTCAAAATTTCAATTTCTAAGGTAAATTTTGTTTATAACTTTTTAAAGGTTTTTTTTTTATTTTTTCTGGCGTTTGAATATTTTACAAGAATAAGTTTTATTTGAGCAAGAAATCAGTTTCATTGTGAGTGATCCATCTGTATTTGGTATAACGCAATGATACTTTTGTGTACCTGTGATACTTTTAGCTTTTGAATTCATCTTCAGAGTGCTATTTTGGCAAGTGTAAAAACTGTCCAGGAATCGATGTACTCAAAAATTTTTTGAACGAGATTTTTGAAGAAAATAATATCGATGAATTGACGTATCAATGTTGGATTTCAAAACCGCGGACAACGCTTGAAACTTTAACGGTAGTTTCATCAGAATTCATCAGTGACTTTTGCGAAAAAATTACGGAACTTTTGCCTTATTATTTTATTGCAAAATCGCAAGCAAGATTCATGAAATCTCTTAAAGAGTCTCTTGGAACCGATGAATTTCTTGTAGTTTGTGATTTTGCGGAGAACTACAAATTTGTCATCCAAAATGCAGTGCTAGGATTCCATTGGAATAATGATCAATCGACAATATTTCCAGTGGTAATTTATTTTAAGAAAAATAATGAATTATTGCACAGAAGTTTAGTGATTATATCTGATTGTAACACGCATGACTCGACTGCAGTTAACGTCTTTTTGAAAATCGTTACTGATTTTATAAAGTCCTTGTCCAATACAGCTAAAAAGATATTCTACTTTTCCGATGGAGCTCCGCAACAATTTAAGAATTACAAAAACTTTGTTAATTTATATTATCACAAGGAAGATTTTGGAATAAATGCTGAATGGCATTTCTTTGCCAGCTACAATGGCAAAGGACCTTGTGACGGTGTAGGAGGAACACTAAAAAGAGGTGCAGCAAGAGCTAGTCTTCAGTTACCATTCGATAAACAAATTTCAAACCCCCGAGAGTTGTAAAATCGAAGTAAGATATTCAACTATTGCAGATTATGAAAAAGCTACAGAGAATTTAAATATACGTTATTCAAAAGCTAAAAGTATCACAGGTACACAAAAGTATCATTGCGTTATACCAAATACAGATGGATCACTCACAATGAAACTGATTTCTTGCTCAAATAAAACTTATTCTTGTAAAATATTCAAACGCCAGAAAAAATAAAAAAAAACCTTTAAAAAGTTATAAATAAAATTTACCTTAGAAATTGAAATTTTGACTTCAATTATTGATGTATGATTTTTTTCGAATCTCATCTAATAAAGCCGCCGGTAATACACAAATAGTGAAAAAAACAGAAAAAAAAATAATTTAAAAATTAACAAAAAAATTATAACCCATTATTATCCCATTACGAGACTAGGCTTAAAATTTGTGTTTTGAAGAGTAGAATTTTTGAGAATTTTTTAAAAAAATTTGAAGAATACAAACAATCTTAAAATTCTTGTTTTAACTTTGGAATGAAAAAAAAACAATCAAATTTATGATGAATAATTTTTTGCAAAAATTTTTCAAAAAGTTCATCAAAAAACACGAAATTTGAAAAAAAAAAGTCCTAAATCGGACAATTTTTCACCAAGTTATGACTATTTAAAAAAAAATACCCGAAATTTTCGAAAATTCATATCTCTCGATTGGCTGAATGAAAAAATTTGAAAAAATTCATAGAAACCTTTTTCGAAGGGTACAAAAAGATACCCAAATTTCAGCGAAATCGGAGATGCAAATCCAATCGGTAGGATGAGTTGGCATGGAATGCCCCATATATTTTTTTATTTATTTTAGGAAATTGTTATAAATTTTCTTTTGGGGTTTTTTTGAATTATGGTTTTAATGAGGGTGTGGAACCCAAGTTTAATCTCAAGTACAGAGATCAGTTTTTCTTGTTGTAAACAAATTCAAGTCACACCTTCTGTGTTACCTAGGATATTGGTACCGTACACCGATGGATCATATTGACATTGACTCACGTACAATCAACGTATACGCAATGCAGAACTAAGGTCAGATCCATTTTGTTAACAAACCACTGTAGATTTACCGTTTTTGGTACCATCATGGAACCACCATGTATATGATATTTTCTACAATAAGTATCAGCCACTCGGTAGTTTTGGGATAAAATTTGATTTAATACATAATCGTTTTCAGTAATCCAGTGTTCTGTTATGATTAAAACAACTAAATTTTCTATTTCCATACATCTATTTAGTTTATTTAATTTATTTTTAATACATGGTATATTTATATTGCATAATGTGATATTATGTTGTGAATCTTTATTTATGGGTTTAGCATTTATTGGTGGTTGACCTAAAAAATTTCTTCCCAATACAAAATTAAACCTTTTATGGTTTATTCCATTGGGCCAATATTGGGCATCGTAAACCTTTTCTTTTAGATGTATGTTTACACCTACCATAATCCTTTTATACTTGGTTTTTTGATCTTTGGCAAAACATTCCTTTACTACAATGTCTTCCAGATTTGTTTCTGCATTTTTTGAAATATAGTTTTTAATTTTGGCTTTTCTAATAGACTCATTGAGTTTACTTAATTCCCAAGTAGCAAAGGGTTTCCACCGATAATGCTTTACTGTTTTATGCAAGCTTTATAAATGCATGAAAACATGCTATTTGTTTTATTGCAGCTCTACTTTGTGCTAGTTGGTCTTGAGATAATGAAGCTGTATGATTAGGCTTTATGAGCGACTTTAAAGTAAAGTATTAAAACCTTTTTGCAATTATAACCATTTGATCTTAACATTGATTTATTACTGTTAACCAATAATGCTTTTTTAGGGCAACTTGTCCCTAAGAAACGCCTATAGTCCAATAAGCTTTATGAAGGTTTATCAGATGCCTATTGGTTTTAATGGTGCTCGAAAAGTTGGCTTTAATGCATCTGTTAAAGCCGACTCATCTATAGGAGCATTTGGTCTTAGGACTACTTTTCCTCTATGTAAGAATGTTACAGAAGCAAACAGTAAAAAGGTTTTATGATTGTTCCTAGTAGATCAGCAATACGTTTTTAATATAACCAATTTGCTTTACAATTTGCAAATTTGCATGAGTGTAAACCATTTTGTTGCTATTATTTCTTTCTTTAAACGTTTTTGTCTTGATAATCGCGAAGAAAATAACTCTAAGAGACTTGTCAACATGTCGCCGCCATGCATGACAAGTTTTTTAGAGAAGTGGTTAAAAGTTAAAAAAAAAAAGGAAATTTTTATAGAAAAACAAAGTTGGCCACTGTAAGAGCTGTTAAAAGTTGTTCTTCTGTGTTGTTGGCAAAACATCGTTGAAGGAATACTCATTGTATTCCTTCTACGTCCTGTTCCGACCAAGACCTAAATCCGCATCATTCTATCACAGCAATTAATGCGGAAGATGGCGAACCTTCGGGAACAATAAAAATATTTGACAATTTTTAGGTTATGTTATCATCTGACAAAGCAGTATAGCCCTGATGACAAAACTTTTGATGAAAATACTGCAAAGTTGTTTTAAAATAATCGCACAAAATGCCAATTGGTTTTATAATTGCCTTGAAAATTGCAGTCATAGGGCTTATTATAATAGTTTTAACAAATAGTTGTAAACACTTATTAAAGCAATTAAACTTTTTAGCAGTTGTTTGCAAGTGTACATTGTTTTATAACTGAAACCGCCATTTAAATTAGAAAATATTGCTCCGCCATAATGAAATAATTTTAATCTAAAATACAAATAGATAATATTTTTCAGAAAATTTCAAAAAATTTTGTTTTTACGAGCATGTTAATGTTAGAGAATATTTTTTCGATAAGAGATGGCTTAAAAAACGGAATGTATATCGGGTAAGTAATTTAGCTAAAGCCTTTAAAATTGTTTAAACTAAGCGCATTTCAGCACTGAAAAAAATAAGCTGTTGAAACAACAAAAAAAATATTAATTCAACTCTTTATGCACTTTAAATACAAGCAATGGTTTTTGCACGTTTACTTAACCATCTAAAAATGTCAAATTGTATTGTTTAATTGAACAACAAATAACAGTCAAATGAACAAAATAAGAATATTTGTTCTAATCTGCTAATTTGGTTAATTTAACATTCTTAGGGTGTTAAGGTAAATTTCTTGAAATGTCCAGGTAACCTTTTTAGCATATTCACTTAACACCAATAAAATGTTAAATTAACATTCTGAAAATGTAAAATTCTTTAAAGGTGGGTATCCAAAACAAAATTATGGAAATAATATATTATTATATATAAATAGAAAGAATTGAACCTTCACCTCGCCCAGAGTTTTTGTTTTGAGCGTGTTCCACCCATGATACATCTTTGTATCATGTGTTCCACCTACTTCAAATACCGACATACTGTTTCGCCCTGTATTGAGGGTCTTAACAGTGTCGGGCAATATGGTGTAGTGAAAGTTCTACTGTGGAACACACCTTAAACAAACAGATATATCATCTTATATACACCTAATCGTAAGGTAACTAAGGCGAGATGTAAGAAAACGTCATTGTTTAATGACGTGGCGTGAGTGTTCGAAGCGCAATTCTCGGCAATTTTATGAATGCAAATTTTACATTTTAAATTTTAAAGTAACATTTTAAATTTGTTAAATGAACAAATTTAAAGTTTTAGATTAAAGAGCAACTAAACGTTAATTTAATAGTTTTTTTAGGTAATCCTAAAAATTTCAGTAGTTGATTCAACAAATTCCAGCTATTAAATCAAAGTACGATAAACATTTTAATTCAAAATATTAGTTTATGTTAAATTAATATTTAAACTGTCAAATGAACAAATAAACTTTGACAAACTCTGACTTTTGCTTTAACACCAAAATATAGATTAATCCAATAGGTTTTTTGTTGAAACAACATTTTTAAAAATGACATTTAGGCAAATGTTAACTCAACTACATTATTTTTTTCGGTGAGTGGGCATCATACGTTTTGTGTCTCGGCAATCAACTTTCATCAGTAAAGTGGTATTTTTTTATGATTTTTGCATCCGAAAGTTATTGTTGACAAAAGATAATAATTTTTATAATAGTTTTTAAAATCAATAATGGAGTATGCTTGTGAAACAGCTTAGTGTTCCATAAGGCAACAATATACCAAATAAGTATTTGATTAATGCAATATGGAATTTACAAAGTACAACAATAAAGTCAAAAGGTATATCAATAAGTACAAATTGTCAGCTTAAATGTGTTTACGACAAAAACACACTACCTCATTAAAACCTATTGCACTTAGCAGGTTTTATGACAGCTGTAAGGTAGGTTTTATGGCTGCTGTAAGGTGTGCCTTAGGAGTAATACAATAAAGCAAAATTGCTTTGTGGCTGACACACAAATTGCTCCTAAGGACAGCGATAGGATTCTCCTTTTTAGCCCTATGAAGGTTGTATCGAAGCTTTATAGCTGCTGTTAAAGCGAATAGGTTTTAACTAAGCAAGGCAAATTACCCTTAAGAGTAGTTTTATGAAGCCCTTGTATACCTTAAAAAAAACCTATTTTGCTACTTGGGTTTGCACGCATTTATTATCTTCTTTAATAATCTGCTTGTTTTGTTTATGTTTTTTTGTTTTCAATAAATGGTTCCTCTTCTTCTTCCCCTGGTTGGTTAATTACACTTTCAGGTGTTCGATTTTCTGATTGTACTTCAGGTGTATCGGTTTGTTTTTTACTTCGCTGTTGTTTGTTTTATTTAATGAATTTTTTGCGTTTTTTTTTTGTTGATCGAGTTTTTTGTACTCACATTATTTAACTGATTTTATAAATAATTAGCCCTATCTTTCTATAGTTGACAATTTTCGATTAAAATACCATACTTTTCTTTCAGTTTTCTAACACATTATCCTGAGTAGGTAAATTACATCATTATTTGATGATTAAGCTTCTTCTGGTTCTTCAGGCACATGTTTACATACAGCTTTTTTAATGGATCCGGCCTGGATTGAACAGCATGGATGGAATAACTCAATGAACTTTATACATTTTATAGGATTCACAACTTTTCTTTTGCAATATTTGCATGTTATTTCACTAGTACTCTTTAATGCTTCTCGCGCTGTCGGCGCCATCTTTATTATTATTATTATTATTAAGTTCTGATTTATGTTTCCAAGGGCGTTATATGTATTTATGGTTTTCCGGGATCTGCTAAGTGTTGTCGCTTTTTGGTTCTTAAAAGAACCGTATGTCTGACGACATTTCGGTACAATCTCATCTACCATCTTCAGGTCTTATCTGTTGAGCTGCTGTTGCTGCTCTGCTGCGAGTTAGATGTGAAGTGAGCTCCCTTGCCGCTGATCGTTGTTTATATACCCTCTTAGCTTTCTGCGTCATTAACCGTGACTATGTTCGGCTCCATTGATCTCGTTAATCTGCTTGGCGTTTTGGTGGTTGTAAGAGCTGGTTTCCATGCAGTTGGTAGTCTCTATGTATCGTCTCTTGTGTAGAGGTTTCTTGGACTTTCTCTATTTCAATGGCTTCACGGATGGTACGTTTGGTCCTGTGTTCGATGCTAGCCAAGACCCTTGTTTTTCAAAGTCAATTTCATGGGAAGTTTTTCGGACGTGTTCAGCTAAGGAAGATGTTTTTTCTTGTTTTAAGACTGCGTTACGATGTTCTTCGCGTCGAACGTTGATACGTCTATTGGTCTGTCCCACGTAGCTTCCGTCACAATTCTTACAAGGAATTTCGTAAACCCCTTGTGCCTCCAACTATATTTTTGGTTTGGCGTTTGGAAGTATTTGACCGATATGTGGTTAAGTGTTATGTTTTTTGAGAAATTTGCCTATTCTTTCGGTTGACGCACAGTGATTTATTTGGTAAATCTAGCGGAACAAAAATCGATTTGGCAATTCTAGTAAATTTGATCAAGTCACCTGTTGTTAGTAAGCAGATACTGCAATAATCACAATGGAAATAAAATATTAAACGAAACATTCTTTATAAGTGCGTTTTTATGTTTTTTAAATCGGTTCAAAAGAAGCAGATAAAATTGTTTTATTATTAGGTTCATTTTAAGCATTTTGGTTAGAAAGTTCATAATGGGCGAAATACATACAGGTATGTAATTCAGTTTTTGAATATTTTTATTATATTACTACAAAAGGTAATGGCATAAGTCATTAATTTTAAAAGATATGTCAATGTCATGCGGTAAAAAAGTTTGGTTAGGCCTACAAAAAAAGTGCCAAATAGTGCCAAATTCATTTTTATGATAATTAAAGCTTATTTTGTCCTCTATAAATCCATGTAATAGTTAGGTGCCACTAGGCACCACTTACCATGATATTCTTATTTTTAGATAATCGAAACATTTCTAGAAGAGAATTGTTTAATGTTTGGTTGACCAAAGAAGACCGTAACTCTAAACGTTTGATAATGTTTACGACTGTTTTGAGGCAGTTTAATATTGAGCACGTTTCCAAAGAAGTGGAGGAATCTCTCACGTTGCAAATAAAGTATTTAGAACACAAGTTTTATCAAAAATGGTTGGACTGTAACAGAACTAAGTCTAGGTTTTTAACTAGGTTCAGGAACTGGCTGAATACTAGGGAAAGTTTCGCGCAACTGGACAATGGGGCTATTCCAACAACGTCCTTTCGGGGTCGCCCGAAGAAACTTTTTACCGATCTTTCCGACAAGTCTAAACATCGTTCAATAAGGCCTATTTTGAAGGAAATTAGTGGAAATGAAATATTAACCACAGCTCAAGTAAGTTTGTACCAAGCTGGTAATCGGAATGCATCGGCACTTTTAAAGGAGATGGTAGGCTCTAGTCCGAAACGAGCTGGCAAAGTTATGAAAGCGTATAAAAGTCCACCTAATAAAATTCAAAAAATGTCAAAGGAAGAAGCTTTGGCTAGTTTTCTTGACGGCAAAATGAGTCAACGCTCGTATTCAACAATTAAAAAACGTTTAAAGAGAAAAGGCTGTAATGTATTTCCGTCATACCATGCTGTTTTAGATGCTAAAAAAAGCTGTTATCCTCAAGACATTACAATAACAGAGATATCAGCAGAAGTAAAGTTGCAGTCTCTTTTGGATCATACTGTTTCTCGCCTTTGTGAAATGCTGAATGAAGTATTGTTAACAATAAAAAATAATCTTAACCGATTGTATTGCATTTTTAAATGGGGATGCGATGGCAGTTCTGGCTACTCATCGTACAAACAACGTTTTTCTGAAGAAATTGCTCCGAATCATGAAGATAAGGCCATATTTGTTATTTATTATTATTGAAGCAATATCTTTATTGGTCTGCACCATCTTGTGCTTGAAGAGCAAGGATTCTGCCAAAATATCCGTTTTTTATTGTTTAAATCAATGTTATAGAGCTGTACAGGAACTAAGCTTAGTTCCTGTACAGCTCTATAACATTGATTTAAACAATAAAAAACGGATATTATGGCAGAATCCTTGCTCTTCAAGCACAAGATGGTGCAGACCAATAAAGATATTGCTTCAATCGGAATCCCATAGTTTAATAACATCAGAGATCTCTAAAATAAAACAGCAAATATCTGAATTATACCCAACTAAAATTTTCGTTACAGAAACAGAATTTAAACTAAACAGCAAACTATACCTTTGTATGGTGGACGGGAAGATTTGCAATTCAGTCATGGATATTTCCTCCCAAACCTGTTATATTTGCGGTTGTACCCCCAAAAATATGAATGACAGACAGAAGCTTGCTTCATTTTCTGATAATCCTGAAAGTTACGAATTTGGTCTTTCTCCCTTACATACCAGAATTAGAACCTTTGAATGTTTGCTAAAAATTTGCTACAGACTTGAGGTAAAAACATGGCAGGTTCGGGGAGCTGAAAACAAGAAAAAAATTGAAGAAAAAAAGAGAATAGTTCAGCAAGAGTTTCGAGAAAAAACCGGGTTACTTGTTGACATCGTAAAAGTGGGCTATGGAACAACCAATGACGGCAACACGGCCCGTCGTTTTTTCGCAGATCCAAGTCTTTCAGCATCAATAACTGGATTAGACGAGACTTTGATAGAGAAATTATCTGTGTTGCTGGAGGTTCTTAGTAGTAACTACGAGATAAACGTCGAAAGATTCAAAAGCTACTGCGACGAGATTTTGGACAGGTAACAAGAAATATTTATCATAATAGTTTCTGCAATTTTAATTTGTTTTAGATATTTGGAAATGTATCCTTGGTATTGTATGCCTGTAACAGTCCACAAACTATTGGTTCATGGCCCTTCAATAATAAAACATGCAATTCTTCCAATTGGTTTGATGTCTGAGGAAGCTCAGGAGTGCAGGCATAAAGAGATCAAAAAGCTAAGAGAATCCTCAACCAGAAAATGTTCTCGCAAAGCAACAATGCAAGACCTTTTCAACTCCTTGTTTTACACTTCTGATCCATACATAAATAGTTTGCGGGAAACTCCAAGAATAGTACATTCTGTAACAAGTTTGGAATACAGCATATTCCGCTCGAGGAAAAATTTGACACACGAGCCGAAGGCGAGTGTGACGGTTTTACGAGAGTGAAATATGCTATTCCAAACGTGTTTCAGACATTATTTTCTCTACGACTACGTAAGAATAGTAACGCTTATATAATTTTAAACAGAGAAAAGAAACCAAGCAGTTTTTGACATTTAAGTTTTTTGTCTTGTCAAACCATTTTGTGCCGTCACAATTTTATAATGTAAATTATAATAAATTTAAACAAATGGTATGCCTAAATCTTTATTATAATTAAAAATAGTTATTTACACTAACTAATAAAAAAAATAACATTGTAACAAATACAAAACTAATTTTACAAGTAATTGTATGATTAGAGGTGTCCCTCTATAAACTGTATGTTTCTTGGGATGAAAATAAAGTATTTTATTTTATTTATTTATTTATCTATGTCAACATATATTCTTTTTCTACATTTTAAAGGTCTTTTTTTAAACTTTTTGAATCTGTCAAAACTTCAAAGCCGGTATAGTAGGTAACTGGTTTATCATTTTAATATCAAATTTATTATAATTTTGATTTGTATATTTGAAAAACAATAAATATAACCAATTTTTTGTGCCTAAACCTTAATTATACAACTGCTATTATTTTTTAATTAATAAATAATACAGTAATATTTAAATATTTTTAAATTTTTTACGTTTACTAAACAGTCAGGAGATGTCGTTACTTGTGACCATTCTTAACCAAGAGTAGGAATATTCTCGCACAGTATTGCAGAAAAACATCCTTTCTATGATCAAAAATTACACTAGAATGTTACTATTCTTAAGTAGTCGTAGAGAAAATCTTTTAAATCTCTTTCTTCCGGAGCTCGTGCTTTGCTACAAGAACCTTCAACAAGTGACACGGCATCATCCACGGATAACAGTGATACTTCAGAAAGTTCAGATTATGCAAGCACGGACGAGTTAGATTAGATCCAAAAACAAATATGTTTAAGATATATTTATTGTTTTTCCTTTTGTTTTTTTTTTCATATCATAATTATTTTTTTTACTAAACTAAGAATAACACAGCTGAAATTACATATTTTAAGTATGTTTTTGAAATACTCTTTTGTTAATATATAAAAAAAGTTATAAACACAGTATTTTTGTTCCGCTAGATTGACCAAACGAATCACTGTGTGACGTAGGGAAGAAAGGCCTTCAAAGTTTGTTTGTTATTCTCGTCCTCTGTGGTATTTAACCGGCGTCGTGGTCTAAGAGCCTTTTTTATAATGGTTTTGGAGAATCGTTTGGATTTAAAGGTCTTCTTGATTCTTCTGGTCATCATCCGCTAGCCTTTCGGATCGCGTGACAAGTGTCTTAATGACAGACTGCAGTTGTGACGGATGGTGATGAGACTGGGCGTTGAGGTATCGGTCCGTGTGTGTTGGTTTTCTGTAGACCGTGTGCAAACTAGGGCACACGGTCTATAGAAATCCAACACACACGGACCGCTGTGTACTTTTAAAATTGATTTAGATACTTAAAATGTAAAGTAACCACTTTTAACAGTAAATTATAATTATTAATTAAAGGTGTATAATCATTATTTGTTTTGCATTTAACTAAAAGTATTTTTTTCTTATAAAAAACGTTTAAACATAAATAAATAAATCAATACTCCTAAAACAAAACTAAAAACTTCTTAAAATAAATGTAAATAACTAAATTAAATAATAAATTATTATTTGAACACAAGCTTTGAACAATTTATTCAAAGCCTATTTTCAAACGTTCCCCCAAACAGCGTCAAACAAAAGCCCAGTCTGTCATAAAATTCGGTGCGAACATTACCTAGCACATCTGGAGTAATTGTCTCAAATGCTGTATGCATTCTTGCCTCTAATTCGTCCAAATTATTCATTTTTTCATGACGGTACCAGGTAGCTTTTACATATCCCTATAAAAAAAATCGTTAGGAGCCAAGTCTGGCGACCTTGTTGGCCAGCGAATAGCGCCCCTGATAGAAATTATCCCTTGGGTAAAAATCTCCAACCGTCCTTGATACTAAGCATTATCCAAATTTGGGGTTTTGTTTTGGATTGCAGGAATAATTCTATTTTAAAGAAGATCCAAATATCCCGCTCCATTTAAATTGCTACCAATTACGAAAGGATGAATAATATTATTCCCATAAATACCAGACCACACGTTCGACCTTTAAGTTTAGTTGCCTGTACTAATTTTCAATAGATCAGTAACGGACAATAGCAGGATTGTGCTTTCCATGCAATGGAATGGAAATTCGTCGATATATACTATGTTTTCAATGAAATGTGCATCTTCATTTGCGCGTTTCATCATATTTTCACAAAATTCCATTCTCCGGTACTCGTCGTCTTGAAAAATTTCCTGATGTAGTTGGTATTTATAGGAACGATATTTATTTTTTTTTTAAATATTTTGTGGACTTTATTTACACAAATGCCGGTCTCTTCCACTATTTTAGGAATCGATGTATTTGAATCTTCCTCTACCATTGCACAAATCATTATTTCTTTCTTCTCCGCATTTATATCATATATATATATTGTGACGAAGTGGGGACTCCACTATCGATGATTGGGACTGTTGGGTGACGTATGGTTAAAAGGCCAAACTTACATTATAACGGCTTTATTTCTGAATGAATTTACATTACAAGCAATATGGGTTTATATACAAAACTAGAACACTACGTCATATACACAAGAAATACATGTTTGCTGATTATTGCAAGATTGCATTTCTCACAATAAATTTCCACGTAAATCTATTTGAGAATCAAATAGTCTGCAATAATCTGAAACTTTCCTGTTGCTTTTATGTGGGAAAATAATTATTATATTAAAATAAAGTTAAATTAATAAATCAATAAATAATATTTTCTTATTTCGTGACATCTCCCTCGCCTAGAAAGCACGCCACTGGGCTTTGTCGTCCATGTTCTAGATTTGCAATAAACTGCCGACGTAGTCCTAGACACTTAGTTTTATCTTCAAGTCCGCCATGATGAATTCTTGATGTCCGTGTTTAATTATTGGAAATATTGTGGGTTTTTGTGTGGTGTTGAAGTGGTGAAGTGTCTAGTACTATTACATTTTGTCGGACTCCACATGAAAATAAAAGGAACAAAAATCAGTAAGTATTCTTAAACTAAAATAATAATAACTAACTATGTACAATTTACAGTTGCCTATCGCCTATGCCAAAAAATATTAAATATATAAAAATTATTTAAAATTAAGCATTACTATACAAAAAAAATTCTTTGTATAACTTTAGTGAAGACCTACGTCCCTTTATACCCTATAACGTTAAATTTTTATTTTATTATTTTAAATGTTTGAATTAAACTTGCAATTTGTTTTTCAAGCTAGTGTTTATCTTAAATATGCGCTTGTAATTTGATATTAATACTACTGACCTAGCCAACAATTTTATTCCTGCGATGGACATGGAACGCATGAGCGACTCGTTGCGCTGGGCTCCCTTTTCTCATCTTGGAAATTGCTAACCCTTACTCCTGGTCATTCCTGGGGTAAGCTCGGACGAGTATCAGATGGAATTGATCTGGAAGGTTGATGTCATCTTCACAACAAACGTGGTACAGGATACCTTCTTGTGAGGAACCATTTCCAGGGTTTCCAGCATTTTTTGGTATTTTATTTTTAATTATACTTTTTCCATTTTTCTTATTTCTTCTTTTGCAGATCTGCTCGAGGTAGGGTGGGTATCTCTTGATTAAGAGGAATACCACGCATGCTGAAAGAATGTCATTCCAAAGGATAAGCATGTGGACTTTATGGATGAAATGGAAATCAGAGTACGTAACTTATTAACCATTTTTTTTAACTTTCTTAACTTCTTTAGGATTAAGTAAGAATTACTTCAAGTTTGAACATCTCGCCCGCAAGATGAGACAAATTTTCAGGTTTTCTTCTATTTCCTCAGTTTCGTGGTTGGTAATTTTCCATGTTTTTTCTTGGAATGCCGTTTTTCTTCATAGTAGCATGACTCAGCAGCACAAGCTTTTTCCGTACCACAAAAAATATTTCTTTTCTTCTTTTTATTCTCAATATTCTTTATTCTTCATTTACATAAATTTTCTTTTTTCCATTTTCGCTTTATTAAAGTCGACTTCTTCTTTTTATTCTTCTATACGTTATGGGTATCGTAGCTTCATAGAACAGGGCTTCTGGTAAGGGTTTCCAAAAGGATCCTGCTGATATTTCAATGGCAGCTTCTTCGGGTTGCCAGGATAAAATAGGTTTAAAGTTAACTTAAAAATTAGTTTACAAGTATATACAAATTGGCATTAGGGATAGGGGTACAAGGGTTGAAACGGACGGGGTGGAGTCTTCTTCTTTCTATTTTCTTTTTTTTATACTTGGGGAGTTCATGGGTCTGCATATGGCAATATACGACTAATATGGACCACTTCCTTCTTTTGTCCTTTTCCTTTATTTTCTTGTTTGGTGACGTATTTTGTATGGCCGCTCCTTCCATAAATGATCCTAGATAATTTATTTTATATGTGTCGCTCCATCCGTTAATTTGGGAACATCTTTCGTAGTTTTTCATAAAGGTCATGGCGTTGGTCATCGTCGGGTTGAATGTTGTGGGGGCAATAAACTTCGGGACTGCAGGTGTTCTTCCGGTCTGAGATGCTTCTAAAATGGTTGTGTTCGACATGTTGATGATTTGTGGTTCGGTTTGGGCGATAGGGTAATTTTCTTCAGGATTATCTTGTATCTCAGTTGCTTGGGAAAAAGGTAAGGATATATCTTCAGAAGGACTTAAAATTAAAAGGTTTTGGATACGGGCTTCTACGTTGTCGTCTTCTTCTTTTTCGGATTGATTTTCGTCGGGATTTGCCTCTTCTTCGCTGTTTTCTTTTTCTGCGTTGAAAGTTTGGTTCTATATTAAATGTTGAGTTTTGGATTTCTTCTTCTGATTTTTCTTCGCTGTTTTCAGTCTGTTTTTCGGGTATTATATATACCTATAGTAGGTTCTTTCGGTGGTCGTAGAAAATATCTTGTTTGTTTCGGTTTGGTGCCAGTCGGTGATCGTGGTAACTTTGAGGAGGGTTCGAAGATGGATTTTTCCGTGCTGCGATGTGATGGGTTGAATGTCAATTTTCCCAAAAGCTTCTTGCGTGACATTAAATTTAACTAACGCCGACCTTGTTTTTTTTCCCAAATAAATTCAGCGAGCATTCGGTCAATCCTGGGTACCGATGCTTTCTCTATTCAGGAAGTCTTCTATGAATAGATACAGCGAGTATTCGGCCAATCCTGGGTACCGATACTTTCTCTATTCATAGTGATGGTACAAGATCGTTGGCGCCTCCACCATGTGACGACGTGTCTCCACCATGTGACGAAGTGGGACTCCACCATCGATGATTGGGACTGTTAGGTGACGTATGGTTAAAAGGCCAAACTTACATTATAACGGCTTTATTTCTGAATGAATTTAAATTACAAGCAATATGGGTTTATATACAACACTAGAACACTACGTCATATACACAAGAAATACATGTTTGCTGATTATTGCAAGATTGCATTTCTCACAATAAATTTCCACGTAAATCTATTTGAGAATCAAATAGTCTGCAATAATCTGAAACTTTCCTGTTGCTTTTATGTGGGAAAATAATTATTATATTAAAATAAAGTAAAATTAATAAATCAATAAATAATATTTTCTTATTTCGTGACAATATATATATATATATATATATATATATATATACATCATGTGTATATAATTGTTATTATTTAAAGTTAAAGTATCCTTTTTTGTGTTGCTGTTTTCAGCTAAACTTTTTGCATCTTTGTTTTTATGGGCGTTTTAACCATGGAGCCTACATGCCTTTAACTCTAACATTTGTTGTTGGCGCAGAAATTAAAAACGATTTAAAAAATTAGTTATGGTTCACTCTAAGAAACAGTCCTATTAACTTTAAGTAGTCAAAATGACTATTTACGAAAAGTACTATTTTATTAGTTAACAATGCTAGTACCAATTCAAATAGCAGAATCTTTACTATTTTAATTTAAAGGAGTGTTAAGTGGTGTTTAGGATTTCCATGTTTGGTTTGGCTTTATTGAGATTTATGGGTTGCCGCTTGTCTATAGGTTTTGTCGAATGTTTGGGGAATGCTCTGAAAGCTATTTGTTTATTTAACTGTTTATGATTTATGGGTTCTTTGACTTTTTTATTGGGAACTGTTGGTGATTAATTTGCTTACCAGATGGGGTTCTTTGTTAGTTGTGGTTAGAAAATTTGCTTAGAATTTGTATATAATTAATAATGAAGGTCATGCCATTTAGGTTATAAAGGGTGATTCATTTAGACCTTTTTTTTTAATTCTAAATTAAACGCATAAAATGGAATTGGATGGTGAAATCTTTATTATGACCTGAAAAAACAATCTTTGACATTTATTTTTTGAAAATAATTTTATTTAAATGCTGGCCGCGACTACGCCTTACGTGGTCTATTCGGAAGGTCCAACTTTCGATCACTCTTTCTAGCATTGCGACCAGTATCTGCCCAATTACGCGAGTAATGTTGGCTTCTAAGTCCTGAATCGTAGCTTGCTTATCGACGAACACTTTTGATTTAACATGACCCCAGAAAAAAGTCCAAGGGTGTGATATCACACGATCTAGGCGGCCAATTGACAGGTCCAAAACGCGAAATTATCTGCTCACCAAAATGATTTCTTAATAAAGCTATTGTTTCGCGGGCTGTGTGTGCCGTCGTGGCCGGCATTTAAATGAAATTATTGCCAAAAAATAAATGTCAAAGATTGTTCTTTCAGGTAATAATAAAGATTCCTCCATCCAATTCCATTTTATGCGTTTTATTTAGAATTAAAAAAAAAGGTCTAAATGAATCACCCGTTATTACTAAACCGGTTGAAGCAGAATTGTTGCTTGACGGTGCTGTTAGTTGTTACTTGACCTCGACCGCTCATTATTGGCACGCGTTGGTTCTGTGATGGTAGTCCATCCTTTTTTATAGATAGAGCCCTTTGGGGCTCCATTTTTTTGAAATTGTATCTGGTAAATTACGTGTTTAATCGATGGTTCGGTAATATGAATGATCCCCGCTATCGCTGTAGAAGCACGGACACGTTAGATCTCACTCGCACCTCTTTTTTGCAGGTAGCACTCTGGCGCTTTATCCAGGTGTAGATGCTACGCAACCTTACCCCTTTTGCACTTTTTCTCACTTTGTTCTGGTAGTCTGGTAGAGTGTGTAATCGATGTTTGGTATTGAAATAGTACCCCTATTTATGTACGTTGTACGGATGCGTTAGACGCAACTAGACACGACCTTTCGCCTCGAGGTGAAAATAAATGATGTATATAAAACTTCATTCCTTATTAAAATGTCAAAGTAGGACTTTTTATTATTAATATTATTATTATTATTTTAATGTGCTTCCAACAGGCACCAGGCCCAATTACAGGAGTACACACTGACACACACAAATAAACTGCCACACCCCTGGTGGGATTCGAACCCACGACCTCTCGGCTTGTAGTGCTAACTACTAAACCACCGAGGGCGGTAGGTGAATCATGGTACTTATTTGCTTTTTATGAGAGAGGTACTGGGATCAACGCGGCGCCTCCACAACTTTTTTAATTTTTGTACAGATTTACATTTTAAAATGATACAATGTGGCACTAACAAAATTTGTTATTTAATATTCTATGATAAATAAATGCAAATAGTCCCTCTTTTAGGTCCAAACTTTTTTTTTTAAACCAGTTCGTTAACAAAAAAATTTTGTGCAAAATTTTTTATTAACTTTATTAAATTGGTAATTATTAGAAAAAATAAATTAATAACATTATCATTATGTTTATTACGAAGAAAATTAACAAAGATTTATGATTGTACATGTTTAATATGTATACATATATAATATATTATAATTTTAAGGGTTATAAACTTCATTACCGGCGTTGGCGTAGTAATTCCCTTGTGCTCTGAAAACAATTATTTATAATTTTAATAGTTTTATAGTAAGTATAGTTTTTAAAACATGCTTACATTCGAAAGGAGTAGATATATGTGATCAAATTTAAATAGATAGGTAGGTACTACCAAATTATCATTTTAATTCAGGAATGCATAAAAACTGTTTTAAAATAATTTTGTTTATTGGAACGCGTATTCGACCGCAGTTAATGTTCATTAATTAAAGCCAAACACATATTTTTAGTCTCAAAAGTATCTAAAATTAATGTTAGATTATTTTGTTATTTGCAGATTTGGCCAAAAAGTACATACTTATATATATATATATATATATATATATATATATATATATTTATGAAATGTACCAAGTGACTTCCGAAATAGGTACGTAACATTCGTTGTGGCTTCCATATATACGTTTCCACTTCCAATTTTGGAAGTGACAACGTTTCGCCTTGTTGTCAGCATATTTAGCCACTAGAGGGCACAAGGAGCTCAAATCCGAAAAAACGGGTGGAAGTGACTACATAGCTTTCGTACCTTTTCAGTTTGGCACTTACTTCAGGTATATGCCGCTGGCGCCTGCGAAATTGTTTTGATAACGCACTATGTTTTATCGGCGGAAAAAATACATTTTTATAAACCTTTTTATTATGGGTATTTTTATGACGATAATTTGTTAAAAACATTTTAAAGCAATAAATTTGGGTAAAGAATTATTTTTAAATAATTATGTTTTTATTTTATGACACCTTAAAGTAAAATGTTTTTAAAACAGTTAAACTATATCTTTTAATCGAACAAAATATTTCTTTTTTAAATAAGTTTAAAGTAGACCTTAATCTACATATATAAAAATTCCTGTTTAAAAATTAAAATGTTTTAAAGCCACATTAGTAAAATTAGAAAAAAATTCATATAGGCATTTAACTACGATTGCTTCCGATTTTCACGTTGATAAAGTTGTTCAGTAAACTTTACGTTATAAGTACACAAAAAATTAGCTGCATATACGCACATATGAAAAAGTTATGAATTTTTATTTATGGCTAAATCGCGAGCGCTCGTATATAAGTAAGGCATTGTCTAACCACTCAAGATTTTCGTACAGATCTATGCTCATAAGTTTTAGTTGAATTTATTAATTGTTATAAATATTTTAACATGTATTAAATTTTTTATAGGATTAATTATTAATTACCTATTCATAACAAATTATGAATTAATTAATAGATAATCCTTTGCTTTGTAGGTTATCTTAAAGAAGAAATATTTTATAAAATAATTAATAATCCCTTATTTTGCATCTTTTTGAGGAAGCTCAATAATCTAGAAAGAAGGATTTAAAAAAATTCTTATATAATATATTATGTTTTCGAGAAAAACAAATCGAAAATCAACAAACGAAGATATATTTCATCGTCTTTTAATATCGTCTGACCCCCTAATAACGTTACTAAGAACGGCTAGTTAGGAGAAATATAAAATTTGTAAAACATGAGCTTGGAGGAATTATTATAGGAAAAAATGTTAAAATTCAAATTATGTTTTTTTATTTCTTAAAGTGTGCTGAGTATGTGTACGTATAATATGTATTTATTTACAATAAAAAGTTATTGAATTACTTTCGCAATCATTTCACCGCGAACATTAAAAAAGGCATTTAAAAAATAAAGACCTTTATTTTTTAATTAAAGTATAGTTAATTATGCCTATTAAGTCTTATTTAACACAGTTAAAAATAGAAAAATAAATATTTCAAGCAATAAAAAAGTTTGATTTTTTCCTTAATTTATGCTTTAATTAGGACCACCTAAAACGCATTTAAAAAATAAAATTCGTTATATTTTTCAAATAAAATAAAGTTCATTATACGTAATAAGTCTTATTTAATAAATAAAAAAATAAAAAAAATTTTTGCAATAAAAAAATTATGGGGTTATTATAATAGATGTTTATTTATTATTTATTATTATTATATATTATAATACAGTAAAAAAAAAATTGATATTTATTTGTTATAAAAAAGTTTGTGAATTATTTCTACAAAACAGTGCTTTGTGATAATCTAAAAACGCATTTAAAAAATAAAAACCTTAATTAAAATATGGTTTATTATAGGAAATAACTCATTTAACACATTATAAATAAAAAAATAATATTTACAAAAAAAATACAAAACAGTGCTTTTTGACGTGCGTTGCATTACAAAAACAGAACAGTAAATTAAAATAATAACAATATTCCCATTATACTTACATTACAATAAAAAGAAATAGCAAAGATATTAATTCTTAATAAATTTATCTTGCTTTTTGCAACGTATCAAGAAAGTACTTATTATTATTACAGTCTGGAAAGGTTATGATTAAACTGTCTTTAATCGAAGATTAAAGGTTCAATTCATATTTTGAATCTGGCGGTTTAAGGACCACGCCTTGAGCCGCTAGTTTCCTTCGTTTTAAGTTTTAAACTTTTTAATTTTGTTGGGGCTGGGCCTCTTAAGGTTTTGCTTATTTATGTTTTGAGACGTTCTTACCTAATAATTGGTTTATTTACACTGTTAAGCTGTTTTCAGTAATAAGGTTTTTGTGACGAATTTGCGTGTTATGCGATTAATTAGTACTCATCAGATTTTTGCAGATGATTTCACTCTTGGTTAGACTGGTTTGTTCTATACATGAAGTGATTCATATTAGCCTGGGGTTTGATTTCCAGGTATGCTGTAACTTAATTCCGGGTCCGTATGGTCTTTTTTCACTAGATTTACTTGTTGAGGGTTGCACTAATTTAAGGTTTATATTAACAACAGGTACACTGATTTTTCTTGTCCAGGTAAATCTTTGCACTAATTTCGAACAGTATTTTCTTTAAACTACACTGTATGAGCGATTATTATTAGGTAGAGGAAGTGGGGGTAATTCGGAATACTGTTGGTAATTTGGAATACTTAAATATTGAAGCTATGCTTAGCGCCATCTCGTTAAATATGAAATAAACTACTAGAATAGCCTGTATTTTGTGGACATGTGATTTTGTAGATATTTTGATTTATGGTAGAGGGCCAACACATGTGAAAAATTAATTGTGGGGTAACTAAAACTTTTTTAGTGGTAATGAAATCGGCAATTTTAGCGTCGATTTTTATCTTTAAATTAACTTAAATTGTATCCTCAGGTAAGTAAAGGGTTATATTTTTAGTTGTTAATTGTACTTTTTCGATATGTTAAAGCATTTACTTTTTTTTACATATTATGGCGTAGGTCTTTATATTGCTAATTTGGAATACTATAAATAATGCAAATTTGAAATATTCCAAATTATATTCATTTTTTGTAATATTTGATAATCAATCCAATTCTCTCTTTTAATTAATATTTGGTTACCTTTTTAAAATGTTTTATTAACCTTTTTAATATAAAACATTTGCTGCTACTTTGAAATATTCCAAATTGGTGGTATTCCAAATTAACTTCATGTTACGTAAACAGAGATTTTTTACACTTTTTTTTTCATTAGTGAAAAAATCCTTTTAAAGTATTTTAAATAGTTTAAAATTTTCTTATGACATAGTACAAATGTAGATCTTGGACATGTTATTTATTTTAATCGAAATAATTTAAATTTAAATTTTTTGCTATTTTTTTTTAAACTACTATTCCAAAATACCCTCACTTCCTCTACACTTAAGAGCGAAAGCACGTCTGCTCGTCTCCCAACTAGCAAAATAAATCCCTTAAAGAACTGAATTGTTTTATAACTATCGTCTAGAGCTGCAAAAAGAACATTTTTATTGTTTAATGCGTCTTAATACAATAATTTTATCGTAAAAACGACGAAATTCTAATACATTATTGTATATATATTCTTACAACTCGTGTTATAGAACCAAACTCATACACATTTTTTAACCATTGTATAACGTTTTATACAATCCCTTATAAAATTATTTTAAAAGAGTTGTATAAAAGTTATAATAGAGTTGTATACCTATTCTTATACTTGTAGTTTTATGATAGTTGTAATAGAATTTGTATAAAAGTTGTATTGAAGCTCTATAAGATACATTAAAAAATTGTTTTTTTAAGCAGAAGTAAACACACTACACAATAAGTATAAAGTTATTTTATAATTATCCTATAACTACACCGATTAACTTCTTTATAGAAAGTTTATAAAATAAAATTATCGCAAGTTCTGCGTTATAATTTTATTACTTAAGTCTGTTTATACATTTAGTGTCTTATTACGCCAAAATAAGTTAAGTATTTTTTTAAAATGGAGTCGCAATGGAAAAAAATTAAGAAAAGTGGGCATTTTAAAAGAAGAGCAAAAAAAAAATATCAGAGAATGATTCAGTCTTCTGGAAGTACCTACTGCCGCAATAGAAAATTCTATTCAACATTTAGTTGAGGCACCAACTCCAAATTCTTTTACAATCGATAGGTTAGGTCACATGTAGATAAAGAAGGTACCGCTAAAAAGTGGATAAAACAGAACACAATTGTATAGTGCGGTACAATGCATACCTTAAGCGATATTATTGTTCTATTGCGCAGTAGGCAAAGGCGTTATAGCTAGGGATGTCAACTTTTAGAAAATAACCGGTTATCGGTTAAACCGGTTTTTATTAATAAGGTTATAACTGCGGAGGTTTAACTGAACGTAAATAACCGGTTTTTTCAATAACCGAACAACCGGTTTTCATACAAAAATTGCACTGCGCCTCAATTTTATTTAATTTTGAAAAATATTTCCACACATCAGACATGATGCCTGCAAATTCTTGAAACAACTAAACTGTGGGTTTCACCGAACCGCATATCAAAGTCACCAACAAAAATTTGTTAGGACGGTTATTAATAATAATAACTTATTATTTCAGTGATAGATGGCCCATGTTCGTTTTTACCGTTACAGAAGATTTCTTTTTTCAGTTGTCATGGTAACTAGCAGACAGTTCTGTTAACTCTATCGAAACAACGACGAATCTATTTTAAATAAAATTACCAAAAAATTTTTTTTGTTAATATTTATATACATGTATGAATGTATTTAAATGAAATTATAATTAAGTGAAATATAGATTTCATTAAATTTACTACTACTGAGCCATCTTGCGTTGAATGGTCAAACTATACAAGGTATAGGAAACTGTAACAATCTTGCAGAGATGCCAACCGACATTGTGGCACCTAAACTTTAGGTAGGTTTTGGTCAAGGATGATAAAGTGACTAAACCATTGAAAACATTTTCATGTAGTGCACGCAAAATAACAAGAATTGATGCGGTTTTTTTGGCCGGTTATTGAATTTTAAAAATAATCACCGGTTTTAACTGTATTAAAAAAAAACCTAAATAAACCGGTGTTACGAAACAAAATAACCGGTTACTCGGTTTAACCGACGGTTTATTGACATCCCTAGTTATAGCCAATACGAAAAATGAACTTACAGGGTTGTTATTTTAGGCAGCAGTGTTACCTACAAATCCTTATTTGCATAAAAAATGAAGGTAACGTCGTGCAGGATAAATAAAATTTTACTTGATGTACCTAACTGCACCAAAAATGAGTATTTTATTCTAAAAAAAAAACAAATAATTTGAAAAATACAGATAAAATCTGGTAACATCTCAAATGTCAGTTTCTTGCTTTACTTTTATAGCGCCTGTATTAAACAACTTTACAGAACCTAAATATCGTATAACGCACGCGACAGAGCAGATAAATTGTATAACGTTTTTATAAAGACAAAACCATTTTATAACAAAAACGCCATATTTATTGACCGATCAATTGTTTATAAATCGCCGCCATTGTGTGAATTTTACCAACAAACGTTAAAACTGTCAATTAAAAATGAATTTTCTTGAAAAAAATTAATGTAATCTTAAGACTAGTCAATTATAAACTGAACAAATAAAACAATAATATTCTTAAAAAACATGAAACTTTGTCAAATAAAAAATTAATTTTTTTTTTAAATAATTTTTAGTAGGTATGTTTGTTAACTGGCGCTTTAATTTTTCGTTAAAAATATATACATATATTGTCAGAAAATATTGCTCCGCAGGAAGATGTTGTCCTCGATAGCGTAAATCTCAAAGGTTTAATAATTATATTTACATAATAAACAACAAGCACCATTTTGGATCTTAGCCGTTTGACATCCAACATAATTCGCATTATAAAATAGTCTTAGGATAAAAATTTCCCACTCCATTCCTAATTTCTAGAGAAGGAAACAAATTGATGTTCTTATAACGATTCTGTCGCATTATAACATACTTATAAAATGCTTGTTTTAATATTCTATAAATATTCGTAAAGTGCAATTAAGCTGCAGAGTAAAACCGCTATAGTATAATCGTATAGCAGTTCCCCAGTATACTGATACTGAGTTTTATAAGGGTTGTGTAGTGTATTTATATAAGTGCTAACGAAGTAAACTGTTTTATAAAACGGGGCCCTTTTTGGTTGAGTAAGTGTTGTATAGTAGTTTTTAAACGCATTATACAATTTTAGCGTTTCTATAATATGTGTTGTATAGCAGTTCTAACAACACTTACATAATCAATTTTGTTAGCTGGGCTACCCGCCTGTATCAGTGGGGTGAGATGTTTTTTTGTTAAAAAAAATCAAATATTAAACCAGTTCTATAACGAGTTAATTTTCTCTTCGCCATATTATTGTATAGAATAAGTAGGAATGGTAATATTAAAAAAAAATTAAATAAATGTATTTTAACAAACTTGTCAGAAGTTTTTTTTGTTAAAAAAATTCAAATAATAAACCAATTCTTTAAAGATTTAATTTTGTCTGTAAAATTGTTCACAAAAAAAAACAAATTAAAAAGTTGGTCAACTAGACCAGAAGGGATCCCTATATTATTGTATACAATAGGTAGGAATGGTAATATTAAAATTTTTTTAAATAAATGTATTTTTTAACAAACTTTTTTAATGAAGGACTTACTTAATAATAAATAATATTTTTTTAAATAAGATTTATCAAATTATATTTAGATGTAGATTCTGATACGAAATCAGAAGAAGAGAAACCTAACCCTAAACTAGAGTGGCCTAATAGCTGCCAAAATATTAATCGTGAACCTGGTAGTAGGCCTATGTCTGTTATATATAGTTTTTATAGTGTAAAAAAGTGACACTTTTAACATCTCGATTTTTTAAAAGGTTACTAATTGTGGCACAAAACAGAATATTTCCACGATACACACAAACACGGTATGCTACTATTGGAGCCAAATTTGGTCAGCTACGCGCACGTTTGTCACAGTCGAGGTTATTACACTTGCTAGTGCATTTTTTTATGATATTATTATGTTTAATTAAATACTAAAGAAGAAATGTCAAAATTTTAAGAACTTTAAAAAGTAATAAATAATTTTAAATTTAATTTTTTTTCTCGTATAAAATGTTACAATTTTTACTCTTTTATAGAATTAATAATACAATATATATTGTGTTTCTACTCAAAGTGGAGAACATAATAAAAGTTAAGGATCTTATAGAAAATAATGATCGAGTCTGACACTTTTATATAAATAAATATTTTTCATTGGAGATTTTATTTTCATCGGTTGAAGTATTTTTTAAAATGTTTAACATTAAAATTACAAAAAGCTTATTTTTTTTAATTCGCCTATAAATAACTTGGATAGTTTATGTAAAAACAAAGTTCGATAATTCAAAAACAAAAGCCAAAATAAAAAATATTTATTTGAAAAAAGTATTAGGTTATAATTTTTAGTAGTGTGCTTATAACATTGATGTTTTCATTTTTACAATTTTTTTTTTAGTTAAAACACACAAAACACATTGTAGGTATTTATAACATTGATATGAGAAAATGACCCTTGAGAAACATTTTGAAATGTGTGGCATTTCAATATGTTGTTCCAAAATAAAATGTTGCATTATTAACTGCTATAGATCTCCCAATGGTCAAGCTGAACTATTTTTTAATTATTTAAATGACACTCAAACCAGTTGTCATGGTAAGTACAATAAACTAATACTCTGTGGAGATGTTAATATTGACTGTAAAAAATCAAATTTGCAGACAAAAACATTGGTTGATACGTTTAAATCTTTTAATTTAAAACAAACAACAACCGAATATACAAGAATCACACCTGTATCTAAGTCATCAATAGACTATTTGGTAACTAATTTTTCTGACGGCTGTATAATCTCTACACCTAATCCTAATATTGCGGACCATCACGCTATTATCACAAAATTATCAGTTTTCAATGGTGTAACTGAAACTTATACTAATAATATTTTTGTTAGAAATACAAGTTTATCCAATCTAAGTAAATTAAATGACTTTTTAAATAACTCTTCCTGGGGTAAATTTTATAGTAAAAATATCGATGAGTCTATTGATATCCTGACAAAGGAAATCATAAATGGGCTTAATTTAACCTGCCCCTATAAACTAATTAAACCAAAAAATAGTACAAATAAACATAGTATAAAGAACTGGTTAACTCCTGATATAATAAAAAAACGTAATGATTTGAAGAACTTATTCTGGTTAGCGCAAAGGTTGGGTTGTGAAGACTTACGAGTGTATATAAAATAAAGAAAAATGAATTACAAAAAAATATAATTTATTCTAAAAAGGATTTTTTAAATAAAAAAATTTACAACTCCTCTAATAAAACAAAAACCATTTGGGAGATTGTAAATAGTCAACTTAACAAACAGAAACACTATTCTAATAAAATTCAAATTATTGAAAATAATATTATTTTAAGTGACCCAGCACAAGTCGCTTTAATATTTGGCTCCTACTTTGCTACAATTGCACAAAACACTATTAAATCTTATTTTCAAGACACAATGTCTCAGAAATGCACACTCAATTCAACCATTTGTAATAGTTTCTGTTTTTTAGACATATCACCATTAGATATATACACAACAATTAACTCTTTAAAATCAACTAACTCTTGTGGCATCGATGGTATTTCTATTAGGGTTCTAAAATTCATAAGTTATATCATTGCAGAACCACTTGCACACGTCACTAATTTGTCAATAAAGTCAGGGTATTATCCAACAACCTTAAAAGTAGCATCACTAACTCCAATCTTTAAAAAGGGAGATCCATTGTGCAAGGATAATTATAGACCAATATCTATACTAAAGTATTTTTCAAAAGTAATAGAAAAAGCAATTTGCAATAGAATTATTTCATTCCTTAATCAAAATAAAGTTATAACAAACTCGCAGCATGGATTCCGGAAAAATTATTCCACCGAATCACCAGCATGTCAATTAATGCAACATATTTATGAAGACCTGGATAAGGGAAGATTGGTCATGGGACTATTTTTTGACCTAACTCGCGCATTTGATGTCGTAAATCCTGACTTTTTGGTAGATAAAATGTATGAGATGATATTCCGAGGTAAATTTTTTCATTGGATTAAATCATACTTAAATAATCGTAAATTCTGTGTCAAGTTAAATAATAATAATACTGAACAATTTAACAGTAACTCAGGGGTTCCTCAGGGCTCGGTACTGGGACCACTTCTGTTCTCACTCTACATAAACGATCTTCCTAACTATTTAAATGGCAAAGTTACCATGTATGCCGATGACACATCAGTGGTGGTATCAGCATCGAGTCATGGGGAACTCATTGAAAATGTTGAGAGTGTCAAAAGTCAATTTACGAGCTGGTGTTTAAAAAATCGCCTAATTCTTAACAAAAATAAAACTGAATATGTTTTTTCTCTCCTCGTGTAGCTAATTTAAATAGGTTTAATAATCACTTTACTGTCTTTAAATTTTTAAAATTTTTGGGTATTTCCTTAGATGCTCAACTTTCGTGGGAAAATCAGATTGACCATATTTGCAAAAGTTCCTCAAACTTTGCTTTATTATCTCTAAAGGAGAGTTTGTCTCGGCATGAACTCTTGAGCATATACTATGGTATGATATACTCCCACTTATCTTATAATATCGTTCTTTGGGGTAGAGCAACATCATTAAATAGAGTATTTGTTCTACAAAAAAGATCATTAAGAATAATCTTTGGTATGCGTTCGAGAGAGACATGCCGAGACATATTTAGGAGTAATAATATTTTGACAGTCTATGGTATCTACATATATAACCTTATGAAATATGTACTCCCAATTTCATATAAATAATGACTTTCACATGTATTCAACAAGAGGAGGTGCCTCTTTAAGTGTTCCGAGACATTCTGCAGCACTTTATGAAAAGTCACCCTACTATTCTGGTATAAAAATTTATAATAGTCTTCCAGAAAGCATTAAAATAATAAATAACAATAACCAATTTAATAGAGAGCTTAAAAGTTTTTTAATTAGTAAATGTCCTTATGATCTTAGAGATTTTTTGTAACAAACATTTTTATTTATAAATTCTTGTAGTGTGGAACAGACTGTATAGTATATACTGTATAGTATATACACTCTAAATGTTAATTTATTTTTAGATTTTAATAATGTATTTGTGTTGTTAATCTTTGTAATATTTATATACTGACCTGTCCTATACATATGCAAATATGTCTTTTGGATTAATAAACTATCTATCTATTATCATTTTTGTTTTAAATATCTAAAAAAACATGAGAAACTTTTATTATTTTTAAAATAGTAACAATAAAAGATATCGATGATCATTTTTTTACCCTTATCTGCTTTTCAATCTATATATATATATAATTTAAAAAATTGACACAATGACTTATGGACAAAGTACAAATTTTTAGAAATACTACCTACCTCGTAAAACAATTTTCATTGATTTTCATGATTGTAAATTTAATAAAACTTGAACGCGCGCCCCAAAATTACATTAAATTACATTGGAACGAGTAATCAACTGCCTCATGGCATCACAAGAAACGAGAGAGACAGCGCTACCATGCGGTACCGTGTTTGTGTTTATCGTGAATATTTCCTTAAAGCGTTTATAATTAAAAAAGGAACGCATGAGCAAGCGAGAGAGATAACTAGACTAAATCTATTTTTAGACTCGAAAATCTGGCAACCCTGTCGGAAGTGTTATATATGTGTCTATATATAATGGAAGTCACTAAGTAGCGGCCATGGTACACAGATAAATATTTGCGAAATACTTTCCCCTCTCTTAAGATTCGGATTATGTAGGTTCCCCTTCACCTATATATAGTTTCAAAATGCTTTTATCACCCTTCGTTCATGTGGAAGTTAGGAAGTCTTGGTTATACTACGGAAGTGACAACTTAACAGGCATCGATATATATTTATATATATATATATATATATATATATATATATATATATATATATACATATATATATATATATATAGTATGTACTTTTTGGCCAAATCTGCAAATGACAAAAGAATATAACATTAATTTTAGATACTTTTGAGACTAAAAATATGTGTTTGGCATTAATTCATGAACATTAACTGCGGTCGAATACGCGTTCCAATAAACAAAATTATTTTAAAACAGTTTTTATGCATTCCTGAATTATATATGTATGTCCACGGATAGAGGGCCCAAGAGGACAAATGGACTAAAATTTTTATTTTTCGATTAAAAGTCATTCCTTATAAAAAGTTCTGCTTGTTTTGAAAAGTCTATTTCCATATTTTAAATTTAAAAATATTATACAGGGGGGTCAAAAAACAAGAAAACATGAGTAAACTACCTTTATTTTTCGTTTTGGAGCAAAATGACAAATAAAAAAAAAGATTTAAAATCCTATTCAAAGACCAATTGTAAAATTTCAACTCAGTATTCCTAATTTTATTTTTCTTAAAATTTAATTTCTAATTTATACTTTTGTACCCCATTTTACGTTTCCTTTACCTGGTTATTTTGTGAAAATTTACATTAATTACAAAAATGAACAATGCTACAATGCAAATTGTTAAATTGACGTTACTTGATAATTGTTGATTGTGTCATTTTTGTAAATTTACTCTAAATGTCCTGGATTTTTCGAGGGGTAAACCACTGATGTTAAAAAATTATAAATCGCATACATTCTAAGGAAAAAATCACAAGGGTAGTCATAGCAACGCGTCGCTAAGAGAAATTTCTTATTCATAAGGATTTTTCCGTATTGATAACGATTGATAATGGTCGAATAAAGAAAAATCATAGCGTAACGTCCACATAATGTTGAACGTTGGTCTCGCTGATTTTAGATCGGGATTTTTTTGACAGAAGTTGGAAAGCCTACCTATGTATGACAAAAAATGCCACAGTGACAGTCTTAGATTATAAATTTCGTTTTATAAAATATTTTCAAAATGCTAACTTTTGAACAAAAAATATTTTTGGTGCAGTGTTATGGAACTGGCGACCGTTCATACAGATATGTACAAGAACGATTTATTGAAAAATTTCCAGTGGTTTCAGTTTCAATACATGGAATTCGTCAACTGGTTAAAAAATTCAAGAACACTGGGTCGTTGGATAATTTAAAAAAGAAGAAGAAACTTTTTGACGAGGATGATGCGGCTACAGTTGTCGTCTTGCAGTCTGTTGTGGAAAACCCTATTCTGTCGTTACGAAAACGAGCTCAAAATTTGCAGGTGGTCCAAAAAAGTCAAATTCAAAAAATATTAAAAGCCAACAATTTTTTTTCATATAAACCACATTTTAATCAAGCTCTAGAAGATGGAGACCAAGCAAAACAATTAGATTTTTGTTTGTGGATAGAGGACAAAATTTTAAATGAAAATAATCAGTTTCACAAACTTATTTTATTCTCCGACGAATCCACTTTTTCCACAAATGGTACAGAAGCTTCCCAATACGTACGATGCTGGAGCACTGAAAATCCAGAATTCAAAATTCCTGCACGTCGGCAATATCTTAAAAAAGTTAACGTTTGGTGTGGCATTACATATTATGGGATAATGGGACCATATTTTTTTGAGGATACATGGGTCAGAATTTCTCAAACGGGCCACCTGAATTAGGTCAAAATTAGTTTTTGTTTGTAGATACATTTTTTTGATAGTATTTTACATCACTAACACAAATCCTGAAGGATTTTGTAAAAAAAAAATTTTCAATTGACATATTCATGATATTAAAAGTCAAAGTTTTTAATAATTAAAAAATAAAAAAATTCATTATGGCTGAACTAATTATCCGATTCCAACGATATAACTAGCGTTGGAATCTTGTTTTGACATAGATTCTTTGTTATTTTTTTCAATTGTCCTATTTTCATTTAGGTCGATTTTTTTTTGTTTTTTTTATACCAAACTCGGAAATAATTGCCTTCTGCGCCAGCTATCGACTCGAGAAAAAAAACACATATACTCCAATCATTTCTCGAAATTATGCTGCTGAGAAAAAAAATGGCCCGCAGGTTGACAAAAAGTTATTCGTCCTTTTGTGGCCGCGCGCGGTGTCAGCTCACGCTCCGAACCGTGTACGCTGTACGCGCTTGTGACGCGACGTCTTACGGTGGTCTGGAACCTGCGGGCCATTTTTTTTCTCAGCAGCATAATTTCGAAAAATGATTGGAGTATATGTGTTTTTTTTTTCGAGTCGATAGCTGGCGCAGAAGCCAATTATTTCCGAATTTGTTATAAAAAAAACAAAAAAAAATCGACCTAAATGAAAATTGTACAATTGAAAAAAAATAACAAAGAATCTATGTCAAAACAAGATTCCAACGCTAGTTAAATCGTTGGAATCGGATAATTAGTTTAGCCATAATGATTTTTTTTTATTTTTTAATTACTAAAAACTTTTACTTTTAATATCATGAATATGTCAATTGAACATTTTTTTTTACAAAATCCTTTAGGATTTGTGTTAGTGATGTAAAATACTATCGAAAAAATGTATCTACAATCAAAAACTAATTTTGACCTAATTCAGGTGGCCCGTTTGAGAAATTCTGACCCACATGCAATAGGAATTCGTACATGAAAATGTTGGAAACTTTTCTTTCGGGCAAGCTGGATGAGAGGGTGCAACATAAAACACTGGATTTGTCTCTCGATATCTAAATCGACCTGTTTTTGCTCAAGATCATATTTAAGGGTGGTTAGTTTTTAATTAAAGGCCCTGTATAACCCCTAATGATATGCAAATAAAATTGGGTTGTTCTAGGACCAATTTAGGTACGAATTTACGTACCCTTTTGAGATGTACGATAAATTAATTGATTTGATTCACAGGGTGTCCCAAAATTTCAAAACGAATTTTCTTTTAGATTTTTTTCAAATTTGTCCGATACAGCAAAAAAACTATAGTGTTTAAGAGCGCAGTACTGCCAATCTACACCCGTATGGATACCTTAAAAATTAAAAAACTTACGATTTAGTTACTTGATCACCAACATATTGGAGATCGTTATTGTTGCACAGCCCGTTTGCATATTCATCGTAACTCGTACAATTTAAAGCTGGATACGCAGTGGGATGATAAATAACATATACACCTACTCGATAACTGTACACATGACTGCATGCAACTACAAATAAACATTTATTAAACATAAACATTTTAATGAAATCTTTAACCATATAATATTGTATCAAAAGCCCCCCTAGCTATAACTTCTGTGACATCTGTACATCCAGGTTGAATAGTTGAATTATTGTTTATCCAGAAATCAACATGACCACAGGACTGGTTGAAACCCCATACTCTAGGATCCGTATGAATTACTATGACCAATTGTGCATCTGTTTCGTCAAGCCTCTTTTCTGGCGGATATGAATTATAGTTATTACCGGCAGGGTCATAAGCTATAAAACTCAAAATGCTTTATTTAATAAAGTTAAGATAACATTCCTTTAAACACCAATAAATTGTAAGAGATTTATATATAAAAAACTTTTAAGATATTTGATCAATTTGGTAACAATCATACAAACCTATGATTTTAGCTGGTTTTCCAGTTTTAATCGCAGCCCCAGCTATACCAATGACTTGTCCTCCTAAACTGAGACCAATGAGTTCCAAATCAGTCAATTTCAAACCTTTGGTTATTAAATAGTCTATGAACTCTGCTAATAGTACGCCTACAGGATGTGCGTCAAAATAAATTCCTACATTAAGGTTTATAAATGTTAACAATTGGGATGAATCTACCAAAATCATGTTGCAATCCTCAGTATATAAATAGGCTTAAAACAAAGTTTTGTTATTTTAGTATGGTAACATTAAACAAATGTTTAAGATATAGACTTTGTTAAAACGTTTACTTAAAAAATGGTGCCACCAGGTTCACAAGCAACGTTATTATCTATTTTTTTGAATTTTTACAGTCTACACTATTTTATTTTTAATTTTTCAAGATACCCAGGAAAATATTATTTTAAAAAAGTAATATTATTTTAAAAAAGAAATTTTGTTTTAGACCTGAATCAGATTTAAAGTTAATTATTATTAACTATGTATTACAAACAAAAATGATATATAAAGATACGGTTTAAAAAAATGTATCTTTAAAAATATAAAAAAAAATGAATGAACCTACAATGTTTAGTATACTATATATAGTAGCACCATTTTTCAAAAAAAAAATCTCTAACAGAAAAAAAAGTTTAAAGGGAAAAACCATTAGGTAAATATTTTGGCTTTAAAATCTTTAATTTAAATTTTGGCTACTTGTTCCAATTCAATCAACCGAACATTAAGTTATAAGGTGATTAATAATCAAACTTTTTTGTCAGAAGAGACGATTTTCCTATTCCTGCTTAAAATACCCCATAGAGGCCCTGTTCAAACCGATAGTTAGAATTTATGGTTGTTCTATAGGGATATGCACCCTTGATTTATTTGCTATAGGTCTCAATGGGGAAAATACACATAAATACGAGTATACGAATTAGTTTTTTCCCCATAGGACCCCATAGATTTTAATAAAATTTTGTCAAATGTTTTATGGTTGTTTTATAGGGATATCCATATATATCATTGATTTATTTACTATCGGTCTCAATAGGGAAAATGTAAAAGTTATGGTGTGCCTATAGGTAATTTCTATCAGGCCTTATCCGGAAAAACACAAATGCACATATTCAATCCAGTTGCGCCCGATAGATTATTTTAAATAGGTCTCTATGGGGTATTTTAAGCAGGGATGTCAATATAATTTTGTATAGGTATTTACCGTTTTTTACATCTTGTGAGTCATAATATTTGGATGAACCCAAAAATCCTGAAACGTACATTTTTGTTGGATTTGTAAAATTAATGTATGAACCACTTAACACATTATCATTGTTTAAAAAAAGTTCTATGGGATTATCTAAATTATTTCTAAAAAATAGTTTAAATTATCTTTTGAATATTGTTATAGCTTATTTTACCTTGTATATAAATAATAATGCACTGCAGCTTCTTCTGGACATAAGATGGGAACTGTAATTTTAATTAACGTAATTTAGTATGTAGTTTTACAAACATTATTTAAGTCACGAGTTTAATTAAGTACGAGCGTAGCTTACGATACAAGTTTTAATAAATGTTAGCTTAAAGAAGATTATAATACGAATTGAATATGTTACTTTGTCTGAGACGAACACAAAGTAATGTTAATTAAGTTTAAAGCCAATTTTATTTGACATTTTATCAAACATCTAATGGTAACCATCGTAACCGCCCCGCTGCAGCGCACTGAAAGAAAAACTGTCTGACATGTCAGTTTTTTATATATAGGTACGAGGGACAATACAATTCATTAATATTAGAACTAATAAAATGCCAGCATTCCATAGTTACGCATTTTATTTCAGCGGCAATATTTTTTATCATCTTGTTTACACGTTACTAAGGATTTTGACACTTTTCTTGATTTAACATTTGTTGTCATTTAAATTCTGTGTTTGATATATATCAATAAAATATTGAATTATAAACTCTAAAAGATCGATGGGTTGGTGTAAACGATAATGAAATTAAGGTAAGTTTGAATAAATAAGGTTTATTAAAGTCTTTTTATATTTTAAAGCACATTTTAATTTTAAATGTCAATCTGAAAACTTTTTAAATCCTAAAATTCATTGTATTTTCTCACTAAATATAACTCGTGGTATGATTAATAATCGAAGATATTTAATCATTGAAACCGAAGCAGCACATTTAAAATAATAATAATAATAAATAAGGTTTATTAAAGTCTCAATTCGAAAATATCATCGATGATAATCATACCACTTGTTATAACATATATATATTAGGGTGAGCCAAAAAAACTAACCTATCGGATTTATGGGTTAAAATGAACCTACATACCGAGCAAAAAATTTTCCTGCAAGGAAAAATTTTTTGCTCAATTTTAAAAGGTGTCGGTGAGCATTCTAAGTTTTCCATTGAAATAACACGTAAAAAAAATCTTTTTTCATTAAAAAAAATATAACTTTTGAACCGTTTAAGATAAAAATTTTTACGTCGCGGATTCTTGTAGAGCATAAAATTTTCTACAAAATCTATCCCAGAATTATTTTTTTTCAATTTAAAAATTCGTATATTTGAAAGCTTTGAAAAGTGAAAAAAATCATAATATTTAGTTTTAGTGTTTTTTGACTAAAAATGTTCATTAGGGTGTTTCATTTAAAACGAAAAAATTTTTTCTTGCTGACACATGAAAATTTCGGTTTTTAGGTTGAAAAAAAATTCCCTGAAAATTTGAGCCCTTAATTTTGATTCTAAGTACTTCCTTTTTAATTTTGTAGGTTTTCCATATAAAAAGCATGTATTTTTAATCATTTTTGCTTTAAATTTCTATATTTTGGCCGGGTTTTGAATTATAATTTTTATTACCATAATAAAGGCCCTGCATTAATTTTGTTTTTGATTTATTTACGTTGATTGTAGTAGCTCCAAAAGTCGATTTTTCACTTTTTCTCATATTTTTGAGAAAATCGAGCGAATGACTGGTTTTACCGAAAAAGTTCAAATAAAAAAGTTGTAGAAAATTTAATTTTTGACTAAAAAGGTGTTTACGTTCAGAGATATAAGCAATATATAGTTGTTGAATGAAATTACATAAATTTCAATAAAACCTATTTTTTCTTTGTTTTTGGTTATTGAATTGCTTATATCTCTTAAACAAAGCACTTAAGTGATATGAACGTAAGAACCTTTTTTGTCAAAAATTAAATTTCCTACAACTTTTTATTTGAACTTTTTGGGTAAAACCAGTCATTCGATGGATTTTCTCAAAAATATGTGAGAAAAAGTGAAAAAAACGACTTTTGGAGCTACTACAATCAACGTAAATAAATCAAAAACAAAATTGATGCAGTGCCTTTCAAAAACCGTGAATACTATGCAGAAAATTATGGTGATAAAAATTATAATTCAAAACCCAGCCAAAATATAGAAATTTAAGGTAAAAATGATTAAAAATACATGCTTTTTATATGGAAAAACTACAAAATTAAAAAGGAAGTACTTAGAATCAAAACTAAGGGCTCAAATTTTCAGGGAATTTTTTTTCAACCTAAAAACCGAAATTTTCATGTGTCAGCAAGAAAAAAAAATTTTTCGTTTTAAATGAAACACCCTAATGAACATTTTTAGTCAAAAAACACTAAAACTAAATATTATGATTTTTTTCACTTTTCAAAGCTTGCAAATATACGAATTTTTAAATTGAAAAAAAATAATTCTGGGATATATTTTGTAGGAAATTTTATGCTCTACAAGAATCCGCGACGTAAAAATTTTTATCTCAAACGGTTCAAAAGTTATATTTTTTTTAATGAAAAAAGATTTTTTTACGTGTTATTTCAATGGAAAACTTAGAATGCTCACCGACACCTTTTAAAATTGAGCAAAAAATTTTTCCTTGCAGGAACATTTTTTGCTCGGTATGTAGGTTCATTTTAACCCATAAATCCGATAGGTTAGTTTTTTTGGCTCACCCTAATATATATATATTATGGGTGAAAATATAATGATCTTTAAAATTGGGAGAAAGTAAGGTTAGAACCGGTTGACAGTGTATTTTCATAAAAACTACCTGATTGGATTGAAAGCAAACCAATAATATTATATCTTGTATAATATAGGTGCTATAAAAATATTTTCTATTTTTATTGCAAAAGTAACCATTATAACAGCCCCGCCTAACAACGGCCCAAGCAACACCGGATGGTGTAATAAACGTTTATTAAACATTATAATCGTTTATTTTAGGTTTGGGTATAAAATATAAACGTTTTTATTACACGTTTATTAAAAAAACGTAAATGAATCGTTGATTTTAAATTTTTATTTAACTGTTTGGGTATATATTAAACTCGCATTTCCGTCTCCTGTTTTAGTCTTAGGAGGATAAAAATAAAAACATTAAACGTACAAATATTATTTTCTTTATTAAGCTTTAAAAAAATGTTGCTATTGCATTAATCGGCTAACATATTAAAAACATTTGCACAAATAACCGCGTTTCGGAAATTTTGCTTATTTGAAAAATGCGCGCCACGCATGCAATTGGACCGGAAGTACGCTAAATCATCTTAGTTGCTTATTAAAATCAGAGAAATATATTTCTCTGATTAAAATCAACTTACTTAACCTAATTGTTCGAATTTTTGACATAAAAATGAATACCTCACCCGCCGAAGCAGCTCAAGCAGTTGCATTGCTAAGAGAAGGTCTTAGCCAAAGAGCCGTGGTAAGTAGGCTAAACATTAGTCAATCAGCTGTGTCGAGAGTATATCGTCGATACCAGGAAACAGGTGACACCCACCCACAAGGAGCTGGCCGTAGACGCGTGACTTCGGCGAGAGATGATCGATTTCTCGTCACAACATCTCTCAGAAATCGGTGGAGTTAGCATTTCCTCAAGAAGTTATAATAAACGTCATCCGATCCATGCCCAATCGCATGCAATGTGTAATTAGGGCAAGGAGTGGTAACACCAGATATTAAAAATAAGCAATAAATTAATTTCATTCATACATTTCTTTTTTTTTCTTTCATTATTACCTATGCTTTTCAGCTCATTTTTGCTACACATAGGTATACGTTGGCCTATAACTTTTTTAAAACTGATCCGAATTAAATTAAATTGGTATCATTTAAAAGCACAGTTTTTACGCTTTTAAAGTGTATATATAACATTATTTAAAATACTATCGTAAAAGATATAAATTGTTTTAAATCTTCTGTTGGTGTTGTAAATTGTTGTGACGTTAATTGTTGTGAATTAAACTGGCTTGATGAACCATAAATGAGGTTGTAAATTGAATCCTTGATGGATCACGAATTATTGATGATTGTGCAATTTGATTGAAACACTCACTTTATTAAAATAACACAACTTTATTAACTATGTACAATAAAAAATGTTGCCCAGAGATCTGCTGATCCTGAAGCGAACATGTTAATCTTACGACTGCTTAATGTTGACTCTTAAAATATGTGCAAGAAGTAAAAGTTATACTCCCTTAAATCAAGTGGCTGTTGCGCCGTAGGCAAACAGTTATGCCCGCCCTTAGGGTTGACAGCGAATCAAGGATGGACATTATTTGTAACATTGTAATGTCATCCTAGGACTATAAAATAAATAGGTATACAATTGATCATAAAAATAATACTACTTAACTATAATATTAACAGGTATAAAATTGACCATAAACCGGCCACCTTGAAAGCTTTGAGGCTTTCAAATAAGCCCTGTGCACTATGAAATAAAAACATATCTACTTATGAATGAAAGTAAAAAATTAAAACAAACAACTTATTATCTATTGCTACAATTACGGTTATAAATGATCTATTTACTAAATAATTACAGTAAGTACAGTTGTTGTCATTGTCATGACAAAAATAGCGAAATGATTGTTTTGATTTAACTTCACTGAGGTTTGCTATTTAATTCATTTTCCGTCGGTAATAAACACACTTTATTGACTGATCTTTTTGTAATAGTGCCGGACGGCATTTTTAAATATACACCCGCACTAATCCGTCTTGACCAGGGTGCAGCTCGACAATTCTGCCCATGGGCCATTTTTGCGGTGGCACATTATCCTCTTTAAGGATCACTAAATCACCAATTCGCACATTGTCCTTGATAAACTGCCATTTGTTGCGAACTTGAAGTTGAGATAAATATTCTCGCGACCATCGCTGCCAAAAATGTTGGATTATCTGCTGTTGACGTTGAAATCTGTTCAATCGACTTTCTTTGATATCGGTGATATCTTCCTCAGGTAGTGCTGTCAATGAATCGCCAATAAGGAAGTGACCAGGGGTTAATGGCAAAAAGTCGGAAGGATCGTTGGAAATAGCGGTCAAGGGACGGGAATTTAAGCACGCTTCTATTTGGACAAGTACAGTGTAAAGGTCTTCAAACGTTAAAAACACATTGCCAAGAATTTTATTTAATTGATTTTTAACTAATTTAACACTTCATTCCCAAAGTCCACCCATATGGGGTGCCTTAGCAGGTATAAAATGCCATTGAATATTGTCTTGTTGTAAATGTGAAATTATTTTGTTTTGATTATTTTGAGTTGGTAAAAGATTAAAAATTGCCTTTAATTTATTATTTGCACCCACAAAATTTGTACCGTTATCCGAAAAAATGTCAGAGGGCTTTCCTCTACGTGCAACAAATCGCTTGAGAGCATTAATAAATGAATCAGTTGACAAATCCTTTACTAATTCGATATGAATCGCCTTTGTTGTAAAACATATAAATAGACAAATATAGGCTTTAAAAATTTTGGGTTTTCTTGCTGCACTGTCTTTGATGCAGAGCGGACCAGCATAATCAATGCCGCACTTTTGAAACGGCCTTGCTATTTTGACACGACTTACAGGTAAATCTCCCATTAATTGACTCATTGGGACCGGCTTAGTGTGATAGCATGTAATGCATTTTCTTAAAATTCTTTTGACAGCTTGTTTGCCCGTGATCGGCCAATATTTTAATCGCATAATTGCTAATAATGATTATGAACCCAGATGTAAATTGGTTAAATGATAATCTTGAATGAGCATTTCTGTTATTTTGTGTTTTGGTGGAAGTATTACTGGGTGTTTTTGATTAAAGGGAATTACTGCATTTTGAAGTCTACCTCCTACCCTTAGTATTTCAACTTGATCTAAAAATGGTGTTAATTGCAAAAGCTTACTATGGCGCGATAATGGTTTTTTTTGTTTTAATGAACGAATCTCTTCCGCAAATTCTTGCTGTTGTGCAAGCTTTAGTAAGGTCGTAGTGGCTTGATTAATTTCTGTTATCGTTAAAGCACCTGTTCTCCGTTTTGTGTTTATTTTACAATTATTTACAAACCTAAGCATATAGGCGACGACCTTTTTTAATGTAAATAATGACGAGTACCTATCAAAAATACTATAATCGTTTACTAGTGACAAAGAAGTGAAAGTTGATTTTTTTATTTCAGGTATTTCATTGTGGGTTCGGAGATTTGATAATTAATTGGGTCAAAATCATTGTGTAAAAATTGTGGCCCGTCCCACCATAAACTAAACTTATTTAAGGTTGTGGGGCTTGCGCCACGGGATAAAATATCTGCTGGGTTTAATTTTCCATCAATATGGTACCAATCTGTGACCCTAGTTAATTCATTTATTTGAGTAACCCGATTAGCAACGAATGTTTTTAAATAGCATGGTTGAATTTTTAACCATGCCAATACAATTTTTGAATCTGTCCAATAATACTGCCTTGAGATATTTATTGTTAATGCAGATTTTATTTGTTGTACCAATTTGGAAAGTAATAACGCGCCACACAACTCCAATTGTGGAATGGTTATTTTCTTTAGTGGAGCTACCTTTGATTTAGCGCAAATTAATTTAGTTGTGTAATTTGACAGATGATCGTTTATTGAACGTAAATATGCGCAACAACCGTAACCCGTTTCGCTTGCGTCGAAAAACACGTGTAGTTCCACAATTGTTGGGTTATCGCATATAAAGTGACGTGAAATTGCAATATTGGAAATTAGTGGTAGCTGACTAACATAATTTAGCCATGTTGATATAAATTCTAAAGGTACCTTATCATCCCAATCGACCTTCAGCTGCCATAACTTTTGCATAAAAACCTTTGCCTTCATAGTGATTGGGCTTAACAACCCTAACGGATCAAATATCCTTGAGACAATAGATAAAATTTTGCGTTTTGTTAAATTAGTTTGGTATTCTGTGGATTGACAGTTAAAAGAATAATGAATAGTGTCTGAATTCGCGTTTCAAAATAAACCTAATGTTTTTACAGCGGTATCGTTTGCGTAAAATTTTTTAAATAAATCTGTTGGCTCGGTGTCGCTTGACCCTAAGTTTACCTGTGAAATATTACAAGCCCATTTGCATAAGTCAAATCCATAATTTTCTAGCAATAACGTCAAATCGGTTTTTAGTTGCATTGTTTCCTCTAAAGTGTTGGCACCTGTTAAGAGGTCATCAACATAAAAATCGCGTATGATCGTATTACATGCTGCAGGATAATTATTGGCGTTTTGATGGGCAATTTCGTGGAAATACCGTATAGCTAAAAATGGTCCACATGCCGTGCCATACGTGACTGTTTTTAAATTAAAGACTTTAATTGATTCTGCGTTGTTTTCTCGCCATAATATATTTTGATATTTTAGATCCTCTTGATTAATTAAAATCTGCCTGTACATTTTTTTGATGTCGGCTGCCAGTACATATTTGTGCGATCGAAACCTCAGCACAATATCAAAGAGATTTTCTTGGATCGTAGGCCCGACGCATAGACACTCATTTAATGAAACTCCCTGTTCGGGCTTAGCCGATGCGTCAAAAACCACCCGAATTTTTTTGTCTTTATACACCGCGTGATGTGGTAAGAAATATTTTGGCCTTATGGACTTATCGATTCCCATATGGCCGAGGTTAACATATTCGTGTATAAATTCACAATATGCAATTTTTAAATTGTGATTTTGCTGAAAGCGATATTCCAAGGATTTTAAACGTTTTTCGGCGATTGTTTCGGTTTTTCCCAATTTGTGCATGCAATCTTTAAACGGTAGCCGTACGACGAAACGGCCTTTGTCATCCCGGATCGTAGTGGCCTTAAAATAATTTTCGCAATATTGTTCTTCACGCGAAAATCTTTTTTGAGACGGGAGTTCCTCTAACTCCCAAAATTTTGATAATTGATCATTTACACTGATAGCGCAGATATGGTTTTTAGCTTTTGCGATCTTTGGCTGAAATAGCCCTGAAATTATCCATCCGAATTTTGTTTCTTGTAAAATGGGATGCCCTTTGCCGAGGGTCATTGTCTTTGGTTTCAATAAATGGTAAAATATACCTGCCCCTAAAAGAATATCAATAGGTCCCGCCTGGTTAAAAGTTGGGTCGGCTAATAAAATATCTCTTTTTATATGCAGATTATCAATTGGAAATGAAACTATTGGAATCTGATTGGTAATATTGGGCAAAATTAAAAATTGTAATTTACTTTCAAAAGTGTTATGTCTTGAATTAAGTACCGCTTCTGTACGGTAATTTACTTGTGTCACCCTTTGATTTATACCTGCAATGGATAATTCATATGTTTCCAAGGGCAATTGCAGTTTTTTGGCTAACCTTTGTGTTATAAAATTGTTTTGACTACCTGAATCTAATAAAGCTCTACATTTGTGAACGTTTCCAAATCGATCATAAATATTGACGACAGCTGTTGATAATAAGACGATACTCGAATCATTGAAATAATTAGGCGCCACCCGGTTCTGCTTTACCGAGTCCCTCGGTATATGGGTCATGGTTTCCCGGCCACCCTGAGTGATATTAGACACATTGCCTGTAAAAGTTGTCCCTAATGAAGTGGTTAAATGGTTAGAATTAGAGGGATTAGAATGATCTTCCGAGAATTGTGTGAAGGTTCGGTTATCGTTATTGACGCTGCTGCTATTTTTCGAGGGAAAATGTAAGAGGGTGTTATGTTTTAAGCCACATTGCTTGCATTGTCCAAAAATGCAAGCGTTCGAATTGTGACCTGCTTTCAGGCAATTAACACACCGATTAGCCCCTTTAATGACTTTATGACGTTCCAAAGGACATAAATTTAAAAAATCTTGACAATGGTAAATGGGATGAATTTGCTTGTTACACAAGAAACATTTTTTTGAATGTTCAGACGCTGTTGCCGCAAAGCGAACTTGTTTCCTTTGATCAAAATTTCTTGAATTGACTATTTGATTGTTATCGTAAAGTAATTTTTTTGATTTAATACATGAATTGTTTAAAACGTTACTGTACTCTAAGAGAAAACCTTTAAGTTCGGAATACGTAGATACTTTAACAGACTTAAATTCTAATTCAAACGCTTTTCTTGTATCTGTGTCTAATTTAACTAATAAAATATTGAATAACGGAAAATTCCACTCATCTGTAGGAAATCCTAACAATTTCAATGATTCAACGTTTTCGTCAAACGTATTGATAAGCTGTTTTAATGTACCCGTTGATTCGTTGTATACCTTAGGGAATGCCATTATTTGATCCCAATACGCCGTTGCCAAACGTCGTTTATTATTGTATTTGTCCATTAATTTATTGTATGCCATGATATAATGTTCTTCCGCGACTGGAATAGATTTAATAAAAGATTTTGGCTTGACACTAAGCGAGGTCAGCAAATATTGAAATTTTTCCATGTTTGACAGCGAAGTATTGTTGTGAACTAAACTGTGAAATAAATCTCGAAACGATAACCACATTTGAAACGTTCCGTCAAACATAGGAAGCTGTAATTTAGGAAGTTTTACATTGGACTTAGACTCCCGTGTTACGTCATTACTAGACGCTGAACCATTACTGACCGTTTCGACCGCCGTATTGTCTAATCCAAAAATTTTCGCGTAACTAGTTTTAATTGCATAATAATAGTTATCACACTCTACCCTAGCCCTTTCGTGTTCAGCCGCGTCAAATGTTTTAGCCTTAATTTTTTTTGTCATTATTTGTTGCTGAATATGTTGAAATTCATTAAATAAACCTTGAACTTGTTCATATCGAAATTTAAAGGGTATGTGAACAGTGTCATCAGTCTCTGCTTGAAGAGCAATGTCTCGCGTTTCCTTTAAACGATTTTTTGCCGTATCTAATGAAACCTCTAATGCTTGTATTGCTTCCGCCATTGTTTATAGTGCAAATTGTGCAGGTAGCAAACAAAAAAAAAATAAAAAAATGCTTGTCTGGCTGTTTTAAATAAATGCGATTTAACCAGTTTTTAAAAATATTAAGTGTTTCGTACGATTAAAGAACTTTATGGCACAAATAGAAACTTGCAATAAATTATAAGGATTAGTGTTAAGGAATTGGTGGACCCACCGGATTTTATCGGCTGATTGTGAAAGTTTCCAATTCGATGATTGTGGCTGTTGCCACTTTGATGATTGCTGCGTGTAGATTGTGGCTGTTGCCACTTTGATGATTGCTTTTGTGTAGATGTAGACTGTTGCTACGTTGATGATTGCTTTGTGTAGATTGTAGACTGTTGCTATGTTGATGATTGCTTTGTGTAGATTGTAGACTGTTGCTACGTTGATGATTGCTTTGTGTAGATTGTAGCTGATGCCACTTTTATGTAGATGTAGACTGTTGCCAATTAATTGCCCACATCCGGTTCGAAGGACCAAAAAATGTTGTAAATTGTTGTGACGTTAATTGTTGTGAATTAAACTGGCTTGATGAACCATAAATGAGGTTGTAAATTGAATCCTTGATGGATCACGAATTATTGATGATTGTGCAATTTGATTGAAACACTCACTTAATTAAAATAACACAACTTTATTAACTATGTACAATAAAAAATGTTGCCCAGAGATCTGCTAATCCTGAAGCGAACATGTTAATCTTACGACTGCTTAATGTTGACTCTTAAAATATGTGCAAGAAGTAAAATTTATACTCCCTTAAATCAAGTGGCTGTTGCGCCGTAGGCAAACAGTTATGCCCGCCCTTAGGGTTGACAGCCAATCAAGGATGGACATTATTTGTAACATTGAAATGTCATCCTAGGACTATAAAATAAATAGGTATACAATTGATCATAAAAATAATACTACTTAACTATAATATTAACAGGTATAAAATTGACCAGTTGGTGAGTCGATAATTTTGCTCTCAAGTGTATATTTAAAAAAACTTGATTTTTAACGAATTTATTAAACCATTTATAAACTTTTTCAGTGTATGTTATAATATTATGTATCGTTAAGATTAAAATGAACAAAACTATACTTACATTTTAAACGTTTATATTGTCTGAAATAAATTCGTGTGGTTAAACGCTTTCACTAAACCCAAAATAAATCTTACAAATGTAGTTAAGTTGATCAAACGTTACTTTAAAGCAAATATTTTGTTACATATATTTTTGTGTAAATAAACGTTTCTAGTATACAACATATGTAGGCAACCCATGCATACCTCCCGCCTCTGTATCACAATAAATAGCCCTATGTAAGGATTTCTTAATAAGGCAAAATTACTAGCCATGGAAACACTTGTCTTACATGCACAAAGGCGCGTCTATTTGGAATTTTTGAAGGGATACAGGTGGTCCACTCTGCGAAAAGTAAGCAGTGGGCTCCACTACTTACTTTTAGCCTGTTCTGTGCTTTTAGCAGGAGATTTTTTATAAAATTTAACATTTTATCGTTTATTAAACATTTTATTAATTTAATCTATTAACGTTCTTTAAAACCGTTTATAATTTGTCACAGATACAAGAATAAATTGTGTTTAATATAAACGTTTAATAGACTTGTAAATTATTCGTAAGTAATATCAAGAAGCATGAGTGCTGGTGGCAACAAAAATCCGAGTCGAAGAGGAGGATTTTTGCACCTGCACGAATGGTTTTTGTTAAAAAATCTTACTTAGCATTGTGTTTTTTCGATTTTTTTCACAGGAAAAATTAGATGCCCGAATGGTATTTGACAAGACTATTTCATGAGTAACAGTTAACAATTAAAATATAAATTGCAATTTTTGGTGACAACAGCTGTTAAGTTTTGCTGCGGGTAAACTCGAAAAAACTGCTGACAGGTGCTATCACAAAGTTTTTTCACCTAAAAACCATTTGTAATTTAAAATTGCGCGTTTGTGATTGGTGGAAATTAAGACGAGGGAAATAGTCGTAAGTAATATCATAAGGGCATCTAATTTTTCCGAAAAAAATCGAAAAAACACGTTGCTAAGTAATATTTTAACAAAAAGCATGAGTGCTGGTGGCAACAAAAATCCGAGTCGAAGAGGAGGATTTTTGCACTTGCACGAATGCATTTTGTTAAAAAATATTACTTAGCATTGTGTTTTTTCGATTTTTTTTACAGGAAAAATTAGATGCCCGAATGGTATTTGACAAGACTATTTCATGAGTAACAGTAAACAATTAAAATATAAATTGCAATTTTTGGTGACAACAGCTGTCAAGTTTTGCCGCGGGTAAACTCGAAAAAACTGCTGACAGGTGCTGTCACACAGTTTTTTCACCTAGAAACCATTTGTAATTCCGCGTTTGTGATTGGTGGAAATTAAGACGAGGGAAATAGTCGTAAGTAATATCATAAGGGCATTTAATTTTTCCGAAAAGAATCGAAAAAACACGTTGCTAAGTAATATTTTAACAAAAAGCATGAGTGCTGGTGGCAACAAAAATCCGAGTCGAAGAGGAGGATTTTTGCACCTGCACGAATGCATTTTGTTAAAAAATATTACTTAGCATTGTGTTTTTTCGATTTTTTTCACAGGAAAAATTAGATGCCCGAATGGTATTTGACAAGACTATTTCATGAGTAACAGTTAACAATTAAAATATAAATTGCAATTTTTGGTGACAACAGCTGTCAAGTTTTGCCGCGGGTAAACTCGAATAAACTGCTGACAGGTGCTGTCACACAGTTTTTTCACCTAGAAACCATTTGTAATTCAAAATTGCGCGTTTGTGATTGGTGGAAATTAAGACGAGGGAAATAGTCGTAAAAAAACACTTACCACCAATAAACCGGTCAATATATATGAAATTTCAACGTTTCCTAGGGCGGTCATTCTGTCGTAAACTTTATTTATACAAAAGTTATTGTTTGAAATTAAGCTTTTATAAATTATAAATTATAATATAAACTATATATCACCAATATGTGTTGCTTGGGGAATAATAAACCCATTTTTCACGTTGCTAGGCATCAGTGATTGGCTAATTTCAATATTCACTCTGATTTGAACCAATTAGGAATTTAAATGGGAAAAGTGAGATTGAAACAGATGTCAGTTTTTTATAAACACGAGGGGCGACCATATAATGATCAATAAAATCGGAAGGTTGTAATAAATTTTGTTATTATTCAAAATTATTTAATTGAAGCATAGTAGATATGCAATCGGGATAATGCGCATTATATCTCGTATATAAATATGGTACCATTTCGTCACCTGAGTATTGATTTGTTCTATGTTCAATTAGTCCAGTCATCTAGGCATTTCACCTCGGAATCTAACGAAATAAGCTGAATTTTTGTACAAACCTTTATTTTAGCATTGCAAATTTTGTCTCAAAAGTCACATATGAAAACGTGTGAGCGACCTTAGATATTCAAGGTCAAAGGTCGCAAAAATTAATTTTTTGAGAATATCTCCTTTTCTCTGCTTCCTATCATATTTGCATTTATTATACAAGTTGTAGAGAATAAAATTCTCTAGAAATTTTGTCTAAAACTTTTTTTTATACGTCTAATCGTTTTTGAGATAGAGGGCGCAGAGTGTGGAGCGCTCAACCATACGTACCTAACCTTCTTTATCTCTGCGTACCTTTAGCGCAAGGTAAATCATGAATTCCAATCTATTATACCGTTTTTTTTAATTAATTATTTATTAAATATTACTTAAATAACAATTTAAAACCTTATATTTATTTTTATATTTTTTTTTTAAACAGATAGTCATTAAATATTACTTACTTTTTACATACAAATAATTATTATATATAATTATAATTAAATAATGAAGTGAATCATTCTAAATATATTCTAATGTTATTCTAATTAATAATAAATGCATTTTAAGAAGAAAAGACATTAAATTAATTTGCCTTGAATATGTCTCTGGTCATCTCTTGGATCCAGATATTGCTTTTAAAATAACAGACCTGGAAATACTATAGTGAGCTTGCTATAAATAAAAAGGTTAGGGATACCTATATTTAAAGCAAGTTGTGACCCTAGGTATAGGTCTAGGGTTGTGACAGATAATATTCATAATATTTTAAAGGTTAACATGGCTGATTTGTGTTTTATTTGTAATAAGTTACTATCTGAAGGTGATTCTGTGACTTTTGTGCGCGGTATAAAGACTTTAAAAGAAACAATTATTGAGAGAAATAAACATAAACTACCTAAATACTTTGACTTCTGTGAACGTTCATTGTCGAAAATTGTACGCTATAGCGTACTATTGTAAAATTTCAGCAGCAAAATGTCGCCTTGAAGAGACTGAACCTTCAACGTCATCAACTGTACCTCGTAAAAAAGGGAATGATGTGTTTGATTTTAAAATATTTTGCTTATTTTGTGGTGAAGTCGCAGATGAGGCAACAAAGGCAAAAAAATCTGCAAAGTACAAACGCGTTATAAGTAAGTTTTTGAAGATATGACAATGAATGTCAATGATAACGAGGAGAGTGATGATGAGAATGAGTCTGAAATTGCTGGCCAACCTGAACAAGATGAGGATGAAGAAGATAAAGATTAATAATAATAATAATAATAATTATAATATTGATATAAATAAAAACATTTTTTCCTACTACGATCCAATAATCCTTCATTAAAATTAAATTAAAATATAAGATATATATAATGATAAAATATATTTGATTTAAAAGAAAAATAAATATAAATTTTTATTTTAGTAATATTTATTATATTATTAATTTAAAAAAACGGTATAATAGTTTGGGATTCACGATTTACCTTGCGCTAAAGGTACGCTGAGCGCTCCACACTCTGCGCCCTCTATCTCAAAAACAGTTTGACGTATAAAAAACTTTGTATATAAAATTTGTAGAGAATTTTATTCTCTACAACTTTTATAATAAATGCAAATACGATAGGAGGCAGAGAAAACGAGATATTCTTAAAAAACTGATTTTTGCGATCTTTGACCTTGAATATCTAAGGCATATGCGACTTTTGAGACAACAAGTTTTGAGCGACGTCTAAATTTTTTTTATCTATTGAAACTCAAATACTTTAGACTTATTTTTTTTATTTGATCTCCAAAATCAAAAAAATTTCGAAAAAATACTACAACCCTAATTTTATGGTTAAATAAAATCCTTTTGTTAAGAAGTGACATTTCTTTGAATTTATTATATAGGTAGGGGCGGAAAATTTTTATTAGACCCGGGGCGCATTACCAATGCCTATAAGCATTAGGTACACTATAGTGGACAATAATTTAAATACTGCGTATTACGTTAATGATTAACATGATATAAATTTATAGGGTAAACCACATAGTTATTGGACAATTAATTAAGGAATATTATTTATTTAAAACTTATATATGCTGTTGTTTTAAAGATTTTAGTTTTTTTCTTATAAATATAGAAAATGGATAGTTCGTTTGTTTAAACTTTATTTCCGTTTACTTCAAATTTGAATTTTTATAAAAACATGCAAAAAAGTATAGTAGGTAATTGGACATTTTATATAGTAATTTGACGCATGGTCCATACAATTTTTATATAAACATTTGCATCAAATAAGTAACATAAATTGTTAAATATTTTTTAAAGATAAATTGCTATTTTAGGTATTTTTTTTATTTCGTTTTTGTAAATATCATATTATTCATATATTTCTTTCTCGGATTCCTGATCCCTTTTTTGGATTCTAAAGGTAACTACTAATTCCTTGGTCTGACTTCTGAAATAGTTTGTTGCAAATATCATTAAGTGTGGTATCTCTAGTTTGTAAAGCATTTATAATGTTTAGGGCGGAACAGGATATTAATCATTTATTTCTTTCTCGGATTCCTGATCCCTTTTTTGGATTCTGAAGGTAACTACTAATTCCTTGGTCTGACTTCTGAAATAGTTTTTTGGAAATATCATTAATTAATCTAGTTTTTGAAGAATTTATAATGTTTAGGGGGAACAGGATGATTTATATATATATATATATATATATATCTAATATTTTTTCGGGTGGTATGTTAAAAGTATTTTTCGAATTTATTAATTTTGTTGCCATTAGTTTTTTACGTTCTCTATCATGTACCTATTTAAATCACTGTTATTTTGCAAGATGTCCTGTGACGAAAAAATCACTATATTACATACTCTTTAAAAATGAATTAGTCAAAAATGTCATAGCGAAAAAGTAACCACAGACATTTAGCAGTCAGTTCCTATGAAATATTATTCGCTTCAGTTTTTGAAATATAATCAATTTTACATATAATATGAAATTGACTACTAACTTTTATAGTTTTTGACGGTCTTTTCGGATTTAGGGGATAATTTTACATAAGAATTTGGTGGTATAAGTAAGGGATGCAAATAGGGTATGATATTGGACACATGTCCAATAAAAGAAATTTATATTTTTATCAACCAGTAATTGGACACTGGCCATTTTACTGTTTACTGTTTTTATTAATTAAAATTAAAACGCATTAAAGTGACAATATTTAAACCATGAGAAACACGTTTTAGAAATATTTTTTATTGTAATTTAAACACAGCCCTGCTCTTAACAAAAAAAAAAACAAAAATCTTACCACCGAAGTAATGTGCGAACTTTTTGTCCTATATTGGACCCAAAATAAAGTAGTTCTATATTTAACCGATTGGGATATTTATAATTTTATACAGCGTCATCTGATGATTTGACTTTAAGGTAACTATTTATAGAACTCTTGTTTTTACAGTATTAATGTTAATTGTCCAATAACAATAAAGTACTACACTAAACTTTTTAAATATATTAAAATAGGTTTAATAGCGGGGAATTATTGTTTTCTATTTGGCCAATGAAAATAATATCAGTTTTCTTTAATTTGTTAATTTCCAAGCACTCCAATAAATTCAGTTTCATACCTTTGTTTTTTATTTGTAAAATTTCAAAGTTAGTATTGAAATTATGATTGTCATTTATAAGATGCTTGGCAAAGGTGGAATCTGTTTTGTGGTTTATAAATGATTTCCCATGTTCGTTTATTCTAGTTTTAAAGCTACCACCTGTTTGTCCTATACGTATACGTTTTTGGAAATCTGCACAATTTAATTTGTAAACTCCTGATTTATTATATTTTCTTGCCTTATCTTTATTATTTTTAATGAAATTTCTTAAATTGTTGTTGGTTTTAAATGTGTGTTTTATGTTGTTTTTGTTTAAAAAATAACAAAACTGTCCATTTCAGATAATTATCTGAAATAGATTTCAAATACGAGCTAAATTTAATTAAACAAATAGCTGTAAATAATGGATACAATCAACAATTAATTTATAGCATTTATAATAAAAAATACATAAAATAGCAATCAACCAAATATTCTCAATAACTAAGAACCTTATTAATATTTACATCACTCTTACATACTTAGGTACTAATACCTATGTACTTAACTACACTAATTTAACATATTTTATATTTAAAAGCCACTAGTTGCCTGAAATAATAAAATTGGTCGTTTTTGCATGGTTAAAAATCACTATAGATTATGAACTGATGTAATAGATATATTATTTGCCTATTTATTTTATCTTGAAAATCAATAATAAAATGTTAGTTAGTGACTTTTGGCAGGGATATGACGATTTTATCTACTATTGCGGTCAAAATACTATTTTATCTACGATTTTAAGTAGATGAAAGGCAACTTTAGCAGCTGATATCGAAAAAAATAATAAAAACAACTTACCTGTTCCCAAAATCGAGCAAATAGTGCCTACGAATAAGGCTATAGACATTTTGTAATTTGCAGCAAAAGATTATGCCCAATAATATTTTTTTCACTCGCTTTTTAACTGAATTATTTATTCCTTTATGCATATGCATTTAAAAATATCAAAACATATATAAGTATTATTTAAATTTTTTGTACAAAAACAAAATTATTTTTGAAAAACTAGGTAATTATTTTACGATTAATACTTACTAAAAATAAATATTTAAGTAATTGTAAATTCTATTATACAAGGTGTCCCTAAAGTTATTGGCATAAATCTAGGAAAAGATTGAGCAAGTTAAAATAGGATGAAAACCTAAATAAATATTTTTCCTAATTACTTATGTTTCCAAGATACAGGGTGATAAAGTGTTACTTATCATATCAGTTTTTTTAATATAACTTCCACTATGGTAGACTTGGAAAGGTGATATTTTGCTAACAGTCACTTACTACCAAAACACATATTCACACATAATTACAATTGTTCGAGTGAACGCAGTGTCGTAGAAACAGGGGTTGCCTAAGCTTATTGTCCCATACAAACTTTGAGGTTAGGTTTTTATACCATTTGATGGAATTTTTCGATTACTCAGTTCGGCTACCATTAACAAGGTATACTTCTCAAACTTCGATAAAATAAACCGTTTCCGAGATATCCGAGATTACAATAATTGTTATATCGCATTAAAGGACTATGATAACAAATTTTTTAATTGAAAAAACTACAATTTTTTTTAATATGACGGTCAGGGCAAAAAGTCCCGAGGCTCATGGAATGCCCTTTTTAGTTTTTTCAATTAAAAAATAAAATTTGTTATCATATACCTTTTAATCCTTTTAAATAATGTGATATAACAATTATTGTAATCTCGAATATCTCGGAAACGGTTTATTTTATCGAAGTTTGATACACCTTTTTAATGGTAGACGAACTGTGTAACCGAAAAATTGTATCAAATGTTATAAAAACCTAACCTCAAAGTTTGTATGGGACAATAAGCTTAAAGCAACCCCCGTTTCTACGACACTGTGTTCACTCAAACAATTGTAATTATGTGTGAATATGTGTTTTGGTAGTAAGTGACTATTCGCAAAATATCACGTTTCCAAGATTACCATAGTAGAAGTTATATTAAAAAAACTGATATGATAGGTAACACTTTATCACCCTGTATCTTGGAAACATAAGTAATTAGGAAAAATATTTATTTAGGTTTTCGTCTTATTCTGACTTGCTCAGTATTTTCCTAAATTTATGCCAATAAGTTTAGGGACACCTTGTATATTATATATTATATATTATATATTATATATTATATATTATATATTATATATTATATATTATATATTATATATTATATATTATATATTATATATTATATATTATATATTATATATTATATATTATATATTATATATTATATATTATATATTATATATTATATATTATATATTATATATTATATATTATATATTATATATTATATATTATATATTATATATTATATATTATATATTATATATTATATATTATATATTATATATTATATATTATATATTATATATTATATATTATATATTATATATTATATATTATATATTATATATTATATATTATATATTATATATTATATATTATATATTATATATTATATATTATATATTATATATTATATAATATAAAATATAAATTATATATTATATTATACAGTGTGTCCGTTAAGTCCAGGAACATAAGATTATTTTGAAAACGGTACACTGAAACACGTCAACTATGTTATTTTTCTAGCAATATTTTAGCCTATGTAGGTAGTTGTTGCGCCACAATCGAAGTAAGTTTTTTTTTAAATTACAACCCTTTATTTTGTTGCATTTTTGGATAGCTACCGTTGTCCCAAATATATTTATGTGCCACATGTGGAGGGTTACATAGGAAAATTTTTGAGAAAAGCAGGTTTTTGCGGCGAAATGAGATTTTGGTATTTTGGAAAACTAACACAAAAATTGTTTACAGGGTGTCTGGTATTTAAGTTGACTTTTTTGTCACTTTAAATAACAAAAACTTTCATATTTCAAACAAAACTACCATCAGAGCTGTGCGGTACTCGAGTACTTCTTAGTCCAGAGTACATTTTAAAAAAAGTACTTGTAGTTGTACTTATTTATTTTAAAAATGTAACTTGGACACGAGTACATTGGTTGTACTCGAGTAAATTTTTTGTACTCGAGTACATTCTTTGTACTCGAGTACATAATTATAATGCTTTAGCAGCTAAAGTTTAACGGTTCCGCAATATTCGGAATAAATCCTCGATATGGGCAAGTTGGTAAAATATCATTGTGGTGCCCTACTTTATAGAGATATTACATATTACAAGAGATAGTGCCCTTTTTTATTTCTGGTAGTGCCGTCATAATGTCATATGTAACGTTTTTTTTTTAAGAAATTTGAAATTATTCTGCAATACAGAATCTGCATTAGTATTATTTTAAGTTTTTTGTTTTTTTTATACTAGGGTAAGTAAAACTTTAAAAATTATTTTGTATTTGATTACCAACTTGATTAAGTTTTTGTTATATTTGGTACGCTTAAAAATTAGGTTATATTTTTGCATTCAACCTTGTTTTTTGCAGTTAATTTAATTTAATTTCGTGCTTGCAGTTAAATAAAGTTTAGGCTATTTAGGTATTAAATAAAATATATAATAAATTACTTGCATGAATAGGTATGCCTATAGGTAGGTAATAAAGGTTATATGTAAAAGAATAGTTAATCTATTTTAATTTCTGTTAAAAAATTCAAATCATAAATAAATACGTGTATTAAAGAAATATAAAAATGAAGTTTTTTTTAAATATCCCTAAGTGACCTAAAACTGATATTTTGTTTTGTTTAACTTTTTACAACTTTTTTTGCTATGTAGATACTGAAACCTAAATTACATTTCAATAGTTTTTGGTAAAAGTACTTTGTACTTTGTACTTGTACTCGTGAGTACTTTTGGATCTTTTTGTACTCAAGTACATTTTTTTCAAAGTACTTGTACTTTTACTCGAGTACCTACTTTTTTATTGTACTCGGAACAGCTCTGACTACCATACAATTTTCATTTATTTCGACACAAAATAATACTTTATTAAAATGCTGCAGCATTCCTTATACCTAAAAATGAATATTTACAGAGTTATTACAAAAAATGTGAAAAAAACCCTTATTTTTTTATTAATATTATAATAGTAGTATGCGTTCGATTCTCTTTTATTTCGTATACGTATATTTATGAAGTTATGTCAATATCAACGTCTCTGATAATTGTGTTATAATGAGTAATAATAATTAAAATATGCTAAAGAAGTATCGGGTTTTCGCAACGCGTTTGCCATCTGGTGGAGTTCGATAGCATTATAGTTTTTTCACAAAAGATAGGACAAATTTTGTTCAATTGCATAGCTAAATCGCGCACGTTATTCGTGTTTTACGTTGCAAGGAAAAAACTAAAAAACTGGTTTAGTACTCGATTTCGATTGATTATGCCTTATATCATTGATCAACGCTTATAAGCTTATATAGTTACGTTAGTGTGTGTATTTTATCTAAGGGGTCATGGTGAATTATTGTGTTTTTAATTGTAAATAAAATTCAAGAACTAAATCGTTGCATTTTCATGTATACTATAGGACCTATATTATAGTATACCTATAGTATAGGTACTATACAATATACTACTGATAACTAAACCTAATAAAATTTATATTTAGGTTTTGAAATTTTTAAGAAATTAGTATAAAATTATTGTTGCACAAACATAACCTTAAAATCAAACATTTTTATATTTGAGTCCTCTAAAAAACGCCGACAGCTGCATTTTAAACAACAAAATATACCTACGAATTCATGGCAACATAATATTATATATAATACATAATATAATGGTATTCTACCGTTGATTGGAGACTTTCTTAATCAACACTTTTAATAATGCTGTTTGAATTTAGACGACTTATTTGTTTGAAGATTATTACTGAATTGAAATGTTTACACTTTTCTTTATTGCATCTAAAAGATATAATTTATATTTACAGGGACTGTATGACATTTATTTCTTCATTTGGATTAACACTGTTTATTGGAAAACTCAACCCAGGAATTCCTTTCGAAATACACCCAACAACACAACAAATCGTGCCAAGGTTTTTTCCGATTTTTTTTTTTAACATTTTCAGGCTTTATTCTCAAAAACATTTATTTGTAAAATTTGACAGCTGAAAATTAAAAGTTGTAGTTTTGTTACGATGATAACGGCCGAGTGGTGGCGCTACTAGCGATGCTTCTTTAGCGTATAATCAAAATATTCTAAACATATTTTATACATATGGCGAGTGCGCAAAAGTTTTAGAAAGAATACTAGGAATTTTTAATGTATAATATCAGTATTGTGTGTTGGATTGTTTTTATTTCGTATTAAACAACGTTAAAAGAATTATTAATTTAAAATTTAACAATTATATTAAAAAAAATAAACAAATAGGTAACTCAAATAAAACAAATCTAAAGTAATTGTTCAATGTATCGCCCGTGTTGTTGACGACATATATATATATTGATACGTCGCATTTTTCATTAAATAATATTCGCAAATCTTCCGAAACCCTTCTAGAACAATGTGCCGGCGCGACATCCAATTGGTACCAAGAAAGAAACCTTAAAGGCAGTTTATCCAAAAATTCGCTTACCGTCGAAATTAATATTTGCAGGTACTTTTCTGATGGCAGGTTCTATTCGTACATACAAATTAAAAATTTATCCTTCATCAACAGATAAAAAACGTTAAAACTGAATTTTTGTTGGAAATTCCCTTGCCGAACCAAAAGCGTTGATTTCTTGAATTAACAATGCCTTCTCTGGAAAATTTGGCTTCGTCTGTCCATATAATTTTTCCCAGAAAAGAGTTGCAAAGTCCGTGCAAAACTGCTGCCTTCTTTGAAAGTCTGCATCTACAAGGCCTTGCACTTTTGGGAACCTGTAGTTGTGCATTCCGGTATCCAATGGGCAGATGTTCAAGCAATGCCAAGGGCAGCTTTAACTCCTCTGATGGACCCTTGGGGCTCTGCATTTAAAAACCCCAAGACGTTGATTTGATTGTCTTTGTTGCCTGTCACCAGTTTTTGCCTATTTCCTTTTACTTTTACTGCGCCATGATTAATAAATCTCCTTTCTATCGTCCGGAATTTAATTTTGGTGAGTTGGGTTAAATTGAGATACCTCTCATTAAAAGTTCTTATTTTCCTTTCTAAAACTTGTAACAAGATATTTCTGTTTAACTTTTAAAAATAAAATACTTTAATAAAATTGAGTTTATTATGCACATAACACCATCTAGCGGCAAAGGAACATAAGCACGTTTGCCGTGTTTTTACCCATTTGTTCTGTGATTTTCCGGCATTCTGTCATTATTAGTTTGACAGTGAATTAAATAAATTTTGTTGAAAAGGTGCCAATAAGACCGTGGAAAAGAGGTAGGTCATTAGCCTATTGAGTATTTATTGTATTGCCCTAGCTCATGTCGGCTCTCCACTGAGTTAAACAGTATTGCTTGGCCTTCCAGCTGGTTGTTAACAAACTGGCTTGGCGCAGAACTATCTTGGCCCTCCAGATAGTTTTGGGGCTGTATGTTGGTGACTCTTTATTGGGGATTTGTTATTAATGACTTATCCGTTTGCTATTGTTGGTTGAGCTCATACCAGGGGTACGCGTTATTTATTACTTGACATAAATGCTCATAAATATTTATTTTGTTTTAGGTTTAGGGCTGGTCTGTCTCTCTATGCCAATGCGCCGTAATTCACTTAATTGCTGAAGGTATCTAAGGTAGAATTAAATGTATATTTTAAATTTTGTAACAATTCAGAAGTGGGATAGACAGATTCAGACTGGCATTGACCTTAAGCATTCATTATTTTCGTAAACTAAATGTATACGTACTTTGTACTGTTTTGCGCAGTTTTCATTTGTTTTGTTGTATTTTGGCAAAGATATTTGTGATATTACCTGTGTATAATTTGTGATTAGAGAAAGTGCAAGTGACGTTGAAATGGCGCCACCGAGGGGTATGAAAAGAAGGGCAGTAACCCAAGCTAGCCTGATCATGTCAAAATCACAGCGAGACGATGAGAACTCTGGAACATCTGAAGCAAGCAGACCAAGCTCCGATACTGCCATTGAACCAGTAGATGTTCTTCGTCAGTTTACTGATGTTATGGCTAACTTTTTGGAGACATCACATCATCGTCCAAGCAATGCCAGCACCGGATCTGAAGCCTTGCCTGATTTTGATCCAAGTAAGCCAGATTTTTCTAGCGAAAAGTGGTGTAAGAAGGTAGATGAGTGTAAAGCTGTATTTCATTGGACAGAGGAGTCTACTATCTTCTTTGTAATTAGAAAATTCAAGGGGATGGCTAATCTTTGGTACAAAAGCTTGCCAACTATGATGCTAACATGGCAGGAGTGGAAAACACAACTACAGGCGGCATTTCCAAGTCAGACCGATTACCATGCACTGTTGCAACGTATGATGGCTCGTGTAAAGAAACCAGAAGAAAACTATACTACTTATTACTATTGTAAATTGTCCTTATTGAATGAGTTAGAAATAACAGGTAGTAATGCTGTATCATGTATAATTGGTGGGATTTCTGATGTCGTAATAAGGACGGGTGCGAAGGCTGGCAGTTATCAAATTCCTGAAACGTTATTTTGTTATTTAAGTAGAGTGTCTGATGAAACAGATGGACCTAATGCCGAAGATGAAGATGGAGTGGTTCTGAGCGATTCTGAGGAAGAAGTGCTTCGGGACGAAGCAATATCTCAGGATGGCCGAATGTAACAAGATATTTCTGTTTAACTTTTAAAAATAAAATACTTTAATAAAATTGAGTTTATTATGCACATAACACCATCTAGCGGCAAAGGAACATAAGCACGTTTGCCGTGTTTTTACCCATTTGTTCTGTGATTTTCCGGCATTCTGTCATTATTAGTTTGACAGTGAATTAAATAAATTTTGTTGAAAAGGTGCCAATAAGACCGTGGAAAAGAGGTAGGTCATTAGCCTATTGTAACAAGATATTTCTGTTTAACTTTTAAAAATAAAATACTTTAATAAAATTGAGTTTATTATGCACATAACACCATCTAGCGGCAAAGGAACATAAGCACGTTTGCCGTGTTTTTACCCATTTGTTCTGTGATTTTCCGGCATTCTGTCATTATTAGTTTGACAGTGAATTAAATAAATTTTGTTGAAAAGGTGCCAATAAGACCGTGGAAAAGAGGTAGGTCATTAGCCTATTGAGTATTTATTGTTAGCGTAGTTGATTTTAATGAATTAGTAGTACATTGTCCCAATTTACGGTTCGCCGTTTGTGAATTACACGAGGTTAGATTTGGAGTGGTGCTCCCTCAGGTCTATTGCATAACCTAGATAATAAATATTGTATTGCCCTAGCTCATGTCGGCTCTCCACTGAGTTAAACAGTATTGCTTGGCCTTCCAGCTGGTTGTTAACAAACTGGCTTGGCGCAGAACTATCTTGGCCCTCCAGATAGTTTTGGGGCTGTATGTTGGTGACTCTTTATTGGGGATTTGTTATTAATGACTTATCCGTTTGCTATTGTTGGTTGAGCTCATACCAGGGGTACGCGTTATTTATTAGTTGACATAAATGCTCATAAATATTTATTTTGTTTTAGGTTTAGGGCTGGTCTGTCTCTCTATGCCAATGCGCCGTAATTCACTTAATTGCTGAAGGTATCTAAGGTAGAATTAAATGTATATTTTAAATTTTGTAACACTATTGAGTATTTATTGTATTGCCCTAGCTCATGTCGGCTCTCCACTGAGTTAAACAGTATTGCTTGGCCTTCCAGCTGGTTGTTAACAAACTGGCTTGGCGCAGAACTATCTTGGCCCTCCAGATAGTTTTGGGGCTGTATGTTGGTGACTCTTTATTGGGGATTTGTTATTAATGACTTATCCGTTTGCTATTGTTGGTTGAGCTCATACCAGGGGTACGCGTTATTTATTAGTTGACATAAATGCTCATAAATATTTATTTTGTTTTAGGTTTAGGGCTGGTCTGTCTCTCTATGCCAATGCGCCGTAATTCACTTAATTGCTGAAGGTATCTAAGGTAGAATTAAATGTATATTTTAAATTTTGTAACAAACTTTTCCGCACTCATATGTATAAAACATGTTTAGAATATCTTCATTAGTGTAATTATTATCATTCATTGTAACACATTTGTCAGAGACGTTGACATTGATATTACTTCATAAATACGAAATAAAAGACTATCCAACGCACACTACTCATATTAGAAATAAAAAAATAAGCGGTTTTTTCACATTTTTTGTAATATAAATATTCATTTTGGGAATGCTGCAGCATTTCAATAGAAAACATTATTTTGTGTCAGATGATGTAAAAATTGTATGGTAGTTTGGTTTGAAATAAGAAAGTTATTGGTATTTAAAGTGACAGAAAAGTCAACGTAAATACCAGACAGGGTGTCTGGTATTTACGGGTCTTTAAATCTTTTAAATACGTATTTAGTACTGAGTCATTCTATCATTTTTCACCAAATTTGATAAAAATTGAAAGATAACCTTATTGGATTTTCTTAAAACTTTCAGGGTGTGAAGGCCAATGCTTAGGATGAATTAAAACCACAATATTTAAACACTCTGAGGAATTAGGAAGGGCCATGTTGACCGGTTGGCATAAAAAATTACCAAATCGGTGTCTAAGAAAACCCTTTATAAATAACTAAGTTGTTTATTAATATTTTGTATCGCGTAATATTTTGTTTTAACCATAAAATGCCTAAACTTATACAAATGAGTCAATCCAAATGAAAACACCAAAAATGAATTTAAAATTGCGCTGCATGATATTTATTTTAATGAACAAATTTGAGAATGATCTTTTAGGTATCATATATGAAAAACCGTTGCCGAGATCGTGTCAATTTCTTACTCTCCTATAATAGGCTAAAACTTTTTTTCTGTGGCAATTATTGAAATGATTGTAATTTTATTTTACTGCCTAGTAAGTATGTTTTCAATATTAATTATTATTATCTAATTAGTTCATCTCATAAAAGAATGGTAAACCACTAAAAATTTGTAATAATTTGCCAATTTTAGTGATTTTTGTCTGGCTCCTGTGCCTATTCTGCTAAATCTAGAAAGTTGCTTTTTTTCAGGTATTAAGTACTTATACAATAGAAAACGTAACTAATATTTTCTTTATAAAAAAATTATTGAAACTTGATAATTTTCAAAATTAGCCAATTTTGCCCTCAGAAATCATTATGTTGAGAAAAAAATAAAAATCTGAAACTTTCAGGAAATGTAGTCCCCACCTTCATCTTTTCAGTCTAGTTAGTCTTGTTTTGTTATATTTATCCATGTAAAAGATATAATAATTTTTTAAATGCAGTTAATAAGCCATATATGCCATGGCTAACAATATATTGTTAGTTTTATTTATAATTTAAAATTTAGATGGCTTTGACTTAGTCAATTCATGTTTGGTAGAGAAATGTCAGAATTGTCAAAATATTTCATAAAATATTATTTGTGCGTATTTAAATTGTGATTTCAAAAAGTTTGCAAGTTTGCAAGTGTAATAAATGACGGAGTGTTCGAGATTCATGAATTTAATTGCAATTAAAAATGCAAGAACATATCATAATTTTGTACCTTTTTCTTATAAAAAAATTCAATTTCTAAGAAGTTTTAGATTGTTAAAAATAAGCAAGACCAAAAATATGTTTTATTTTAACCAGTTACCAAAAACTAAAATTTAAAGAAGTATTTACAGATTGTGTAAATTTTTTTCCAACACTAACATTTAAAATACATGTATTTTAAATGTTAGTGTTGTATGCATACATATGTAGGTACTAAAGGGATCAAAATAATAGAACAAGACTAACTTGGTTTAAATTGTAAAAGAAAGCGACAAAAAACTGCTTAACGCATTTTTTATAGGTTTAAATTAACTCTTTATTAATTTCCCTTATTATACTTTACGATATAAACCATAAGGATCTTCAATATATTTTTTACATTCTTCTTCTTTAAACACCAATTAGCCAATTAAATACTTCATTATAATGTATATAATATATAATCATATATACATATATATATATATATGATTATACAATACATAAAATATAACATAACTACCACATATATCAGAACTGTCAAAAATATTTCATAATTATTATTTGTAGTATTCCTTTGGTGATTTTAAAAAGTTTTGTATATAACATTATATGACATATTATGTTATACACAAAATTTACCAAAGAAATACGCACAAATAATATTTATGAAATTTTTTTGACAGTTCTGACATTTCTCTACCAAACATGAATTGACTAAGTCAAAAGCCATCTAAATTTTAAATTATAAATTAATTATATAAATAAAACTAACAATATCGCTTCTTAACTGCATTTAAAAAAATATTATATCTTTTACATGGATAAAAATAACAAAACAAGACCAACTAGACTAAAAAGATTAAGGTTGGGACTACATTTCCTGAAAGTTTCAGATTTTTATTTTTTCCTCAACATAATGATTTCTGAGGGCAAAATTGGCTAATTTTAAAAATTATCAAGTTTCAATAATTTTTTTAATAAAGAAAATGATAGTCTAGAAACTTAAAATAATAGTTACGTTTTCTATTGTATAAGTACTTGATACCTGAAAAAAAAATAACTTTCTAGATTTAGTAGAATAGGCACAGGAGCCAGACAAAAATTACAAAAATTGGCAAATTATCATGAATCTTTAGTGGTTTACCATTCTTTTATGAGATTAACTAATTGGATTATAATAATTTATATCGAAAAAACACTTACTGAACATTACAAAAAAATTAAAATCATTTCAATATTTGTCACAGAAAAAAAGTTCTCGACCACTATAAGAGAGTAAGAAATTGACACGATTTCAGATTTTTAAAGGGTGCCGATTAAAAGTAAAGAATCCAAAAATTAAAACGGCAACTGATTTTCATATTTGATACCTAAAAGATCATCCTCAATTTTTTTTATCAAAGTGTAAAATCAAGCAGCGCACCCCATTTGGTGTTTTTATTTGGAATGACTCAAATGTTTTTACAAATGCGGTTTTTTTAGTGCTAAATTTACGCTTCTTTTAACTGAAAATGTCAATTTTCTGCCATTGATATTATATAGTAGGCTATGAAAATTTGATTTGGTGTATACTTTTATTTATATTAATTATAAATATTGATTAAAATATAAAATGCGAAATTATAAAAAAGTATCCAAATTGCAGGAAATACCATCATAATTATGAAAATTTCCCATTTTTTGAAAAAAAAAGCATTTTTTCGTCCAGAGGGACTAAATGAAAATACTTCAAAATTTAACAGAATGTTCTCCTCAATATAAATTAAAAACTTCAACAAAAAAAATTTTGTGTATTTGCCTTGCTAGGAAGATACAATAGTTTAAAATACCATAAATTTTATAGAATATGGAATTATTTTCATGGTCTTTTTTATCAAGATGGCTTTGATAAAAAAATGCTATTTAAAGGTGTTTGAAAATTAAATAATTATTTTATAATTATAATAAACAAAATAACTATATATACATAACATATTCTCTCGGCGAATAATTCAAATTGCGTCATCAAATTCTGAACCAAGCACAGACATTACAATTATTGCGGTTTTCTTTTACGTATATAATCCAACCAACCGCTAGGTTAACCGAATGTCGAGAAATCGGAATTTGACATTCGACATTGATGAGGCAATTTGAAACATTCGTCGCGACTTTACATAATAATTAATATAAAATAAAACAAACAATATTTGTATTAATAACTTTATTAACGGATCAACCAGTTACAAATTACAATTTTTACAATAATAATAATTTTAAATTTCTTTTAAAGACAGTTAGGGAACAATCGAAAAAATCTAAATTTAAATCGTTTGCTTCAGAACAGATTCTACTTAAAGGCATAAATTTACTATAAGTGGTCTTTATATAAAATAAATGTTGCCCTGTATTTTTTAAAGAAACATTAAAATTTATTTGCTCTAAAAATTCTGGGCAATTAATAAAATTATTTAATAGTTTATATAAAAATACAATTCCAAATTCAGTTCTTCTCTTACTTAGTTTATCTAAATTGGCAACACTTGTAACTAAATCTAAAGAATAAGTACATTCAATGTTTAGTTTGTATGCGCAATATCGCAAAAATTTATTTTGTACTCTTTCTAGTTTAATATTATGGTTAACATAAAAAGGTGACCAAACAATACAACAATACCCTAAGATACTGCGCACGAAGGACATATAAACATTTTTTAAGCATTGAACATTATTAAAATCTTTAAAACTTCGTTTGGCAAATCCCAACATCTTTAATGATTTATTAACAATAAAATTAATGTGATAGGAGAATGTTAGTTTACTATTAAAATAAACACTTAAATCTTTTATATTAGTGACTTTTTCTAAAAAAATATTACTTAAAGAGTACGGAGTACGGAGTTCTATAAAAATTAATATATTTACACTTATTAACATTTAGGTTCATACAATTTTTTCCACCACAATTGTATTTGATTAAGATCTAACTGAATATCACAGCAATCCTTAAAAGACCTAATTTCTTTATATAATTTTAGATCGTCTGCAAATAATAAAAATTTGCAATATTTTATATCACAGCCTATATCATTAAAAAATAAATTGAATAGCAGGGGAGAAATATGCCCACCCTGTGGGACACCAGAGGTAACCCTAATTGTTCTAGACTTATACTGATTCTGAACTATAACAGTTTGAATTCTAGAATGTAAGTAACTTTTTAGCCATAGATAAAAATTTCATGTAACACCTAATGCCTTAATTTTTGCAATTTTTAATGATAAATTATAAAGCCTTGCCAAAGGTTTAGCTAAGGAAAATCAACAATTATTCAAAAATATTGAGGGAACACCATCAGGCCCCGAGCCTTTATTAACACAAAGTTGAGAAAATTCTTTAAATACATCACAATCAGAAATAGAACAGTTACTTAAATCTATGGCATTTTCAAAGTAAAAATCAGGTACATTTATATCACAGTTTTCAATATATACACAACTAAAACAGTCAGCAAAAAGATCTGCTATCTCCTTGGAATTTTCAGTCTCAAAATTATTGTATTTCATCCTACTAGGAATAAAATTGTTATCTTTTTTACTGTTTATAAAATTCCAGAACAATTTTGGGATACAATTAATAATAAACTCATAAAAATTAATATTATTTTTATAGCACTGGTTTGTTAGAGTTTTACATTGGCTTCTCAATTCACTAAATATCGTAAATACCAGACCATACGTTCAATTTTTCAGGATACTGAGCCTTTAAGTTTGGTTCCTGTACTAATTTTCAATAGATCAGTAACGGACAATAGCAGGCTTGTGCTTTCCAGAATTTATAGAAACGATAATTTTTTTTTAATATCGGCTATTTTAGGAATCGATGTATTTGAATCTTTCTCTACCATTGCGCAAATCATTATTTCTTTATCTCCACATCTACATCATATACATATAAATATATATATAACTTTAAATAATAACAATTATATATATATACAGTATGTCTCAGTATCTTGGAATCATATGGAAAACTTTTTTATTATTAATTTTAGGAAAAAAAGTTATTCTTCAAAAAAAGTTCTGCATGGTGTAAAACTTAAAATGCAACCCACAAATATTATTTTTTTTTAGTCGTATACGGGGTATGTCAAAAAATATGAATTTGGCTCAAGAGTAAAGTAACTTTATATTGGACAATATCGAAAATTGTTATAAAGAAAAGTTAATCAGAACTTAAAACTACGTTTAAATATGCAATTACATCCATTTACATTAAAAAAAATATTTTTTCTTTTTTGTCTACAATATCAATGCAAATTTAACTTAATCTAGGATTCACTGATAAACAAATGATTTGTTGATATTCTAAAACTTTTTGGCCTGCTAGATCCCCTGACTTAACTTAAGGTTTTCATGTTTTTTCTAATCATAACAGATAAATGTTCATTTAAAATAGAAAGATTAGTAAAAATTAACAAAACCTAATTTTTTAATGTAAATGTATGAAATTGCATATTTAAACGTAGTTTTTAGTTCTAATTAACTTTTTTTTATAACAATTTTTGATATCGTCAAATATAAAGGTACTTTACTCTTGCGCCAAATTTATATTTTTTGACATACCTCGTATACGACTAAAAAAAATTAATATTTGTGGGTTGCATTTTAAGTTTTACACCATGCAGAACTTTTTACTGTATATATATATATATATATATATATATATATATATATATATATATATATATATATATATATATATATATATATATATATATATATATATATATATATATATATATATATATATATATATATATATATATATATATATATATATATATATATATATATATATATATGTATATATACAAGGTGTCCCTAAACTTATTGGCATAAATTTAGGAAAAGATTGAGCAAGTCAAAATAAGACGAAAATCTAAATAAATATTTTTCCTAATTACTTATGTTTCCAAGATAAAGTGTTACTTATCAGTTTTTTCAATATAATTCTACTTATTGTAATCTCGAATATCTCGGAAACGGTTAGATTTATCGAAGTTTGAGAGGTACACCTTTTTAATGGTAGCCGAACTGAGTAATCGAAAAATTGCATCAAATGGTATAAAAACCTAACCTCAAAGTTTGTATGGGACAATAAGCTTAAGCAACTCCTGTTTCTACGACACTGCGTTTACTCGAACAATTGTAATTATGTGTGAATATGTGTTTTGGTAGTAAGTGACTGTTCGCAAAATATCACCTTTCAAAGTCTACTATAGTAGAAGTTATATTAAAAAAACTGATATGATAAGTAACACTTTATCACCCTGTATCTTTTAGACATACGTAATTAGGAAAAATATTTATTTAGATTTTCGTCTTATTTTGACTTGCTTAATCTGATCCTAAATTTATGCCAATAAGTTTAGGGACACCTTATATATATAATTGTTATTATTTAAAGTTAAAGTATCCTTTTTTGTGTTGCTGTTTTCAGCTAAGTAGTAGTAGTACGGTTGGGTAGGCTCGAAGCCTGACAATTAGACTCCATGGTCCTTACTTATCTTAATTTGTCTAATTTTAACTAGTAGTCAAAATGACTGGTACCAATTCAAATAGCAGAATCTTTACTATTTTAATTTAAAGGAGTGTTGTTTACGATTTCCATGTTTGGTTTGGCTTTATTGAGATTTATGGGTTACCGCTGTCTATTGGGAACTGTTGGTGATTAATTTGCTTACCAGATGGGGTTCTTTGTTAGTTGCGGTTACAAAATTTGCTTAGGATATAGAATTTGTATATTATTAATACCTAAGGTCATGCCATTTAGGTTATATTACTTAACCGGTTTAAGCAGATTTGGAGTTCAGGTGTTTGATGCTTGACAGTTATTGGCACGCGTTGGTTCTGTGATGGTAGTCCAGAATAATTATCGTATCCAATACCCTTACTCGCATCCTTTATCATAGGTAGAGCCCTTTGGGGCTTTATCCAGGTGGGGGTATGTGGCACCATTTTTTTAACTTGTATCTAGTAAATTGATGGTTTGGTAATATGAATGATCTCCGCTATCGTTGTAGAAGCACGGACACGTTAGATCTCAATCGCACCCTTTTTTTTAGGTAAAAGTCTGGCGCTTTATCCAGGTGTCGATGCTACGCAACTTTACCCCTTTTGCACTTTTTCTCACTTTGTTCTGGTAGTCTGATAGTTTGTGTAATCGATGTTTGGTATTGAAATAGTACCGCTATTTATGTATGTTGTACGGGCGCTTTAGAAGCAACTAGACACGACCTTTCGCCTCGAGGTGAAAATAAATTATGTAAGTATAAAAAACTTCATTCCTTATTAAAATGTCAAAGTCGGACTTTTTATTATTATTACTATTATTATTATTATAATTGTTATTATTAATATTATTATTATTTTACACAGCAAACGGAAAATTATAGAAGTGTATAGGATGACGCCACGTTTGAATATTGTTTTCTAAATCTCCCCACGGTATAGAGTTGTATTCGTCAGTCGAGCGTTTCAATACTCTCCACATTATAGAGGTCGTAATTTCACTTTTGAACTAGTATTAAAATGAAAACTACTTTATGCTTCAAAAAAACTATATACGACATGATTTTTTTCATTTTATTAATTAATTAAACTGTGTTGAAAATTTTTCCTAAAGGAATAATTGCCAATGGGCCATTAATTCATTTGTTCGTAGCTGCTACAATAACCTGCACTGGTGTATACTTTTTGATCAACCAGATTTAAATATTGCTGAACTAACATAAAACTTCCAGTGGAGGATCTACCAACAGACCTCATTACTAAATTATTAAAGTTTAATAGCATATCGATCATTTTTTCAACATAACCTCTGAAATTTTTAATACAAATATAGGTACTTTATATAATACATAAATATCCTTTACATCATATCTGAGTTGTAACAGTAAATAAAAATCAGACAAAGGAACCAAAGAAGAATTATTTTCAACAAAATCATATGCAGAAATGAGAATAATCAAAATCCATCAAAAGATTAAAACTTCTTGCAATATTACACCCTCTTTTTATACTCTCAGAAATATTGATATATTGATAGTATTAGAGAGTCTCCAGTTTCTATAACTTGGTAGAGTAAAGAGAAGTCGAAACCGTTGCGATATTGCATTGCGCTGTTTTTGTATAATTCTCGGCGACATTAACGAAAATCATTGCCAGTAAAATTCGAAAAGCTTGAGTTTCTATGTCTCTGAAGAGAATAGGAATCCGAAGTTGCTGCACCATTGGACTGAACCCTTTTTTAATAATTTCTAGAGACATAAATGACTGCACCATTCGACAGGGTCGAGTTTCTACCTCTCTGTTGAATATAGAAAATCAAAATAATGTATCCTGTAAGACACCATTGAGTTTGACTTTAAATATAGTCGTGCATAGGTATAGAGCTGAAAAATATAAAAACAAAGCACGATTCAATACAGTTATGATAAAACTTTAAGATTTGATATTCAAACGCGGAGTCATCCTATACACTTCTATAATTTTCCGTTTGCTGTGTAATGTGCTTCCAACAGGCACCAGGCCCAATAACAGGAGTACACACTGACACACACAAATAAACAGCCATACCCCTGGTGGGATTCGAACCCATCACCTCTCGGCTTGTAGTGCTAAACTACTACACCACCGAGGGCGGTATGTGAATCATGGTACTTATTGAGAGAGGTACTGAGATCAACGCGGCGCCTCCACAACTTTTTAAATTTTTTTTACCAATTTACATTTTGAAATGATACAATGTGGCACTAATAAATGTTCTATTATAAATAAATACAAATAGTTCCTTTTTTTGGGTCCAAACTTTTTATTCCAAAACCAGTGCGTTAACAAAAAAATGTTGTGCAAAAATTTTTATTAACTTTATTAAATTGTTAATTATTAGAAAAAATAAATTAATAACATTATCATTATGTTTATTGTAAAGAAAATTAACAAGGATTTATGATTTTACATGTTTAATATGTATACATATATAATATATTATAATTTTAAGGATTATAAACTTCATTACCGGCTTTGGCGTAGTAATTCCCTTGTGCTCTGAAAACAATTATTTATAATTTTAATATTTTTATAGTAAGTATAGTTTTTGAAACAGTCGAAAGGAGTAGGTACGATCAAATTTCGTATATGTGATCAAATTTAAATAGATAGGTACTACCAAATTATCATTTTAATTCAGGAATGGATAAAAACTGTTTTAAAATAATTTGTTTATTGGAACGCGTATTCTACCGCAGTTAATGTTCATGAATTAATATGAGGCGCCGTTTGTGCCATAATTATGATTTATAAAATATAGAATTATTTGTAAAAATATAAATATTTTTTGTGAAAATATAAATATTTTATTTAAATATAAATAATTTTTTTGAAATATATATATTTTAACTCATTTTCTAAGATATATATTAGTTTTACTAAAATATATAATATTTTAACTAAATAATATATATTTAAAACAGTAATACTAATAATATAAACTCAATACTAATAATATAAACTAAGCTTACAAGACGTAACGCTAGGAGGCGCTGGCAACTTTATTTAACTTGGCAACGCAGCCTTTCTTTCATTTCATGTGAGAATTACAGTGGTGTAAATTAAATAACTTTTTGCCGCACTTTGGCTTTTTGTTATTTATTATATGTTTAACTGGATGTTTATGGTCGTGACTCTCTTTTTAAACAATAATTTTTTATTCCTTAATTCTGGGTTACGCAAAACTATGTCGTCGATTTGGTTCCATTACTGCGGTAAAATTTTAAATGACCTATTAATCTGTTAGATTTTAATTTAAACTTATACCCAAGTGCTTTATTACGTACCAGAGGTATTATTATTTTTAATATTTCTTCTAGTTTTATTTAATTTACACCACAGTAATTCCGACATGCAATTACAGACAGGCTGCGTTGCCAAGTTAAATAAAGCAGCCAGCCCCTCCTGGCGTTACGTCTTGTAAGCTGAGTTTATATTATTAGTATTAAAATTATATTATTAGGCGCCGTTTGTGCCATAATTATGATTTGTAAAATATATAATAATTTCTAAAATAAATATATATTTTGTTTAAAATATAAATATTTTATCTGGAATATATATATATTTTAGCTTATTTTATAACATATATATTAGTTTTACTAAAATATAATAATATTTTTACAAAATAATATATATTTAAAATATTTATATATTTGGACAGTTGAACTAATAATATAATTTTAATACTAATAATATAAACTCAGCTTACAAGACGTAACGCCAGGAGGGGCTGGCTGCTTTATTTAACTTGGCAACGCAGCCTGTCTGTAATTGCATGTCGGAATTACTGTGGTGTAAATTAAATAAAACTAGAAGAAATATTAAAAATAATAATACCTCTGGTACGTAATAAAGGACTTGGGTATAAGTTTAAATTAAAATCTAACAGATTAATAGGTCATTTAAAATTTTACCGCAGTAATGGAACCAAATCGACGACATAGTTTTGCGTAACCCAGAATTAAGGAATAAAAAATTATTGTTTAAAAAGAGAGTCACGACAATAAACATCCAGTTAAACATATAATAAATAACAAAAAGCCAAAGTGCGGCAAAAAGTTATTTAATTTACACCACTGTAATTCTCACATGAAATGAAAGAAAGGCTGCGTTGCCAAGTTAAATAAAGTTGCCAGCGCCTCCTAGCGTTACGTCTTGTAAGCTTAGTTTATATTATTAGTATTGAGTTTATATTATTAGTATTACTGTTTTAAATATATATTATTTAGTTAAAATATTATATATTTTAGTAAAACTAATATATATCTTAGAAAATGAGTTAAAATATATATATTTCAAAAAAATTATTTATATTTAAATAAAATATTTATATTTTCACAAAAAATATTTATATTTTTACAAATAATTCTATATTTTATAAATCATAATTATGGCACAAACGGCGCCTCATTATAAGGCGCCGTTTGTGCCATAATTATGATTTGTAAAATATATAATAATTTCTAAAATAAATATATATTTTGTTTAAAATATAAATATTTTATCTGGAATATATATATATTTTAGCTTATTTTATAACATATATATTAGTTTTACTAAAATATAATAATATTTTTACAAAATAATATATATTTAAAATATTTATATATTTGGACTATGAGGCGCCGTCTGTGCCATAATTATGATTTATAAAATATATAATAATTTGTAAAAATATAAATATTTTGTTTAGAATATAAATAATTTGTTTGAAATGTATATATTTGAACTTATTTTCTAAGATATATATTACTTTAACTAAAATATATTATATTTTAACAAAATAATATATATTTAAAACAGTAATACTAATAATATAAACTCAATACTAATAATATAAACTAAGCTTACAAGACGTAACGCCAGGAGGCGCTGGCAGCTTTATTTAACTTGGCAACGCAGCCTTTCTTTCATTTCATGTGAGAATTACAGTGGTGTAAATTAAATAACTTTTTGCCGCACTTTATTATATTTATTATATGTTTAACTGGATGTTTATTGTCGTGACTCTTTTTAAAACAATAATTTTTTATTCCTTAATTCTGGGCTACGCAAAACTATGTCGTCGATTTGGTTCCATTACTGCGGTGAAATTTTAATTGACCTATTATTCTGTTAGATTTTAATTTAAACTTATACCCAAGTGCTTTATTACGTACCAGAGGTATTATTATTTTTAATGTATCTTCTAGTTTTATTTAATTTACACCACAGTAATTCCCACATGCAATTACAGACAGGCTGTGTTGCCAAGTTAAATAAAGCTGCCAGCGCCTCCTGGCGTTACGTCTTGTAAGCTGAGTTTATATTATTAGTATTAAAATTATATTATTAGTTCAACTGTCCAAATATTATATTTGAAATATATAAATATTTTAAATATATATTATTTTGTAAAAATATTATTATATTCTAGTAAAACTAATATATATGTTATGAAATAAGCTAAAATATATATATTTCAGACAAAATATTTATATTTTAAACAAAATATATATTTATTTTAGAAATTATTATTATTATTATTTATTTTACAAATCATAATTATGGCACAAACGGCGCCTCATAATTGGAGATCACCAGTCGAAACGTAGTGAAATCAACAAAAAATCAAGATGACGACAGTCCAAAACAACACCAATATTTAAATCAGTTATACCCTTTTATTTTTAAATTATCCAAGCCTTGTATACGAGATTCGTAAATCCATCCATAAAAACCGATATGTAATGAGAGGGCTTAGTGGATATTTATTAAGCCCTCAAAAAATAACATTATTGAATTGAATTCACATAAAACTTAAGTGAAAAATGCATACATAACAACCAATGCCTAATAGGATGGCGTAATGGATTTATCACGCCCGGGCGCCCCTCCAGAAAATAACAATATTTTTATATAGAGTGAAAAAAAAATTTTTATATAACCTCTGGCGTTACTGGAAGACGCCCCTCTGGCCGGGCGTAATCATCTTAATAACACCCTTGGAGTATAAATAGCTAATAAAATCGTCAATTGAATTAAATTTTTTACGGGATCAAGATTATTACCCCAAAAATATGGTATGGTTATCTTTATTTATTTATTTTTTTTAAATAAATTTGGTTCACTTTTTTGCCTTTCCATTTCACTCTCTAGCGGTTTCCGCTGCGCTTAACAATATTATTATTTTTTAAACCTGCAATAATTTTCATATTATAATTATTATTAATTATTAAATTATAATAATTATTAAATTATAATAATTATTATTAAACTTCGTACAAAAATAAAGATAATATGACATTATGTCAGTTGAACCGGTTTCCAAATCTTAAGCGTTCAGTAGGTATTTGACAAAAATTATCAAATTCCGTGTGGAGAACAGGGAAAATCGGCATTTGCTTATTAAATTATATAATTTAGCAACAATAATAAATAGCACCATAATAATATCCTCTGAAATTTTCATTAATTTATATTAATAGTTTACGAGATAATGATGTTTACCTAAATCAAACGATTTAGAAATATTCAATCGCACATTGTTAATAAACATAGTTTTTTTTAACATGACTTATTATTAATTAGTAAATTATTTTCCAATACTTACTTGTAATTTTCCTTTCAACTTAAAAAATTGTAGGCTCATTTGGAAACATTTTCTTTGTACTTTCAATAAGATGGGGCTCCTTCTCACCTTGTTTTACCAGAGACAGGGCCAACCTAACCACAGGGCTAAATGGGCTATACTGCCCTACTACGGAGAAAGGCAGTAACTAACAAAAAATGCAAAATGCGTTTCCTGTTGCTATGATAAAGCTATGGGGATTTTGTATCCGAATTCAACACGGAAATGCAGTAAACTATCTCAGTTAAAAAAATCAATTTAATACCTATTGCTTTTTATAAAAATGTAGTTTATGCTAACTTCCCACAAATTTCTTGTTACTGCCTTTCTCCATAGTAGGGCAAGCGCAAGCTTTTGGGGGCGACAATTTTTATGGATGTTATATACTATTTTTATTGAAAATCTTTTCAAGAAAAAAATAAAAGAATAACCTGTACTTGTACAAAATTAAATAAAATAGAAAATATTATATGCATGCTAGAGGTGGGAAACTATCGAATGCAAATATCAATGTATCGATAGTTTTCGAATGAAAACCGCACTATCGCACTATCGATAGTTTTATAATACTAGTAGTTATAGGTAGATAGCTATCGATAGTTTTTCTTAAATATTTTAGAATTCCCTGGAGAAGTAGGGAAAACATCCAGGTTGGTAATACTGATTGACAATTGACAATTCTCTAGAAAACAGCTGTTGTCATGTCATGTTTGTAACACACAGTGTGTTATATACATAGACCAGATATATCATATCCATAATGGACCTCTATATCTCTGACACACATATCGTCACCCTAATATTACAAGGTTGTATGTAAAAAAAACGAAAAATTTAAGTCTATGTTTCTACAGGATTATACGTGGCCTACACTTAAAAATAATTCTATATAATGTATATTCTATGTATACATATATATAGAGTAATTTTTAAGTTGTATGTCAAGGGTGGATTACATAAAACCTTGTAGAAGCATAAACTCAAATTTTTCGGTTTTTTAACATACAACCTTGTTATATTAGGGTGACGATATCTCAATGTTTAATAATAATAATAATAATATTTATTGGTCTAAAGATCATACAATGATATGTGACAAGTCAATTCAAAAACTATTATGTTATTCAAGTATATGATCAGATTGATCACTACATATTGTTACAGAAACTAAGAAGCTTTGGTTTAGATAGCTTTCTTTTGGAACTCTTTCAGTCCTATTTAATAGACAGGGAACAATTTGTTTCATATAATAACTTTGAGCTTCAAAGAGTTTAGTTTTGGGGGCAAATCATTGATAAAGATCAAAAACAGCAAGGGACCTAAATTGGATCCTTGTGGAACGCCAGAACTGGACACAAAGTGTTGCACATATAATAACTTTGATTTGCAACACTTTGTGTCCAGTTCTGGCGTTCCACAAGGATCCAATTTAGGTCCCTTGCTGTTTTTGATCTTTATCAATGATTTGTCCCCAAAACTAAACTCTTTGAAGCTTTTATATGCTGATGACCTCAAAATATTCTCTCGAGTCATTACTATAAATGACTGTCTCAATCTTCAAGATGATCTTAATATTTTAGGTCAATGGTGTAAAACAAACAGATTAACTTTAAACATATCGAAATGTAAAATAGGCAGATACACAAAAAAAGTAAATCAAGTTATTTTTAATTACAAAATAAATGAGGTCAGCTTGGAGTCAGTCAGTGTAATGAAGGATTTGGGAGTTTATTTTGACACGAATCTCACTTTTACCGAACATATCGCTATCACTACAAAATCAGCATATAAAACATTAGGATTTATAATCCGAAATTGCAAAACCTTTTCTAAACCTGAGAGCCTTGAGCTGTTGTTTCATGCATTGGTACGCAGCAAGTTGGAGTACGCCTCGATTGTTTGGTCGCCAATTTACCTGTGCCACATTCAATCAATTGAATCAGTGCAACGTAAATTTCTAAAATTTTTTAGTTACAAAACGTTTGGAGTATATCCCCCTCAGGGTTTTGATCATTTGGTACTGCTTGATACCTTTAATTTTGATTCTTTAAGTGTAAGAAGGGATAAAATCTGCATAACCTATTTATTTAAGTTAATTCATAATGTTATAGACTGTAGTGACCTACTGGGACAGTTAAATTTTTATGTACCAAGACCTAATAATAGGCAAACATTAGTATTTAAGCGTCCAAGGGCACGTACCAACATGTTAGTAAGGTCGCCGATATATAAAATGTCCCTAACTTTTAATAAAGTAGCAAGTCTTTGTGATATTAATTTTTGTAGTCTGAGGAGTATACTACAATGTTTTTAACCATTTAATTATTATATTTATCAATAATTTTCTTTTTTATTATATATTTGCGGTTTTTTTTTATCCGTTGTCTACTTTTTTTTAAACACCACTTTATATACCTATTTAAGTATATTTATTTTATTATTTATTTTATGTATATTGCTAATTGTTTTTGTATCTACTGAAATTTTGTTATTTGAATGTCCTTTATTGTGAAAACTGTTGGGCAATAAATAAATTATTATTATTATTATTATTATTATATACAGAGTGACCCATTTGAAAGCGGGCCACCCTCATAATTTTTTTATTTATGGAGTGATTTTAACGATTTTTTTTGAAATTTGGAGGGGGCAAAGGTGTATTTTAAAGCCAAGCGGCGTCCAGTTTTTTTTAAAACAAAGGCCTACTAGATCACATTTAGAGGCTGAAGATGCAGATTCTATATTAGCGATTTTTTTAGAAAAAATCCGCGTACGCCACTGGCGTCCTCTGAAATAGATCTATACCAAGTTTCACGAAAAAATATTTAACATTAACGATTCTATGACTAAATTACTGTCAAGTTGTTTATTATCCATTAAGAAGCTTTTTATCTAGTAGCCCCAGTAGCACACCAATATTGGTAAAATATTATTTTTACATATTGGCCCAATGATGGAAACGTCAGATTGTATTTTAATGGTCCTATATTTGTATTAAATATTGATCCAATATTGACATACAATATTAACCCAATATAGGTGACATTTATTTTACCACTTTAATTTGTAAATATAGGACCAATATTTGTATTCAATACCGATCCAATATTTAAATGCAATATTTACCCAATATTTGTGCCATATATTTTACCATTTTAGTTTGCAAATATAGGACCTATATTTTTATTTAATAATGATCCAATATTTACCCAATATAGGTGATATATATTTTACCATTTCAGTTTGTAAATAAAGTAAATTTTTTACGTTAAATTATAAAGTTTGATGTATATACATGTGTATATATATAAATTTGGGAATAGAAAAAATAGATATTTATAATTCAATTTTAAATAACGAAAATATATTTTATTGGTCTATGTATTACATAAAACATTAAAACACATACATAAACTATGATGTTACAAACTATCATAAAACATATTATCTGTTTTTGTGTCCACCCCCTCTATCTGACGCCCCGCCAAATACAGGGATATGGAATTGTTTAGTTCTGAAGTTGGGAAGCGTTTACGGATAGCTTCTATAAAGAAAAATAAATAATGATTTACTTTGCAAAAATTAAAAAAAACTTACTTATTACAGCCAAATGACAAGATATTTTTCGAGAGGATAGCTTTCCTTTTTTTTCAGTCCCTAAATACAGCCACTTCCATTGATAAAAGTTTATTCATTATTAGAAAAACTGCCTTGTGGGCAGTGTCCCCACCACAAAGGTACAATCGGTTACCCTATAATAAACAACGTGATAATTTGTATCGAACTTTTAACATAATTCTTACCGGCATTTCAGCATTTTTTTCTTCCATCAAGTGCAGTTTCTGGATATTCATGGTTATAATATTTATATAATATATTAAATTGTATAGGTACTTACATTTACTTTGCACAGGATACAAATTTTGTTAATTTGCAATCGATAAATAGGTATAGATATCACGAAGAAAAACTTTTACACGTGTTTCAAACAACCGGATGGAAGTGTCAAACACGGTGGTTGGCTTTGTACAAGTGTTGTCAGTACTACAGAATTTTCCCTACACAATATATACCCAATATAGGTCCAATATTAGAAAATAGGACATTATATATAATGCCGTTTAATTGTTAAAAAGAGAATCTATGTTTTTAGTTTGAACTTGGTAAGATTTTACTCCATAATTGAATGAAATATAAGCACATAGGTATAAAAAGCTTTTTTCTCAGTAACATGTTTCATAAAAATTGGCCCAATATTGGGTTAATATTAAAATCAAATGAATGCGAAGGTGGTAATGCCAATAAATTACCAATATTGGCTAAAGATTGCCAATATTGGGCCAATAAACAATATTTTACCAATGTAGTTAATATATTGGCCCAATATTTTGTGCTACTGGGGTGACATTGATATATTGGAAAATCATTTTACGATAATGTAGGGGTAATATTAGATTAACCTTGGGCAACCATTTTCAATGATATATTGGATAATCATTTTACGCCAATATGGGGCCAGCACACACATCGACTATGATATATTGGATAATCATGTTACGCCAATATAGGGCCAACCTTGAATAAATATTTTTAATGATATATTGGCGTAAAATGATATGCCAATATAGGACCAACTTTGGATAAATATTTTTAATGATATATTGGCTTAAAATGATATGCCAATATTGGACCGATCTTGGATAAATATGTTTAATGATATATTGGCGTAAAATAATATGCCAATATAGGACCAACCTTGGATAAATATTTTTAATGATATATTGGCTTAAAATGATATGCCAATATTGGACCGATCTTGGATAAATATGTTTAATGATATATTGGCGTAAAATGATATGCCAATATAGGACCAAGATTGGATAAACATTGGCAAGATATATAAAATAACCATTTTATGCCAATATAGGGCCAACATCGGCTAAATAAATCCAATATTGGTCCCAGATAAAATATTGGGCATATATGCGCCCCATATAGGACCAATATTTTGTGCTACTGGGGAGCCCATGCGATAATAAATGTTTTACAACAACTTTATTTAATAATAACATTTAATAGACATTCTTATAAAGACATTATTCTAAAATAATATTAAATTAACAAACATGAATTAATTTTAAATTCTAGATTTTTCAACCAAATCTCCATTTAATTGAATGCATTTATTGTATCGTCTTTCAATGTTAGCCATACACTGTTCAAAATTTCATGACCATTTTAACACCAAATTAACACCAAACATGGTCTATATCGATACAAACCAAAATGGTGTTAAATAAGGTCCGTTGGCCGGTGTAAATTCAAATACTAAAATGGTGTTAATTTAACTTTCACACAGTATTAAAATAAATTTTACTTGGTGTAAATTGAACTCCTTTTCAGTGTTAAATATTATGTGTTTGTGGACAAATTAAATCATACTACACCGAAAAAAAGGAAAAATAGGAAACAGGAAGTTCCTTGACGCATTACTAGTATATTACCAGTGGTATTATTCCAGAAAATGGAACCTTCAACTCGCTAGAGATAATGTTTTTAGTGCGTTGCACTAATTTAAAATACTTTAAGTATTGACAGCTCTTTCCACCTATTTAAGGTCTCTTTAGTATCGAACAACTTGTAGTGTCACACCAAAGCAAAGGATTACCTCAGTTTATATATTCTTCATGTAAGTCAACAGACGCGAGATTTAAGAACATCACGTGATCCACACCGCCTTTGCCGCGATCGGTACACATTTTCAACCATAATTTATGGTGTTATATTAACATTACTTGGTGTTGGATTTTGACACCATTTTAAGATTACTTTTCACACCACAGATATTTTAAACAGTGTAACATTAGACAATTGGTGTGGTCTAATTTCAGTGCATGCCTGTCTTATTCTTTCGCGGAGTTCTTCTGCGTTGGTTGGACGAGTTTTGTACACTTTTTCTTTAATAAACCCCCATAGAAAAAAATCTAGGGGCGTTAAATCGGGAGACCTGGGAGGAAATTGTATTAATCTACTATTTCGCCCGATCCACCGATTAGGAAAATTTTCCTCCAGCCACGTTTTCACATCCCTGGCATTGTGAATAGGACAGCCATCTAACTGAAACAGTAGACCAACCACTTCTGCAAGTGGAAGTTCATCAATAGCATCCGCGAATTAATTGTTTAAAAAATTAAAAAATCTTTGACCATTCAAATTGCCTTCAAAAAAGAAGGGGCCAATTATTCTGGTATTTAATATACCGCACCATACGTTTACCTTGTGTGAATATTGTCGCTTACAGTTTATTACCCATTCGGGATTTTCTTGGGCCCAGTGCCTCGTGTTTTGTGAATTTACCGTCCCATTGGTAGTAAATGTTGCCTCGTCACTAAACAAAATCTTTTTTAGAAAATTTCTGTCATTAAGGTATTCTCCTTGGCACCATAAGCAATATTCCATTCGCTTATCATTATCACCTTCTTCTAAGGTGTGGAGAAATTTTGGTTTAAAAGGCTTCGTATTACTGTATTTTTTAAGGTTTCTCCTTATTGTTTCCCGTGGTAACTGGAGGTCCAAACTTGCAATTCTTAAACTTTTTCTCGGATTTTCGATGAAATAATTTCGAATTCGTTCATTGCTTCTTCTTCTTGGCCGTTGTACTACATTAATATTTTTTTAAATGTGCTTAGATACAGCTCCATATTCATTAAAAATATTGCACACTCTCACAACGGTAGACTTGCTAATATTTTGAAGTTCTGGATGTCTGTCATTAAAAATTCGAGATACTTTCCTTCCGGACCTGTCTCTGTCACCATAAAGTTTTACTATTTCAATCTTATGTAGTAACGTTAAATTATGAGCCATACTTATTGACAGTACGTAAATTTCAATACTTAGCTTACATTAAATTTCAAATTTTGACATTTTCGTCTTTTATTTAGATGACTTGTCATCTGTGACTTTAGTAATTGCAAAGCCTACTATTATGAATATTGTTCATCCATGTGGAGCTGTATTTTTAGAGCATGTTTAATTAAGACTAAGATTGTGGATTCGAGATTTATTAATTTTAGTTAATGCATGTAAAACATTTATTATCGCATGGGTTACTATAGATAAAAAGCTTCTTAATGGATAATAAACAACTTGACAGTAATTTAGTCATAGAATAGTTAATGTTCAATATTTTTTCATGGAACTTGGTATAGATCTATTTCAGAGGACGCCAATTTCAGTGGCGTGCGCGGATTTTTTCTAAAAAAATCGCTAATATGGAATCTGCATTTTCAGCCCCTAAATGTGATCTAGTAAGTCTAGTAGTTAAAAAAACTGGACGCCGCTTGGCTTTAAAATACACCTTTCACATTTCAAAAACAAATCGTTATAAATAAAAAATTATGAGGGTGGCCCGCTTTCAAATGGGTCACTCTGTATAAATTAAATTAATATATACATATACAAAGATAATCTATTATCTATAATAATAATTATTAATAGATAATCTATTATCTTTGTGCATAATGCATTATGAAAAGTCAATGGTTATATATGTATGTAATTTGTCAACATTCGAAAGGGAGGTTATGTCACTGGATTTGCAACGTTTTTTATTTAGTTTAAGTCAAGTTTTAATCGACGTATTAATTTTGACTTGTAACATAAGATGGGTATTTTATAATAATTACATTTGGTGGTGGTAATTAAAACTGTTCTTCCGTTTCATCGGAAAAAGTGTTTTCTAAAAAAAGCAATTTAATAACTGTTACAAGGTCTCGACTTAAGTCCAAATGTAAATATTTTAGTTTTTATGGCCTCTTTAAATAAATTGTCCTTAATTCTAATGCAGATTTTTTCTCGATAATATCGATATATCGATAGTTTTTGCTTAGGTTGTATCGAAAATACGTTCGGTTTTGGTTCAGTTCGCGAGAGTTTTCTATTGCAATTGTCAGCGTCAGCAGCGCCATCGGGTTCTCTTCGGCCGGTTTCGTGAAACTTTACAGTCGGTAAAACACATTTCTACTAGTATCACTGTTGGAAAAGTACCATATTTGTGCCTAAATTCAATAAATGTTTCTCCGTTGGGACAAAGCAAATTTAATGATTTGAGTATTTTATCCATAGAGAGTGACTTATTTAAAAACATTAATACGTGTGATATAACAAATCAGTTTGCAAAAGAAAAAGCTAGGAAAATAAATATATGTATAAGTTGCTTTTGTTTTTTGTTTACTATACATTTTGTTTTTGTCCATATAGTTTTTTAATTTTGTATTAATTTTATCTTTTTATTTAGTGTAATGATAATAAATTAACTTTTTCTAGTTCTGACACTTATGTAAACTTGTATCCACTAACTCCTGTTATGAAGAAGGGCGCATTATTTTTATTAGCCCACGGGCGCTGAATATATTAAGACGGCCCTGACCAGAAAATGGTTAGAAAGGTTTTCCAAAAAATGGATTGGTAGAAAAGGTGCTCAAGAATGGCCGGCAAGATCTACAGATTTAATACTTGATTTTTTTTTTAGTATACAAAACACCACCTAAAAACATTCAACGAAGAGTAATTTAAGAATGTAGGCAGGTGTTAACTAAATTCGTGTTTTTTAATTCCCAGAAAGGGTATGAGTTAAGTAAAAATTAAAATAAAAAAGATTATATATAGTTCTGTTGTGAGTGTTGTGTAAAGTGATAATGTGGGACTATGATGTAAATGCCTTTAGCGACGAAGAGGTATTTAGAATACCAAAAGTTATTCGTCCAAGAATAAATCATTTTAAAATATGGGACAATATTAATTTTCTAACCAGATTTCGGTTGTTTCAAAGAACGGTAGAAAATATTTTAGAAGAAATTGTTGATGTTAACCCTTCAAACAGGTGAGAAGGTTCTTTAGCAAAAAGTATTGCAAGACGGCTTGTTGAGTTCTTCTAATTGTCATATATTAATTTTGTTTGTTCTAGAAATGACGCTCTATCCGCGGAAAACCAATTGTTGCTTACCCTGCGGTTTTACGCCACGGGTTATTTCATTCGTGTTGCTGGGGACTTTTCCGTCGTATCACAATCAACCTCTAGTAAAACCATCGAACGAGTTAGCCGTGCTTTAGCTACTTTGCGTCCCACGTACATCAAAATGCCGCACACAGAAGACGAAATTAGCGAAATGAAGCAAAAGTTTTTCAACCTTGCTTCATTTCCGCGGTGCATAGGAGCTATTGACTGTAGTCGTGTAAAAATTCAATCTCCAGGCGGACTAAAGGAAGACATTTTTAGAAATAGGAAACAATTATTTTCTATAAACGTGCAGACAATCGCGGATCCCGATCTAAATATTTCAGATATTGTTGCAAGATGGCCAGGATCTACGCATGATGCTCATATTTTCCGAAGCTGCTCTGTTAAACGTTCTTTTGAACAAGGGCGTTTTGGAGATTCTGTACTTGTTGCTGACATTGAGTATGGCGTTAAATCATACATGTTAACCCCATTACGGCAGACAAGAAATGAGCCAGAAAACCTGTTTAACAAATCTCAAATTCGAACGCGGAATGTTGCAGAAAGATCATATGGAGTTTGGAAACGGCGGTGTCCAGGTTTAGCATTAGGTTTGCGTCTCAAAATGAACACAATCTTGGCTGTTATTGTTAGTACTGCGGTGCTACATAATATAGCATGTAACGAAAACAAGCGCGTTCCAGTGGTAAATGAGATGGAAGCCGCCGCAATAGAGATGGTTAATAACAATCCTCCAAACGACGATGAGGCAGTAGCTGTAAACCGTGGGGGGCAGAAAATAACTCGCGACATAATTTAATATACAATTATTTCGCTCGTTTGTAAGTAAGGTAAAACACAATAGTTCGAATAAGAGATAAAAAAAACTTTATTTTCTGTAAATAAACAACCAACCTAAACCAAATCTTTGTTTAATTGCCCAGGTACTTTATTAATAAATCTAGGAACAAATAAACTTACGACTAGAAAAAATAAACTTGCAACTATAAGAACAAGTAAACAGCAAACAAGAAAATAAACTATAGTAAATTTAAAAGTAAACTACGTACACGTCATCAATCAGCTGATCGGGCACGGTTGTCAATGTTATGCTAAAATCCTTGCATCAAGGGAAAGTGGTAGTGCAACTATAGGGCGATAGATGGCGTTTACATGAATAATACCAAAATGTCAAAAGTCTGAGTTTTTATAACCTATATGATGCACCGCCAAAAGTATGTTTTTAGCCATTTTTAAAGACATTTTCTGATATAAAACCCAAAAATTTTGCCATCTAAAGTCAGTCTCTGGTATATATATTATTATTTCATGTATCCAACATATATTTTGTTAAATATTCTAATATATAATTAATAATAATCCTATTTACCTCTCTAACAGCTGTTAAAGGTAACAAAGGTCCATTATTATCCCGTTCTGCCTCAAAATAGCGTATTAAGGATGACACCAACTCTTGACTCCGACTATTTAAATGCTTCGGCATTTTAAATATAGGAAACACAAAACAACGATATATAACAAACACAAAAACGGCAAAGAACTTAATTAAACGATATAAAATAACACAAACAACAAACAAAATAAACGAAATAATACACGAATTAAACGAAATATTCAAAAACACAACTGACAGCTTCGAAATTCTAAAACGTCAAATTCTTTTTTAAGTGTCATTTAAATATGAAAAATTTGAATGTAAACATGACAACATCACAATTGTTGCCAACTTAATTTGGTTAAAATGCATTCAAATATTCAATTACAGACTTCGATTTAGTCATTTAGTGTTGGTACCAATGCGTAAAATTTTTGTTTTATTGATGACGTGTACGTAGTTTACTTTTAAATTTACTATAGGAACAAATAAACATTCATATCCGAAACCGAGTTATGTCAAAAACCTAAACACGTTTATGTCAGTCTGCCTTTGTTGCATTTGTAATTGATTTGTTTTTAATTTTATAATCAAGCCGCAACACTTTCATTTTCAATGCATGCTTTTGCAAACAATTTTCTTTCTGAGTTTAACAAAACCAATTTTGTCTTGAATTAGCTGTTCGTTTAGCCGGACAGGTTTGCGCCCCGTCAACGGCTGGGTAGTACCCATGGCTTTCTTGCGATTTCCAAATTGCACTTTTAAGCATAGCTGGCAATATGATGACCACTTAAACTGTATGTTGTTATCATCATTAGGCTCGGTTTCCTGCAAAGCAGCATTCAGCTGGCGCAGTTGTAAAACATTTTAAGAGGACGAAGGTTGGTTGTTCTCAGTACCAATAGAGTTATTAATTGTTTCGACCTTGTATTAAAACTAAAAATAATACAAAATATATATAACAAAAAATATTGGTATTCTAGGTAAGGATAATCATTTTAACCTCCTAGTTTATTATTATGTAACACAGGTAGAGGTTAAATGATTATCCTTACCTAGAATACCAATATTTTTTGTTATATATATTTTGTATTATTTTTAGTTTTAATACATTCTGAAGAAGCTACTGTGTAGCGAAACAGCTGTCAAAATTTAATAAATTTCGTGAAACTTTACAACAAAATTGTTTTTATATCTACATAGCCAATAGAGTTTTTGACTTTCTCTGCAGATAAAATATATTCTTCCACGTCAGCTTCTCCATATGCTTCTTCTCGCTGTTTAACTTCTTCAAATACCACTGCGTCACTGTCAAAGTTATTATTAAATCCTTCAACAGCTGCTCCTCTTAATAGCTCCGTCACCTTAACTTCCACCGGGGTAAGCATTTTTATATCTGCGAATCCTCCGCCCGTTTTTGTTATCTCCATTTTTTTGTCAACACACTTCTTTTTGGTCTTTCTTTAAATTTTTGTACACCGTATTATTAAATTGTTATCAATAAATTTAATAATTATAATTATAATTATATAATAATGATCACACTACACTCGTGACATTCTTTTTCTTTAGGTTAAACCGGCAAAACAGAGTCAAAAATGACGTTGTCCTGCAAATTTTATACAAACCTAGAGTTGATAAATCCTCACTATGATTGTAATTGAAAAACCCAAACGCGACCTAAACACGGAGTTGACTTAAGTCAGAGATAAATCCAGAGTTATTCAACTCTGGATTTAACTAGCCTATTGAAAAACTGGCCCTTAAACGTTACAAAAAGTTTGGCAAGAGTTCAAGAACAGATTGTATTATTGGGTAGCAAATAACGGAGCTCATTTTGAATTATATCACCTATTTTGGCTCTAACTCGCGGAGATTTTGGATCAGAAATTCCATTTAAGGTATAGGGTGCCATGTAAAATATTTTAGTAAGGGTAGCTTTAGGTGAGAGGGTGCAACATAAAACACTGGATTTGTCTCTCGATATCTAAATCGACCTGTTTTTGCTCAAGATCATATTTATTATAACTCAAAAGTTATTAAGGGTGGTTCCTTTTTTAATTAAAGACCCTGCATAACCCCTAATGATATGCAAATAAAATTGGGTTGTTCTAGGACCAATTTTAAGATGTAAGAAAAATTAATAAATAATCGCAAGAAAATATTTTTTTATTTAAGAACTCTTAATTACGAAGTATTAGAATTTTTGTATGTAAATCAATTCACAGGGTGTCCCAAAATTTCAAAACGAATTTACTTTTAGATTTTTTTCAAATTTGTCCGATACACTAGTACTATAGTACACTATAGTGTTTAAGAGCTCAGTACTGCGCTCTTATTGGTTAAGGATAATTCGTATTGAAATTTTAAGAGGGAATCACCTTTGGGGCTGCCAATCTACACCCGTATGGATGCATGCCTTAAAAATTAAAAAACTTACGATGCAGTCACTTGATCACCAACATATTGGAGATCATTATTGTTGCACAGCCCGTTTGCATATTCATCGTAACTCGTACAATTTAAAGCGGGAAACGCATTTGGATGATAAACAGCATATACACCTACATGATAACTGTACGAATGACTGCAAAAAACTAAAAAATAAACCTCGGTTAATTATTAAAATTTTTGAGATTTCAATGAAATCTTTAACCATAGGATATTGTATCAAAAGCCCCCCTAGCTATAACTTCTGTGATGGTACATCCAGGTTGAGTAGTTAAATTATTGTTTATCCAGAAATCAACATGACCACAGGACTGGTTGTAACCCGACATTTGAGGATTCGTATGAATTACTATGACCAATTGTGCATCTGTTTCGTCAAGCCTCTTTTCTGGCGGATATGAATTATACTCATAACCGGCAGGGTCATAACCTATAAAACTCAAAATGATAACACTCCTTTAAATACCAATAAAATGTAAGAGATTTATTTATAAAAAACTTTTAAGATATTTGATCAATTTGGTAACAATCATACAAACCTATAATTTTAGCTGGTTTTCCAGTTTTAATCGCAGCCCCAGCTATACCAATGGCTTGTCCTCCTAAACTGATACCGATGAGCTCCAAATCGGTCAATTTCAAACCTTTGGTTATTAAATAGTCTATGAACTCTGCTAATATTACGCCTATAGGCTGTGCGTCATATGACAGTCCTATATTACGTTTTAGAAATGGTAACAATTGGGACGAATCTACCAAAATCATGTTGCAATCCTGAGTATATAAATAGGCTTAAAGCAAAGTTTTGTTATTTTATTATGGTAATCATTAAACAAATGTTTAAGATATACAAGAATTTGTTAAAACATTGACTTAAAGAAACTGTTAAAAAAAATGTATCTTTAAAAACATTTAAAAAATGAAAGACCCTACAACAATGCTAATAGATAGTAACACCATTTAAAAAGAAAATCTCTAAAAGTAAAAAAAGTTTAAAGGGAAAAACGATTAGGTACATATTTTGGCTTCAAAATCTTTAATTTAAATTTTGGCTACTTGTTCCAATTCAATCAACCTAACATTAAGTTAAAAGGTGATTAATAATTAAACTTTTTTGTCAGAAGAGAGTCTCTTCAAGAGACAATTTTTTATTCCTATGTCAATATAATTTTATATAGGTATTTACCGTTTTTTACATCTTGTGAGTCAGAATTTTGGTATGAACCCAAAAATCCGGGAACGTACATTTTTGTTGGATTTGTAAAATTAATATATGAACCACTTAACACATTATCATTGTTTAAAAAAAGTTGTGTGGGATTTTCCATATTATTTCTAAAAAATAGTTTAAATTATCTCTTGAATATTGTTATAGCTTATTTTACCTTGTAAATAAATAATAATGCAGTGCAGCTTCTTCTGGACATAAGATAGGAACTGTAATTTTAATTAACGTAATTTAGTATGTAGTTTTATAAACATCATTTAAATTACTAGTTTAATCAGGTACGAGCGTAGCTTACGATACGAGTTTTAATAAATGTTAGCTTAAAGAAGATTATAATACGAATTAAATATGTTACTTTGTCTGCGACGAACACAAAGTAATGTTTATTCAGTTTAAAGCCAATTTTATTTGCCATTTTATCAAAGACCTGATGGTTTTAACCTCAATTTTTTCCAATATTAACATAAATCACATTGATCTTATTTGTTTTATTTCCATATAATGGTAACCATCGTAACCGCCCCGCTAATAACGGAAACAATCACGTTAAAATGTTGTTGCCCTTATTTTGTAATTAATTGTTTCGACTTTTACTTGATGAAACTCCATGTTAATATAAACTACACTGTTTAAAAGTTTCACAATTTTATTTAAATATGACAATTGTTTCGCTAAACAGTAGCATCTTCAGATTGTTTACAAACTAATATTAATTTTCTATTTATATAAATTATGGTTTTACAGGTAATATTTTTAGTACAATATTGAGGGTAGATTAAATTAGCGTTATAGAATAAGGGAACAATAATTATGGGAATGCCCTGTAAGTTAGTTATTTAACAGTTTTATAATAACACTATACTTTTTGAATATATTAAAATAAGTTTAATAGAAGGGAAATATTGGTTTCTATTTGGTCATTGAGAATAATATCAGTTTTCTTTAATTTGTCAATTTCCAAAGACTCCAATAAATTCAGTTTCATACCTTTGTTTTCCATATGTAAAATTTTAAATTTAGTATTGAAATTATGATTGTTATTTATAAGATGGTTTGCAAAGGTGGAATCAGTTTTGTGGTTTATAAATGATTTCCTATAGGAACATATATGTTCGTTTATTCTAGTTTTAAAGCTACGACCTGTTTGTCCCATATACGTTTTAGGGCAATCTGCACAAGTTAATTGGTAAACTCTTGATTTATTATATTTTACTTTCTTATCTTTATTATTTTTAATGAAATTTCTTAAATTGTTGTTGGTTTTAAATGTGAATTTTACGTCTCATATTAGTAGTTAGTAGTAAGTGTGTTGTATAAATGAATAGGTTTCTTAGTTATTGGGAATATTTGGTTGATTGATATTTTATGTATTTTTTTATTATAAATGTTATTAATTAATTGTGGATTGTATCCATTATTTACAGCTATTTGTTTGTTTGTTGAATTTTTGAATTTAAATAAGATTTATACTTCCTTGCTCGGTTATAACCAAGCAAGGAAGTATACACCTTATTTTCAATTCAAAAAATTTAATATTCAAACCTTATTAAAAATAGACTACAAAAACCTAATGAAAATTCATTTATACTTGACATTGATGTAAAAAAACACCCAAACAATATTAAAAACAATCAGCGTATATATTCACATAACAACTGAGTATTTTATCTACCACTTTTAAAATGGGTGGTTCCTTAGGGTTCAGAAAGAAGCACCTGAAATTTTTTTTCCTAAATTCTAAAGTAAAAATAATTTATAATAACCTTTATCCTACCAAAAAGTACGCCACTGATCGACTAGGAACTTTAGGCTAATCTGGGTGCCTAATTTAATTTATTATAATTATGTTATGGATGGTAACAACCAGCGTATCCAGATTCTGTCAAAAAAGTTGCCAAATTTTGTTTAAATTTAGCTTAATTGCAATAAAGGCCTAAATCAACAATGCAAATTGTTAATTTGGCGTTTTTATTATTTGTGCATTTCTTTTAAATTTTATGTTATGTGCCCAAATTGCAAATATCTTAACTAAGGAAAGTGCTTTTGGGTTTATTTACACAAATTGAATGTTTAAAGTTAAACCTGTAAACTTGTCCTTATTTCATCTAAGTAAACAGAAAGAAAAAAAAAACGATAAAAAAATTAATTTTGTGGTTATGGAGTTTTGAAAAAAATTTATAATCATTGCTTAAGCTAATAGCTGGATGAGTAAATAAATACAGAAGGGTATTAGAGCTTTAAGGCCATAAAACTTTTGTATTTATTGAGTTATTATTTATTTTTGCAAGAAAAAAAGTTAAGTAACAATTTTTTACAACTGGCAACGCTCAGCTACTTTGTTGGTTGGTATCTATGTATTCACAGAACACAAGTGTGTAACCATTGGCGTATAACAAAAAATATATAAAACTTCTAATGCATATTTTTTCTTTATCATTGGGAAAATATTTTTTTAAATATTTTTTCGTTACACCTTATGTCAAAAGGTATTTAGTATTTTAATATATTACATTAGTTGCATAACACCCTGTATATCTAGATATAGATATACACTGCGCGTCAAAATTAACGCATAACAAGTTAAAAAAATCCAACTCTAAAACGCCTTTACTTATCTTTATAAAATTTTGGATAAAAATACTTTAACTTATATCGCAGTTTATGTGTTCAAGGGTTTTTCGAGAAAATATCCTTAACCCTAGAATACTGTTGTACGTAAAAATTACGTATAATTAAAAACACTCCCCCGCCAAATCAAAACCGATTAAGCCTACTACTCCAACGGCCAGCAGTGCTATCTGTTAAGTTTATGCATCATCTCAAAAGGGAATTAGTTTGATTTGGCGTGCGTATATGATCGTATCAACCGCTAATATTAAAGTCAGTACGTAAAATTTAAAAGTGTTGGAAACATAAAATGAGAGGGAAGAAGGTCAAGCACAGGAAAGAGTGGAAAATCAAAAATGCCCAAAAAAATATTGCCATATATGCCCATCAGCAAAAAAAAGAATGACCACAACGTACTGCATAAAGTGGATAAAACCAATTTGTGGCGAACACGCACATAAAATGTGCCCCAAGTGCTTAACTTAAAACTATATTTGTTATTTATATAAGTAATAATTTTTAATGTAACTAATAATTTATTTGTTTTTAACTAATAAAAGGTTTATTTTACTTTTTTGCCTTTTAATGAAATATTATTAAAATACTTTCATAATTTAACTTGAATTTTGCTACGTACGTAAATTTTACGTATCAACAGTATTAAGTGACATAAAATAGCAACAGTATTCTAGGGTTAAAGCTCTTTTATTTAATAAAAAAAAACTCTCGAAAAAAACTTCTATGAGAAATTTTTTTTAAGTAAATAAAAAATATGCTGTGAAGACCGTATTTTTGTTAGTACAAATCAAACAAACAATTAAGAAATACAGCGCTTCAAAGTCGTCAAAAATGACCACTTTTCAGCAAAATAATCAAAAAGGGGTCGTTTTTTTTCGATTTGTACAAAATTTTCACAGTATACTAACAAAAATACAGTCTTTAATACAATATTATTTATTTAGTTAAAAAAAATCCCTAAAAGTTATTTTTCGAACGTTTTTTTTTATTAAATAAAAGGGCCTTAAAAATATTTTCTGAAAAAACCCTGGAACACGTAAAGTGAGATATAAGTTGAAGTATTTTAATACAAAATTTTATAAAGATTGGTAAAGGCGTTTTAGAGTTAAAATACTATGTTATTTACGATTTTAGATAAAAGGCAACTGATATCGAAAAAAACAATAAAATCAACTTACCTGCTCCCAAAATCGAGCAAATAGTGCCTAAGGATAAGGCTATAGACATTTTAGTAATTTACAGCAAAAGATTATGCCCAATAATATTTTTGTCACTCGCTTTTTAACTGAATTATTTATTCCTTTATGCATATGCATTTAAAAATATCAAAACAAATTAGTTTTATTTAAATTTGTTTGTACAAATATAAAAACAAAATTATGACGCGCAGTGTATATCTATATCTAGATATACAGGGTGTTATGCAACTAATGTAATATATTAAAATACTAAATACCTTTTGACATAAGGTGTAACGAAAAAATATTTAAAAAAATATTTTCCCAATGATAAAGAAAAAATATGCATTAGAAGTTTTTTATATTTTTTGTTATACGCCAATGGTTACACACTTGTGTTCTGTGAATACATAGATACCAACCAACAAAGTAGCTGAGCGTTGCCAGTTGTAAAAAATTGTTACTTAACATTTTTTTCTTGCAAAAATAAATAATAACTCGCTTTTTAACTGAATTATTTATTCCTTTATACATATGCATTTAAAAATATCAAAACAAATTAGTTTTATTTAAATTTGTTTGTACAAATATAAAAACAAAATTATGTAATTATTTTAAGATTAATACTTACTAAAAATAAATATATTAAATATTTAATTGTAAATTCTATTAAATATTATATATTATATACCTATTATATATTATATATTATATATTATATATTATATATTATATATTATATATTATATATTATATATTATATATTATATATTATATATTATATATTATATATTATATATTATATATTATATATTATATATTATATATTATATATTATATATTATATATTATATATTATATATTATATATTATATATTATATATTATATATTATATATTATATATTATATATTATATATTATATATTATATATTATATATTATATATTATATATTATATATTATATATTATATATTATATATTATATATTATATATTATATATTATATATTATATATTATATATTATATATTATATATTATATATTATATATTATATATTATATATTATATATTATATATTGTATATTATATATTATATATTATATATTATATATTATATATTATATATTATATATTATATATTATATACAGGGTGTTATGTAATTAATGTTATATATTAAAATACTGAATACCTTTTGACATAAGGAATAAAACATTTTTCCAAAGATAAAGAAAAAATATGCATTAGAAGTTTTTTATATTTTTTGTGATACGCCACTGGTTACACACTTGTTTATCTCTGCACACCTGTATTTTGTGAGTACATAGATACCAACCAACAAAGTAGCTATGCGTTGCCAGATGTAAAAAATTGTTACTAAAAATGTTTTTTGCAAAAAATAAATAAAAACTCAATAAATACAAAAGTTTTATGCCCTTAAAGCTCTAATACCCTTATGTATTTATTTACTGATCCAGCTATTATCTTAAGCAATGATTAGAAAATTTAGTACCTTTGAAATTTGAAATCCATAACCACAAAATTAATTTTTTCATCAGTTTTTTTCTCTGTTTACTCAGATGAAATTGGGACCAGTTCACAGGTTAAACTTTAAACATTTAATTTGTGTAAATAAATCCAAAAGCACTTCCCTTATTTAAGATATTTACAATTTGAAAACATAACCTAAAATTTAAAAGAAATGCACTAGATTCTGTCATAAAAGTTGGCAGATTTTGTTTGAATTTACCTTCAGTACAAAAATGAAATAACCAATTAATAAAAACGCCAAATTGACAATTTGCATTGTTAATTTTGTCATTTTTGTAATTAAGCTAAATTTAAACAATGTTTGTCAACTTTTTTGAGAGATTTTGGAAACACCATAGAAAAAGGATATAAACACTGTTACCAACCATAACATAATAAATCCACCAGATTAACCTAAAGTCCTAGTCGATCAGTGGCGTACTTTTTGGTAGGATAAAGGTTATTATAAATTATTTTTAGACTTTGGAATTTAGAAAAAAAAAGTTTCAGGTGCTTCTTTATGGACCAAAAAATAAATAAAAACTCAATAAATACAAAAGTTTTATGCCCTTAAAGCTCTAATACCCTTCTGTATTTATTTACTGATCCAGCTATTAGCTTAAGCAATGATTAGAAAATTTAGTACCTTTGAAATTTGAAATCCATAACCACAAGATTAATTTTTTCATCAGTTTTTTTTTCTCTGTTTACTCAGATGAAATTGGGACCAGTTCACAGGTTAAACTTTAAACATTTAATTTGTGTAAATAAATCCAAAAGCACTTCCCTTAGTTAAGATATTTACAATTTGAAAACATAACCTAAAATTTAAAAGAAATGCACTACACCTTTTCCAATTGTATTTCAGAAAGCGTCTAATGAATTTCAGAAACCGACAAATATATTTCAGAATTCTCAAATGTATTTCAGAAAGCGTTAAATGTTTTTCAGAATAGTCAAATGTATTTCATAATGCGTACTATGTATTTCAGAATAATCAAATGTATTTCAGAAAGCATCAAATGTATTTCAGAAAGCGCCCAATGTATTTCAGAAAGCGTCAAATGTATTTCAGAACGGGATAAATATATTTCAGAAAGCGACAAATGTATTTTAGAAAGCGTCAAATGTATTTCAGAACGTGTTTTCCAATTGTATTTCAGAAAGCCTTAAATGTATTTCAGAATAGTCAAATGTAATTCAGAAAGCGTTAAATGGATTTCATAATAGTCGAATGTATTTCGGAATTCGTTAAATGTATTTCAGAATAGTCAAACGTATTTCAAAAAGCATCAACTGTATTTAAGAATAGTCAAATGTATTTCAGAAAGCGTCACATATATTTCAGAATAGTCAAATGTATTTTAGAAAGCGTCATATGTATTTCAGAAAGCGTCAAATGTATTTAGAATAGTCAGAATGCGCATTAAATATATTTACCTACTCCCCCATTAATAAGCTGTGACTGACTTTATGGCGTTTTAGTCACGGGCTGAAGTTAGCAACAGTGGCTTTTGAGCATTTTAGTCACGGGATAAAGTGGAAAGTGAGGTTAAATCCGTTGACAGTTGACAGATGTCAAATTTTTAATAAATAAAATTGGACACTCTTTTTTATTAAACACTCGCTCGCAAGCTTCGCTCGTGCCTAATAAAACTCGTAACTAAAATGGCTTTTATAAAACTTGATATTAATAAATTGTATTTTTTTAAAATTTAATTCTACTAAAAAAATGGAAAAAAAATACTGAATTTGTTTCAAACTTTTTAATTGTTTTTAGCGAGAGGTAATCCACTTTAAAATCTTAGATACCAACGTTCAATATTAGTGGACGTTGTGTTGAGATTTTTTTCAGTCGTTATCAATAAGGAAAACTTGCTTAATCGGTGCTTAATCAGGGCTTAGCGACGCGTTGCGCATGACTACCCTTATTATTGTTATCCTTAGCCGTTATTTCGTAAGCGATTTTTAATTTTAAAAAATCAGTGGTTTTTAGTGTTTTATGTACATATTATTTAAACTTTTTTACTGTTTAACATTTAGTACAATGTTACAGTGATTGATTATCACACTATGTACACAAGGAGTACAAACTTTTTATGTAGATGTAATGTCCCTTTGTACTAACAAGAATGCAGCCTGCTTCATAGTTGAGACATGACCTACTTCTCTTTTAGCGCCCTCTTATTTTGGGAAGCCATTTGTTTACATGAAGTTCATACTTCTTGTGTAGGCTCCCTGAATAATTGTCTAGGCCGAAATCGGGTAAAGTTTTTTACCTCCTAGTCTGTAAAAATTTTATATAGATGTATCGATAGCACAAAACTATCATATCGAAAATATCGATGGTCGAATTTTTGACTATGGCTGCCATAGTATGGCACACTCAATGTGAAACTGCCACTGTTGTGTAAATATATATATTTACACAACAGTGACATATGGTGACTGCGATACTTTGCAGATGTTGAAAACCTGTAATTTGGAAGTAGCCGCTACTGAAACAAACTCTACAATGGATGTGGCCGCTTTTGCAAAATATTCCAAAATTTAAACGTACTTTTTAGCGGGATCTAACCGCTTTTAAAATAATTTAAGTTTATCACGTGACAAGGCACATCTTATAATATGGTTTTCTACTGTTAGATTAATTTTGATAAAATATGGATGTAGCCACTATTGCAAGTAGACGCCTCATGTGTTAGTACTTACGGTTTTTGACATTTTGCTCAAAATTACCTAATATGGGTAAGCCGAGTTTTGGAATGCACCTCCACATTTATAACTATGTAATATATAGTAATAATATTAATATGTATGTAGTAAATACATTTTTTATATAATGATAATAATAATATCTAATAATTTTCGTTTATATAAGTTTATGTTGTAGGTATATCTTTACACACTAACCATGCTATTAATTAAAAAGCTTCCAAAATATATATTTTCACTATTCTGAAATACATTTGATGCTTTCTGAAATACATTTAAAGCATTCCGAAATACATTTGATTATTCTGAAATAAATTTGACACTTTCTGAAATGCATTTGACGCTTTCTAAAATACATTTTACTATTTTGAAATTCATTTGATGCTTTCTAAAATACATTTGACTATTTCGAACTACATTTAACGCATTCCGAAATACATTTGACTATTATGAAATACATTGGGCGAGAGATTTTGGAAACACCATAGAAAAAGGATATAAACACTGTTACCAACCATAACATAATAAATCCACCAGATTAACCTAAAGTCCTAGTCGATCAGTGGCGTACTTTTTGGTAGGATAAAGGTTATTATAAATTGTTTTTAGACTTTGGAATTTAGAAAAAAAAAGTTTCAGGTGCTTCTTTATGGAGCCTAAGGAACAACCCATTTTAATATATAACATTAATTACATAACACCCTGTATTATATATTATATATTATATATTATATATTATATATTATATATTATATAATATATATTATATATTATATATTATATATTATATATTATATATTATATATTATATATTATATATTATATATTATATATTATATATTATATATTATATATTATATATTATATATTATATATTATATATTATATATTATATATTATATATTATATATTATATATTATATATTATATATTATATATTATATATTATGCATACATGAATACAATTTATAATAGAATGATATTTACAAAAAAAAGGAAATAAAAAGAAAAGTAAATTAATTAAGGTATAAAAACTAATATCTAAACCTATCATAACTGTTCTTAAATTGATTCACAGTTTTAGTACACACTGTTACATTAGGTAAACTGTTCCAGTGTTCAAACACACGATTAGTAACAAATGTTTCCCTTGTCTTCGTACAGAAACGTTCTTTAGATAACTTGAACCTGTGTCCACGAAGCCGATTGTCAAGATTAAAGTCAAGTAAAGTTGTTAAGTCAATTCCGAACTGATTGTGGATTATTCGCCAAATTATAATAAGATCTCCTCGCAGCCTTTTCTCTTCAAATGACGTTAACCCCATTACGCGCATCCTTTCTTCATACGAAGGTCTGTTGAATCCGTATGGGAGCCTTGTGGATTTTCGTTGTATGGATTCCAATAAGTTTTTATCACGCTGAAGAATCGGAAACCAGACAGGCCCTGCATATTCTGTGTTTATTCTGTCAGTGATGACAATACTGCTTTGACTTCTGAGTTTACATTTAATTCAGATATAAATATTACTGCATTTTCTGAGGAGCTTATATTACGGAGCATTTCTAAGCTAAAAAACAATTATTCATGTGGTGTTGACCTCATCCCAAACTTCATAATAAAAGATTGTTCGTTAATATTTGCATATCCTCTCTTAATATTGTTCAATATGATTTTGTCAACGTCTACTTTTCCAGATTTATGGAAAATAACCAGAGTTTGCCCTATTTAAAAATCAGGTTATCCTAGCGATATTAAAAACTATAGACCTATAGCTATTCTGTCTAATTTTGCGAAAGTCTTTGAATCTTCCCTGTATACCTGCATCTACAATGAGGTAAGTAAACTAATTTCCACGCAGCAGCATGGATTTATGAATAAACGCTCGACTGTATCCAACTTAGCTGAATTCACGCAATTTGTTTCAGAACAACTTGACAAAAAACTTCAAGTAGATGCTATATACACGGATTTTTCAAAGGCCTTTGACAGGGTCGATCACCAAATTTTGCTTAATAAGTTACACTTTTTTGGTTTTAGTCACTCCCTTATTAATTTGTTTTATTCATATTTGTGTGAGCGCAAATTATCTGTTTCATATAATGGCTACTACTCCGATTATTTCTATGCGAGCAGTGGAGTACCACAAGGCTCTAACTTGGGTCCGCTTTTGTTCATTTTATTTATTAATGACTTGTCATTAAAACTTAATTGTAATCATCTATTGTTTGCTGATGACCTGAAAATATTTACCAGTATTTCCAGTTATACAGATTGCGAACTCTTTCAGGATCAGTTAAGCATTATTTTAAGATGGTGCAAAGTTAACAAACTCGACCTAAACATAAATGCAAAATCTGTACCTTTAGTCTTAAAAATACGCACATCATATTTAATTACACTTTAGATAATACTATTCTTCCTCGCTGTCATGAAATTCGTGACCTTGGTGTACTCTTTGATAATAAGCTTTCTTTTACATCCCACATTAATAATACTGTGCAATCTGCTTTAAAGCTCCTGGGTTTTATAAGTCGGAATTCTACCAATTTTTGTAACATCACAGCACTAAAATCAATGTATTATTATCTTGTTAGAACAAAGCTCGAATATTGCTCACTTATTTGGTACCCGTATTATAACGTACATATTGACTCAATTGAAAAAGTACAAAGAAGATTCCTTAAACTTCTCTCCTACAGAGTTGATCATATTTATCCTGCTAGAGGAACTGACCATAACATCCTCTTAACGCGTTTTAATTTTGATACCCTACATGTTAGACGAATAGTGACAAGTTTAAAATTTCTGTGGAAACTTTTTAATTACCAAATTGATTCTTGTCATTTATTGAGTTTCTTAAATATTTTAGTGCCACGTTTGGAATCTCGTGGAAGTAAAACATTTTATTGTAGTTCCTCAAGAACGAACGTGCTTTTAAAATCTCCTGTTCATGTTATGTGTAGTAATTATAATTGTATAGGTAACCAGTGCGATTTCTTTAATACAAACATTAAGGAAATTACGTCCAGAGCTCATGATTTTTTTTTCTCGGCCAAATAATTTGGAATTTTAATTTTTATTTAATTTATATTATTCATGATATTATTTTTTATTATATGTTTTTTTAACAAATATGAAATTTATTTTATATCTTTTTTATTTTATAATTTTTTTTTTTATAAAATTTTACATGTTGTGTACTTTGTCCTGTAATTGGAATATGTATTCTGTTGGGCAATAAATTATTATTATTATTATTGGTCGTATATAATATATACATATTATGTTTTATAGTTTTGGCATGCAGTTTGTGGGTTAGGTTTAGTGAAAATTTTGTGTATCATACTTATTAGTGCGTTTGCTTTTCTGCAGGAGGATTCAATGTGTTTAGACCATGTTAAATCGCTGCTTATCCATACTCCTAAATCAAGGTGAGATTCCACTGTTTTTAAAGCATTGTGGTTTATGTGGTAAGTCAGCTTTGGTTTTGTTTTCCCTATATGCATAATAACACACTTGTCGATATTAAGTGGTAGTTGCCAGTTGTTGCACCAGTGCTCAATTTGTATTAAGTCATTTTGTAGGATATCCTGGCTGGTAGTTGGGTTTCCATACAACTTTGCGTCATCAGCGAAAAATGAACATTTTGATCTTAACATGGGTAATAGGTCCACCGTGTACAGGAGAAAAAGTATCGGGCCCAAAACTGACCCTTGGTGTACACCACTAATAACAGGAAGGAAATCAGACACCTCTTCACCAATTTTAACACAAAATCTGCGGTTTCTTAGAAAGCTGCAAATCCAAGCATGTAGTTTTCCTGTAATACCCATGTGTTCTAATTTGAAAGCTAATCTAGTATGGGGAACTCTGTCAAACGCTTTCGAGAAATCCAAGTAGATTATATCGGTCGGACTGTTTTTGTCTTTATTGAGGGTCCAGTCATTTACACAATGTAACAAGTTCGTTATGGTAGATCGTTTTGGAAGAAAACCGTGTTGACAGTCCGGTAGTACTCTTTTTTCCAACAAAAAAGGTGTCAGTTTTTCAACATCTATTGATTCCATGACTTTTGCAGCAATAACAACTAAACTTACAGGTCTATAATTATTGACATCCAACTTATCGCCCTTTTTAAAAATAGGGGTTACTAGAGAGCTCTGTTTTCCACATAGCTGGTAATTCAGATGTATCAAATGATGTTTGCATAATTTTTGATAATGGAACACTTAGTTGATCAGAGAATTGTTTAAGGAAGTTTGAGTTTAAATTATCTGGTCCGGGGGATTTGTTGTTCTTTAATAGCCCAAGATGTTTTTTTCATTTTCAATGCTAAAGTCTTTAGTAGCCAGAGACGAGTTATTTTTCGATGTTGATATTTTCGGCATATGTGTGTTTAATTCTGCAGTGTAGGAGGAAAAGAAAAAATTTGCCAGGGTATTTGCTACCTCCAGATTATTTGAACAGATGTTTCCATCTTCTTTTCTAATTAAAGGAATTGTTACTTTGAAATTTAGACCATTTCGAATATACTTATAAAATTTTTTTGGGTTTCCAAATTGATTTTTAGAGATAAATTGTTTGAAAAGATTTTGTGGGCTATGAAATCTTCATTTGCTGAGCTACGTTTAAACTTTTGCCATAAAGATTTGTTTCTTCGAATTTCTTTAAGGTTTTTCTGGAACCACTTTGGTAAATATTTTTTTGGTATTTAGTTTTAATATATTTTTGACTTCTCTTTCAAAATTGCTCCACTGTACATTTACAGAAAAATTTTCAAGAAAGGTATTCCATTTCAACGTTGTTAGTGTTTGTCCCACTCTTGTGTAGTTTATTTTTTCTTTTTCCACCCATACGTAATTTTTGTGAGGTCGGTGGTTAATTTGAATGTTTGTCGAGATAAGAACATGATCAGAAATTCCTACTGGGGGAAGATATGATATATCTGATAATAGTTGTAAGTCGTTTGTTATAAGAAAATCTAAGATTGAAGAAGTTTGATTTACACGATACCGTGTGGGTTCAGAAATCAGTTGATTTAAATTATTTTCCAGAAATAAATTGTGATAAATACTATTGGCCGTTGTTCTATTTTCGTTATGAGGATTATATAACAAGAAATTAGGAAGATTAAAGTCTCCAGTTATAATAATATTTGATTTAGAAGAACACAAATCTGAAATTAATGATGTAAGTTGGTTATCAGTGGCTATGCTTGTATTTGGAGGTCTATAGAGACAAATAAGGGAAATATGCTCGGAAATATGTAATTGTTGAAAATTAATTTGCAAAGATAATATTTCGATATTTGGACAGGATATATTGCATTGTTTTATTTGGAAATCTTTAAAGGCTTCTTTGTGTAAATATATGCATACTCCACCTCCCCTAGTGAGTCGATCACTTCTGTAAATTAGGTAATTGTTGAGGTTAAATAGATGACTTGGTGTATTAGTTTGAAGCCATGTTTTAGTTAAACAACAGATAGCAGGGTTTAAATTATTTATTACTGCACAAAATTCATCAAATTTAGCCGGTAGTGACGCAATGTTTGTATACAAAAGTAGCCAATTGTATAGTTTAAAAGTATTTATTCGTTTGGGTGCTCCGTTACAATTTTTGGAACTCCTTTTATATATTTAATTTTTAAGTTTGGTTCACCACTACCCGTGGGTTGCAACGCGTTGATTCAATTCATCACTTAGTTTTTTTAGATATTCCATTTCCTTTGGTGTTTTATCGTTTGTTATATTAATGTGTTTGTAAACAGAATTTGCTAGTTTGCTTTTATTTCTTAAGACATTTAAAGCGGTTGAACTATTTGAAAGTATTACTTTTAGGGGTCTTTTTTTCCCTGCTGTCGGTTTTCCAATGCGAATTGTGTCTAGAAAATTAGTATTCAAATCCGCAGAAATAACCGAAAGTATATTCTTAGCTGAATCTAAATCCAACTTCTTTCGATCCTCCGTACTGCTAGTAGACTCCGGTAGTCCGTTTAATTCGGTCCATAGTTTCATGAACAACATCTTCAAAATTAAAGTTATTATTGGAAAAATTGACGGATATTTTGTTCTCCAGTTCGGATATTTTCTTTGTTAGGGCGCTGATAGTTGTTGTAAGTGCAGTTAGTTGGTTCATATTTTCACTGCAAATGTTGCATACAATTTTAATAAAGCGAGTGCGATTTCTTGTCAAGATTTTTGATCGTCGCGCGAGAGCCCGGTACATGTTATATGTGTTACGCCGAATTTGCGTAATTGCCGATTTCATGTAATAGGCAAAATTTTGCCTAATTCATGAAATCGGCAACGGACTTGCCGATTTCATATAATGGGCAATTATTTTAATTAAGTTTGCCTATTTCAACGAATAGGCACACAGATAATTTAAAAATTTAAAGTCACATGAGCTTTCAAATATTTTAATAAAAAAATAAAAAAATATATAATCTTTCATCATTTTAATACATTCTTTATAAATAAATTAAAGTCACATTTTATTAAAAAATATGTATATTTTCTCTAAACAATAAAACTAAAACTTTATAATTTTTAATATTCAAAAATATCACAGCTTCTTGCAGCATGGCAAGACATTTGGGGCGGGGGGGGGGTCGCAATGGGGCGGGGTCGGTAGGGTTGTGTTGTTGAGTTTGGCTCATTTTTGCGGTATTTTATCAATATTCATTTTTTTTACAAGTTTTTTTTTCTCCTTTATGTCCGCAAGCTGTATGTAAATCTCGAATTACATTCCATGCATTCGTTTTACTAATCATTATTTTGTTATCTTTAATTCTACATACTTTTGTTATTCCAGCAAAATCTATTAATTTGTAGGTACTTTTAATGTGATAAAACTGCCTGTTTTTCTTGATAGTTTCGCCATTGCTTAATGCTTGTGGCGTTTTTATTACCTCTTTTTCATATTCGTCGTCCCACACCTGACTAGATTTACCAACTTCACCCATTTTAACAATATATATTCACGGATAACACCAAATATTACTATTATTCCGAAGAACGGTATTTACATACCTACAACATCACCTCAAATTTAAAAATAATATATGGTTGCCTATTTCATGTAATCGGCAAATTTATATATGCCCAATTCATGTATTCGGCAACATTTTGCCCATTTCATGAAATCGGCAAGTCCGTTGCCGATTTCACGAATTAGGCAAAATTTTGCCGAATACATGAAATCGGCAATTACGCAAATTCGGCGTAACATATGTTGCGGACGGCGACACATATCGCAGTCGATGGTTGGGTCCTCCGCTCGAACCGCTAGATTGCAATTCACGCACGGGTTCATGTTTTTATGCTATTTTGTAGGCGGAGCAAATGTTTTTTACAGATGTTTATTAACTGCCTATAAGATAGATTTTACCTTTATTTTATATTATATATTATATATTATATGTATATTATATATTTATATATTATATATTATATATTATATATTATATATTATATATTATATATTATATATTATATATTATATATTATATATTATATATTATATATTATATATTATATATTATATATTATATATTATATATTATATATTATATATTATATATTATATATTATATATTATATATTATATATAAAAGATATCGATTTAAAATTTGTATAGTAATTATAAGATAATGAAAACAATTTTTTTAAATTATTTTTAATATGTTATCACTTTCGGGTAATTTTAAAAGTTTTTATAAATTGTATACAGGGTGTCTGGTATTTACGTTTACTTTTATTATTCACTTTAAATAACAAAAACTTTCTTATTTAAAACAAAACTACCATACAATTTTTATATAATTCGACACAAAATAATGTTTTATTAAAATTCTGCAGCATTCCCTATACCTAAATTGAATATTTACAGAGATATTACAAAAAATGTTGAAAAAAACGCTTATTTTTTTATATCTAATAGTAGTGTGCGTTCGATTCTCTTTTATTTCGTATTTATGAAGTATTGTCAATGCCAACGTCTCTGACAATTCTGTTATAATGAGTGATAATAATTACAATACGCTAAAGAAGTATCGAGATTTCGCAACGCGCGCGCCATCTGGTGGAGTTCGATAGCATTGTGTGAATTTAAGAATTATCAATAATACATTTAAACCATACGAACTGCACATTATTTTAAATAAATAAGTAGTTTTTTTACAAAAGAGAGGACAAATTTTGTTCAATTGCACAGCTAAATCGTGCACGTTATTCGTGTTTTACGTTGCAAGGACAAAACTAAAAAACTGGTTTAGTACTCGATTTCGATTGATTATTCCTTAAATCATTGATTATGAAACTCAACCCTTATATGCTTATATAGTTACGTCAGTTTGTGTGTTTTATCTAAGGGATCATGGTATATTGTATTTTTAATTGTAAATAAAATTCAAGAACTAAATCGTTGCATTATCATGTTTTGCCAAAGGATCCAATTCGGTTAGTACATTTGTTGGTGCAGAATATACTAATGATAACTAAACCTAATATAATTTATATTTAAGTTTGGACATTTTTAATATTTTAGTACAAAATTATTGTTGCACAAACATAACCTTAAAATCGAACAGTTTTATATTTATGTCCTCTAAAAAACACTGTATTTTAAACAACAAAATATACCCACGAATTTATGGCAATATAATATTGTATATAATACATTATATAATGGTATTCTACCGTTGATTGGAGACTTTCTTAATCAACGCTTTTAATAATGCTGTTTGAATTTGAAGGACTTAAGTCCTTAAGTCCTTAATTATTAATTAATTAATTATTTGTTTGAAGATTTTTACTAAATAGAAATGTTTACACTTTTCACGTTAATCATTACTAAAATGTGTATTTGTTGCACCTAATAGATACAATTTATATTTACAGGGACTGTATGAAATTTATTTCTTCATTCGGATTACCACTGTTTATTGGAAAACCGGTAATTCCTTTCGAAATACACCCAACAACACAACAAATCCTGCCACGGTTTTTTTTTTCGATTTTTTTTATAACATTTTCCGGCTTATTCTTAAAAACTTTAATTTGTAACATAAGCGTTTGACAGCTGATTATTAAAAGTTGTAGTTTTGTTACGATAAGTGGTGGCGCTACTAGCGATTCTTCTTTAGCGTATATTCAAAATATTCTAAACATATATTAGACATATGGGGCAAAACACCTCAAGTGTTCCCACCTAAAAATGATGTTTTCTCGGATTTTAACAAAACTTTGCCAAATCATTGTCCTATTGGACTACCTTAATTTTCCAAATGGGGGGCAAAAAGGATTAGCGGGTTGCAGAGATACAGGGGCCTGAAAATTTATTTTTTTTCTCGTGCGCTTAAAAGACGTCGAAATATTCATGTATATAATAATTTTTTTTAAATTGATAATCAACATATCGTATAGCATTTTTTCCACGCTTTACGATAAAAATGGTCTCGAAAGCGAGAAAAAATTTTTTGGTTATAAAAAAAACGATATTAAAAATATATTTGTTTTTTTCTCGAAATGCGACCCATTTGATTTTTTTAAAATTAATATCTAAAGAAAGCTTGTTCAATTCCCTAAATTTTGATGTAATATGAAGATGGGATCCCAAGAAGTCTAAAAAAATAAGGGTTGAAGCGCGTAGGGACCGTGCGGCGAGCAGCTACTAGTATACCTATTGCAGCGGTGCTCGGTCAACTACTTAGTTGATTAATTGGAGGGTCAATACAACTTTTAAAATTATTTTTATATAGAAATAAATGTATTTTTCGATGGGTTAAAGTCAAAACAGCACAAACGCCAAATTTTAATTTTTTTTTAGAAGAAGGTCGATAGAGAATTTACATGTACTTCTAAAAAATTTAAAAAATTCCTTTTCCGTTAGGAACAAATGAGTGATATTTCTGTGTCCCAGGAATTGATTTTGCAGAATCAAATCGCTTTTTAAGAATTTCTGCTGTTTTCATATGATTTTTTTTAGGACTGAAAAATACTTTTGTTTCTGACAAACTTTTTTTAGCCCATTCATACAAATCATTGGCACTTAAAATTGGATTTTTTGATGTTGCCTGCAAACTTGCGCGGGCAGCGAGTCTTTTTAAATTCCCGCCAATGCCATCACAGGGGCCTTTACCGTGTGCTGTTGCATGAAAGTGCCACTCGGCTAAAATACCAAAATCAGTTTCATGTTGCATAAGGTTTTTAAAGTTATGTATACTTGTTTTTGCAATGTTGAAAGTTACAACTTGTAACTAGGGGTTTTGGTAAACTAACAAAAATAGTTTCATTGGTTGCTTGTAAATTAGGTATGCCATGATTTTTTATTTATGCTGGGCATAGAAAGGCCCCTGTGATGGCATTGGTGGGAATTTAAAAAGATTCGCTGCCCCCGCAAATTTGCAGGCAACATCAAAAAATCCAATTCTAAGTGCCAATGATTTGTATGAATGGGCTAAAAAAAGTTTGCAAGAAACAAAAATATTTCTCAGTCCAATTGCATTAAATAGTAGAACTTATTTACAATTACGTGCACGTGTAATCTTTTCAGAGTAAGAGCAACTTATTACTTTCTACAATTTTCTTGTTCGACTACAAAAACCAAAACATGGGTTTTAATTGCTATTAATTTGAACTATTGCAATAAAATCGATGAGTTTAAGGCAAAACGACACAGGCGCCAAAAATTTTAAATTTGTTAGAAGTACATGTACCTGCAGGTCGATAGAGAATTAAATTCTCTATCGACCTTCTCCTAAAAAGAAATTAAAATTTGGCACTTGTGCTGTTTTGACTTAAACCCATCGAAAAATACATTTATTTATATATAAAAATAATTTTAAAAGTTGTATTGACCCTCCAATTAATCCACTAAGTAGTTGACCGAGCACCGCTGCAATAGGTATACTTATAGTAGCTGCTCGCCGCACGGTCCCTACGCGCTTCAACCCTTATTTTTTTAGACTTATTCTTGGGATCCCATCTTCATATTACATCAAAATTTAGGGAATTGAACAAGCTTTCTTTAGATATTAATTTTAAAAAAATCAAATGGGTCGCATTTCGAGAAAAAAACAAATATATTTTTAAAATCGTTTTTTTATAACCAAAAAATTTTTTCTCGCTTTTGAGACCATTTTTATCGTAAAGCGTGGAAAAAATGCTATACGATATGTTGATTATCAATTTAAAAAAAAATTATTATATACATGAATATTTCAACGTCTTTTAAGCGCACGAGAAAAAAAATAAATTTTCAGGCCCCTGTATCTCTGCAACCCGCTAATCCTTTTTGCCCCCCATTTGGAAAATTAAGGTAGTCCAATAGGACAACGATTTGGCAAAGTTTTGTTAAAATCGGAGAAAACATCATTTTTAGGTGGGAACACTTGAGGTGTTTTGCCCCATATGGCGAGTGCGCAAAAGTTTTAGAAAGAGCAATAGGAACTTTTAATGTATAATATCAGTATTGTGTGTTGGATTGTTTTTATTTCGTATTAAACAACGTTAAAAGAATTATCAATTTAAAATTCAAAAATAATATTAAAAAAATAAACAAATAACACAAATAAAACAAATCTAAAGTAATTGTTCAATGTATCGCCCGTGTTGTTGACGACACATATTGATACGTCGCAAGACACCTTCAGAAGTTGTTCTCAAAATTTCTTCATGGGATAATTCCGAAAACATAAGCTTTTTTGGCACCCCAAAGATAAAAATTTAGTGGTGTTAGGTACGGTGACCTTGGAGGCCATTCCCATAGACCACCTCTTCCAATCCATTTTTCATTAAATAATATTCGCAAATCTTCCGAAACCCTTCTAGAACAATGTGCCGGCGCGCCATCCAATTGGTACCAAGAAAGAAACCTTAAAGGCAGTTTATCCAAAAATTCACTTACCGTCGAAATCAATTTTTGTTGGAAATTCCCTTGCCAACATGTGAATTTTCAGTACTCCAAAAGTGTTGATTTCTTGAATTAACAATGCCTTCTCTGGAAAATTTGGTTTCGTCTGTCCATATAATTTTTCCAAGAAAAGAGTTGCAAACTCCGTGCAAAACCGCTCTAGTCCAGTCATCTAGGCATTTCACCTCGGAATCTAACGGAATTATTGTACAAACCTTTATTTTGGAATTGCAAATGTTGTCTCAAAAGTCACATATGCCAACGTGTGAGCGGCCTTAGATATTCAAGGTCAAAGGTCGCAAAAATCAATTTTTTGAGAATATCTCCTTTTCTCTGCCTCCTATCGTATTTGCATTTATTATACAAGTTGTAGAGAATAAAATTCTCTAAAAATTTTGTTTAAAACATTTTTTTATACGTCTAATCATTTTTGATATAGAGGGCGCAGAGTGTGGAGCGCTCAGCAAATAGTTAGTCATTAAATATTACTTACTTTTGACATACAAATATTTAAATAATTAGTGAATCATTCTTAATATACCTATTCTAATGTTATTTTAATTAATGATAAATGCATTTTAAGAAAAAAACACATTTAATGAATTTGCCTTGAATATGTTATCTCTGGTCATCTCTTGGATCCAGATATTGCTTTTAAAATAACAGACCTGGAAATACTATAGTGGGCTTGCTATAAATAAAAAGGTTAGGTATATTTAAAGCAAGTTGTGACCCTAGGTGGTGTGTATTTACACCACAGGTTAGTTATAATAAATAGATTCAAAAGATTATACTTACAAATCGTTTTGTTTGTCAATATTTATATATTATAATAATTATCAGTTATAATTTATTATTTCTTGCTTCTAATTTCCTTCTTCTGTTTCTTTTTCTAACATCTTAATTTTGCTCCTTTTCTAACTTCTTTATTTTGCTCCTTTTCTAACTTCTTTATTTTCTTTTATTTCGTGTCTTCTTGTTATCTATTCCTTATCTCTTTATTTCTTATGTTTCTTTAACTTTATTATTTATGTTTAGTTTTATTTTATATAATATGCATATATAATTTATTATTAAAATTATAATGAATTTTATAAATATAATATATTATTAATATTAGGTATATTTTATTATATTTTTTATGTTATTATTTTTTGATGTAAATATTTTTTATGACTTTTTTATTATTATTTTTTTTATATATGTATATAGCAACCATAGCCGACTAAATTTATATTAACAAATAGACTTGCAAACAAATCAAAAAATCTACATACTCAAACTAACCTGTGGCGTAAACATGCTCCCCGACTTTGAAATGTAAATTTCAAAATATTTTAAATTAATATTTGAATAAAATAAATATAATAAAATTTAATGTTAAAATTAAATATGCAAGAATCACTGTGTTGGAATAGGGCAAAGCTTCACCACCGGTCGCTTAAAAATCCCATTTTGGGAACGTACTAATGCTACCCTAATAACCCCATCTTTTCCAGGATAAACTTGTTCTATAACTCCCAATGGCCAATAAAGTGGAGGCACATCATCCTGTTTTATCAAAACAATTGTTCCTATATTTATGGGATTATTAGATGTATTCCATTTTTGTCTTAATTGTAACGTATGTAAATATTCCAAATGCCATTTTTTCCAATAAGATCTAATTAAATTATCTAATAACTTTTTCCTCCCCTTTAAAGTTTGATCAGAATTTGACAAAAATGGTAAAAACTGAAGGGGCGTTGACATTAAAAAATGCGCAGGTGTAAGAATCTCTGGATGAGGTTCCTCAGATAATAAACAAAGTGGTCTAGAATTTAATAAACATTCTATCTGAATTAATATTGTATTTAACTCTTCATAAGATAATAACTGTTTACCAATAACTCTATATAAATGCGTTTTAACACTCTTTAAATTTGCCTCCCAAATACCTCCAAAATGAGGTGCCGAAGGAGGAATCATTTTCCACTCTATTTTTCTAATATTAAATTCTTTTTGAAAGGATTGTTTAGTTTCATTTGCATATAAAAAATTATAAATTTCATTCAAACGTCTCTTAGCTCCTATAAAATTTGTCGCATTATCTGAATATAAACATGAAACAGGACCCCTTCTTGCAATAAATCGTTTAAAAGCTTCTAAAAATATATTAGAACTAAGATCTGAAGCTAATTCGATATGTATTGCTTTAGTTGAAAAACAAATAAATAAACAGATATAAGCCTTTTGACTTTTAATACCTCGTCTTCTAGTCATAGTAATATTTATTGGACCAGCATAATCTACACCAGTATGTGTAAATGCTTTTGCTTCTTGAACACGAGAAGGGGGTAAATTAGCCATTTTTGGAGTTAAACATTTTGGTAATGTTCTAAAACAAAAATTACACAAACGTACTCGTTGGCGTATTATATTCCTAGCCGAAATAATCCAATATCTTTGCCTTAATAGTGACATCAACAAATATGGACCAGCATGACAGTTTAAACAATGAAAATGATCAATCAACAAATTTACAATATGATTTCTGCCTAAAAGTAAAATGGGATGACGATTTTGATAAACGACCTCCAACTCTTATTAACCCTTTATCATCAAGAAAAATATCCAATTTTCTAAACGTGGGACTAAGGGAATTTTTATTATTAATATTATTAAATTCATTTTTAAAATATATTTTTTGTAATTCTTTTAAAATAATTATTTCAGCAATTTCCAAATCAGACACCTTAATTAAATTTGTTGATTGTATTATTTTCATAAACCTCAAAATATACACAACTATATTTAATAATTTAGTCCATGATGAAACTCTTAATGAAAGATTATAAATAATTGAAGTTTCATACGATGTATTAATAAGTGTAATAAATTCCTTTTTTATTTCAGGAATCTCCAATTTATATTTTTTAATATCAAATGGCTTAATTGGCCAATCTGATATTGGAAATTTAGCCCATAAAGGGCCATTCCACCATAATGAATGATTTATCAATTGTGAAGGTAATAGACCTCGTGAAACACAATCACTTGGATTTTCAATTCCATTAATATGATAAAAATTTGCAGGTGCTAAATTCTCCTGAATTTTTCCAACACGATTGGCTACAAATGTTTGCCAACGATGAGGGGAGGAATGTATCCATGATAATGCAATAGTTGAGTCAGAAAAGGCAAAAATTTTATTAATTTTATATCGATTACTATAAGTATCCAATATATGACGTACCAATTTAGATAATAACAAGGCTGCACATAATTCTAAACGAGCTAAAGAAAGAGTTTTTAACGGTGCAATTTTAGATTTTGCACAAATTAAATTTACCGAAACATTCAAATTTGAATGTGTTACATGCATGTAAATACAACAGCCATAGGCTTTAATACTAGCATCTCCAAAAGCTAAAATATTTACATTACACCCATCAACAATACCTAAATGTCTTGGAATCTTTAACTCAGTCAATCGTGGTAACTCATTTTTAAATTTTATAAAACGTTGTAATATATGTTCAGGAAGTTTATCATCCCAATCACTTTTAATTAACCATAATTCCTGAATCAAAAGCTTAACGTATAATATGACTGGTGCTACCAATCCTAATACATCAAATAAACGAGCAATAGTAGAAAGAACTATGCGTTTAGTATAAACATCATTAGACTGTCAAATTTGAAGTAAAAGTAAATATGTCAGACACTGGCAACCATTTTAAACCTAAAATTTTTAAAGAATCTCCATCTAAAAACTCCTTTGAAGCTCTATAAGATTCTGGAACCTCCTTTAATAACTCTTTTGAATTACTAGCCCATTTTACAAGATCTAATCCACCACATTTAAAAAGATCAATTAATTCCTTAGAAAGACTTATTCCTGTTTTAATTGAAGATACTGAAGTAATAAGATCATCCATATAAAGTTCTCTTTTTGCTACATCAGACGCTAATGGAAATTTATCGTACTCATCATCTGCTAGTTGTTTAATGGTACGCATTGCTAAATAAGGACTTGATTTTAAACCAAAGGCTACAGAATTAAATTGAAATAATCGAATAGGTTCTAAATCATTAAACCTAAACAAAATTTTTTGATATTTACGATGTTTTTCTGACATTAAAATTCTTAAATACATTTGTTTTATATCTGCTGTAATAGCAATTGGGAAAAGTCTAAAATTTATTAGAAGTGAAAATAAATTAGCTTGTAAATTTGGTCCAGTATGTAAAATATCATTTAACGATACACCTGTATCAGTTTTAGCACTTGCATCTAAGACCACACGAACTTTAGTTGTTACTTTATCAAGTCTAATAACAGCATGATGTGGTATAAAATAACCACTATTAATATTTTCATCAGAATATGAAATTTCAGATAAATATCCTTTATCTAAATACTCCTTTATTACCTCATTATAAGCTTGACGTAATTCTAAACTTCTTTTAAATTTCCTTTCTAAAAATACAAATCGACGTTTAGCAATAGCATGAGAATTACCTAATAAAGAAGGATCATGTTTAAATGGTAGTTCTACAATATATCTACCAGAAAAATCTTTTAAAAAAGATGATTTATAGAGATTCTCACAAAATAATTCATCTGAATCTTGTATGTGATCATTTGGAATTTCCTCTAAATTCCAGAATTTAGTTAAATTTGCATTTAAATTATCATTTGTTATTGGCCCAAAAGTCCAACTTAGATTAAAATGTGAAAAGGAATTATCAAAAAACGTATTAACGGGTACTTCACCAATTAAAATATACCCAAGTGTAGTTTCAAGCGCTTGTGGTGCAATTAAATTAGAAGGGGGAGTAATACGACCTGTTAGTAATAAGTTTGGAAATAATTGAGCTCCTAAAATGACGTCAATATCACCAGGTATATTCCAAGATTCGTCTGCTAAAGAAACATTATTTAGGTAATTTAATGATAATGTATTTATATTAGTTGTTGGTAATTTTTCAGTTATATTATCCACTACAATTAAAGTTATATTGTATTTATCAAATGATATTCGTGATTGAATAGTTAAAGAAACATATCCTTTCATTGGAGTTTTAATAGAACCTACTGTATTAATATACGAATTACTTATGGGAATAATGTTCAATTTAAGTTTCTTACAACAAGAAATGGAAATTAAATTATTTTGTGATGCACTATCAATAAGACATCTAATTATGGTTTTATTCCCATTATCACCTAACGCGTATACTTGCGCTGTTGATAATAATACAGTAGTGTTTGTATTTAAAGAAGCTTTTGAATGCATAGTAATAGATTGAGTTAAAGGTTTAAAAGAAGAAGATGAAGCTATATTATTTTGCATAGTAGGAGATTCAGTTTTATGTGTTTCAAAGTGTAATAATGAATGATGACGTTTCTTGCATATTTTACAATATAAATTTGATTTACATTTACTGCTAGTATGATTTGACCGTAAACAGTTAATACAATATCTTAATTCTTTAACCTTATCAAATCTAACCTTAGGTGACATATTTTTAAATACTTGACATTCGTAAATATTTGAATGATCATTTTTATTACAAATTATACAATTTAATGGCTTGACATCTGTTATTGAAAAAGAATGGGATTGTACAATTGAGTGTTTATTTTTTAAGGAAGAATTAGTGAGTGTATTATGTTTTAGACTTGAATGTGAATTTGTAAGTTCTAAAATTTTGACCTGTTGACGAATATACTCAATTAAATCTTTACATGATGGAATTTCTGAATTACTTACTGAATTTTCAAACAATTGTATAATTTGTGGATCTAATTTGTTTAGTGCCAAATGAAGAAATATGAAATCCGAAAGGTCAGTAATATTTAATTGTTTTAATGCACTTAAAGAGGAAGAAAAGCGTTCTATAAAATTATTAAGTTGATTGGCATTATTAGACGCAATCTTAATTTCAAATATATTATTTAAATAAAATGTTCCTAGCGCTCTCTTATCTTGATACTTTTTTACTAACGAATCCCAAATTGTTACATAATTTTCTTCATTAGGAAGAATTCCTGATAAAATAGTGAGTGCCTTACCACTTAATTTTCCTACTAAATATTGAATTTTTTGCGAGTTATTTAAATTTGTATTAAAGTGTATATTTGTTTTAAATGCTTCAAAAAATAATGGCCAATTTTCAGGTTTACCATCAAAATTCGGCATTTCAATTGGAGGTAATTTTATTGAAACACTTAAATCCTTATTTGATGATGCTTGCGGTAAAACTTTTCGATTTTCCAACACAGTTTCCCTAATATCTTTAATTTGACAAAACATGTTTTCAAAGGTGATCCATTCATCAAATTCACGTTTATAATCTTTATTATTTTTAATTTCTAAATTATTTGCTTCATCATTTAATTTATTGTATTGTTCATATAAATTTTCCAAATTTATTGTGTTTGTCAAAAATTCCTGAGTTTTTCTAGTGTCAGCCTTTGAAACCTTTTTTGCATTTTCATTCAAATTAAGAATTAAATTAAATATAGCCTCTTTTTTGGCATTTATGAATTTTAATGACATTTTAAATTAAATTTAAAATTAAATGAATTTTAATGAAATTTTAAATAAATTAAATTTAGTGGACTGTATAAAGTTAAATTCAAATCCGGCTCGAAGGACCAAAATATGGTGTGTATTTACACCACAGGTTAGTTATAATAAATAGATTCAAAAGATTATACTTACAAATCGTTTTGTTTGTCAATATTTATATATTATAATAATTATCAGTTATAATTTATTATTTCTTGCTTCTAATTTCCTTCTTCTGTTTCTTTTTCTAACATCTTAATTTTGCTCCTTTTCTAACTTCTTTATTTTGCTCCTTTTCTAACTTCTTTATTTTCTTTTATTTCGTGTCTTCTTGTTATCTATTCCTTATCTCTTTATTTCTTATGTTTCTTTAACTTTATTATTTATGTTTAGTTTTATTTTATATAATATGCATATATAATTTATTATTAAAATTATAATGAATTTTATAAATATAATATATTATTAATATTAGGTATATTTTATTATATTTTTTATGTTATTATTTTTTGATGTAAATATTTTTTATGACTTTTTTATTATTATTTTTTTTATATATGTATATAGCAACCATAGCCGACTAAATTTATATTAACAAATAGACTTGCAAACAAATCAAAAAATCTACATACTCAAACTAACCTGTGGCGTAAACACTAGGTATAGGTCTAGGGTTGTGACAGGTAATATTCGTAATATTTTAAAGGTTAACATGGCTGATTTGTGTTTTATTTGTAATAAGTCACTTTCTGAAGGTGATTCTGTGACTTTTGTGCGCTGTATAAAGACTTTAAAAGAAGCAATTATTGAGAGAAATAAACATAAACTACCTAAATACTTTGACTTATGTGAACGTTTATATTGAGTGTCGAAAATTGTACGCTATAGCTTAGAATAGTAAAATTGCAGCAGCAAAACGTCGCCTTGAAGGTCCATGGACCTTCAACGTCATCAACTGTACCTCGTAAAAAAGGGAATGATGTGTTTGATTTTAAAATATTGTGCTTATTTTGTGGTGAAGTCGCAGATGAGGCAACAAAGGCAAAAAAATCTGCGAAGTACAAACGCGTTATAAGTAAGTTTTTGAAGATATGACAATTAATGTCAATGATAACGAGGAGAGTGATGATAAGAATGAGTCTGAAATTGCTGGCCAACCTGAAGAAGACGAGGATGAAGAAGATAAAGATTAATAATAATAATAATAATAATAATACTGATATAAATAAAAACATTTTTTCCTACTCCAATAATTATTATCCTTCATTAAAATTAAATTAAAATAAAAGATATATATGAAGATAAAATATATTTGATTTAAAAGAAATATAAATAATTATTATTATTATACTTATATTATACTTAAGTATAAGGTATTAAATTTTTATTTTAGTAATATTTAATATATAATTAATTAAAAAAACGGTATAATAGATTGGGATTCACACTCTGCGCCCTCTATCTCAAAAAAGGTTCGACGTATAAAAATTTTTGTAAACAAAATTTGTAGAGAATTTTATTCTCTACAACTTTTATAATAAATGCAAATACGATAGGAGGCAGATAAAACGAGATATTCGCAAAAAACTGATTTTTGCGACCTTTGACCTTGAATATCTAAGGCCGCTCACACGTTGACATATGTAACTTTTGAGACAACATTTGTAATGCTAAAATAAAGGTTTTCACAAAAATTCAGCTTATTCCGTTAGATTCCGAGGTTGATCCTTTTTTTTGACTAAGATGACTGTACTACTCCCTTCTTTGAAAGTCTGCATCTACAAGGCCTTGCACTTTTGGGAACCTGTAGTTGTACATTCCGGTATTCTTAAGTATCCGCTGGGCAGATGTATAAGCAATGCCAAGGGCAGCTTCAACTCCAAATTTGAATTTAAAAGTTTATATAAACTACAGGACCCTTACAGTAGAAACCACTTAAAACATTATTTAAAAAAAGTTGTGTTGGATTTTCTGAAATTCCATAAAATAGATTAAATTATCTTCTGAATATTATTATAGTTTATTTTTTCTTTTATATAAATAATAATATATTGCAGCTTCTTTTGGTCATAACAAGGGAACTATAATTTTTATTAACGTAATTAGTAACATAATATAGATAATATAGTATATAATGTAACAAGTTTTATAAACGCCATTTAAGTCACAACTTGAGTCACGGGTTTAATTATACTTGCGGAAGGATTTTTTAATAAACATTGCTTGAAGTCTATATAACGAATTACATATCATACATTGTCTACGACGAATACAAAGGAATGTTTTTTCAGAATATAAAGCAAATTTTATTTAAAATTGTATCTGACATCTGACATGTAGTTTTAACCTCACTTTTTTCCAATCTGACATCTGTCAAACAGTTTTACCCTCACTTTTTAATAATTTTACCTTTTGTATTTTTTTGTATACCGTACCTTCATTTGCAAGCTATACATAGGGAAAATACATTGTAGGTGGACCAGACAAGTTGAAGTCAGCGCAAAGCGAAAAAGTTCTCAGAAATTATTTGGACGTAATAAAATTTTAATCGCCAGTAAACAAGGTCACCTGTTACGTCGCATGTTAGTCTACTCATCCACTCGTCAAAATAATTTCTGGGGACATTTTCGTTTCGCGCTGACCGCGCCGACTTCTACTTGTCTGTTCCACCTACAATGTATTTTCCCTCTGTATAACTTGCAAATGAAGGTACGGTATAATGGTAACCATTATAATCGCCCCGCCCAAAAACAGAAATAATAAACTCGTTATTTCCGTTGTTAGGATCAGTGATTGACCGATTTCATTATTCACTACAAAATAAAACAATCGGGTTTTAGACAGATGTCGGATTTGTACCTATATGTTACGGCTACACTGAAAAAAATAAGCTGTTGAAACAACAAAAAAAATATTAATTCAACTCTTTATGCACTTTAAATACAAGCAATGGTTTTTGCACGTTTACTTAACCATCTAAAAATGTCAAATTGTATTGTTTAATTGAACAACAAATAACAGTCAAATGAACAAAATAAGAATATTTGTTCTAATCTGCTAATTTGGTTAATTTAACATTCTTAGGGTGTTAAGGTAAATTTCTTGAAATGTCCAGGTAACCTTTTTAGCATATTCACTTAACACCAATAAAATGTTAAATTAACATTCTGAAAATGTAAAATTCTTTAAAGGTTGGTATCCAAAACAAAATTATGGAAATAATATATTATTATATATAAATAGAAAGAATTGAACCTTCACCTCGCCCAGAGTTTTTGTTTTGAGCGTGTTCCACCCATGATACATCTTTGTATCATGTGTTCCACCTACTTCAAATACCGACAGACTGTTTCGCCCTGTATTGAGGGTCTTAACAGTGTCGGGCAATATGGTGTAGTGAAAGTTCTACTGTGGAACACACCACAGATTATACAACTTAAACAAACAGATATCTCATCTTATATACACCTAATCGTAAGGTAACTAAGGCGAGATGTAAGAAAACGTCATTGTCTAATGACGTGGCGTGAGTGTTCGAAGCGCCATTCTCGGCAATTTTATGAATGCAAATTTTACATTTTAAATTTTAAAGTAACATTTTAAATTTGTTAAATGAACAAATTTAAAGTTTTGGATTAAAGAGCAACTAAACGTTAATTTAATAGTTTTTTTAGGTAATCCTAAAAATTTCAGTAGTTGATTCAACAAATTCCAGCTATTAAATCAAAGTACGATAAACATTTTAATTCAAAATGGTCAATTCTCATATAACTTGTTCCGATGCTGTATCCACTTATTTTTGTCAAAACTAATTCTCGCTCAAGGTTTTTTTTAGTGTAATAAGCATGTAGCATTTCAAGGTAATGGGAACTTAAATTATGACAACCCTAATCTATTAATTTTTTCCTAAAATGCAGGCTTTATGTTGCAAATGTCACGTAAGTTACCGGTCACCAACTGCAATATCCTAACATCGATGAATATTTCAACAAAATGGCCGTTCAAACAACTAATTTTAGTGCTTGATTAACTAAAAATAGACTTAAAATTGACAAAAAATTATTTTATCCGAAATCGACAGTAAAGTAGTCAACAATCGTAAATTAAAATAAATCGGCAGTAAAGTTCTACTTTACTGCCGATTTCGGATAAAATAATTTTTCGTCAATCTTAAGTCTATTTTTAGTTAATCAAGCACTAACATTAGTTGTTTCAACAGCCATTTTGTTAAACTATTCATCAATGTTAGGATATTGCAGTTGGTGACCGGTAACTTACGTGACATTTGCAACATAAAGCCTGCATTTTAGGAAAAAATTAATAGATTAGGGTTGTCATAATTTAAGTTCCCATTACCTTAAAATGCAACATGCTCATTGCACTAAAAAAAACCTTGAGCGAGAATTAGTTTTCACAAAAATAAGTGGATACAGCATCGAAACAAGTTATATGAGAATTTACCAAATATTAGTTTATGTTAAATTAATATTTAAACTGTCAAATGAACAAATAAACTTTGACAAACTCTGACTTTTGCTTTAACACCAAAATATAGATTAATCCAATAGGTTTTTTGTTGAAACAACATTTTTAAAAATGACATTTAGGCAAATGTTAACTCAACTACATTATTTTTTTCGGTGTAATGTGCAAACTTGGATAGTTTATAAACTAGCTGTATAGTTTATAAACTAGCCAAACTGTCAGCTATTTTAATTGAAAATGTATTTTCAACTAATATAGCGGCTAGTTTACAAAATAACCAAGGATCTTGGCTAATTTACTTGAAATTATTAGGGAAACTAAAATAGCTGGATAGTTTGTATACTATCCAATTCAATTTGGCTAATATGAAAACCAAAATTTCTAGTAACACAAAATAGCCAAGCTTTAGCTAGTTTGTAAACTAACCAACTAATTCTCTGGCTAATTTATTAAAAAAGTGAGGTTAGGGCATTGTTTTTCGTTTTGCCGGCTTAACCGGATTTGTTTTGTACATTTTAACGTTTTTAAAATGAATCATAGGCAAAATTTTAACGCTTCCTTGTTAGAAAACTCAACAACACAACCCTACCGACCCCGCCCCAATGACCCCCCCCGCCCCATTGGTCAAATGGTCAAAACTGAGAGAAAAAAAACCCAAACCAACCCAAACTCAACAACACAACCCAACCGACCCCTCCCAATTGGCCACCCCGCCCCATTGAGCAAAAAACCCAACTAAAATGGGCAAAAATTGCGAAAATATGCAAAAAAAAATTGTAAAAAAAAAACTTAAAACTTAAAAAAATTAATTTTCCTAAAATCCCGCAAAACTCAAAATTGTGACGTTATACGAAATTAGCCAGAGAATTGGTTGGTTAGTTTACAAACTAGCTAAAGCTTGGCTATTTTGTGTTACTAGAAATTTTGGTTTTCGTATTAGCCAAACTGAATTGGATAGTACGTATACAAACTATCCAGCTATTTTAGTTTCCCTAATAATTTCAAGTAAATTAACCAAGATCCTTGGTTATTTTGTAAACTAGCCGCTAATTTAGTTGAAAATACATTTTCAATTAAAATAGCTGACAGTTTGGCTAGTTTATAAACTATCCAGCTAGTTTATAAACTATCCAAATTTGCACATTAGCCGTAACATATACAAATCCGACATCTGTCTAAAACCCGATTGTTTTATTTTGCAGTGAATAATGAAATCGGTCAATCACTGATCCTAACAACGGAAATAACGAGTTTATTATTTCTGTTTTTGGGCGGGGCGATTATAATGGTTACCAACTAGATAACTCGAAATTAATAGTTTTGAGAAAATCCACTTTAAAGATTTAAAACGCAAAAAAATTACAGCTGTTAAGTAATCAAAAATAAGTATTTAATATCTATAGATATGTTGCATATCAAATTATGATTTGGTAATTTTGAAGACAATCTTTTATATATTTCCAGAATTTGTTAAAACTTTCTTGTTGCTGAAAATCCAATCAAAAAAATAAATTTATCTATTTACAACCACTAACCATTAAACGCAAATCAAGTAAAGTAAAAAATGAGCAAGATTAGTTTAAATAAAACTCAAACATTCCACACTTAACACAACTTAAATGTCGATATCACTAATGTCACTTTCAGAAATTTCCATGTTTTAAGGCCTGTTACGTTGGTCTCCTTGGAAAGGGAGACTTTCAAAAAATGTTTTATACTCGCTAGGAAGGGCCGAAGGATTCATTTTGAACAAAGACATAAGGTCGTCATATTTTTCTTTATTAAGAGGTAGTTGACTTTGATACAAAGGATCTAGGATATTATTTGCAGAGGATGAACGTGTCTTACGTTTACAATTTAGTCGTCAAAACTTCTCATCAAAATCTTCTTTAAAATTAACAATAAATGGTGTCGATTTTGAAAAGTTTAACCAGCATATTTTCTGCCAACTAACCTGCTTACGGCTTCCGTCTTCTTTTCTAAATATTAATTGTCGGTCTGAATAAGTTTTCCAGTCAAGAATTTGATTATGTCTAACATCATGAACCAAATAATAATAATAATAATAATCTCTTCTTCTTGCAGAGCGGGTTATAGTTTTCCAATCTGCAGGCCAGTTTGCTTTTCCAACTCTTTTTAGTTCCGTATACAGGGTGTCGCAAAAGTCAACGATATCCTTTGGAGGACTGATTGACCAACTCATGACTAAGCAGAAAATCAAAATATGAACTGAGTAAAAAATCGTTAGTTTTTGAGATATAGTCATTTTTATGAATTTTATAAAACTTGACACTTTAGATCAGTTTTTCGAGTGCCACAGCTACAAAATGTACTATTAATATAATTTTGAATTGTAATTAATAGCAGTCCTATTTAGGGTTACGCAAAATAAAATATCCAAGAATATAGAATGTTGTAGTTGTGGCACTCGAAAAACTGATTTTATGTGTCAAGTTTCACAAAATTCATAAAAATGACAAAATCTTAAAAATTAATGATTTTTTATTAAGGTCATGTTTTGAAATTCTGATTAGTCCCCAGATAGCACAAAGGTATACTGGACGTCCAATGCTCGTGGACGTCTGTATGTACATAGGATGTCCATTTTTTTTCTAGGGACGTCCCATGGACATCCGTTTAGAGTCCAGATGTCACAACTTTGGACACCCATAAGTCGTCCACCGATGGACGTCTATAAGGTGTTTGAACCATTCCTCCAGTATCCAGGACTTGCTTTTTTGCTTACTTTAACTGTTTTTTGCGACTGTATTTTCATTGCGATGTTGCAGAAAATTTTCTACAACATGACTGAAATGCCTTTTGTCTGGCTCAGACTCAGTAACAATCCCACTAGGAATATAAATATTCTAAAAGTTGTTAAAAGTTACAACATTCAATGTTGAACATTGCAGGAAATCCTTGTATTCGACTCAGGAACATTACATTTGCAATACTACAAGTGTTTAACATTTCATTGATAGCTTAAGTCCTTTATAGCACGCGCTTACTTGAATGTCAGTGAGATTGATCATAACTGTTGTTATGCAGCCAACAATACGTTTTAACTTGCATTTCTGTAATAATAATTATGGACGTAAAATGGACACTATATGGACGTCCATTAAAATCGTACAAAGGATGTAAATATATGGACGTACATAGTACATCCATTTTTAGTCCGTGGACCAATGTACTTAAAATGGATCTTAAACGGACGTCCATTGGACGAATGGTGCTATCTGGGTCATGAGCTGACCTATTACGAGTAGTCCTTCAAAGGATACCGTTGACTTTTGGGACACCCTGTATAGCAAAAAGCATGGAATCGCATTCCAACTTACTATGACCAACGACAAGAAATTTTAGTTCAATGCAGACTTCATTTGTAGGGGTTGCAATTGCTGGATCCCCCATTCATAAATTCAACTGGATCCAGCGCATTTTTCAGCCTGCTGGATCCGCAAATAATTAACTTTCCAAAATAATGGCCCAAAAGTTTACGTTGACAGAGTTGCCGCTTTGCAAGGTGCGCTAACGCCCAAACATCCTCGGCTGGAGCGACCTTACTGTTATGTAACGCTTGCTGCACCCCTTTCTACACCACACTTTCGCTCTCGCTTATTAAAGTTTAATGTCTTCTTGGCACCGCTGTGGCCCGGGTTGTTTGTTGTGAGAATTGTAATTATAAACCCCTTAATTTAAAACACATTAATTTTACCAATATTTATGTTTTGTTAATTTTTAAACTCTCTGTATAATATAGGTTTTTTTTGATAAATTAGTTAAAAAACTAGTTAGCTGTCTATAAAAATTGAAATATAAATAGTGCAATATTTTTTTTCACACAAATTTTTCAGTCCTGTAAAAATAATATTTATTATTTATTTATTTATTTAGGTTTATATAATACTAATAGTAATTTCCTATGGCTAATCAGTTTTTTAACTAATTTATCAAAAAAATCCTATATTATACAGAGAGTTTAAAAATTAACAAAAAATGAATATTGGTAAAATTAATGCGTTTTAAATTTTAAAAAATATTCATGAAAAATTTTATTTTTTAATATGAATAAATGAAATTAATTAATTTAATTGCTGTCTTAAAACTTTATTTCATTTAATTTTTTATTTTCTATAAATTAGTAACTATCTTAGTTTTTTTATGAAAATAAAAATAATAATAAAATATTTTTAAGAATTAATTTTTTAAATTGCTGCGCTGGATCCAGCTGGATTGATGAGCTTTGACAGTACAGCAGTTTTTGTGATAAAGCCAATTCCACATTTTATGGAAAAATTATTATATCTCAAAAACTGTTGACATTTTCGTATTCAGCGGGCAATTTAACATATAAATTGACTGCTAAATGTCCGAAATATAAACTGCTGTTTACTAGAATTATTATAATAATTCTAAAAACATTAAAATCGTTGCAGATTGGAAGAGTTCACTCGTGGAGAAGCAATAGCACCCGATACGATAAAAGCCACACGATAAAAACTCAAGAATATGGCAGGATTCATGTAAACGTGTGGGGGTGGACGAGCGACGATGTTTCCGGAGAACTTGTCACACTTCCAGGAAGAACAACTGGAGAAAAGTATTGTCTTCTAACTTCGGCCCGGATTATATATCCACGTGAAAAAGTCCCGCAGATAATTTGTTTCCAAGATAATGCCCCAATTCTTGGTTTTACGAAAACCAGGATATTGTCAATATGTCATAATAAGTATTTCCTCATAGAAAATCTATGGGGCAAAATTGCAAACATCTGGGGGAATGAAAATGAAAGAACCAGGGATGCACTGCATTCGAGTTTGGGATTCTTTAAAAGGCACCCAAATATGTCACAATTTGGTATTGTCAATGTGATGCGGTTATAGCTGCAGGAGGTGAAATGACAAAGTTTTAATTAAATAATTGTATTGTCGTAAGTAATATCATAAGGGCATCTAATTTTTCCGAAAAGAATCGAAAAAACACGTTGCTAAGTAATATTTTTACAAAATGCATGAGTGCTGGTGGCAACAAAAATCCGAGTCGAAGAGGAGGATTTTTGCACCTGCACGAATGCATTTTGTTAAAAAATATTACTTAGCATTGTGTTTTTTCGATTTTTTTTCACAGGAAAAATTAGATGCCCGAATGGTATTTGACAAGACTATTTCATGAGTAACAGTTAACAATTAAAATATAAATTGCAATTTTTCGTGACAACAGCTGTCAAGTTTTGCCGCGGGTAAACTCGAAAAAACTGCTGACAGGTGCTGTCACACAGTTTTTTCACCTAGAAACCATTTGTAATTCAAAATTGCGCGTTTGTGATTGGTGGGAATTAAGACGAGGGAAATAGTCACTATTAAGTATTTATTTTTAATACATTTTAGTATTGCTTTTTATAGTTTTATTAAGTATAACAATTATTGGTATTGTCGTTAATATTAATTATTACTATTATTATTATTATTATTATTATTATTATTATGAGAGTTGGGTAATCGGGCCCACCGGGTAATCAGGCCCTCCGTATGATTAGGGCTGTTGTTAGCGATATGTTTTAGATAACAGTGGATCTGTAGAATGGTGCCTTTAGTCTCTATTATTTAAAGTCTGTTTTATCGGTGGTTAAAGTTGTACGTCTTCTTTTAATATTTATGACTTTTCGATCTTATTAAACAGTTATTATACTGTTGAAAATTGATTCAAATTATTTGAATACATTTTCAATTTTATTCCATCTTTTGCTTGCAAATCAATATTTAATACTTCTTCTCATCAAAATCATCATATTTTTATAAAGATTTTGTTTTTACACATAATTTGGGGCAATAAGGCCTCTGGTCCTCATTACCTCGAAGTAAAAAAAAAATATTTTTAATGAAGAAGACTTTGCTCCAGCAATAGCTTTAACTCCTTTTCTTCTTGAAACTATACAAGAGCCTAAATAAGCTGTTGTAGATGCAGCGTCAAATGTGAACGAGGATGCTTCTGCATCTAGCAGGGCCAACGTTATGATACAGATGTGTAATGTAACTTGACTCAATACTCAAGACTCTTGAGTGGAGATAAACCAAATGCTCAGGCGCAAGCATATACATGCAATTTATGTAAATAGAGAGCAGGTTTACTTTGGGGACCTCATTTCCCGATGTTACAAATAAAATAAATTTTTAAACATACCTAAACATAATTTCGGAAATAACCAAAATATGAGCAAAACTTCTTAGGGGTAGGTACATACAATAAACAGATAAATTTAAAGTTTTGATTCTTAATCAAAATTTTGAACAAATTGCGCCAAATGACTTGTAGATTATTCTCTTGGAAATGTTTTGCTATATAATTAATATCATAAATTAATATCAATAATAATTTTTGATTTTAGAAAAGACTTGTTCATCTAACACCATAACAAGTATCCAAAATCTATACTCAACAATATGGTAGCTTATAGAGTTTTAAGGGAGGAATGGTTTTTCCATATAACATTAGAACCAGATTTGGCATAGAAGACGATTTATTGCATGCTTCGGAGAATTTGGTTGCGTCTAACAATAAAAACCGATATTTTTTTCCAAGAAGTAAGTAGGTACTTACTTAAATATTTAATCAAACCATATACTTTAATAAAATAAATCTGATTAACTGTTCAAGCGGCTTTCATTTCAAAGTAAATATTGGATATAAATCACACGATCTAGGCGGCCAATTAAGAGAAAATGAAGATCTCTTACTGAAACCATCAATTTTTAGGTATTTTGTGTGACGAAGAAAAAGTTATTGACTACTTATCATTGCATGTTAATAAAACTTTGCTAAAAGGGTTAACAGAAATTGTTAAAGTAAAGACAATAGATCCGGTTATGCATTTGGCGGAATGGTTACTTATTAATAACCCATACCAACCACATTTCCATGGACTTAAGCCCGCTGCACAACAGCCCGGTAACGGGAACGGTAACCTAAACGGTAAAGGTGGGTGAGACTCAGCAAACCCTATCTATCAACAGTGGTTTGTTAGTATCTCCTACCTTTTATGTTACTTATGCACTTTTATTAAGACAAGATTAAAATATACAGGGTGTCCCAGAATATGGGGCAATCTCCCGGTTTAAATAGAACACATAAAATAATATGAAAAGTTCCTATAATATTTTTCCTACGGGCCCATAACGGACACCCCTGAAAATCGTTTGTTTTTAAATAACTTTTGAAGTACTAGGTGGAGTTTAATATTTTTTTTAATATGTTGGTTACTAAGAAAGTTTTCTTAAAATGAGCACTTTTAATCACATTCGGCTTATTTAGTTTGCCAGGGACGGACTAGCTCTAAGAGAGTAATGCTATTTTTAACACCCTGTAGTATAAAGGTACAACAATAATATTTTTGGTCAGATCAAACCTTAAACTAAAAATGTACTGTTTACGAAAAAAAAATGTTATTGCACAATAGGGGTTTTTGCATTTATTTTTATCTTTTTTGCAATGTTTTTTTGACATTTACCGATTTATAGCTATTTACATACGATGGGAGGAAAGTAGTGCTTTTCCTCCCGCGAATAGTTTGATACCCGACGCGAAGCGAAGGGCATTAAATATTCAAGGGAGAAAACGCATTTTCCTCCTGAGGTGTGTATATAGTTTTTTCTATTACCTTTTAACGGGTTTAAGTCAGGTTCCAGCACTTGAGAACGCACCACGCGATAGCGAGTGCTCTTGAAACGTAAAAGTTTAAAGATTAAAACCAACAATAATTTTTAAAATGGGCAATCCAATTATAGTGAAACAAACAATTTTCATAGAGTGCAAACTAAACTAAACTAAACTAAAATGGTGCAACGGTCAATGAAGAGTGAAGTGTTAAGTGATGAATGAGTTAAGTGCCACCTGTCATTGGACGCTTTTCACTGGACAAACAAAGGAGGTCAAACAAGAAGGGAGGTGGCCATCCGAAAAAAAAAAGATAAGTATCCTTAAGCATATTCATGACCTAACACATAATCTGCAAATTAAACACGACGATATCTTTAAAACCCTGAAAAAGGCACACTGCGTAGAACAATAAATCTGTCAACAACAAATAAAAAACGAGACCAATAATAAACACTAGACACACAGAATAAACTAACACATTAATCATTACAACCCTAACATAGTAAAAAAAGCATAATAACCAAACTCTACTGGATTTGTAAACATTAGATAACAGAATAATTGCGCTTGTCATTTGATTAACTAATAAATAAATGCATTACTTAATTTTGGAATTTAAGAAAAAAAGATAAAACTCTACCACAAAACGTGCTTGGGCAACACAATAACTAATAATAAAAAAAAATTGTTAAAAATTTCGCACTTCTGCGGCAATAAACAATTAAAAAAAAAACACCAAAAGCTACAAGTTACATCCAGCTACTGAACTATCTATTGATGGTTTTCGGCATCAAGACTGAGGACACGGGCAATGACAATAACGAACAAGACGAAGACCTCGACTAGGAAACTTCACCCCTGCAGCGAAATAACAACTCCCCAACTCCAAATAGTAATCCCAAATGTTTGGAGTAATACTAATCGAATGGTCTAGGGTGATTCCGCGTCGTACTTAGTTTTAAGTAGGCGTATAGTATCGGCTCGGCGAACCCAAAAATGGCTATTAAAACCATTCGCATGTCGCTCTCGAGCCCCAAATAGGGGACAGTACGGAACGCAATGGACATTCGCACCCAGCAAACACGGGTGAAGCCGTGCAGTTGCTGGGGGCGAACAAAAATCGGCGTAAGTAAACATAGGCCTGTACGGGGTCCGGGAGTGATGATGAAATGGGGCTGGTTATACGTCTCTTATACTCATACTCACTTAACGGGTTTAAGACATTTAAAGCGTTCCAGTTCCTTTTACTAACCCGGAATGGGGCTATAAAATTATGACAAAATATTAAGTAGGTGTTGCGTCGCCGACGTTGACCATGCTTTTTTGCTATGGTATTTTTGGTAATACAAACAACAGTTTTTATAAGCTGTCAGAATGTTTATCATAAATTTTACATTCTTCCTACGTTTTGAAAATGAGTTCTAGCGAAGAAGACCTGCCGCAAGATCTTGCTAAAAAGGCAAGAATAATTGCAATTAATTTCCTTCCTTAAAAATCGAAAGAGCGAAATGAAAATGAATATAGTTTATTAAAAGAATGGTTGGACAAGCGCGGAGTAAATCTTTTTCCTACAAAATCAAATAGGGCTAGACAAGGTACAAAAACTCTTGCTAATGTAAAATTGTTAAAAAAAAAAGAGGGAGGAATTTTTTTTCCTCCCGGGGAGGAAAAGAGGCATTTTCCTCCCTCGCTTGGGGGTGGAAAATTAAGTTTTGTAGTAAGGTAGTAGAAAAAATAATTATGTCAGTGTCAGTTGAAAATAGAGTATTAAATTTTTAAAATGTTTGATCTTTTTTCTTCTTTTCAAGGGCGTCCGTTATGGGCCAGTATCTCCGTAGAGGGAACCTTAGTAATTCATATTCTGATTCACATATTTATGATCATTAACCTGTACAAATTACTCATTAAAATTACAATTTATTTCCGGTTTTTTATAATAAATTACAAATAATAAGTAGTTCTAAACGGGATGATATTATCACTCCATTTAAACGAAATAAAAGTTATAAAGAGAACATTATCTGTCCATTTATAAAATATTCAAACAAATAAAACTAAATATTGTGTTATAATTGTGTTATAATTTTAAATTTGGGTACATACAATGCGTTTTTTTTTAATAACGTTTTTGTTAATATTGGTAATATCCACAAACATATCGGACGTAAGTAAATTTACTATAGCAATTTGGGATAATACTTTTTTCAACTTTTTTTAGAGTAAAAAGGTTTTAAGGATAATTAATTTAAAAGGAAAATGTCCTGGTAAAAAAGTCCCTATGAATTTTGCAAATGTTAAGTTAAAAGCAGTTGGTCGTAACAGTTACATAAATGCAGAAATTGTGGTAGATAGAGAATTAAAAAATAATTTAAAGGTAAAATAATTTTATTATGTACATATATGCATAGGTTCCAATATACTTTTCTACTACATTTTTTTGAGACTGGTGGTGTTTAGTTTACACTTTAGCCAAAATAAACTTTATCCGGTAATATTCTTGTATACAAAAAATATTGGACGAGGTATGCTACCCAGGGCCGAATTAAGCAACATGGAGACCCGGGGCTTTTTGATATTTTGAGGCCCCTATTTTCTTGGAAGTAAGAATTTTTTAAGCGTCGATAATAAAACTCTTAACCCTTAAAACTTGCTAAAATTAACCCAATACCAAAAATAACGTGCTTTATTTATGAATTACCTTTTTTACAATTTTATTTTTCTCGCCTAGAGCTGCACAAAATCTTCTAAAATGTCTTTAAAGTCTATATTATTTACCAAATCGGTTTCAATGGATAATAACACAAGATTGAATGATTTTTTTTGTCCCATTGTTGACCGCAGGCCATTTTTATTAGCGCTAACTTTGAAAAACTTAATTCTGCCTCATATAACTATAGTTTGCAATCGGCTTTAAAAGAAACATCGGGAACACTTCGCTTAATTAATTTTTCAGTAAAGGATCACAAATCACTTCCTAAACTTTGTTAAGACGTATTTAGTGATTTTATAAATGCTTTAAAATGTACAACCTATCTGCATCCAAGTCATTTCACAAAGTTTTTGTTTACTACATTAATGATACTCCCAGCCAAAAATCCAAATAAATCAATAAAGTTATTATAGCTATCTACTCTTTTAGATTAAAAAGCATACATTGCATCCCTGCATGTAATGCCTATATTTAGGCTTTTACTAATATAATCACTAATTTATTCGAGTATCATATACTCCAGTATACTTGAGTACCTACTAGGGTGTTCCAAAAAAAGTCGATAATTTTTTTTTTTCGATTGCACGTGAAATTCTTGTTATATATGCTATAAAAAAATTTCTGTAAAAATTTGAGCCCTTAATATCAACTTGAAGAACTCCATCATCGAATTTTAAGATTTTCCATTGATTTAACATGGAAAAATGATTTTTAACCTTCATTTCTCCTGCAAACTATGTAGAACATTATTTTTCGGAAAAACCATCACTGATCCTTCTTCAGCATTAAATTCTGTAAAAAAAAGTTCTTAGGGTCCAGTCTCTAACGTCAACCCTCTCGTTTTTATTTGCGTTGAAAAATATAGATTTTTTGAAATTTCGATTTTTTCCATTTAATGTGTAAAATTTTGATCTCAGACCATAAAGTTTGAGAAAATTTTAGTAGTAGTGGCTCCAAAATTGTGAGTCTTGTATTACCTTTTTAAATGATTATTCGCTATCATAATAAATTTTACAAAAAATTACTCACAATTTTGGAGCCAAAAATTTTCTTGGCACAGATTTGTGAAACATTGAACGATCTACTAAAATTTTCTCAAACTTTATGGTCTGAGATCAAAATTATACACATTAAATGGAAAAAATCGAAATTTCAAAAAATCTATTTTTCAACGCAAATAAAAACGAGAGGATTGACGTTAGAGACTGGACCCTAAGAACTTTTTTTTACAGAATTTAATGTTGAAGAAGGATCAGTGATGGTTTTTCCGAAAAATAATGTTCTACATAGTTTGCAGGAGAAATGAAGGTTAAAAAATCATTTTTCCATGTTAAATCAATGGAAAATCTTAAAATTCGATGATGGAGTTCTTCAAGTTGATATTAAGGGCTCAAATTTTTACAGAATTTTTTTTATAGCATATATAACAAGAATTTCACGTGCAATCGAAAAAAAAAATTATCGACTTTTTTTGGAACACCCTATTGAGTACCTATTAGATTTTAATGAAAAAGGGCAAATATATGATTAAAATTAAAGCATCAGCTATCTTTGACAGTTTTTTTTATTAAACAAAATTTTATACATAAAACCAGGTTGATTTTTGTCACTTTAAGTGAACATTTTTACATATTTCAAATATTCAAAGTTTAATAAATTTTTTTATATTCTTAAATGAATTTGTTACCTAACCGTTTTTGTTTTGTTTGTAAAAAAAGGTATGAGAAGTTCCCTTTTTAATAAATAAGCAGGTTAATTAAAATCCCCACTCCTTTTACACAAGTTTAAATGCAGATATACAGGGACATTTTGGATCTTTAAAAATAACTTTTTTATATAATTATGACTGTTTCGCATTAGGTAGGCTTATTTATTTATAAAGCAGTAGTTTAATAAAATATATTGTTAAGATTGCATATTTTATATAAAATTAACTAATAAATATTGACACCCTGTAGATAAAACTAATAGTCCAGATTTACGGTGACACCCAATACATCATAAACAGCACCTAACAAATTGTATATACCTAAACCAAAAATTTCGATTTATTATTACATTATGTAATTAATGTTAACAAAATGACAAAATTGTATGTAGGATTAGTACCTCCCTATAACTAGTTTTAGAGGCCTCTGATGCTACCTTATGTAAATAAGAAATACCTCTGAAGTTAACCATGATAACAAACAGAAACAGGATTTTTATAAAATTAGACCAAAGATTCAAATGTTTCTCTTTTAAACCATATAGGACACATTTAGTTATTGATGCCCTAAATAGTCTTTGGGAATTTTTTTAAAAATGCAATGTTTTGGAAAAATTGTCTAATTTTATAAATTCATATATTTTTAGAACAACTTGCCAGCAAATTTTTTTAAAAAATTCTCAAAGACCATTTAGGGCATCAATAACTAAATGTGTCCTATATGGTTTAAAGGAGAAATATTTTCTTAACAATTAACAGTTTGTTTAATGTCGATAGCTTTATTAGCAAAAGAAGTAAAATTTTTTAAAGTTAGGTCTGCACAGTAACTTTTGCATAGCCCTGTATAAATAGGTGAAAGGGGGAGAAAAGAAAAGGTGAGTTTTTTTTACTTCTTGGGTCCTTATCTATTTACAGTTAAAAAAGAAATAAAATTAGAGGATATAAGTTGCACTCATTGGTGGCTAATAAATAGAATTACCCATATAGAACTAAGTATTGAAATCGGTCTATAGTTGGATCTTTCAAGTTTCTCACCTTTATTTTTAAACACAACAATTTTATTTTTAATGCTTTAAACATTTACATACGTCACTATAAGCTCTAATAAATTAAATTCACTTGTTTCGAAAACAATTAAATCTATTAAATTTACTTATAGCAATTCCTTTAGGCCAGATGGAAGGATTTAGAAAATCATCAAGAAGATTATTTGGTATACTTACTTTAATGGAAGAATACGTAGAGAACTCATTTTTTGATTCCAAATTAAAACATGAGAAATTGTCTATAGTAGATTTCGACTTAATATAATTTTTAAGTTTTTTAACACTGAGTGTTTTCTCAAATCTTGAAACATGTAACCATGATCTGGGCTTATTTAAATAACATAATTTTTCCTTCAACTGGATAATTTCTTCAGACTGTGTTAGGACTAGCCTTTTTAGTTCAATCAACACATCCATGATCGATTTAAGATTCATTGGTTTGCACGTATTACAGGTCCAATGGGCCGTTGCGGGAAACTAGTAATCAAAGTACACAGGAACTATGAAATACCGCATTACACAGGCCACTGCATTTTATCACAATTGTATCTAAATTTTCGATTGATTCTTTACAAGAACTTATATACTTATAACTTAGAGAGCTCTCAGTACGTTCATTATCACCGCCCGCCATCGTATTTAGTAGTAAACTAGAAGATGTAGCATCTTTTGCAAATAAAATAAAAAGAGTTTTGTCAAATTTATGCGATGTTTCTAAGGTAGGTAAAACCGCCGAAATCGCAGCCGAAATTTCTACGTTATTGATAATTATTATAATATTTTGTTATTACAGAGAAAGTAGTAATTGTAGATAAAGTCTACATACAGGGTGGTCCAGGATTAATCTGAAAAATTTTAATGATCGATAGAGCCTGAAAAAACAATAAAAACAAATCCAAAAACATTTTTCAAAAATGCATACTAACGGAGATATAGTCCTTCAAAATAATTTTTAAACCATCAAACCGATTCTTCTTAAATTTTGTGTAGGTTAAGCTTCCGTCGATAATATAATGAAAATTTCCTACAAAAGGCCCAGTGGCGGAGATTTTGGAAGGGGTTTCCCCTTTTTACCCTCATATTTTCGACGCCACTGGATCATCAGATTTATTTTTATCCTTTTTCAATCTAAAAGCAAAACTTTTATGTTTATTTTTTATCAGATCAATGGTTTCGAAGATAAATATTTCAGTTTAAAATTTCAAAAACACTGTGTACCCGGAACTTTTGTTACTATTTTAATAATAAAAAATTATTTTTTTTCTGAACGATTGTATTGGGCCAATAAAAATTTACCAATGAAATAATGGAATAATCGCTTTCAATAGGGTGGTTTTTGGGTTGGTTTGATTTTGTATTATAATACAAATTAATTATTAATTACAGACGTTGATTGTAATCCTCAATCAACGTTACAATAAAACAACCTAAAAATATGACGGGTTCAGTATCAACTCCACGATGACTCCTGGACGCTACTTTATTTTTAAAATATTTTATAAACTGATAACGTGGCATAATTGTTACCAAGTTACCGATTTAAAATAAAATATGATAAAATTCCGTGTACTCGGTGTTTTTGAAATTTTAAAGTCTCCGAAACCACTAATCTTATGAAAATTTAACACACAAGTTTTGCTTCTAAATTGAATAAGAAATCTGATTATTTTCCAATAAAATCCATATTGACAACACTGCAGTGGTGTCAAAATATGGGGGTAAAAAGGGGAAACCCCCCCAAAATCTCCGCTGCTGGGCCTTTTGTAAGAAATTTTACCTACACAAAATTTGAGCAGAAGTTATTAAAAAAAAAACGTTTTTTTTGCCTTTGAAGGGCTATTAGTGTGTTGGTGTGTATTTTTAAAAAATGTTTTTGGGTTTGTTTTTATTGTTTTTTCAGGCTCTATCGATCATAAAAAATTTTCAGATTAATCCTGGACCACCCTGTATATGATATCTTACAGTATTCTCTTTTTTACTTCTTACTGAAATTATATTATTAACTCTTTAAGACGTCAAAATAGAGACGTCACATTTATGACATTTTAATGCGATTACTCTCTTCTCACCGCTGTAACTGCTTGTATTTGATTTAAGAAGCGGCGGAGTAGAATTTAGAGTGTGCTCCATACCAAACGGTCTTAGACCTACGTAAACGGCTACCCGATACTGAAGAGCTCCAAAAGAGCGAAACAGGCCGTCTATGGGTGCCGGTGGAGATCACGCTTGAATTTAAACAAAAGTGAGACGAATTAATCGCAATTTTAAAAAAAGCGAATACGAGCAAATTATTAAAATGATTTTAATAAAATCTATTTAACAAATTCGTTTGTTCTATGGTAATTAAATCAAACATATCAAAATAAGCATCGATCCAGTACCTATGTAATTTTTTCATCGGTATACCCTTGTAGTAGTTCTATATCCAAAACAGGAAATTCTAAAAACGTCTTTTTATAAGTTTATACATGTTGGATCTCACGTCCAAATTTAAATTGAAGTTTGCGAAAAAAAGATAACTTTTTGCTCGGCCGACCCAGCTCAATGGGCCCCCAATAAATATAATATAAATTTAATTAATTATTATTTATAATTTTATTATTTACCATAATTTATCGACTGGATAAAAAACAAACACTGTTTTTTAGTTTAACGAATTTATTTAAATTTTATTTGACAATTGTTTCGCTAACACTGTAGCTTCTTCAGAAATGATTTCTAGGTACCGCCCCCTCTTTCAAATACACTGAAATGAATTGTGAATTTTACTGAATACATTGTTATAACTGTGATATTAATGTTTATTTAATTTATATTGATTGATTGCTGCGGACTACAAGTGGAGTGGTCGTGGGTTCGAATCCCACATGGGTAGGGCTGTTTATTTGTGTGTCCAGGCTTAAGTGGTGGAACAGCTAATGTCGAACTTCCCTTGATTACACTATGATAGTTTTATAAACTTTTTTTTGTTGAGTACTTCGGCATAGTTTTACTAATTTTGGGCCGCTGATTTCAAAAATGTCACTCGTTTTGCTCTAGGAAGTCTAGGATTTAAAATAATTAGATACGTAATAAAATGTTCTGCTCAATCACCTCAAAATGTAGTTTTATTGCAAATATTTTAATTATTTATTAATACTGGGGTAATCGTTACACGTGAAATAGATAATATTTAACGTGGCGGTATAGCATTTTAAATACTAAAACTAAAATTATAATGTATTTTATCTATAGATAGAGTATAATACTTTTTGGCATTTTAGTCACGGTCTGAAGTTAGCAACAGTGGCTTTTCGGCATTTTAGTCACGGGCTGAAATTAACTTTATTATTTAAAAAAAAAGTAAGGTTAAATTTGTTGACATTTACAGATGTCAAATGTTTAACAAATAAAATTGGCTTTAAATTCTTCTTTTTGTTCGTCGTAGATAAAGTATAGTATGCAATTCGTTTTATAAACTTCTCCACACTGTTCAAAATTTTATGACCATTTTAACACCAAATTAACACCATATATGGTCTATATCGATACAAACCAAAATGGTGTTAAATAGGGTTCGTTGGTCCGGTTAAATTCAAATACTAAAATGGTGTTAATTTAACTTTCACACAGTATTAAAATAAATTTTACCTGGTGTAAATTGAACTCCTTTTCAGTGTTAAATATTATGTGTTTGTGGTCAAATTAAATCATACTACACAGAAAGAAGGAAAAAAAAGGAAACAGGAAGTTCCTTGACGCATTACTAGTATATTACCAGTGGTATTTTCCAGAAAATGGAACCTTCACCTCGCTAGAGATAATGTTTTTAGTTCGTTCCACTAACTTAAAATACTTCAAGTATTGACAGCTGCAGCATGTTTCCACCTATTTAAGGTCTACACCTTTTCCAGTTGATATTCAGAAAGCAAAAATTGATTTTTAGATATTGCAAATAAAATTCAGAAAATAGCAAATGTAATTCAGATATTTCAAATGATATTCAGAAAGTAGCTGATGTAATTCAGATATTGCAAATGATATTCAGACAGTAGCAATTGATATTCAGAAATTACAAATAGTATTCAGACAGTAACAATTGTAATTCAGAATATGTCAATTGAAATTCAGAAATTAACAAATGATATCATTTTTATACTTCATTTTACTTATTTTCTAAAATCTCAATTTAATGTATTTCTTTGTATATTGCTTTGTTTCCATGGAATTGACAATAATAAACAAATTTATCACCATGTAAGTAGGTATATTTGTCATAATTTTCAACTTATTGCAAGTAAGGACCGAATTTTGTTCATTTGTACTTTATATAAATTTCATTTACTTAGTTAATAAAGACGTGTACTTTCATTCATCATCGATTTACTGTATGCAACCCACTGTTCCTGAAACAATTGCTGCGGTTAAATTACATTTGATTTAATCTGAAAAACAATTGCTACTTTCTGAATTACAATTGCAAGTTTCTGAAAATCAATGGTGTTTTCTGAATTACAATTGCTACTTTCTTAAAATCAATTGTGTTATCTGAATTACATATGCTACTCTCTTAAAATCAATTGGAATAGCTGAATTACAATTCCTACTATATGAATATCAACTGGAATAACTGAATTACAATTCCTAATTTCTGAATATCAACTGGAAAAGGTGTATTATTGAACAACTTGTAGTGTCACACCAAAGCAAAGGAGTAACGTGATCCACAAAAAAATAAATACTTATGGGTCAACTAAATTAATATAGTTAAATAAATAAACACCGTTTTGGTGTTCATTCTCAACCATAATTCATGGTGTTATATTAACACCACTTGGTGTTGGATTTTGACACCATTTTAGGATTACTTTTTTCACCACAGATATTTTAAACAGTACAGAAACTCGCTTTTATTAAACGCAAGCTTAGCTCGTGCCTGAAATTGGGTTTATAAAAATTGATACAAAATATATTATGTAAAAAAACAACAATTATTTGACATTTTATTGTCGTTTATTTTAATTATTGAATTGAAAAGGCAGCAAAGTAAAGTTTTGGTATAAAATTATCTTCGACAATTCAATTCACTCCTGTCAATTTAAACGTATTAAAAACTGTCAAAAATACGGTTTGCTGACAGATAAAAAGGAAAGAACAATACGCGCGCGCCATCTGGTGGACTTCAAAAGCATTGTGTGAATTTAAGAATTGTCAACAATACATTTAAAGCATACGAAGTGTACATCATTTTTAAATAAATAGGTAGTTTTTTCACAAAAGAGAGGAAGGCAAAAGTCTTACTCGACAAATTTTGTTCAATTGCACAGCTAAATCGCGCACGTTATTTGTGTTTTACGTTGCAAGGAAAAAACTACTAGCGATACTTCTTTAGCGTATAATGCAAGTGACCAAAATTGGAAAATATTTTTCTATTTACCTTCTCCATAGTAGCGAATGTATTATTGTTTAGAAAAATGCCAAATGCCACTCGAGGTTCGATTGAGCAGGACATTTTGTGGACTTTTAACTCAAACTTGGTGGTTTGTTCTTTGACTCTAAGAAATTTGGTCGAGAAAATCAAATGAGCCAGGGTCTCGTGATTTTATCGCCCAAATTTCTTCTTGTCAAATTAATACGTCAAACCCCCAAGTTTTTGTGAAAAGTCAAAAATTATAATTTTTAAATAATTAAACTGTTATTGGGTTTAAATAAACTGAGAGAAAGAAATAATTAAATTAATTAAAATTTTAATTCATTTAAATAAGAATTTTAATACTATATGGGACAATTAAACCGTTTAATACATTTAGGAATAAAAATATTCCTGAAACGTTTAATTGTTTTTATTAAACTTATTATATACGTTTTTAGGAAAATACTTAATACCATTTATTAAGCATAAAACCTTAGATTTATTAAACAAGACACTAGATTTATTAAATATTTTATCAGTATTAATACTTTAGCTTAATTAAAATAATTAAACTGTTATTGGGTTTAAATAAACTTGTTTGTCAAATCTATGGTAATTTTATTGTTTTTTTACTTGGAATAATTAAGCAGTTTATTTAATATTAAAGGTATAGCTTAATTAAAATAATTAAACCTATATGGGGGTTAAATAAACTTGTTTGTTATTTCTATTAACTAAATACTTACGCTTATTAATACATATTTACCAAGGATAATTATGGAGCAAACATGCAAAAGCCGATATATCCATTTTAACTTATTCTAAAATATTGGGAAACATGTGCAGATGAGTCCCCCAAATATTTAAAAACTATTAAAAGGGAATGTTGCTCCTGTTGGGTTGTCTCTGTATCGGTTTTTCCTTAAAAAGCTGTGCTAAGTTAAAAGAGTTTACCAAAATTAGTATGAATACTCTTAAAATGTAAAAATGGACGGTTTTTGCATGTTTGCTCCACAATTAATCAATTAGTTAATGAATATTTTAGTAACTAAAATTAAGGTTAAATAAAAAAGTTTATTTAATAAAAATAAAAAATTTATTAGGTACCTACATGAAAAACTATGCAAATCGGCCCAGTTAATAATAACATATCAACATTTATATAAAACATTAAATAAAAAATATTAATACTTTAAACCCTAAACTAACTATAATACATAATATTTTAAAAATTTAACCTAATTATAATTATAAATTTATAAATTATAATTTTGGTTGTATATGAGCTAATCAAGTCGGTTTTTGAGGTGCTTGGTTTTGAAGTTGCGTGAAGAGTGTAGAGTGAAGATTCTTGAATAAATGGCTGCGATGTAATTTCAATAAGCTTAAGCTGGAAAATTTCTCTACTGGGCTTAATACTAAACTATCGGAATATGTTGTTAAAGTGCCGTTGTTTCTATAGAATCAGTTGGTGTTGATTCTAATTAAGTATATTCAATCTAAAATACTAAGAAAATAAGGTTTATTAACAACTTACTTATGAATAAATATTTCCTTAAACTCTTCCAACCCTCAATCTTCCAGCAATTTTTAAAACATATTTAAACTTCACCCACCATAAAAATACACAAATTTCATGGAATACATTTATTATTATTATAATATCTACTAATATATGCACTCTTTCTAATCAGGTTGGACTAGTCTATGCAAGCAAGGCAAATCAGATAACCTCAAACGCACGTTGTGCGCTGCAATAACGAAATAAAAGTAGCGAATAAAAGACCGAGTTTGTGGTCAAAAATCGGAAAAAAGGTTCGGATGTTTTCGGTTCACTAAATTTTAATAACCTGTTACTTAAACCTATTAAACACATTATTTAAATCTATTAATCCATATTTTTATTAAACAAACATCTTAATTTTAATGATTTTATTAATAGGTTCTAGTTACTTAAATTTCACGTATTAGGTTGAATAATAATAATTAACAACATATTCCATTTCAAATGTTCAGTTTAATAAAAATAAAAAACATGTTTCAGGAATTATGTTTTATCTAGGATAAGAAAACGTTTTATTTGGTGTTATTAAAATTTGTTTTAAATTTATTAAAATTTTGTTAGGAACTCTGTTTAATAGGACGATTTTTCTCAGTATATCCGGCTAAATCGAACCTCTAGTGGTATTACATTCGACTATTATTTGATATTTTTTATTCACATTACAAAATTCAATGCATTGCATAATTTTGCTTTAAGGGCAATCGAACTTGAAAATTTAATGTTTTTACTGTTTTTTAATCCTAAATTTATTAAATCGTTTTAATACTTATCATCGCCGTACGTCTTTTGGTGCAAATTCCAGCAAATGCCTTCTAGCAATGAATTCAACTTCATTTTGATATACCAATGCTCTAGATTTAAAGTTACTTGGTGTGATAGTTCTCCATGTTCATCGGATTCAGTAGGTGAGTCACCTAAGGTAAATTCTTTGAAAAGCGGAGAGCATTTCTTCAATGAATAGGTGCCAATTTTCGGCCTGATATGATAAGATTTAATAAATTTAATTTTTGAAATTGAATTTTTGGGTACCTACTTTAGACATGATGTGAATAAAAAAATATTAAATAATTATCGAAAATTAATGTTTATACCGTTTACTTTGGTTCCTTCTCAATTTAGTAATTAAAAAAAACGACACAAAAAATCAAAAAATTATACTTTTTACAAAAAAATACATTAGAATTTTAGTTTTGGTATTTAAAATGCCATTCATTTGGCATATACCTACTAATGTCTTTGTATAGAGTCCCTGTTTATTTTTGACAAAAAACGTCAAAAATATACAGGGACTGGGTATACATCCAAAATAGGATTTAGGGCAAAATAATTTAATAAGTAATCAAAATATTAACGAAAAAACTTACGTTTCAAGATAATTGTGCAGAGCATTTTATTACGCTAGACGTCCTGGAGTAAAACAAGTGGCATTTTTTAAATCAGCAGCCCAAAATTAGGTAATATAGATGGGCGTACTCAATGTTAGTAATCCAAACTATCATAGTGTTATTGATTAATAAAGACTGTAAAAAAATATATGTATCTTTAGTTGGCAGTTTCGTTGTTTCGATGTAGGTCAAGAGAAGACTTAAATTCGTGTGAAAAGTACCACTCCATGAATGTAAATCACTTTTGTGGACTACTTTACAGCAAATTGGCACCATGGACACCATTACTTGAAATAGTTAAACCGACAATTAAATGTCCCATTAAAAAGGTAAAAAATCTTTTTATTAATTTTCCCTTTACTAAACGAAAACGAATTGGTAATGAATATTAATAATACACTACGTTTCAAAAGTATTGTATATTAAAAATTGTGCAATTTTTAATATGATAATTTTAATTGAACTTATTTTAATTACTAGGGTACATACGTAATAAATAATGGTACACTGGATGGTGATGGACTGGGATTAGGTTTTTTAGAAGGCTATTTTTGGAGAATCAGATCTGAAATATATGACGAAGTTACAGAAGAATTACTCCACTGCATCACGGTCGAAGCACAACGTTTAGAGATGTAAATACATAACTTTCTTTTTTAATTTTATGTACTATTTACGAGCTTCATTTGCTAAAATACCTACTTTATATTTCCAAAAGAAATTATATTAAAGCTAATAAAAAACCATGCAGAATTTGAAATTATTTAAAATAAATTGTTATTTTTACAACCCTGTACATCAAAGAGGAAGTAAAATCTGACCAAATGTATTAAGGCCCACCTTTTAAAAATACGTTTTACAGCGATATTTTCTAAATGCACATTACTATATTAATAGTATATCATATAATATACATAATATAATAACAATAATAATAATATTATGTATCATTATTGATAACGCCATTTTAGTCACAAATTAGTGTCTAGTAAAGTTACATACTATACTTTTCTTAGACAAATACTTATTGTTATCTAAAAATGTTTTAAATTAAATATTTGTATAGAGCGACATCTATAAAAAAATGAAGTAACTTACAACTAACTTCAGCCCGTGACTAAAAACCTGTTGCTTACTACCATAAAGCCTTGCTTGTTAATGTGTATTTAAAAGTAGGTACTTAGTGTCATGGAAACATGTACGATAATAGGCGTTTTAAAGGTGGGAGTAGAAAATAATATTTATAAATTAAAGTAAATTGTGAAGTTATTTTTCAAATTTTGTATGTTGTTTGCTTTGCTAATAGTAATCATGAGTAAGGACTACGATTTTTAAATTGCTGGGTAAGTTTATTTTAATTGTTATTATAATTATTATGTGTAAATGCCGATATTATTGATTTTTTTTTTAGTTTTAACAATGTTGGTAAACAGGTTAATTGTAAATATGAGACACGAGCTTAGCGTGGGCATAGGAAAGTATGTCCTTTTAGAAGGACAGTTGTCTTATGCACGTTCATTGCCGAAATGCACATGCACTTAGGCGTAGATGGGTGTCCAGTGGGCTTATTCACGTTCTTTTTTATGGAAACACTGGCGGATCTATTAAAAATTGTCGAAGATAAGGGTGTCAATCCGGTCAATATTGCATTTATGCCTCATTTAAATGCTTTTGAAGAGTTGACAGACGAATATGAAATCGATGTTAATAATTATTATAAATAACCAGGTTCTTAACAACGGGCAGATGCCGAACATTTTGGAGAAAAGAACGAAGAAGAATGGGAATATGAGGATTTGATCTCTTTATCTTCATAAGTCGACAATTTTTATCAAGAAATCAAAAGGAAAGGCACACAAAATATATAGATAATTCAGACCTTGATACAGTGGTCCGGATTCTGGTTCAATTGTTAGAAAATACAAAAAAAATGTAAATATAATAATAACTATATAACTAATATAACTAACTATATTGCTATATTACAGTAGTAATAACAATTTTTACTTTTCACTGTGTTTCTTCTTGAATATCACCAAAACGATCCATTTTAATGAGTGATGAAACGTGGTGCTTTCACTGTGCAATATAATATAATAATAATAATATGCCCGATTTTGTCAGATCATTTTGAACACGTTGACTGCCATGTCCACCCAATTGTACTCCCCCCTGGTGCCAAAGTAAAATTATGTTAAATCCCTGCCAGAGATATAACGCCGCCTTCAGGAGAAAATCACGTAACTCCACATTTTCATTAAAATGGTATTTTAGTGGCATTTGTTAGATAAAACTGTAACTAATTTATATGCAAGTTACAGAAGTCCTAAAATAAACCGTTAATTTTAAATTTAGAAAAAGAAATATACGTATCTCCAATCGTGGAGGAGCGTCCAGGGAATAATGCCCAGAGACTCTATGATAATGCCTAACTCCAATAAACAAATCAGTGCCATTGACAAGTATAAGTTATTGCCTAGTTATTTTTTCTATTTACGCGTAAAACCTTTGTTTTCCGAAGTAAAATTTGTTAAAAGTAAGTATGAAAGATTGTATAGTGTGTAAAGTTAAGGTACCATGAATAATTTAAGGTTACTTTTATTAACATAAAGTACATATTGGAGATACGTAATTTTCCATTAAACAATTTTTTGGCGGTAATGTGGAGATACACCAATACACCTTTAATATGTTTTTCTTTCCTCCTGTAAAATTTTACAACATGGAGTTAAGCAATTTTCTCCTGAAGGCGACGATAACTTAGTTAATATCGTGGAAATATTTTACAAACACATATATATTTCTTATGAAATTAACAAGTTTTTTGGATTGTTAAACCTGTCTACCCAAATGGGTGTACATCACTTCTTTACTAGTAGCTTCCACCCAAATAAAGTAAAAAAACAAATTAAATACAAAATGTTTATTAAAATTTTTATTATATTTTACAATAATTATTATTTATTTTGATTTCCATTTCAAAAGATAAAAAATAAATTAAATTTATAATCTAATCACACTCTGGTACTTAATATAGGACAATGTATACCCATTTGGGTTTACAAAACAAACACAGAACCTGCAATTTGGAATAATGAAAAACTAACAAAAGAGTGCTCTGTACGTACAAATAAATGAACACACCTATAAAAAGCAAACTATACTATCGAATCATATTTTCCGCTACTTTTCAACGAATATACGTCAATAAAAAAGAACAAACGGGTGGACAGTAGCAAAAATTTGGGTTCTTGTGTCAACTCAATTGGGTAAAAAACAGCCAAAATTTGAGTTTACGAAATATATGCTTGGCAGTCAACATGTTAAATAGTCGTTTCTTCTGTGTTCGTATTTGTGATTCTATTTCTAGTCGACGATTTTGGGAAAACGAGGTACCACAAGGCTTCACCTTGAGTTTAACCCTTTTTGCAATAGCAATCAACTCATCTATGTAGATAGCATTGCTTTATTCTTATCTGGGCCAATAAAAGCATTAACAAAAAATTGCAAGTAGCAATTAATCAAGTTATACAGGCTGAAGAAAAAATAATTCTCTTTTTCAAAATCCAAGACTATGCATTTTTGTCATTTGAGAATTCCGCACTAAATTAAATATAAAAGACTCCCATTTGAAGTGTGTTCCCCAACTAAAATATCTAAGTGTCGTACTGGATAAGCGCGTGTCTTGGAAACCACAGGTTGACTCTTTAAAAGGGCGACCAAGGCCCTCAATATTATTAAATGTCTTGTGAATTTTCGATGGAAAGCACACAGACAACTTAACTGTACTTTACAAATCGGTAGTCCAGTCTAAGTTGGACTAACCAACCCAACCCAACCCCTTGGGCTCAATGGGTTGAAGAGTGGTCCGAGAGAGACACACTATATTTTTTTTAAATTTTATTTATTAATACCTACCTTTTACATTGTAACAACAATACTTGTGAAAAATTCATAGTAAAAGATTTTTATGCTAAATTTAAACGTGTTTCCTTAATTTCATCACCCAAACGGGCTGAAATAATACTCTTCTAATAACTTTTTTTAAATGTCGCTAATAGGTCATATTAATAAAAATTAAATTAAACTGGTTAGAAAACTTTTGTTTCAGCCCATTGAGTATTGACAGTCTGACTGTATCTATAATAAAAAAACAATTATACTGCAGATTAAAAAAAGATATGGTGTAGAAAGAAAAAATCATTTTTAACCCTGGAATATGAATTTCAGCAACTATTATATATATTTTTCTTTTTAACTCTTGTTTCTCTTATTTAGATCTATTTTTATAATATGTATACATTTTTGAACAAGTTTAATTGTTTTGAAATGAAAAATACCTGAAAATACAAAATGGCTATAATTTAATAATTTACAAATAAAACATCAGAGGTAAACAAAAAAACAAAAGTAAAAAATGTATTATTATAGCTTAAAAAAACAAAAAAATATTTTTTTTCATAAAACGTCCATAAGGAACTAGATGAGTTCGATTTTGTCGTGTGTGGTGCATCGCACTTTCATCTCTGGGACATTGCTCGATGAAAAGTTTAAAACATAGCTGACTTTGACCCAGGAGGGACAAAATTTAATTCCGGGTATAGAAATATAACTGTATTTTTGAACAATATCGCAAGCTTTGACCTTCTAGCGAGTGCCAGTGAATGAAAGAGGCATACGACATCAAGGCGGAGAATGGAGGATTTCAACCTGGAGACCTAGTTTGGTTATACAACCCTCAGCGCCGTCGTGGTTATTCTTGGAAAGGACCATACGAAGTCATGGATCACATAAATGACATCATCTACAGGATCAGAAAACAACCAAGAGGAAAGCCGAAAGTGATCCATTTTAACCGATTGGCTCCTTACCCTGGAAACAATGATGACCAAATAAACGATGCTAAGACGCAAGCTTTGACCTTCTAGCGAGGTATTTTGTGATTTGTACAATACATTGAGTGGCGGATCCAAGATTTAAAAAATTCACGTGCCTATGGGTGGATGGCTTCGTGAAGCGCATGGACATTAAAACTTGTTGCTGGTCATAGTGGTTCATTGAAACCGAGACCATTAAGGCCTTAGGCCACCAAGGAAAAAGAAGGAACTAGATTATAAAACAATTTGCGGTGGTGCCACACATTCAGGGCAACAAAATTCTGCATGTTTGAGACATACATATTTTTTACAATTTTTGCAGAAATAACGTGTCATATTGTTGTTTTTGACACCGCTTTCTACCGACTGGTGTTTTTGGGGTATCATCCAGAGTATCACCTGAAATTCCTGCCATTATATATATATATATATATATATATATATATATATATATATATATATATATATAGATATGCAATCCTACATTACCAAGCCCGAAACGTTACATTCTACAGTATAAACGAAGCCCACTCGGTTTTTACGAAGCCCGAAATCGGGCTTCCTAAAATTAGCGTGTATAAATTTGTTTTAGAGTTAAGTGATGCCCCCTTGTTTCAATGGCGAAAAAGTGGTGGGCTTCCTAATGCCATTCAAACCTATCAAAATATACACCCTTAGTTCCAATGCTTTGGCGGTAGGGGGCACACGAGTCAAACGAGATTATATACAGCTTTGTATAAGTATTACGCAGTATACGAAGCCCGTACATCTGGCAACAATGGGGACTATACGCTCGATGACTTTTTGATAGAAAGGCGGGGAAAATAATGCGGGATTCTTAAATTTGTATCTACTGATTTTCAAAATAAAGTTATAAAGTTATAAAGTGCTCTTTTAGTTCCACCCTTACATCCAAACTAAGATGTCCCATAAGCCAACTGAATGGCTTGTGCGGGTTAGGGGTAGGAACGGACCGACGGCTTAAAGTCCCCTCCGAAGGACTAAATAAATGTTATATTCCCAAAATTATGTTTTGTTCACTACATGGCGTGGATTAAAAGGCAATGTTTTGTTAAATACTTTCGTAATACACTTAATTTTAAAGAATTATTTATTTTTGAAATATTATTTAAAGTGCATTTTTCTTTGGGGCGGTTTTACAAGTTGTCCAGATATTTTACATAGTTTTAATTGGGGAAACAAGGGGATTTGTATATATTATTATTATTATTATTATTCAATGTTACATTTAAATAATTAAAAAAAAAAATTTTTTTAATTTATTTAAAAAAGAGCGGTATGATGTTTAATGTAACATTGAATTGCAAAAACTGCTTTTTGACAGATAGCTTCTCATGGCAATTTGTCAATTAACATTCACAACTGGTCAATTTATTTATACATGGCAAACAACGACCAAACGACCAAACAACAATAATAAATTGGGTTCTTTATTTGGATAGTGCTTATCTAAATGGAACCAAAAACTTGTTCGGGGCTTAACAAACTTATTTGTATATACCTAACTCATTTTTAATGCTGCTCAAAAACTTAATTATAATTTGAAAGTCCTCTCAATAATTTAAAAGAAGTTCTTAATAATGATAAACTTTTTGAGCATTATTAAAAATGAGTTATTTTCAAAAATAGTTTTTGGCGCTTGGTTCCTTTTAGATAAGGATTGTCCATTTATACTTTACAATATTATTTTATCAACCGTTTTGGTTAAAGTAATATTTTTTCTACGATTTTTATTGGATAAAAGGCAGCTTTAACTTTATAATGTAGCTATAAAACAATATTTGCTTGGTAATACATTTTTCTTGTTTATAGGATGCTAAACTAAATAGCAATTTTCCCCACTTCTTTTTTTAATTTTTCAACTTTTAATTTGGTTTAGTTTTCCTAAATTTTCCCAACTTATTAAAATGGATATAGCCGGTTTTCCACGGATGCTCCTCAACTCTGATCTAGGTCTTTTAAATCAAGTTTGCCTATAATTATAAATTTAGACAATATTTTTAAATAATGACTTATAATTCATCACTATTTTTAAATACACTGCCCTACAAAATTATTGCATAATAAATAAAAAAAATTAACTCTAAAACGCCTTTACTATTCTTTATGAAATTTTGGATAAAAATACTTCAACTTATATCTCAATTTACGTGTTCAAGGGTTTTTCGAGAAAATATGTTTAAAGCCTTTTTATTTAATAATGAAAATAAGTTCGAAAAATCACTTCTAGGGAATTTTTTTAAATAAATAAAAAATATTCTGTTAAAGAGCGTATTTTTTCTAGTATACCCTAAAAAATTTGTACAAATCAAGCAAACAGTAACGAAGATACAGCGCTTCAAAGTCGTGAAAAATGACCACTTTTCAGCAAAATAATCAAAAAGGCGTCATTTTTACCGACTTTGAAGCGCTGTATCTTCGTTAATGTTCGTTTGATTTGTACAAAATTTTCAGGGTGTACTAAAAAAAATACGCTCTTTAACAGCATATTTTTTATTTATTTAAAAAAATTCCCTAAAAGTTATATTTCGAATTTTTTTTCATTATTAAATAAAAAGGCTTTAAACATATTTTCTCGAAAAACCCTCTAACACGTAATATATAAGTTGAAGTATTTTTATCCAAAATTTCATAAAGATTGGTAAAGGCGTTTTAGAGTTAATTTTTTATATTTATTTTGCGATAATTTTGTCGGACAGTGTATTAAAGTATACGTCATTATTTAGATTTTTTAGAATTTTTGGTGTATTTAAATCTAATAATTTAAAAAAAACTAGATGTCTTTATAATTCATGAAAAAAATTTTCAGTCAGTTTCACTTGTTTTGATTCCCATTAAAGTTTTACACAAAATTACCTAACCTCAACAATAATTATTAATTCTTATAATAATTATAATTATTGATATATTTGTATATTTTTTATTAACATGAAAATATATTTTTTTAAGGCTTAACCTTTAAACAAAAACGAATCGCATCCATGTCATTTAAGAAAAAATGTTTATAATTAACCCAGCTATCATCTGACAAAGTTTGCCATAGAGCTTGTAGAGCACCCTGTATAATATATTTAAACCTTTTCAAAATTATGATGTATAAACAAAATAAATGAAATGTTTATACCTATAGGAACCTAAATTCAACAATACTTTTAAATTATTATAATATAAATAATTATAATTTAACGATAATTATTACCATGATAATTATAATTCAACAATATTATTAAATATTTAAGTATACCTACGTCATTATTTAAGAATATTGTTAAGTTTAGGTATAGTCTAGGTATTTTAAATCAAATTTGCCTATAATTATAAATTTAGACATTGGCAACACCGCAGGGCTTCTGATACACAGCGGAGTGTGTCTCTTGTTGTTTATGCACCAACTAACAGTTAACCGCCCCGTCCCGCATTACCGGGCTTCGACTAGCCAGTGTAATGCACCGGGCTTCGTATTGATAGCCGTGCATGTATATATATATATATATGTTAGCGAAAGGGTACTAGAGCATACCAAGGGCAAGAGAAGATAAACAAATGAGGACCTACGTAGACACATTAGTTTTAAAGGCAGTGTGCCTGACACTTTGAAAACGATCGGTTGATATTGTGAGAGTAGTTTTGAATAAAGACTTATAGTACTAAATAAATTAGTTTAAATTATTTAAACAACATTATTGTTGTTTATTTATAACATCAGAAGTGGGATAGTGATCTGTGCAGTGACCTACAGAAATGGATGAAATTAGTGTAAACACAATTGTGTCGGAAGTGGTGAATTCTGACGATGGTGTTGCTTCGCCAAGTTCCAGACCCATCAAGGAACAATGACAAGAAAGGTTAGAAAACATGGTAGTTTCGCAACAGCTACAGATTGCGGAGTTATATATATATATGTTAGCGAAAGGGTACTAGAGCATACCAAGGGCAAGAGAAGATAAACAAATGAGGACCTACGTAGACACATTAGTTTTAAAGGCAGTGTGCCTGACACTTTGAAAACGATCGGTTGATATTGTGAGAGTAGTTTTGAATAAAGACTTATAGTACTAAATAAATTAGTTTAAATTATTTAAACAACATTATTGTTGTTTATTTATAACATCAGAAGTGGGATAGTGATCTGTGCAGTGACCTACAGAAATGGATGAAATTAGTGTAAACACAATTGTGTCGGAAGTGGTGAATTCTGACGATGGTGTTGCTTCGCCAAGTTCCAGACCCATCAAGGAACAATGGCAAGAAAGGTTAGAAAACATGGTAGTTTCGCAACAGCTACAGATTGCGGAGTTATTAAAATACGCCAAACTACAGACATCGGCGTCCTCCGTGCCAACGCCCTGCTTTGTCTCTACAGACGGAGCCAGTGCGCAAGCGCCAGAAGAACCAACGTTCTGTTGAAGACGGATCAAATGCGCAAGCGTCAGGAATGCTCACGCCAAGTTTGATCTCACCTGGAGAACAAAGGACGCAGGTGTCAACATCGGGACAGGGCAACATAAAATTCAAGCTCACCAGCTATGACCCCGATAACAGTGCATACGCAATCAACGAATGGTTGGAGGACGCAACAAAACTGAAGGAGGAACAGGATGTCAGCGATAATTTAATGATTGCGAAGGCGAGCGATGCGCTGAAGAATCGCGGTTATCGGTACTGCTGTAACTGGAGACCTTTACGGCGATCCTGGGAAAACTTTTGTGCCGACCTTATCACTGCTTTTCCCGACAAAGAGACACCAGGTGCCCGAGCGTTTAAAGCTTCGACACTACGAAGTAGAGAGTGCGACTCTTTGTGTGATTATGGACACCAAAAGCTTCGCAGTATACAGCGATTCTACGATAAATTACCGTGGAATAAGCTTCTAAGTATGGTTGAGTACGGATTGGACCATGCTGAAGCACGTGCATCGCTGCACATACAGAAGCCGGACTCTGAACGTGAGCTTATGTTAAGATTAAGTGAGTTTGACGCACGCCGGCCACCAAAAGGGTCGTGGATCTCAGGGCGTGATGGAGCGCACAAGAGAGAGAGAGACAGACGTTGACAGACGCGGGTCAGATAGCGGTAGGCCCAACAAAATGTTAAAACGTTCATGTTTTAAATGTGGCCGTCACGGAAATCTGCAACACGAATGCCGAAGCAGAACATCTAAAGAAATAGAACAGGATAGGCCGAATAGTTCCAAGACCCCGACGTATCAATTATAAAATATTCGGCAGTAAAAACAATAAACAATACGATCAAACCAATTGAAAAAGTGCGAGCTTTTCGGGATTGGGGACACGACTTGTGTACGCTATAGGTGTGTGTGACGTCATTACGGTTATTCCAGCTGTAACTTTAGACATTAATTATTATATTGTACCAGATGGTTCCATCCCTAAAGGCATTGACATAATTATCGGGTGGGACGTTATAGGTAGACCTTGTTTACAAATCGTGAAAAGTGTAAGCGGTATCGAATTACAACATACCCCTGTCAACATTCCATCAACTTTAACTGTTAAAAATGCGCACAGTGTTAAGTTAAATCAAACAGAGTTGGACGACGAACTACTGTGGCTGTCGAAGATTCCCAGGTAGCCGGAGGAGGAAAATTGAAAGCGAAATATAAAGGGCCATATACAATACGATGCCTACTACCCAACGAGAGATTTGTGTTGCACAAACAAGGACGACGAACTACTGTGGCCGCTCACGATCAGTTAAGACGATGGACATCAACTGAATAAAAGTACGTATTCCAATTGTAATAAAATTAGTGGCAATACCACAATTAAGTTGAAAATAAGTGGCAATCCCACAATTTAAAACAAAAATGGAGCTGTGGAGATCCCACAATTTAGTTAAAAATATTGTGGCAACCCCACACTATTGTTTAAATTTCGAGTATGTTAATAAAATTGTGGCATTCCTACCAGTTAGTTAAAATTATGCCAATTTAATAGTTGAATTAAAAATATTGTGGCAACCCCTCATTATTGTTGAAATTATGGCAACCCCATAATTGAGTTGAAAATATTGTGGCAACCCCACATTATTGTTGAAATTATGGCAACCCCATAATTGAGTTGAAAATATTGTGGCAACTCCACATTATTGTTGAAATTATGGCAACCCCATAATTGAGTTGAAAATATTGTGGCAACCCCACATTATTGTTGAAATTATGGCAACCCCATAATTGAGTTGAAAATATTGTGGCAACCCCACATTATTGTTGAAATTATGGCAACCCCATAATTGAGTTGAAAATATTGTGGCAACCCCACATTATTGTTGAAATTATGGCAACCCCACATTATTGTTGAAATTATGGCAACCCCATAATTGAGTTAAAAATATTTTGGCAACCCCACAGCGTATAACAAAAACGTAGTTTATGTTCTTGTATATCTCGTGAGATGTTGATTCTTCCTTTTTGTATTTTTTAGAATTGTAACTTCTACCCCGCTCGTAGAGTTCAGTTTTCTGTGGTTTCCTGAACTCCTAGGCAAATGCTACGAGTGTGTACAAGTCGGCCACAGACGCAAAAGGAGGTTCACCTCTTAAGACTGCAACCGTACAAATTGCATTAGAACAGTTTGCCGTTTTGTGATGATGGTCAGTATTGCGGTGCGAGGACGCTCCGATAACAGGATGGCCGTGTTAGCGAAAGGGTACTTAAGAGCATACCAAGGGCAAGAGAAGATAAACAAATGAGGACCTACGTAGACACATTAGTTTTAACGGCAGTGTGCCTGACACTTTGAAAACGATCGGTTGATATTGTGAGAGTAGTTTTGAATAAAGACATAGTACTAAATAAATTAGTTTAAATTATTTAAACAACATTATTGTTGTTTATTTATAACATATATATATATATATATATATATATATATATATATATATATATTAGGGTGATTCATTTCCGCAAAAAACTTTTTTTTCTCGGCGCTCAAGCAAAATATTAATCTACCTATAGAAAAAAAAAAATTCACCAAGGTAGAGCTCTTAATATCATTATTAATTGTTTCGACCTTTACTTGATGAAACTCCATATTAACTATGTAGATATAAAAACAATTTTGTTGTAAAGTTTCACGAAATTTATTAAATTTTGACAGCTGTTTCGCTACACAGTAGCTTCTTCAGAGTGTTTTTATATCTACATACTCTTAATATCAATTTTAAGTACTTGCAGTTTAAATTTAAAGTTTTCCCATTTAAAATGCATGTAAAAAAAATGTTTTTTTTCAAATTTCTAATGCTCGCCCGCTCTTTACAATATTGTGAATCGGTTTTATGGACCTTATAGGGAATTTCACGCTCTTCAAAATTGTCTTTGTGTTTTTTTGTGTAACTCGTAGTGGTTCGCCAGTAGGAGTCATCAAAGTTCAATTTTTTGAATGAACATTTTTTTTGCAATTTTTTTTAACAATTCGCAAAAAATTGTGGAAAAAAAAGAACTGAATCGTAAAAAATAGTCTTTTAACAAATATTTGATGAATTTACGGCCATTTTTATATCTTAAAACGTAAGTAATTGATAAATATTAACCAATTATGCTATTTAAATTAAACTTTCTTATTTACTATCGATATAATTCTCTACAACAATAACTTTTCCAAAGTTATTATGATTTTTGACTTATAATAAATATAAAAAAACACATTAATTTATAAAAAAACAACAAATATACAATTGCAACTTAGATTCTGCAATTTTTCAACATTTCCGTAATATAGCAATAAATATAAATGAAGGTTATTCAATGTTTTTAACAAAATTCTTAAATTAACGAAAAAGTAAATTGTTTTTATTGTCAACTTCATTTGCTTCAATATTGTATAAGTAGAAATTGCTATTTGAATAATTGCACTAAATAATATTTTGATGGCATATTCGAACATAAGTAAAAAAATAATGATAATTATTTGATTGGGAAAGCAACTGTTACAATTTTATGATTGCTCTAGTTAATTAGTATGACGTTAGCGACTCTATTGTCTTTGTAAACGGGTTTGATGCTTTATGTTACTTAACCCCAAAATGTATTGTTTGTTGTATTTAGTGATTAGTCCGAGAACAAAGTGACTAGGTGCACGTTAGAGTGCCTGCAATTTATTTTTACGGGCGCGCTAGTGACGTAATAGATAAATAACGTCATCACTGCCGTGCCGCTTAATTTTAAATTGGCGGCACAACAATAATATAATAATAAATTGTTCCTGTATACATGTTAAGGGCACGTTAGTTACGTCATAAAATAAAATCTTAATTTGCTTTGTATAAAAGTCGAAATAATTTAATATTTATTAACTTGTTTATTTATGACTATTGAGATTTTTATTAAATTTGCAATATATTATGTAATAATGTAATCTGTTATTTGTTTTGATTAAAGTTTTGTTGTTTTTTTTATGATTTGATGTGTTATGTTTATATTTATTTTTAGTCAGAAATCATAATAACTGAAAAAGTTATTGTTGTAGAGAATTATATCGATAGTAAATAAGAAAGTTTAATTTAAATAGCATAATTGGTTAATATGTATCAATTACTTACGTTTTAAGATATAAAAATGGCCGTAAATTCATCAAATATTTGTTAAAAGACTATTTTTTACGATTCTTTTTTTTTTTTCACTATTTTTGCGAATTGTTAAAAAAAAAATTGCAAAAAAAATATTCATTCAAAAAATTGAACTTTGATGACTCCTACTGGCGAACCACTACGAGTTACACAAAAAAACACAAAGACAATTTTGAAGAGCGTGAAATTCCCTATAAGGTCCATAAAACCGATTCACAATATTGTAAAAAGCGGGCGAGCATTAGAAATTTGAAAAAAAAAACATTTTTTTTACATGCATTTTAAATGGGAAAACTTTAAATTTAAACTGCAAGTACTTAAAATTGATATTAAGAGCTCTACCTTGGTGAAATTTTTTTTTCTATAGGTAGATTAAAATTTTGCTTGAGCACCGAAAAAAAAAAACTTTGCGGAAATAAATCACCCTAATATATATATATATATATATATACATACATAATGTAAATATTATTATTAGGTAATATTTTTATTATTATTATTAATATGTTAAATATTATTATGAATATGTTAATTAACTTTAATTTGTTGAAAATAGTGGTCTATTACTTACCGGGAAAACAGTTTTTACGAGGTAAACAGGAAGCACGCAAATTAGATTTATCTATATTAATCAAAATTAACGTTAGTGGTGGCGCCGAGTCTGATAGACTCTACCTAACTATTTTTTAATAGTATGAACATGAATAGATGAAGGAGTTTAGATGAATAATGTTCTAGACATTTACTTTATTACTTTATTTTTCTTTAATACACATTGTTCTAGGAAATAAAAAGCTGCTTATTATGTTTATTAATGATACATTTTTAGATGAAAGAAAAATCGGAAAAAGTCGAATTATGAGTTAAAGTTTCCAAATAGGCATATACTTCTGTACCCGCTTGGGCGTAATAATTTCCATTTGCCCTAAAATAGAAGTATTTATAAAAAAAATATTTAAAAAAATCTTTACATATATTTTGGCTTTGTGGTACCCCCTTGACATTTTACTTGTTAAGTCCAAAAAATTTAATTCATTTTCTAAAATCAAACTTTTTGTTTAAAACGCATTTTTAGGAGAATATATAAATTATTTTACAAAATATAGTTATTTTATTTTATAAAATAGTTTAAATATTCCCACAAAAATGCATTTTTTACTATAAAACTGATTTTATGAAATAATTTGTCAAAATTTTAACTTTTGGACTTTTCTAAATGTCACCGATTCAAATACAATCAAGCACGTGATTGTCAAAAACTAAACTGAAACTGAAACATTGAACATATTTTAAGTTAAGTGTCCGAACTATATATCGCTTTACTCAACAACCCCTCAATAACAATAGTTTAATAAACTGCTCGTCATGAAAATCGACGCACCTAGTTTTTTGGAAAATATTTGAAAGCTCGTTATTGGAAAATTACTGAATCGATTTTGAAAATCTTTGGAAATCCTGAATAGCTGATTCTTTGATTCTTATGTCCAACTTTGGGAATACGATATTTTGCACATAGCATTATACTACAGGGTGTTAAACGAAGAGATGTATTTTTTCCGAAATTTCAAGTTATTCCCATTCATGAGGCAGTTGAGTTTGATAGTCGTAATACCCCTCCCTAATATAAGTAAGGTAATCCCTCGGAACGTTTTCGAAATTTTGTGAATATCGAGGCTTACTACGATTATATGCCAATTTTTCGAAAATTGTCTTTATTTCCCAGTTTAGTCCAATAAATGAGCAATAGTGGATTCTTTGACTTCCATCTAATTTTGAGAATAAGATATTGTGCACATAGCATATACTACAGGGTGTTAAAAAAAGAGATGTTTTTTTCCAAAATTCCAAATCCCCATTCACAGGGCAGTTGAGCTTGATAGTCGTAATACCCCTTTCTAATAACAGTTAGTTAATCCCTCGGGACGTTTTCGAGATTTTGTGGATATCTTGGCTAACTACGATTATATGACAATATTTCGAAAATTGTCGTTATTCCCCAGTTGTCCAAAAATTGAGCAATAATGGATTCTTTGACTTACGTCTAATTTTGGGAATACGATATTGTGCACATAGAATTATACTACAGGGTGTTAAAAAAAGAGATGTTTTTTCCAATATTCCAAGTCACCATTCACAGGGCAGTTGATCTTGATAGTCATAATACCCCTTCCTAATAACAGGTAATCTTTCGAGACATTTTCGAGATTTGGTGAATATTTTGGATAACTACGATTATATGGCAATTTTTCGAAAATTCAGGTTATTCTTCACTTAAGTCCCAAAAATGAGCAAACTACAGAAGGTATCAACACAGCGTTTTAAGGTAGGTCACGTGTTTCCAGTTAATGTACGTTTCGTGATTCATTAAAAGTGAAATGTTTCACACAAAAGCATTTTTTTCGGTGAAATTCAAAATAAAAACGCAAACCAAGCAAAATTATTCTCGTAAACTTATGCAGGCAATATTCATGCAATTTTCTACGAACGGTTGACTATGAAAGTTTAAAAAATATGGCGCATATCTGGTTTTGAGTTTCCTCCCTTCAATTGTCATCGAATATGAAAACATTTTTCAAAAATCAAAACACATTTTAAAAAAATGACGGGTGTAAGGTTGCATACCACCAGCGCCGGATTTAGGGGGGGTCTTTGGGGGTCTATAGACCCGGGGCGCAAGCTTACAGGGGGCGCAAAATTTTTGACTGGTAATTTTTGTTTTTTACTACAACCTAAAGGGTTTTCCCCTTTTTTTATTTTTCGTGTATTAATCAGTTTTAATAAAAATAGTATATTACACTACAAGGGCAGAAAGTGTGAGATTCCTGCCTCCTTTCTGCCCGTGTAGTGTATACTATTTTTCTTATTTGATTGTTTCGACCTTTACTTGATGAAACTCCATATTATTATTATGTAGATATAAAAAACAAATATGTTTTGAAAGTTTCACGAGTTTTATTTACTTTTGACAATTGTTTCGTCACACAGTACTATTTTTCTTACTACCTCGGCCGAAAATACGGGAAAAAATTAAATGTGTATTTATGTACCTATCTCCATTTGAAGAGCTTGATAAATAAATAACAGTAGGCCGTGAATTCAGCGGTGCCAATACAGTAAAAATAAAAGGTTGTATTTTAATTAACAAATTACTACTTTATAACAAATAAAAGTACTATTAAACACTTAAAACAACATAAAAAGTAAAAAAGTAAAAACATAAATTGTTTATTTGTTGTTATAATTGCAAAATTATGGTTTAAAACTGTCATATTTTTGTGTTTCTCATGTTGGCAGTACGAAATTTGAATGTTAAGCACACGACTAAAAAATTTTTACTCCCGCTATTAGAGTGTGCGCGTATAGCTTGACCAATGCATAAAACGTAAACTTTCTGCCGTGGAATCGGGGACGAAACAACGTATTTTGAGTCGAGGTAGTAAGAAAAATTATTTAAATTATAACCGTGATTGTTGCCATAGTATTATTATCTATGCATAGTATACGAAATATGTCATGTCACGTAGGGCGCCCGACAAGTTGTTGGGCGACAAGAACTTTAGTTTGCAGAAATTGATTATTTCCACCGATGCGATGCGTATGGGCGTAAAGGTTTTTTAATATAAGAATATTTTATTACACTACGAACAACTATTAATTTAAATTACTTAGTTTAAAACTATAGTTATATACAGTACCAGTCATATATATATATATATATGTAAGTATATATACAGTATAGGTATTAGCCTATTTAAAGATGACGTCAATATTGCGATAAACAAATTTGCTTCTCTAAAAGCACGCAAAGTTGAGTTGGCAAAATGTTAATTTTCTTATTTAGGTATTTGTTTTTTATATAGTTTTTGTTTATGTTTTTAGGGTGGCAATATTTTTTCGACATTTTTTTTTTATTTCGGAGCTCACATGAAACAATTTAAGTTTAAAGTATTCAAGTTTCAACTCAAAAAAAATAAACGTCGCTCAAAAAAATCAACTAAATTGGAAAAATAGTAGTGGTTACAAGATCAAAATTATTAAAAAAATCAAGAAATGTATTTCAAAAATATTGAGTGACCAATAATATTTTGACTTAAAAATGTATTATGTTCCTATACGACCTACAAAAAAAATAGTGAGAAGCCAAAGATTTTGAGAAAAAAGGTTGGTTTAAAAAAGTTTTGAGCGACGTCTAAAATTTTTTTATCTGTTGAAACTCAAATACTTTAGACTTATTTTTTTTATTTGATCTCCAAAATGAAAAAAATTTCGATAAAATACTACAACCCTAATGTTTATGGTTAAATAAAATCCTTTTGTTAAGAAGTGACATTTCTTTGAATTTATTATATAATAGGTAGGGGCGGAAAATTTTTATTAGACCCGGGGCGCAAATTTTTATAATCCGGCGCTGCATACCACGCAAGACGAAGAGCTGCCTGCCCTCTTTTTCTGCTAGAAGAAGATGGGCACAAGAACATGCAAATTGGGAAAACGGTGTGTTGATAACTAATCGATCCCTTTAGTAGTTTGCTTATTTTTGGGAATTAAGTGGAGAATAACGACAATTTTCGAAAAATTGCTATATAATCGTAGTTAGCCAAGATATCTCGAAAACGTCCCGAGGGATTACCTAACTGTTATTAGAAAGGGGTATTAGAACTATCAAGCTCAACTGCCCTGTGAATGGGAATTTGGAATTTTGGAAAAAAATAACTTTTTTTAACACCCTGTAGTAGGTATCATGCTATGTGCACAATATCGTATTTCCAAAATTAGACATAAGAGTCAAAGAATCAACTATTGCTCATTTTTTGGACTAAAATGAAGAATAACGTGAATTTTCGAAAAATTGCCATATAATCGTAGTTAGCCAAGATATCCACAAAATCTCGAAAACGTCCCGAGGGATAACCTAACTGTTATTAGAAAGGAGTATTACGACTATCAAGCTCAACTGCCCTGTAAATGGGGATTTGAAATGTTGGAAAAAAACATCCCTTTTTTTAATACCCTATAGTATAATGCTATGTGCACAATATCGTATTCTCAAAATTAGACGGAAGTCAAAGAATCCAAAATTGCTCATTTTTTGGACTAAACTGGGAAATAACGACAATTTTCAAAAAATTGGCATATAATCGTAGTAAGCCGCGATATTCACAAAATCTCGAAAACGTTCCGAGGGATTACCTTACTTATATTAGGGAGGGGTATTACGACTATCAAACTCAACTGCCTCATGAATGGAAATAACTTGAAATTTCGGAAAAAATACATCTCTTTGTTTAACACCCTGTAGTATAATGCTATGTGCAAAATATCGTATTCCCAAAATTAGACATAAGAGTCAAAGAATCAGCTATTCAGAATTTCCAAAGATTTTCAAAATCGATATAGTATTTTTCTAATAACAAGCTTTCAAACGAGCAGTTTATTAAATAATAATATTCGCGCGAAATTAAGTAAATAAAGAATTTCGCTTCTTTGCACTTAATGACTGAATGAGACTTTTGGTAGGCGTGGGCACGAGACACTAATTTGTTTTGTTTTAGGTTAGTTAGGTTACTGTTAGGTAAGATCACACGGTGGGCCTTGGCGACAAAATACAAAATAAAATAAAGCAGTTTTCGAATATGTTTTTCCTATAGCTACTAACAAATGCTTTTTATAGAGATCAAAATCGTACTTAGGTTTAAGAACCATAAGTATTAAAAACCTACCTTGGTGTTGGTTGATCCCCAACATACTGTAGGTCATTATTGGAACATATCCCATTATCATAATCGTTACTACTAGAACAGTTTAAAGCTGGATATGCATTGAAATGGTTAAGCGCATAAATCGCAACACGAAAACTATAAATATGACTGCAAGAAACTAGAAAATAATAATAATATTAAACGGATAATTTAATATGCTTTTTTACTTAGATCAGCTAAATTCTCAACACTTCTTAAAACGGATTCCACTGGACCACATCCGGGTTGAATTATTAAGTTTCTGTTAACCCAAAAGTCGATATGACCGCAGGAACCATAATAACCCCATTCTTGTGGGTTTGTATGAAGCACTATGACCAATTCTGCATCGGTTTCGTCAAGTCTCATACTTGGCGGATAACCGTTAAAAACCAAGCCAACAGGATCATAAGCTACAAATAATACACAAAAAATATATTTATTCTAAATGACCCAACTAATTCTCTTAATTCCTTACCCATTATTTTACCAACTTTTCCACTTTTAACTGCAGCTGCAGCCAGACCTATAACTTGTCCTCCCAAGCTCAGACCAATAAGTTCTAGGTCAGACAATTTCAATCCTTTTGTTACCATATAGTCTATGAACTCAGCCACTTCTAGGGCTACAGGCTCAGCTAAAATATAAGCTCCTGACCGAAGGTCTATCCCAGTTAAAATTTCTGATGCATCTACCAAAATCATATTGCAATCCTGGTTAACCAAGTATGCTAAAAAAACCTTATAAAGTTTATAATGTAGTAAAATAATTCATTAGGACATAAATTTACCATTCTTAGTTGCTTGAGAATCCTGGGAAGTATAGGTTCCAAATGTTCCTGTGATGTACATTTTTGTTGGTTTTTTAAAATCGATATTAGACCCATTGAGAATAGTATCTTCATTTAATATTAACTGTTGATGATATTTTGGGTTTAATCTAAAATATGTAACATCAGTAACCAAATCATAAAATGTATAACTATATACCCACCTCGTAAATAAAAAGTAATAAACTGCAGCTTCGGGTGGACATAATATAGGAACTGGAAAAGTTACACATTTTTATTTAAAACTTATAAAAATAGTTTTTACCTGAGCCCAAAAACGAACAAACTGTGTTAAGAATTGAAGATAGGTCCATCATTACTACCAAAATAAAATATTGGTAAAAAATTGAACTTTGTTGATGTTGTTCTTTGTTGTGAAGGTTGTGATATGATAAAATTTGTATATTTATATATTTAATATGCATAGACATACGCATAATATAATATAAATGCGTATTTACACAGAACATCAACAAAAATTTATATTAAAGGTTTGTAAATTTTAAATCATTTTTTATTTTCGGATATTATAAGAATTCCTCCTTATTTTATTTGGTAAATTACGTGTTTTTTTTTAATTCACAATTTTTTTTAGTTCCATCCTTACTTTCTAAGAAGTCCCAGAAGCCAACTGAATGGCTTGTGCGGGTTAGGGGTAGGAACGGACCGCGGGCTTAAAGTCCCTTCCGAAGGACTAATATACAATAGGACAAACAAAAATAAACAACCACACCAAAGTGGGACTCGAACCCACGACCTCTCGGTTTTTAGTCAGCAGCACTGACGACTAGACCACCGTCGGTGGTGTTTACTTACTTATTTTATTTTAAATTTGGTAACTGTGGTGACTTCCTAAACCTAGTCTAGATGTAACTTATAAAGTTTTAAGTAATAAAAAATAAACTTTATTCAAACCCATTATCAATAGGAAGATAACAGCAACAAGTGATTATCTAAAAAAGCCTATGTACCCCAGATCCCAAATGTATTAAGTCCACTTTTTTAAAATTACATAACACATTTTTTGACTACATTTTTCTGCTCTTTCCAGTGTTAAACAGAATATAATGACTAATGACTTAGTTTTTTAATATGAAGCACGGTGCTCGGGAAACAGCTTTAAATGAAAAGATAAGTTTCATGTTTTTTTTTGTTTTTATGTATTTGTTGCAACAATAAGAGTAAGTTTTTGGTATTTTTAGGATCGCTTAACATGGCCGTTTTTAAGAAAATATTGAATTTATAAAAATAAATCGAAACATCAATTTATATTGTAACAAACTATCGTAAAAGCAATACGAAAGAGTATACGTACGTTTTTTAACAACTAAAGTATCAAAGACATTTTAAACTTACATATATGTATACTATAAATATTTATACAGTATGTATACAGTTAGTATTTTGTGCACTACATGTAAGTATTTCGCACATACGTATTTAATGTATCACGATTAAATTTTATAATAAAGGTAAGTATTTTTCCAGGCATAAAAAAGTAATTTTTATTAACATATCTTGGTTTTACAACATTAATTTAATCAAAAAAAGTCCTTAATTATTTACTTATTAAATATACTTATAAATAAATTATTATTTACATTATTATCAAACATAATTGTACCCTTGCCTTTAAATATAATTTAGGAAAACAAATAACATTGAAACAAAGTATTGAAAAGAAACACAGTATTTAGGCACATATTATATTATATTTTCTCAAATTGTCTGCTATTGTAGCGACAAACAGTTCTCAGTAATTTTATCCCATAGTCTTGATGCATTTTTAATACCTACTTTGTAATTATTCCATAATTCACAAAAATCGTGGTGCAAAGATTCAATTGCTTGCTCGCTATAAAATCCGAGCCCGATTCCTGTTCTAGAACAAAATTCCGTTACATGGAAAAACATGGCATGTATTTTGGGAGTGATGGGTATTCCCAGAGATATAGGTATAGCTTTTTTTTAAATTTGCTATCTCAAGTTCATATTCTGTTTGCAGCACTGTTGAAAAACAAGAATTTACCACTTTTTTTAAATTTTGAAAACAATCTACCAATTTTAAACCTTCTACAGAAGTGTCACTTAACTGCCTTAATTTGTCAATATTATTCAAAAGTGATTTACAGGAATTTCCCTCAAATGATAACTCACCCCCATGAGCATGTTTTCGTTCTATATTGCAGTGCTTCGCCCACGATAAACTGACAGCTTCACATTCTTGCATAATATATTTGAATAATGTATTTACCAGGGACCCGGACCGAAATGAAATATCGGTTCCGGTACGGTTTTGGTTCACCCTATTTTCGTTTTAATGGTTCCGATTCCGGTTTCGGTTTCGTGGAGTTATAACGGTTCGGTTCTTTTCGGTTTTAAGCGGTTCCAGTGAGGTTATTTGTTTTACGTAATTTTAATCTATAACCTCACATATATATATGTTATATAATGTTATTAGAATGAAAGCAAATAAAGGTTTCGGTTCCGGTCCAACAGATTTTATCAAAAGCGAAAACGGTTCCGGTTCGGATTTCGGTTCGGAAAAAAAAAACCGGTTCCGTTCCGGTTTTCGGTTTTTTTCGGTTTCGGTCCGGGTCCCTGGTATTTACTGCACCTAATAATAAGTGCAGTTCAGGAGGTGGCAGGATATCTATGAGTTCTTCGTTATCATTTTTAGTATGGTATAAGGGAGTATTAATACAATTTTTAAAAAAAATTTCATTTTTTTTGTCACCTCTACTAGAAATCCAATTTTGATAATTTTTATTGCATTGTCCAAATGTTCGGTTTATGCCGCAAGTATGTAAGCTATCACTCGAAATATCGCACCAGGTACATGGATGAGAACTTGATTCATCAATCCTGACATGATATTAGCAAGTTTAAGATCAGTAGCTAAGGTATCAAGGAAATCATTAATTTTTAAGATTGACCAAAGCAGTGAAACGTTGTGGTAATTTTCTTGTGTTGATGGAGCAAGACCGATGATAAATATTTTTTTAACCCCTGAATCTTTAAATTTTTTAGTATATTTTGTTTTGTAAGAAATATCAATGGTCTCTATGCTTTTTGATTGAATAGATAGACATATTTTCAAAAATCCCCCTCCTCCATCAATACCAAATTTCAAATTATAATCATAAATATTTATTTTCTGAGTTATGTAATGTATAAATGCTCCCAAATCTTTACAAATAATTGTAATTTCTGGTATTTTGGTCTCTATGTTTTTATTAATATGAACAACATTAAATTTATTACACTCAAAATAATCGTCTAATACGTGACCACTTTTGCTTACCTTATCTTGAAAATTATTTTCGATAATTCTTTTATTCTTTAAACCACTGCGAAAAGCTTTAGCAATCCCTATTGTCTCACGATCACTAAAATTATAATTTTCTTGTAAGAGCAATAGATGATTAGCGGGCATTACATTATTTATTTATTTATTACGGATTACCACGTATTTGTGACAATGAAATCGAGTTAATAGATTCCTTACCAGCAGAATCAACTTGAACATTATTACTTTTAACTAAAACTGAAACAACCTGCTCTCTTTGTTTCGGATCACATTTTAAGGCTACAATTTCTTTTATGTTTTCTACCAATCCAGTAGAGTTACAAGAATGATCGTTAATACCGCGAATTATCTTTTTTAAACAACTTGTACGTCTTCTTTCAGAAACTTTTTTCTGAGCATTTTTATTCTTTTTATTAGTATTATAAGTAGCTATATAATTTACTTTTGACCTTACCAGCCAACACAAAGAACAATCACAAATATTGTTTATTCCACAAGACTTTGTTATTTTCTTAAGTGGCTCAAAGGAGGTATAGTCTGGCAATGGCAAATTAAAATCACCATTTAGCGAACTTTTTTTCTTCCATTTAATAAGTTTTACTCTACAAGTATTGCATATCACTGCAGGTAGTCTTTCATCCAAAAAGTCAATATTGTTTAAAATCTTCCCCAAACGTTCTTTTACCAGTCCTTCTATTTTGATAACAATTTTCGGTTTTTCTTGGCACATAAAACATATGCGAAAACGATTTTCTTCATGAGATCCCGCTTTCGCCTTTGACAAACTCATTTTACACAAACACACTCTAGTGTGTTTATAAACTGTAGAGTATACATACAGTATTATAATACAGGTTAAAGTAACGCAATATTATTATAACCAACAATATAAACAAATATTTTGACTTATGTCAACCATAGAAAAAGAATATAAGAAGGGCGACAACAGTTACTGTGTTAAACTTAAGCAACACAAACGTCATAAACGCCTGCCAATTAGGGCCGTACTCCAAGTAACTTTTAACTTTTAATTTTTAACTTTTAACTTTTATACTACAGGGCCGGCTTTATCTATTTTGTATATATTAATAATTATAATATTAATTTATTTAAATTTGACTAATAAAATAAAATAGTTGCAAAGATTTATTTATTTTAAAAAGTAAATGGTTATAATACACTAATTTTAACAATAAAATAAATTAAAGAATATACAAACAGTGCATCTGTATTTTGAATGGGTTCAGAAGTGAAAGAAGGTATAAAACTTCCCTCCTGCATCAGTTTTGGCCCAAAAAAAACATACATGTATTAAAAAATGTTAATGTCCATTAATGCATTACATTTTTTAACAAAAGTAAAAATTTCAATAACTTCTTCCACCAGGGACATCAGTACGCTGGAAATTACTTTCAAACAACAATAGTCCTTATATTAAAGCAAATGTCCCAATATTATTAAGTAGTATTGGTTTTTGCAAAAAAACTAATCGTAATAAATTACATACAAATTAATTATTTAATAGGTATGTCAATCTCCAAAAAAACATTATAAAAGCAACTGATTTATTGTATATACTTACTGTAACTTCAAGGGAAAGCAATACAGATAAAAAACTCAAAAAATACTTAAAAGCTTAGAAATAGATCTTTACCGTTATCAATATTCTTTCCATTGTTGACAGAAGTCAAAACTGACAGTTAAAATAATTATTAAAAAAGATCACTTAAGTCACAAAAAGAAAATATGGCAACGTTGCTCGGGAGGCGCTTGTTGCGCATATTCCTATATGAGTTTCACCCCCCTGATCTCAACTTTAGCAGCATGCTCGATTTTTTAAACGTATTTTAGTTTTTTGACAGTAAAAAATGTATGGACACACTTCCGAATTGTTTTTACAACTTTTTATTACGATATTAATTAATATTTCGATTCGGATTTATTTTTATATATTTAATATTTTCATAAAAACGACCATGTTAAGCTATCCTAAAAACGGTAAAAAATGACTTCTATTATTGCAATTAGTGATGGAAGAAACGGTTCCCAATCCGGAACGTACCAAACCGTTTCGTTCCTAAAAAATCACGTACCAAAATCACCAGATTTCGGAACGTAGGGTAAATGATTTCACAATACATGCGAGTGGAATCCACGTCACGAGGCGCGCCAGACAAAATGTAGCCCAGCAACGCGTTGCTGGGCTACATTTTGTCTGGCGCACCTCTCAGTTCTGTTCACCGCACCATAACAAATTTAATACCAAAATTAAATATTGTAACTTTTGCTATACATTATAAGGTTTAAGGAGGTCCATACACTATCAATATTATTGCACAATGTATTAAGCAATTTAGTTAACATTGTGTTGACAATATTGCCTAATTTATTTATATTGTCTGACAATAATCAATTTTTTGTGCAATAATATTGAGCAAAATATTTTTTAAACGTCTAGGGACCCCTTTAATACACAAAAACCTGTTGATTCCTTGAATGTTTTGTCTATCTCTAATAAAGATTCTCTAGTAAAAAAAACCTTCTTAGTAACTTTTGGTATTATATTGTAGTTTAATAATTGTACAATATTAGGTATATTGGATTCCATCTACCCTACCTAACAATCTTATTTTTTTATGCACCGTTCCAGCGGAACGATTCCACCCGCCTCGTTATATTGGTTATATGCACCGATAAAGTTCAGCTCAAGTCAGCGCGCCGCGAAAGTCGAACAAGAAACGAAACGAGGTAACTGCGCCTTTAAACAGTTCCGACGTTAGCGACGTTCGTTCTGTTCCATGTTTCACGTCGTTCCCTTCCCACTTGCTCCGTTCACTCATTCGATGGTCGGATTCTCTGTTTCTATTCAGTTCGATCCGCTATCACATCGTTCCGATATATTTAGGAACGTTCCGGAACGTGATTTAAAAATAACGTTCCAAAATCACGTTATCAAAATCACGACCCATCACTAATTGCAATGAATATATCAAAACAAAACAAAAATATGTAACTTAACTTTTCATTTAAAGTTGATTCCCGAGCACAGTGGAAGGGGTAAGAAGCAAAAGGGTACAAGTGCATTTTAGCATGAAAGTAAGTTAACTGCAGAATTTGGTAGTCCAATTTTTTTTCAATTTTGTCATAACGTGAAAATTGTACGAGATCTGCATGTTGATTAATGCGAACATTAAAACAAATATCCAGATTTTTGTAGCAAAAACTTTAGTTAATAACTCCACTTCTCTTTATTGCACTTGTACCCTTTTGCTTCCCCTTCATATATACCCACAGATTAGGGAGATCTGCAAAAACCCCTTTCTAAACAATCTTTTTGTTAATATGCTCCTAATTGTTTAAACAATTTATTCATTATATCATTTAATAAACACATTTAAATCTAGAGAAAGCAAGGAGCTAGGCATTAAGGTTGGTAATGTAGTTGATTGGAGCGGGAGGTGAAAGCGGTTAGTGATAGTAACATGAGGAAATTTTTCCTACTTGTACCCACACTAACACCAATTTTGGAGGCAAGAGCAGAAATGTTTTCCATAAAATTAGCATCAGTCTGCAAAAACCACTAATAGGTATTGAATGCTCTGCTTACATTGTGAGCAACTGCATAAGATCGGCAGTAGATTGTTTGCCAATCGAAGGAGACAAACTTGATAAAAATATATGGATTCTTTCATATTTATACTGTACGGACCGAAAATTAGAAGAACTTTGTTAGTTTAGTTAGTAAACCCACTAAATGATCATTATAATTTGTTCATGCTAATGCAGATTTTTTAAAAATAGTTTAAAAACCCTAACTGGAGTCAAAAAGATAAACAGGAATCTGCGTGACAGACAGGAACATCTTTTTTTACCGTTTATGGTAAAAAAATGGAACAATTGGAATCAAATGGATATCTGAACATTAATGACGTTTGAGTGTAGGTAGCGGTCAGAACTACTTACCCTAGTTGTTTACAAGCCAAAATTGACGAAAAAATAATTTGTGTTGTGTGCGAAAAGAGCAATGGATCAGTTTGTGGCAGATTTATTGAAATAATAGGGTTTTGAAAATCTTATTAAAGAATTTAAAAGTAAGTTAATTTCATATTCTTAGCTTCTTAGTCCTAGTTATCCTCGAAAACAAAAGTTAAAAATTAAATGTGTATACCTTATATAAATGCATTTTTGCTTAAAAAATATAAAACAACGATGTATTTTTAGTCAAATATTTACTTTTCATAAAAACAATTTATAAAATAGAAACACCAGAAAAGGGTTCATTCCACTCAAAAATACATAGACAAAAAAATTAAAAATTTCCTTCATTAGGAAAAAGTTGCACAAACCTATAATAATAGTAATATTTATGTTGTATATAATTAAATTAAACATATATGGGTAAAACGGTATGATAATAAATACAAAAATAGCCCCTTAAGTTTAAACTTGTCTGGGGAAATTAATACATACATATAAAAGTTAAAAGTTATTAGGTATTCAATAAAATTTAAAATTAAAAACAGAAACATTTACATTATTATATATATATTTATATTTAAATTATATAAATAAATAATATTAAAGTTAATTAAAAACAAATGACGTAGGTATTACAAAAACAATTAAATTATTATTCACAACACAAAACGTTCTTTTACGTATGTTTATTAATTATTTCCGTTATAGACCCCTCTGGTGTATTAATAAGAAAGATTCTTAATTGTTTTTCAAATGAATTAAGGTGGTTAATATTTGTGATATCGTTTTGGAGGTAGTTAAAATTTTGGACCCAAGTAGGTAGCAGATCTCTGACCAATGACTTTATTCATCTTTGGAACTACATACTTATTTATACGGCGGGTGCAATAAGGATGTTCCAACAACGGTAAATTATGCTTTTTTTAAATTGGGTTTGACATAACTTGTAGCAATACAATTTTTCAATATTTGTGTCTCGTGAAATAGCAAATTTGAGGGGTGGGTTGGATCTTTACCTAGGATTATTTTTAGTATTCTCTTTTGGGTTGTTTGTAGAGGTTCAAGTTGAACCTCAAAAACGCCCCCCCAACCAATAATTCCTTATGGTAGGTGGCTTTCCACGAGGGCATGGTAGAGAATTTTCAAATCAGGATAGGTGAGTACAGGGGCGGATGGGCGTGTTTCAAGCGGCCCGGGACGATTTTTGTAAAAGCGGCCCACCTTGTTTTTTTCAAAACCCCTTCCGCCAAATCCTTAAGTATTTGCCTATAGAGTGGTTTTCCAAAATCAAATATTTCTGTTATTGATATTGCAACTTAAAAAATTATATATTTTTTGTCTAAAATTAATCATTGGGAAACTACTGAACCAAAAAAAAAACATAAAAATTAAATGTTTCGTAAAAAAAATTGGTACTTACCAAATTATAAACAAATTTTTGTTTGTTTTCTTTGTAATTTTTTTAACATGGTGACAAATAATTACAGAATATGAAAAAAAATCTCTGGAGTCGGACACAAGTTCGTAAATATTTGGGATTTTGTTGCACGGGGTGCGCGAGAAAAAAAAATATTTGTGACGGAAAACACATTGTTACAGGTACCGCCACGGGAGGTTTTGAGTGTTCAAACCCCCCTCAGGAGAGTTTTAAACTATAATTTTCACTTAAAATACTGAAAAATTATTTATAAATATATTTATATACAGGGTGTCCGGGAAAATGTGGGAAATTTCTCGGATTCAGATAGGACATGAAAAAATAAGATGACACGTTCCTATAAATTTTTTTCCTACTGACCATCCTTACGGAGACATGGGCCCCGAAAGGACTCCCCTGCAAATTGGTTTTCCTTGAATAACTTTTAAAGTACTAAATAAAATTTAATAAAAATTTAATATGATGGACCCTGGTAAGGACCTCTTAAAATAGTGTCATTAAAACATGTTTTGCTTTTTTTGTTTACCAGGGGCGGACTAAGTTTTACTTCTTAATGCTTAAATTTTGAACACCCCGTATAACAAAGACTTAAAAAACTAAATCTGCATAACTTGAACCTTAAACTAAAATAAAGGTACTCTTGTTTATTGTCAATAAAATGAACCTTTTTCGAGAAAAAGAATAATAAACAAATTCACGTTTATTTTTAATAAAAAGGACCATAAAAAAATAATATAACGTATTGTTGCAAACCTTAAATTGAAGGACGATAATTCTAAACAATTAATTAAAAACTTTATAAGAGGGTTCAACATGGGTTACGTGAACTCTGATTAATTCGCGGGCACGACGAATTGAGGACTGCTGTACCCGCCAGAATAACCCAGAATTGTTTCTTATCATATCACAATAAAACGTGATTATCTGTAGAAGTTCCTCCCTAGTATCTATCGGAGTGGAATACACCAAGTTTTTTTAGGTATCCCCACAGGAAAAAATCCATCAGCCTAAGGTCGGGAAATCAAGGAGGCCAGTCAATAGGTCCTCCTCTACCTGTCCAACGGTTTGGATAAACGTTATTCAAGTGCTCCCGCACAGCAACGCTGAAATGAGGTGGTGCCCCATCGTGCAAGAAGTACATTTAGGCGGGTTTCAAGTGGTAAGGGCTGGTAAGAGTAGTGCTAATGAAGTTTACATTATTTTGTTGCTGATTCAATAGCCAGTTTGCAAACTGCATTCTACAAGGAAAATCTTCAGAAATAAGTTTATGCACTTTTTGCATATGATAAGGACATAACAGCTGTTCTTAAAGAACATCATGCACTATTGTTTTCGACGTATTAAACTGTGCTGATAATTTTCGAGTGCTCGTTGAAGGAGTGTCATCTACAGCATTAAAAATATTTTTTAAACTTACCTTAAATTATGAAGAAAGTCAATAATATTACTTTAATAACTGAAATTGTCCACCATTCTCTTTAAGACGTTAGTCAATTCGTTAAAATGTCTTCTGATTTCGAATAATAAGAAGAGAATGGTGAACAATTTCATTTATTAAAGTAATATTATTGACTTTCTTCATAATTTTAGGTACGTTTGTAAAAAAAGTTTTCTTTTCACGGATGAAGCAGGATTTACCAAAAAAGGTAACACACATGTATGGGCTGATGAAAATCCCCATGCCACTATTGTTTCGCATTTTCAACATCAGTTTCAACCAATTAATACGTGGGCAGGAATCATTGGCAATATTTTGATTGGACCATTCGTATTGCTGGCACAATTGAATGGACAACTTTTTTGGAGTTTCTCCAGAACGCTTTTCGGGATTTAATAGAGCCCTTACCACAACCCGCCTACACATGTACTTCTTGCACGATGGGGCACCACCTCATTTCAGCGTTGCTGTGCGAGAGCACTTAAATAAAGTTTATCCAAACCGTTGGATAGGTAGAGGAGGACCTATTAACTAGCCTACTCGATCTCCCCGACCTTACGCTGATAGATTTTTTCCTGTGGGCCACCTAAAAAACTTGGTGTACTCCACTCCGATCAATATTAGGGAGAAACTTCTACAGATAATCACGTTTCATTGTGATACGATAAGAAACAATTCTGGTTATTCTGGCGGCTACAGCAGACCTCAATTTGTCTTGCCCGCGAATGTATCAGAGTTCACGGAACCCATGTTGAACCCTCTTATAAAGTTTTTAAATCATTGTTTCGAATTATCGTCCTTTAATTTAAGGTTTGCAACAATACGTTATAATATTTTTTATGGTCCTTTTTATTAAAAATAAAACATGAATTCCTTTATTATTATTTTTTTCGAAAATGGTTCATTTTATTGACAATAAACAAGATTACCTTTATTTTAGTTTAAGGTTCAAGCTATGCAAATTTAGTTTTTTTAAGTATTTGTCATACAGGGTGTTCAAAGTTTAAGCATTAAAAAGTAAAACTTAGTCCGCCCCTGGTAAACAAAAAAAGCAAAACATGTTTCAATGACACTATTATAAGAGATCCTTACCAGGGTCCATCATATTAAATTTTTATTAAATTATATTTAGTACTTTAAAAGTTATTCAAGGAAAACCAATATGCAGGGGAGTCCTTTCGGGGCCCTTGTCTCCGTAAGGATGGCCAGTAGGAAAAAAATTTATAGGAACGTGTCATCTTATTTTTTCATGTTCTATCTGAATCCGAGAGATTTCCCACATTTTCCCGGACACCCTGTATATATATACACGTATTCATATAAAGGTGAGATCCTGATAAACCCTAGGCAACCTGAGATCCACTTAAAATATAGCATATTAGAAAAAACCAATAATACAAAATTAACTAAAACAATATTGTTAGCAAGTACACCAACAGAGGGGAAACATTTTTTGCAATTAAATAATACACCAAGTATATAACACAACACGAGATCCTTTAAAAAGTTAGTGATAGACGAGATCCGCCCTTGTATAAGTTGATATTATAACATTAAGCTGAGGTCCAACAGTGTTGCCAGTGTTTATTCTGTCACTGGAGGATATTTTTATGGCGTTGCCGCCTAACCATGAGTCAACAGTGATATGATATCGCCCCAACAACTAGATAACTTGAAACTCGAGTTTTGAGAAAATCCACTTTAAAGATTTAAAACGCAAAAAAATTACAGCTGTTAAGTAATCAGATAATATCATAGATGTTAAATATTTTTGATTACTTAACAGCTGTAATTTGTTTCGTTTTAAATCTTTAAAGTGGATTTTCTCAAAACTATAAATTTCAAGTTATCTAGTTGTTGAACTAAGGGGACGATATGACTTCTGATTTCCAAACTGTTCGATTAATAAAGTATTTGTCTTTTTTAATTCTAAATAGGTACTACAATTTTAAAGTTACAAATTGGATTTTCAAATGGACTTTTACATTTCAAATAAAACCACAAACAAATAAAAAGTGGCTTGCGTTTTCCGTTTGTTATTTCAAGCAAATAATTTTCTTCGTTATATGTTTAAATAATTTCGCGATCGTCAAAAAAATATATTTTTTCACATTTTTTACACTTGATATTGTTATACAGGGTGTCTGGAAAAAAGGCCAATCCTTTAACCATATATTCCTTGAGTTAAAACAATTACACTTTTATAATACCATTTTTTAATTTACAGCTTCATGTTCGATATACAGGGCGATAAAGTTTGAAATTTAAAATTGATTTATTTTAATAATTCGAGTAATTGATAAAATATTAAGTTCAAATTCGGTACACTACTTCAACATAAAAAGTTGAGGACAACAAAACAAAAAACAATTGTCAAAAAATCAAAATAGGGTGGTACAGTACTCACTGACCCCCACTCTTTTTAGTACGTGCGCCAGTGACTTCCAAACGGTATTTTTTCAGGTAGGTAATCACTTATTGTTGATTATTTTTTGTCTCTTATAAATTTTTATGGGTTTTCATACCAATTCCAGTGACCCATTCGAGTTAATAACAAGGGCTTTCTATACTATAAAGATAATAAAATCCCCAAGTACAATTCTGCCGTGCTTAATGAAAACGCCGTAACCAACAATTGTGCGATTTTTGTTTTACGGCATTTTCTACTAGAAAACGTCATCCTGCGTCTATCCCCGGTACTCAAAAAACCGTATCTATATATATACGGTTTTTTGAGTACCGGGGATAGACGCAGGATGAATTGTTCTAGTAGAAAATGCCGTAAAACAAAAATCGCACAATTGTTGGTTACGGCGTTTTCATTAAGCACGGCAGAATTGCACAACAAACTTATTTTGTCTTTATAAACTGATCTTTTAACAATAAAGTCCCTGTGTAGAAATTAAATTGATTTAAAAACCCTATTCGTGAAACCGTAAGCAAAAGTCGACGCCATACCAACCATAATTGGGTTGGATGTATACATCTGAAGATTTTGCAAATAATCGCTGCAGTAAAACTGGAGGATCAGAGTGTAAAACAAAAAATATAAAGTTTCAAAAATAAAAAAAGTATTTTTTTGTACTGCTTAATTACACAATTTCATGTACATGTACATGTACATTAAAAATTACCTGGATGCGGTCTGGATGGGTTGATGGTATCTTTGTAGACCAAAAAGTTATGACCATTTGAATGACTCGTTCGCGTAATCTGTATTAACATACTTCGCCTTTCACCAATAAGTAATATAATTTTTGTTTTATTTTTATTCAAAAATACAAGAACGTCAAACGGCAAACAACTTTATTGGAATTCGCAAATTCCAAACAATTTGAAGTAAATTATTTGGATTTGACATAGAAAAATTAAAAAAACGAAAAATCCTATACTTTGTTATCTATGTCGATCAATCCAACAGTTCTTTGTTTTGGGGAGGGAATAAATCCAAAATCTGCCAGAGAAGTGGTTACTCTACTAGGTTTAAAGATGTTAAATACACTGGGTATCCTTGATGTTTACATGGAAAATGTTGTTGTTCTACAAAATGACCCAAGCAATATTCCTGGAGAAAGCATAAGTGATATTTTAAGCCCTGACCCTGTCAAAAAAATGAAGTAATTAAGGCAAAACTGATTTAGATTTAATTTTTTACCAAATGTGATTTAATATCATATACTATTAACCTTTGTTAGAAATATAAACTAAAATAAAAAAATATTTAAAATAGAAAATAGATATTTATAATATAATATTAGAATTCTACTAGAAAACTACCCAAAAAAATCATTTATAAAAATATTCTTATATATTTAAAAATATTATTTATATTAACACTCTACTATTATGCTTAAATACTTGATTTACCGTTTTAGTTGCAATAGTTCGTGTGAATTTGTTTACCTTATTGAATTCAAAACTTTTTATTTAAAATAAAATTTAATATTTAAATTGATTGTTATTATTTTGAAAATATTTTTAAATTATTTTTAAAAGGAATTATTTGCTGTTAATTAAATGATTATTTTTACAAAATAAGTCATATTTTTCATATAACCATATAAAAATACGATAAAACGTAAAATTTTTATGTAAAATATTAATAAATGCGACTTTTCTGGATGTTTTATTGGTTATAAAAATTTAGCATTTGATCATCAATTATAATTTTCCTTAAAAAAACATTTAAATAAATATTAATGGCAAAGTAATACAGATTAGGTACGCCAACGAGACAAACTTTAAACGGCCATAGCTTTTAAAGTCGAGCAAACTTTTTAAAATCCTTTGGGGGTTTTGAGTTTTGGTATCCTAGTTGTGTTTTATAAAGTTTTGCCTTTTTTAATTTAAAATACTTCAATATTAAACTTATTAAAAAATAAAATGTGTTTTGCATTTTTTGTTTGTTAATTTAAGCACGTTATGTTAAACAAGAAATCGGCCAGACTTCTCTGTAACTATCGGTCCGATAAACCTTTCGCGCCTAAATTTTTAATAAATAATTTAATTTTTTAATGAATAATTGTTTATTTAAGCAAACTGTTTATTTACTGGTGTTTGTTTAAATATAATATATTTTCGAATAATATTGTCTTTTCTAATATTTTCAGTTTTATATTTTTATGTACTATTAATAATAATATAAATAATATTATTTATTTTTTAATATTGTCATTTTTATATTTTTATGTAATAATATTTAAATTAAGTTTTTATTTTGTAATACTTAAATATGGTCACCATATAAATACCTATATGTTATTATTTTTTTATATAAATATATTATTTTAAATAAATATTTCTTTTTAATAAAATATGCTTAAACCTATTTGTTCTTGAATTTTTTTTAACCTAAAATTTATACAAAAAAATTGTTTTGTTTGGTAAGTATAATGCAGGGGTGTCAGAAAAACTTGATTGATGAATTTATTCTAAGACAATTACAAACAGCCTTTGTTAGTATAACACAAAAATTAGTCTTATAATTGAATTAGATAAGAGAATATTATTAAGATTTTGAGGTGGGGAATGGTTTTAATATTATTGCATGTATCATGACGATGTGGAAGTATGAATCTTATAAAAATGTTTTTTAATAATATTATTTTTTAATAAACAATAAAATATATTTTTATTTATTTATTTTACTGCTACAAATTGTAACTGTAATTTGTTTAATTTACGATAAAAAAAAACAAAAATTTCTGTTAAACATGTTTATTAACTTCGTTGTAAAAAATATTACAAAACATGGAAGTGTTGATAATAATTATTACAAATTATTATAATATTTGAATGGGTGAGAATAAGAACAGTACAAGTCGAAAAATTTTATTTTAACAACTCATTTTCTAAAATCAATTTAAAAGTTTAAAATGCATTTTTGTGGGAAAATATAAATCATTTTACAAAATATGATTATTATATTTTATAAAATAATTGAAATATTCCCACAAAAATATATGTTGAACTATAAAACGGAAGAAGTCCAAAAGCTAAAATTTTGACAAATTATTTCATAAAATACGTTTTATAGTTCAAAATATATTTTTGTGGGAATATTTCAATTATTTTATAAAATATAATAATCATATTTTGTAAAATGATTGATATCTTATCACAAAAATGCATTTTAAACTTTTAAATTGATTTTAGAAAATGAGTTGTCAAAATAATATTTTTGGACATGTACTGTTCTTTTTCTCACCGATTCAATTATTACAACAAATTTAAAAACATTAAAATGGGTACATTAAAAATTGGTTAAAAATATAAAATTGAATTTAAAAATTACACAATGCAGGTTCCCGTGTATACCCTCTGGCATGACATTGGGCCCACAAGGATCGCCTTCGTCTTCTTGGAATGTTTGTACAGAAACAATTTAATAAAAATTCCACTTTAATACCTCGCTCATTTGGATTACTTTTTACTTGCACACATCTTATTTCAGCTCCTTGGGGACATTTCCTTTTAAATTCTCTTTGCACAGCAGAAATATACTGACAACCAGTTTCATATTCGTTGTTATCTCGAGTAAATGTGGCAATCCACCGATGGGGGTTTCTTCCCGTCGTTGTCATTGCTTCAACCTCACCCAAGATGTACCCTGCCGGTGTTGCATCTTGAATAATTTCCCTTGCTTGGTCCATATGTCGTTGATCCACATTCTCGGTACACGGCAAATAATTAATGGCCAATGCAGGAAAAAACAAATAAAAAAACACGTAAAAACTCGTCACAGTCGACATCTAAAATAAAATGTTACTTATTGTTACTTATTTTGACACAACTTTTTCCTAATAATTAATGGATTTTTAAATTACAATTAGGTTATTTTTAAAGATTAAAAAAAGGACTGTGGTTTAAAAATATTACTAAATACAAATAAACTAATAAACTTGTAAACTTATTTTATTTAAGCATATGTATTATTATTTATTATTAAATTAAATTCACTTTCAAAAATAAAAAATATTTACAATTTAGAAGTTATGCTAATCCAATATTAAATTAAACACTTACCTTTTACAACGAAGCACAGAGTTAGAGATGTTTAACAGAAAAAAAAAGAAACGAGTCTTTACTCGCCCATTTTATAGCATCTGCGGCACAACGTTGCCACTTTGATAGGATCTCAGCTTATGCTTTATTTATCATTGCTGCAAAATGTTTTGGAGCGCCACCTTGCATGAAACGCTTAAAGTAAATTTATATAAGAAAGGAAAAAAATGTGAAAAATGAGATCCAGACAAAAATTGCTAAACAATCATATTTAACACCACTGATCACTCTGACAAAAATATACACACGATGCAAGATGAGATCCGAATTCGGATCCCGACTTTCCAAACGGATCTCATCTTGAACGAAAAATATCATAAACGGATCTCAGCTTGTGCAGATTATATATATATAGGTATATATACCTATATTTATATATATATATATATATATATATATATATATATATATATATATATATATATAAATCTCGTGGAGTTAAAAATGGTTAAAATTGACCCCCTTTCCCTTTATTGTGACGATGTGAAGATTAGCGAATTATCTAACCCGCTACCCCCTAACTTATTTTTTCCGATTTTTTGTTCTCGATCTGACAAAAAAAGGACGAATAAGCAATTTCATATGATTTATTTTGTCATCTGAAGTTTTAAAAAGACCTTCCCCCTCCAGCTTTACGAGATTCATGGACGGCCCTATATTTGATATCCCCCCAGGAGGAAATCCTGCGCACGGATCGGGTGCCGCCTGAATGGAACAAGTAAAGTGAAAATTTCTCTCTTTGAACACTAAAAATCTAAAATTTAAGGCGTGGATACAGGGGGGACCAATGGATGCAATTGCCCCCCCTAACTCAAATATTTGTTTTTATTTTATTTTTTTTCAAGACAGACAAATACAGCATTATGCAAACATCTAAGAGTCAGGCGCGGATACAGGGGAGACCATTGGGTGCAATTGCCCCCTCTAACTCACCTATTTGACTTTAATTTTAATTTTTTAAGGCAAGCAAACCCAGCATTATGCAAATCCAAGTATTACATGGATAACAAAATAAAATTTTACAAAATTTTTGTTTAGATCGCATTTTCAAACAATTTTCTTATGTAAAATCACACAAAAATCTAACCCACTCTTACTAATGTTTATTTTTCTAAAAATTGTACCAAAATTATGTTAAAATTCATTTTTGACCTTTTTATGATCTTATGAAACACAAACTAGTATAAACCAGGCCCGTGCACACGGGGGGTTTTGGGTTATTAGCATTTTTACCTAAGATACTGAAAAATAACCTTAAAATACATATTTTTTATAAAAACGTTTAATATAGGGAATTTTTAAAATGAATAGACTATAGAAATTATTATGTGACAAAAAACAAATACCCGTTACATTTTTAAAATGTGTATTTAAAATTTATTATTTCTTAAAAAAATTAAATAAAAACCAATATAAATTACGTAAGTTTTATGTGAAATTATAAGGGGTGAAATTTTCATAAGTGTTGTATTTTTATAATTTTTTTGGGCCAGTCTAGATGTCCATTCGGCCAATTTGACATAGCGGCCCACCGGGATCTGTCCCGGCGTCCCGCCGGAGCCCAATTTTTTATGTTAACTAAGTCACTTTCCACCATTGTTTTAAGACTCTCCCAATTCCTAGCGCTATAAAATAGTGCAGTGTCATCTGCAAAACTTACTACTTTTTCAGTACTAGGAACTGAGAAAAGTCCATCCATATATAGTGTGAATAAAATTGGGCCCAGCACAGGTAGTCTCTGTGTATCGTTTCTTGTGTTGAGGTTTCTTGGACGTTTTTCCATTTCAATGGCTTCATGGATGGTACGTTGAGTTCTGTGTTCGATGGTCAATTTCATGGGAAGTTATTCGGACGTGTTCAGCTAAGGAAGATGTTTTTTCTTGTTTCAAGACTGCCTTACGATTTTCTTCACGTCGAACCAACGTAGCTTCCGTCACAATTCTTACAAGAAATTTCGTACACCCCTTGTGCCTCCAACTCTATTTTTGGTCTACCCAAAAAAAGACAAAAAATGCGTAATGTACGCTTGTCTAAGGAGATCGCGCTGCACTTAACAGATTCAAAAATGGGAAAAATGTTGTTAGTGAACAGCGCAGTTTCCTTAAAAGAAAAAACAACAGGAAGGAGTCTTACCATTTTAAGCCGTGCTAAAAAGTGCGACGGAGGTCGTCATTTGCAACAACCAAGTATGACTCATTTTTTTGGCCGTAACAATACGTAAAACAAGGGCAGCAAACACAAATACCGCATATGCAACCAACCATTCTGTACACAAACTCAGTTAGTAAATGCTCCTTTCTGTTCTTTCTTCTAAGGCAGTTTTAGTTAGTGTGTCAACTTTGCCCTGTGGATAACGAGATTCGCACTGGAAACAACTCGCCTATAAGATGTAGGCTCGGGATAAAAGTTGTGATGTCGACTAGAGAACCTAAGGTTATACCTTAAAGCTCACTTTGAAAGCTCCTTTGTCCGTAGTGCATGTGCCTTGCAGTAGATATTAAAATGCTACCGTAAAAGCTCATTCACATCCACTTAATAAGCGTAACTTAACTTAACTTAAGAAACCTACGTCTAGTTGTCTGTTTACATTAACTTAATACACGCAAAGAACGTAATATACAAGCACGCGCAATGTATACATCGATGTAGACTGGGTGCCTATCTATCTAAAAAAGTGAAACAACAAGCGCTTTATCTTTTTACTGGGCATGTGATTGGCTCACGTAAGAAACGTATTCCCTTAAGTTGATCCGGACCCAACTTTTGAATACGTTAAGTTACGTGTGACAAGTTTTCTACGAATGTAAACAGCTACATTGGTTTCAATGTATTTCAACTTACGTCTCTTACGTAAGTTAAGTTAAGTAACGCTTATTATGTGGATGTGAATGAGCTTTTACGGTGTGGAGCATCTACTGCAAGGCACAGGCACTACGGACCAAGGAGCATTCAAAGTTTAAAAATTAACGGTCAATACTCCATTTTAAGCAACAAACCGTCCTAAAATAAATGCATAATCGTGTTAGGGAAGGTCTAAACATTTTAGTTACAGATACCGTGTACAACAAAATGAAGTTTTGAACAATAAAATAATGAAATCAAAATTTTTACAATAAACATTAAACTTAAAAGCCAAAAACATTTTGTAAAAATAGCTAAAAGAAAAGGTGTTAATATCGAGTAAAATTCGCTAAACGTAGAAGAGGAAAATAATGAATGATCAATTTAGTTAAATCTAAATCGTTCTACGTTTAGTGGACTTTACTACACAATTTGGGCTACTAAAATTATCATCTGGACATCAGATTTTTATGCAACTTGTAATTTTTTTACCTAGTGTCCCTTTTTACATCTTTTGCAAGGTTTTTTTGTCTTTAACACCATAATTTAAAAATTCCAAATTTATTCAAAAATAAATTTGTAAAACTACGTTATTTCCCTTAAAAATAAATTTGTAAACTTTTTCAAAGTATGGAACCATTAAATTACAGTTTGAAATGATGCGGCACTAACAAATGTTCTATTATAAATAAATACAAATAGTCCCTCTTTTATAAAGTCCAAACTTTTTATTTCAGGACCAGTGATTCAACCAAAAAATGTTTTCAATATTTTTTAATTAATTTATTAATATTAATTAATTTATTTAAATTGTTAATTATTAGAAAAAATAAATAAATAAGATTAACATTATGTTTATTGTAAAGAAAATTAACAAGCATTTATGATTATATACATGTTTAATATTTTTATTTTAAAACCAGTGCGTTAACAAAAAAATGTTTTGCAAAATTTTTTATTAACTTTATTAAATTAGTAATTATTAGAAAAAATAAATTTATACCATTATCATTATGTTTATTATGAAGAAAATTAACAAGGATTTATGATTGTACATGTTTAATATGTATACATATTAGGGTGTGCCAAAAAACCTCGATATTTTTTTTTTCTTGCTCTCAACCCAAAATATCGTAGAATATGTCCGAACAAATATTCTGTTAAAAGCGGAGCTCATAATTTCAATTTTAAGAGGTCCTCCATCGAATCTGAAGTTTTGCCGCTTAAATAACACAGAAAACTGACTTTTTTACCTTATTTATTCTTGCAACCTAGGAAGAAATTTTTTTTTCATAAAAATCATGACCAAATCTTACAAAGCATTAAATTTGGATGAAAAAATCTTATTAAGCCGAATTTCTATTTTCATTATTTGATTTTTTACAGAGCTTTAAATTTAAAATTTTACGTTTTTTGCCTTTTTCAGCTAAACTATTTAAGTTAGACGAAAAAGTCAAATAGCAATTTTTTAGCTTGTCTGATGGACCACAAAAAAGTTTAAGGCGAATTTTTTGTATCGTCAATATTCTTAAAGTTACAGGCGTATAAAGTCATCATTTTTGTATTATTAACTTTAAATTTAAAGCTCTTTAAAAAATCAAATATTGAAAATAGAAATTCAGCTTAATAAGATTTTTTTGTCCAAATTTAATGCTTTGTAAGAATTAGTCATGGATTTTATGAAAAAAAAATTTCTTCCTAGGTTGCAAGAATAAATAAGGTAAAAAAGTCAGTTTTCTGTGTTATTTAAGCGGCAAAACTTCAGATTCGATGGAGGACCTCTTAAAATTGAAATTATGAGCTCCGCTTTTAATAGAATATTTGTTCGGACATATTCAACGATATTTTGGGTTGAGACCAAGAAAAAAAAAATATCGAGGTTTTTTGGCACACCCTAATACATATATAATATATTATAATTTTAAGGGTTATAAACTTCATTACCGGCTTTGGCATAGTAATTTCCTTGTGCTCTGAAAACAATAATTTATAATTTTAATAGTTTTTTGGTAAGTATAGTTTTTGAAACATGATTACAGTTAAAAGGAGTATATGTGATCAAATTTAAATAGATACCTAATAAAATATTTTTGTTTGTAGGAACGCGTATTCGGCCGCAGTCAATATTCATTAATTAATGCCAAACACAAATTTTAAGTATAAAAAGTATCTAAAATTAATGTTTGTTTCTTTTGTCATTTGCAGATTTGGCCAAAAAGTACATAGACTTTTTATACTTAAAATTTGTGTTTGGCATTAATTCAGGAATATTGACCTATATGATATAGGTACTCCTTTTTGCAGCAAAATCTTCAATTCCACCTTCAACAAAATAAATTTATTTCTAAATAAGCGCATCCAAATTATTAAAAAAAACGACTTTGGATTTAGGAAAAAATTGCAAATGGTTTTTATCTAATAATAATAATCCTTTATTGAACTAAAACCAAGTTCAAAGGCTATTGACCGTAGTCCTTCAGCCGATTTTTTATCTATTATCTTATTAACTAAATAAAATGTATGTTTATAGCAACCACTCACAATATTGCTGTAGAGTAAAAAACTAAGTATTGCAAAATTATCCACCTACTTATTACTAATATAAAGTCTCGTTATAATATTTAAAAAAAAAATCATGCTATTGAAAATGTCTGCACCATTTTATTAAACAATATTTTCCCCGTAAACTATTTATTAAAATTTCATACAAAAATTCAAAGCCAGTACCGATACAGTCGGGCAGTCGAGCAGATAGATGTGTTCTCAAACGAACTCGATCGCTATTAAGTGTACCCAATAATAATAAGTCTGAAAAAACATATTTATTAAATACAGTGTAGTTTAAAGAATATACTCTGCGAAATTAGTGCAAACAGTAGTAAATCTTTGCACTAATTTCGCAGAGTATATGTAAAATCAGTTTACCTGTTGTTCAAAGTCTTAATAGAAACATTAAATTAGTGCATTAAAAACCCTCAACAAGTGAATATATTTAATAAAGACCATAAGGACACGGAAGTAAATAAGTGATAAGTGACAGCATACCTGGAGATCTAACCCCACGCCAATATGAATCACCTTATGTAAAGAACAAACGAGTCTAACCATCTGCAAAAATCCGATAAATACTAATTAATGACCTAATACGCAAATTCGCTATAAAACCTTATAATAATCAATAATTATTAATAAAAACAAAGTAACAGTGTAAATAAACCAATCATTAGGTAAGAACATCACAAAAAATAAATAATTATAAACTTAAGTTAATTAAGAGGCCATCCCCAACAAAATTAAAATGCTTTAAAATTTAACGAAACTTAAATAAACAACCAGTTTCGATATTTTCCAAACTTAAACATTTAAACAACTAAACACCTCTAAATTGTAGGCACTGTTAGACTATCTATCGATAGTTCTCGACCTCTACAATGAGGTTTTCGCACATGTGGGGCAGTTCAATTGCTAACAACAGTTTCCGAATTTTAGCAGACTACAAGTCTTGTACAAGACCAGCAAGGATAGGTCCTACCAGCCTACTAACCAACCAAACCTCATTCATGAACCCCAAATGAATGGGGGCATTACTAAATCCATGGTTGAGGGGGATTTCGGATTGTACTTAGTTTTGGGCCAGTCCAATATCACGCAAAAACCAAGATTTTTATATTTAAACCGCTATAAAATCACCGCTAAATTTTAAATAATTTTTAAAATAATTTCATTTTTACTTTACTTTAACAATTTTTGAATCATTTAAACCACTAAACCACTATTATTTTTTAATAAAGCCTTGGATACGAGATGTGTAAATGCATCCATAACAATCGATAGGTAATGAGAGGGCTTAATGGATACTCATTACGCCCTCAGAAAATAACAATATTTTTTTCAGTTTTATGTGAAGTGAAAAATAAAATCTTGTATACACCACTGGTATCTGGCTGGGTGTCGCTCTTCGGGCGTAATCATCTTAATAACACCCTTGGTCTATAAATAGCTGATAAAATCGCCAAATGAATTCAATTTTTTTACGGGATCAAGGTTATTACTACAAAAATTTGGTTTTAAAATTTCATAATGATATCTTTATTATTTTTTTTAAATAAATTTTGTCCACTTTTTAGCTTTTACATTCCACTAAGAGTTTTATTTTTTAAGCGTACAATAATTTTCATATTATAGGATTTATAAGTCTATATAGAATTACAGAAATAAAGCTAAAAGTTAAGCCTAACCTAAAAATTATGTGGCAAAATCTTAAGACATTATTTAATTAAGTGTTTAAAAAGTAAATAAAACACGGCAGCGAAAGATTATTAATTGCCTCGCACACAATCTGATATCTGAAATGTATGCTAGGCGATAATATTTGCTTTTTTCGCTGGGTCTAAAATGATGTGACAGAATTAAGAGATTATTTAATTAATTGTTTAAAAAATAGTATATAAAACACAGCAGCGAAACATTATTAATTGCCTCGCACATAATCTGAAATCTGACATGTAGGCTCGGCGATAATATTTGCTTTTTTCGCCTGGTCTAAAATGATGTGACAGAATTTTAAGAGATTATTTAATTATTGTTTAAAAAAAATAGTATATTTAACACGACAGCGAAAGATTATAATTATTAATTGCTTCGCACACATTCTGAAATCTGAAATGTATGCTCGGCGATAATATTTGTTTTTATCGCCTGGTCTATAATGTATCATGATCATTAACCCAAGACGTGAGCACAAAAAAGCTGAAACGGTTTCTGAATCTTAAGCGTCCAGACCTCCCAGTAGGTATTTGACAAAAATTATCAAAATCCGTGTGGAAAACAGGGCAAAATAGGCATTTGTTTATTAAACAATGATAAATAGCACCATAATAAAAGGGGTTATTGCCTATTGCATTAATGTTTTAACCTTTAAATTTTCATCATCAATTTACATTAATAGTTTACGGGATAATGATTTTTTAATCAAACCGTTTAAAAATATTCAATCGCACGTTGTAAATAAATAACTAGATTTTTTCAAACATTTTTATAACTTATAATAATAACTTTTAATTTTCCTTTCAACGTAAAAAATTGTAGGCTCATTTGGAAACATTTTCTAAGGAATCGAACTTATTCAACTTAACAATGGATCAGAAACTCCATTTCCTTTAAAATTATGTATGACGCAAGGTATAGGGTGCCATGTAAAATAAGGTGCGACATAAAATTTGTTTAACACTGGATTTGTCCCTTAATATCTAATTTTTGCTCAAGATCATAATTATTAAAACTTAAAAAATATTAAGGGTGGCTAGTTTTTAATTGAAAGCGTAAAAGATGTACGATAAATTAATTGTTTTTAAAAACTATTTTAGCAAAATAATAAGGCAATATTTTTTTTTAAATTAAGAATTATTAATTTTTTTTAATTAAGAGTTATTAACCCTTAACTGGTACGCTGGGGTCTTACGTGACCCCAAGCACCTAAAATCGTTTATATTTTTTCACTATTTGGCAACAAAGCCTTGACCGTCTCAGTAGCTGCAGGCTATACGATGATTTACTTTGTGCTTAAGAGCGGAACCAATCGCATCTTCCGTTTTTAAATTATTGATGTTTGGGGTCACCGTTGACCCCAGTATACTAGTTACGCGATTTTATAAGTTTGGAAATGACACACAAATATTTAACAGAACAAGAGTTAGAGGACTTAGCCATGAATCTAAGTGACATAGATGAACCTACGTTGCCTGTTGACTATTTTAGTGAGTCTGACGAGAACATTAGTGAAGCTCGAACTGAAAAAAGTGATCATGACTCTGTGTCTAAACTCAAATATTCTGAGGGGAAAATAATGATCAACGTCGGTTGAAAAGACCAAAATGTACCTTTTGTTCTCGAGCAAAATATCAAAAACATTTAAGAAGGTGCTTTAAATGCCTAAAGTTCGTATGCAAGAAGCATTTCACAAATAAAATGGGATGTACATCTTTCAAAGGCAATGAAACAGGGTAAGTTGTAAAGTACCTGTCAGTTTTGACATGTAAAATTAAAATACTGTTTTTTTTTTTGTTTTAGAGGATCCAGTAAAGATAAGACGAGACAAAAATATTGCTACAGTTTTTGTTTTGCACCTAATTTTATTTTTTTGATAAAGCCCATGTCAAAAAAATAACTTTTTGTTAAAGTTTTCTAAAGTAATAAAGTTTTCAAATTTTATTACTTTTTTATTCCTATGTCACTTTTTAATACCCAAAATTATATACACATAATTTAAAACTTGCAAATTTTCTACATTTTTCCTTAAAAAAAATGGGGTCAACCAAGCCCCCAGAATACCACTTAAGTTTTAAATTTCTTGCGTACCAGTCAAGGGTTAATTTAAATTAAGAATTATTAATCACAAATAGCATTTTTTTATATAAATCAATTCCAAGACAAATTTTCTTTTACAATTTATACGCTCTTATTGGCGGCCTTAAAAATAACATTACCCCTGCAATTTTGCAAATTCGAAAACTTGATTAAGGATAATTCGTATTGTGATTTTAAGAAGAATTCACCTTTGGGGTTGTCAATTTACGGACACTCTTATAGCTGCCTTAAAATTTAAAAAAACTTACGATTGAGTTACTTGATCACCAACATATTGAAGATCGTTATTGTTGCACAGCCCGTTTGCATATTCATCGTAACTCGTACAATTTAAGGCGGGAAACGCATTTGGATGATAAATAGCATATACAGCTACATGATAACTGTACGCATGACTACAAGAAACTGAAAAATAAACCTCGGTTAATTAATGAAGTTGAGAAATTAATAAAATCTTTAACCATATGTTATTATAGCAGTAGCTCCCCTAGCTATAACTTCTGGGACGGTACATCCCGGTTGAACAGCTAGATTATTGTTTATCCAGAAATCAACATGACCACAGGACTTGTCGTAACCCGACATTTGAGGATTCGTATGAATTACTATGACTAATTGTGCATCTGTTTCGTCAAGCCTCTTTTCTGGCGGATATGAATTATATTCATAACCGGAAGGGTCATAAGCTATAAAACTCAAAAATATGAATAAAGTTAAGATTAAATAAAAAGTACAATTTATTAAGATTTTTTTATAATTTTTTTTTAAAGATATTTCATCAATTTGGTAACAATCATACAAACCCATAATTTTTGCTGCTTTACCAGTTTTAATAGCAGCCCCAGCTATACCAATGGCTTGTCCTCCTAAACTGATACCGATGAGTTCCAAATCAGTCAATTTCAAACCTTTGGTTATCAAATAGTCTATGAACTCTGCTAATAATATGCCTATAGGATGTGCGTCAAAAGACAGTCCTGTATTACGGTTTAGAAATGTTAACAATTGGGACGTATCTACCAATATCATGTTGCAATCCTGAGTATATAAATAGGCTAAAAGCAAAGTTTTGTAATTTTGCTAAGGTAATCATTAAATAAATATTTAAGATATAGAAGAATTTGTTGAAAAGTTGCCTTAAAAATGGTGCCACCAGGTTCACAAGCCACGTTATTCTTGATTATCTTAAATTTTTACACTCGTTTATTTATTTTTAACTTTTCAAGATATACATAGGTACCCAAGGAAATTTTAATTTAACAAAGTGACAGTTTTCCATCGAGGAAATTTTATTTTGGACCTGAATCAGATTTAAATTAATTATTATTATGTATTACAAACAAAAATAACACCTATAAGGATACGGTTAATAAAAACAATTATTTTAAAAATATTAAAGAAATGAAAGAGCCTACCATAATGCTTAATAGTACACAGAAAAAATGCTAGCATAGCATGAATGGGTGAGCCATTAAACCAATGGGATCTTGTAATCCGTATTCCTGAATAACAGTTCCTATAATACCAATAGGTAGTTAGCAGTTGGTTTATAATCGTTTACTGTTTTTAAATTAACAAAAAAAGTTATCGATCTTAAATCTATTGATATTTATATTGATAATTATTTATTAGAATATTAAAATGTTATTGCATTAAATACTAATTTGATTTATTTAATAACGTTACTATTGTATGTATACTATGTATATATATATATATATATTTAACGCAATAAATTATTTGACATTTAGGCAAAATATTTCCCTATTTTGGTTTAATAGTAATTAATGGAGCAAATAACAATTTAGATTACTTCAATTTTAATGCATTCAATGACAGCGCTGTTCTTGGTTCTATGTTAGATTTTTTTCTGTGTAGCACCATTTTTCCAAAAGTTTAAACATAAAAATATTTAATTTAAATCAACCGAACATTAAGTTATAACGTGGTTAATATTTAAACTTTTTTGTCAGAAGGGACAATTTTTCATTCCTATGTCAATATAATTTTATATAGGTATTATATTTACCGTTTTTTACTTCTTGTGAGTCAGGATTTTCGTATGTACCCATAAATCCGGGAACGTACATTTTTGTTGGATTTGTAAAATTAATGTATGAACCACTTAACACATTATCATTGTTTAAAAAAAGTTGTGTGGGATTTTCTAAATTATTTCTAAAAAATAGTTTAAATTATCTTCTAAATATTGCTATAGCTTATTTTACCTTGTATATAAATAATAATGCACTGCAGCTTCTTCTGTACATAAGATGGGAACTGAAATTTTAATTAACGTAATTTATTATGTAGTTTTATAAACGGCATTTAAGTCACGAGTTTATTTATGCACGAGCGTTGCTTACGATTCGAGTTTTAGTAAATGTTAGCTTAAAGAATTGAATATGTTACTTTGCCTTCGACGAATTCAAAGAAATGTTTTTTTTTAAACCAATTTTATTTGACATTTTATCCAACATCTGAGGGTTTTAACCAATAGACAAGGGATAGGTTGGGTGGGCGGGGGGTTTTAACAATTTTTCCCAATATTAACTTAAATCACATTGATCTTATTTGTTTTCCCACACAGCACAAATATCCATTGGACGTCCAGCGGACGGCCATTGTACATCCAAACGTCCAATGTAAGTCCATTTGACGTCCACTGGACATCTTCTGCTGTATGGGTTATTTCCGTATAATCCCAGCAAACGCAAACGTCCTCAGGACGTTCTTGGACCAGCCTTATGTCCCAGAATGGGATGATCCTATAAGGATGTTCAGAGGAAGTCCATAGGTAGACCTTTGGGATATCCTGGGGATGTCCGACGGACATTGTCCGTAGACCAGCCCTAATATCCCAGAATTGGATGAAAATATTAATTAATTAAAAATCTTAAGTTTATCTACTAAATAGGTAAAATGGTCAATATTAAAATCCTAAAAACAAATATAGGTAGTTGCAATATCTCTCACCGCTGCAGCTTGATAAGTATATATACTAGGGTGCTTCGTTTGAGACGACTATTTTTTTTTCTCACTCCATTGACGAAATATTGTTCTAAACATATAAAAAAAAATTCCCACTAAAGGAGAGCTCTTAATTTTAATTTTAAGTACTCGCTAAATGAATTTAAAGTTTTCCCATTTAATTAACCCGTAAAAATATTTTTTTGCTTAAATTGTGTATGGCTTGGAGAGGGATCATTCCTCTTTAAAAGCTTTTACAGCTAATTTCCAACTTTTGAATTATATTGCCAGTAAAAAATTGTGTAGTTGGTTTTTGCTTAAAAATCGGGATTTTTCAACTTTTTCTCCTAAACTATAGTCTTGACACCAAAATCTTTTGGAGGGATGTTTTTTCTATGTTTAGAATATTATTTCGTCAATGGAGTGAGAAACGAATCACCCTAATATACGAGCCCTGTCTCAGTGAAGTTGGCCCAACCACTCAAAATATAAAATTTGTAATTTTATGCGATGAAAAGCCAACAATTTTTTATCATATGTAATTCTTGGTCAATCTTCATGTTGTAAAATTTTTTTAAAAATATGTGTATGTATATTATTTAGTTTTAAGTTGGATGTTTGGTTACAATACAAAAAAATCGACAAAAATGCATTAACTTGGATGGCCAGATTTTTTAATGCAAGTCGGCTGTGCTAAAAGTAAAGATAATATTTGACATTTAAATAATTGTAAGCAAGTCGGTAGTGACATTCCAGTATATATTTATGCTTTCGGTGTGGTTGACAAATAATAATGTCCCGAGGAAAAGCTGTTTCTGAAGAAATAAGAAAAGTGATAATTCACTTGCATTTAAAAAGAAAATCCGCTGCACAAATCGCTGAAACTGTTAATTTGTCACGATATACAGTGCGAAATATTATTAAACTGCACAAAACTACAGGATCTGTGGCGCAGAAACCAAAAAATGGAAGTCGTCCTCATTATTCTGATAAAAATTTAAGGGCTTTAAGAAGAATTATCGTTCAAAATCGTAGGGCTAATTACGGTGAATTAAAAGTTTTGTGGAATCAGGCAACGAGTAAATGTTTTTCAAGAGCAACCTGTCATAGAGCTGCTCAAAACTTGGGTTTAAAACTTACAAGGTTTGCTTATAATGTATACGATTTTTATTTAATTTTAATTTTACTATCTGTATACTATAGGCAAAGGAAAAACCTTTATTGACAAAAAACAGAAGAAAAATAGACTTCTCTGGGCAAAAGAGCACAGGACTTGGTGCAAAATCAATGGGATTCAATTATATGGAGTGACGAAGCTAGATTTGAAGTTTGCGTTGGTGATAATCGAAGCCGAGTCATTAGAACTAAAGCAGAAGTCTTTCACAATGACTGTCTTAAGAAAAAAGTAAAGTTTCCGGCCTCTGTGATGATTTGGGGATCTTTGTCAGCTAAAGGGATTGGTAAATTACACTTTGTAGAGGGCATTATGAATGCTGATAAATTTATTTACGTCCTAAAAAAAATAACTTAAAACCGCAAATTGAAGAAATGCGTTTAAATGATATTGAATGCATCTTCCAACAAGATGGTGCAGCGTGCCATACGGCTAAAAAAGTGAAAGCTTGGATGATGGAAAATAATATTTCACTTTTAAAATGGACATCTAGTAGTCCAGATCTTTCGCCTATAGAAACTTTGTGGCATATTATGAAAAAGAAACTCAGAGAACAGCCCGCAAATACCGTCTTAGAGTTGCGTGCTCGCCTGCAAGAAATTTGGAATAATTTAACGCCGGATGATTGTCAAAAATTGGTTGACACCATGCCGAGACGTATACAGGCAGTAATAAGCCATAAAGGAGATGTTACGCAGTGGTAGTTTCCAATTAAAATGTATTTATTTAAAATATTTTTTTTTTAATTTTTGGTTTACGGACAATATAAGAGAATTTTAAATATTTTTTTATTAGGTACTTAAAAATACAATTTAAGGTAGAAAATTTAATAAACGTTATTTATTTAATTAAAACAATGTGTTAATTTTAATTAATTACCGTATAATATTCTAAATATCTTCAAAAAACTATTTTTGTTAGTTGGGCCAACTTCACTGAGACAGGGCTCGTATAGGTACCGATAGATATTTGATTGTTTCGACCTTTACTTGATGAAACTCCTTATTATTATTATTATGTAGATATAAAAACTAGTATGTTTTTTAAGTTTCACGTGATTTATTTATTTTTGACAATTATTTCGTCACACAGTGACGTTAATCTTGTGCCATTAAGGTAACGTTAAATGTTATAAGTACGTGAACGTTTCATATGACGACGTATAGATAACAACACAGAAGTTCTGTGCAGAACATAACCTCAAAGCGCAGTCTCTCGTTAGTGTGCAGTGAAATTTTTACTAAAATAAGTAATGGGAAGTGCAAATTGCACTGTGCAATCAGTGTTATTGGTTTGTGTGATTCAAATGCACATTGTGTGGGCATTTTGGTAGGTAAGTGCCTATAGGCATATATATATACCTAGGTATGTATTTTTATATTAAAAACTATTGTTAACACTTTGCCGGCTCGTGCAGTCAGTAGCATAAAAAAATGGCGATGGCGTCTCAATCTCAATTAATTTGTGGTGTTAATAATAACACTAGTTTACAAAATCGTAAAAAAATTCTGCCCACCATATCCCATTATAATTTTCTTATGTATTTTGACCCACTAAACACGAAAATCACACTCAATTTTTTTTGTATGGAAGCGTTTTTGAAATATGAATTTTTAATTGTTTATTGTTCAATTTTCGGAGGTGTTTTGACGTTTTTGAGTATAGCTTGAAATATAAACAAGCTCTTAAATTAAAGGTATTTGAGCTCTCTAAAACTTTCTTTTACATACTTTTGAGATCGGGTAAGTATTTTGAGGTCGAAAATTTACATATGCTCCTGGGAAAGGTTTCAATCAAACACATAACTCCAGTTTGAATTTTTTTACAAAAAAAAAACAAGCTAATGTTGATAAAAATACATGGAAAAATGGCGAAGTTATGAATTTTTTAAATTCAGCTTTTTGGCGATATTTTTTTTATTTTTTTATTATATTTTGTGATATGTTGATTCTTTAATGAAAACCTAAATAAAGTGAATAATTGGATTTTTTGAGTTTTTTGCGTACTTTTTTCACCGAAAACATTATTCAAAATTTAAATTTGACTTGACTCCGCAAACGTGAATTCTTTTCTTTCTCGTGTTGGCATAGTGACATTTTACTGATATTTTTTGATATTTCAACAAGGTATTTTTATCATGGTTTTATTTAGGTAACAAAAATGTAAAATTAGTAGAAGTAGAGAGTTCGGGTGCCTAAATAACCTGCACAATCTGGACGATGTAAGTGATGAGCACGGAGAACGTTTTCACCAGTAAATGAAGGCTATGGAGCCATGATGGGATGGTCCTCATACGAGAAACGGAATACGAAAGCAAAAAAAAAATAAAGAAGAAGCCAGAATTTTTTTAAACCTATGCTTATTACAACAAAATAAAATTTTCAATTTCTTGAATGTTCAATATTAAATATTTTTATTTTAAAAATAAAATAAAAAAAGTAAAATTAAATTAAATTAATTAATTAAAGTAAAATGTCACTATGCCAACACGAGAAAGAAAAGAATAAATTTTATTGTTTAATATTCAATATATAATTTAATTTCAATATATAATTTAATTTCAATATTTAATGTTTGAAAGAAAAGAATAAATTTTATTGTTTAATATTCAATATATAATTTAATTTCAATATTTAATGTTTGAAATAAAAATCAATGGTCAATATTAAATTTTATATAAATCAATAAAATGAAGAAAAAACGTAAAAATTCTCGAAAAACTGAATTTTGGTCTTCCACTGAAAAATTCTTCGCCATTTATCCATGGATTTTTGTAAACAGCAGCTTATTTTTTTCCTTTAAGTATAATATATACGTAAAATAAATTAAACTGGAATTATCTTTTCGATTTTTATCTTTTCCAGAAAGAAATGTAAATTTTCGACCTCGATTTTTGTAAAAAAAGGACTTTTTCAACTTCATAAAATCGCCACTATCGAACTACTGAGCCGATACCAAAACTATACAAGAGAAAGTTGTAGAGGCCTCAATTAATTACCTTTGATTTAAGTACTTGTTTGGTCAAATCGATCAATTAGAACTCGAAGAATACTCTAAAACGTCAAAACACTTTAGAAAATTAAAAAAAAAAAACAATTGAAAATTCATATCTCGAAAACGCTTTCATAAAAAAAAATTAAGTATGATTTTCGCGTTTAGTGAGCCGAACTACACAAGAAAATCATAGTGAGACATGGTGGGCAAAATGGCTGTAAACTAGTGTTATCTTTGAATTAACCTTAATTTGATATTTATATTCATATATATTTACAAACATTTATATTCGCGAATTTGAATATTTCATTCTTTATATTAACGGCATAGGTATTTTTTCATAAAAAACACTGGCGTTACTAGATGGGCGTAATCATCATAATAACACCCTTGGTGCATAAACAGCTAAAAATGTACCATTTTTCTATAGACTAAATATTATTACTTTGGTACCGGGTCTATAATATGCAAAAACAATGTTTTCTTTTATTAAATATTGAGGATCCATTTTTCAAACGCAGTATTTAAATTATTGTCCACTATAGTGTAATGCTTATACCTACGCCTTGGTAATGCTGCATTACATGCTTCAAAGGTAGCTGAATTTAATGTGTCATAGCCATAGCGATTTATTTAAATTATGCCTTTGACATGATATAAATATATATCCATACCCTAGAGTCAAACTGTATTAAGTCCACTTTTTAAAATATCGTTTCATATTTTTTTGCCTAAATTTTTCCTTTTGTACAAATGGTAAACAGGATTATCAAAAACTAAGTAAGCCAGGACCTAATCCTGTTTACCATTGGTAATAGCGACAAAATAAGTGGACTAAATACAGTTTGGCTCTGGGGTACAGATATAAATATGAATATTTATTCCATGGGTATAAATATCGGAATTATAGAAAGAGGTTTTTCAAAACGTTTTTAATTGGTTTAGATCAAATACTGCGTTTTAAAATATCTCCTCATTTATTATTCAAAACTCGGTCAATTAATTTATACTTGACATTGATGTAAAAAAATACCCAAACGATATAAACAACAATCAGAGTATATATTCACCTGACCATTCTCATAACAACTGGGTATTTTATCTACCACTTTTAGCAGATGAAAGTTCTTTATCTATCCTTTCTGTTAAAGCATATATATGCTTTAACAGTAAGGATAGATATATCTAGTATAGATATATTTGTTAAAGATGCATTTCATCTACTTTTGCGGTAAAAATACTATTTTATCTACGATGGCAACAGATGCTATCGAAAAAAATAATAAAAACAACTTACCTGCTCCCAAAATCGAGCAAATAGTGCCTAAGGCTGAGGCTATAAACATTTTAGTAATTTACAGCAAAAGATTATGCCAAATAATATTTTTGTCACTAGCTTTTTAACTGAATTATTTATTCCTTTATGCATATGCATTTAAAAATATCAAATAAGATATTAGTTTTATTTAAATTTTTTGTACAAATAAAAACAATATTATTTCAAAAGCCTAGGTAATTATTTTAATATTAATACCTACTAAAAATAAATATATTAAATATTTATTTGTAAATTATATTATACAAGGTGTCCCTAAACTTAGTAGCATAAATTTAGGAGCAGATTAAGCAAGTCAAAATAAGACGAAAACCTAAATAAATATTTTTCCTAATTACTTATGTTTCCAAGATACAGGGTGATAAAGTTTACTTATCATATCAGTTTTTTTAATATAACTTCCACTATGGTAGACGTGGAAAGGTGATATTTTGAGAACAGTCACTTACTACCAAAATACATATTCACACATAATAACAATTGTTCGAGTGAACTCAGTGTCCAATATTATAAAGGGTATTAGGGTAAAGTAAGGTATGTTCGTGATGATTTTAGTTTTTTCGACAGAAAGTAATATAAATGGCATGCATTTATGTTGTAATTGTCAGAGTACTAAGACCTAAATGTTTGGCTTTAGATTCAGGTTCTTTTTTTTAGAAAACTTAAAAACCTAGCAAAAAAAGACTTTGAAATTAACCAAGTCAAAGAAAGGTAATTTCGCGATAAGGGTATCTAACTTCGTGACATGGGGTAGGTATATTCGTGATACTACAATTAATAAAAAAAATTAAGTTAATGTATAATAATCGGTTTATTTATGCATAACAGGTTATTTTTATTTTTATTGTGAGTCATCACTGCTTCTGTCTTGCATTTTAAAGCTAAAATTTAAAATAACAATAGGTAATTTCGTGATAACAGGTAATTTCGTGATATGTTCAAATAACATTCCTTTTAGGTTAGATTTCTAGTCAATCGTAAATATAACCCAACCTTACAAATTTGTGACAGTAAATACTGCATAGGAAACAAAATAATTAAAAATCAAGCAAGCCTTGAATTTTTACTTCTTCAACGCTTGGAAAAAACCTAACTAATTAACTCCACGGGATAAGCTATTACCGTAAAAGTTTGCCACAATTTGTTAATCTGATTTGACAGGAAGATTCTGCATTTTAAATACTATTATTAGTACAAATTTCAAGAGCCCATCTTTAAGTTACACCTTGTAAAACAACAAATTTCTTGCAAGCTGTAAAGCCCCCCAAAAATTACTTCATAATATGCAGAACATGGAAAAAAAGTTTTATAACGCCTGGTATATTCGTGATTTCGAAATGCACGAAGTTGCGCCATCTAGTAGAAAGATATAGTAACCATTAGACGAAATAAAATTTCATCCACAGCAATAGGTTATTTACTGACAAATATATATATATATTTCTATCACGAACTTACCTATACCACGAAAATACCTTACTTTATAGATCCAAAAATCTGTTCACGATTCTGGAATTGAGCATTTTCGTCTAAAAGTCGTCTAAAAGTCTTCTCTGAAGCATATCCCGTGCATGCTCAATTGTATTGAGGTCGGGTGATTGAGCAGGCCAGGGTAAAACGGATATTTAATGTTCGTTTAACCAGCGTCTTATGTTTCTTGCAACGTGTGGACGAGCATTGTCATGCATCAAAACAAAATTTCGTCCAACAATATTTGCGTGGGGTAGCACAACTGGTTCAAGAATTTCTTCCACATATCGTTCAGCATTCAAAAAAATTGTCTACCAAAACGAGATCAGTTCTTCCGCCCAAACATATACCCGCCCATACCATCACATTACCACCTCTATAACTGTGGACCTCCTGAACATTTTCCAGAACTGCCTCTTAGCCAGGTTACCTTCACTCCCTTACTCTTCTGGAATCCGGATACAATCCATAGCGTGATTCGTCTGTAAAAAGAATCGGGGCCCACTGATCTTCTTGCCAATTTTCACGTTCTCTTACCCAATCTGACATCTCAAGGGGCGTCTACTTCTTAAACCACCTTCGCGTAATCTATTCCTGATGGTACTATTGCCTATTTGAATGTTGTGGGTGTCTTGGACTTCATTCATTATTTGCGAAACCGTTATTGTTATTCGATTTGTTATTCTTGGCGGCCCTGGATGTCTTTCGGCAACATCACCCCAGTCACGATAACGAGCCCATAATCGCGATATCACACTTTGGGTTGTTTGCAAAGCCTCCGCAACATCAATTTGCCTGGAACCACTTTCGAGCATTCCAACTGCTCGTAGCATTTGATCACGTGAGAGATGTTGTCTTTGCATCCTTACTTAAGGTGTACTAAGTTCTCACAAACGTTACTAACAAAAAAAGGCAATCATTCTTTGGTATTTCTTAAAAACACGATTGTAATTTTTTTGGTTAAAATGGATGGTTTAAGTTACAAGTTTTTATGTACTGTTTTTCTTTAAAATTATTTTATACGATATAATAAAACTCTAATGTATACTAACAGGACCAGTTTGATACAATTTTTATAGTTTGAAAATGAAGTGTGCAGTTTTTAATCAATATTTAACCAATATCCCTAGACGCAATTGCGGTGTGTGTATATTATATATTATATATTATATATTATATATTATATATTATATATTATATATTATATATTATATATTATATATTATATATTATATATTATATATTATATATTATATATTATATATTATATATTATATATTATATATTATATATTATATATTATATATTATATATTATATATTATATATTATATATTATATATTATATATTATATATTATATATTATATATTATATATTATATATTATATATTAATATTACTTAGACGAAAGACTCAAATCATCCGAGTAAATAATGCGCATAATCTCGAGTGCAATACTATACCTTTTTATACTTCACTTTGTAGATCCACTAATTAAATAATTTTTAAAATAAATAAATAAATAAAATCTGACATCTGTCAAATGGTTAACATTAGGTACTTTTTACCAAGTTTAATAGTTATTTACGTGTCAAGCTTTGTAAATGAATCTTTACAGGCGAGCTGGAAGTTTGTGGGGTGAGCGACGCAGGAGCAAACCCCAAATTTCAGTGAGCCTAGTAAAGATTAATTGCAAAGCGTGACACGTACAAACTTTTATTTTCACCTTTAGATAACGATTTTCAAATTTAAAGTTTTAATTAATATGTCAAATGTGACATTTCATTTCATAAATTGCTTTTCTACAAGCCTGTAAAACTTTACAGGTCTTTTAAACAAGCCCGTAAAATATTACAGGTCTGTTCCCATAATGTATCGTTTACTTGGTTACAAAAACCTCAAAATTATCCTATAAAATGTCATTTACTGAGAAGGTGGAAATAAATATTATTATAGACGCCTTCGCCCAATTTAAAACCCGATTAGTTCAAATCATGTCTAACAACATTAATAACACAAGTTTACAAATTCCGGCCAACTTTTGGACCCGAGCAGATAACAACGATTTTTGACGTTATTTGATGCGCTGAATTCGAATCTTAAATCCGTTTAGCAACATTGGTTCTAGTTTTTCAGTTCTCGCAGGTGAAGGGCTGGCTTTTCAGTGCTTAATCAAGTTGTTTGCGAATTTGTTGTACGCAAAAATCAAAGAAGGAATATTTGTCGGACCTGATATTCGAAAATTAATGACCGACGGAAACTAAACAAAATGTTTAACGCCTGATGAAGCGCAGCATGGACCTCTTTTCGAAGTGTTCTTCACAACTTTCTTGGTAACCGCAAATCCCCGGATTTTAAGCAAATCATCTGCACTTTGTTGCAAAATTACCGCAAGATTGGATCTCGGATGTCTACAAAATGCATTTCTTCCATTCCCACCTCGATTTTTTCCCTGAAAACTTGGGCGATACAAGCGACAAACAGGGAGAGCGGCTACACGAAGATCTCGCAAACATTGAAAGGATATACCAAGAATTTTGGGATGAACGCATGATGAGCGAGTACTGTTGGACTCAAATGCGTGAAACGGATCCAAAACAATATAAAAGACTTAGTTCCACCGCTCTTCATTTCTAATTTATTACTTTTAATTGCCATAAAATAAATAAAACTGCCAAAGATCGTACAAATTTAATTTATTTACTATCTCGAAGACTAGAACCAATCTTAATAAACGGAGTAAAGATTTGGATTCAGCGCCACAAGTAACCTTAAAAACAACTTTTGGTTGCTCAGGTCCAAAACCGTGTATACTTGTGTAATTATTAACGACGGGAATAATAAACTATAAAGTTATAAAGTTATAAAGTGCTCTTTTAGTTCCACCCTTACATCCAAACTAAGATGTCCCATAAGCCAACTGAATGGCTTGTGCGGGTTAGGGGTAGGAACGGACCGACGGTTTAAAGTCCCCTCCGAAGGACTATACACAATGGACAAACACAAATAAACAACCATACCCAAGTGGGATTCGAACCCACGACCTCTCGGCTCGTACCCAGGAGCAAATCAAATCAAATCAAATCAAATGAATTTATTTACAAGTTATCACAGAATAAAAATACATGGATTGGTTCATAATACACAATTACATATAACAAAAAGAATATAAAAATACATTTTATTATATATATCAATCGAAGCAATGTTGGATAAGCATAGCGCTGACCAGTATGCTTTCAATCAAGATGTAAGGTGCCCAGATTCCCCGGTACGGTTGACCGGCGTCTCGTGGATCCCTGGCTGGTGTTTGGCCCTTGTTGTACTATGAGCGATCCTTTTAGTTCACTGGTTCCAGAGCTCGCCATTTCATTCGCAGTAGCGATCCAGAGGCCTTCATGGGTTGGTTCTTATTGTTGAATTAATTGGCGGTGAGGGTGTATAGTGTTGAAGTACATTGTTTTTAATTTTGATTAATGTTTTTAAGGGAAAAACTGGAAAAACCCTTTTTAGGAAAAATTTATGATATGCTTTATGATATTACCATTGATTTTGTATATGTAAGTGTTGTTGTTATGGTGTAAGTTAAGTAATGGATCAGTTATGGTGTACCCAGGAGCTCTGACCACTACACCACCGAGGCCGGTCTCATTAATGAGTTTATTATTTCCGTTGTTAGGCAGGAAATTTACATATGTACATATATTAATATGTAATTACATATTACATTATACACAAAAAACAAGATTATACAATAGAAGTAAATAAATCCATGAGTGTCGCCAAGCGGGGGCAGGGGAGCAGCTGCCCAGCCCCAGGGACATAAAATAACTTAATTAATTGCCAGGTCACTTATAGTCACTTATAGTTCAATGTATAATTTCTAGCAGTTACGGTTTGTAAGGTTTTTCTAAAATAAATCGCAGAAAAAAACAAGAAAATATTTTGACCCCTTTTTGACGGTTCAATAAGCTTTTTAACCATTCTGGGTGAAAAATATACAACAAATTAAAAAGGTATAAATACATGTATTTTTATAATTAAAAAAAATATATCGGCCATTTTTTTTAAATTCAACGATGATTATCTTTTAGTACGTTAAACTTGTACCCTTCATTCGAGTTTTTTGTTTTTTCAATTTTCTTTTTAAAAAGTATTAACGGATCCGCCCTGAAGTAACTTTTCCCGAAATTTTTGGTAAACAGACAAAATTGAACAGAAAAATCTAAAACATGGATTTGGAAAAATTTGTTTATGAAGTAGAGTTAAAAAATTTCCATATCTGCTTTACAATAAAAATAGGAATTTTATAATTTTTTTATATTATAATTGTATAAGATCAGAAGAAAAAGATAAAGTTAGCAAGCCGATCGAGAATAAAAGTAAAGAAAAAGAGAATGAAGAGCCTAAAATTGAAGAACCTGAAAGAACTTGAAAAAAAGAATAGGCAAAGTAATGCCAAAAAAAATTAAAAAAAAATAATTTTTAATATTATAATTTTACTTATTTATACCTACATGGTAAAAAATTGGAACCGAAAAAAACCGTATGGACCGAAAAGATTGGTCCGAACCGGACAGAAATATATTTTTTGGAACCGTAACTGAACCCCAACCGAAATTTCTCGTTTCTCTCGGAACCGGACAGGAACCGTTATTTCATTTGGGTCCGGGTCCCTGGTTGTAAGATTGTAAGATTGTAAGGTTCACTGCGACCGCAGAAATTTACATTTTATTACAAAAAAATATTTTTTTTGTGAAAAATATTAGTTTTATGGCTTAAAATAAGACTTAAAAAAAGTTTTTTATAACTTTTTTTTCAAATTTTATTATAAAGTGTTTTTTTTGTCCTGAAAGCATTTTTTTTCGAATTCAATTTATTATAGTTAATTTACAACATTTAATTAATTTTATTTCAAAAAATCATTTTTTTTTGTGAAAAATATTAATTTTATGACATATAATTGGAGATAAAAAAAAAACACTTTTTTTCACTTTTTTGGTTTAATTTTATTGTCAAGACAATTAGGTTATGCGCATATCGTCGAAAGTCACTGCTTGACGATGAACGATGAACGATTTTGGGGCGAATAAAATTAACAATAAAGTATGGATTCGATATGTACCAATAACATTTAAATATCTTTAAAGTTGACTGAGTTATTGCTTCCGCATTTTAAGAAGGATATATATGCTTTATTTTATGACGCACGGCACGGCGAACGTGTTAAATTTACCATTAAAATTCCTTAAAATAAAATAATTTATAGGTAACTTTTGTTCGAAAAAATTACGTCAATTAAACATCATTAAAATACATGTTGTGTAGTTGTAAAACTTTATAGTTATTAAAGAAAGTAGAAAATTCATAATAAAAGTTTAATGGTTCCGTAAAAATACCCCTTATAAATTTATTATAATACATGTTTATAAATATATTTTATTTTTAATTTTAAAATAGGATTACGTTATAAAATTTTAGTTTAATGCAAATAAAAATATAAATTTAGGTAGAAAATTTGTCAAGCAAACAAAAGAGATATATCTAAATGTGTAGTAAAATTAACTGAACGTAATATTGTGCATTTTTAAATTGTTAATAATATTATTAATTTATAATATATTTATCCTTTACTATTACGTTTAGCTGAATTTTATGTTATTTTTAACCCTCTTCTGTTAGCTGTTACCACACCTATTTTCGCTTTTACTGTTATCTCTTCAATTTTAATAATTTGCTATGCACAATGCTTGTACTGCTCAAATTTAACATTGTAATTTGTTTTGTGCTTAACCCAACATTTTGTACCTTTTCTATAAAGTGGTTAAGCATTATTTTATGATCAGTCTAAATTCATTGATGTATTGCGAAATGACTCGGTGCTTGGGCCTTTGTTGTATGAACTAATATTTTCTCCCGTAAGGGGAACAGGTTCTCTAGGGCTGCATCGCTTTTCCCCGACCCTTCAACTAAAATAGGCGAGTTGCCTCCCTTGTGGACCTCGTTACACCCTGGGCTTAGCCCGGTTAACTAACACCAATATCCTTCAGTTTTAAATCTTTGTTAAATGCAGTATCGAGCCATATCGCCAATACATTAATTTCCGTAAATTTTAAAGTACAATGCCTGACCTCGTATTCCTTCGCTACTTCATAGCCGACCAGGGTTTTTTCTCAGGCTCTTTTTCACTGGCCGAACCCTCCTAAGAGTAACCCCTTGCTTGTTTGTAAAAGTTAACGTAAATTAAATTGCGGTAAACTAAACCACTATATTTTAATTCTTATAAACCTAGTTCTCTCACGTATCATTCTTAAAGCAATGCATTTAATAAAACAAGTAAGTAAACACAACGTAGAGGTCCAAATTTGGGTAAGACGATCACGAGCCAAAGCTACAAAATAATTAATTTATCAATTTTTTATAAAACTTGTTTTAAACGAACCTGGGGTAAGGAGAAATCTTTACAATAGGTAACAATAACATTTCTTTCCCAAACTCTTTCAAACTATCATTTAGCTTTTTTAACCGCCTTCTTTGATATGTTTCTTTTTGATATATGATTTGTCTGTCTGTTGCTTAGTTTGTAATAATTTTACCATGCTTTTTTATACTCTTAGTTTTAATTTTTAATCGTTTTTAATACCAAGATATATTTGTATAATATTAAACTCTGGCACTTTTAAACGTGTTTATTTTGCAAAATAAACAGTTTTTTACAAGTTTTTTTCACATGTGACTAGTACTAACAATTTTTTGTTAACTTACGTGACTAAACAAAAAAATGTTACCCATACAAAAATTGTAATTAAACTTAAATATTAGGAAAAATAAATCAATAAGATTATCTTTATGTTTATTATGAATAAAATTAATAAGTATGATTGTACATTTTTAAAATTTATTATACTTTTAAGGGTTATAAACTTCATTACCAGCTTTGGCGTAGTAATTCCCTTGTGCTCTGAAAACAACAAATTTATAATTGTAATAGTTTTATTGTAAATAATAGTTTTAGTAACATTCTGTCAAAAGAAATATATGTACTTAAAAATATTTAAAGAGATACTACCAAATATCACTTTAATATATTGAAGACCTCAAGGTCTGCAATTGTAGCAACAAGGGGGTATAAATTTTCAGAAATGCATATTTTTTTGTACCTACATATACCTAACCTATCTGCAGACAGGGCCGGCGACAATAGCGGTGCTCGCGGGCTCAAGCACCACACGTAAAGGAAAATGGTGGTGCTCAGCACCACACGTATCTTCAGCAGAAAAATTGCTTTTCTTTTGCGGTCTCTAAATTTTTTATCCTGGTAGCAGTGTTGCCAGAACTTATTTTCAAATAGTACTAGTTTTCAGTTAAAAAAGTACCAGATTTAAAAAAAAAGTACCATATTTTCAGAACTCAAAAACAAAGTTTTAGGTAAGGAGGGGTGAAATTTTTTTTTTATTCATTTAGTTTAATAGTAATATAGAGTTATTGCATTTAATACTACTTTACTTTCATATTATAAATAGTACTTATAATTACCTCTCCATAATAAATATCCCTCTATTAATATTATATAATAATTTTATCTATTTTGGTTTCATAATGACTTCATTATAACACCGCTTTTGGTTCTTTAATGAGGTACTTTATTCCACCCAAAATTTTGATTTTATAGGTTGGCTACTGGTAAAATACAATTTTGAATACCTATAGGTTTTAATATTTTTATGATTTGTTTTCTAGTACTTACGAGACTTTTCGTGTAATAAATTTTGTTTATGCACGATGACATTATAATATGACAATTATAACAAAAATTCTTTGACGTAAACGTCTTTTTATAGCCCGCGGGCGTTATTATGGCCCAGCGGGCTATAATGAAACGTCAAAAATTAAAAACAACAATGTTACACCATTTGATATATTCTAAGTAAGTTTTTTCGTATAAAGATTTTGATTTTACCGGCAGCAGGCCGCAATTTTTCGCCTTTTCAGCTGCTTCCTCAATTTCATTTATCTTTAAACTTTAAAACTGACTGATGTCAGTTGACATTATAATATGACAATTATAACAAAAATTCTTTGACGTAAACGTCTTTAAAAACAATAATATATTAAAAATAATAATAAATTAATCGTGCATAAAGTTTTGTATGCATTGCTGGCATAACTGGTTTTTATGGTCCTACGACGCTTTTCTAGCCCTCGCGCTAACGCGCTCGGGCTCGAAATAGCGCCTCGGACCATAAAAACCTTATTATGCCCTTAATACATAAATAACTATTAACACCAAAGAAAATCCTTTTTTCTTCTTTAACAGCCGCTTATTGTAAATACTTATTGTAAATTAACGACGCCATAGCGAAAGAATGTGATAATGTTTGAAAGGTTAATGACCTTTCAAACTTCAAACTTTGTTATCTATGATACCAACTATGTAAAGTAAAATTTAACCAAATTAAATATAAGGTATAAAATTAATTTGTTTTATGAAATGTTTGCAAAATAGATAAAATAGCATAAAGAACTCATGTCATAAGACCTTTTGTCGCACTTGTCCATTATAAAACTCGCTCCTTCGTCGCTCGTTTTATAAATTGTCCGCGTGCGACAAAATGACGTCTTATGACATTAGTTCTTTAATATACTAATATACACTTAATAATTATATACACTTTTTTTAAAATACAGAAAGTTTCTATCAGAATTTTTAATGACAAGTGACAGTCATGCGCAACAACTCTCTTTAGTTGGTTGGTTTAGTAGGTTTCGCCACAAGGTGGGTGTCGCCATCTATAATTATCATTCTGCCCAATGTTTCTAAATGTGTATTTATAGCTGCATTTTATTTCCCATTCTCCCTATTCTCCCTTAAATGAATGGTTGTTTTTTTGAGTCACAGAATGATTCTTCTGTCATTAATGTCATTCCGATGATTCCTTACTTTTGTTTGGAATCTTTAGAATGAGGCAGAGTGGGGGGATATTCCCCTGAAAAAAGTGCATTTAACAACCGTTTCTATTATGGTTTATAATAAACCCAGCAAGTAATAACTGTGCGTTATCCATATTTTTAAACTTTAAAAAGAAAATTGAGGTCACAATCCACACAATTGGTTATTAGGTTTATAAATTCCCCAACCTTTGGCAAAGTGACAGGGCTCAGAATGAATTTGCAAACGGGAATCATTCTGTTTTTATTCCATTCCACTTTCAATAAAATGCGCCTTATAGTTGCGTGTATCCGTTTGAAATTTATAATAATTTTAATTAAGTAGGGTAAAAAATTGTTATTTTATTTTTAGGCCCATATATCAAAAAGTACTAGATTTTGATTCAAGGGTACTAGGGTAGGGTACAATTGTACTAGACTGGCAACACTGCCTGGTAGCCAGGGATACAAACTAACGCCCTCTACAAATTTACGGTTGAAGCTGGGCAATCCAAAGTATCAAAGTCGGTTGGTATAGTATGTGCCCGGACAACATTCGTGATATTCATACGAACATCACGTCGTGATTTTCACAAATTTGATTCATATTGATATCATACGGAAGTCACCGCTTGATAAATAAAAATCATACGAACGTCACGTCGTGATTTTCACAAATTTTATTCATACGGACATCATCCGGATGTCACTGCGTGAGAAATAAAAATCATGTCGTGATTTTTTATGCCATCGCTGTTTGCGATTGACCGATGGCACAAAAAATCATGTCGTGATTTTTTATGCCAACGGTTTTTGGATAATCATTTTTGCGCCACGTTCGTACACTAAGAGAAAAATTATGTTGAATCAACAGTTTTTGCGGTTAAATACATTTAATATTTTCTTGGATTTAAATTAACTATATATAGTTAATTTAAATCCAAGAAAATATTGAATGTTAAACTGTTAATTCAATTGTTAACATACTTTTTCTTTCAATGTACGAATGTGTCGCAAAAATGAATATCCAAACACCGATGGCATAAAAAATCATGTCGTGATTTTTTATGACCAAACACCGATGGCATAAAAAATCATGTCGTGATTTTTTATGCCATAGGTCAAAAAATCACGACATGATGTTCGTATGAATATCACGAATGTTGCCCTTTTTTAATTGAATTCAATTATTCGTGATATTCATACGAACATCATGTCGTGATTTTTTTACCGATAGCATAAAAAATCATGTCGTGATTTTTTATGCCAACGGTGTTTTGATTATCATTTTTGCGCCACGTTCATACACTAAGAGAAATGTTATGTTGAATCAACAGGTAACAAACTAGGTTTTAAATTCGCAGGGCTATTACGCATGCGCAAATTTTGCAAATATCACACCGTGAGTTCGACATGATATCACTGTGATGAAGCATGTGTATGCACTCAGGATATCATGGCGTGATAAAAAAATCACGTTGTGATATCATCATGATTTCACCAGGAAATCCCGATTGTTGTCCGGGTGTATGGTTGTGTATGTAGGAATAACATACCGACACGTCGCGACGTGTATTTAGGGTATTTCTACCATAGAAAAAGGATATAAGAAGTGCGCCCTCTGTGTTAAACGAGGGAAACACGTCTATCATGACTCCCCCTAGTTGATGGGCCGGACTCAGCTCATATTGATTTTGACATACCAGGGCCGGCTTTTAAATTTTTATTATTTTATTTTAATAATTTTTAATTTTATTAAAAAAAAAAACAAAATAGTGAAACATTTGTTTATTTACAATAAAAATCCTAATGCATTATGTGAAAAAATACGATTTTTAAAATATTCTGTGACTAAAAGTGTACAAACTATATACAATGATTACAATTGTAGAAAAAGGCTATATCATATTTTGTTTTTATAAATTTGAATATTGTACATTCCTAAAAATTGTCAAATATCAACATAAAATGTATCAGTCCTAAAAATCTTACAAAAAAAGAGTTAGTACAGGATCTAGTGGAATTAAAAACAAATTTAAGAATAAAAATACTACCCCATAAAAATTTAAACAAAAAACTAATATTCTTAACTAAATAATATTATATGCATTATATATGTATATATTTTAAGTAAAAGTATGTATTTACAAAAATATAATGACAATAATATTATTTCCTTGCAAAAATATCTTTTATTAAGATATTAAAAAATAATGCATTACAAAAATTCAATTTAAGGATTAACATATTTTGGAATTTTTATCATAGAAAACGTTGTATAATTTAAAGCCTATTCAATTTGATTGATTATAGTTTGTAGTTCACAGGAGTTAACTACTGAACAACATCTTGCAAAAGTATCTTCTTTCTTCAAATAAAGATTCTGTATACATGCTATAGCATGCAGTTTTTATTTACAAAAGTTACTATGCAACTCGAATACCAACGTTTTTCAATAGTAGATTGGGTCCCATTTGAAGTTATTAGCTTGAATTTATAAGAGTTGATTTGTATTGTAGATTGTTTATGTTCTCAGATTGGTTTACAGCAGATTTCATATTCCCACTTTAATTGTAGTTTGTATTGCAATTATGTAATTAAGATTTATGTTCTTAGGTTGGTTTTCCATATTTTCCTGATTCCAACTTTATTCAAAGATTTTGTTGAATTCATGCATGAATGTAAGTATGGTTTTAAACCATTGGTTTATGTTCTCAGGTTGGTGTCCCATGGCTTCCAACTTCCAACTTCGTTTTAAAACTATATGTCCTGGACCCAAAATATCATAAAACTTAAAATCACCAACTTTCTTTGTGGCACAAAGTTTGTGAAACCTTTTTTCAAGTAAAACTAAAAAAATATCATTATCATTAGTAAAATTTTAATATTAATAATAATAGGTCAATAATATATTATATTTTTATTATGACTATAGTCATAATAAAAATATTACCCAATGCTAAATTTAATTCAAAATGTTTTTTCAAAGATTTTACAAAAATGCACCAGCATTTTACTTATTTACTTAAAGCAGAACTAACTACCTATTCTTTGTCCTTAGTCATGAAAATCAACATAGTTAAAATAGTTCTGCTTTAAGAAAATACATATTCTGTACAAGTACATAATGTAAATTAGGTACATTTATTAGATATAAAGGTTATAAAAGCCTTTTAATATGTAGGTAGTCTTTACAAAGTAGATTTAAAATGAAATTGAATATTATTAAAATATAATAATTAGTAAAACTTGGCTAATAATTTATTTATAATTTATTATTAATAAACTTATAATACCCATTTAATTTAACTAGACCTACATACAAACAAAAAACCTATAGGTACTATATTTAAAACTTGTCGGTTTTTTAGCCAAGCAGTTTAATTCGTCTTATTTTAAAAGTTATACCTACATACAAACATACATACCTGTATAGGAGACATTCTTTTACATATCGTACGGATTACAGAAAACATATTTTTTCAAATTTTTAAAATGACTTAATTTTTTTTTACAGCATCTTTTCATAAATTTAGCCGACCCCTATATCGGAATTTTTGCAGAAAATTTATTTTCCCAAAGATATATTGATTTAAACTTTTGATAAAATTTGAAAAAATGCTGAATTCTTTTGTACTTAAAATTCATTATCTCCGGTTCTACTGATCGGATCGATTTCATTTTTTTTTTATTTTAAACCATATTACATAGTCTTTTTAGATAAATATTTAAAAAGTTTGTGTTTTGTTTATTATATGAAAAAAATATTTTTTTTTTGTATAAACAGATTTTTTGTGTTTGCCCCCTCTATAAAAAAAAATGAAAAAAATACTGTTCTATGCACTATTTATTACTCTACAAAATGAACTTTTCAGAAAAATGGAGACTTTTTTGGATCGGAAGATATTAAATTTTTCAAGCGCGTGACCGGTACAAGCCGTAAGGGGGCATCCATTAATTACGTGAGGCGTTTAGGGAAGGGAGGGGGTCAAGCCAAATCTCATCAATTCTCACGTAAGGGAGAGGGGGGGTCTCGGCAAATATCACGTAATTTTTAACAAGTATGTTTTTTTAATAAATCCAACAGAATCAAGCAGTTTAACGTATAAACATTAAAAATAAGCATTTTTTAAAATCTCACGTGAGATTAGGGGGAGGGGGTTGAGCCAAATCTCACGACATCTCAGCAAGGGGGGAGGGGGTCAAAAAATCGCTAAAATTGACTCACGTAATTAATGGACACCCCCTAATCAGACATCTTCGAAACGCTAACACATTTAGTGTAGTGTAAACTCATACATCGTTTTAAGAAAATACCAGCGCTTTTTGTAAATTAATTCTGATTTTAAAGGTTTTCAATAATTTTAAATAAATTAAATTTTAAATAATACAAACTCCAATTATTGAGTAAATTTATTAACTGGCAGAATTGACATTTGCACAAATAAGTCACCAATTAAAAGATGTCGAATCATGGCACTCTTATACAAAATATCACGTCACCCGCCACATGCACTAATACGTTTGAATATTACGCGCTTGACAGTCCTGTCACGCGCTCGAAAATGTTTAATATCTTCCGATCCAAAAGAGTCTCCACTGTTCTGAAAAATGTATTTTGTAGATAAAGAAAAAGCGCATAAAATAGTATTTTTTTCCTTTTATTTTATAGAGGGGGCAAACATGAAAAACTAGTTTAAAACATTAATCTGTTATTACCTCCCTATTCTTAAAAAAAAAAATTTAATTTATTTATTTGAAAAGCCTATTCAATAAGGTTTAAAACAAAAAAAAAACAAAATCGATCCGATCAGTAGAACCGGAGATAATGGGTTTTATGTAGAAGAGAATTCATCGTTTTATCGCAATTCATAAAAACTTTATATCAACATATCTTTGAAAAAACAAATTTTTTACAGAAAACCTGATACACGTAGGGTAGAGGCACCTGTTTTGGCCACTTTAAGAGAAATTTTGAGTTTACTGCGCTGCCAATATTCGTTTATAGAGTCTAGCTTTGGACGAACTATTTTAATTGTTTCCGTCTCTATCGTTAATATAGTATATCTACATAGAATAAAAAGAGAAAGCACGTATGTAGCCCAAAAATAAATTTATATTGAAAAAGTCGTATTTCACCGGTTTTGGCCAGGAAAACACCATTTTTGGCCATAGGACGACCCAGTTTTGGCCACCAATTAAATAAAGCGATTTTTATTCAGTTTTTATTATTTTTTGTAATAAAAAAGTTAAAAAAATATAAAAAAAACATTCTAAAAAACAAATACATTCTAAAAAATACATTTAAAAACAAATATAGAGTTCTAAATTTCAGAGCGTTATATATTTCAGTGTTATAGTTATATATTTCAGTGCGCCCATTTAGTTTGGTAAGTAATCTTTATATTTTTTCATTTTGTCCACTAAATATGCTCCCTCGTGTTTTTCTGAACAGGTTCTTTACATCCTCATATCATTTCAAATACATCCTCATATTTATACAGCAACTCGTTTTTCCTTTCTGGCCATTTCCAATAAATGTAGCCTTAGTCTTAGAAGAAACCATACACCCATTTTTTTTATAACCATCTCAGGAAAGTAACTTTTCTCGTTATTTACAATGACAAATGTGCCTTTGTAAATCTTTTCTTTGGTTTTATATACTTCAGTTTTAGTTGCCGTATTTTACGTGTTTGAATCTTCATCTGATGCGGAAACGGGTGTGTCACTGACGAATGTGTCATTATGAATCTCTGTTTTGGTTTTATATTTTTCTATTTTAGTTTCCGTATATTCCTTGTTTGAATCTTCATCTGAGTATGTGCCTCAATTTGCAGAAACAGGTTTGTCAGTGACGAATGTGCCCTTATGAATCTCTTCTTTGGTTTTATATACTTCTATTTTAATTGCTTTATTTTCCTTCTTTGAATCTTCATCTGAGGATTTGCCTCCATTTGCGGAAACGGGTTTGTCAGTGGGTTTGGCTTTTGTAGTCTTTGACTTAGTCTTTTTTGGTTTGTCTGCTTTTTTCTTCTTTTTTCGCTGCATCTTCTTGCTTCTTCTTTTCTCTTTTCCTTTTTCTCTCTTGTTTTTTTGCCTCCAAGGCTTCCTTTTCCTTCTCCTTAGCTTCTGCCACTTATCAGAGGTCAGAACACTTGGCATCCCAGTCCTCTGTTTATTTTTCGAGTGACCGGCTGGCTATTTTATTTCGTAAGGTTGTTCTAGGAACGCCGAATGTTTTGCTAGATTTAGCCACCGGCCGTTTCAAATAGTCACTAAGGCATTTTTCAGTTGATCCGGTTAGTATTGAAAGAATTACCTTGTTTTTTGCTTTGCTAAATTTATTTTCTTTGTCGTATCCATTTTAAAACTGCAGCAAAAAGTACTGATTGGAAAGCTAAGTAGGTACTATAATCTGATTCAAAAAGTCTTTAAGCCTTTAGTGTAGCTAGGACCTAGGTACCTAAAAACAGCCTGGTGATCAAAAGTAGTGGCTATAAAATAACTTTTGGCCATGGTGGCCAAAAATGGAAAACGTTACCCCCTTTTTGGCCAAGGCAGTGGCCAAAACTGGAGAAATGGCCATTTTATTATGACCTGTTTTGGCCACCGCTTTTTACCCAAAACCGGTTGGTTAAACTTTATAAGCATTATTTTATTGTCATTGTTAAACATTATAAAATTTAAAAAATCATCAATCATATTAAAGCTCCTATTCTATTAAATGTTTTGATCAAAAAACTTACTTGCGTTTCTTAACGTTTTTGCTAAAGATTGGATGTCAACACATTACAACACCTTTTACACAACCTCCATTTCTTTACAATGATACCAACATAATAAAGTGAATGCACTAAAGCAAAAACAATAACCCAAGGATTCGGCGGGAAATTAGATTCAGGGATATTTGTAAACAGTTCCCTTAATATTTAAAAAAAATCGAACGAATTGGCCACAACGGGGTCGGTGGCCAAAACAGGTGCTTCTACCCTATCTGCTTATTTACTGAATAGAAGCGGTAAAAAAATTTTCATGCGAATCCAAACCTTGAAGTCAAAATAGGTGTACGATTTGTAAAAGAATGTCTCATAGGTAAGTACCTACATTTAAACAAAATACTTACGTTTTCAAACTACATACATATATATAACATAATATGTTATATGTATATTATATGAAATATCAAACCCATAAGGCATAAAACTTGGAAACAATCTACTTTTTGGAAACAATATACTTTTTCTATGAAGAAAATGTACCATAAAATTGCACAAATCCTACTTAATAATAATAAACAAAACTTGCTTTGACAGTTAAACCATAGAAAAAGTTAAACCACAGAATATTCTTTATTCTGTGGTTAAACAATTATTGGTTTTACGACGTTGCCGAAGGTGGTACGTTTTGTTTTAATTACAGGTTACTGTAATCTGTGCACGAACTGGCAACGCATCGTGGGGGAGTCATGTTTCCAATTCCCCCGCTTATGTTTCACCCCCCTGATTTCTACTATACCGACGGTAACCGACCAAACTTTGAGTTATAATATTATTACAGGATACACATGTGTGTATCCTGATATTATTATTATTATTTACAGTTCGTGCAGTTTGTTTATTATCTCTGAGTTCCTGTTTGCTACCACCAATTGTGTTAGTGGATAGATACCCGACTTTTTATCAACAAAGGTAAGTTAGTTCGAATCCTAGAGTAACTCTGTTTTAATTGTCTCTCGTAACAAAATCTAGAACGATTATTTTAAACCCGTATTTTTTATGCTGGTAACCCTTAATCCAAGAAATGGCAGGTGGTAATCCTTAAAACGTCCGATGTGGCAGTAATATACCAGGTATATTACTGTCCTATCCCATTCGATTCCATTACAGGGTGAGTTTTTTAACTTGAAACTTTAAAATATCTCGCGTAATAAGCACTGTCGAAAAAACTATATAAACTAAATTTAATCATTCCGGGGGGGATATTTTAGTGCTAAAATTGGTAGTGTGCTCTAGGGAGCTCCCTGTATATAAAATGTGACTGAGTTTGATAAATAAATTGACTAAAAAACTATTCCAATTTTATTTTGTTCTCCTTCCCGCAACCCCCAAGGAAAAGAACACCCACACCCCCATCAGTGGCGGCTGGTGGATTTTGGGTATACCGATATCTCATTTATTAGATGGGACCCACACCAAATAAATATAGGTAATATAAATTTAATTGGTGCAATTTATTATTTACCATAGTTTATCAACAAATTTTAAATTTTATTTAAAAAATCCAAATGATACAGATTTTATATCATTTTAAATTTTTATTATTTCTTTGAAAAGAAATATTAAAAATTTAAAATGGTATAAAATCGGTATAATTTGGATTTTTTAAATGAAATTTGAAAATTGTCGAAAAATTATGGTAAATAATAAATTGCACCAATTAAATTTATATGTATTATATTTATTGGGGGCGCCATGGGGCCGGTACAGCCGAGCAAATATTTATCTTTTTATCGCAAACTTTAAATTAAATTCTGCTTGAGCAGAACTTGTTTATTTAATGTAAACTCATATAAACTCATAAACTCATATAAATTTGGTGTGGGTCCCATATCTAATAATTGAGATATCGTTATACCCAAAATCCACCAGGCGCCACTGCCCCCCATCCATTAACCACTGCTATCAACAAGTGTAGATGAGCACCACACGTCAAAATGAAAAGCTGCCGGCCCTGTCTGCAGATATAAGTTTCATTGCATTTAAAATATCCCCATAACTGAAGGGGCAGTGGATGAAGGGGTTAAGTAATATTTTTAATAATAAAGGACAAAAATATTTTAATTGCAATACCAAATTTACTTTTATTTGCAACAACAATTTAGTTTGTTCTTTTTTACTTAAATGTTACATGACATCTGAGGAGATCTGCATGTACCCCACAAAACATAAACAATAATAAACATATACCCCCCATAAACATAAACAATCTGTGGGTTATTACAATTCTAAAATTTATTCAAAAAATCATTTAAATAAACTAACATTTAAATCTGGCAATTTTAATGTTGGTAATTGACGTAGAATGCCGAGCACTTGGCATAGAATGCTGAGGGGTAAAAGGAAGGGGGAAGGAGACCACAATCAAGACGGGAAGGGAAGATCGGGCATTCTAGAAAAACGGGTGTAACAAAAAACAGGTAAACATTTTGTACTATTTTATTTAATTAAAAGAGCAGGGTTGTACTTGATTTTATTGAATTAAAAGGTCAGGGTTGTACTTGATTTTATATAAATATTTTAATAAATACTTAACCATAAACGCTACGTAAATTAAATGTACTTGATAACGATTTATTATATATATTTTATTTTATTTATTAAATTGTACATTTATCTCCCGTAATTAGTTAAGTGATTTTTACCAGTTATATTTAATTATTTGGTATTACATTTGGAGTTAGTAGCGACATTGATTGTACAATAGCAACATTTAATTTATGAGCACTGGCCGCGGTATCCTGACACAAAAAGCCCATCTTGAAATACTATGCTGTAAATTTTAAGAGGTGCGTAGAGGTCTGGTTTCATCTGACTATGCAGACGCAGACATTGTCTTTGTTATTTATGTCATTATTTTATGGTAATTATTAATTTATTACAGCTTGCCGATAAATGAAGCATAATAGACAATTGCGAATCCACAATTGGAGCAATCTCGAAGTCGATTATTTATTTGCTCCTTTTTCTAATAGTATGTAGATTGAGCCTGAACTATAATAATTAATCCATGAATAATTATGTAACAGTAAACTTAAATTCAACATTTATAAAAACTTTTTACGGACGACGGATATAAAATTCTTGACGGATAAAGTTACATTTAAAATACAAAAATAGAGACTAAGACTCAATCTTCTTTTACCCAACAAACAAACTAAAAATTAAAACGAGGAGCATCAACGAGCAGAGTATGATGTATTATCTATCTACTATATTTATTTATTTATTTTATATGCGGGTTATGGTTGCAGAGTATGAGGATTTTGTGTGGTTTTAAGGGTTTGTAGGATGTCCCTTTCTTTCAGAGTTCTCTTTCAGAAAATAACTTAAATGTCGTTTGGGTTATGGTTACTGTTGTTGCTTTGTTCAAATAAATTACATCATTTTAAGTGTTCTATATACAACGTATATACGTTTAACTCACTCCCATAATACCTCATTTTGGAAGGTTTCATGAGAGATAATTATATAAAAATAAACGGGAGCCTTCCAGGTCTTGCACCTGAGTTCAAACGTGATTTATTGTCGTTTATTTACTGTATTTATTATTTCCCTTTTAATACTTTCCCTAAGAATACAACACCTCAAAAGTACCTAAGTACCCTAGTTACTAAATTAATGAGCTTTATTACCGTAAGTATTTATTTCATTTTTTGCCGTGGTGTTATATTTTATTTTATCACTCGGGGTGTAATTTTTACAGATTCTTTAAACAAAAAAATATTTTAATTGCAACACCAAATTTGTTTTTAACCCTTTAACGTGCAGTAGTACCTACTATTTTTTACTTAAAAAGAAAATTTTCTTTGCATTTACGGTTTAAGACATTTGTTGCGGACGTTTTTTATCTGAAATTTTTTTTACAAAAATTGACCCTAGACCCTACAGGAGGTGGTCGACCTACAAAGTTTATATTCTATTATTCGACCACTTATTATTATAGTGGTATAAAACAAAAAATAATATCAATAAAACAAAGGCATTATGTCAGAAACTTTATTTTGAACAAAAATATTTAAAAAAAAAACATTTATATATTAGGATTTAGGCACATTGTGGGCAATTATTGCAACGTTAGGCATTACCTTCAACACTGAACATTTTCGAACGTTCACAGTTTCTAAAGGTTCAAATCTTTGCGAAGAGTCAACGGTAATACTTTGAAATTTACAATAGTAGTGTTTTGCACCTTTTATGAGTTTTATGTTTCATGGAAAGGTGCAAAATACTCCAAGCACAAACCTACTTTGCATTGTCTACAAGCAATTTTTGAGAACTTTTTGTTTTCTTAGATGTGCTGCAATAAACACACTTTTATGAGTTTTATGTTTCATGGAAAGGTGCAAAATACTCCAAGCACAAACCTACTTTGCATTGTCTACAAGCAATTTTTGAGAACTTTTTGTTTTCTTAGATGTGCTGCAATAAACACATCGACTGAAGTGCCCTTTATTGGTTGGTCTTCAGCGTTGCTGTCTCCATCGAAGTCAGAATTTTTTGCCTGTTCATCAGTTATCCCCTTCAACCAATCAAACACACTTTCTGGATCTAATTGATCCAGACGATTCAAGTCCAACTTCTTAGACTTTGCTAATTGCCAATGTATACATATGTATTACAAAAAAGTGCCTTTACGCAAACCATAACAATAATGTGTAAAATAGTGTAAATACTGGAATAGATTTTGACATTATACACATTTAGCTGGAAATATTTTCTGTGCGCAAAATATTCAGAAAATAAACTTATGTAAATTTGAATTTTGGGACATTTGTAAACATAAATAGGCTATTACACTTAATGTAATCTTCAACAATAATGAAAAAATCGAAAAAATAAGATATGATGTTACGGCGAAAAATGAGTTTATAAAAATAAAATTAGGAATTAGGTACTCGAAAATGCTTACGAATAATACGGTACATGCAAATTATGGAAAATAATGCTTTGTTTATCAGTTACTTACCGTAATATGGTAGTTTTCAATGCCCTTATAGGATCGATTAAACGTTACACCTTCGAAAATAACTTCTCACTGCCAGCCGAAGACCCTTAACGCGCATTGGTTGATTTTTCAACCACTTATCCGATTTTTCGCGCGCATTTTATTATGTGGACGAATATTCGATTCAAAGTCGGCCAGCAGCACGCGGTATAAGTTTGTGGTCGATTTTCAGTTTTAGTTCCGCTCTGAAACGCTCTAAAAATAAGTGGTCCTAATATCGACCACTGCACGTTAAAGGGTTAATTACAATTACAATATTTTTATCCTTTATTATAATTTCATTCCATTTTACTTTTATATTATATCTTTCAATTTTTTATAACTAGAATATTTCTATAACCCCAACGTGTATTTCTTTAACTCGAATTTTCTCCAACCTAATCAATGTAGTTGTTGGGATAATTGTGTGTGTTGGGAAGAAGCGTACTTTGAAGACGAGTCAGGGCCGGTTTATTAATCTCTGGTTAGGTTCCAGTTAGTCTATCTGACAGTTAAATTCAATATCGATCGTTGTGAGGACAATCCATAAAACTTTATATACCAGATAACTAACTGCAACTTAAACTAGACATTGATAAACCGGCCCTCAGACATTTAACTTCTAAATAAAGTACTATAGTACTATAGGTTATATTTTATTGTTCAACTTACGATTTAGTAACTTGATCACCAACATATTGGAGATCGTTATTGTTGCACAGCCCGTTTGCATAATCATCGTAACTCGTACAATTTAAAGCTGGATATGCAGTTGGATGATAAATAGCATATACACCTACTCGATAACTGTACACATGACTGCATGCAACTAAAAATAAACTTAGTTTAATTATTTCAAATTAAAATTTGAATAAAATTGTTAACCATAGTCTGTTATATCAGTAGCTCCTCTAAATATAGCTTCTAAGGTGGTACATCCAGGTTGAACATCTAGATTACTGTTTATCCAGAAATCAACATGACCACAGGACTGGTTGTAACCCCATACTTTAGGATCCGTATGAATTACTATGACCAATTCTGCATCTGTTTCGTCTAGCCTCTGGTCTGGCGGGTATGAGTTATGATTAAAACCGGCAGGATCATAAGCTAAAAAACAAAATATTTTATTTAATGAATTCAGGATAACATTCTTTCAAATATAAATTAAAGGTAAATTTTCTTGAGATTTATGTATGAAAAAAGTTAGCCTTTAAGATATTTAATTAATTTCGTAACAATCATACAAACCCATAATTTTAGCTGGTTTTCCACTTTTAATCGCAGCCCCGGCTATACCAATAACTTGTCCTCCCATACTGATACCAATGAGTTCCAAATCGGTTAATTTTAATCCTTTGATTATCAAATAGTCTATGAACTTAGCTAATAATATGCCAACAGGATGTGCGTCAAAATAAAGTCCTGTATTAATAGGTACACCTGTTAAAAGTTGGGACGAATCTACCAAAATCATGTTGCAATCCTGAGTATATAAATAAGCTTAAAGCAAAGTTTTGTTATTTTATTATGGTATCCATTCAACATATATTAAAGATATAGAAGAATTTGTTGAAAAGTGTCTCGGCTTTAAAAGAAATAATAATAATAATATTGCCTTTATTAATAGAAAATGGACGAAGTTTAGCAAAAAGCTACTCTTCTGGAGCTACCAGAATCGCAAACAACCTTATTTACTTTTTTTTTTTAATTTTTACACTCGCTATTTTATTTGGCATTTTATAATATACCCCGGAAAATTTAATTAAAAAGATAACTGTGTAAGTTTTAGTTCGATGAAATTTTGGACCTGAATCAGATTTAATGTTATTGCCTATTATAGGCAATATCATTCAATCTATAATAGTAGGTATATCTTATGTATTACGAAAAAAAATAAACACATGAAGATACTGTTGAAAATAAATTTAAATTACTTAAACAAATAATTTGTTTATAATTATTATAGAAATTAAAATTATGCGTAGTAGCTACTACTAGTAACACCATTTTTGTCAAACTTTGGTATCGGGGGGTTTCTACGTTAAGAGGTTATTTTTGTTATGATGTATAACAAAAATGTTCAAAATTTAATCTTAAATTATTATTTTTTATATAAACAGCAACTTCGTGCATATCTGATACTCTCTACAGAAAAGAGACAAGGTCTACAGGATAGCATAGAATATAAATAGGGGATGGTTTTAGACTAAAATTATAGAAGAAACGCATTAATTTTTTCATGAATTTACTTGTATTGTAATTTATTATTTATAAACTGTTATTAATAGTATATACATTATTCCCGGATGGTCCATCTTCACGAGATTCTTTTAGTCACACCAGTGGTTTATCCTCAGAATCAAAATTTAATATATAAAATTCCTCAACATGAAGACGATGTTACAGATTAATGGCTAAATAATCCAATGTACCCAACACAAAATGACTGAAGTTGAAAAAGTAATTACGGATATTTTGTTACTCATGGGTCTAATATAAATTATTTACATAAAGGTAATAATCAAAACGGTGAACACGTTTTTTTCTATTAACACGATACACATAAATACGGTATGGTACTATTATAGTACTACCTATATATACGGCGAAACTAGATATTCGACTTGCTGATGCATTCTTTAATGATATTGTTGTGTTTAATTAGTAATTTTTATTATGTTTATTATTTTATAAGCAGAGAATCTCTGCCAGAGATATTTGTGCGTATTGTGTATTATTATTATATATAAATGTGAGGTATTAAAATTTATTATTTTTATCGTTTTTGTAATTGTGGGATTAATTTACAATGCCGAGCTGTGCTGTGGCTAAGTGTAAAAAATGTAATAAATCTACAAAGGGTACCGACATAAAAAAACTTCAGCTTTCCATAGAAAAAATCCAAAGAGAAGATAAAATAAATTTGAAAAATGATAATGGAACTTTCTAAATTTCGTATTCAAGATTGTAATAAGTAGGTAACAACTGAGATTATAAGATGAGTGAGTATGAGTATGCGTATAACAACGTATGGCAGGCCCCATCGGCTACGCCTTATACTGATCTTCCAGGGTTATTTTACCCCCTTTCGGTTATATACTTATCCCGCCACTGCACACCGTTACCTGTGTTTGGTGGATCCGGCCATTCCCGGAATTTTTTCGCCGGGCCGACCATACGCCCGATTAAGGCTAATGAAAGTAGGACTAGGAGGGGTAAAGTTGGTTTTGGGGGCCTTGATCTGCCCCAAAACTAAGTACAATCCGGACTCCCCCTCAACCAGGGTATTAGTAATGAACTTATTTAGTTGGAGTTCATGAATGAGGCTTGGGTTATTAGTATGTTGCTTGGACATCCTTGCTGGTCTTGTATTTTATCAGGGTCTCTGTCCGGGTCTGCCGGAATTCGGAATCTGCAGCGCGCGGTTGTTTACCCCACTGAGGTGTTGTTTTTACTTTCCCCACATTCTTAGAATCTTCTTGTATAATTTGGAATACGGTCCAGTGGCGGCTCGTGGGTGTACATGAGGGTGAGGCTACATAAGGTTAATTTTGTCTTAATACGAATAAATTTCCACGTCACCCGGGAGTAGGCTTGCCAGACGTACCCCTTTTTGGGGTACAATACCCCTTTTTCTATATAGAATTTTAAAAATACCCTTTTTCTAAAAATTTAAAAGGGGTACCAAAAATACGGGTGTATTTTTACATAAAACTTAATTAATTAATTGAACGAACATGGGTCATTCGGCACTCAGCACTTTATCTTATATTAAATTATCATTTCTACCATTTTCTAATTCAAATTTACCGCTTTTTACATCTCCTGTCTACCGCCTTTATTACTACTGGGAGCGATGCGCATCATGACTGCGCATTACGTTTATACGAGATTACGTAGAGCACAGCAGTTCGACTATTCTAAGTAATTTTAATTTCTTAATTTAGTTTGGTGTCTTTAATTTCTATTTTTACTTAATTACTTAAGTGTACAGAGTTAATGTGAAGGGTTTCCAGTGCAATTGCTCTTAAGTAAGTTTAGTTGAATTTGTTTTGTATTTATAAACAAAATCTCTTCGTTTTAATTACTATAGATTGCACAACTGCACAATATGTCATCATCAGAAACTTACTATAACACTGATGATGAAAAATCGCAAGAATTTCAACCAAAACGGAGCAAAAAAAGACGAAATAAAGATTTGTAAAATTATTGTTAGTTTGAGGATCATCAGTATTCAATTTAAATGCTAATTGGAGTCACCTTTCAAATACCCCTTTTTCGAAATTAATATCTGGCAAGCCTACCCGGGAGGTATTATTCTCCGACGCGTTGACCTTTTTTAAAATGGAGCCGATAGCACTACTAAACCAAAAAATAAACTCTAAAAAACAAAACAAACAAAATATCACATCAAAGACTAGTTTTAATCTTAAACTTAAAAAATAGTCTTAAAAAAGTTAAAAATAAATAAATTAATCAAAAAATAAAAATAAAACTAAAAAGTCGATCCCTACCTAAGTATTAAAAAATATAAAATACTATACGTCTATCTTTTAAGATTGAAAATTTATAAATTATAGATATAGATAGATATATATATAAATTATAGATATAGATAGATATATCTATTATTTGGTCGTAAAATTGTGGGTCTGCAGTGAGATTTAAAAGTAATTCTAAATTTTCAAACCGCGTCTCTAATTGAAGAATTATGCAATCTATTATTTCAAAATATAAAATTTGCTTAATAAAAACTGCTAAATCTACCTTAGTGTGTTCCCTACAATAATTAAATAAGAAATTTTACTAATCGAGACAAAAACTATAAAAGATCAGCCAAAAGTTTTAAATAATTTAATCTGAATCAAAACAATAACGTGCTCGACAAACGCTAAGAGAAGACTGGCAACCAGTGTTGCCAATGGTGTTGACATAATTTACACACAGATTCTGTCAAAATTCCACAATTTTGCCAACTATTCCACACATTTGGGATTTTGGTTTTGTTAGGTTTCTTTGGTGATTACCGCAGAAAGAGTTTCTGAGGTGAATCACCACAAAAACTCTTTCTGCGGTAATTACTGGTGATTACTTAAAGGCGTTTTCAAAAACTTACTAGATTACTTACTTTGTCAAAAAGTCTATTGTTATAACCGGTTTTAAGTTACTCGATAACTTACGCTTGCAAGTTTCCAAAAACACCAGATTTTTTTAATTTTTAAATTAAGCCGAAATCACTTTGCTGTATATATAGAAATCTGCACAGAAATTCGTCCATATAACTAAATAACTAAAATGCGCATTTGCAAATATATCTATTTAAATGCTTGTTATAAGCATTGTTAATTTAAAGATAAAGTTTACACGCAAATTCCACACATTTATGTATTACACACAAATTACACACAACAAAATAAATTCCACACAATGCGTGGATTTCCACGTACATTGGCAACACTGCTGGCAACCTTCTTTGTCTCCGCTGGCATCCCACCATAAACGGACCACCAATCAGAACAAACCAAGCTAACTTAATTTCGCCTCATCTACGGTGTTTATTCGCGAACTTACGGCGATATTTTTGTTGGTGAGTCATTTTCGCTTTCAAGACGTAAATGGGAGCTTCCGAGGCTGTGAAAATTTCGCCTCTGTCCAAGCCAAGATACATACAACAAGCGACTCTCAACGATGCACGTTAACTTGACGCGCTTTGCGCCTGGATTTTTATTTACGCTTAATATTATTGATTGGTTTTTTACTTTTTATTGGGTAGAACTGTTGTAAAAATACACTTGTAATAGCCAAAAATATAAATACAAAAAGTCGTTCGTTCCTTCATTTTAAGGGTGAGGCGAGGCCTCAGAGGCCTACCCTGACGAGCCGCCACTGATACGGTCCTAATGACAGGAGTGTAACGTTGTTGCTTAAGTTTAATATATACTATCTATTAAACTTAAGCAACAACGTTACACTCCTGTCATTTTATTTATTATTTTATATACGAATTTATTTATTTATTTGTTAGGTACTGATTTACCATTAAAACATTTATCTTTGAAACAGTAAAAGGACAGACCAGACATTGTTTAAGGTTAAGGGGCGATTATGACAAAACTAAGTAAATTAAACTTTTGAAATTCACTTTCACTAAAGAAGACACTGTATTATAAGAATCTAATTTCTAGCATATTTAAAAAAAAGTGCTCTTTTTATTGTGGCCGCGGAAAGAACCTCTTAACGTAGAATCGCCCATTTATTTTAAAAAGCTCTAAAAGCAAAAACAAGATTGGCCCATTGAGTACAACAACCGTACATTGTTGTTATTAGAGACCATTTTTCATTCCAATGTCTATATTATAGACATATTATGATTACCATTTTTAACTTCTTGTACTTCGAGAGTTTGGTATGTAGCTCTAAATCCGGCAACGTGAAATTTTGTTGGTTTTGAAAAATTAATGTAGGAACCACTTAAAACATCATCATTATTTAAAAAAAGCTGTGTGGGATTTTCTGAATTTCTAAAAAAATAGATAAAATTATCTACTGAATATTATTATAGTTTATTTTACCTTGTATATAAATAATAATTTATTGCAGCTTCGTCTGGACATAACAAGGGAACTATAATTTTAATTAAGGTACCTAATTAGTAACATAATATAGGTACCTAATATAGTATATTATGCAACAAGTTTTATAAACGCCATGTAATAAGTCACGACTCGAGTCACGAGTTTAATTATGCTTGCGGAAGGATTTGTTAATAAAAAGTGCTTAAAGAAGTTTATAAAACGAATTCCATTTCATACATTGTCTACGACGAATACAAAGTAATGTTTTCTCAGAATATAAAGCAAAATTTATTTAAAATTGTATCTGACATCTGAAATGTAGGTAGTTTTAACCAGTGGCGTAACAAATTCTGAGTGGGCTCCCCCGCAAACGATTTTAATGGGCCCCCTTTACAATGAGTAAAAAGTTTATTATTACCTTCAGGTAATTTTTAAATTAGTTTATCATAGTACTTTTAAATCCACATTAAATACATAATATTTTTTAGTTAAAATTTTTGACAGGTAGATAAAGAGTGTATACGATAGACAGGCATAACTTATGTCACATAAGATAAGCAAATAAAAAAGGATTAGGTAAGAAAAATGTGTTTTTAATAAAAACTGTTTATCGAAAATATGCTTCTTTGCAAATTCGCTCATGCGTAAAAACTTATTTAAGTTCATGTGTAGGTAGGTAGTTATCGTTTGTTAACGGAATTATAATTATATATAAACAGAAAATATTTGGGTAATTATTATTTAAATATTTTTTTAAAATAATCCTATTATAGAATTACGAAAATGATCCTGCAAATAAAAAGGTATATAGAATAAGATTTTTTAAACTAAAATTAATTAAATATTTTCTGTTTCACTACACGGAGAAAAAAGTTTATTGCTCCCAAATAAAAAAAATATTTAAATATGGAACAAGGGTACAGTTTATTTATCCTAAATATATTTTTATTCCCGACATATAAAGTTTTACTAAAGTATATTTATCGTTATTATTTCGACTATTTAGAGGTAATAAACAATATATTCACTACAAATAAAAGTATTAGGTAAACAGTTTATTTGTCCCATTTTTTTCTCAGTGTACCAAAAATTGCAGATACAGCCTGTATCTGCAATTTTTGGTAGTAAAACAGAAAATATATAATTAATTTTGGTTGCCTCTTTATCCACCATGGTAATTCTATAAAGTTAATATTTTGTCGTATTGCATTTAATTTAATTTTTTAAAAATTGTTAAATTTTAACTATTTTTAACAAATAATGTTTGCATAACTTTCAAACCAAATAAACATAGAATTAAAATATAACAAATAACATTGTTAATTTAGCAAATATTAACATTTGGAAAAGCGTTTAATAGATGGCGCTACAACCGCATTTTATTTCGTGCGCATGTTCAAAATCAACGAATTATATAAATATTTTAAACAAAAAATACTTATCCCTGTTAAAAATCACCCATAGAGACCAATAGAAACCAATAAAAAATCAGAATGGAATGAATTGGTCTCTATTGGGCCTATTGGTTTCTCAACAGAATGAGCATTGGTTTCTATTGGTAATTTCCGTACTGGAAAATGCCAATAGATTACCTAATGGTCTGAATTGGTTTTTATAAGAAGTTACAAGTACAGGAAATTCCCAATTGAAATTCAATTGGTAAATACCACTTAAATGTTCAGCGCCTGCGCAATTTAATACAAATGACCACTTGTTTCTATTGGCAATTTTCTTACTGGAAAATACCAATAGATAAACTAATGGTCTGAATTGGTATTTTATCGGTATGTAGGTACAAGGAACCCTATTGGTATATACCACTTTAATATTTATTTTCAAAATTCGCCAATAGGTAGGCAACCCATGCATACCTCTCGCCTCTGTAGCACAATACATAAGCCTATAAAGGTGGAATGCCTTGAGCTGCTAAGTAAGGATTCCTTACTAAGGCAATATTACTGGCCATGGAAACGCCTGGCGTTTTGGAATTTTTAAAGGGGCAGAGGTCGTCCTGTGGCCCACTCTGCGAAAAGTAAGCAGTGGGCCCCACTACTTACTTTTAGCAGAAGCTATTTATAAAATTTAAATTAAATGTTAAACAGCACTATTTTTGAGAAATTATTTAACCATCAAAACACGTAATTTTTTACCTTAAAGACGTCTAAAATGGATAGTGGGGACCAATTCAAACCAATAGCGGTACCTCTGGAAAATCCAAATAGCTCTATTGGGAATTACCAATAAAATATATCTATAATATATCTATTGGGAATTACCAATAAAATACGATTAGTCTCTATCGGTCTGTATTGGGATTTTCCAGCGGTGTCGCTATTGGTTTGAATTGGTAATTCATGGTACAGATACCACTATTGAGACCAATTCAAACCAATAGAGCTGCCGCTGGAAAATCCCAATAGCTTTTCTATTGGTCTTTATGGGTGATTTTAACAGGGATAAGTATAAATACGTTTAGGTTTTTAGGATTTTTATTTTTTTTTAAGATGAAATATTTAAAAAATTAAATATTTCTTTAATTTATTGGTTTAAACTTTTAAAAGAGTGAGGTGAGCCTTGGGCCCCCTGACCGTCTGGGCCCCCCCGCGGTGCGGGGTCTGCGGGGGTGCTTATTACGCCACTGGTTTTAACCTCACTTTTTCCCAATCCCAGATAACATTCGTGAATGCACATTAAACTCACACCGGGCGCACGCCGTGAATCTTCAAAATTGAATGCATCGTGAATTCACCATGAGTTCACAGATAACATTTGTAATTCACATTTAATTCACATAGGGCGCACGCCGTGAATCTTTAAAAATGAATTCATCGTGAATTCACTGTGAGTTCCCAGATAATATTCTTAATGCACATATAATTCATGCCGGGCGCACGCCCTGAATCTTTAAAAATGAATGCATTGTGAATCCACTGTGAGTTTCCAAATTACATTCCTAAATGCACATTAAACTCCTACCGGGCGCACGCCGTGAATCTTCAAAATTGAATGCATCGTGAATTCACCGTGAGTTCACAGATAACATTTGTAATGCACATTTAATTCACATAGGGCGCACGCCGTGAATCTTTAAAAATGAATTCATCGTGAATTCACTGTGAGTTCCCAGATAATATTCTTAATGCAGATATAATTCATGCCGGGCGCACGCCCTGAATCTTTAAAAATGAATGCATTGTGAATCCACTGTGAGTTTCCAAATTACATTCCTGAATGCACATTAAACTCCTACCGGGCGCACGCCGTGAATCTTCAAAATTGAATGCATCGTGAATTCACCGTGAGTTCACAGATAACATTTGTAATGCACATTTAATTCACATAGGGCGCACGCCGTGAATCTTTAAAAATTAATTAATCGTGAATCCACTGTGAGTTTCCAAATTACATTCGCAATGCACAATAAATTCACACCGGGCGCACGCCATGAATCTTTAAAATTAAGTGCATCGTGAATTCACCGTAAGTTCACAGATAAGGGGTCATCCATTAATTAGGCAATTTTGGCGATTTCCCCCCTCTCCTTGGTGAGATGTCGTGAGATTTTGCCCGACCCCGTCCCCCCTCCCTTAATCTCACGTGAGATATTTTAAAATGCATTGTTTTAATGTAAATAAGTTAATCTGTGATTGATTCCATTAGATTTATTAAAAAAAAACAATTGTTATAATTGTTTACTTAATTTAACCCAGTTTTTTCGCCATTTTACACCATTTTTTTCAAAAATTACTTGATATTTGCCGAGACCACCCTCCCCCCACGTGAGATTGGGTGGGGTTTGGCTCGACCCCCTCCCCCCTAAACACCTCACGTAATTAATGGATGCCCCCTAAAATTTCTTATGCACATTTAATTCACACCGGACGCACGCCGTGAATCTCCAAGATTTTATACAGATCTACAGCACGTTTAATTAAAGATCTTCAAATTTATTTTGATAGGTTAGCTATACCTCTGTTTGATAGGGAAGGTATACCTACCCTATCAAAATAAATTTGAAGACCGAATTCGAAATAAAAAAAGGAAACATAACATTAAAGGAATATTAATTAAAGATTTTTATTAAATATTAAACGGAAAATAAAAAAGTACATTTTTTAATTAATATCAGTTATTAATATTTAATATACCTATAGGTAATAATAATTATATATAATAATTGCAAAACCAAATACGCGAGCACTCGTGCGCATGCGCCTATGGCCGTCACATTTCAACTAAATGCAGGGTTGCCGCTTGCAGGTATTTGACCCGAAAATCGCGTATTTCATCAAGCTTGCAAGTAAAATATTGAAGCAGGTATTTTATAAATTTTACTTTTCAAAGAAATTTTCAGTAAATAGTGTATAACTACTAACTAAACATAATTCTTTAATTCTATCCTTTTATTTTTCTCTTAATTTATTCAAAATTTAATTCACTTTCCCAAATTGAGCAAATGTACTAGAAATTTTTACTCGTGTGGGTAATTTCTAGTATTTTGTAATTTTTGGTCGGGAACTTTCACGAAAATCATCCGGCTGCAATCCGGCAACACTGCAGCCTTAGTGTGCGTACGCAGCTAAGAGCCACGAGGTTTTCTATAGAATACCATATATGGTAAACATCTAGCTAGATATCCTGTATACCGGTAAAACGTTCAGTTTCAAGGTGTATGTATCTTGGTTCAGTTTTTCAGTTTTATAATATCAATTCAGTTCAATAAATACTTAACTTGCTTGCCAGGAATTCCAAAGGTAAGTTTGACATTTTTATATTTTTGCATGATCAAATTTAAGATACGAATTTTATTGTATATAATATACTATATATACTATAGTAGATCAGTGCACTGATAATAATTGTTACAATTATTGCAAAAACAACAAAAACAATGAATAACCATGGTTATAACGCTTTATTGTGGTTATATTTTTTTATAAAGTTTTTATTCATTGTTTTTGTTTTTGAGTCAGATCACGTCAAGTGGACCCCCATTTTCCACTTCAAATAGAATTTAAATTTTAATACATCAATCGTTAGTAGTCATTAGTAACAATATTTCCTTAAAATATATTTTTTTTTATTTTAATTTTAACAGTTTTTTTGAAACAAAGATTTTTTTCACTTTTAATTAAAAAATTAATTGTGAAAAAACTGTTAAAAGTTTCGTAGTGAAATTTTCGGGACTTTTTTTTTTAATTTTTTTATACTTTTTTTCATCATTGAAATATACAATTCAAATTTTTGATTAAGTCTCTATCAAATAATCAAGTTTTTTTCATGGTTACATGTACTGGATATAAAGGTTTCATATCCTGAAAAAAAATTTCACTGCCCGGCATTTCTTTAAACATTATTAATTTTTACTGCAAGGCTCTGCGCCTCATGAGTCGAAGCCGCGCTCGGCTGAATTGGTTTGAATGATTTGTTTTTATTTGAATTCAAAATATGACATCCATTTTAATATTTTTATTAGTAAATATACAGTCCACAAATATTTTACAATTTTTTAATCAATAAAATAAATGAATTAATTAATTAATACAGAATATTTTTATTAGCTATCGCAAGACTTTTCTTTATACACAAAAACAAATATTTTTTTTTGTTCTAAGCGTTTTTTAAATAATATTTATTAAATTTTATAAAATGAGTCTTGTAAATAAATGCTTTAATCCATTAATAATGTTATAATTTATATATTTTTTAAGGACCAAAAAGAAATTAAAATAAGGGGAAAAAATGATGAGTTATTTGACTCATTTGATGATGTGTCCAGTGATGAATCAGTAAGTATACTTATCTGTAGATGTAATTTCATATATGTGATACATAATATATATTATAATAAAATATTATACAGTATTATACTCATGTGTATGCATTAATTAATATTATTGATGTTATAATTCATATTTTTTTAAGGTTAAAGAGGACATTGAAACCTCTGAGGTTGATTCGGAATAAACTTTACAACATAACACTTTGTGTTTTATTTCAGTATACTATTGTACCTCAAGTTTAATTATACAAAGTTTATACAAAAGTGCTCTTTTAGTTCCACCCTTACTTCTTAAGAAGTCCCATAAGCCAACTGAATGGCTTGTGCCGGTTAGGGGTAGGAACGGACCGCGGGTTTTAAAGTCCCCTTCGAAGGACTAATACACAATAGGACAAACACAAATAAACAGCCATACCCCTGGTGGGATTCGAATTCACGACCTCCGGCTTGTAGTCAGCAGCACTAACCACTAGACCACCGTCGGCATGGATGGCATAATTGTCTAAAAAAATATTCTCCAATTGGACATAAATCACATCTTTATTTAACATTTTTCATTTGACTTCATTTGTAAATAAATTTATTTACAAATATAACAAAATCTGTTATTTTAAAAAATAACACGTTTTATTTTGTGTTCCAATTTAAAATTAAGTGCAAAAAAAATTGAGTATACGCACGAAATTCACCGTAAATACGCACGCGAAGATGCGTCCTCCCCTTGAATTCACCGTAAATGCACAAGTGAAGCTCGAAGTGAGTGCGCATGCATGAAAATTCGCGCGAAAAAATTGAAATTATGGTGAATGCACATTTTTTGTTCAGAAAACTTATTTTACTTTATAGAGGAAAATATGTTTTCTGAACATGCACCCTTATTTCATTTTTTTCGAGCGAATTTAGAACACGCATGCATTTACGGTGAATTTAAGGGACGGACGCATCTTCACGTGTGCATTCACGGTGAATTCAGGTGTGCATTTAAGGGGCGGACGCATCTTCACGTGTGCATTCACGGTGAATTCAATGGGCGGATATATCTTCACGTGTGCATTCACGGTGAATTCCAGGGGCGGACGCATCTTTTAGCAACCGTGAATTCACGCGTGAAGCAATATTTTTCACCGTGCATTCACGGTGAACTCACGAATGTTATCTGGGAATATGACATGTGTCAAACGCTTTTATCCTCACTTTTTCATAATTTTAACTTTGCTTACTTGAGCCTGTGTATTAAGATAATACTATTAACTATTTTGTTCCACTTTTGTAATTTTTCGTATATAATGGTAACCATTATAATCGGCCCGCACAAAAACGGAAATAATGAACTCATTATTCCCGTTGTGATTGACCGATTTCATTATTCACTGCGATTTGAACCAATCGGGTTTTGGACAGATGTCAGATTTTTATATATACAGTGTGGCCCATTTAAGATGGAAACACCCCCGTAACTTTGAGCTATACAAAATAATTTCAATGTCACTTGACAGATGCCAAAATCAGTGGCGGCTGGTGGATTTTGGGTATACCAATATTTTAGTTATTAGACATGGGACCCACACCAAATTTATAATAGTTTATAATGACATTAAATAGACAAGTTCGGCGCAAACAGAATTTAAATTGAAGTTTGCGAAAAAAGTTAGTTTTTCCTGTCGCCTCACCCGCCTCCAGGCCCCCCTATTTAAGATAATTCAAATTAAAGTGGTGCAATTTATTATCTACTATAATTTATTGACAAATTTAAAATTTTATTTAAAAAATCCAAATATTTCAGGTTTTATACCATTTTAAATATTTTTTTATTTTAATCTTAAACGGGCCACACTGTGTATATATATGCTTTTTTTCTCCCAACTTAAAATCTTGTTTAAAATGTTCAAAAAAAAATTCCCTGAAAATTTGAGCCTTTAATATTAACTCAAAGTACTCTACCCAAGCGTATAAAGATTTCCCATTTAAAATACACGTAAACTTTGATTTTTTTTTTTAATATCTACATCTCAACCGCATTTTATGCTATTGTATTGTTTTAAAAAGGGATTTACTCGTAATCAAAAGTTCTACAAAAATGCTTTATGTGCCATAGCTGTAATCTGCACCTGTAGGATGGTACGAGTCACTAAATCTTATTTTAGTGAAAAATTCTCATATTTTTGAAGATATTTCAAAAGTGACTGGATTCTTTGAAAAAATTTAAAGGACAAACTTATAGAAAATTTAATTTTCTTTAAAAAAGGTCTTATCAGTTGAATCACTAAGATTGTTATTTGTTGAGATACAGGGTGTTTACGGTCTAGGGGTCGAAAATTGAACCGGCGGTGTAAGGTAATAAAGTAATGGTAGATTTGTTGGAATTTTGAAAAAAAAATCAATTATAAAAAAGTTATTAAAATTTAAATTTATTCAAAGTTTTGATACAACTTTTGAGGGTCATTGGTTTGATACGGGTGGAGACTTAAATAAAAAAGCTGACAACAAAACGTTTTTTAAACAATAAAGAATAATGTCATGGATTTGAATACTTCAAAAAAAACTTTCTAATTCCGTCAAAAAACTGAATTAATTTTGCAATGGCTCATGTTTATTCTAATAACGAATTAGTGGATATGATAATGGTGTACGGGGAAGCACAAGGTAATGCTGAAGAAGCAAGTCGAATTTACGCTAATAAATTCCCAAATCGCTTTCACCCCGCGCCTCGGAGATTTTTTAACGTAACGCAGCGAGCCCGCGATACCGGGGAGCTCCAACCCCATTATGGTCGTGATGGGGGCCCTGATAGGTTGCAAAGAATTTTGAACGCAGATGTTGTTGTTATGTAATTGCCAAAAAATCTGTTATACAGGGTGTTTACGATTGAAAATTGAAAAAGTAAAATCGCATTAATAAATAATAAAACACTCTTTAATTCAAGCTTTTTATTTTGGAACTACATTATTAAAGCAAATGTTCGAAGTTTCCTCCGTTGCAGTTTAAGCACAGTCGTGCGCGTCTCAACAGCGATTGGCAAGCTTGCCTCATAGCACCACCTTCTCGTAACTGTTCTGTAGCCTCGTGGACCCTTTGACGAAGCTCATTGACGTCTTGCACCTCTGGCAATCCTGGCCGATAGATTAAGTTTTTTAGAAAGCCCCATACATAAAAATCCATCGGATTTAAATCAGGGCTTCTTGGTGGCCAAGCAATTGGTCCCCCACGCCCAATCCAACGATACGGAAACTCGTGATCCAAAAACGCACGGACTGCTTCGAGGTAGTGACATGGAGCACCGTCATGCATGAAAAACATTCTTTGCCGGATTGCCAGAGGTACGACGTCATCCACAAGCGGTTCTAAGCCATGTTGGAGGAAATTCAGGTATTCGAGGCCGTTCATTCTTTGTGGGAGTTCATAGAGGCCTAGCAGGCATCCATTTACTATTCCACCCCAAAAATTAATGGAAAATCTTTGCTGAAAATTGGTACGTCTGATGGCATGAGGGTTCTCTGCGGACCATTGGTGGTAATTATGAAAATTAAAAATACCATTTCTGGTAAATGTACATTCGTCAGTGAACAAAATTTCGTCAACAAAATTAGGATTAGCCTCATTTTGTTGGAGAATCCACTGGCAGAACTCGATTCTCCTTTCGGGGTCGTCAGGATTTAAAGCCTGCACTCTTTGAAAGTGATAAGGGTGCTGCAGGTCTTCATTGAGGGTGCGCCAAACTACCCTATTTGATACTCGTAACTGACGACCAATGCTCCTAGTGCTTCGTGATGGGTCCTCTGCTACCAGTTGCAGTACTTGTTCCTCTGCGTTCAAAATTCTTTGCAACCTATCAGGGCCCCCATCACGACCATAATGGGGTTGGAGCTCCCCGGTATCGCGGGCTCGCTGCGTTACGTTAAAAAATCTCCGAGGCGCGGGGTGAAAGCGATTTGGGAATTTATTAGCGTAAATTCGACTTGCTTCTTCAGCATTACCTTGTGCTTCCCCGTACACCATTATCATATCCACTAATTCGTTATTAGAATAAACATGAGCCATTGCAAAATTAATTCAGTTTTTTGACGGAATTAGAAAGTTTTTTTTGAAGTATTCAAATCCATGACATATGTTAATATAATAATAATATAATATTATTCTTTATTGTTTAAGAAACGTTTTGTTGTCAGTTTTTTTATTTAAGTCTCCACCCGTATCAAACCAATGACCCTCAAAAGTTGTATCAAAACTTTGAATAAATTTAAATTTTAATAACTTTTTTATAATTGATTTTTTTTTTCAAAATTCCAACAAATCTACCATTACTTTATTACCTTACACCGCCGGTTCAATTTTCGACCCCTAGACCGTAAACACCCTGTATAAAGCGTTTAAATTGACATTTTATGAAATTTTTTTTGAACATTTTCAACAAGATTTTGAGTTGGGAGCCATAAAATAAAAATAGTCGTGTTTTAACACCATTAGAAAAAAAATAATTGTTTTTTTAAAACACCCTAAAATATATACATATATATATATATATATATATATATTTGTTATTAATAGTATATTATTACACGAGAGAAAATGCAGGTTAGCCTGCTATTATTTACGAGGATGAGGTTTGCGTCATGAGGCGAGAGACGTAATCATCCGAGTGAATAATGCGCATTATTCACACAGTAAACCTCATCCTCGAGCCTCGAGGCTGCATTACCTCTCCTATAATAAAATACTATAAAACACAGCTAAGATAATAAAAACAACTTACCTGCTCCCAATAACGAGCAAATACCTAAGGCTGAGGCTATAGACATTTTAGTAATTCACACCAAAATAGTTGTCCCAATAATATTTTATCACTATTTACCTACTCGCTTTTTAACTAAATTATTCCTTAATGCATATGCATTTAATATCAAAATAAATATTTGTTTTATTTAAATGTTTTGTAAAAATATCACAACAAATTTATTTTTGAAAAAGTAATTATTTTGAGATACTAAAAGTAACATATTAAATATTACATTTTTCATAGATACATACTAATTTCGGATTGTTTTGAAAATATATCTTTTTACCTGGTAAAATTTACCATGTACCCAGAAAAACAGCCTGATTATGTAATAACTAGTGATGCAACGAATAGTACTTTTACGAATATGAATATCAAGACTACTATTCGGCGGATACGAATAACTCGGCATATTGATAAAAAATCATATATTTAGATAGATAGTGTATACGGCTATCTGTTCAGTTGAAATCTTTAAATTTTATTAGAATATAATAGAAAAGAATCAAATTTTTTTCCAGCTGATTCCAGGCGAAAAAATTATCAAAATACATTTAATTCCAGTGGCTAAAAATTAAAAACAATGAATTGTATCCGCCTGATCATTGTTAAAGTTAAGTATTGAGTTGAGTGAGTATAAGGTACGTATGGCTGGCCCCATCGGCATCGCTCCAGCTTTTACCACCTACGTATCCCGCAACTACATACCTGTGTTTAATGGATCCGAATTTTCGCCCTGGCTGGTAAATCTCTCTTAGGTCGTAGATGACAGTTCGAGACTTATTGTTCGTCTGCGTACGTGTCTGCTGAAAATTACTATGCTGTAAATTCGGAAACTGCTGTACGTAAATTGTTTACCTCACTGTGCGAAACCATTTCTACAGTCTAGAGGTCGACAACTCTCTGGATAAAAGGCATAAGGGGATAAGTCAAAAAAAGCAATTTTTCGGTAGAGACTTAAACGTGTTCGCATTAATTTAGGAAATATATTTATGGTTAGCGAGTTTACCCTTTTGCTAGCATATGACATGTGCTGGCAAAAGGGTATACCCGCTAATCATAAATGTATTTCCTAAATTAATGCGAACACGTTAAAGGCACTGCTAAAAAATTCATATTTTTGACTTATCCCCTTATGCCTTTTACCCACAGAACTTTCGATAGATAGTTTTCGATAGTCGGGAATGTAACCTACCGATAGTTATCGATAGTTTTTTTAACTGTTTATCAACGAAGTAATTTCAGGTTTGAGTGTTGCCTAAGCGTTCCGTTGTCTACGTTTTGTGGTAGATATTGTATTTACGTTTTCTATTATTCTTTTCTAACAATTAAAAAGTTGCATTTATATTATTTTATTAAATATAATTGCTCTAAACATTTGTTTTTTGTTTTTTTAACTCTTCAAGTCTCGCAGTTTGTTTGATGCCTGATGGTAAGAGGTGTCAAGTGTTTAATTATGTTTATGTTAGGCAAAGATCAGAAATTGGTTTATAGTGCATATACTTAAGATTTATGGGTTTATTAGTACTTTTTAAAGTCACGTCCCCTGGTCGGATATGCTTGTTTCTAATTTTAAGTCGAACTTGCTTTGCTGAATAGGCATTATAATTCCTAAAACCGATTTTTTTCAAAAACTGTCCTTTGACGACTCCTACTGGTGAACCAATGCGAGTTACAAAAAAAAAACTCAAAAGCAATTTTAAAGAGCGTGAAATTCCCCATAAGGTGTATTAAACCGATTTGCAATATTGTCAAACCACCTTTGCAAGCATTAGAAATTTGAAAAAAAATATATATTTTTTACATGCATTTTAAACGGTAAAACTTTAAATTTAAATAGTAAGTACTTAAAATTTATATTAAGAGCTCAAACTTGTTGAGAATTTTTTTTTCTATATGCAGATTAATATTTTGCTTGAGCACCGAAGAAAACAAAAACTTTTCTCCCTACTTTTTGCGGTTTGTTGGAAAAAATTAAAAAAAAACCGATTTTTTTCAAAAAACTGTCCTTTGACGACTCCTACTGGTGAACCAATGCGAGTTACAAAAAAAACTCAAAAGCAATTTTAAAGAGCGTGAAATTCCCCATAAGGTGTATTAAACCGATTTGCAATATTGTCAAAGGTGGGTAAGCATTAGAAATTTGAAAAAAAAACATTTTTATTACATGCATTTTAAATGGGAAAAACTTTAAATTTAAACTGCAAGTACTTAAAATTGATATTAAGAGCTCAAACTTGTTGAGAATTTTTTTTTCTATATGCAGATTAATATTTTGCTTGAGCACCGAAGAAAACAAAAACTTTTCTCCCTACTTTTTGCGGTTTGTTAGAAAAAATTAAAAAAAAACAATTTTTTTCAAAAACTGTCCTTTGACGACTCCTACTGGTGAACCAATGCGAGTTACAAAAAAAAACTCAAAAGCAATTTTAAAGAGCGTGAAATTCCCATAAGGTGTATTAAACCGATTTGCAATATTTTCAAAGGTGGGTAAGCATTAGAAATTTGAAAAAAAAAACATTTTTTTTACATGCTTTTTAAATGGGAAAACTTTAAATTTAAACTGCAAGTACTTAAAATTGATATTAAGAGCTCAAACTTGTTAAGAATTTTTTTTTCTATATGCAGATTAATATTTTGCTTAAGCACCGAAGAAAACAAAAAACTTTGCGGAAATGAATCACCCTAATATATATATATGTATATATATATATATATATATATACGACAGCATCACTTGTACCCGTCAGACGTTTATTTCATATTTGCTACATTTCTAATAAAACAAATATATATATATATATATATATATATTATATATATATATGGGCAGATCCATTACTTTTCGACAAAAGTGTGCGGGGGTAAATCACCGATTTGGCTGCCGATTTTTTTCTCGAAAGTAGGTCATATAAGGAGACGATCCTGAAAATTTGAGCTCGATATAGGTAATTCCGGTTGCAAGAGAATTTTTTGAAATATAAAAAAAGTCGATTTTTTAGTCATTTTCAAAAATTCGTATCTCAGCTCTTATTTAACTTAGAGATTTGATCAAGACGGCATTTTTCTCTGTTAACCCTCTATTTTCAAAGAAAAAATAGGTTTTAAGTTTAAACTCAAATTCGGCTAAGCTGTAAGCCTCCAAATAAAACACTGCTTAAGATAAATTTTGCCAATTTTTAAAGTGCTCTCAAATCCACAGTTTTTGAAGCAGTGGAATAAATGACAGATGATATTTTTCGTTAAGGTATACTCTGTTGGAATTTACCCATTTTTTACTTGATTGCTTCGATTTCTCTAATGTATGGCCACTCAAAGACAATTGATTTTTGAAAAATCGCTGTTTTCAGATACCTACAACTTTTTTCTATCGATCCGAAATCCTTTGATAATTTCAGGGATTATACTTTATTCTATCCCCAAACAACCCATCAAAACTTTTCTTGGGTATTGAAGTGGTTTCCGAACTATGAATTTTTAAAAATGTCAAATTTTCAATATAATATGACATTTTTTGGTAGTTTTATTATCAGTTAAATTCGTAATAAATTAATTGATATCTGTCGGTAAGCATTAAATTAATTATCATTATAGGCTGGCTGCACATTATGAACAAGGTCTAATGGATTATTGACTAAAGTATTACTAATAATTCAATTAACTGATAATAAAACTACCTACTAAAAATGTCATATTATATTGAAAATTTGACATTTTTAAAAATTCATAGCTCGGAAACCACTTCAATACCCAAGGAAAAGTTTTGATGGGTTGTTTGGGGATAGAATAAAGTATAATCCCTGAAATTATCAAAGGATTTCGGATCGATAGAAAAAAGTTGTAGGTATCTGAAAAAAGCGATTTTTCAAAAATCAGTTGTTTTTGAGTGGCCATACAGAGAGAAATAGAAGCAATCAAGTAAAAAATGGGTAAATTCAAACAGAGTATACCTTAACGAAACATATTATCTGTCATTTATCCCACTGCTTCAAAAACTGTAGATTTGAGAGCACTTTAAAAATTGATAAAAATTTTCTTAAGCAGTGTTTTATTTGGAGGCTTGCAGCTTGAGTTTAAACTTAAAACCTATTTTTTTCTGGAAAATAAAGGGATAACAGAGAAAAATACCATCTTGATCAAATCTCTAAGTTAAATAGGAGCTGAGATATGAATTTTTGAAAATGACTAAAAAATCGTCTTTTTTTATATTTCAAAAAATTCTCTTGCAGCCGGAATTACCCATATCGAGCTCAAATTTTTAGGATCGTCTCCTTATATGACTTACTTTTGAGAAAAATGAACAAGGTCTAATAGATTATTGACTAAAGTATTACTAATAATTCATTTAACTGATAATAAAACTACCAAAAATGTCATATTATATTGAAAATTTGACATTTTTAAAAATTCATAGCTCGGAAACCACTTCAATACCCAAAGAAAAGTTTTGATGGTTTGTTTGGGAATAGAATAAAGTATAATCCCTGAAATTTTCAAAGGATTTCGGATCGATAGAAAAAAGTTGTAGGTATCTGAAAACATTGATTTTTCAAAAATCAATTGTCTTTGAGTGGCCATACATTAGAGAAATCGAAGCAATCAAGTAAAAAATGGGTAAATTCCAACAGAGTATACCTTAACGAAAAATATCATCTGTCATTTATTCCACTGCTTCAAAAACTGTAGATTTGAGAGCACTTTAAAAATTGGCAAAATTTATCTTAAGCAGTGTTTTATTTGGAGGCGTACAGCTTAGCCGGATTTGAGTTTAAACTTAAAATCTATTTTTTTCTTGAAAAAAGAGGGATAACAGAGAAAAATGCCGTCTTGATCAAATCTCTAAGTTAAATAGGAGCTGATATACAAATTTTTGAAAATGACTAAAAAATCGACTTTTTTTATATTTCAAAAAATTTTCTTGCAGCCGGAATTACCTATATCGAGCTCAAATTTTTAGGATCGTCTCCTTATATGACCTACTTTCAAGAAAAAAATCAGCAGCCAAATCGGTGACTTACCCCCGCACACTTTTGTCGAAAAGTAATGGATCTGCCCATATATATATATTTGTTTTATTAGAAATGTAGCAAATATGAAATAAACGTCTGACGGGTACAAGTGATGCTGTCGTACTGGTCATCATTGTTAGAGTTGAGTATTGGTGAATTAAAATAAATAGAGATATATCAAAAGAGATTTTGGTGTCATGTCCTTTAAAAATTAGCAAAATACAACAAACAGTAAATAAAAAAGTACCCAAACTTAAATCTGAAATATTGAGAATCCAGGTAACGTAGAAAAACGGATTACACTACTAAATTTTACGAGCGAAAATTAAATTTATGTGTCCCAGCGTTTTCGTGAGTCTTCAAAAGTTAAAAATCTACCTATAGTGTTAATAATATTAAGTTTCTTTCTTAAGTTTTGACAATTATTTTCAATATGAAGTTAACTCCTATACCATAAAAATAAAATTTGGGTTCAAAAGTAGATCGATAAACGAAAACCTGCGTAATCACTTCTTACTTTTTATATAAAAATCATCACAAATTAAACAAAATTAAAATTTATAACAAAATATATTTTTATCAAATTACAAACATCATGGATTTATAGAATATACTTCAATTCCAGCTTTGGCATAATAATTTCCATAGGCACTAAAACAGTATTTTTTTGTTCAAAAATAATAAAAGGGCTTTATAGAACTTACGATGTATTTACTAGATCACCAACATATTGAAGATTATTTTTGTCACAAAGTCCATTTGCATAATTCAAATAACTCGAACAATTACGAGATGGGTATGCAGTTGGATGACTAAGAGCATATACACCTACACGAACACTGTAGACATGACTGCAGGAAACTAAAAAAAATGTTTTGATAGATACACGAAAATAATAATTTAATTATATTTTTCAGAAATAAATATTAAACCCAGAGTGTTTTTATTAACAAATAATAAGTAACAAATAATAAGTACCATAGTCATCAGGGTTAGTTGATCTTCTGATGAAAATTGTTTCAAACTTAGTACATCCCGGTTGAATTAACCTATTTCTGTTAATCCAAAAATCAACATGCCCACAAGGACCATAATATCCCCATAAATTTGTATTTGTGTGAATTACTATGACCAACTCTGCGTCTGATTTATCCAGTCTTTTTTCCGGAGGATATGTGTTAAAAACCAAACCTACTGGATCATAAGCTAAAACAGAACGTTTGGTAAATACACTATGATAAAATGGCAAAAAGAATGCTAGGTTCATTAAACAACATTCTTTAGCATTTTGCCTTATTTGTTTTGTACTTTACCCACTATTTTAGCAACTTTGCCACTTTTAACCAATGATCCAGCTAGTCCAATAACTTGTGCTCCCAAACTTGTACCAAGAAGTTCAAGATCAGGCAGTTTCAAGCCTTTTGAAACCAAATAATCTATAAACTGTGCTACCTGTACGGCCACAGGTTGGGCTTCAAAATAAGCCCCATTTCTAAGGTCTACCCCGATAAAAATTTGCGAGGCATCAACCAAAATCACATTGCAATCTTCGAATTTCAAATAAGCTAAAATATTATTTTTTGTTATGGTATAAGATAAGAATAAGGAAGGTTGCCATTTTTAACTTCCTGAGAATCGGCAGTAGTGTATGTTCCTAAAAATCCAGTCACATATAACTTAGTTGGTCTCTCGAAATCAATAAATGAATCATTTAATGCTTTATCATCATTTAACTTTAATCTTGCAGGTTCTCCGGTGTTTTTTCTAAAATAGTAATGTCATTGCAATAGATCACTATATTTGAAAAAAGTGGTATAGTGTAAATGAATGTAGGTATACCGTACAGTTATGTATAAAAAAAATAATAAATAGGATCTTACCGTGTAAAAATAAAATAATATACAGAAGCTTCCGGTGGACATATTAAGGGAACTAAAATTTTAACACGTTAATATTTATTTAAACTTAATCACACTATTTCTACTTAAGCCTAAAACCGAACATAAAGTGTTTATAACCATAGGATACATTTCTATTTAAAATTTGTATTATAAACTTCTTTTGACGACGGACAGACATTTTATTTGCATACGGCTTTTAAGCAAAATAATCCACCAATATATGCATTTTATGATACCCACATTAATATAAATGGTTGTATTTGCAAAATTTTATTGTTCAATGTAAATTTTTTGAATAAGAAGCAAATAGTGTTTTAATTAATACAAAGATGTATGTGTATATACATGTATAATATTAAATTATGATTATTGGACATATGCAAAAACTTTTTATTTCGTGACTGGTAAGTTAACAAGAAAATTTTATGCAAAAGGTTTAATTTAACTTTAATAATTAAATATATTAGTGGGTATTCAATGCAAGCACATTATTTTAAAACATTTTGTAAATTACCTAGGTACTGTTCTTCGTAATCAATGGTCAACCTGCAATTACCTGCACATTATACATAGTACAATGTTAAATATTAGGACAAATAAATGAATAAGATAATCATTATGTTTATTACGAAGAAAATTAACAAGCATTTATGATTTTACATATTTAATATATGTTATAATTTTAAGGTTTTATACTGTATACTTCATCACCAGCCCTGGCGTAGTAATTCCCTTGGGCCCTAAAAATAATTTATAATTTTAATAATAATACTTTTTGAAACATTTTTACAGTCAAAAGAATAATATTTAAAGAGATACTACCAAATTATCCCCCAGCAAGAAGGAGGGTGGTACCTATGTGTTCTTTACAAAAATTTTCAGAAAAGCATAAAAACTATTTTAAAATAGTTTTGTTTGTTGTAACCTTTATTGGTCTGCAGTCAATGTTTATTAATGCCAAACACAGAATTTAAAACTAAAAAGAATCTAAAACTAGTGTTTGATTGATTTTTTTTGCAAATACCTCGAATTGGTTAAAAATTACAGATACCTCCTTGTTGCAGCGAGGTCTTTAATTCCACCTTTATTTAAATGAATTACTAATAAACTCATCCAAACTTTAAAAGCGTATGAATTAACTTTGGATTAAGGGCAAACATTTATTTTTGCATTTATATTTAACGAGTCAAACATATTTACCACCGAAAACATTTTTTTTAATTTCGAGAAAAATCTTCGTGCGGCGATCAAAAAATTGTTGTTTGTAATAGGCTTTCACGCAAAGTCTGAGAGCTTTACCAGTAAAGCGATTCATACAAACTGATTTCCTAAATAATGAAATTTATCCCGAGAACACTTTTAAATATCGCGCAATCTCACACGGTGTGCCTGAACGAAGTTTAAGTCTCATAAAAATGCCGCCAAAAACTGATTGGAGTTTCTTGTTCGGGACCCTTTGGTGACTTAAAAATGAGTTTTACCAAAATCCTAGCTGCTCCTCTTTTCAATTTTTTTTGAAAAGTCATGATTTTTTTTTTAATTTTTGTTTTTCTTAAAGCCTACCTTTGACAAAGTGCACATTTGTACACCGATTTTTATAATATTGGAGTATATTGTTAAGGAGATTTGGAGAATACTTTTTTATACTGTGCACATCATTTAATATATACAGGGTTAGCCAAAAATCGCTTCTTTTAATAAAGCAAAAGCGTAAATTCATGATTTTGGCATAACACGAAAAAAAGATATACCCACCCATGGTTTTTTAGATATTTTTATGTTTATCAGGCTACAAATTAAGACTTTATAAAAAAAATTGATTTTGAATAAAATTAAATAAATTAAACAACATTTTTGGAGATATATCTTTTTTGTGCATTATGCTTTTTACTATATAAAAAAGTGATTTTTGGCTAACCCTGTATAAATCTAATGATGTACTCAGTATGAAAACAGTATTCTCCAAGTCTCGTTAACAATATACTCCAATATTATAAAAATCGGTGTACAAATGTGTACTCTGTTAAAGGTAAGATAAACAAAAAATTTTAAAAAAATTACTTAAGAATTTTCAAAAAATTTCAAAAAGAGGAGCAGCTAGGATTTTGGTAATATTTATATGATTTTAAAGTTACCAAAGGGTCCCGAACAAGAAACTGCAATCAATAAAAATCGGTGTACAAATTTAAAAAAAAGCAGTTAGAATTTTGGTAAATATCGTTTTTAAATCTCCAAAGAGTGCCGATCAAAAAACTTTAACCAGTTTTTCGTTCTAAAAAGCCTAAATTGAACAACAATTTAAATATTCTCTAAGCGTTATTTTATTTAATTTTATTAAAAATCTATTTTTTTTTAAAAGGTTAATAAGAATGCCATTTTGAAACCTGATAAACGTAAACATATCTAAAAAAAATGTGGATAAACCTTTTTTCGTGTTATGCCAAAATCATGAATTTACGCTTTTGCTTTATTAAAAATAAAATAAAATAAAAATGGCTCACCCTGTATATATCAAATGACGTGAACAGTATTAAAAAGTATTCTTTAAGTCTCCTCAATAATATACTCTACTCTACTATAATTTTATAAAAATCGGTGTCCAAATGTGAACTCTGTCAAAGGTAGACTTTGAAATAAACAAAAATTTTCAAAAAATGTCGAAAAGAGGAGCAGCTAGGATTTTGGTAAATATCATTTTTAGGTCAACAAAGGGTCCCGAACAAGATACTGCAATTAGTTTTTGGCGGCATATTTATGCGACTTAAACTTCGTTCAGGCACACCGTGCTCATTTCGGGCTATTTTCAATTTAAAAATAAAATGTGCCGCGGGACACCCTGTACATGGCATTTCTTAATAATGTGCTAATAAGATCAGGGTGTTCAGTACCAATTTACATGCCCTTTTAAGATACACGATTATTAAATTTATTTATTTATATTCTTTTGTAATCAAATTGTATAGAAATTTTCTTGGTACCTAGGTGTAGATAATATTGTTTATTTTTTCGCGTGTCGTAATCATCATTTCTCAAACATTTTGCGACATTTATGGTTCAAAATTAAACACCGTTTATCACAAAAATAAAGCGTTCTTGGACCTAATGTTGGTATATATTATACAAGAAATAATGCGGGCTATTATTCACGAGGATGAGGTTTGCGCCTCGAGTCCATTCTCTAATTTCGTAAACACTGATGTTTTAGTCCATTTTACATGTATTTTTATCTATGTCTATAACTAGAATATTTCCATAACTCAATTTTTTGCGGGTCACTTCAGTTTCAAGGTAGGAAAGTTTGACTGTAGGTGTTTTTTACCAGGTTCTGTTTTAATGTACTTACGATGTATTTACTTGATCACCAACATATTGAAGATCATTATTGTTGCACATCCCGTTTGCATAATCATCGTAACTGGTACAATTTAAAGCTGGATACGCAGTTGGATGATAAATAGCATATACACCTACTCGATAACTGTACGAATGACTGCAAGCAACTAAAAAATAAACCAGGATTAATTATTTCAAGTTTAAAATTTAATAAAATCTTTAACCATAGTCTGTAATATCAGTAGATAACCTAGCAATAGCTTCTACGGTGGTACATCCAGGTTGAAAAGCTAGATCCATGTTTATCCAGAAATCAACATGACCACAGGACTTGTCGTAACCCCAACCATCAGGATCCGTATGAATTACCATGACCAATTGTGCATCTGTTTCGTCCAGCCTCATGTCTGGCGGATATGAGTCATAATTAAATCCGGCAGGTTCATAAGCTTAAAACACAAACTATTTTATTTAATAACCTCAAGATTATATTCTTTCAAATACAAATTATAGGATACATTTTCCATAGATTTAAGCCTTTAAAGTTTTTGATAAATTTGGTACAAACCCATAATTTTAGCTGGTTTTCCACTTTTAATCGCAGCCCCAGCTATACCAATAACGTGTGCTCCTAAACTGACACCAATGAGTTCCAAATCAGTCAATTTTAAACCTTTCGTTATCAAATAGTCTATAAACTCTGCTAATAAGATGCCTACAGGATGTGCGTCAAAATAAAATCCTGTATTAAGGTTTACACCTGTTAAAAATTGGGACGAATCTACCAAAATCATGTTGCAATCCTGAGTATATAAATAAGCTTAAAGTAAAACGTAATTCACTATTTTTTAAAATTTTTACACTTAGGCCCGTTATTTCCATTGCGTGTTAAATGCGAGTTACATCTAAACTTAAAGTTAAATTTGAAATTTCAATATCTGGATTACTCTATTTTTTGAGTTATCTCGCATTTACAATTAACTCGAAGCTCAGGTACAAGTTAACCTAGATATTGTGAATTAACTTAACCAATTGTTGGTTTATAAGGAACACAGCTAATCAAATATTATAATTCTAAATAAAGACATAAAAATAGTAACGACAAACAATAATAAATGAGCAGACAATAAGTAATTTTCCTTCATTAATATCTCCATCTTTTTTTGTTGCAACTGCAGCTTTTTGGTAAATTTTTTAATTTTTAATTCATGTTCTTCTGTTAACTTTTCCCTATGAAACCCAAAAAAACTTATTTTTCTTGGGTTAATTGTTCGAAAAGTAGTTGTTTAAATGCCTTGTCTTACTTTTCCTGTTCTAGCCGATATTAATTTACTGTTAACTGGTTCTTTGGGGCTGTATTCTGTCCAGTTGTTGGCTTCTCCTGCCCTCCCATCTGTGTTGACCATCCCATCGCTATAGACAACAAATTCACCAATGGGGATGTCTACATTTGCTTTTGGCAATATTGTTACGATTTGTACCTCAGCATTTTCTTTTTCATGCTCCAAATTAGTGAGTTCATTTTACATGTTCTTCATGAGGACTGACTCATCTTGATCACAATCGAAAAGGGGAGTTAAACCATATATTTGATCACCTAATATTTATTCCACTGTTTTGTCTATTTCGTCCGTATCATAAATTTTACCTGAACATCCCCCAATTTGTCTTATACTGTTCCTGTTTGACATAATTTTGACTTTCGATGTTTTTTTATACTTATTTATTAGGCCTTTTTTATCTCGTATACTCGAACACGGCTCGTGCTTGTCGTTCAAAACCAGATTAAGCAGCAACTGATCTTCTGTTTTACTAAAATTGGTTGGTCTTGATCTGGACTCTTTTTTCTCAGTCCCACTAATTTTTGCTGATAATACTTTACCCAAAATTTAATTTAATTGCAAGCTCTCACACAAACATTCAAACTATCTAATCCAATCCAATAAACAACGCACTGCGTAGACACCTTTAAAAACTCACTTTATCAGACCGTCCATAGATGGTTCCCCAATTTGAAATAAAATCCATAGATTAATAATAGAATCACAGATACCAACATAAAGATAAACTTCTTAACTTAGAGTTACTAAACTCGGGTAGCAAAATCTTTGGAAAAACCCATAAAAACATAACTTCAAGTTAACTTCGAATTTAAGTTAATCCTAGGTTTACTAACACGAAAGTTTACTCGCATTGGAAATAACGGGCCTAAGGCAATTAAAGATTATATTATTATTACGAACAAAAATGATACCTATATTAAAACCAAATTTTAAAACAAATAATAGGTATAAATTAAAATTACACTCGCACCATTTTTGCAGACATTTTTTAACACACTTTCGTATTTATAAAAAATTCTTAAAAAATCAAAAACAAGATTACCTAAAAAGAAAAACGATTACATATTTTGACTTTAAAATCTTCGATTTAAGATTTTTAGCTACACATGTTGTTATTAGAGACCAGTTTTCATTCCAATGTCTACATATTTGTTTACCTACCATTTTTTACTTCTTGTGAGTCGGGAGTGTCATATGTACCCAGGAATCCGGTAACATATATTTTTGTTGGTTTTACAAAATTAATGTAGGAACCATTTAAAACATTATTATTGTTTAAGAAAAGCTGTGTTGGATTTTGTGAATTATTTCTGAAAAAAGTTGATATTTTCCTTTAAATATTGTTCATAGCTTATTTTACCTTGTAAATAAATAATAATATACTGCAGCTTCCTCTGGGCATATGAGGGGAACTATAATTTTAATTAACATTATTTATAATAACATAATATAATAAATAATAAAAACAACTTACCTGTTCCTAAAAACGAGCAAATAGTGCTTAAGGCTGTCGCTATAGACATTTTAGTAATTACTTAAGTAACAGCAAAATATCTTGGCATAATGTTTTTATCACCATTTACTCGCTTTTTTAAGTACATTACTCCTTTATGCATATTCATTTAATAAGTTTTATTTAAATTTTTTGCACGAATATAAAAATAAATTTATTTTTGTAATACTTATATTAAATATTAAATAATACGTACTAATACCCGATTGTTTAAAAAAAATATTAGTTTTGCATCAGTTTTATTATTTACATTATTTTAAGTATTAACAGAGTATTTTTAAATCATATTTCTTTTTGCAATTGCGTTGTTATGCATGGTTATTTTTTATTCCAATATTTTTGTTGACAATACTCCACGGCCTAAAAATATATTATTAAATTATATTGTGTTCCAGAGAGCTGATACAAGTCATTTCTAAAAAGCATTGAGATATATCTCGAGCATCAAGATAAATCGCGATGCCTAAGTTATAAATCGTCGGAGTTATTTAAATTTTGTCGGAATGTTCTTTAGGCAGTAATTTAATTTTCGCATGTGCCATGGCAGCAGTTCGCATAAATAAATAAAATCCATGCACGTTAAAATAATATAATATGGCATATCTACTTCAATATTATTGAAGTACATATCGAATGGAAACAATTCTTGAGCTAAAAGTAAAGTGTAAAAATAACACTTTTCAAATTCTTTATTTTATGCAGACCGGAAAATTATTTAAATTTTAAGTCTTTTTTTCGTAAGTAATATTATAAGGGCATCTAATTTTTCCGAAAAAAATCAAAAAAACACGTTGCTAAGTAATATTTTAAAAAGAAGCATGAGTGCTGGTGGCAACAAAAATCCGAGTCGAAGAGGAGGATTTTTGCACCTGCATGAATGCATTTTGTTAAAAAATATTACTTAGCATTGTGTTTTTTCGATTTTTTTTAACAGGAAAAATTAGATGCCCGAATGGTATTTGACAAGACTATTTCATGAGTAACAGTTAACAATTAAAATATAAATTGCAATTTTTGGTGACAACAGCTGTCAAGTTTGCCGCGGGTAAACTCGAAAAAACTGCTGACAGGTGCTGTCACACAGTTTTTTCACCTAGAAACCATTTGTAATTCAAAATTGCGCGTTTGTGATTGGTGGAAATTAAGAGGAGGGAAATAGTCATATATTATATCACGAGAACTATGAATTTAATCGGTTAAACAAGGCTCAGTAGTTTTTTGTTTGGTTTTTGTTGGAAAATGTTGAATGCAAAATAATTTAATAAAATCATGAGACCGCGTAGCGGTCGAGGGGTTTTATTTTTAATTATTTTGCATGAAACTATTTTCAAAAAAAAAATCAAATAAAAAACTTACTGAGCATAGTTTGACAGATTAAATTTATAGGTTGAGTGATATACGTCTAGATTATTTCTCGAATTAAAGGAAACTATTTGACAATTCATAAAATCTGACGTATGTATGTGTCAAAATTTATAAATATTTTTTTAAAGAAAATTCCATTAATTTAAGGTATGTAATAAGTAGGTAATAATTGATATTTCGTAAACTAGATAACTTATTTTTTATTGTTTTTTAAAAAATGTTTGTTAAAACTTGTAAATAACACCATAAAATCGTAAACAAAAATCCAATATGTAGGCTAAAATTTAATCGCTGTTAAATAGTTCTAGTGATTTAATCGCTTATTTAAACGAAATTTATTCGAAAATTCAAGGCTTTTGATTGGTTCATATTATGATGAGGGAAATAATCTGTAAAATATAAATGATTTAAGTTTCGAGGCTTTTAAAAGGGCTTAAATTTTTTTTAAGCCTTCTCTCACACGATTTAAGTCATTTTTAGTGACTTATGAAAGATTTAAGAGAAATTTATTTTTAAAATTAATAATAAAAAGTGATCACGTCAATTATTGTAGGTAGAATAATTTATTAATAATGCACTAGCAATATAAATGCTAGTTTTTGGAGGATACAATAAATTAAAAACAAATCCTAAAAAAACATACAGGGTGTCACCAAATAAGTTGTCATCCTTTAAGGGGATGATAGTACACGCCAAAATAAGAAAGTTTTTTCTCAACATTTTTGCATTAGTGCCATTTTTTTTATAAAAAAATCATTAAAATGTTTATAAGTAAAGTAGAAATTTGGGCCGCCACTGGTTGTTCCTGACCTATGACAACTGACGCAAAATATGCTTGAACGGTGAGCAATAATCTACATTCATTAAAAATTTACATTTGTGTTTTCGTTGATTATTTTGTTGATAATTGTTTTTTGTTTTGCATACTCAGCTATTTTTAGGTACTTTGAATAAAACAATACCTAATTTTTATTGTTAGGTATCTCGAGGTTTCCGTGGTTTTTCCGTCGATTTTAAATTTCACCTTTCACTTTTTACGTCGATTGATGCTCATGTAGCTATTTTTTTAAGGGTGCCACAAAATCATAATAAATGTTCAACTATCCCGCCGTTAATATTCATACAAAGTTGACAGCGGCGTAGAAAATGATGATGTGTCGCTCTTGCTATCATATCCGGATGATTTCGGATTTCATCTGCCGCTGCAGTTCGCGGAATTGTTCTAATGTGTCAGTAATTAATGATAACAAATTACCTACAAACCAATTTTAAATAAGTTTAAAAGTTTGCTTGATATTACAAAATACACTGTGCTTGGATGAATAATATAATTGTTTTTAGAGGTAAAAAGAATGATGATATATAGGATAGGTCAGTGATATCCAGTGGTTCAAAAAATCGTTAGTTTTTAAAAAAATGGTACAGATTTTTTTCATTTATTATTAGTTTTATTTTTTATTGTAATCAATAGCGGCCCATTTTAGATTGTGCAACAAAAAATATAATCTTGGAATATGGAATTGTGTAGCTGTAGCACTCTAAAAACGGATCAAAGGTGCCTCAAAATAAAGCACTCACTTCACACTGTAGGGAGAGATATTTTAAGAATAAAAGTATTGCAAAAAATGTTTTGACAAGCAGGTAGTTTTTGGGTTATTAAGCATATAAGTTTTAAAAAATTGGCAACGCTGTGTTTTTCTAAAGCGAGTTATGGAACATTTATAGAGAATTTAAATGTACATGGTAGACAGATATATTTTCTGAAATTTGTGTCAAAAAAAATATTTAGGTTTAAATTATGATAACTTTGTTATTATTAACAAATTTTATGTTTTTATGTTATAAACCTGGTTAGATAATTGTTTCCCATTCTTACATAAATAAATAATATTAAAATTACAAATATAATTAAATTTTAAAACCCTTACCCAAAGAGCCATATCAGGTCAAAACTTGGCCAATAATTGCCCTTTCGCCTTTGGAAATGTTATGCCAATAAATGTACAAGATACGACTTTATATTCCAACGTTTCTTATGCAATCGCGATGGCCAACAAAAAACAATCAAATCGTGCCCCGTTTGGGTTAGGTTAGGTAGGTTACCGTTGGTATAATTTTGGGAATGTTTGGACATAAAAAACGTTGCCACAAATTTAAGTTTATTTGGGTAAATATTTGAACAAATCTCAAGTATTTACGAATATTAATTAAATATGAAAGAATATTACTAGAAATAGAAAATTTTGAAGCTTTTTCTCGTTTATATCAAAATCTTTTAATATTTGGGAACATCAGTACGTATTTAAAACGTAAAATTTGTTGTTTAAAACTTAACACACGTTTAACTGTAAATATGATTTTATATTTTTTAAATTATTTAAAAAATATAAAATCATATTTACAGTTAAACTATTAGGTAACTAGCACATTTTTCACGCCTTTTTGAACAGAACATACCTACCAATTGTTTAAATTTACACGGAAGCCTCAATTTATTTATACAAGGTGTCCCTAAACTTATTGGCATAAATTTAGGAAAAGATTGAGCAAGACGAAGACGAAAACCCAAATAAATATTTTTCCTAACTACTTATGTTTCCAAGATACAGGGTGATAAAGTGTTACTTATCATATCAGTTTTTTCAATATAACCTCTACTATGGTAGTCTTGGAAAGGTGATATTTTGCTCGAATATCTCGGAAACGGTTTATTTTATCGAAGTTTGAGAGGTACACCTTTTTAATAGTAGCCGAACTGAGAAATCGAAAAATTGCATCAAATGGTATAAAAACCTAACCTCAAAGTTTGTATGGGACAATAAGCTTAAGCAAGCCCTGTTTCTACAATACTGTGTTCACTCGAACAATTGTAATTGTGTGTGAATATGTGTTTTGGTAGTAAGTGACTGTTTGCAAAATATCACCTTTCCAAGTCTACCACAGTAGAAGTTATATTATAAAACTGATATTATAAGTAACACTTTATCACCCTGTATCTTTTAAACATATGTAATTAGGAAAAATATTTATCTAGATTTTCGTCTTATTTTGACTTGCTTAATCTGCTCCTGAATTTATGCCACTAAGTTTAGGGACACCTTGTATAGTCGATAATGCGCATCCCTGCTTAAAATACCCCATAGAGACCCTGTTCAAACCGATAGATATTTGTATCGGAGTGTATGGGTTTCTATAGGGTGTATCGGTATGTATAGGACCCATAGTTGGGATTTATGGTTGTTCTATAGGGATATCCACCCTTGATTTATTTGCTATTAGTTTCAATGGGAAAAATACACATAAATGTAGAAATTTGTTTTTTCCCCATAGAACCCTATAGGTTTTAATAAAATTTTGACAAATGTCTTATGGTTGCTCTATAGGGAAATCCCTATATATCCTTCATTGAGTTATTTGCTATCGGTCTCAATAGGGAAAATGTAAAAGTTATGGTGTGCCTATAGGTAATTTCCTATTCATTTTCTATCGGGCCGTATCCGGAAAAAACCATGGACAAATGCACATATTGAATCCGGTAGCGCCCGATAGATTATTTTGTATAGGTCCCTATGCGGTATTTTAAGCAGGGATAAGCAAACTGGTCAAATTTTTGCCAATTTTTTTGCCAAACGAAGTTGGACAAAAATAACTACATATATTTAAGTCTTTATTTTTATTCAATTTTTGATCTATCGCGATATTATTGGCATAAAATATGTCCATTTTTGGTCAAACGACAATGACAATTCATATGTCCAAATAAACCACAATAAATATAAAACATCGTACCTACACCAACCTTAGTTAAAAAAATATTGACTATTTTTTTTTCAAATCTTGGTTCTTTGGGTGTAACTCAAAAACTACTCTACTCTTTTTACACGATATGTTTTTACATAAATTAAAAAACCTTTCGATTGATGTTACTATTCGATATTCCTAAAGTTGATAATTTCAAAGATATTTAACAATTTCTAAAATTTTAAATATTATTTTGTATCAAGAAACCTGTGACGGGTGACTTGACGGTATCTATAGTTACCACCACGATACACAAAAACCGGTATGCTGGTTATGAAACGAAAACTTGTCGACTCCGCGCATGTGACGTCCCGTGCCAACCAGATTCAAATGTTACAAACTATTTTGCATAGGCATATGCACGGGTGTTTTACTACGATTTCTTTTGAGTTTCCCAGCAAACACAACCGTAAAGGTTCTGTAATGGCCCTTTAAACGCGTGCCTTTAATAAACTAAAGGCCCTATAAAGGCTGACTTTAATGGACCTCTACATATTATGTCGCGTTCACCTTTTATGGGCATGTAACGGCAGTCGATAAAGACACTTACAAGAACCGCTAAAGGTTCCGATATGGCAGGTTAAAGGTACAAATGTGGCAAGCTAAATGTTCTTATATGGGGTGATAAAGATTCTATAGTGGTTAGTTAAATATTCTTTAATGGATAAGTAAAGTACCTATTATGTGGATTAAATGTGTTACCTATATATTTACTAGGTACGGATATTCCATAATAATTGAAATATTTTATCCCGACCGATATTTGACGGTAGGGAAAAAAATTCCCGATTATCGTGTAATATCCGACCTAATAAATATATACTTACCAAATTTAATCCACCATAATAGATAGGTACTTTACTATATAGATAACAGTCGGGACAAAAATTGAATGGAATGTCTCTAAAACTTTCAAAAAATTAAAAAATACAAAGGGTTTAATGTTTTATAAAATACATGTAATTCAAACATAATTATAACATAACATGTTTAATTAAAAAAAAACTTAACAAATATTATAAAATAAAATCAAATTTCTTTCAGTAAATAAAAAAAAATTAAAATATGAAAAATTAATAATTTCATTGATTTTTTTTCTCTCGATTTTTACGACCACCATCCCTGTCGATTGCTCCCCTTAAGCATGCTTTTATAGTATTTTCAATATCTTTTGTAGTGGCTATAACCTAGGTTATTAAATAGTACGACATTAATGTAAAAATTGTACAGGAAAAATACTTACTTGAAAAAGGTACTACCTAGTTGTTTAGTTCATTAATAATTAATTAATATATCTCAAAACCTATATTATTTTTCTATATGCATATGCATAATACCACTAACATGAGGCAATTCATTAGTAAATATGGTGTAACGCAAAGGAAAACATTTGGCACTGTAATGGTGTGTTACAGTTCCATTAACTTGATACTTATAATTGCCATATGTGGGCCTTTAATGTTAAATTATACATATCATTGCCTGAAAAGGGCCATTGCAAGACCTTACCACGACAGCCTTTGGTCTAAATTGACATTTATTAACGAAAAATTCCTGTAGAGGCCCAGTACAAGAACAGCTTGGATTAAAAATGCCATCATTGAACCATTAAACGCTGTAATGGGTCATTACATTACCAGACTTATGTGTTTGCTGGGTTTTCTCGAAATTATAGTGTTTTTTAAAGTATAAGCCACGCACGATGGTTTTGCAACGTTTTTACTGCATTTATTGAACAGCAATAACTATTTACAAGCCACGCACGGGGGTTATTAATTAAGTTTTTGTTGTACCCAATAACTATTTAAAATATGCCGGGCTGTGCTGTAGCAGACAGCACAAATATGAACGGAAAGTTTCCGTCGGAAACTCCCAACCTAACCTAACATTAAATATTTTACATTTCGTCACCCTAATATAACAAGGTTGTATGTTAAAAAAAACGAAAAATTTAAGTTTATGTTTTTACAGGATTATACGTGGCCTACGCTTCACATACCACTTAAAAACAATTCTATACAATGTATATTCTATGTATACATATATATAGAGCTATTTTTAAGTTGTATGTGAAGGGTGGATAACATAAAACCTTGTAGAAGCATAAACTCAAATTTTTTGGTTTTTTAACATACAACCTTGTTATATTAGGGTAACGATTTCCAAAAAATAAAGATCTGGCAGCAGTGGATTAATGCATGCAATGGAAAGAATAGCGGTCTAGCGTAAGTTAAGTTAATTTAAATAAAAAATATTTAAAAAAATAATAATAGGAAGGTAGGAAATTAATTGTTGCTTAAAATTACCCGCAAGCTTTTGGTTCGCAGATGACGTCACACGGTGGGAGAGAGATAGCTATAACATGCGCATCAGTATACCGGTTTTTGTGTATCGTGGTTACCACGTAATTTGTAAAATTTAATCGCGTCATGATGCAATTTTTCAGGTTGTTATAAACAATTTATAAACTAATTAAGTGTAAACAATATTACTGATAAAACATAGCAGTCAGGGACTTACAAAAAACATGGACAAGCTAAACATTTTAAAAATTTAAAAGTTATACAAAGAGTATTTGCTAATTTTGGATAAAAACTCAACAAAGCTGTAGGGTGTCTAGTACATAAATGAAATATTTTAATAACAAAAAAATGCGTAACTGTAACAATTTAATAAAACAACAATATTTTAATTAACAATTTTTACTACTAATTTATTACTAAATGTTTAAAGTGTCCTCCATTTACATTTAAACATTTTTATATTCTTACTTCTACATTAGACGTTGCTCTTCTTGACTAACTGACTGCTAAAAAATTTAGTCAGTAAACAAAAAGTTTATAACAACCTGAAAAATTGACGAAATTAAATTTTGAACAATGACAGATTACGTGCTAACCATAGATACCGTCAACTTACCCGTCACAGGTTTATTGATACAAAATAATATTTAAAGTTTTAAATTGTTAAATTGTTAAATATTTTTGAAATCATTAACTTTAGGTATAGGGAATAGGTTTTTTAATTTACTATTTGAATATGTAAAAACATAGCAAGTGTTACATTTGAAATAAAAAAGTTGGCCTAATTTGCCATGGAATCTTTTAAACAATGTTTTAAGATTCCAAAAATTCCAACCCCATATTTGCAAACCTGATAACAAAAACGTTATAGGCTATTTTTGATTGACACGCATTTCTTAAATTTTAACGAAAAAAAATTAATAATTAAATATTCACCTTAGGTATAGGACATGGTATAGTAATTTTACTCAGAATTTAATGTTGAATTTAAAAATGTAAAAATATATGGGGGTGTTGATCTCAATTCCGGTTAGGCCGGAAGTGTAATTTTGTTCAAAATATTTTAGAAAAAATGCATTTTAAACGCTTTTAAAATTTCAAATCGATATCTTTTTTCGTCCCCCAGAAACTACTAATGGACCACGAATGTGAAACACCCTGTATATATACAATTGTCCATCCGATCGACAATTGTCGATCCAATCGACAATTGTCGCTCAAAAAGCGGATGTAAAAGTCATTAGAAGACCTAAAAAACATTAAGTAGCCTATTCTAAATAAAATAATCTAAGTGCTTGTTCACAATGGACGTAACCATAAAAAAAACATAAGAAATACATAAAAAAATACATAAAGATACATAAGAAGCGTTCACAATGTGCATAGTACGTAATCTTTACGTTTATGTAACTCTTATGTAAAAATTATGGAGTACCGTAAAAATCACATAAAGTTCAAATAATTTAACTTTATGAAATATTTATGTAATTTTTTGGGAAAATTCGGTGACTTTTGGTTTGTTATGTTTTTATATTGGCAACTCTTGCGGTTCCTATAACCATTTGCTATGGAAAAGGTTTCGTCACCGGTAGACAAATACCTTTTCGTATGCTATGTTTAATCAATTTAGGGGACACTAGTTTTAGCAATTCCTCAAATAATGAGGCTGTCATTCTAGTATAAGTAAAAAACCATTCAGTTTCATGAAGTCCCATTTCAATAATTAGTCTTCGAAATCCATTTTTTCTCTATCTCTATTTATAGGACGAACCCACCAGCGTCTTGTTCGTTTTGGTTTTACCCTATCTTGGCGTTCTTGGCATCGTCGTCTTAGTAGTAACAATCATAGATAACAATAATAATTCTTCAGTCTCACTCATTTTAAAAACACAATTCACAAATTTTAATTTAAATTAAATTAAAATGACATTAGTTTGACATGCTCAACATGTCAATTTTTATGGTCATTGTGAACGCTCTTTGGGTTTTATGTAAATTTTATGGTTATGATTTATGATTTCATTATGTATCTTTTATGGTTATGTCCATTGTGAATCCACACTAATTTTATCAAAATAATAAATTCTGTTTACTTTTTAATGCACCTGCATTGCTAAAAAATTTGAACTAATACTTACATGGCATCTTTTTGCGTTTTCAAGGTTGTCGCAAAAGAATGATGGTCCCCAAGTGCAAGGATTTAGACCCAAAAGAGGAAGACCCTGAGGTGATCTTTTAGCTCTTGATTGGTTCCACACTTTTGTCTCGCAGTGTTGTGTAGCCTAGTCAAAATGTAATTAGTAATTACTTATTACGTATAAAGTTGTATAGTTCTATAAGTGGAAGTTTGCATTAACAAAAAAGCTTTTTTTTTATTAAAAATTAGAACTTAAGGTTGTTGTCGTGGTACAATATTGTCAAATTTTTTTAGATTATACGCACCGTAAAAGTATACTAGCTTGTAGCTAAGTGATTTATAATTTTATCGCAAGACTGTACCCTTGGAGACTTTACCTATACGTAATACTTTCACTTATTTTCATAAGTTTTAATCCGGCAACGTCGCTTATGCGCAACCAATAGATATGTTGGAAACTGAATCATTGTCATCAGTCTGTTTGAATTTACTGCGCAAATAATATCTATACTCGCGAACAGCGTTGCCAAGTTGTTTTTATCTGATTCACTAGTATACTTACAAATGGTTGAACTTTAAACGGTTATTTATAAACAATTGGACCAAATACTGTTAGTTTTTTGAAAGCTTCTGATAGTTAGTTTTTTTTTATAACTAAGAAACTGGTACAGAACTACAGAATACATGTTAATTATCCAATTTTTAATTGAATTTATCTAGGGTTATAGACGGTCAATCGACTTCAAATTTTAAGAATAATTGTATTGTCATGTCCTTAATAAGTAGGTATACAAAAATTTAAAATTTTCTGATGGTATGCCTACAGCACGACAACTACCTTAAGTTAAAAATACCATAATTACAATAACATTTATTATTTATTGTAAAATTCCCTCTGTAAAAATTATTTGAAATTCATTCAAATTTAAAAATCTTTGCTTTTGCGGTCAAGTATTGTTCCTTTTTCAGATTTAAGGAAGGTTCTACAAAATTCGCTGGTTGCTGGTAGTTGCTACCACAGAACAAACCGGATACCGGGTAGCTTAAGTTAGTTGCTAGTTAGTTAGTTAGTCGCTAAGACTTACGTAGAGCAATGTTGCCAAAACATCTACGTTCTTTAGTGAAACTTAATAGGCAACCAAATAATCATTAAAGTAACTAATTTAAATATCATACAGAGGGACAACAAGTATATTTCCTATTAGAAATTAATTTATTTTAATGATATTGTTTTAAATCTGACAATATTGTATATTGAGTTCTATCAATGAACAATTTTGAAAGTTGACAGCATAAAGCGCGATTCAAAAATTTCAGTTGGCGTTGGCGCTTTTTAAAAATATTTTAAATCGATGATATGTAAATTAGTAATATCGTTGGATTAAAATTTACTGCGCGAAAAGTAGGCAGAAGTTTTTATTCTGTCAGTTGTTAAATTAATTTTGTAAAATAAATCATTTTGCGAGTTACAATTATTTTCAATTAAATAGTCCACGGGCAGCAAGTTACTATATGAACGTGAAGAAGGCGCGTTCAAATATAAAGTGCATAAAGAACATTTAAATGAATGGAATAATAACATATCATTTATAAATTATGTTAAATCGATGATATATATTACCACAATGGATATATATCTGCCCCATACATGCCCCCACTTAATATGTGGCAGAGTTCTTCGTTAAAAGTTTTAAGAAGGTTTATATTCAGGAGCTTTAACTCTACATATGCGAATATATAGAAAAAGCGTCACTCGGAAGTAGCAGTGTATAAATGATATATAAATGAATTAAATTAAATATTATTGTTTCATTTATGGGGCAAAATTTGCCAAGTGTACCAGGTGAAAAAATTTTTGTCACCGATTTTGTTTAAACTTTACTTATTTGTTGTTCTTATAACGAAGAATCATAGCATAAAATTTTTTTGCTCTAGGATTGTTCATTCAAGAGTTATGGATTATTGAAATTTATCGATTTATCACTTTTTGGTGAAATCGCTTTTTATTTAAAAATTCATCTCTTTATTAAATATTTTAATTTAACCACCTCAAATGATTTTTTCCGTACTTTTCAATGGGCTATACCGTTCTTGCAAAAAAAAAATTGCAATTTTTTTTTGAAATTTTGCAATATTTTGCATTTTTTTAAACAAAGTGTATTTTTTATTTCTTTTTTTGAATAGCATAAAATCGAAGTTTATTATGTTAGCTTTGAATAAAAAAAAATTTAGAGTGGGCCCGACATGTAGAAGGGAAGTTTTTCATATTTAAATGCGTGCGGGTCTAGCCATCGAATAGCTACTACACTGCCGTATGCGTTTATACCTAGTAGATGCGAGTAAACGAATACAAAATGATAATTTAAAATGTAAAATTAGTATGGTAGGGCAAAAAATTGAAGAAAAATAACACCAACACTTTATTCTTTCTGTATTTTACTTTAGCCACAAAAATAAAAATTAACATTATTCTAGTAATATCCGCCAAAAATCCTCGGAATTACGAAATCTACAAATCATATTTTAATCTGTAATTAATTAAATTAAAAAAATCATATTTTAATCTGCCGATTGGCAACACAAATATTCTGACTGACCGTTACGGTTTAAAAAGTAAGTAATGTCCGTACGGCGAATGTTTAGAGCTCGTCATGACAGCAAAAACCGTTTATAGACATTATATATTATTAACGCCATTGACCTATTCAGCTTATAGGCAAGCCGTTACGGTTATAATAATAAATTTTTTATTTAATATCATCGATCCTCCTTGCGAAATCTATGTAGACCCATGCTTAAACAATTGGTGCAAAAAAATACAGTTAAAAAACTATATCTTGCGGCAGTGTAAATATTTAAAATATATCATTGACTAATCAAACATAATTTTACATTTTAAATTATCATTTTGTATTCGTTTACTCGCATCTACTAGGTACAAACGCATACGGCAGTGTAGTAGCTATTCGACGGCTAGACCCGCACGCATTCAAATATGAAAAACTTCCCTTCTACATGTCGGGCCCACTCTAAATTTTTTTTATTAAAAGGTAACATAATAAACTTCGATTTTATGCTATTTTAAAAAAAAATTAAAAAATACACATGGTTTAAAAGAATGCAAAATAATGCAAAATTTCAAAAAAAATTGCAATTATTTTTTGCAAAAACGGTATAGCCCATTGAAAAGTACAGAAAAAATCATTTAAGGTGGTTAAATTAAAATATTTAATAAAGAGATGAACAGAAGATATGAATTTTTAAATAAAAAGCGATTTCACCAAAAATTAATAAATCGATAAATTTCAATAATCCTAGAGCAAAAAATTTTTATGCTATGATTCTTCGTTATAAGAACAACAAATAAGTAAAGTTTAAACAAAATCGGTGACAAAAATTTTTTCACCTGGTACACTTGGCAAATTTTGCCTCTTATACAGCTTGTTTAGTTTTCCCTGGGACGACACCAACTTTCTTATTTTTAATAGTTCAATGATTTTTTTCAGCAGGGAGCACAAACAATAATTATTATTTTAAAACCATGTTTATTATTAACCTTTTCATATAAAAGCTTTTATTGTTTGAAGTAACATTTAACTGTTAAATTGGAGGAGGCAATTTTTCTTCCTTAATAACTTAGAAGTTGTGGTTTTAGACAACCTATATTCGTCAGACATAAGGCCGTCGCGGCGTTTTACAAGCATTATTTGTTACTGCGAAAACCGAAATCGGTAGGTACATGTAGACATTCTTCGGTGGATGTCGACATCATCAAGTATGTTTTTAATTTAAACTGTTTCTTACCTGGCACTTTTCTGCAGTTTCCCCATTTTGGCACCAATATGTAGGGCCTCTGGTACATACATTTGACCCTATTAACTCTGGTGAACATTTTCCCATGATCTGGCAAATTTTAGAGGCTTCTTTTGTGTAATGAGAAATGTTATCCAATATTTCTGATCCAAAGTTTTCAATCAATTGTTGGCACTAAGAATAATAAAATTATTAACATAAGGGTTTCTTTAATTTATTAAATAGTCCAGTCAAACTGTACGAAAATAGGCACAAGGTTTGCAAACGGTAATGGCTATTTTTGACGTGGCATATTTTAATTAGACTTGTCTCTAAATATGAAGATGGCGGCCACCCTTGCAAGTTTAATAAAGGGAAGAAAAGAGGCCAAGGCCAAGGCATCCACTACTTACCCTTAAAGGATGAAAAAGTTTGCATTTAATATGAATGAAGTTTAACGTTTGACTGGACTAAAATACTAATAACTAAAAAAAACAGACTAGACTCATATCATATTTTTGGGCAATTACTAGTCCCTAGAAAAGCATAAAAAGTTTACTTTGTAATAGGTACCATTACTATTGGTTTATACAGAGAATCCTAAAAATACTTGTACACAAAGTAAATCACACAGGCCCACAAAAAAACAAGTAGTCCCCTTGTGTTATTTTTCTCTGAAAAAGTTTTAATAAGTAAAAGTAAGAATTTTGTCTTACTTTCTCTTAAAAACTCCAAAGTCTATTCAAGTCCAAGCTGGACTAAATGTAAACACAATCCTCCGAATCGACCAATAAGACGTCACAATCCGAGTCACACTATCAGAATCGACCAATAGAAACGAGTTATCACGCGTCTGGGCGTTTTTGTTTAGTCCAGCTTGGATTTGAATAGACTTTAAATAAGTCAGACTAATAGCAAGATTTGGGAGTCTTCTGGAAGTGTTAATAAGATTTAATAACACTTTAGGAATTAAAATAAATATCCGGCATTATTCAGAGATGGTGTATTTGGTTATTTCAAAAGAAAAGTATTTATATACACTGATTTTTTTATATGGCTTATAAAAACACGAAAGCAATGTTTACAATATAAGTAAGCAACGTTTACTTCAATTTATTACAATAAAACAGTTAACTGAGACATACGTTTGGTTTGTCTACATACATATCCCTTATTGATTACATAAGGTATAATAACTAGAGAATTCTTCGCAATTCATAGACATGATATTTTCGACAGTTAAACTCCTAGGACCAGGTCCAGGGTTGAACTCATAACACAAATATGGTTGATCTTCGAGCTGCTGTCATTGTGTTTACGTACAGTGTTGCCATTAAAGTTTCTGACCATAAATTACAAAATACTAAAAAAACTGGTTATATTTTAAATTTACTAGCGCATTCACCTTGTTTTGAAAAATAAATTAAATTAACTTAAATTGTTATTTAAGTCAATAAAAATAAATATACCTACAATATTATTTACTGAAAATTTCTTTAGTTATTATTTTAATCGAAATTTGCAAATTACCTGATTTTACCCGCTTAAAAGTTTTACCCGCAAGCATTACGAAAATACCCGATTTTCGAGAAAAATACTCTAATTGGCCAGCTGAGAAAATCGATATTGCGTCTAGAACACATATATTTTAGAACAATTGTTTGGATCAATGGTTAAATAAATATTAGCGTATATAAAAAGAAACTAATTAAAATAAAACGTACAGTGACAACAATGAAAGCAAGTCAAGCGCATCGTATGTAAAAAATTATAATTGTTATAATTATTACACCTTACATATGTTGTTATTATATAGGTAATTATGCAATAAACTTGGCTTATAATAGAAAAAATGTTAATAAATACTTTTCCATGTGTTTTATCCCACTGGGATATTGCTGCAATGTTCGCCGGCTTTACAAATAAAATATTTCCTGTGCTACTTGCATTAACATAAATGAAATGTTACATTTGAAATATTGCATATAATAATTTCCAACAACCTTAAATTTTAAACATTATTTAAAGATTCACATGGAAAGTTTTTACAATGTTATATTTGTAACATTTAGTATAAAATGTTGCATAAAAGTTTTTAAACATTACAATTATAATATTGCAGACATAACTTTTTTTCAATGTTTCAATTGAAATATTAACACAAGTTTCAAATGAAAAATGTTTGCAACTTTACTTTAAATATACAATAGAAACATTTATTTTGGAATGTTTAGGAATATTTTTAAAACATTGCAATTATTATATTACATTGATAAGTTTTGGGCAATGTTTCATCCGAAATATTACATTAAGATGATTTTTGCAATGTTACTTTATATAAGCAATATAAATATTTAATTTGCAAGATTTTTAGAACATTGCAATTATAATATTACATTGATAAGTTTTGGGCAACCCAGATAACATTCGTGAATGCACATTAAACTCACACCGGGCGCACGCCGTGAATCTTCAAAATTGAATGCATCGTGAATTCACCGTGAGTTCACAGATAACATTTGTAATGCACATTTAATTCACATAGGGCGCACGCCGTGAATCTTTAAAAATGAATTCATCGTGAATTCACTGTGAGTTCCCAGATAATATTATTAATGCACATATAATTCATGCCGGGCGCACGCCCTGAATCTTTAAAAATGAATGCATTGTGAATCCACTGTGAGTTTCCAAATTACATTCCTGAATGCACATTAAACTCCTACCGGGCGCACGCCGTGAATCTTCAAAATTGAATGCATCGTGAATTCACCGTGAGTTCACAAATAACATTTGTAATGCACATTTAATTCACATAGGGCGCACGCCGTGAATCTTTAAAAATGAATTCATCGTGAATTCACTGTGAGTTCCCAGATAATATTCTTAATGCACATATAATTCATGCCGGGCGCACGCCCTGAATCTTTAAAAATGAATGCATTGTGAATCCACAGTGAGTTTCCAAATTACATTCCTGAATGCACATTAAACTCCTACCGGGCGCACGCCGTGAATCTTCAAAATTGAATGCATCGTGAATTCACCGTGAGTTCACAGATAACATTTGTAATGCACATTTAATTCACATAGGGCGCACGCCGTGAATCTTTAAAAATTAACTAATCGTGAATTCACCGTAAGTTCACAGATAAGGGGTCATCCATTAATTACGTGAGGCAAATTTGGCGATTTTTCGACTCCCCCCTCGCCTTGGGAAAATGCATTGTTTTAATGTAAATAAGTTAATCTGTGATTGATTCCATTAGATTTATTAAAAAAAACAATTGTTATAATTGTTTACTTAATTTAACCCAGTTTTCTCGCCATTTTACACTGTTTAATTTTTTTCAAAAATTACGTGATATTTGCCGAGACCACCCTCCCCCCCTAAACACATCACGTAATTAATGGATGCCCCCTAACATTTATTATGCACATTTAATTCACACCGGACGCACGCCGTGAATACAGACCTGTTAGCACGTTTAATTAAAGATCTTCAAATTTATTTTGATAGGTTAGCTATACCTCTGTTTGATAGGGAAGGTATACCTACCCTATCAAAATAAATTTGAAGACCGAATTCGAAATAAGAAAAAGAAAACATAACATTAAAGGAATATTAATTAAAGATTTTTATTAAATATTAAACGGAAAATAAAAAAGTACATTTTTTAATTAATATCAGTTATTAATATTTAATATACCTATAGGTAATAATAATTATATATAATAATTGCAAAACCAAATACGCGGGCACTCGTGCGCATGCGCCTATGGCCGTCACATTTCAACTAAATGCAGGGTTGCCGCTTGCAGGTATTTGACCTGAAAATCGCGTATTTCATCATGCTTGCAAGTAAAATATTGAAGCAGGTATTTTATAAATTTTACTTTTCAAAGAAATTTTCAGTAAATAATATTGTATAACTACTAACTAAACATAATTCTTTAATTCTATCCTTTTATTTTTCTCTTAATTTATTCAAAATTTAATTCACTTTTCCAAATTGAGCAAATGTACTAGAAATTTTTACTCGTGTGGGTAATTTCTAGTATTTTGTAATTTTTGGTCGGGAACTTTCACGAAAATCATCCGGCTGCAATCCGGCAACACTGCAGCGTTAGTGTGCGTACGCAGCTAAGAGCCACGAGGTTTTCTATAGAATACCATATATGGTAAACATCTAGCTAGATATCCTGTATACCGGTAAAACGTTCAGTTCATATCCTTTTTCTATGGTTCAGAGATAAACGTTCAGTTTCAAGGTGTATGTATCTTGGTTCAGTTTTTCAGTTTTATAATATATAGGTATTCACTTCATAAATACTTAAGTTGCTAGCCAGGAATTCCAAAGGTAAGTTTGACATTTTTATATTTTAGCATGATCAAATTTAAGATACGAATTTTATTGTATATATACTATAGTAGATCAGTGCACTGATAATAATTGTTACAATTATTGCAAAAACAACAAAAACAATGAATAACCATATGGTTATAACGCTTTATTGTAGTTATATTTTTTTATAAAGTTTTTATTCATTGTTTTTGTTTTTGAGTCAGATCACATCAAGTGGACCTCCCATTTTCCACTTGGTAATAGAATTTAAATTTTAATACCTACATCAATCGTTAGTAGTCTTTAGTAACAATATTTCCTTAAAATATATTTTTTTTATTTTAATTTTAACAGTTTTTTTGTAGCAAAGATTTTTCTCACTTTTAATTAAAAAATTAATTGTGAAAAAACTGTTAAAAGTTTCGTAGTGAAATTTTCAGGACTTTTTTTTTTAAATTTTTTTATACTTTTTTTGATCATTGAAATATACAATTCAAATTTTTGATAAAGTCTCTATCAAATAATAAAGTTTTTTTCATGGTTACATATACTGGATATAAAAGTTTCATATCCTGAAAAAAAAATTTCACTGCCCGGCATTTCTTTAAACATTATTATTTTTTTACTGCAAGGATCCGCGCCTCATATGAGTCGAAGCCGCGCTCGGCTGAATTGGTTTGAATGATTTGTTTTTATTTGAATTCAAAATATGACATCCATTTTTATTAGTAAATATACAGTCGACAAATACTTTACAATTTTTTAATCAATAAAATAAATGAATTAATTAATTAATACAGAATATTTTTATTAGCTATCGCAAGACTTTTCTTTATACACAAAAACAAATATTTTTTTTTTGTTCTAAGCGTTTTTTAAATAATATTTATTAAATTTTATAAAATGAGTCTTGTAAATAAATGCTTTAATCCATTAATAATGTTATAATTTATATATTTTTTAAGGACCAAAAAGAAATTAAAATAAGGGAAAAAAATGATGAGTTATTTGACTCATTTGATGATGTGTCCAGTGATGAATCAGTAAGTATACTTATCTGTAGACTGTAGATGTAATTTCATATATGTGATACATAATATATATTATAATAAAATATTATACAGTATTATACTCATGTGTATGCATTAATTAGTATTATTGATGTTATAATTCATATTTTTTTTAAGGTTAAAGAGGACATTGAAACCTCTGAGGTTGATTCGGAATAAACTTTACAACATAACACTTTGTGTTTTATTTCAGTATACTATTGTACCTCAAGTTTAATTATACAAAGTTTATACAAAAGTGCTCTTTTAGTTCCACCCTTACTTCTTAAGAATTCCCATAAGCCAACTGAATGGCTTGTGCCGGACTGCGGGTTTAAAGTCCCCTTCGAAACTAATACACAATAGGACAAACACAAATAAACAGCCATAACCCTGGTGGGATTCGAACCCACGACCTCCGGCTTGTAGTCAGCAGCACTAACCACTAGACCACCGTCGGCGTGGATGGCATAATTGTCTAAAAAAAAAAAATATTCTCCAATTGGACATAAATCACATCTTAAGTCAAATGAAAAATGTTAAATAAATTTATTTAACATTTTTCATTTGACTTTATTTACAAATATAACAAAATCTGTTATTTTAAAAAATAACACGTTTTATTTTGTGTTCCAATTTAAAATTAAGTGCAAAAAAAAGTATACGCACGAAATTCACCGTAAATACGCACGCGAAGATGCGCCCTCCCCTTGAATTCACCGTAAATGCACAAGTGAAGCTCGAAGTGAGTGCGCATGCATGCTAAAATTCGCGCGAAAAAATTGAAATTATGGTGAATACACATTTTTTGTTCAGAAAACTTATTTTACTATATAGGGGAAAATATGTTTTCTGAACATGCACCCTTATTTCATTTTTTCGCGCGAATTTAGAACACGCATGCATTTACGGTGAATTTAAGGGACGGACGCATCTTCACGTGTGCATTCACGGTGAATTCATGTGTGCATTTAAGGGGCGGACGCATCTTCACGTGTGCATTCACGGTGAATTCAATGGGCGGATATATCTTCACGTGTGCATTCACGGTGAATTCCAGGGGCGGACGCATCTTTTAGCAACCGTGAATTCACGCGTGAAGCAATATTTTTCACCGTGCATTCACGGTGAACTCACGAATGTTATCTGGGAATGTTTCATCCTAAATATTACATTAAGATGATTTTTGAAATGTTGCTTTATATAAACAATATAAACATTTAATTTGCAAGATTTTTGGAACATTGTAACTATAATATTACATTTATATTTATAACTTTAGTTTTGGACTATGTTTCATCCGAAATATTGCATTAAGATAATTTTTGCAATGTTGTTTGCATACTGACTTGCCGATGCATCTCGCCGCTGTCTTGGTCATTTATATCTTTATAAGTGAACATTGCCGAGCTTGATGCGTGTCTCCCGTCACCGACTGCCTGACACTGATGAGACCAAACAGGTCGAAACAGTCTGTTATTTATATATAATAGGCCTATAGCTTACGGATAAATAATTATAATTAATTATTATAATAATAATTCATATTAATTTAATTGCAATGTTCCTGTAATGTTGCAGGAACCTTTCATTAACAAAAATAACATTTAGTAACATTGCAATTAATAAATTTAAGCAACATTTTATTTGTAAATGTAATGTTTCTGAACCATAAGACTTTGTTGCAATGTTCCTGCAACATTGCCACAAGGTTTTTTGTAACATTATACCTATCAAATGTAATGTTGCAGGAACCTTACATTAACAAAAATAACATTTAGTAACATTGCAATTAATACATTTAAGCAACATTTTATTTGTAAATGTAATGTTCCTGAGCCGGACATAAGGTTTTGTTGCAATGTTCCTGCAACATTGCCACAAGGATTTTTGTAACATTACATCTAACAAATGTAACGTTCAGTAACATTGTAGAAATATTATTTTTACCAGTGGGATTTTACAATAACCAAAATCTCTGAATTATTCCGGATATTTATTTTTATCGCTATAACTACCATTTCTACTAAAAGTCTTATTAGGTCTTCTTAACACTATCAGAAGACTCCCAAATCTTGCTATTATTCTGACTTACTAAGACTTATTCAGACTTATTCTGAATTTTTCCGACTTAATAAGTCTTATTAAGAGTTTTTATAAGAAAGTAACACTTTCAAGTCTTATTTTTACTTATTAAGGAAGGCTTTTTATTTAAATTATTTTTTTTTTTTGTAAAACGCATAATAAAAAAGTTTTTTTTATTGGCAACCCGATCCGGGGGATAAACTGAGTTCTGATTCAGTTTTAGCACTGTTTTTTGTAGGCCTGTGTTATTACTAATAACTTATTAGCAATAGTGATCTTACATTCCTTGAGTTAAAATAATTTTACCCACCTTACCCCATGGGTCACTTTTTCCTCGAATTAGTAAAAACCTTTTTTTCTGAAGAAATCTTCAGAACGCATTTTTAGGGTTCCGTACATTCAATGTACGAGCCTTAATCCTAATTAGGATCACTCTCGTTTTTCATAGATTTTTTTCTCCGAATGTACTGGACGAAAATAGTTTCAACTTGGTACACATAGAGTTAGGGGCCGTTCAAAAATTACATTACGCTGTTAGGGGTGAAAGGAGATCCTCGAAAACGTAACAAAATATGACATAAGGGGGAGGGGGGTTACACAAACTGTTACGTAACAGTTTATATAACCTCCTTATGTCGTTGTTTCGTTTTTTTCCAAAAATCGCAATTTTTTAAACTTGCCGATAATTTGGTGTAACATACTGAACTATATTTTATTTTAACATTGCAGTGCAAACTTTGTTTTATTTTAAAGTCGGTTTTATATGCGAAATGCGAATTGCAAAATACGAATACTCCCATTTCGCAACTCATATAGATGCGAAATATTTTAGGGACATTGTTTTCTCACTAGGAGATATTTTCCATGTTATTTTAGGTACTATAATAGTAAAGTTACTTAAAAAAACTTTAAACAGTTTAAATTAAACAAAACAAATACTACGATACAAACGAAATAAACATAAATGGCGTAGGTACCTACGTATGATAAGCAATTATTGCATTAATGTCGAAACGTCAAAACGCTTTTACCGCCAAATCAAATGGACCGATGCACTGTGGGCCCTATGCCCAAACTAGGGTCATTATTGAAAATGTAGGGTCATTAATGTAGGGTCATTTTCAATAATTATTGAAAATGTATAATTTGCCACTATTGTATTATTAAAAACATATTCAAACTTGTTAAAACATAATTGCTTTTTGAAAATACTCTACGAAAACTTTTTTATAAATGCCCAATGTCAGATCTTTAAAAGAAAGTAATGCAATCGTTTTAATTAAAACTACGATTTTTGCGAATTTTTTTATAGCTTAGAGGGCCGTGAAAAGCAAAAGTCGCCTTAAACATTTCATAACTGACATTAGACCTGTCAATTTGTTGTGTTGGGCACATAAAATTATAGAAAATTCGTGTTTTTTGTTTGTTTTTGGCAAGAACTGATAAGGTAATTACCATGAATATTTAATTTTTTAAGTTTTGCAGAGTAAAAAAATAGGAAGGGGAATCGCGAAACTTATCCCAGTCGTAACGGACGGGACTATTACAAAGTCCCGTCCGTTACGCTTTAAATTATTAGTTTTTAAGGAATTAAACAGTCAACCACGATACCTAATTTTGCCAAATAAAAACCTTGTTAAACAGCTTTAGTTTAGAACTATTTATAAAAATTTGACATTGGTAATATAATAGAAAAATATTATTTTGTAAATAAAAACACGGCAACTGTCCTATCCGTTACGCGTGGAATGGCTCTGAAGTATTTTGTGTTACCTTGAATCGTTTTTCAAATTTTTTGAATTACAATCTTAGCAACGAAAATATGATTTTTTTCCAAAAGAGTATACATTTAAGGCTTTTTTGTAGGCAATACACTCAGTTTTTTTAGGAACAAGAAGATAAGATGGTGAAAGATTGTTCCTTAAATAATTCTGAACAAGCGACAAGCAACAAACTTCCATTATTTTCAGAGGGCCTTTTTGTGAAACTTTCCAAAAACTAAACCTAAACCGATATTTACGTTCGTAATATGTTTTCTTCGTAATTTTGACCTCCTGATTGTGATTCTGTTGTCAAATTTAAGTTTCATATTAAACCAAAATCACTAAGAATCAAGATTCGAAAACAATTCCCGGCTGTTAAATGTCTCAATAAAATCCGATTGCTGGTTTTTACTGTGTTTTGCATCTTTAGTTCGTTATTATCATGTCGCTGAATGATCAAATCGAGGATCAAATGATGAAAATTAGTTCTTGAAAAACATTCAAAACGCATTATGGGGATATTCTTGATTTTTTCAGTTTGCTTGTGTTTTTCCAAATTTCGAAGTTTTTTTTTGCCTAAGTTATACCTACCTACCTACATACCTATCCCTATCTTACCCAGGTTACTTTTATCCTTCCTTTAAATGATTAAAATGCCAATGCCAGAGTTTGCTGCAGCTACGGGAATCAACATCTCCAAATTAACGGTTCGCAGAAGATTGCGTGAAACGGGGTGGAATGACGATGAATGGAAAGAGTGAATGCTGAGAGATTTAGAGATTTGGTTGTTATTGATATCGTGGTCTCTTATGCTCAAAATTTTGCCAATAATTGGTGTTGGTGGACGACAATGCCCGTCCGCACGGAGCCAATATCGTAAATCAATAATTAAGGGACCACCATATTGAGAAAATGAATTGGCCACATTTGTCTCCGGATATGAATCCTATTGAGCATGTGTGGGGCAGGACGAAATTGAAGATGAAATAGAAGGAAGGACGCATGGAAAATTTGGATGAATTGGTAAATGCTATTCAGGAAGAATGGGGTACCCCAGGAATTTCTAAGGACCTTGGTCGAGGGAATGCCCAGGAGGGTTAATGAATTATTACGGGTTAGGGGAGGGCCAGCGAAATATTGAAAGTTATTATTGTTATTGTTTGTTACATTTTTCAGTTGACCCTTGTGGAAATTTTTCTCTGAGAAAGTCTTACTTTCTCTGAAAAAGTCTGAATAATACTTATTAAGTCGGAAAAAGTCAGAATAAGACTTATTAAGTCGGAAAAAGTCTGAATAAGTCTTATTAAGTCAGACTAATAGCAAGATTTGGGAGTCTTCTGGAAGAGTTAATAAGACTTTTTAAGACTTAATAAGACTTTTAGTAGAGAAATGGTAGGTACCTACGGAGATAAAAATAAATATCCGAAATAATTCATAGAGGTTGTATTTGGTTATCGTAAAATAAAACACATAGAAAAGTATTTATTAACATTTTTGCTGTTGTTATAAGCCAAGTTTATTGCATAATTACCTATATAATAACATAGGTAAGATGTAATAATTAGGTACTTATAACAATTATAATTTTATACATACGATGCGCTTGACATGCATGCTTCCACCATAGAAAAAGGAGTTGCCACTGTACGTTTTATTTTAATAGTTTCTTTTGATACACGCAAATATTTACCTATCTAAACATTGTTACAAACAATAGACATAAGACGTAATATCGAGAGACCAGCTTAGCTAGCTGACCAATTAGAGCACAGCTGACCTGTCAGTGGGACACAGTGTTGCCGTTTGCAAGTATTTTACTCGAAAATCGGGTATTTTCATAATATTTGCGGGTGATTTGCAAATTTCTATCAAAATAATAATAAAAGAAATTTTCAGTAAATAATATTGTATATTTACTAAATATGCACAATTATTTTATTCTATCTTGTTACATTTTTATTATTATTTTAGTATTTTGTAATTTATGGTCAGGAACTTTTATGGCAACACTGTACGTAAACACGAAGATCAACCATGATACAAAGATGAATGAAACACGAAGATCAACCATATTTGTCTTATGAGTCTATCGAAAATATCATGTCTATAGACTTAATATCAATTAATATTAACTCCTTTTTCTATGTTGGAAACAATGAAAGCATGTTAAGCGCATCGTATGTATAACATTATAATTGTTATAATTATTACACCTTACCTATAGGTAATATATGTTAGTATATAGGTAATTATGCAATAAACTTGGCTTATAACAACAGCAAAAATGTTAATAAATACTTGTCTATGTGTTTTATTTTACGATAACCAAATACAACCTCTATGAATTATTTCGGATATTTATTTTTATCGCCATAGGTACCTACCATTTCTCTACTAAAAGTCTTATTAAGTCTTAAAAAGTCTTATTAACTCTTCCAGAAGACTCCCAAATCTTGCTATTAGTCTGACTTAATAAGACTTATTCAGACTTTTTCCGACTTAATAAGTCTTATTCTGACTTTTTCCGACTTAATAAGTATTATTCAGACTTTTTCAGAGAAAGTAAGACTTTCTCAGAGAAAAATTTCCACAAGGGGAATGTTGAATTCATAACTTAAGTTATAAATTATGATTATATCTACGCTTAAAATTTTCAAAAATAAAATAAATTTTTTTATTTAACTTTATTACCAATTAGGTAGGTACTTATCAATGATGATATCACTACTGCGCAATGTAAATGAAAGTTATGTAACATTATCCTAACCACTCAAACAAATTGAAGTAATTTCTCCCAAAAAATGAATCCCCAAATGGCATTTTCATCATAAATATGCAAGAAACACGCCAGCAATCGGATTTTATTAAGACATTTAACAGCAGGGAATTGTTTTCGAATTTTGATTCTTGGTGATTATGGTTTTATCTGAAAATTAAATTTGACAACTGAATCACAATCAGGAGGTCAAAATTATAAAGAAAACAAGTCACGAACGTAAATATGGGTTCAGGTTTAGTTTTCGCAAATTTTCACCACAATGTCATTTTGAAAAAGTGGTCTTTGCTTAGGCCCCTCTGAAAATAATGGAAGTTTATTGCTTGTCGCTTGTTCAGAATTATTCAAGGAATAATCTTTCACCATCTTATTTTCTTGTTCTTAAAAAGACTGAGTGTATTAATAGGCAATTGCCTACCAAAAAGCCTTAAATGTACTCTTTTGGAAAAAAATCATATTTTCGTTGCTAAGATTCCAATTCGAAAAATTTGAAAAACTTTTCACCGTTTTACATATCACCCTGTATATCACAATTTACTTGAAGAACCGTGGGCTTAATATCTATAGCATGAATTGCCAGAGGATGGGGTTAGCTGACATCATGGACCAAAATAAAATTGTTCAAGAAACAAAAGTTAGGTCGTTTTGAAAAAGGACGAACTTTTTGGTCGCGACACATTGAGTGGTGCGCAGTTTAGTTTCAAATACCTAGTTCTGTATAAAAGATTATTTATTTATTAAATAAGCTATTGATTGGTGTAAATAACTTGGACCGCAACTAAGTCGGTTTCAATGTAATCTTAAAAAAATCTTCGCGCTTCACACTGATTTACGTTAATAAGTGTACCCTACTTTAAGACATGTGTGTTATGAAAAGTGTATAGTACCAATTTTTATCTAAAAAAAGATTTAACTAAAAGAATTAGGTGTTTTCATAATCTTTACACAAAGTTTTGCTTTGTAATTTAGATCATTAAATTAATTTCTTTAATTTCTTTCGTTTGATGAGAAAAATTAACTAATTTTTAATTTTTTTTTAATATTGTTTTATATTAGAAAAAACTTTGTTTAATATAATTTGATGATAAAATTAATTTAAGTTGGTATAAATATCATGCAATACAACATGTGTACCAAACTCGATTGAATCCTTAAAAAATATGAAAAATTTATGAAAACATTGAAAAAATATATCAAGGAAAATTTATAATTATTACTCTGTTATTCAATTTATATTCTATCTATTTTATAGATTACTCTACGTTAAGAGCTATTACAAGTTGATTTGTAGTTTTAATTTAATATTAAATAAATAAAATGTACCTTGTATTTGAAATTGAAAGATGATTTTTACTAAATTTACCTGATACAAATTTAAAGGAAGTATTTAAAAACAATTGTTTAGGTATACTTACATAATAAAGGTATACATGTATGTAAGCTATTTTTATCTTAATATTATTTTTTTTTAATTTGAGATCAGATCTATTTGGGGAAATTTGAGTACTTAAAATTTACATTTTTTTTTAAATTTTAACATACTTTGCCATACTTCAATACAATGTAATACATATGTATGTAAACAAATTTTCAATTAATTCGTACATGTAATTCTATTTTGGCAGACTTTTCATGCCTTATAAACCACAGTGCAGCCCTCTGTCACCCCTAATTAAGATTATAGTGGTGCAATTCATAATTCACTTAATTTTATAGTCAAATTTTAAAATTTATTAAAAAAATCTGAAAATTACAGATTTCTTACCATTAAATTTGTATTATTCTTTTAACTAAAATTTAAGAATATATCATCAAAAGTTACCTTTACAAAAATTAAAATATGAGAACATAATGCTATTGGCAAGACAATACGTTCCCAAGAATGATTTACCTTTTTATGAAAATCTAACATTTGACCAAGCTGATGATAATGGTGAAGTCGAATGTACTAACGATGATGAAAATGGATAAATATAATCATATTACTAAAAAATATATGTAATAAATCAACTGAAAATTGTTTCTAAAATAAATAAACTGAAAAATGTTTCTAGAATGTATTTTGGTCTAAAAAGGGCATATCTAAGAAAATTAAGTTTTGAGATTTTGCTTATTATTTAAATGTTTCTTTTCCAAATTTAATTCTTATATTATTAGGAAACTTTTGTAAGTTTGGCTTCTGTGTTTTTTAATGATGAAAATAAGCTCTTATACAGTAGGTCGTATGTAGGATTTAGGCCCTAAAAAGTGTTATTTAGGACCTAGAGTTTAGAAGAACAGTACATAGCCCGTTATTTTTCACAAAAATCATATTGTTTTTAATTTTTTTATAACTACTTATTTAAAAAAATACTTCAACGATTAACAAAAAAAAATTAATTTATTGAAATAAAAACATTTTTTTTAATTCTTTGTCCTTGAAAATATGTAAAAATGCGAAAAAAAAGGTTACTCTCGATTATTCGTCATATCCTACAGAACCTGTTGAACAAACTTCATCTGTTTCGTCTTGATCATTAATTGGTTTTAAATTCATATAAAAAATCGACTATTGGAATGAATGTAACACAACAGACTGTTAATATCATCCAGTTGTGTAATTTTTTCTAATTTTGGCAATGCTTCACCTGATGGTTGTTCTTTTGTCTTTTTCAATATTACCCACACTTTAAATTCTTTTTCAGAAAGCTTTGCTTTTAAAAAATTCTTCCTGGATGATCCTTGATATATCTAAAATATTTTGCTTTCAAGCATTTTCCAGATGTTTTTTTATAGTAACGCAGAAAATAATTCAAGCCGCTCTGAAAAGAACTAATAAATCATACAGCCTAAAAGCACATAGTCCAATTTTTAAGGGAATATTAATAACTTATGCCCATTTAAGTTTTTAAACTTCACCACTTTAGTTAGATAAGACCAACAAAAAATTGTTTTAAATGAACATAGGACTTTTATACATTATAATCTTTGCACTTAGGTCCTTTTTACATTGAAATTTTCATAGAATAAGCGGTTTATTCACTATTTTCATTAAAAAAAGCAATATTTATTTTGTTAGATGGGCCCAACAACTCATTTTTAACGAATTTCCACTTGCCCTTTTTCGACCAAGCCACAGACTATATCTAAGATCAACACCAAGAAAATTTAAAGCCACTTTTCTTTTTTGAACATATGACATCTGTTAAATTTCAACGGATTTAACCTCACTTTTTTCAATTTATAATAAAGCTAACTTCAGTTTGTGACTAAAATGCCCAAAAGCCACTATTGCTTATTTCAGCCCGTGACTAAAACGTCATAAAGTCATAGCTTGTCAATGTAAGAGTAGATAATATTATATTATGTATCAAGTTTGATAAACGCCATTTTATACACGAATTTAATTTAGGCACGAGCGAGCTTGCGAGCGAGTTCTTAAATTAATGAGTGTATAGAAAAGTTTATAAACGAGGTGCATACTATACTTTTTCTACGATAAATACTTATTATTATCTTAAAATGATTTAAATCAAAATTTTTTATAGAGCTCCATCTATGACACAATAGGGGAATCTGTGTGTCACCGTCAAATGTCATTTTTTTATTTTATTAACACAGATTATAAAGGTTATAAATCGAAATGTATTTCTTGAGTTTTTTACAGTGAAAGTAAAGAAAATGTTTTATGAGCACTTTACAGTGGAGTCCGTGCCCAAATTTAAGTTATAGTTTACAAGAAAGGCACTTTATTTTAACGATTGTATGACATTTGACAACTGTCAACTAACTTAAAACTAACTTCAGCCCGTGACTAAAAACCTGTTGCTAACTTCAGCCCGTGACTAAAACGCCGTAAAGCCACAACTTGTCAATGTGTATTTAAAAGGTCACTTAGCGTCATGGAAACATGTACGATAATGGTGGTTTTTAAGGTGGGAGTAGAAAAAGATATTTAAATTAATAATTTTAAAATGCATAGGTATACCTACCTAACTATAGTTTAAGATATTAAAAAAATATAAGAAAATAAAACATTAAAAACATATGAGATTCCAATAAGTTTTATTATAATTAACATGGAACTACAAATATCACAGTTATTTTCACATTATGTTTTATCTCTTCCTAATGGTGAATCTCGCTTGTCTTAAACCCCTTATTTTAACTGTGACTGTTTAAACACTTAAAAAATTAAAAAATTACTTTGGTCTAAATGGTAGAAGTCTTTATTTTTAATATTAAATCGAAATGGTTTAACCTAAAATAAAGAAAATTTTAAAATCATGTTGTTTTTCTATTAAATTGAAATTACTCACACTAAACACTAATTTCTTATGTTAATCTAATTTAAAAATGGTCGATAGACTTTAGCTGAGCAGAGCTGAATCTGATGGCAAATCCATTTTGGATGAATAGAAGGATTTAAAAGAAGATCAAATATTAATTTCCCATCCTTATCAATAATATCCTTGCACTAAAAAAAATATATATTAATAAATATTAAATGGCTATGGTTAATTAAATAGAAAGGTGATTATTATTTATACAGTATGAGAAGAAAATCCTTATCCAACTAATAACTAAATATACTAGATGAATTAATAAAACTATTAGTTATTAAGGTATGTCTTTAAAATTTAATATACGATTTTTTTAGGCATCAGACATTCACAAATAATTTCATATTTTTTCACATCCCAGATTTAAAGAAAATAATTTTACAAGTTACATTTGGTTTTATATGCCACAGTGTATTTTGTATCTCAAGAGCTTGCTCATGAGATTTTCATAAAAAATGTAATAATCAATTTTTAAGCTATCAACATGATTCTATTTGTTTTGTTGATTTTGAAAACGAATTTTTAAAATAATCTATGGGAAATAACACTCCTGCACTGGTTAGCCCAGTCATTCTAGTATTTCAATTGGAACAAAACAATAAGTTATTATAACAGATAAATTTCGACGCAGTTTCGAAAAACCCTTTCAGAGTAACCCGAAATTGCAAAATTGTAACAAATTAGGTGGCTGCTTTTTCCGCCATCTTTGTTTTTGTCAAATAACTCACTATTCTTTTAACTCACGTAAAAACTTACAAAAGCAAACTTGTAGAAAATAAAATTACCTGCAATTTATATTTAAAAAAGTTAAAAAAAAATCGTCCGAGTTATTAAGTTGAAAATAAGTTATGCTACATTTTTCTGTGTTTTTCAAACCGCTCGCTAAGCGTGCTTGAATAGCTTAACGCCCGTTTCGCGACACCTCAAACTTTGTCGCGTCCCTGAGAACGAAAGATTGTTCCTACGCCTAAATTGTTTAAACAAAAGTTGTGCAAATTGAGTCAGAAACAACTTTTCTTGTTAAATATTTTACTTATTTTTTAAAGAAACAGCAAAAAAGTAACAGGAATACTTGTCCTTGAACGTTCAACGTGCTGTTTTTGTTTTAAATTTTGTTTTTTTTTTTTATAAAGTTTATGAGTATGAGTATGGGAACGTATGGCAGGCCCCAGATATATTATCCTCCACGATCTTCCGGGGATATTTTACCCCCTTTTCGTTCTCCTGTGTATCTCGCCAAATCACAGCATTACCTGTGTTTGTTGGATCCGAGGTTTTTACGCCGGCTGGTTGATCCGCCCTAGGAGGTTGTGGAAGACAATGTCAAAGGTTAAGGCCGCTCCCGGAATTTTTGTCAGCCGGGTCGGGCCATACGTCCAGTTTAGGAAGGGTTTTTGGGGGACATTGAACTGACCCTAAACTAAGTACAATCCGGAATCCCCCTTAACCAGGGCTTTAGTAATAACCCCATTCATTTGGTATTCTTGAATGGGGGTAGAAGTGTTAGTACGCTGCTAGAACCTGTCCTTTTGGTGTATTTCTGAACGTCACTGTCCGAATCAGTATCAGGTTCCTGGTAACCTCTTTAGAATTGTTTGCCCCCCTGTGTGATACTCAGTCTTGTCTTCCGTATCGAAGCGTTGACGGCCCTGATACCCGTGGGTGTCCTTTCCCTTAATGGGTATTCCTCCTGCCAAGTATCGGCTACCCACCTTGTATATTCCTTATTTATTTTAAAATTATTAATTGTCAACCAGTATCTATATAGATCTTATATAAATATCAATTAATCAATACCAATACTAATCAATACCAATATCAACCAATAATCAATTAATCAATATTACGTTAGCATCAATATCCACCAATTAATCAATCCATATTCATATTAATATTAATAATAATAATAATAATAATATTAATAATAATAATATTAATATCAATATCCATAATTCCAACATCAATATCAACATTAATACCAATAATATTAACATCAGTACCAATACCAACACCCATAATATCCATACCAATCAGTCGGTCTATTAATTTATTAATTAATTAATCAGTCTCTCTAATGTAAATACCAATATACAAAATGGGTAAATCCGGCTCTGTAGTGTATGTAATGGAATGCGGCAACATGGCGTAGGCTGAGTGGGTCTTCCTTCTTATCTATCCTAAATGCATATACAATATTACCTATTCACCAATGTTGCCATTTGTAACAAAATTATCGAATTGTAACATAATTTTTTTCTAAAACCAAGCTTGAAAATTATATGTAACATAACGATAATTGTAACGTAATTTTTTAATCCAAGTATCTGGACAAAATTAACTTTATTCTATCCAGATTAATAGATTTAATTAAACATAAAGCCTGATTTATAGATTTTCTACCTTCCTCCCGTAAAATATCAGCAATACCGTAGTGCTGTTTATAGATTTCCGTACGGTATTTATAGTTCTAAAGGTAACGATAGAGGCATCGATAACGGTAGCCAAGTTGGGCATTGAATATTATATGAAACAATTTATAGTTGTCAGAGGAAGCGGTAAGGGAAGAAGGGGCAAGAACGTATACGTTATAGCGGCAAGAGCGGCAAGAGATGACCTTTTTTCATCTTTTCTTATCTCAACCGCGACTCCAGCCAATCACACGGCAGTTTTTAGTTGACAGCCTCGTCTTGTAAGTTTAGTGTTTTTGCGAGGGGCCGCCATTACCGCTACCGCTACTTTCTAAACTATAAATCCAGCTTTATACTATTTTTTAACAAATTTTATAATTTTCTAAAAATTCGATTCTTTCTCTTTCACTTTTTTATGATTAAATTATAATAATTATTGTTTCCGAAAATTCGATAATTTTATTTACCCAATTCGATAATTTCAACTTTTACACCTGGCAACACTGCTATTCACACACAACTTGTTTATGTTATTTTTTGTCTTCTTGCATGTTTGGTTTATTTATTTATTTATCTTACGCCTTTTTCGATGGTTGTTTATGATTTGTCTGCTATGAGAAAATGAGGTTGTTTGTTTAAACTTACGGAAATGTTCTTATTCTTTTTTAATTTAGTTTTTGAGACAATAAAAGAATTCTTAGTATTTTCTTTTTGCAACATTGTGAAATGCTTATATAAACATTGTGAAATGCTTTTATAAACATTTAGCGAATATACGGTAAGACATGCAACTGGAAAAAATAACTTAGCTTGATTATTTGGTGCTGGAATTGATCCATTTCGCATGCCGCTCGCACGTGTGGTAGTCCAGTAAATTTCGTGGAAGTGATCGTCTCTCTCACACCTCTTAACCAGGTCCAACACTTGAGGATTTAATCCAGGGGGAGGTACCACACACAATTTGCACTCTTTTGCACTTGGGACAGTTATCACGTTTAGAATCGATTGATTTTTTATTATTTTACGGCGTTAACCAGTTATCACGTTACTACGTTTGTATCGTATACGCTGCTTAAGAGAGATCGATGAGCATATGCTTACACTTCAAGCGTCAAGAGCAGACTGTTTTTTTTTATAAAGTTTATTGGATAAAAAATTTTAGGTAATTTTATTCCCTATAACTTTGTTTTTTCAGGTTTTAACGTGAATTTATAGGAAGTTATTTTCCAAAAACAAAATCACCCCTTTAAACAAAAATGGCGGAGGAAGCAACCACCCAATTTGTTACAATTTTGCACTTTTGGCTTCCCCATAAAGGGTTTTACAAAACTGCCTTGAAATTTACCTGTTATCTGTTGAAGGCTTAGAAATTGATTGTTAAGCTTCATTCAGAACCTCGAAATTAGTGGAAAAAATTAGTGGTTTTAATTATACTTATAATTAACATAAAACGATCATTCACAATGCGCAAAATTAAGATCTAAAATTAAGGGAATTTGCTAAAAGATTGCCCATTCTTCTTAACCTGACATAAACAATATTAATTATATTAAAATAATATTTTTTACAACCATTACAATAATATTTATATAACCTTTACTTCACTGGCAAATCTTCAAACTTTTTGCTTTTGACATAAAATACCCGCGCACATGCGCAAAGCCGCTTTCCAATTATAATTAGTGGTAAAAGTTAGAAGTTTGCAAACTTTTTCCACTAATTGAAAAGTACTACCACCAATTTTTTGGTTGTGCACAACACTGTGTATATTCATAAGACAAACTTTTACGTTAATTGAAACCACCAATTTATTCCACTAATTACGAGGTTCTGAATGAAGCTTCATAGTATATTTTTTATGGAAATTAAAAAAAAAATTAGCACTTTTTAAAATTATTGTTTCAAACAAATATGATAGTTTTAAACCTTAATTTTGCCATTATAACAAATTAACAATTTATATTGTTACTTATTTATTTTGTATGTTGTTTTTAGTTTTAAATGAGACTTGTAATTTGTAATAAAGTTGTAATTTGTTTAGTTAAAATACAGTTTATTTTTTACTACATTGGCACCGCTGAATTTGCCTGTTATTTATCAAACTCTTTAAATGGAGAAGTGTTATTTCCCACAGATTTTCTATAAATTATTTTAAAATTTTAAAAAATCGTTTTCTAACTAGAGAAACAAAAAAGGATTATGTTGATAGCTTCAAAATTAATTATTAAGTCTCATCAGCGATCTAATGAAAACAAATTTACAAACTTTAAAAATTATTTTCTTAGAATCTGTGCTGTAAAAAAATCTGAAATAATTTGTGAATGTGTCTGATGCCTCACAAAATCATATATTAAATTTTGAAGACATTCGATGGAAACTCTTCAAATGGAGTCTAACACGCATGCATATGTGGTGAGGAGAAAATAAACGTTTCCAAGGAAAAAGTAAGAGACAGAGAGAAAAAGGATATATTATATTATGTACTGTATTATAAAAACTACAAACTGACAGTACAATGCTAATTGTAAGCAAGAGAAGAAATTAACGCGCCGCACTGACGCGCACTACGGCGTTTCCATGTAATTTGTTCTCGCAATCGCGCAAAAACGACGATTTAAAAAAAAAATTAGATAGGTACATTTTTAAATATTAATATTTATAATTTGTTTGAGACTCACCCCTGTAAAATCTTACAAAATGTCAGTTTTTAAGAGTACTAAAATTTATTGAAAAATTTTTAATTTTCAATTAAAATTTAGTATAGGGTCGTTTTCAGGGGTGGTGAAACCAGTGCCGTGAATTTTTTAATAATTAATATAAATTCTTAAAAATTTACTCTCAAAAACTGACTAGTACCCCTTGTGTTTTTTGCTCCAAAAATGCAGTTTATTAAACTTTACACTTTAAAACAAATCCGGTTAAAATCTCACAACAAATAAAGATTTTACAGGGGTGAGTCACAAACAAATGGGTCACACTGTATATTATTCAAAATTATGGTATTTAACGTATTATAATTAGAGAAGGGAAAATTCCCGGAAACTTTTCATCGAAAATTTCTGATGTTTTTTATTGAGGAAATGAGTTTTTTATGCCAGGAAGATTGCAAAAATAAATAATATTGGCTACCTACATAGGGATATCGAAAAGTAAAAGAAACTAAAATAGTATTGTAGTTCTGACCAATAAAATATAAACATTTTTGAGTAAGCCTGAGTCTATCGTTTTTTAAAATACAGGCTCTGGAGTTGCTTTTTACTTTGTTTTGTTTACTGTTTTTAATTTGTTTACCTTTTAAAAAGCTTTTATGGGTTTTTTGCTTTTATGATGATAAGATCTTTAAAAAACTTCTTCATCTTTCAATTAACACAAATAAATTTTTTCTTATTCAGTTTCTTGGCCTTAATTTCGCAAATCAGCTGTTAAACAATTGATATTTACAAAGCATGAAAAATTTCCGGCAATTTTAAAAGTAACTTTCATAATAAAAATAAATTCCCAACTGGAAACTTTCCAAAATGGAAACTTTTTTTGAAATGAAAACTTTTCGATTCCTATCTGTAATTATAATACTTTGGTTGTACTTTTCTTGAGTGTTGACAACAATTGATAAAACAAATTTACATGATCGTTTTAAGAATAAACTGTTAAAATCAATAAATTTTAGGGGAATTTTTATGTATTAAATATCTATCACCAAATGCACCAAAAGAAAATATGCATTTTAATATACTTACTTGCCATTATAAATACCAAAACATTGTATACCCACTATATATTATCTATATACACTACATTAAACATAACCCTTAAATACGTAGCTTACTTATAATATTAGTAAATTGTATCTTTTTCCTACCTTTTCTCTGTATTTTTGAGGCATAGCACGACAAGTTTTTTCCATTACATGAATGACTGCGTGATCAGCTCTGGGGTTGTCCAAAATTTTCTTCATCGCTTCGACAGCTCCTTCGCAAATGGCGCATTCAAGAATTTCACCTAAAAATATTTCAAGGTTGGTAATTTTTATTTTACAAAAATTGGGTGGGTACCTCTCATGACATCGAAAGTTTTTTTGTCGCAGAAATTCAACATGGCACAAATTTCGCTGGGTTCGAGCGCCTCGCTCAGCAAAGCGATGATGGTGTCGGAATTTTGATCGATAAAATCTTTGCATTGCGACCTGAGCGATTTCGGCATGATCGTGCAAACTTTCTCGACGGCCTTTTTGATTTGGTCGTCGGTTTTGTTGTCCTTGAGCTGATCGTCGATTTCCCTCATCACGAACTCGCACAGGGCGCACTGAGGTTTGTTGCCTACGTCTTTGACGGGGTTTCCGTTAACGGTATTGTCAGGAATCATATTGGTACCTAAAATTAAATAAATGCTTTGGATATAAAATATTTGTATATGCACGATTACTCCGATGAAAATATGAGTATGTTTAGGGATTTAATTATCAAAGAAAACAGGGCAGATTTGTATTTGGAGAACGATTTTAGTACAAAATTTAACAGTTTTTATAATAGATTTATTTATTATTATTATATGTAAGAAAAAAGTAAAAAAACAATACAAAAAAGTGGTTTAATCACAATTTAAAAAATATGCATGAACATCTTTGTGGTTTGGCTAAATGCTCAAAGCGTTTGAATAACTCAGAATATACAGAGCAATTTAAAAAATTTAAAAGATTATACAAAATAGAAATAAACAAGGCAAAACGTTTAGCAAATGACTTAAAAATTAGAAACTCGACTAATATAGCTAAAGATAGTTGGAACATAATAAATAAAACTAAAAATAAAATCAATATTATCCAACTTAAAAACCAAGACAATCAAATGATTACAGATAAAACAGATATATGTAATATGTTTAATGATTATTTTTTGAGTCTTTCATTTTACTAAATATTGAATCTTTAAATATTTAAGTATGCAAGAATAGCTGTTACTTATTTCCAGTTATTCTAAGCGATGTAAAATCAGCAATTATAAAAACCACAAGTAAACCAACACCAGGTATAGATGAGGTGAGTGGAAAAATATTAAAATATGTCAATGAAGCATTATCAGTTCCTTTGAGCTACTTAATTAATGAGTCATTTAGTTCAGGTAAATATCCGACAGTTTTAAAAACATCTCAGTGCATTCCCATATTTAAATATAAGGGGTGCAAAACTGATTCAAAACATTACCGTTCTGTTTGTCTACAAATAATCAAAATGGGTTTAGAAAAAATAAAAGTACGAGTTCTGCAATATCTTATACGAGTATAGTAAGAAACATGTTGTGGGTCTTTTTTTCAAATTAAGCAAGACTTTTGATACTGTGGACCAGGAATTATTACTAAAAAAATTAGAATGTATTGGAGTACGTGGAAATTCATACAATTGGGCAAAAAGTTATCTCAAAAATAGATATCAAACTGTGTCTGAACGAAAAACAGTCTCACTGGGAGTACCCCAAGGCTCAATTTTGGGGCCGTTATTTTTTATAATATTTGTTAATGACATATTAACCCTGACAAATCAGTTTAAGAAAGTAGTATTGTACGCAGATGATACAAACATTATAGTAAGACATAAGTATTTTTGCGAGTTGGCCAGTCAAGCTACATTGAGTTCTGAAGTAAACGCAGAAAAAACATTTCAAACAAGATTTAACATTTCACACAACTTTGATTTGTTAATTAAATTACAAAATAAATCTATAAAAGTCAACAAAGTGGTAAAATATCTTGAAATAACTTTTTATCCAAAGCTTACTTGGAAACACCACATAAATACGCTTTGTACAAAACTTAGTTCAGTCTGCTTCGTTGTAAGATTTTTAAGGGGCAGTGTTTCTATATCAGTTTTACGTTTATTAGGTATATTTTGGACTTGTTCAAATCAAATCTCACATATGGGCTTATATTTTGGGGATTGTCTGCTCATTTTGAAAATGTTTTTATTATGCAAAAAAAGATCTTAAGACTAATAGACAACAAAGATCAAGGATATTCATGCAAAACGCTGTTTAAAAATATCAAGTTCTTACATTGCCATCTCTATATATATATTAAATTTCATTATGTATACAAAAGAAAATATTAATAATTTTGCGAAAATTAAACAAATTCATAATTATGAAACAAGAAATCGGGAAAATATACATTTGCCCTTTTCTCGTTTAAGTGTCTCTCAAGCATCACCTGAATATAAGGGAATCAAATGTTTTAATCATCTTCATAATTTAGTTGTAGATTGCAATAGCACTGTAATTCTCCAAAATCGTCTCAGACACTTTTTTAAATAAAATGTATTATAGCGTGGATGAGTTCTTTAAAGATAAGTTTTAGTTATAATTTACATATATACGTTTGTTTGTTCATGTTTTTTTTAATTAATTAATACTTGAAATATTTTTTTATTATTTATTTATAAGTTTTTAATTTAGATGTATATTTATACCGTGTGTTCAAGATACATACAACATAAGATAGGATGGTGCGCATGGTGGGCGGAGCTAAAATACGTCACATGACGTCACTTGATGAGTAGTTTTAAATCTCTAACGTTCGTTTTAATTATCTGCCGCTAAAATTCTGGTTTTTGCGAAGCTGTTAGATGTTAAATTGCTCTGTTTTTTTTGTTTAACTTGTTGTTTTTGCGTTCTGTAAGGTTAGAATTACTTTTCAGTGTTTAAATTATTGTTATTGCGTTGTGTTAACCTGTTCTGTTTGTGCTAATATTATTGTTTTTGTGTTTCGTTGTTTTGTTTGTGTATTAGTTTGTGTTGTGCCGTTTGCATTTATTAAAATGCGGTGTGCCATATTTGGATGCATTTCGGACAACCAGTCCAAGAAAAACCCTACCAATAAAGACATTAAATACCATCGATTTCCGAAAAACACAAGTTTGTGCAAAAAGTGGTTACATGCAACGAAAAGAAGAGACAAAATTAACGTTAAGCGCGCTACTATTTGCTCTAAACATTTTCTGGACAGTGACTACAACTATAATTTAAAACATAAACTCTTAAACTACAGCCCTAAACGTTATCGTGGACTGAAAGATGATGCTGTGCCTACTCAAAATTTACCTCGAACTCAGGTTTCTTCTGTGCCGTCAACAAGTGGACACAATCGTAAACTTTTAAGTGAAAAAAGGAAAAGGCCAAAGAACACTTGGAAAAGGCTCAACTTATTAGTAATATCCTTCTAGCGTCAAGAGACACGTAAGTTTTTAAGCATTTATTAGTCTGCTCATGTGTATTTTTAAATTTATCAATTAATAGGGTGGAAGAACCACCAGAAATTGCTGATAATGGGGTTGGTGGTAGTAGTATTATGGATAATAATTTGGTGAAGGACTGTAGCTCTTCTAATAAAGGGTGATATTTAAAACTCGTTTGTTATGCTTATTTCTATCCGATTGTTTTTAGGGTTCAAACTGACCAAATAAATATAGATTATGAAGAAATATTAATAAAATACTTTTAATATCAAATTTACAACAAAAAATAGATTTAAATAGTATCAAATATTTTTCCAAATCATCTATCATCCATATTATAACATTTTTTTCAATATCAAGTTTAAAAATATCGCACTTTGTCCAGATATTTGTCTATTTTCTTTGATAATATAGGCATTATACGTGTATTCGCGCTGCAACTACTCATCAGGTGACGTCATGCGCGGCGCGAACCAAAACTCGTCCGCGGGAGCATCCAGCCCTGCCGTGTGTTATTATTAATGAATACTTAATTTTGTTTTGACTAGTCCAATAAGGCTTTGTATTTTAGGCTCTAGTTGATGAATAAAGATTATTATTATTATTATGCGGTACGAGCTACATGGAGAATTGAGCGTAACGCCTAAAGCTTAATTTTCATGTATCCGTATGTTTTTGACGCCTAACGTCATTTTAAGATAATTTATTTTCAAATCTTTTAATATTTTTTATCCGAAATCGGCAGTAAACTAGTCAACAATTGGCAGTAAAGTAAAAGAAATCTGCCGATTTAATAGGAGTATTATATGCAACCCATTATACATTTTAAGATGCGCCTAGTAGACACTGTCTACTGATCCTCAGCAGCAACTAAATAATATTTATAAAAAGCGCCGTCGAGAAGGTCGATTGGACCCTTTCATAAAATGTTGTTTAATAAAAATAATAAGTTAATTTTATTAATTAGATTAAAAAATCGCCGCGGCGGGCAAATATATAAAAACCGTCGCAACAAACAGTATACGTAGACACTTCCTACATTCAATTGACATTTTATTTGATCATCAATATTAATTATTGGTATTATTAAATGTGATTTGGGATAAAAAATATGCACCTCGGCATTAAAGTCATTTTTATCACTCACGTGGATATATTTAACATGACAATAAGAAACCGATTTTTTTTTTTCTAGTATGCACTGTTGAATAACAGGGATAACAGCCCATGTATTCTTAGCAACTTAAATATTTTTTACTCGAAAACAAGACGGTCAATATATCTAAAATTTTGTAATGTCCTTTAAGTAGACTACTAATTTTTTCAAAATTTTCTCATAGCGACCAATATCGTGCTAAACCTCCTTAAGTAAATTGGTCGAGCTCCCTTTACAACCAACGTATTTTTTATTTAAATTTAATTTTCCTGTTCTGAGAACCCCGGAATATCAAATTTTGTGCAAAACGTTTGTTTTTCCTAAAGTTATTTAATAAAATCGAAAACGAACTTTTAACTTTGACATCCTGTATATGGGCAAACGTTTTTTATGATGTATCATAGCTATTTTTATCAATAAAAGATAAGATGCGTTTGGGTTTTATTGCAAAATAATTGGTTTATATTTATTAATTTTAATTTATAGTAAACTTTATGCCTACTTTATGAATACTATTTTAAAATATAAATTAAAGAGACAAAGAAAATATAAATGTTGTAGGTTTAAAAAAAGAAAAGTTACTTTAACGTTATTAAATGTGGTGTTTAATTTGTGTTTATTACGTTGTTCTTTTGGTCGCTTATAATGTAGTATAAATAACGTATTAAACCATATTTTGTAATTTTTTGTATTTGCACCGTTATTTTACCGTTTTCGTTTACTGTTAAAATAATTTTTTATACTCCCACCTTTAAAACGCCCATCGTAGATGTTTCCATGACACTAAGTGACTTTTTAAATACACATTTACAAACTGCGGCTTTATGGCGCTTTAGTCACGGGCTGAAGTTAATTGACAGTTGTCAAATGTCATACTATCGTTAAAATAAAGCCCCTTTCTTGTAAAATAATACTAAATGTGAAAATTATTTTATTATCTTAATACAAAAATAGTAAATAGTTTCTGGACGCCAATATTTGAAAAGATTATTTGAATGTTTGTACTGATGACCATTTAATTTTGCCGTAGTAGTGCAGTTAACTAGATTTAACTGATAAAGCGTCCATAAAATATTCTCTTCTCTTTTACTGTGAAAAACTGCTGCTATATCGATTGTTAGTCTATTTTCAAGGGATACATTTTTATTTACACAGAAAAATTTAAGATTTTAACGCCGGTAGATTCTTAACTTAGAAATTCCAATAAATACACACATACTTTTTGCACCTTTAACATTTCCAGTGTAAGAATTTTTAATACTTTATAATAATATTTTGCAACAAAAGTAATAAAAGGATAAAACATTTTTTTAACATAATCATATTTTGAAGTTATTTTAATATTTTAAAGTATCAATCATTGTTAAGTTTAATTAAAATAATAACGAGCAATATTAATGGTGAACATTACGTCAAAAATGTTTATTGTTTATTTTATTTTCGTATAGATATCGCTTTATGAAAATATTTAATTTAAATAATTTTTAAGATAATATTAAGTATTTGTAAAAAGTATATCTATATATATATATATATATATATATATACAGGGTGTCCGGGAAAAGGAGGTCAATCCGTTAACCATATATTCCTTAAGTTAAAACAATAAGACTTTCATAATACCATTTTTCAATTTAGAGCTTCATGTTCGATATACAGGGTGACAAAGTTTGAAATTTAAAACTGATTTTTTTAAATAATTTGAGTTATTGATAAGATATTAAGTTTAAATTCGGTACACTACTTCAACATAAATAGTTACATTTTTTGAGACCAACAAAACAAAAAACAATTGTCAAATAATCAAAATAGGGGGGTCCAGTACTCACTGACTCCCCCTATTTTTTAGTACGTGCGCCAATGACTTCCAAACAGTATTTTTTCAGGTAATCATTTATTGTTGAAATTTTTTTGTCTCTTATAAATTTTTGATAAAATGATTTGTTTTAGAGATAATTTGTAAAGTATGGGTCAGTCCATTTCAATTTTTTTTTTTTTTTGAAAAAATTTAGGTCATGTGATATATCATAAAAAGGTCTCTAATAGGCCTTTAAAATAAGCCTTTCTACTTTTAATACTTAATATTTACGAGATATCGCTATTTTTGTAAGTACTTGCAAGACCCAAATTTATCGGATTTTTTTGATTTTCAAAAATTAATAAAACAAAAACCACCTATCGAAAAAAATTCATATATGGGATTTTTGAGTTTTTTAGTGAGGTAAACAAATTTACCAAAAATTATCAAAATCGGAGATGGTGGGGGAAGAACCTTTGGTTGATTTGATATGGACTGACCCATACTTTACAAATTATCTCTAAAACAAATCATTTTATCAAAATTTTATAGGAGACAAATTTTTTTTAACAATAAATGATTATCTGAAAAAATACCGTTTGGAAGTCATTGGCGCACGTACTAAAAAATAGGGGGAGTCAGTGAGTACTGGACCCCCCCTATTTTGATTATTTGACAATTGTTTTGTGTTTTGTTGGTCTCAAAAAATGTAACTATTTATGTTGAAGTAGTGTACCGAATTTGAATTTAATATCTTATCAATTACTCGAATTATTAAAAAAAATCAATTTTAAATTTCAAACTTTGTCGCCCTGTATATCGAACATGAAGCTCTAAATTGAAAAATTGTATTATGAAAGTCTTATTGTTTTAACTCAAGGAATATATGGTTAACGGATTGACCTCTTTTTCCCGGACACCCTGTATATCATTTTATTAAGCACTCGCTCGCAAGCTAGCTCGAGCCTAAATTAAATTCGTGACCAAAATGGTGTTTATCAAACTTGATACAAATATACTATATAAGTCAGCTTTTAAGTTTACAATGTTACTAAACATGTAGTTATCGCACATCGCGATGCATCGCCTAGATACAAAAGTGGACAAGCTACAAACTTTTAAAATGCGACTCTTGAAATGTTTTAGTTCAATATTTAAAAACGATTATCATACTTTAAAAAACTACTTACGGACATCTCCACCTTCTTTCAAGAAGTCGGCATCAAAATCCACAACGGTAATTGGACGTTGTTCGGATTTTGGTTTGGGTTTATCTTCGCACAAATGCAAGTAAACGCAAACTTCGTTCGGAGTAAAATCCGCCATCAGCATGTCAACCAATTCGTTGGTGTATGTTTGGACGAAGTCTTCGCATTCGGGCGCCATGTTTTTGGGCAAATGGGTGCACAAGTTTGTCAGTCCGTTTATGATACTTTCCTGATTTAAGAACAAAAAAATAAAATTTAATTTACCCAGTAGTTATAACACAATAAAACCTTTGGATTTTGTTGATTACATTTATTGTATAAATAAAATACATTATAAAAATATCACATTCCATAAGCGTTTTCTAAAACAGTTACCTTCTTTTTTCTAAATAACCGAAAACAATTTATTATGTAGGTATATTAATTTATATAAATATTGTGAAAACAAATACACATGAATATTTTGATTAAAATAATTTTATAATTTTAAAAATTCCTTTTACACATTACTTAAAGTAAAAAAGGTAAATAATTTATTAGTAAAGCCGGTCCGGTAAAACATTCACCTTGCATCGTCAAATTCTAAACCAAGCACAGATAATACAATTTGTTGCTGTTTTAACAAGGACAATGCGTGTAAGCCCTAGCCGTTCAACTCGAATTTTCCCACCTAAACCCTAGAGTAGGCAACTTATATAACAAATAAGGAGTATGAAATTTAGTAAATTTTAATTAAATAAATTCTATTTTTTATTTAATACATGTGTTTGTTATATATGGGGCATTTCACGCCAAGCGGGCAACTTTAAAAGCAAAGTTGTTTAAATTTGTTCATATTTGGGTATGCTGTACCCTTAAGGGGTCTTAGCATTGACATAAAACTATTTGACCCTGCGAAGCCTAGGGACCCTGCTAGGGGCTTTTATATTTTCGTCAAAACGTTGTGCATGGTGTATTTTAAAGGGGTCTAGCTTCTTGAAAAATCTTCGTAGAAAAAAAATAAAAAATCACATTAGTAGGTAATTGTATGCTCTTTTTCATTATGCACCCAAATTACAAATTCCAATTTGTTAAAAATGAAAAATTTTGTTTTAAAAAATTAAAATTATAATTTTTTTAATTTCGGCCAGTTTTTTTTATTTTTTTAATTGCTTAAAAATTCTCTCAAAATGTATAGATGAGGCATACAAAATTTTGTAATGGGATGAGCACTCGTTTAAATGCTAGAGGACTTGGAGTAAACCCGCCTCAAACCTAGTGGCGCACAGCGGCGCGCCGCGGCGTTAGGTCCTAGCGCGTGATACAATGTTTAGTCGATCGCGCTTTTAAAAAACTTGTAAAATAAAATTTAATTATTGTGCACAACTACATTGATATTGTTTTACTTGATTTTATTGTCCTTTTAAATATTTTTTTACTGAAACAAAAAATATAATAGGCATTGAAACATGCAGCATTGTATTACAATAAATTTAGTAGGTAGTTACGAACCCACAAATTTTCTTCTTCAGTAGGATGAAAATGTAACTCCGCATCTTTATTAAAATCTTGCTTGTGATAAAATAGGTTTAAAAAGTTAAAACGATTTTTGAAATGCTGTGATGCTCCGTCTTTCACGTAAAAAAGTTTGGATGCCGGGAAACATTTCTTTTCAAAATGTTTATGTAAAATTTTTTGAAATTTATAAAAGTTCGCAGTATCGTGCTTAAGGTCGTCAGTTATCATTACAATGCTTTCATGTTTTACTTCTCGTTCTTTATTAAAGTAAAAAACGCATGTTAAAGGGGTGGCTTGATTGTTGTTCCAGTGGAAAGATTGGGCAGCATCTTGAACTACAAAACTGTAGTTCTCAGCAAAATCACACTGGACCATAATTTATCCTTCAACTAAATTTTCCTTTAATGAATTAAAAAAAGATACTTGCCGATCCACAATATAGGCATGTGGTTTTAGTACATCAAGGCCAGCGCATAGACGATCAACAAAATCATCGATAGGTAGTATTCGGGTTGTAAAAGAAGAGCGATCAGTACCAGTCCAAGCTTCAAATGTCACACTTTTTATTTGAATTTGATTAAAAACCATTCTTAAATTATCTTAAATTATTCTTATACCAGGGCAAGATTTACAACTTTTTTTGAGATTTCGATGTTTATAATTGACAAGCTGGAGTTGGATTGGCACACATCATTTTTTGTAGGCAATCTTTATAGGAGGTGAGATGAATCTTAGTGTTAGCCCTAAGACAAGCAACATAAGCTTCACATTTTGGTGATATGTGCACACACACACACTAGATGTGTCCCTGAAGCACCAACTCTTTTGCATTTTTTGCCTGCCTTCTGGATGTTCCAAACTCTTTTGCAAGCCTGTTTTCGCTCCACGATTTTGGAGCAATACTTAGAATCATGGTCTTTATTGGCCCTGGTGTAGAAGGATCATTAAATTTTTGGTTAAGTTGCTCCAAAGTTTCTAAATCTGCAAATTGTTTTATTTAATGGCATTAACAATGGGATAACAATTACTGTCTTTTTTGAGGTCGTATTCTATTTGTTCATCTTCACTAAATTTAGCAGCTGCGTTGGGCTCATTCAATGCTGGCTGAGGCACTTCACTTATAAAAAGTTTTCTGCACGTACCACAAACAAAATTCTTATTTGAAACTTTCCACTTTTTTGATTTTTCATTGAAAATCTTTCGAATTCCTCTAGTCCTTCTATGGTTCATAAGCTCAAAGGGTTTGGAGACATAATTGGAACAGGCAGATAACAGTAAACGTTAATAATAAATAAAATGAATTGTTTACTTAAAAACAGAAAAAAACTGAACGCATAAAAACTAAAAACAGATAAAAACTACTTTTTTAACTTTGCTAAATACTTTAGGTAATAGGAAAATATTTACATTAAAGTAAATAAACAAACATTCTAGCAACAATTGTGTCCCTAGTAACTATCCTTTTGGAATATTATCCATAGATGACTTGTGATTAAATATTATCATTTTTAAATTTTGGTTTATTATTATTTTCAAACAATCAATTTTAAATCATAATAAAAAGCATTGTTAACATAATTATATACAACCAAAATGTTAAGAAAATTTCTGGGTTCGTAAGTACCTACTAAATTTATTGTAATGCAATGCTTCATGTTTAAATGCCTATATTTTTTGTTTCGGTAAAAAAATATTAAAAAGGACAATAAAATCAAGGTAAACAATATCGAATTGGTTGTGCACAATAATTAAATTTTATTTAACAAGTTTTTCAAAAGCGCGATCGACTAAACAGTGTATCACGCGCTAGGACCTAACTCCGCGGCGCGCCATGGCATGCACTAGGTTTGAGGCGGGTTTACTCCAAGTCCTCTAGCATTTAAACGAGTGCTCATCCCATTACAAAATTTTCTATGCCTCATCTATACATTTTGAGAGAATTTTTAAGCAATTAAAAAAATTAAAAAAACTGGCCGAAATTAAAAAAATTATAATTTTAATTTTTTAAAACAAAATTTTTCATTTTTAACAAATTTGAATTTTTAATTTGAGTGCATAACGAAAAAGAGCATAGAATTACCTACCAATGTGATTTTTTATTTTTTTTCTACGAAGATTTTTCAAGAAGCTAGACCCCTTTAAAATACCCCATGCTCAACGTTTTGACGAAAATGTAAAAGCCCCTAGCAGGGTCCCTAGGCTTCGCAGGGTCAAATGGTTTTATGTCAATGCTAAGACCCCTTAGGGGTACAGCATACCCAAATATAAACAAATTTAAACAACTTTGCTTTTAAAGTTGCCCGCTTGGCGTGAAATGCCCCATATATTAGTTATTGTTATATAATTAGTTAATAAAAATGAATTAATAGTTTTCTAAACAAAATTTGTTTAAGATAGTTGGCAAAAATAAAAAATACCAATTTTATCTTGGCAAGTCTTCTAAATAACTATACGATAGTATTTAATTTAGTCGCGGTAGCTTTTACTCACAATTTTTATTATTAAAAATTGTGAGTAACGTGGAATGGCTGTTTAGTAACTTATATTTTTTCTAATTAACACATGAAACCAGGGGTAACAATTTTGGTTTGAGTATGAGTATAAGAACGTATTGCAGGCCCCATCGGCCAGGGTTCTATACATATCCCGCCACTGCACAGCGTTACCTATGTTTGGTGGATCCGAATTTTCACCCCGGCAGGTAATCTTCCCTAGGAGGTCGTCATGGATGACAGTGTCGATGGTTAAGGCCATTCCAGGAATTTTGTCGTCGGGCCGACCATACGCCCGATTTATGCTAGTGGAGGGACAACAGTTGGTTTTTGGGGGCCTTGAACTGACCCAAAACTAAGTACAATCCGGACTCCCCCTCAACCAGGGTATTAGTAATGACCTTATTCAATTGGGGTATATGAATGAGGCATGGGTTTTTAGTACGTTACTTGGACATCCTTACTGGTCTTGTATTTCATCCGGGTCCGGGTCCGGTCTGATGGAATTCGAAATCTGCTGCACGCAGTTGTTTGCCCCACTGGGGTGTTGTTTTTACTTTCCCCACACTCTTGGAATGACTCGTTATATGTTATTGACTTATTGTCCCAGCGGAAAGGCAGTCGCCATAATAATCCATAATTATAATTATCTAATTTAACTATTTAAGTAGTAGAATAGCTATTTATTGAAAACGACTATTCGTTGTTTTCTTGTGTTTACGTTTTCTTTTCTTATTTAACAATTAAGAAATTTGATTTATATTTATTTTTACTGCTTCTAACATTTTTTTTATACTCGAGAAGGTCTCGGAGTTTTTTTATTTAAGGCAAAGATTAGAAAATAGTTTGATTACTTACATAAGATTTATGTGTTTATTAAGTACTAATTGTAACGTCCTTTACGGCGTCGAACTGAATTTACTTTTAAATCGAACTGCATGTGCATTCGGTATCTTTGGCCTATTTAATGTAGGGGTTCGTTAACCCTGTTCAACTTTTTTATTCCTTCTTAAATAAATGCACTGACTATGTACTGTATACTTATTTATAGTTCAGAGCGGAGAAACTAGCACGTCTCGGCTGTAGGAGCGATGATTTTGTACAACCCAACCCAACCAGGGGTAACAATTTTGTTTTTTTCTAAAAATAGTTCATGCAGGATAAGGATGAAGTCGAGTGTATTTAAAGTTTTAAATATTTTAAGTATTGACAAGATATAATATGTTTAGCCTATTTTAAAAAAGAGGTGAAAAAGAAGTTTGGGAAAACAATGCCAGTCATTAATTCCTAACTTGGGAATTCTAAGGTCTTGAATTTTTTTTTTTTAATCAAATCATTTATTTGGCCACATTATGTTTACATTTAACATTTTTGGCAAGTCAAGATAAAATAAATATAACATAAATATATCATATATACATAAATATGTAAATAACATAAGGCATACAACATACAAGTTACAGCATACACATTACATATACATATTATCACAGAGTTTAATTAAGAGAGAAACGCTGATGATTCCCACTCAGGAGCATGGTTAAGATATATTGCCGTGTGCAATAATATTACCTTTATTTGTTTGATTTAAGTAGCACATACATTTTGCCAACTGATATGGTGCTGACTGAAGTTTTTATTTATCAACAGTGTAATAGTCAGCAAGTATAATTTCTAATTCCCAAGGTTATGCGTTCGTTTCCCACATAGGCATTGGTAATTTAGATTAATAAAATTGTTGTCAATCTTTAATTTATGTAATGGTGAAAAGAATTAAAAATTTTAAATTTAAGTGTAAATAATTTTATTTGTACCTATTTTATTTCAACATGTTTCATTTTTTTCCTGCCATATGCATAGTAGGTATGCATGCATTGCATACATAATAACTGTTGTGTAACAAAAAATAAAAATTGGAAAAATTTATTAATTACCTAACAAAAATCAATGAACTGTAAGATTTTTTGTTAGATATATGTTATTTGCCCATTTAGTGTTAAACTATAATTACCGTAAACACGGGTGACTTTGCACCCCGCGGGTGACTTTAACCCAGTTATGAAAAATCTTTTCGCGCTCTCTAAAATTAACATTTATAATTTGTTGGTCTAAACCTGTCAATTGAGCGATTCTATTAAGTTTATATTACAGGAAAATCAGTGTTTTAAAGAAAGAAATGGGATTTATTACACTTTAAAATTGTATATATCGCATCAGTGCAAAACTCTTAGAAATACACGCGTTACAATTTCTATATTATGCGCAATCCATTGGAATGATGATCCTTGGTTAACTACAGGTCGATTTTTTTATTTTTTTTATCGGTAATCCCTTGCAATAGATATATGTCGCTGCTATCACGTGTCTTATAAAAATAAAATATAATATTGAATTCATTTTATACGAAAAATATACTGTGAGACAAAGTAACCCGCAACCAGGGATGGGTAGGTAGAAAATTATACATATTCTACTGTATATTCTACGCGTAGAATATGTATTTTTTACACCAACCTATTTTCTACATTTTCTACATTACAAAATGCATAAAATTAATCATTTGTTTAAAATGTATTAATAAATAATTCTGTTTTTTAATTTTTTATATTTCCTTGCTACAATAATTTTACATTCACGACTACTTTCGGTCATTCATTTAAACAATTAAAATTACATATAATATGCAACTCATGATACATCAACAATGTTGATTCAGCATATTTATAATATATGTGTTAAATGTAAAAAGCTTTAATTAATATAATTTATATTATATTTAAATTATTTATTTTTAACTTAAATTTTAAACAATGATTTTGTAGTACCCTTTTTTGTAAAATTATTATAGTAACGTACTGGTTTTGGTTGATTTTGATCACCTACACTTTCACCTTGCTCGTCCTCGTCCAAAAACCCAACTTTTTGGTTTTCTTTTTACTACTAGCCTTGATACTTTGGCTAATGGAATTTCCTTTTCTTCCTCATCCTCACTAGCTTTCACTGTGTCATCTGAATTTGACAAAATTTCACTTAAATTTTCAGCTTTTCTTTTTCTGCAAACATTCCGGTGTCCTCTTAAGTCTTTTCTTAGCAGTATTTTTTAAAATTTTGCTACAATAATTACATAAACTTGAGTTTCTTCCGTCAGCCTTAACTTGTTGAAAACCATATTTTTCCTAAAAATCGTGTTGAGGTCTTCCAGCCATTTTAAAGTATGTATTTTTGTTAAATTACAATACTTACCGTCTAAATTAAAAATAATAATAAACTGACGACGAGCTTAGTGACGCGATGCACCATGTTTTTATATTTACGATTCGCTATTCGCGTTGGACGTCCCCGAAAAACTTTAGGGGAAGTCCCGCCGTCGCGCATGCCATCTTATCGCAAACGTTTATAAATAGTCAGAGGATCGTGAAAAGTAGTCGCTAATGATTATGTGTCCGACTTTATTTTCTATATTTTATTTTCTACGCAATATTTTACATTTTCTACGTAATACTCTAAATTTCCTACGAAATTTTCTGGACATGTAGAAAAATAATTTTCTACGTAATATTCTACATTTTCTACGTAATTTTCTACATACCAGTAGAAAAATAATTTTCTACGTGTCGTTACCCAACCCTGCCCGCAACCAGGGGGTAACTTTGCACACCCAGTTTTTAAATTTTATTTTTGAATCTCAGCCCTATGTAATATTATTACATAGTTATTATGAAAGAGCAACTCAAGACTCAAATTTTTGTATACAAAATTTAATGTTTATGATTGTTAAAACCACAAAAATTTTAAGCTTAAGTTTGAAAGTGAGCTAAAGTCACCCGTGTTTACGGTACACTAAATGGGCAATTACCATAAGTTTAATAAAAAAATCTTACAAATTATTGATTTTTGTTAGATAATGAATTGGTCCATTTTGTATTTTTTGTCTTAACAAAACAGTTATAATATATAACAACCTTTTACAAAAAATTAAATATAGCGGGTTAATGGTTCAGCCAATAAGAATCAAACTACCTAGTTGTATGTTTGGTTGCCTATTTATGGTTTGATGCGCTGCCACTAGAGTTCGAGGTTCGGGGTTTTCTATGAAGTGAGCACAATGTATTGGGAATAGCAGTACTGACCATAGATTCTCCGTGGTTGTAAAACGTGTCAAGGTCATTAACCTTTAACTACCCGCGCCGGTGTATAAAATACACCATTTTTACTAAAAAGGCAGTAAATCCTGGAGGTGGCATCCCCGACTCATGCCGCTCCATGTAACCCAGGACCGATGTGTTTACTAGGTGCTCAGACAGTTGCGCTTTGGTGGCTTGAAAGTTAGTTGATTTATTGACAATTAATTTATTTGCGGTAGGTCAGTTTGCAAACAACATATGACAAAAGTTGTTACATGCGATTCCTGCAAAAATGGCGATTCAAGCAGCGGATGAAACAAACTAACCATACATATGTAAGGTTTTAAATTTAAGACTTTTTTAATATGTTTTATTGAATGTTTTCTTTGTTTAAGAGTTTTTCTTTTCCAGTTTTATATTAATTTATGTTATATTTCAATAAAAAAGCATGAAAAATCAAGGCAACGTGTTTTCTTATCCCTATACATTGATTTATGCTCTCAATATCACATTCATAGATGTGGTGTACATAATACACCGCGCGGGTAGTTACGCGAAATTCTAGAGCGCGGTTAAATTAGCAGACACGATTTTACTCATACATATCGTAAATGACTGTGTTGTTCTTTCTATACTGTGGCGTTAGTTGTAGGAGTAGGTCGTCTATACAAACAGTCCAGCAATTTAAGATGCTCGACTCTTCGCAGTTGTAAAACGTGTCGAAGGAAAGGGGAATGCCTCTCTCTCAGCTGTGCAAGTCTATCGCGGTTTCAAAAAATCGGTCCTGCCCAATTTTTATTGTCAGTTGCATGCAAGTCTGGGTGAAATTGTATTAACTTTTTTATACCAATCCATACTTTAAGTTTCCTAGAGAAGCTAGTTTGTTTTTTTAACGTATTCTAAATCCTAAGTTTCCTAGAGAGGCTGGTTTGTTTTTTTAAGTCAAACAGTATTGTGAATGTGAACATTAGGAATTTCTATATTATTTTAACTTCGAACACTGCTGTGACAATTTTGACAGGTTTTTCTTAACACAACCCATAAGCCATCATTCTGCATTAGTAATTGCTAATGTCAGTCATTTTCCCGGTTATTGCGACTAATTTACACTAGGACAAAAAGGTAACCCTTCTAGACTGGCCTGTAAACTCACCGGACATTAAACTGGGCTATATGCAAGGACAGGTTGCTAAAAATGAATTCTACAACAAAAACTAAGATGATTGAGGCTGTCATTCAGGTATGGTTTCGAGATGACGAAATAAAGGAAAATTGTAATACATTGATTAATTCTATGCCAAAACGAGTTAAAGCTTTAATAAAGGCCAAAAGGGGAACATATTTCCTAATAAATAATACTAAAATATTTATTAACTAGTATTGTTTGTATTTTTTATTTCAATAAATAATATTTAACGTAAATCTATATGTGTTCACATTAATTCGCACAATACTGTATGTATGTTTTTTCTTCGTATTCTAAATCTTAATACATACCTAATGTATATTATATATAATATATATTATAATGTCGTGTGGCATATTATAATGTCGTGTGGCATAAGTCAAGTTTATTTTAATTCTATTTTATAGAATTTCCTAAAATGTTATATTTATCTTCAGTTGAAATCCCGTAAGTTGCTATTTGAATTGCAAAGTGTATTACCGTCCGCAATAAAACTTGCATATGAAGCCCGTATTACAGTCTGCAATTCTACGTGCAATGCGCAATACTCTTGCACGAAGGCATTTTTATTGCCAGTTGCATGCAAGTCTGGGGGAAAATTGGTAACTTTTTTCATACCAATTCACAATTTAATTTCCCTAGAGACGCTGATCTGTTTTTTGAAGTCATTTGTTTGTTGTTTCTTTTTATTCTAAATTCTATTACATAATATTATAATTGAGGGGCTTGGAAGTAAAACGGTTTAAGTGCACTTTTTAAATAAATGGTCTAAGTGCAGAATATCACACCTAAAGAATATTCTAACTTAGTGGTAAAATTATATAAGTACATTTTACATTCTCTGGCGCCATTTCTTATCTTCTTTAAAAACCTGTCAAAATATTTTAAAATATATCTTTGGTAAAACGATTTAAGTGCACCTTTTACTGCTAAACATAGGCTATTATCTATGCTGCTAAAGCCTTGACAAGTATTTTAAAACAAACCATAGCATTGAGCCAAAAAAATCCAATTTAGATCAACCCCAACCAAGACCAGCTAATTCAGATGAAGAAAACGTTGTATTAGATTCTTATTATGAATAATACTTTTTGTTATAAAACTTACCCAAATTTTAAAAAATAAAATTTTGTTGTAGTACAGTAATTGCACTTAAATCATTTTACCACTAAATTTTGTCTTACATGCATGACGATTCAAGTACATTTTTGTAAAAAAAATTAACAAAAAAGCGAAATTAAAAAATTCCTTTTTCTTTATAATCCTTTTTTGTCTTTAAACAAAACTAAAATATTTACACAGTTTTTTAAACTCTTTTCTAGAATTTTAAAATTCAAGTTAACTTTAAAGCCATTTATCTCAGAACTAACAAAAATGCACTTAAACCCTTTTACTTCTAGGCCCCTCAATTGTACTTTATAATATTTTATAAATTTTTATGTTTTTCTTTGGTTGGTATCATGCAAGTTGAAATTTGAATTACAAAGTGGATTACAGCCATACAAAGTCTACAATAGATTGAGTAAGTTACGAATGATTTCCACAATGGATTGGTGAATTTTTTAAAGATATATCATTGTATACAGCCATCTGTCATATGGCGCACGGTTGGAATGGGACGATAAAATGGAGTTTTAAGGAAAAAAAATGTATTATATAATTTATTATTTGTGATTGTATGTAAACCGAACTGAAACATTATATGGATGAACGTAAATAATAAGTGAAGAATACAGTGACAGTGATATAAAATTAAAAAAGGGAGCGGCTATAGGAATTCCTAGACTCGCCCTCCTAACTTATAGATAAAAGTTTCAGCTGGCCAAATCCCGGAAGGGGAAAGCCAAAAAAGCCAAGAATGCAGTCACTGACTGCCAGTCAGCAATAAAACTTGTATGCAAGATTGCTGCAAGTAAAATTGCAGACTGTAATATGGGCTAAGAAAGATTGCTGCAAGAAAAATTGCGAACTGTAATACCTGCTGGCTCCTGACCACCAACTTCACCGACTTCAGACAAACGCATCAATTGATGACGCAAGGTAAAACATTCGCCGGACCGACCATAAATAATTTTGCATAATATGCATATTATTCAAAACTAAAATTCATTTTCTTAAATTATTAAACATTTATTTGTAACTTATAAAAGTTGAATTTTTACTAATGGTTTTTGGAATTTGAAAGGGGTAAACAACTTGAGGAATAATGTACCTTAAGGTGTACTAATCTGACGAAATATATTACATGAGTAAGATCACCTCAAGTGGACCCCCTATTTCCCACTTGATCGTTGAATTCAAATTAATATATTTTAATATAAAGCAGTTACTATCAATAATGAAACCCTGAAACAGTTTTTTAAAATTTTCATTTTTACAACAATTTTTTTTACAATGAAAATTTTGGAGACATGATTCTCACGAACTAAAATACAAACAACGTTTTCAACAATCTGTTACTATAAAAAATACCCGCCAGTTACACTTTTGTATTACTTCAGTGTAAGATTTTTTCGGAAGACACAAAAATAACGATTAATAAAATTTTTCAGAAAATTTATGTTTAATTTTTTTATTTGTTCATTTTTACAGTCTTTATGTATAAATAATAACAAATATTAAATCTAATTTTTATAATCATTATATTAATAAAATTAAATTTGTTAAATAACATTGTTTCTTATTGTAAAAGACAGTTTATTTTCTGTCAAAACTGATTGGAGAGGAGGCCGAGTCTACGGCGCGCGGCAGCGCGCTATACCGATTGCGCTCGCGCTCGGGGATAATTAAATTCATATTGTTTAAACTAATAGCGGGCAGTGAAATTTTCTTGTAGACTACTTAACTAAAAGTACAATGCATGTAACTGACAAAAAACAAATTCATAATTTGAGGAAGAAGTCATTAAAATTTTTATTTGTTTATTTAAAAGTTAATTAAAAATATGATAATAAATAAATAATTTAAAATTTTGAATTATTTTACAAAATGTGAACATTGAACAATAAATCCTGAAAACTTCATTATAATATCTAAAACGGTTTTTCTGAAATATATTTTTTAATTAAAAGTTTCCAAAATTTTCATTGTAAAAAAAATTGTTGATAAAATGAAAATTTTAAAAAACTATTTCAGGGTATTAAATATATTAATTTAAAATCCGCGATCAAGTGGGAAACGGGGAGTCCACTTGAGGTGATCTTACTCGCATTTAATATGTAATACGTAGTAATAGTAGGTACGTAAACAATGTAATAAATATATCGTCAAAGTTTGAAAAATCATTACTAGGAAAGTACTTAATATTAAGAGCTCAAATCTTTAGTGACTCATTATTATAATGTAGAGAATAAATTTTTTTGGTGAGATGACAAATAAATAAATTAAGACTTCAAAAAGAAGAATATACCCCCATGTTTAATAAGTATCCAGAAATGTGGTTATGTTTAAAGATCATTTATTTGGTTATGTTTGCTTGACAAAACATTAATAATTATTGTGTGGACTATTTTACTCATTACTTTATGGACGGACCAATGAGATTTCAGAAAACGAGTGGTTTTTCAGTTTTGCAGAAACTACTACTCGTCTTAATTTTCACTAATCACAAACGCGCAATTTTGAATTACAAATGGTTTCTAGGTGGAAAAACAGTATGACAGTACCTATCAGCAGTTTTTTCGTGTTTACCCGCGGCAAAACTTGACAGCTCTTGTCACCAAAAATTGCAATTGTATCCGTTTGTCCGTTATCCGTTTGTCCGTTATTCAATAAAATCGTCCGATAAGAAATGTTCTAATTTTCAAGCATCCGTTTTTTAATGACGTTTAATGGATTGATTTGACGACAAGTAGAAATTAAGTGTCAGTATGTTCACTTTACTAAATTTACCTAATGCTTAATTGTCATAGTTACAATTATGTCAACAATTGTAACTTTAACAGTTGTCTAATAAATTTAAAGGTAGGTATATATACCATATAAAAAGAATATACTAGCCTTAATGTATGTATGTTATTTAACCTTTCTATGTCAGACTTAGGAAGTTGAAACTTGACGGACCGATAAAATGTCATAATTTTCGAATAATAATTGGACCAATAAGAGCGCTCCCGGATGAACGGACTAACGGACAAACGGATACATGAAAATTAAGCTTTACTCATGAAATAGTCTTGCCAAATACCATTCGGGCATCTAATTTTTCCGAAAAAAAAAAATCGAAAAAACACGTTGCTAAGTAATATTTTAACAAGAAGCATGAGTGCTGGTGGCAACAAAAATCCGAGTCGAAGACGAGGATTTTTGCACCTGCACGAATGCATTTTGTTAAAAAATATTACTTGGCATTACGTGTGTACTTGTGATATTACGTGTTTATGCGAAAAATAATTGTCAATGTTGACGTTTCTAATTTTAAAATAAAAATGTCAAAAAATATGCGTTTTGGTCAAAAAAATCATACAGAAATTGAATGAGCAGTTAAATGTAATTAAAAAAAAATATTCGTGAAATAGTCTTGCCGAATACCACTCGTGATAAAATTTACAAGAAACAAACATTCCTATGAAAATCAAAAATTTTATCGGTACAATTTTACCACTAGTGGTATACTCAAAGTTCAAGAAACATATTAAACATGGCATACAACTTGTTTAATGTATTACTTTGATTAAAAAATTACAAAATTCAATAGTTAGAGGTAAAGTTTACTTCTTTATTATTCCTTTTTTATTACTATTAAATTAATAGTAGCATTGAAACGTAAAATGCTTTAAAAAGGAAACTTATATAATATTAAGTAGTACTAATACTTGGTACTATTTCGTAATATACTATCGCTAACAAAAAAAACTCATACAGCTATATTGTGGCTGTGTGAATAAAACTTTTCCGTCAATGTCAAGCTGACATCGAGCTTTGTCACATCCATTATGACTTTTTTAACAACATTTTCAACCAAACAATGCAGACGAACTCTGGCAAGCCATTGAAGCCATTTGGAACGAGATAAAGCAACACCGCGACTTCCATGCTTTGCCGTTTGCGGGCAGTAATTGACAAAAACAGAGGGATGACGAAATATTATTTTTTTTTCAAACTTCAACCTAACTTTGTATTTAATTTTAGACCTTTCAAATGTGACGTATCATTTTAAAAGCCATAATTACTCCAACGAAATGATAGAAAATCAGGAACACTAGATTCTTAAGCTGTATGAGTTTTTTTTGTTAGCGATAGTACAGGGTGTTTCTTTTAACTTGAGACAGCTCAATATCTCGAGAAATACGCATTTCACGGAAAAATGTCTTAAATAAAAGGTTAATGTGACTAAAGGGGACATTATGTGGTGCTACCGCTAGCCACCCCCTACCCCTCCTTAAGGGTGAAACGGAGGGTAACTTTGGAAAGTCAAATGGAATGACCCGATTTTTTTCACAGAGTTTGGTAGTACATAAAAAAAATAAATAACTTTTAGTTAAAACTTTTTTCAATTTATTAACAGATAGCGCTGTAATTCAAAATTTAAGAAAAATGAGTTTCCTTGTAAAATGTATTATTTGAAACGTTTGAAAAACAAAAATTAACATTAACAACAATAGTCGGCTATGAAAACAATCTATAACAAATGTTCGAAATGTCGTCATTCCATTTCAACACATTTTTGAATGCGGGTAATGAATTCTGGCACACAACGCGCCAACATGTCGGGCGGTATCGCCGCACAGGCGTTCCTGATCCGCTTCACCATGTCCTCCCAAGTTGTAGGAATTGCAGCGTAAACTTTTTCTTTCAAGTAACCCCACTGGAAGAAGTCTGGTGGCGTAAGATCAGGTGATCGAGCAGGCCAAATTACTGGACCACGTCTACCGATCCACCGTGGTGCACCGGCCATTGAACTCCCGATCCAACACCTCTCGAGCAATTGCCGATTAATGCGTAGGACAACCATCAGCTGGTACCACATGTTTTGGAGCCGTGCTAGTGGTACATCCTTCAAAAGGTCCGTCAGATCGTTTTCTAGAAAATTCCGGTACTTTTCGCCATTTAATACCGTCAATAAAGAAGGGTCCGATTAATCGTTCGCTTAAGGTACCGCACCAAACGTTTACCGACCAGGGACGCTGGTGCTCCACTTGGTGTCGAAATGGAAGGACGACATTTCGAACATTTGTTATAAATTGTTTTCAGAGCCGACTATTGTTGATTTAATGTTAATTTTTGTTTTTCAAACGTTTCAAATAATGCATTTTACAAGGAAACCCCTTTTTCTTAAATTTTGAATTACAGCGCCATCTGTTGATAAATTGAAAAAAACTTTCAAATAAAAGTTATTCATTTTTTTATGTACTACCAAAATCTGTGAAAAAAATCGGTTCATCCCTTTTGACTTTCCAAAGTTACCCCCCGTTTCACACTTAACTATGATTTCGCGAAAGAATCGAACGATTTTGGGGTATTTTTTTATAACACATCTCAGATTTTTTTTATATTTTAATATTGTGTTTATACATCTAATTCCACCCTAAATCTAAAATTTTTCTTTTATCTGACCTAAACTTTGGCTCCCAGAGACCATTTAATTTAACCTTTCGCAAAAAGCCATAATTTCATTATATTAGCATATTTTTTTTATTAAAATACTGAATGTTTTGAGATGTGGTACATAAATGACCCTTATTAGTACCTACAATTCTACCAAAAAAAAATTAAATTTTTTACATATAGGTGGCGCTGCAATTTTTTCTTCTTCAAAAATAGACGTTTTTTGAAGACCAAAAACTCTCTTAAGCAACAATCCTCAAAAAAACTAAATAGTATACCAGATAATATACATATTCCTTTATAATTTGATATATAAAAATTTACTTGCAAATGATGTTGCCGCCCGTAAAGCCAACTTAAAGTTTTGTTTACCGCATTAAAAAAAATTGAATTACACTTACAACTTTATTCTTATTTATTAACTAAGGAATTCCAGGAGATTACTTTTATTGGTTACAATGATACAGCAAAAAAAAGTTTTATTTTTTCACACCCAGGGGGCGCTGCAGCCTTTTTTCTTTAAAAACTATATAGCATTTCAGATAATATAGCTATGTATTCCTTTATTATAAAGAGTTACGTATTCCTTTATTTATTTAATAGGTTTGTTCTTTATTTTATTTATTATGTTTTTCTTTATTATTATTATTATTGATATTACTATTTCTTTATTATTTAACATATAACAATTTATCTGCAAGATTTGCATATATTAAATAATACAGATATATCCTAATAATTATTATAATAATAATAATTATTACCTTTACATTAAATTTTAAACTTGTTGGGCTCTAAGGGGTATATTCGCTAACTTTTTAGTTATAAATAACCCTGGTTTATATCATGATACTGGCTGGTTCAAATCTCTAGAGCGATTCTCAGAATCAGTCTAGAGATTTTAACCAGGGTTATTTATAACTTAAAAGTTACTTAGGCCGCAAAGGAACTACATACTTTAAAACTGATAATGACGATGACGATAATCTTGATAATAAGCCGCGTATCTGATTAGGATGCATAATATGCATTGCATATACTCGTTTGAAGAAAAATAAAATTTGCCATTTACTTCATAATTTTGTAAAGCTGTTGCTATATATTCAGGCGTAAATTTAATTTTAGTTTTTTCACCTTCTTCAAAAAGGTTGCCAACAAAATCTTTTTGTTTTTCATTAATTAAAACGTGATTTTTTAATTTTGCGCCTTCCGAACCCTTTTGCATAAACTCGAAAAAACGTATTTTTATCTTCTTCATTTGGGCATATATTGACGGTAGATATTGTTGAACTAGTTGCAGTTAAAAAATCTTATTGTTTTAAAAATTCCATTCTAGCAACATCACCTATAGTTTGTCTAATTTCAGGAAATTTATGATTTTGAAATTTAGGTGGTTTAGAAGATCATCTTCATTTTCAAAAACCCTACTGCAAAGTAATTCGTCGCACCTATATTTAATTGCGTACCTTTAAAAGCATGATATTTTCCCTCTCCAATTTCAACTTTTGTAATAACGGCAAAATTTTAAATGTTATTATGGTTACCGTTTGACAGTAACTGTCAACTGTTGGGGTAACTTGATTCCCAGCCTATAGGCTTGACTTTAGTTTAATTTTAAAGTACGATAATAAAGAATGCTTTGCCTCTCGAAGTATACTAAAATATATTTAAACAAATGGTCATATTACTATTACTATAGAGTCACTGAAATACTTGTTACCATTTGTAACTAAAATTTCTTTGGTTTTGTTACTTTTTGTCCGCATATATACATGTATGTATACAACAATAAAAGCGAAAAAAGGCGTTTATATAACAATATGCGGGTACGTGCACTAGTTATAATTTTAATCGTCCCTACAACAGGCATTAATTATTGCAAATAAATTTTTATATGTCAAACAATAAAAGAATATCTATATTATCTGATACATTATAAATAATGTCATTAGTTTTTTAAGCAATGTTACTTAAGTAACTTTATGGTCTTTATAAACGTCTATTTTTTAAAAAAAGGCTGCAGCGCCCCCTGTATATAAAAAAATAAAACTTTTTTTGTTGCGTTTTAGTTACCAATAAAAGCCATCACCTGGAGTTCCTTAGTTTAAAAATAAGGATGGAGTTGAAAGTGTAATTCAATTTTTTTTAATGCGGTAGACCAAACTTTAAGTTGGCTTTACGGGCGGCAACATCATTTGCAAGTAAATTTTTATATGTCGAATTATAAAGGAATATCTATATTATCTGGTACGCTATTTAGTTTTTTTGAGCATTGTTGCTTAAGAGAATTTTTTGTCTTCAAAAAACGTCTACTTTCGAAGAAAAAAAAAATTGCAGCGCCACCTGTATGTAAAAAATTAAAACTTTTTTTGACAGAATTGTAGGTACTAATAGGGGTCATACATGGGCCAAATTTCAAATCATTCAATATTTTAATAAAAAATGTATGCCAAAATAATGGAATTTGGCCTTTTTGTGAAAGGCAAAATTAAATGGTTTCTAGGAGCTAAAGTTTAAGTCAGATAAAAGAAAAATTTTAGATTTAGGGTTAAATTGGATGTATAAACAAAATATTAAAATTAAAAAAAAATCTGAGATGTGTAAATCGATCGTTCGATTCTTTCGCGAAATCATAGTTAAGGAGGGGTAGGGGGTGGCTAGCGGTAGCACCAAATAATGTCCCCTTTGGTCACATTAACCTTTTATTTAAGACATTTTTCCGTAAAATGCATATTTCTCGAGATATTGAGCTGTCTCAAGTTAAAATAAACACCCTGTATACTAAGGGATACCATGCAATACAAAGTAATTCTTGGTAATTTAACGTAATACCTGGAAGTATTGAGTTTTAAGTGATATTTGTACAAATTTGCCTTGTTGTTTACCCCTGTCCATAAAATAAGTCACTCTGGATTTTCTTTTAAATAGATTTGGAAATCAACAAGAAACCAAGAGTTATATCGGCAAACCGGTTTTTTTTAGCCAAAAACAGACTTACCTTGGATTTTCTGTCCCTGACGATGCTCTCCAACTTGGAGACGGCGTACAAGCACATCGGGCACTTGGGGCTCTCGTTCTGCTGCTGCATGAACACCTCGACGTCCTCTTGCGCGTCGTTGGATGGACAAGCCCTGATCATGGGGCACACCTGGGACGGATCGATCTCCTGGGCGAGAATGGCGATCAGCGCGGGCTCGTACGAGTCCACGAAAGCGACGCAGGTCTCGTTAATCGAGCCGGGAAGTCGGGCGCACGCCTTGTCTATCACCGCCTTTATCTGCTCTTCCGTTTTCGGATTGGTGATGTCCTCCTGGACGAAGTGCAAGAAATATTGACAGAACACGCAGGATTCCTTGCTGAAGAGGTTCTGGCCGTGCGGCGGCATCAGCAGTTCGATGGGCAATTGAGCCGATTCGGGCGACAAAATTTTTACGTTCGTGTTGCCACTTGGCATTTTGATGTGCACCAAAGGTTTTTCGGGCAGAGCCGGGGTTTCTTTTAATATTTCGGCCGTCTCAATGGGTAACAATGGGGACATGGGTTGCAACTGGAATTTAACAGAAAAAGCATTCATTCAAAAAATCTAAATACAGGGTGCCCCATTTTTAAAGTGGCATTTCTTGGCTCGTGGGGGGGAATAGAGCAGTGCGCGTGGTTGCTTTAGGTAGGTACTATTGCGGCCGATAAAAAGTAATCGATTCTTTATCAAGTTGCATGTTTTTCTTAAAAATTGGCTATTGTAAGTAGGGTTTTTTACGTCAGTCATGTCAATTAAATTATTTTGACAAGAAATCATGACATATTTAATTTTATAATAAAAAAAACTTAAATTATATAAAGCATGTTTATTCGCAATACAAACAAAAAGAACAAATTATTTATTGGGTGACCAAAATAAATAAATTTAAACTTAAAAATAAATAGTATACTACGACTATAACAATTATAAAAGATGAGCCAACCAGGTTTTGATGGGCTCAGAAAAACCGGCCCTGGCAATTTTTTCATTCAGCCCTCCCTCGGGCATTATCTTACACATTTGTAATGCTATAAAAACTCCATTTCAAAAAAAATAATTAATACTTGGTAGAACCACCATTCTTCTCTATAAAATTTTGTAATCGCCTAGGCATGGAACTAATTAAATTTTGCATATCGTAATTTTCTTTCAAATTGTTCCACTCATTTTGAATTTTATTAACAAGGTCTTTTCTATTTCTTGGTCTAAATTCATATTTATATATTTTTTTACGAGATATCCCCAAATATTTTCGATTGGGTTTAAATCGGGGCTTCTTGACGGCCAAGGAAGCGTTGTAATGTGATTTTCTTCTAGCCAATTATGAACCACATGAGGAGTGTGAACTGGCGAGTTATTCTTAAAATGAAAAAAATATATTTTTTTGATCAGGAAAGATAAATCATAAAGTGTTACGTGTTGAAACACAAAATCATTATCAAATCTTTCTTGCACTGACGGGAGCATTACATCGTTTAAAATTTCCACGTATCGGTTCCCAGGTAATCGGCCTTCTACAATATGAATTATACCAGCCCCTGAAGATGATATCCACGCCCACACGTGGACAGAAAATCTTCCGCTGTTGTCAGTTTTGTGGAGGTATTCATCAAACTTATGGTTTCTGGGAGGATTGAAATATTTTTTCATCTGAAAAGACTACTCGCTCCCAATATTCAGCTTTTTGATTTAAAAAATTATTTGCAAACTCCACTCTTGCCTCTTTATTAACATCCGTCAAGCGAGGCTTTTTAGCACTCACGCAGTTAAATAAACCTTGTTCTCGCAACCGTTTTCTTGCCGTCCTAACAGATGCTGGGAAGTTGGTTTCCTCTTTGGCTTGAATAGAGTTAGAAAATGGGTTTTGCCTCACATATTCAACCAACTCGTTGTCGTTTACTGGAGTTGTCTTTCTTGGACACCCAGAACCCATTACCCTACTCAGGTCACCAGTTTCCACCCACTTTTTGTTTAATTTTTGAATAGCGCTTTTGCTGCAGTTTATTTCATCTGCTATTTGTTGTTGAGACCATCCTTCTCCAATTTTGTCGATAATATAGCATTTCTCTGCTTTACTTAAAGTATGGTAAGGCATTAAATAATGACTTTACTTAATTTAAGATGACGTTACTTAATTTTATAAAATTATTTTTGAAATTCCACTGGTGACAACCATATTTACAACGGGAAAATTAGTCGATTACTTTTTATCGGCCGCAATAGTACGTGCATGCCATTTTCAGTCGTCATAATGAATCTGTCAGAAATATTTGGGATGTCCATAAAAATTAAACTAACAAAAAATCTTTTTATTTTTAGGTAACATATTATTTCATACATTTCATGTTTTAAAAATAATGTATTTTAAATGACCGCCGCACAGTGTTTCAATTCTCGAAAATATCGGCAAAACCTCAAAAATTGACATTTGTTTTCAGGTAAATTTTGAGTTAGATGGGTAGTTAATACCTGTCACAATCCTGTATTGAAAAAAAAATTATATAAAATACGTATGTATATTTTGTCTATAATATCAGTTTAAACTTGACGCTTTCAGTTGAAGGTACTTTACACGCGATCGCTGCGGAAAATTGTTTATTGTTTAAAAGTGAATAACTGGTGTTTGGTGAGTCCGATTGTTATACGGTTTGATGAAGGGTGATCTTTAAGGTATGTAAAATTCAGATAGGTATTTGTTTTTCGTAGATTTTGCTTGTAAAACGGATTATCGTAACCGACAAGATCGATCTGTTAAAATCGCAAACTTTGAATCGAGCTTTTAGAACAATGAAGCTACAAAAATTTTAATGAATTGTAAGGCATCAGTTCAAGTTCCGTTGAATAGCTTAGTTTTGTCTATCAAGCCATCAATAAATTATCTGCCCCAACTTGCCCCCGGCTCTTTAAAACTACATGTTCTTGGGCGCTCAGGCACGGTTGTGGTAAAAAACCTCGCGATTTTAAACCTATATCGCGCGCGTATCTGTGTTTTTGCTTTACAAAATATAAGGTTTTTTTATTTCTGGGTTGCGTTCATGATGTTTACTCGATTCACTCGGATTTAACTCAAAACATTTATTACAACAGTGGTGTATAAAGTTTCACTTGCGTAAATGGTTCGGGACTACTAAGATATTTAACACCGATTTTACATATTATTTAACCCACCTCTTGTAAGTGCGTGAAAACAACTCCGCATGCGCATTGTAGTGTGCTAATATCAAATATGAATTGAGGTTATTTGTGTTGACAATTTTTTTAGCGAATCCAGTGAAGGAGACTGTTTAATATTTATGTAGGTATTAAATAATATTATATAAATGTAATTATAATAAACTAAATTAAGCTATTTTATAAAAAGATGTTTTATTTACATTTTAAAAAGAACCTGCATATGTCTGCCATTTTGGATCTACCATTTTGAATTTTAGAATTCTGATTCCAGATTCGTTTTCAGCGACCCCAAAACCCCTGAATGGTGATTTTCAATCTATTCCGTCAATTTTTTGACAAATATGTCCGCCATTTTGGATCTACCATTTTGAATTTTGGAATTCTGATTCAGATTCGTTATCAGCGACCCGAAAAACCTCTATATACGGATTTTTAGGAGAATCCGCCTACTCCTTGATATTTTGCCGAAAATTTCGAGCATTGAAACACTGTGCGGCGTTATTGTCAATGCACATTTGAAGCCTATTACGACTTCATTGCTGCCTTTAGATTTTCCAAATTTTGTGGACGAAGTTTAAAAACTTGTGATTTTAGATAACCCCACAAAAAAATCGCAAGGGGTCAAATCAGGCGAACGCGGGGGCCACCCAATATCATCCAGTAAAGAGACACCTTTGCCCTTACAATTTATTTTAAAAAACCCTCACGTAATTAATGGACCTTTAAAAAATAAAAAGTTTATTCTTAGTTTGATTTTTATTGACATCCCAAATATTTCTGACAAATTCATTATGATGACTGAAAATGACATGCACGGACCTACCTAAAGCGACCACACTCTGCTCTATCCCCCCCCTAGTCAAGCAATGACCCTTTAAAAATGGGACAACCTTGTATTTATTAATTCCGCTTTAAATAAAAATCTTTGAACTATTTCTCTTAAAATTATTTAGGTCGTTTGGGTCAGCAGTTTCTCAAATTGTTTTAAATATCTATAAAATAAAAAATGTGCTAAATAATTTAACTAATGTCGTGTTTTGTTTTTATTTAATCGATAATTATTATTATATAATTACTTATGGTATAATAATTATTAAGTATGTTATATTCTTTAGATTTCGTTAAGAAGAACCGGGCACAATATTAGTCCAGGGGTGCCACCGATTTGCCTAAACCAAATTCCCTGACTTTTCCAGGTATTCCCTGAAATTCCCTGATTTTTTTTTCAGACAAAATGTGTCGACGCTGGCAGTTGTCTTTTTGTTTCCTGACCCTCAATGATTTTTTCAACTGGAATTTAAGTGTTGGTTCTTAAAATTTTAAGTATGGTTTAATCTGGTTATCTTATAAAGCAATATTATTATCCTGCAGGATTACATGTAAAACTGTAACTTTTTTCCATCTGGTTCTTTTTTTTTTAATTTGAGAAATTTGTCATTGTCAAAATCCTTTTTTATGGCATTTGGCAATCCGGATTAAAGACTTGGTTCTTTTTTTTTAATTTGAGAAATTTGTCATTGTCAAAATCCTTTTTTATAGCATTTGGCAATCCAGAAGTCTTTTTACTTGTCATTCATGCCGAGATTATTACCTACTTTACAAAAATTTGTACAAGTATTTTACTGATTAATTAATAAACTTAATAATTGTGCTTACCATTTACAAAATAATAGATTATTATTATACGAGAGATAATGCAGGTTATTATAAACGAGGATTAGGTTTTCGTCTCGAGTCGCTAGACGAGACTTAAATAATCCAAGTGAATAATGCGCATAATCTCGATTGTAATATTACACCTTATCTACTTTAATAAGTAGAAATGATTTTCAAAAATAAATAAATAAATTTTGACTTCTGTCAAATGATTAATCTCACTTTTTGCCAATTTTAAATGTTATTATAATAATAATAATAAAATTTCTTTATTTCAATTCATGTTTCTATACAATAAAGTACAAAGAACAAAAGATGAAATGACGTCACAAAAGAAAAAAAACAACATTTACATGTATATGTCTATCCTTAGATCAACAATAATCCTATTTAAAATGTATAACTTAAATACTCTTCTATGTTGTAGGGTTCTATGTTTACAATGGTTTTTTTTATATTGCGTTTAAACTGCTTAATGCCACCTAGTTCTTTGATTGAAGCAGGTAATTTATTAAACAGTTTCGTGCACATATAGTAGGGACTTTTTTCTGTTAAAGTGAGGCGATGTCTTGGATATAACACAATTTGATGTCTAGTATTGTAATTATGGTAGGTATCGAATTGAAAATGACTTTTATTTCTAAAGATATACATCAAACATTCGTAAATATACAATCCATATATGGTCATAATATTTAGTGTTCTAAAAACCCCTCTACAGCTTTCATCAAATTTCATTTTCCTAATCGTTCGAATTGTCCGCTTTTGTAGAACAAAAACTTGTTGAGTCTCTGAATTGCTTCCCCAAAAAATTATACCGTATCTTGCTATGGATTCAAAGTTCGCGTGGTAAATAATTTTTACTGTCTCAATATTCATATACCTAGCAACAGTGCGAATACCATAGCTAATTCCGCCTAGTTTTGAACAAACCTGCTTAATTTGGTGGCCCCAATTTAGAAACTCATCAAGATAAATACCCAATACTTTAAGTGTTCCTGTTACTTCCAATTCAGTGTCGGCAATTTTTATATTATTAGGAATGCTTATGCGATTTTGCTTTGTTCGAAATAGTATAATATTGGTTTTTGTTGTATTTAAAATTAATTTGTTTTTAGTAAACCAGTCTTGTATTTTATTAAATGCCTCATCGCCATTACGCACTAGTTCTTGCAGTGTGGAGCCCTTTACTAGTAAATTAGTGTCGTCAGCGTAGTTTGTTATCGTGAATTCTCTTTCTATTAGCCCTATATCGTTTATAAATAGGATAAATAAAATAGGGCCCAAAATACTACCCTGCGGAATGCCAATGTTACATGTTTGGATTTCAGACTTAAACATTTTGCTATCATTTTTAATTTGAACTTGTTGTTTCCTATTTGAAAGATATGATTTAACCCATATGTAAGCGTTACCTCGGACCCCGTATTTTTCTAATTTGTACATCAGGAGGTCATGATCTAGACAATCATATGCCTTAGATAGGTCTAGAAAGATTCCCAATGCATTTTTCTTTTTTTCAAGTAGCTCTATCACTAACTTCGTGTACTGGAAAATAGCTGTAGTGGTTGATCTGCCTTTTAAATAGCCATGTTGTCCTGTGGAAAACAAATTGCATGTTTCTATAAAGTTCACTAGTTGAGAACACATAACTGCCTCAAATAGTTTTGAGAAAGCAGGGAGTAAGCTTATTGGCCTATAATTGTTTAAGTCTGACTGTTCTCCTTTTTTGTAGATTGGCTTGATGACAGCTAGTTTTAGTCGTTCCGGGAAGATTCCAAATTTTAACGAGTTGTTGATAATATGACATAGAACACTATCTATCTCCGTGATGCTAACTTTGATTATACTTGTAGGTATTCCGTCTTCTCCACTACTATGTTTATTTTTTAATTTTTGGCATATTTTAAGAAGTTCTGTGCTTGTAATTGGTTTTAGTAACATTGACTTGTCGCTATCACTGATGTTGCATGTAAATGGTACTTTGGGTAACTTAGTTAATAAGTCTGGAATAATTGTAAGGAGATGTTTATTAAAATTATTCGATATCGCATTTATCTATATCTGGGGTCTTTCCCTGAATCTCATTAAATATTGACCACATACTTTTTGATTTATTATCTGAATTTTTTATTTGTGTATCATATTTTTTTGCACGTTCTTTAACTAGAAGTTGATTGTATTTTTTTGTAATTTCTATGTATTCATTTCGATACCTCTCATTGTGTTTTAATAGAACATGTAGTATGTCTAGGTTTTGTTTACATTTCAGAATTTCAGGACTATACTTTACTTTATTTTTATTATACTTATTTGTAATTTTAAGTGGAAAACAATGGTTAAAAATATTAGAAAATATTTTGATAAAATTATTCCATTGACTATTTACATCATTTATGTTAACCTCATATACATTGTCCCATGTTTCTTCTAGCAACATTTTCAAAAAATCATTTTTATTTTCTTTTTTATAAAATCTTCTGTGTATAAAGTTATTTTTAATCATTGTTTCTATAATAAAAGTGATTTTTTGTGCATTATGATCGGACAGGTGTGTATTAAGCACCATTGCCGTAAATGAATGGCAGTTTGTAAATATATTGTCTAAACAACTTTTGCATGATGGAGTTATTCTTGTGGGTAAGAAAATGGTTTGCTTTAGTGAAAAAGAGGCCATTAAGCATAATAGTTCATCTTTTTTATTGTTATCTTGTAGCATTTCAATATTAAGATCCCCTGCTAAAAAAATTAATTTGTTTTCATTTGAAATTGTAGAAAGTATGCCTTCAAGTTTATTAAAAAATATATTTACATTCCCTTTCGGCCTTCTGTATATTGACAAGATAATAATAGCCTGTTTATTTACCAAACATTCAACAGTTGCACATTCAAATTCACCTGGCACCGAGAATTTGCTTAATTTTTTTCGTGCCGTAAACTTTATTTCTTTTTTTACAAACACTGCTGCTCCTCCATGTTCATTTTTACCTCTGCAGAAACTGTTTGCCAATTTAAAGTCTTTTATATTTAGCCTTTCTAATTCTTCTGCCGTTCTCCAGTGTTCGGTTATGCATAGAAAATTACAGTTGGAGTTTTCATAGAGTAAATGCTCAATTTTATCAACACAATTTCCCAGGGATTGCACATTCTGGTGAATTATAGAAAACTCTTGATCTTTAAAAATATGTGCTGTTTTGTTGGTTTTAAGTTGGGTGGCTGGGTCTAGGTATTTTATAAAAAACAATCTGTATAATTAATATTTTGCTTAAATTTCTCAAGCCTCCTTTTGTATACTGGACAGTTTGGGTCTCGTGCCGAATGATGTAAAACTCCATATTTCATTTTGTTGCAGTTGGGGCATTTCCAATCGTCTTGAGTGCAATCTTTCCCTGCGTGCTCTTCTCCACATTTATGGCAGCAGTCTTTTCCAGTGCAGTACTTTGATACGTGTCCAAAACCACAGCATTTAAAACAAACGGCCAAGTTAAAGTGTTCTTTGATGTGCACTTTCACTAAGTCAAAATCAATCACTTGCTTTTTCAGAAACCATTTTGCTATATTTGGTGGAGCCTGAAGTACCAAGTTTTCTTTCATTGGATTCCTGCACTGTTTTCTCGCTACAATGTTTATTTTTTGTTCAATATTTCTTCCAAGTTCCTCTATCGTTTCCTCATTTATATTTAGCCTAATTATTTCATTTAGGAGTTCACTGTCCTGATATCCTTTCTCAATTCCTGTAATCAAAAACATAGGGTCATAGCTCTGAGCGTCTTTGACAGATATGTCATTCTTGTTTTGCAACTCTATTTTCAATTTATCCTGTTGGCTCTTTGTATGGCTCTCTACTAAAACTGTACCATTATTTAATGCACGTATTGTTCTAAACCCTCCTTCTGTATTTTTGGTGTATATTTCTTTTCTAAGCTTTTTTACTGCTTCCTTTGAGTCTGTAGTACTATTTACCTTTATAAGAGTTTCATGCCTTTTCTTATTTTCTGGAGTTGTCCATCCCGCTTTGCTTAAGTCTATCATTTCATCCTGTTCAAAATTTCTTGTCACTATTACATCTGCATATGTCTTTTTCTTTTGTGTTTCTATTTTTGTGTCTCTATTTAAACTACCAAATTTGTTATTTTCCATTTGGTTTGTACTTGATTTTTTTTCTGGTGTGTAGTTTTGTGTGGTTTGTAGCTTGTATTTTAACATTAAGTTCTCCTTTTCTATGCGTCCTAGCTGATAGATTAAAATGGTGAATTTTTTGTGTAAGAATTTTGTGGCGTCTCTTATTTTTGACTGGTAGCTAAGTTCCATTTTTTCTTTCTCAAGAGTAGATAATTCCTCAATTTTTTCTATAGCATTAATGATTTCCAGGATTTCCAATTCTGTAGTGGGAATGTCTGTTTCATTCTTGTCTCTGATGACTTGGTTTGGTACTGCTCCAATATTATTTCCATCACATTGTCTTTTATTCGCAAAAATCTCCGGACTTGAGTTTGATCTAGACCTTTTGTTAAAACCTTCCGTTCCATCTTTATTTTTGCCTTCTGGTGGGGTTCGTGGAATTGTCTTTTGAGGTTTAAAACCAGTTTGGGTATTTTTTTTTTGAGTCTGAAGAGTTACAGTGGAAATTATGCCAGTACCTCCCTGCATTTGTATACTGTTTGTTGATGGTTTTTCATTGCTGCTTGGTAAAGTTTTTTGTTGGTGTTTTTCTGGTTTTACTTTGATGCCTATGATGTTATTTATATCTGTAGTTGACAATTTCGCTGGATACAAGGAATTATATAGTTGTTTGTTTTCCTCTACATTATTTCCACTTTTCTTTTTCACAGCGCCCTGGTCACTGTTTAATTCACTATTCATGAGTTTTCTGGTAATTAATTTACAGTAATTTACGGTTTTTTTAAATTTTCTATACTTGTTTACAAAAACACGTGTGTCGCTTATAAACACGAACGTTATAAAATGTCGCCTTCTTTTAATTTAAAACCGGATTGGTTTATATCAGAGTGAATATTGAAATCGGCCAATCACTAATGCCTTACGTGAATAATAAATTCATTATTATCCTGTTAGGCAAAAAATTTATAATGTTTATCATTATTCACTGAAAACACAATATTATGAAATAGGACGCGCTCTTTTACTCCGAACCGAAATTAAAGTCATATTTTAAAGAAATTAAATTTAAATTACACTATACAACATTATTTATTTTGTTTTTAAATTAATATTTTGTTGAACAGTTTTAAATTCCCTGACATTTACAGGTTTTCCAGACGAGTGGCATGAGGTAGTTGTAGTAGAATCTATATATATATTAGGTTCGCTCTTACCCTCTCAAATGTTTCTATTTAATATAAAAAAAATCCTCACCAAATATGGGCGTCTCAGCTCAACTCTAAGAGGTCGCTGTTTTTATTTTAGTTTCCCATTTAATAAACATGGGAAAAAATAATTTTATGTTTGGAATTTTATACCTCTGTATCAAAGTAACTTATGGCAATGATCATTGCAGTTTCTTACATAAAATGTAACGCTCTACAAAAAAAACTCTCTTATTATTTTTCGATAAATTGATTTCTTCTAGAGTTATTCAAGGTCAAAGTTTGATAACATCAAATTTTCTGTTTTTTTTAATTTTTTATAAATTGCTTTTCTGCACAAAACTCACTACTTTTGAGATTTTTTAACCTTTTTTTGCATAATTTTGGAAATTTTGCCTACCATTTTGTATATTTCGGTATATTTATACTATTGTGCGAATTTTTCCCAAAACGTTTTATTAAAATCATTTCTTCATCCAGGCTCATCTGGCAAAAACAATTTTCTAGATAAACTTGCAAACTTACCATGTAGTCAGATTTTGGACAAATGTTGATTAAAGAGCACATTTCCTTGGGTTTCAGCTCGTTCACCAAGTAAGTGTACATGAGACCGTAGTATTGGTCGACGACGTCCAAACATTCGCTTTTGAAGGACCTCGTTTGTTTGCAGAGGCCTTCCAACACCATTTTGAATTCGCTCTCGGTCGTGTTGGCCACCAACAGATCGCGCAAGTGTCCCACTAGTTGTTCGCACAAATCGCATGGCAAATCGTCCTCAGTACTACAAAGAAAAATAGGATATTTTCAACTTCCTTAAAAAAACTCCGAATTACCCGGTATTACCCTTATGGCTCAGAATTTCCCAAGTCTGCCACTTAAAAATTGATGGTCTCATTTTTCATCGGTTTTCAATCGATTAAGGGGTAAAAACAACTTTCATAAAATATATTTTCAAAAAATCGATTTTTACAATACTTAAAAATAATTACATTTTTTGTAGATGTTTTTTTCAAAAATTGATTACTCCCGAACGGTTCATCAAAACTTTTTTATATCAAAATTTTCGTAGAAAAATATACTTTACGATGTTGTTAGGGGCAAACCTTAAAACAAATAAAATAACTTTTTTTAAACAGTTGAAAATTAATAAAACTTCTCCGCCTGCGAGGAGATTTTTCACATTTTATCTGATTTTACAATCCCTTAAGAAAATTTTGGTAAAAAAAATCGTGCTCGTCCAGCGCTAGAGGTCGGAGCGCGGTTACAAAAACATTTATAACTTTTTACCCATTACAAAATAATAACTTTTTTTTACCAATATTTTCTTAAGAGATTGTAAAATCAGATAAAATGTGAACAAATGTCCTTGAAGCCGAGAAGTTTTATTAATTTTCAATTGTTTAAAAGAATAGTTATATATATTTTTTAAAGGTTTGCCTCTAACAACAAATTTGTTATTGTAAAGTATATTTTTAAACGAAAATTTTGTGGAACCGTTTGGGAGTAATTTTTGAAAAAATATTCAACAAAAAATGTAATTATTAATAAGTATTGTAAAAATCGATTTTTTGCAAAAATATTTTAGGAAAGTTGGGTTTACCCCTAAACCGATTTTTTCATTTCATTTCATTTCATTTATTTTGGTCATACAAGCTATACAGTATACAATATAGATATGACAGGTCAAAAAAAAGAACAATAACATGACTATAGCTAAATCTTAATATATAAATAATACAAAGTACGTACATACATGAAAGACAGATGTAAAAATAAGGTGTAGAATTAGGTGTGGCCTAAAGTTTTATTTAATAAAGTCTGTTATTTCATAAACACATTCTTTAAGCAAGAAACTTTCGAGTGATGGTTGAAATAAATTGTTATTTGGTTGCTGTTTAATATTTTTAGGAAGATTGTTATATATTTTTAACCCTGCGTAAAAGGGGGATTTTTTATATAGAGACAAAAAATGTTTCGGTGTGCGAAACAAGTCTGCATTACGAGTATTATAACCATGTTCAATGTTTTTGTTATGAAAAGTTTTTATATTTTTACGAACATAACATGATAGAGCATATAAGTAAATACCATGGAGTGTTAAGATTTTATAATTTTTAAAAAATGCTTTACAGGAATCTAAGGGTTTTAATCCAAAAATCACTCTAATAGCACGCTTCTGCAGAATAAATACTCTGTTGATTTCTGTTGCCCTTCCCCACATAACTATATTATAGGATAAGTGGGGGTACACAAGTGCATAGTATGCTTTTATTAATAGCTGTCGTGGTAAATTGTTACTTAAAGTATGTAGAGCGAAACAAGCGCTGTTTAATTTAGCACATATATGTTTAATATGGTCTCCCCATGAGAGATGAGAGTCCAGTATTGTTCCTAGAAATTTAACTTTATTTACAAAGTTTAGATTAAGGGTGTATTGCTCATCCTGACTTAATATTTTTCTAGCTGAGAAATATATATATTCGGTTTTTTCAAGATTAAAAACCGATACAAAATGAGACCATCAATTTTTAAGTGGCACACTTGAGAAATTTTGAGCCTTAACATAGAGATGCGACTTAAAAAAAAAACGGTCAGTTTTTTTCAGGTTTTTTTTTTCATTGTTTTTTTTTTAAATTTGCCTAATTTTTTATGTTTCCAGTCCAGTTCATGGACTTAAATTAGCCACTAAATGACATTTAGTAAATGTAAATAGTCTCGCGCTATGCACGCGCCACCACCACCGAATTTACCAATAAGGGCCGCGCTTGTTTTGATTTGGTCCTAAAAAAGTATCTACCTTTAATATTTTTGGTTCAGCGCTTGATTTTTCAAAAAGCTACCAAAAGCAATTTTTTCATGATTTTTCAAATTCATGTAGAGTATGAAATTTTTTTTTTTTCAAAAAAACAATAGCTAATTCTTGTAGAACATTTATTCATTGGTGGTCAGAACATTCCGTGGACCAAAAAAGAAATCCAAAAAAATTTCGAATTTTTTTATTAACGTAATCTCAAAACTAGAAACTTCAAGCTTCAAATTGCTTTTTTTACGGCTCCAATACGACCATTTTTAACAAAGATTCAGCTATCCAAAAAATCGCACAAAATTTTTTTTACCCTTTAATTTATTTAGAAATTTTACATTTCTATTGGTTTCTTATGTGTACTACCAAATAAAAAGAAATCAGATTTTTTAGTGTCGGTCAAAATTTTCAATACTGACAAATGTAACATATTCTACATTTCACTTTATTATTAATATACATTTTACCCAAAATTTCATTTTGAAAAATTACTCCATTTTTTAAGATAGATGTTATTTATTGACAGAATATGCTTTACTGTAGCGGATTTGAAAAAAAAAACAAAAAAACCGTTTTTTTTAGGTTTTCTTTCATGTTTTTTTCACATCTGAAAAAAACTGTTTTTTACATCTCTACTTATACAACTAATATTTTAAGTATACATCTTACTTGGGTTTGACGTATCCACTTTGAGATGGGATGGTGATTTCAATGTCGTGCTGGTGGAACTGGGCGCTGCATTCGCCGGCCATTAGGCAAACGTCGGTGGGGTTGAAGCTTTCCTGGATGTGCTTGTAGATGTCGGTAAAGTAGCTGATTACAATGTTGCTGCAAGCGTCCGAAAGGGAGCCCAAATTTCCACAAATCTAAATGGCAACACAAGTATACTATACAGGGTGCACAAAGTATCCTTCTATGCATGGTTTTTTGTATTATACAATGTAGATATGATTACTCAAAAAGTGCGTAATTACAAGTCTATTAACATGGCATTAAAAAAAATAAAAAATATACAAGGTGTTATGTGATTAATACATTAATTACATGTAATATATTAAAATACTGAATAACTTGTGACATAAGGTGTAACGGAAAAATATTTTAAAAAATATTTTCCAAAAGATAAAGAAAAAAATATGCATTGGGGTCATTCCACGTTACTCTGGGATTTTTGTCCCACCCGTCACAATTAAAAATTGTGTTTATTATGCTTTTAATAAGTTATAAGCACAATAAAAATAATATTATAAAATATTAATTTAATAACTTGTGGTTTTTACTCACAATAGGGGCATTCCACGTTACTCGGTAATTACTGTCCCGCCCGTCACAATTAAAAATTGTGAGTAAAAACCACAAGTTATAAAATTAATATTTTATAATATTATTTTTATTGTGCTTTTTACCTTATTAACCCTTATGCAGGCGCACCTCTTTATGCAACGTAGTAGGTCGCGCGGGGTGTCAGAGACACCCCTGATGACAAAGCGTCCCTGAGTGTTATTTACATTTTTTTTGTTTGTTTTTTCAAAGTTATCAAGCTAAGATGAGCTTAGAGACAATGAGAACATATTTCGTTACGTTCAAATTTGATAAAAGATGACAAAAAAAAAGAAAATGTCAAAAGACGACAATTTTAATAAAATAAAGCATTTATTTAAAAAACACAAATTTTAAAAGTCATAATAATAATAAAAACCAAAAAAAAACACTAAGCACATAAGATAAGGTTTACTTTTACAAGTAATTATGAATTGGTAAAGAAAAGTCAATAGGGAGGCAAAACCCAGCCTGCTCAAAGTCACTCAATTTCGATACTAGAATTTACTATGCATGGAATCAAAGCTTTTTTACAAACATTTTTCCTGTGCTTCATGCACATGTTTTTGGCACACCTTCTATTTTTTGCAAAAAGGCATGCCTTGGACATTACACATCTGCCCTTCTTTACCGGCAACTGATAATTTGAAAATTATTGGGCGGAGAAATTTTGGCAAATTTTTATTTGTTGTTTACATAAAATATTAGAACGAACGGAAACAAGCCAAAACATAACGCAATGCTTTCAAGATAAAAATAAATATTTTGTCGTGCGTTCCACTTACTTTTTTACAGGGTATAAACTTATTTATGTGAAGTAATAACAAAAGTTGAAAAAATCAGCTTAACAAATTAATGCAAAATAATTGTACGTGGAAAGGCGCACGGGGTGTCCACAGCACCCAGAGCCTGTTCGAAACAAAATATCAGACAACCTATTACATTAACTTCGAAATCGGCAATATAATATGACTGACAATACTTTGACAGGAAGGTACTGAAAGTAAGCGCCATTTATTCGAAACGAAGTGAGACCGGTAGCTATATTTAGGAAGCTGGGGTGTTTTGTACACCCCGCGTGCCTGCTTAAGGGTTAAAAGCATAATAAAACAATATTTTTAAATAAATTTTATAACTTGTAGTTTTTACTCACAATTTTTAATTGTGACGGGTGGGACAAAAATCCCCGAGTAACGTGGAATGACCCAATATTTAATTGTGACGGGTGGGACAAAAATTACCGAGTAACGTGGAATTGTAAGTTTTTTATATTTTTTGTAATACGGCACTGGGTACACAGTTTTGTTTTGTAAGTACATAGCAACCAACAAAGTAGCTGCGCGTTGCCAGTTGTAAAAAATTGTTCTTGCAAAAAATAGATAAATACTCAATAAATACAAAAGTTGTATGCCCTTAAAGTTGTAACACCCTTCTGTATTTATTTACTTATCCAGCTATTAGCTTAAGCAATGATGGGAAAAATTGGTACCTATTTTAAAACTCCATGACCACAAAATTCATTTTTCCATCGGTTTTTTTCTTTCTCTTTACTCAGATGAAATTAGGACAAGTTCACAGGTTAAACTTTAAATATTCAATTTGTGTAAATAAATCCAAAAGAACTTTCCTTAGTTAAGATATTTACAATTTAAGCACATAACCTAAAATTTTAAAGAAATGCACTAATATTAATATTAATATTATTATGGTAACCAGATTCTGTCATAAAAGTTGCCAGATTTTGTTTGAATTTACCTTCATTACAAAAATGACATAATCAACAATAATTGTTGATTATTTCATTTTTGTAATGAATTATTAATAAAAACGCCAAATGAACAATTTGCATTGTTGATTTTGTCATTTTGGTAATTAAGCTAAATTTAAATAAAATCTGTCAACTTTTTTTGAGAGAATCCAACCATAACATAATAAATGAAATTTGTCAACCATATTAGCCTAAAGTTCCTAGTTGATCAGTGGCGTACTTTTAGGTAGGATAAAGATTATTATAAATTATTTTTAGCCTTTAGAATTTAGAAAAAAGTTTCAGGTGCTTCTTTATGGACCCTAAGGAACTACCCATATTAAAATATATTACATTAATTACATAACACCCTGTATCTGAAAAAACTGAAAACTTGTCAAAACCAAATATCGTTATAACTTCATTACTCCTGGGAATTTTGAAAAAATTAAGTTTTACAAGGAAACACACTTTTGCTTTTCATCCAATTTGTGATATTTTTCGCCTACTAGGTTTTGAGATATCACCACCATCTTTTGTTTTTTTCTCTGGCCGCCATATTGTAATTTTACATGGTTAGAAAAATTTCAGAAATCCAACAATGTACAGGGTGATCCCCTATAATGTTGCCCCCTTTAACTTTTTTATTTTAATTGTCTGAAGAAATTGAGTGTGGTTATGTAGGTACTAAAAAATATTTTTTTTCTACCTATAAAAAAAACGAAAATTGATCAACATACAGGAAAAACAGTTTATTTTTTCTCAATGGATCACCCTATATATGAATTTATTTTTCGATTCCTTGTAAAATTCTAAGCATAATTCATCGTAATATAACTAAATTCAACCGTTTTTGAAATTATTTTTAAGATAATAAGTTAAAATAGTTTGTCTTTCTCTGTCTGAGTACGCCATTTTCATTTACTTAACAAGACATATTCAGGTCAATTCACTAACATAATTATGCTTAGAATTTTAAATAATCCAAAAATAAATTTATATATAGGGTGATCCATTGAGAAAAAATAAACTTTTTGTTTTTTTCTGTATACTGATCAATTTTCCATTTTTTTATACATACAAAAAAAGGATTTTTAGTACCTACATAACCACACTTTTGAATTTTTTAGTACCAACATAACCACTTTTAAATTTTTTGGCACAATTAAAGTAAAAAAAGTTAAAAGGGGGCTACATTATAGGGGATCACCCTGTACTTAAGTTATTGCGGCAATTATAAAAACAAAAGATGGCGTTGGTAAAAGAAATTGGATGAAAATATAGAATAATTATGGCACGCCGTTTTACTTTTTAATGACATCAAAACATTAACTCAAAAGAAAAATTATCAAAATTAAAAATTGCCTAGAAAATATAAACGTTCATAAAAATTACTAAATTAAGTTTAATTATAAATTAAAATCTACTAATTTATTTTTTGGTTTATTGGATAAATATATAAATATAATTTACATCATTTTGGTGTGATTTATAGTTTTTGTTGTATGAATATATTTTTTCTATTTAAAAAAGGTGCTTATATGTAAATAATAATATTTCATTTATTAATTTAAAATTAAGTTAAAGTAGAATATTTATTTTGGAATAAAAATTAGACACGATTTAAATCTGTAAGCGCAAGGCGAATTTTCTCGATGAAAAATTCGATGAATTAAAATGTTGTTTAACACTCGTAAACAGAATTTTAATTTGGCGCTAGTGCATAGTGCGGTTGTGTTATGTACTACTGCCTCCAAGCGAAACCACATAACAATTGTCGCAGGTCGCAGATCGCAGAACAGAAGCTTGCGCAAAGCACCCAGCTGACAAAAGAACCTTGCTCTATCGCCACGTCGCGGGGTGCTTTGCGCAAGCTTATGTTCTGCGATCGGACCCCTGCGACAATTGTAGACCCGGCTTAAGCTCGAAAATAAATTAGGCAACAGTGCAGTCCAAAATTTTCAGTCCTATCAATAATATATATCGACATGATTATAATTATTAAATTATGTAAGGGGTGCATTTCAACAAAACTGGCCTGCTGGCTAACCTTACTTTATACGAAATAATTTAGATATGGATTTCAGGCTGTGGTTCATTATTTGGTTAGTTGTCTATACAATAGGATTTCTCGCAGAAGAAGATCCTTATATAATTATCAGAATTGTCCTACTCGTTACGTGTCCGAGCCGACTACCTGTACAGTATAAATAATCCACAAACTTAATGAATGTAATTAATGGTGGATTGAAAATATTGTATTGTTTTTTATCTTTTAGTCAATAAAAACCAATATTTTAGTAAAAAAGATTTTCTTTATTTTTATTTAAAAAAATTAACTAATAAATTAGATAATAAATTAAGGAAAGCAAAACAGGTACTTAAATAAAATGGCAGCACTGAATTTTAATGCACCGTTGCCTAATTCGACGTTAAGTGATTTCGCTTGGTGGCAGTAGTACGTAACACAACCGTACTATGCACTAGCGCCAAAATAAAATTCTGTTTACGAGTGATAACCAACATTTTAATTCATCGGATTTTTCAGTCAGAAAATTCGAGGTACATAATATTTATTCCAAAAAATAAAAGTCAGGAATTAATATTCTGTCACATACAAGTAGCATTGAATTTATAATCTAAAAAAATATTCTGATTAAAAGAAATATGGCAGAAAGGTGCTTAAATGAAATTTCGTTTTGCTATATTTAAATAACATAATAATTAATAACAACTATACCACAACTTTATTTCCGAATAAAAATTGTTTCAAAGTGTTTTAAACAACAAAATAATTCGTATTAAAAGTAAATATTAAAATTTTTAAAAATAATAATAAAAATAAAATTGTATTCAATTCTTATTAGTCAAATAAAATTTTAAGTAATATTAAAAACATTTAAATATTAAAATAAATATTTCGTGCAAAATATTTGTGTGTCGAATAAGAAACTTTATCACTTTAATTTCTAAAAGGTAAATTGATTTTTATGTCGACGAGTAATAATAGAAATTAATTGCGACATAATGATAATTTCAGTATTACTTTTTCTTAAATAAATGTCGCGCACCTTGAATTAACTGGCTAAGAAATTCGATGAATTAAAATTTTGGTTTCCATAATTTCAATTTGGCTGCGTGTTTCTTAAGTAGCGCCTTATTAAAATTATCTCAATCCAAATTTTAATTCATCGAATTTTTTAGTCAGAAAATACGCCATTCAGTTCCAGAATTAAAATTACTTTAATTCTTATTCTGTGCTTAAAATTGTGTACTTAATATATCAAGACATGATAAAATTTTTACTTTAAAATGTTCAGTCAATTTTTAAAAACGCAACTTGAATTAATATTTAGCTTTAATAAACATGACATTAAAAAGTAAAACGGCGTGCCATAATAATGTGTATGTTTGTTTTAAAATTCCCAGGAATAAAAAAGTTATAATTTTTATTTTTAAAAGGTTTTTAGTTTTTTTTCAAATATATTGAAACTTGCTGGCCTTTTTTTCCAATTTATAAATTTCATGTTAATAGGCTTGTAATTACGCAACTTATCTCTGAATTAACCAAAATTGTAGCGTTTGAAATAAAAAAAAATACCCATAGAGTATAAAGGGAAACTTGATGCACCCTGTATATTAACACAGGGTGTCATATATTGTAATCAGTAACATTTAATGGTCAGTAGAACTCGCAAAGGTAATAAAAAAGTTTTTATGAACTGGTATGCTTTAAAGCTTTGTTTTAAAGATACACAGAGTAAAAGTTAATCAAGAAAAGTATGAACACGCACCTGCTCTTTTATATTTTAAAATTATATTTAAATTAAGCAATTAAAATTCAAATACAACTTGTCTTCAGCATTTTCTCCCTATCTTTCTCCATAATTTTTCCAGGGGCGAGCAATTAAACGATTTTTGTTCTTGAGAAAGATAGAAAAATGCAGGAGACAATAAAGTTGTGTTTGAAAAAATAAATATTTTTGTAATAACTTTTCCACCCCGTATATTTAATATAGTAAGGAGAAAGTGTTTACATTTTAACCATTATATATTTTATGTTTAGAAATTACACATTTTTACTTGATAAACTAGGTATTTGTGTTGATTATTATTAATTAATAACTAAACAAAACATTAAAATAATAAATTTCAAGGACAAATAAATGTATTTAAAATTTATTGTAAATGCAGGAAAATAGTTGTAGGTTTTATATAGTTTTTTTTTCTAGAATTATCATTAAATGTGTTGGGGAAAGGGAACAGGAACCTCTTATCGATTTTCGGAGTTTTATCGATTCAGGATACTAAAGTCTTTGTACATTTGATTTTTAGGGATATGTTTAATTCTTTAGTCTGTTAAAGAGGTTAAAGGTTAAAGAGGTATTAGTCGCTATGAGAAAATGTTAAAAAAATTCTAGGTTTTACTTAAAATACATTTACAAAGTTTTAGAAAGTCTGGTTTTAGAGTAAAAAAATATTAAAATTGCCAAGACTACACGAGATGTTGACTGTCCAACCAAAATTTTCAATAGACCATTATTGTCTAGAAGATACCATAATTACGTTTTAAAAAAAACATATTTAAAAAAACACAATAATTGTATTGTTAATTATTATAAGTTATTTCTAGAGATGTGACACGAAAAAAACGGTCCGTTTTTTTGTTTTTTTTTTCAGTTTTTTTGTATTGTTTTATTTCAAATGGTTTTTTCTTACTTTAGTTTTTTTTTTCAAGATTAGTTTGCCTACGTTTAATGTTTCTAGTCCAGTTCAAATAACTAAAATTTAGCCACTAAATGACATTTAGTAAATGTAATACAGTATCTTGCTATGCACCTTCACCGAATTAACCAATAAGGGCCGCGCTTGTTTTGATTTGGTCTATCTAGTAACTACCTATAAAAGACTTCAAGTTTTACATTGTTATTGGTTCCTTAGGTGAAAAGTACCAAATAATACGAAACCAAATTTTTTAGTCTCAGTCAAAATTTTCAATAATAAAAAATGAAATATTTTCTAAATTTCAATTTATTATTTATATACAGTGTGTCCACGGATGGACTTGACTATACTTGTAAAAATATATATTTTTAATTTTTCGAGGAAAAGTCATTTTTCATAATTTCGTTTACTTGTTATATAAATACGATTCGCGTTGAGAAACATCTATTTTGTTGTACAAGGTGAACAAAAATACTAATTTTCAAAATTAAAATTTTTTAAATATTTTTTTTTTAGCGGTAATATAAAGAGCTGGGAATGAGAAATCAAAACGTCAAATGTTTTTTCATATGAGTTTTTTATAATAAGATACTTGATATTAAAAATTTAAGACATTAGTTTTCAAATTTTAACAAATAATTGTAGACATTGTTGACATGTCAGTTGAAAGCAACAACCTTGATTCATAATCACAAAATGAGATAGCAGTCAATTTCTTCAAAATAATAGGACCACTCAAATTAGGACCTGAATTGATGTTATTTTTAATAACAAATATCTTAGTAACAACAACTCACATGAAAAAACTTTATTTGGCTTTTTGGTTTCTTCTTACAAGCTCTTCATATTAGAAAAAAAATATTAAACATATTTTAATTTTGCAAAATCTACAATTTTATTTTTTTGCGGACCCTGTATAACAAAATGGAAGTTTATCATCGTGATTGGTATTTATATAACAAGCTGAAGAAATTATAAGAAATGACTTTTCTTCGAAAAATTGAAAATAAATATTTTTTTAAGTCTGTCCCCCAGAGCCAAAGTAGGGCAAGTCCAAAAACCTTATTTTTGAAGGATAGATTTCAAACGCGGCATTTTCTTTTTTGCATTATTATTTAAAGCTAGGTTTTTATGAAACTTATGGAACAAAGTATTTTCTGTGGGTTTCAAATAAATCGAGCTTTAACAACAATGCAGATGAATTTTCCAGGTTTTAGATCTTTAAACTGCTCGAAATCAGGTTTTTGGACTTGACCTTCTTTGGCTCTGAGGTACAGAAGTATAGTTAAGTTCATTGGTGGACACACTGTATATTTTTCTAAAAGTTTCATATGGAAAAAATACTCAATTTTTTATTGAAAGAATATGCTTTATTGTAGCGGATTTGAAGAAAAAAAAAGTTTTTTTCTAGTTTTTTTCAAATATGAAAAAAACCGTTTTTTTAAATCTCTTTATTTTCTGCTCTTCTTTTAAGACTTTTGCTGCATTTATACTGCATGTTTTCTTTTGCTGTATTTTTATATTCTTCTTTGTTACCACATATTTCAAGAAGGTATATTTATATTTTGAGCTATGAGTCATAGCCTATGACACCCATTGTTTGACAGTAAAATTTTATTTGTGTTAATTTTTTGCCTTTGCTTTATTTTAATTCTAGTTATTATTTGCAGGTTGGATTCTTACATTAAGTATAATAATTTTAGTATTCAGTGTCAGTTTAATATTCAGTATCAGAGAAAGGAAAGATAATGAAATAAATAATATGCTAGAAAGATACGAGCTTAAAAAGTAAAGAGTAGTAAAGTTTTACTTAAGTTTTGGCCACTATACCTCCACGTTATAGAAACGCAATCAAAACGTGGTATAAACAATTTAAGAACTAAAAAAGTGTTTCCATTTTAGTCACTTCCACGTAATAGAACCGTTTTTACCAAGTGGCAGAGATTTTGGCAATACACTAACAGTTCCATGTAGTGGCGATACGTTTTATCCACTGAAAATTATACTTGGGCTCATTTAATATTTAGTAAAAAGCATCTTTTTTAAATTACTTCACAGTTCGGTTCCAGCGCTTCCAGCGTGCGGGTAAGCTCTTGAAACGTAAGAGTTTAAAGATAAAACCAACAATAATTATAAAAAGTGCAAACTAATAAGTGAAACAAACATTTTCATAGAGTGCAAAAATGGTGTAACGGTCATTGAGGAGTGAAGTGTTGAGTGATATGAATGAAGTGCCACCTGCCATTGGAGGCTTTTCACTGGACAGACAGGGGAGGTCAAACAAGAGGGGAGGTGGCCATCCGCAAAAAAAAAAGCTGATAAGTTACTTTAAGAATTGCATGACCTGATACAAATCTGCAATTTAAATACGGCAGATCCCAGCAAACATTTTCCGTTATTTGTCACCATTAACATTGCCCGTTATTCATTTTATTAAACATAACATTTATTTACTTGAAAATGTTAAAATAACTTTAAAATATGATTATGTTAGGAACATATTTTACTCTTTAAACAATTGTTTTGTTTTTAATTACTATCATTGCAAAATTGTATTAAAAAGTATCAAAAATTCTTACACGGGCAATGTTGGTGGTGGGTACCGTTAAAGTGTTTATTGGGATATCTTTGAAACCTACGAAAGGCACACGGAATGGGGCAATGAATCTGTCAACAACAAATGCGTAAGGCAATCCCAATCGAGACCGAAAATAAACACTAGACTCAGAATAAACTAGCACATTAATCATAATTCTAACATTAAGAAAAAAGCCTAATAGCCAAACTCGAGATTTGTAAACATTAGACAACAGAATAATCGCGCTTGTGATTTGTTTGACTAATAAATAAATGCAATGCTTAATTTTGGAAATTAATTAAAAAAAAAGACAAAACTCTATCACAAAACGTGCTTGGGACAAAATTTATTAAAAACAACTGACACACTTTACCAAGTGCAGGAAATATCTGACCAGGACACGGACAATGACAATAACGAACAAGACAAAGACCTCGACTAGGAAACTACACCCCTGCAGCGAAATAACAATTCCCCAACTCCAAATAGTAGTCCCAAATGTTTGGAGTAATACTAATCGACTGGTCTAGGGGGATTCCGCGTCGTACTTAGTTTTAAGTCGGCGTAATTGTCCCCCAAAAACCAACACCTTCCCGTCCCTCCTCCATACCCCACTGAGCGTATAGCATAGGCCCGGCGAACCCGGGAACGGCTATTATAACTATTCGCCTCTCGCTCTCGAGCCCCAAATAGGGGACAGTACGGAACGCAATGGACATTCGCACCCAGCAAACACGGGTGAAGCCGTGCAGTTGCTGGGGAAGAACAAAAATCGGCGTAAGTAAACATAGGCCTGTACGGGGTTCGAGAGTCAAGAGGAAATGGGGCTGGTTATACGTCTCTTATACTCATACTCATACTCAAAGCATCTTTTTTAAATTACTTTTTGGAAATTTTTTACTGTAGAAAATTAACTATGGCATAAAGCAAACTGCATGTGCATTAGGGTATTCGTTATTTACCAAGTTGGCTGTTTTCACTTGGGTATCGTTTAAATTGTTAGTTTATAGCCTAAAAACAATATTGAAACAATTTTTTTTGATGACGCTTAACCCTGCCTAAATGATGATACAATTCATTTAATATTGTTGATTTTACTTCTATTAGATCCCTTTGGATAAAGAAATTTTGACATTGGGGTCAAAAATTTATTCAGTAAATTTTGATAAGGTCAAAATTCATTTATACCGTTTTTTTAATAATTTTGTTTAATTTACCGACCATTCAATATTTATTCTGTATTTAATGTTAAATTTTATTTTATGAACATTGCAAATCATAAATCATTAATAGGTAGTTCATTTTAAATTAAATATTATATCCTAACACTATCTATCGCTCGACCATAAATTTTTTGAGATAAAAAGTATTTTTCCCTTTAGTCAAATGTTTGAAATCACTAAGGGCCGTATGCAGAAACGTTGATTTATTTATATCAACTGATTTAGCAATGCAGTAATTTTCTTTAAAAACTGTTATTTTATAAAATAAATTGGGTAATTATCTTTAAAACGTTTATATTATCCCTAAATATTTGATTTCTAGAGTGTAGGCAATATTAAAAGCGTATAAAATAAAATTTAACATTAAATACAGAATAAATATTGAATGGTCTGTAAATTAAATATAAAATTGAAGAAAAAAAACAGTAAAAATAAATTTTTAACAAAATTTACGAAATAAATTTTTGACGCCAATATCAATTTTTTTTTATCCAATGGGATCATAATAGAAGCAGAATCAACAATATTTGGTAAGTTATTGAATATAATAAACAAGAAAAATATTAATTTCCAAAAAGTGCAAAAATACCATGTTAAATGAATGGGAAATTTTTTTGTTTTAAAATTGTTTTTAGGTTATAAACTAACAATTTAAACGATACCCAAGTGAAAACAGCCAACTTGGTAAATAACGGTAACCCTAATGTGCATGCTAAGTAGTTTTTTGTTTTACTATCAAATAAAATTAAAAAAAAATAACCTAAATCTCAAATATGTCTTATATAATATAATATCTTACGTGTAAAAAGCTCTGAAGCACGTCATCCCTGCTCATCTGGTCGAATTTGCTCTCCATCAATTGCACGACGCTGTGGCATCCTGCGCACGTATCTTTGACGACCGGTGCCGAATCGCTTTCGCCGTTTTGCTCGGCCTCCGCGATCATGCGATGGATCCTTTCGTTGTTGCAAAGCCCGGCCACGGAACAAACGACCTGCGGGTTCATCTGGGAAGCGAGCGTGTCGATGAGCTCGGGCACGAACTCGTCGACGAGATTGTCGCACTGTTTCACGACCTTTTTGATGTGCATCAAGGCGCAGGACCCTTCGAACACTTGTTTGATGAGTTCCTAAAATACATTCATAAGGTTTGTTCAACTTATACAATTCTGAACTGTTTAAAGATTGCGCAGAACTGTAGTCGCAGTAGTTTTAGGTTTTAAACCGTTCTTGATGTTTAGTAAAATATTGAAAAACCAAAACGCTTACGGTTTGCAGTTGGACATTAAAGAATAATAAATTTGAAATTGTTGATTATTTTTAATAGTTTTTTATTTTTTATATTGTTATAAGATTTTGTTTATGTATTATATTGAGGGAGAGTGGAAGATAGGCTTTGCCGAACTCTTGCCAATTGAAATTTACCTTCTTTCTTCAATATTTTCAATCTTTCACAATTAAAATTTTTATTAATTCAAATTAATCAAAGGTATTTTGTGCTCGGACATGTTTAAATGCGAAAAACCAAAATAAAAGCACCTAACCTATAAGCATTGATTAAATCACTCAACGCTATAAGTATATAAACATAAATTAAAACGAAAACAGTTCTAAAGAGTACGCACTCTGAGCTCGTATTAGTTTAAACGGTTCTGGACTAGTCCTGAATAGCTGGCCATACACCGACGTTATTGCGCGCGGTTTATCGTGTTATCTGCAAAAACATATGGAAAATCATGTACGTGAGTATCGCCGCGCGCAATGATAGAACGGGAAGGGATTTCAGACGTGCTTTCCTCTGGAGTGTGGAGTGTCCACACGCCACATTCCGCGTCATGGTTTACCTTTGCTTGGCAAAATTTCACGTTGAAAATTTGTACATGATCACATGCAGTTTCAAACGACTCGATAAATGACACTTTTTGCCCACACACATACGATTTTTCCTTTGAAACTGATATACCACGGGCAATCACTTGCTAAATCATTTGAATACTTTATCAAGTGTATGGAACATGACGCTTTTTTGCCATGCCGTTCTTTCGTGCATACCAACCGCTACAACCCAACACGCCACGATAAACCGCGCAAAATAACGCCTGTGTATGGCCAGCTAATCGTCCACAAAAGAAACCAAAACACGATATTCACCAGGTCCAAACCCCGAAAGCAAATTTCGTAATGCGCATGATTCTGACAGTTCTTAACCGTTCATTTCGCGTATCCGAACAAACCTATAGTGTCCAAGTAGGTTTTGGAATACATAAAGCATACAAATAAAATTTCAAAATTTTAATGCATATGAACGTTTTAAATATGAAAAATAAAGCCAAAATAACACAATATGATATTATACTTGGTTATTAAAATTAAATTTAGCATAAACCAGTTTTCCAGGCTGCAAAAAATAATATATTTTGACCGAATTTGACCGGTCAATTGACCATCCCAAACTCTATGTACATTGTACAAGGTGGGTTTGTGTTCCCCGTTTATACTTACTTATTTAATTTAAAGTTTATAAATAGTTATTTTATGATTGTTTCATTTTCGAAAGTACTATATTAATACCAACATCACGGTGTCCCTGAATAACTTTTAATTGAAAGGTTGAGACCTATCCGATTTTTTTTCATATTTTGATAAAAAATCACTTACAAGACATTTTTTTTCAGGATAAATTCAATTCGCTTGGCACTTTTTTAAAAAAATCAATTTTTATAAAAACATTAATGATTTTTAATCAATTTTTTGAGAATTTTAATTAGTGAACTCCAAATAATGACTAACAGCTTTTAATGTATTTGTTACATAAAATGTGCAATTCATTAGACTAGTGCACGGTCTTATATACAGGTCTTGCAACTTCGCCCAATTTCAATAGGAAAAGTGACCTCTCTAATGAGACACCCACCAGATGGCGCATCGAGTTGAGGGTGAACCATAGATGTTTAAAGGTCGTTTTTACCTTCTTTATCTTTGGATTTTACAATCATTAGATAAGCTCTCTGGTGGATAATTTTCTTAGATAGAAGGTTTCTATGAAAGTTATCCGCCAAATAAGCTAACTTAATCTAACGATTGTAAAACCGGCTCTAAGTCCTTAAAGTCTATGGGATAAAGGTCAAATGAACTACCTACTTATGTTCTGTGAAGAAACATAACCTACATTTTTATAAACAAGCTTGTGTATTTTGTTACAGGGAGTTTTCACTTATTGTTATTGTGATATTCGTTATTGTTATATTATATTGTTCTATTTTTTCTTGTTATATTTGTTCTTGTTATATTTGTTCTTGTTATACATTTGTATTTGTGCTTTTTAATAGACATGAAGTCCTGTGTTGTGCCAAAATGTAACCAGCAAAGCGGTCCATGTTTAAAGTGCTAACAAATAAGGAGCGGTTAAAAACATGGCAATGTGCAATAAAAAACATATTATTGACACCTTCACATTTTGTATGATTATTATATAATTAAGCACATCGTGTTGGTGAAATATATATTATTTTAAATAAACAATCAACCCATCCCCGCCAAGACAATAAAAAAATCGGTTATTAATAAATTAGCCAGAATATTGGTTGGTTAGTTTGTTGTGTTACTAGAAATTTTGGTTTTCATATTAGCCAAATTGAATTGGATAGTTTATAAATTATCCAGCTATTCCTAAATAATTTCAAGTAAATTAGCCAAGACCCTTGGTTGGTTTACAAACTAGCCGCTAATTTAGTTAAAAATACGTTTTCAATTAAAATAGCTGACAGTTTGGCTAGTTTATAAACTACCCAGCTACTTAATAAACTATCCATGTTTACACATTAGCCGTAACATATATATGATATACGTATGTATTTTATACATTAACATGTTTGGTCTGGGCATGTGACGGCCGAGGACTTTGTGCATAGAGTATAGACTTTGTTGTCCTATTTTGTTAACGTAAATTATCCGAAACAAACTCACAAATATTAAATTTTTGAAAATGTAAACAAAACATAGAAAAAGAATTTAAAAAGTTAGGTTATGGTTATGCAGTAGTTCCACATTTAACTAAGGAGTAGGTAGTTTAATTGACTTTACCCCTTCGATCTTAGCGCCACCTAGCGGCTTGGCACGTTAAGGAAGCCACCTCGAAGCTTAAAGTTGCAAGACCTGTATATAAGACCGTGGACTAGTGAACTATTGACATATGTCACTTGTCACATGTCAAATGTCGAAGTCGTGATTGAAAATACCGTTGCGTTATTTTACCTTTTTTTTCAATTTGTCGCAGATTTATTTATAAATTAGATATAAATAATTTTATATTTATTTATAAATAACCTTATTTGCATTGATTATATTATAGTAGTGCAATAAGGCTAATAAAAATCCATGCATGGACTCACTCGGATAATCGCAATAGAATTTGTTTGTTTTGTCTTAAAAAAAAGAAAAAATGTCTAAAATATGGTATTCGCGCTAACATGAATAAAATGTAACAGAATTTTACACAACCTTAACTTAACTTTACCGTAAGATTAATATGAAAACATTACAATTATAAATATTTTAGGTTTCTCCCCATGTTTCATTGAAAATATTAAAACAATTTTACAAGTTTACAAATAAAATGTTTTTCTTGCTACTTGCATTAACATTAATAAAATGTTACATTTAAAATGTTATATAAAAGTATTAAAAGATTACAATTATAATATTACAAAAATTAGTTTTTCCTAATGTTTTATTTGAAATACTTTAAAATAAAAAATGACTGCAATGTTGCTTTAAATATACATATATTAGGGACATTTTTTTACAATGTAAGGCAATATTTATAAACATCTTAAATCGACCAGGCAAATAGGGGTAGGTCATTATTTTTCAACGAAATTTGTTTACAGTTTTTCTATCGAAATAGATGAGACCCGTATTTTTTCTTTGTGATAAAATTTGTTTTGTTCACCCGTGGGAAATTTTTTAAAAATGGACAGAAACATCGATTTTTCTCTTTTTACGAGTGACATTTTTTCTTGAAAATGCGATAACATGGCCAAAAATGTAGCGATCGTTACATACAAAAAAAATATAAGAAATTAAGTGGTCACTATTTTTTTTTTAATTCTTTTTTATAAAAAAGGAAAAAAAAAATAAGGTGAAAATTTTGACATTGCCACATTTTGTTTTACTTCATATTTTTTTCGTTTGAAGTTGATAACATGAACAACTTTCACCAAAAGTACCGAGTTGACTGAATTCGTCATTTTGGAATTATTATTTTTTTATTGAAAAAAGTAAATTCGTGGTCCATCGAAAAAATTTGTTTTTATCTAGGGTCATGAAACTGGGGTGACCTATACGAAGTGTAATTTAGAACTTTTTGACATATTTAACATATTTTTGTCACTTCTGGTTTCACCAAAGATGGTCTTAACTTCTTATTTTTTAATGAAACACCCTATGCATTTTTACATATTTCGATTCAAAATAAAATTCTGAATACATACATATTTTATTTGGCAATTTTTGACACGTCAAAAATATTTTATAAACACCATACAAAAAGTCAATGTTTTTTCTAGAAAGAAAATAAGTTTAGATGTGCCCAATTGCAAGAAGTCCTAAATTGTGTTTTTGCCGCTTTTTGCCGAATCTAGCCCACCGTGCGATGTGGGGTATAATATTATTCTACTAGAATATGTTTCTGGGTTATAAACTTAGAAATTATTATGTGTTTCTTCTGTGGTTGGATTCAAGCCATTTAAACTCATGTTTCTTTAATTTATATTCAACTTTAAAATATCATTTAATTTGTCACATAGTATATGAAAGGTATGTTTCTGAAATATTTCTAATTAAGACTTCCAAAAGTAACGTTTAGTTACATTGCAATCAAATTAAAGTAACATTTTAGCAACCTTTTATTTACAATAATTGTTGCTGAGCTAGACACAAGGCTTTGGTGCAAAGTTGCAGGAACATTGCCACAAGGATTTTTGTAACATTACACTAACAAATGTTCAGTAAAAAGATTATTTTTACCAGTAGGATTATTTATAAGTAAATATAATACTCTTGTTCAATAGTTTGTTGTGATTTGAGACTTCAAAATCAATTTTCTTAATTTATTATAATAATATATGTATATTTTCAAAATAGCATTTTGTGGTGCTGTACAATTTAGCCGGTTAAGCCGGCTAAAAAAGTTAACTAAGTTAATTAGCTAGCTAACTGATCAGCTTAGCTAATTTAACCGGTTAATTGAATTAGCTTAGCTAATTACCTGGCGGCGTAACCGGTTAATCTAGCTTAGCTCAGCTAATTATTTAATGGCTAACTGGCTAAATTGTACAGCCCTAGTATTTTGTATTCTAAATTAAGACCTTTATACACAAAAAAATACTTTCAAATTACAAATTTTTAACTCTTAAAAAGCTCTTATCTGTTAGCCCTAGAAAAATGTTAACACTACAAAAATAATTAATAAAATTTGCAAAAAACGATACTTTTCTAATAATTTATTAAAACTTATTTTTTTTTAAATTTAGGGGACAAACATATTCTATTTTTGTTTTTACCTTGCTATTATCATCACAAGGTTTTGCAAGTTGATCTATACAGGGTGTCCCGAAAATGGCGCATACCTCGCTGGTAGTAAGTTATAAACTCGGTTATAAATATTTAAATATAAATTTTTTTTTTCTGAGCTATAAGGGTTTAAAAATTGTATTTTATTTGTGTTATTTTAATTTTTTAAGATTATTTATTTATATACAAGTATATTAAACTATTTTTTAAATACGTTTATATTTAATTTATGATGATTTAAACAGGGTTTTAAAGGGAAAAAATGGGAAAAAACTGTTTTTTCGTTTTTATTCCCAGGCCTTGGAAAAATTGTCTTTTTAGGGAAAAATGATATAAGTATTTTTGAACACTGAATAAAATAAAAATAAATAAAATAAAATAAAATAAAAAACGGTTTTTTGCTGGTTCAATTTTTCCGAAAATATTAAAACCTCAATTTAAAGTATACTTTTAAATGGACTGTCAGAAATTACATGTCAAACAAGTTTAGATCGCAGCGGATGCGTTGTTTATTTTGTTTCCATAACTTATTTAAGATGTGTAATGTGACAGCTTAAGCTGAGATGCAATTTTTGGTATAGGTACTTAAAATATCATCCCATACAGCATGGCATACCGTTAATGCGCCATTTTCGGGAAAACCTGTACTTAGAAGGATAAAAAATAAATATGTTACATATTATGTTTGTTCTAATTTAAAAACATATTTTAAATAAATTAAATTGCAAACAAATCTTGTCGCTTTAATCTGGTAAGAGATAAAATAATTAAAATGTAAAAGTTTGCACATAATGATTATAAATTATTTATAAGTTATGAATCATAACGAATATTTATATTTTTAATAAAAAAATAATAAATTAAACTGAATTCAAATTAATCCTTACATTCTCTTACCATATTCAAACAAACATGAAAAATTTTTTTATGATTTCTTTTATAAAAATTGTATAGTAAGATTAATAAACTTAGGTCCAAATAATTAAATACTAATTCTTACCTGAGTACCATTACTCAACAAATTATCCCTAGCTTGTGTAACCATGTCCTTGCATATTTGACATACATTTGATGTGTCTGGAGGTAGCTGCCTATGAATCCATACCAATTCAATGCAATGTTTTGTGGCGCGACAATGGGCAGATGTACTAAAAAAGTATATATTAATTTTTTGCTACGAAATTTCTATAAAGAAAAATATTGCTTACGTAATGTTTTGACACCAGTATGATGGTCCCCAAGTACATTCTTTAGCTCCAAGTAAATGATTTGCTCTATGATGACGGGGTGGTACAAACACACCGCTTGAGATGGCTAAACAAAAACATTTATAATTTAGTGGACCAATAAGCAAAACAATTAAAATGAAAATAAAACTAAAATAATAACCAGCCCAAAAGTTAAACTATAAAAAGTCTATACATATTTTACACAAAAATAGTTCTAAATGAAAAATCCATTAAACAAATAATTTTATACAATTTATAGAAAAAATCCATACTAAAATACAAAATCTAGGGGGTAAATTATTTTTGTTGGGACAATAAGTTGCAATAATTTAAAGTCAATAGGAAGAAAAGTAATTATTTTGATTTAATTTAATCAATATACAAAAATATAAATATTGTTTTTATTTAATGATTCAAATGTATACAATTAATCATATTGTTTTTTACACTATGAACCATTTACTCGTGATTTTCTTTACTGATACTCATAATGGTGACTAATGATTTACTAAATCTTTATACATTAGACATTAAATTAGGAATGTTGGCTTTTATAAGACAATTTTTTAAAGCTATTAAATACCAGCATTATTTTTCTATTATGTATAGAATATTGATATACTGGTGGACAGATATAGGTACATATTGTTAACATAATAAAAATAATTAAAAAATACTCTCCTATTATTTAGACAACCAAATATATAGTATATCCCTAAAATAGGGCATTAACGCAATATTACGTTAAAGGGAATAAATAAAAAAATAAAAATTTATTAGTTTTTAAAATTAAATTAAAATACCTAAATACCAAAGAATTTTCTTGGTATTAAAAAAATAAAATAAAAAAATTCGTTAACAAAGTTATTTAAAATTGTTATCATTTGTTATTTGTTATGTTTTTAGAAATATTACAAAGCATTGCCAAGCGTTTTTAACACTTTATAACTCAAAAACTACAGAAAATTTTTGTATACTTAAAGTAACCACTTCCTTGGTTCTTTATTTTAGGTTATACACAACTGTTTTTCAATCGTTGGTTAAGTTTATCTTACGGTTAACTTTCTTAGATACTATTGTGTTAACAATAGTATCTAAGGAAATTAACCGTAAGATAAACTTAATCAACGATTATAAGTTATATGTTATTATAAGGCAGTAACTGCTAAACAAGAAATTTGTGGAAAATTAGCATAAACTACATTTTTATAAATATCAGATATTTGACTGCATTTCTGTGTTGAATTCAGTTACAAAATGTCCATAGCTTTACCATAGCACAAGAAAACGCATTTTGCATTTTTTTGCAGTTACTGCCTTTCTCCATAGTAGGGCAGTATACAGGCTTATATGCTTCTCAAGATACAGGGTTATTTTTTTTAGAAACACGATGAAAATTTGATATAGGTACATGTAACTTATGCAAGTAGGCAAGCTTAATTTATTTTATTTTACAATGGTAAAATTTTATTTTGAACCCTGTATGTACCCACATATTATGTTAGGTAAACATGAGAAAAATTAAAACCCTTTTATTTGTGTATTTGTATGACTGCTGCATTAAAATTTACACTTTGGAATTAAACAATAATTTAAATTATTGTAAATAATCCTTAAGTGATAGCTTTAGGTAATTATAGCCTATATTTATAGGTACCTACAAAATTAATTTTTAATCTGAAAGGATTCCTAAATAGTATACTTTTGTTGGCATACTGTTTAAGTAAATGTGCGTTGTTTATAATGCAAAATTCAATTTTTGTAGTAAATAGTCTTTAACTTGCCAAAATGTTGTGCAAAATCATTTTGACAATACTTTATAAATAGGATTTCTTTGTTATCTATGCATGTAACGAACAACTTTGTTATGATCAAAAAGAAATGTCAGAGTTCAATGTTTCTAGAAATAAAGCGATAATTTTACAAAATTATCAAATTAACAAACGATGAAGTTAAAATTACAAGGAAATCTGAAGGTTTTCAACAAAATCAATGTTGACAAGTCATGACTCATTGTTTAATAAAATAGGTATAAAAGGATTTAAATAATGTGGAATTTAAAAAGCATAATCAACATTACATAAGGAAAAATATACTTATAATTGCAACAAAAAAACACAATGTTTTAAAACGACGCAATAAATTTTTGTTAAATTTCTTACCAAAAGCTGCCACAAATGTAATGAAGATCAGTATCTTCATGTTGACACGGGTACAACTTCAATTTAAGAACTGTTTTTTGCTGCTGCAAACATAAAATAAACCTTTCTTTCAAAAACTACAGCTGATTGCTTATGATTATTTGTCTTCATCGGCCTTTAAGTTTGACATCGGAATTGGTCGATTAAGTTCGGTTGCCGAATGACTCATAGATGTTGTCAAACTTTAAAATAAAAGGTTTATAAAACAAGTATATTAATGAAATATGTTTAAATAAATTAAAGCCTTATAAAGTTAACACATTTGAATTTTGTTTTAATATATTTTTTTATAAAATATTAATTTTATTGTTTGTTCAATCTTTATACAATATCGATATGACAACATTGCAACGCCATGTTTATCTTGTTTATATAGTAAATTTTTTAAATCAGGGATAAATGAAGGACAAACATTGGTTTATTTCACAGATTAGTTGCTAGTCGGGGACAAATAAAATCAATAAATTTAAAAACATAATTGCAAGTTCAACCTTCCATAGGCATAATTATATTTTTAAAATATTAAGACTCATTTGAATTTGAACGTATGCCAGTAAATTACAAGGGCGCTATCTGGGTTGCCTATGTAACGTCATTTGCAAATATAATTTAAGAGAGAATTAAGAATCTTCTGAGGTAGAATAAAGAATAAAGAGGAGACTACATTTTCACTAATTTTATCAAAAATAACCACTTGGCAAATATAACATCAGATAATGTCAAGTCTGAAGAGCTCAAATATACATATTTTTATACATAGCGCGGTCAACATTTAACGTAACACAGTATTGCCGTTATGTAACATAGGAGTAACATTGCAATGTAACGATGTTACCAAAATGCAACGCAACAGTTACATAAAATAATGGTAACATTGTTACCGTTCCAAGTTAACCAATATGCAATATAACAATAACGTAACATTGCGATACTATTGTTGTATAACAAAACTATTGTAATATAATAAAATTACCAATAAGCAATATAACAGCAACGTAACATTGTGAAATTTTGCAATATAACAAAATTACCAATATGCAATATAACAGTAACGTAACATTGTGAAACTATTGCAATATAACAAAATTACCCATAAGCAATATAACAGCAACGTAACATAGTGAAACTATTGTAATGTAACAAAATTACCAATAAGCAATATAAATATTTTAATAATAATAATAATAATAATAATAATAATAATAATAATAATAGGCTTTATTTCAGAAGACATATACATGTGTAGAAAACGTCAAGGTAAATTTGAAATAGACAAACATATGTATATACCTAGGTACTACTAGCTAGCCAGCTACTACATAAGAAATTACAAAATGGTTCATAATGTACATAAATAAATTTTAACAACTTTAGCTAGATTATAGGAAATTCATTCAAGCTATAAAAACATTTGGACAACAAACATGACTTCAAAAGTGTTTTAAAAATGTGAACTGATTTTGAGTTTTTAATTTCCAAAGGAAGTCTATTAAATATATGTATTCCTAAACTGTTTGGAGACTTTTTACCTAAATTTAGTCGATTAAAAGGTATTCTCAGATCATTTTTATTTCGTGTATTAAAATTATGGACATCACAGTTCATTGAAAATTTACTTTTATTTAAAAATACGTATGTACATAATTCTAAAATTTAAACGCATGGGACTGGCAATATATTAAATTTCTGAAATAAATTTCTACATGAATAATCATGTGAAATCCCAGCTATGCATCTGATAATTCGCTTTTGAGAAATAAATACATGCTCAGCACAGGTATACCTATACCTATAGGTGGATCATCTATAGATATATATATATATATCTATAGATGATCCACAAAAACAAATACCATAGCGGAGCCGACTGTCTACTTGGGCATGATATAAAGAAAGTAATTGTTCCAAAACCAATACTTGTCTAAGATTTCTAAATAAATAGACTAAAGAACTTAACTTTGAAATCAAAAAGTCACAATGATGCTTCCAATTTAGTTTCTCATTAAGAATAATACCTAAGAATGTAAGGTGGTCTTTTCTTGATATACCCAGCTAGCATTTATGATTTCATATTGACGTCAGAATAAAATCAGACGTGAAAATCGTTTGTCACGTCTGTCGAGAATCTGACGTCAGTAGCGCATACGCGAATGTCAGCAATATGAAGTCAGACTGAAATCAGATGTGATTTTTGTTACTGCTGACGTTGGCTTTGAAATCATACTGATGTCAGAATGAAATCAGATGTGATTTTGTAAAGAGACCGGTAGAAACCGGTAGAAAGAAAACTTTAAAGAATAAGTAAAACAAAAACAACTAGGTTAACCTATAGTGATTTTTCAGAAAACGCATTTTTAAGATTTATGCTGGGTTTTAAAAAAATCTGATAAAATTTTTAAACTTATATTGCATGCAAGACAATTAATAATTTAATCAATTAATCAGTAATTAATTAAACAAATAATCGATTAATCAATTATTAATTAAATCAAATAATCGATTAATCAATAATCGATTAATTAAATAATCGATTAATCAAATAATCGATAAATCAATAATCGATTAATCAAAAAAATCGATTAATAGAAAAAAACAATTATTTTAAATAATCAATAATCGAAGTTAAACATCGTCTACCAAGTCATTTATAGTTTGACGTACGTTAAAGTATAAATGATATGGTAGACGATCACAAGTTTAACTTTTGAACGGGAACAGTAAAGACCAACGGCAATTAATACGCCAATAAAATTTGATTGCTGAAAAGTTAATAATTATAATTAATTATACCCAATAAAATTTAAAAATAAATACATTAATTTTTAAATTTTATTGCAATAAAACCATTTGTTTCCTGAAAAAAAATTCCAGTGAAGGAGGAAATCTTAAATTGCTATAAAAAAATTAAAATAAAATACCAAAATTTTTTGATTAAAAATTTAGGTATTTACAAAAAAAAGATTTCTTAAATCTGGCGCAATTTACCTGGCGCCATTCCTCTATGGTTGAGTTAGAACTGTAAATTATACTGAAAATGTGATCTCATACAGACTCCAGTATGAAATCAGGCGTGCTTTGAAACTTAGAATTATACTGAAAATCATATGTGATCTCATACTGACCTCAGTATGAAATCAGGCGTGCTTTGGAACTTAGAATCATATTGAAAATCATACGTGATCTCATACAGACCCCAGTATGAGAACAAACATGATTTTGAACTAATATTCGCGCCCGATCGAAACTCACGTGGGTATGCATACCCATAACCATGGTTGTTTATTTGTATTTGTCCCATTGTGTATAGTCCTTCGTAGGGGACTTTAAGCCGGAAGTCCGTTCCTACCCCTTACCCGCACAAGCTATAGCTTGTGCGGGTAAGGGGTATTAACGGACCGCTGGCCTAAAGTCCCCTCGACGATACACAATGGGACAAGCACAAATAAACAACTATACCCTATAGATTACATTACATTACATCTAAACGAGAACTATATATAAGCTATAGCTTATAAGCTTAAATAAAATTAGCTTGTAAGCTTGGAACTTATGGAATAGGTACCCTTAACTGAAAATCATGCCTGATCTCATACTCACCCCAGTATGAAATCAGGCATGATTTTGAACTTAGAATTTATATTGAAAATCATGCGTGATCTCATACCGACTTCAGTATTAAATCAAACATGATTTTGAATGACTGAAAATCACATCTGACCTTATACTGACTTCAGTGTGAAATCACAGAGGGAAAACAAAATCACAGATGCTATTCAAACACTGCGTAGTAGGCTGTAGTCTGGATACATATATAAAAGATTTTTTGGGAACTAGGTACTTTTAGGGAGCAGTTGGAAGAATCCTTCAGACTTCCCACTATACCTGCTGTTTTATTTGGTTTTGCCTTCGCCTTTTTAACAACGTCAGTCCATGTATTTTCTTTTTCCTGTTTATTTTCATTGGAAGTGGTAGATTGACTTGGGTTGGTAAGGTTGATGAGTTGGTCACAAGTAGTTTTTGTTTTTGCTTCCAGAATAGCCTCAGCTACTAGTGTTTTAGGTATTATAGGTATTTTTTGAATCAGAGCCTTTATTTTTACCATTAATTTTTTTATTTTCGGTATTATTTTTTATTTGTTGATTTTCAGTAAATTTTTCGGTTTATTGTTAGCCGTGCTTTTGCAGTTAACTGCAAATAATTATTAATAACATTTAATAACAATTGTTATTAAATGTTAATTAATTTTAAAATTTGTTCCTGTAAGGATTTTATGTTTGACTTCTGATTATCGATAATCATATCTTTTTGTATTATTATTTCTTTAAGAAAAAATATTTCTACTAGAAGAGGATTTTTAGATGAATCAAGTTCTTTAGAAGAATCTTTGATTTCACAGCATTTAATTTCTTTCTCTGATATAAAAGATACCTGTTTCTGTCTGGCACATCCAGGATGCCAAATTGATCCACATATTATGCAGTTAACAATTTCTTTCGTGGGTACTTTATTGCATTTACTACAAGGCTTCTCATTACTCATGATTGATTTGTAAACAAATACACTTTATAATACAAATTCTAGTACGTAGCCGATAGCCGCACGCTTTAGAGCACCTCTCGTTCAGAGCTGGGCGGTACTTAAGTACAAGTACTTGAAAAAGTACTTAGAGTACATAGGGTACTTTGTACTTGATACTTAAGTACTTCTTTGTATATGTACTTGGTACTTGTACTTGTAACATTCTGCTAAGAGTACTCAGTACTTGGGACTAAAATATAAGTACATTTTTACAAGTACTTTATACAAGTTGAGATCTGTCTGCGCCTCCAGCTAAGTACGTAAAAGGTTTTCCGCGCCACAAATTGTGGCCCCCAATACGTGTTGTTTATGAGTATGCTCGTATGGTCAATCAAAATACTTAATAAAATTTATAAATAAATATATATATATATATACCTATGTACCTATATATATATATATATATATTATAATGTCAGCTTTGCACAAAGCGTACAAAACTTAAGTTACTTACCTCGGTTAGCTCATACAGTCGGCGCTAGGCCTGGGTTTAAGATGGTAATAGCTTTAATAATCAAAAGGAGTAGGAAGGAGCCAGTCGCGACTAAATCGACAGGAAGTCAAAAAGAAAAAGGTAGGAATTATTAACAAATTACACACAAAATTTTTCCCCAAATACACCTTGTTTATTTTTAGAAACAATTAGGCACTTTAAATTACTAATAAAGATGGTTTAATTAAAATTACTTTTAAATTAAAATTAATAATAAAGATGGTTTAATTAAAATTACTGCAAACACAGCAAATCTGCTGTTTATATCCTACGGTAGTGATACTACAAGCAGGTTCTCCAACATAAATTAACAAGGTTCTTAAAATAAATTTATAATCTACCTTGTGAGCCTGGAACGTTTGACATGATATGACCGATGAGATTTTTCTTGATCGGGGCTACTCCTCCATGCATTAGATTACACTGGTACTTAGGAAAAGCAAGCTTAACCAGCAACAACTGTTCTGGATGCCAAATGGATCATCCAGATCCACTCAGGAAATGTACGGACACTATTCTCCAATCATCAACATTGACAAGTTCAATATGTATTTTGGGACGAAATATCGTCACCCAGGGCCAAGTCTGGAGAATATGCAGTGGACCACCAGTGCAAAATCAACACAACAATCAGCCACGAAGATTTTCAAAACAATGGTAAAATGTGCTTTGAGGTTATAAAATTCTAATCTCCAAGAAAAAAAGCCTAAAATGGAATATACTGATAAATTTTGCAATGCAGATTAAGAAAACGGATTTACCTAGATCTTATGGGCTCTTTTTCTCAAAAAATTGACAGGATGACTACCCAACTGACGGATTTTAAAAAATTCACAAAATCGTGACCGCCGTCTTCCATGTCAGCTCGAAGAGAGAGAGAGTCACCGAAATCAAAATCTGCCTGCGCGTGAAATGCACTCAATCACTTACATAAGTGACATATAGAAGAAGAAGTCTAACCTCAAAACAACAATTTTAGGGTATGTTCCGTAAATCAACTTGGTTGGTTTGGTTTCGGTTAAGGTGTCCCGTAAATGAAAAATTCCTGAAAATTATGTAGTTAAGAAACGCGGTTCCTGAAAAATAGGTTAATCAATCGTTACCGAAACGACCGACGCTGTATGATCGGTTAAATCGGTTACCAGTGCTGCAAACCAAATGGAAACAGTGTTGCCCTAAACAAAATTACTGTTTTTTGTTGGTTATCTAACCTAAAAATTTAACACAGGAGCAGACTCATAGATAATAAATCATATAGATACGCCACTGTCACATATTTGACGCTCCTTGTTACGCACACTCGGCCCGCTATGCCGCTAGTGTACCCGCCTGACATTTATTGGTTTTAGGTTATGGTTTTAATTTAGGTTATCCTGTCAAATTTTGACATATCCTGTCAAATTTTGATAGACAAAATAGTAAGAAATAAAAGGGATTCTGTAAATAAAAGAAATAGAAATGGAAATAGAGATAGCAAAGAAATAGAAAGACATTTCCTTTTTACAACCTATTCTGTATGACGATTTCTTTCTTGGCCGACGGTGTTCGGTTTTTAGATCGGTAATGTTCGACTGAAAGAAATTTACTGTACTACCTATGTTAAAAACATTCATATTCTAGTAACTTTTTAAAAATCCCTAAGATTTGTACCAATTTCACATAGTAATTTTTCGTTTTTAAGTTTAAGGTACTAAAAAATGGTTTTAACCTAAAAATAATAATATGGTTATAATACTTATTTTGTGATTGTTTATAAATCTTTTTTTTAACCATGCTCGTAACTGTGTTGAAAGTTGCATAGATCTGTGGAAATCGAGATACAGTCCGCAGGTTTGTGGCATAATAAATGCATGTGTTGTGCTGCACAATATTTGTGTACGAAACGGCATGCCGTAACGTTAGTCCAATTCATTGTTCATTGAAATATAAATTAACAATTGCATTTCGCGAACGGACTTCTTCATTTAGAACATTGTGCTCACCAACAATTGGATCATCTAAGGGGATGCATGAGTCCGTTCGCGAAATGCAATTGTTAATTTATATTTCAATGAACAATGAATTGGACTAACGTTACATCGTCAAGAAACAAACTGAAATGATCAATAATATTTTATCCTTTAATAATAATAGCTATTATTATTATTTTATTTGCTAATTATTTCATATAATATATATTGCTTAAAAAAAATGATGTGATGTTTTTTTAGATTTAATAACTATTTATGTAATTTTTATATCTATTGACATGTGTAACTTAACACGAAATAAATAATTGAATTGAATAGTTAGTATAGTATATACTTACCTACATACTTTTTTTATATACTAAAATACTTTGTTTTGCTTACGTATACCGAAAGAATTAAAATATAACCTTTAAAAGTTGCTTATTTATGTTGGAAATGTCAAAAACCCTCTTTCTATTTCTATCCGTTCGGCTACGAACGATGGTTCACGGAAACGCACGAAGTGACTTACAGAATAGCGATTTGGTAATAAATATAGAAAGAAATTTATTTCTATGCTCTATGTGCTTACAGAATCCCATAGTTTATTTAAATTGTTTATTTGAAAAGCAAAAATAAATTATAATATTTTAAATTATTTAAGGTATTTACTAAACTACACTAATTAACAATATAATAATGTATTCAAGTGAATTTTATCTTATTAAAGAACACAAATTAGTATAAAGTAATAGATAATATTATGTACCATGTACTTACACAAATGTGCACATTTTTGTAAGTACCTTGTTTTAATAAAATAGTTATAATTGAATAATACAATACAACCTTGTCATCATTGTGAAAAGTATGCATCATAACTTGACTGTTAGAGCAGCCCACAGCACAGCACAACACCATGTTAATGTTCAAATAATATTATATGTAGCAATATTTAAAAATAGAGTACACACATAACGATAAATCGCAATTTTAAAAGTTTTTAAGTGTACAGAATAAACCAAATAAACACAATATGAATTTACAAAACTTTACAAAATTTATCAACCTGAAGTTTGTTGATTTCGTTACCAAGCAACCGTCAAGATTAACCGCCGCTCCTGCCACATGTTTCCCGAGTGTAAACTAAAACCAAAGTCGACTAGACAAAAATGTGGATTTTGTTTGTTTAAGGCGAGTGCACAGGGCATGAGCAGACTTCGCATACAAAATACTAGTGTTCGCGATAGTGGGAAAAAATCAATATCGATAGTTTCGATGTTGATAGTTTCAAATATCGAAACTATCGATAGTTTATCGATAGTCTTTTATATACCTATTTAGGGATGCACCGGAATTCCGGCGGTACCACTAATTCCGGCCGATCCGGCCGGATCGGTATTTTCTTTTACCAAAAAATTAATCTATTCTTTGGAACTTTAAATAGAGACACTTTCTCTAAACAACTTTTTTACCCACCATTATAGAAGACTCCCAAATCTTGCTATTAGTCTGACTTAATAAGACTTATTCAGACTTTTTGTCCAAAAATAATTGAATTCAGTATATAGGGTGTTTTAGGTTTGTTTATGTAACTATAGAAATATTATTAAAAATATATGCAAGTTGTAGTTTTTGACACAAATAAAAGTTTCAATAAAAAATCATAAGTTGGGTTATGCTTTTTCAAATAAAGGTGTCCCGTAAATATGAACTAACCGAGAAAACCAGGAATTTATTTCAGTAACCAGACCGGTAACTCGTGTGTATTTACGGAACATATCCTTAAATGATATTTTCAAACAAAAACACATCGGTCACATCATGCCATTACAGAAATGTCTGTTCCAGGTCCACATTACAATACTTTATACCTGAAATACCTGAAAAAGCTAAATTATAATCAAGAAATCAATAAAAACCTCTAGGTTACGAAGAGTCTTAATAGATCAAAATTTACCACTTAAGCAAACACACATACAAGGTAAGTACTCCAATAGTGGTTTTACATGACTTGGTACTGAAATTTTAAGCAAATAAGCTCCCCTTAATAAATTTTAACCAAATAAGCTATAACTCCCAAAATCAAACCGTTACAATATATAGGTACATAGGTATATATATATATATAATACTATTGATAATAAACTTACTTTTAGAGATCACATATCTTTATCGGCCAGCAGAGGGTTGCGTATGTTGGGGTTTGTAAAGAGACAATTGAGAGATTTCAATGATATTAATTGTTTTAAAAGTGTATTTGTTTCTTTAGTTAGGTCAATTTTAGAGTACAATACTATTGTGTGGTCTCCTTATTGTGATAGTCATATACATTGTATAGAACGGGTGCAGAATAAATTCTTGCATTTTTGTGGTTTCAAATTAGGGTTAAATGTTGATGAATTGAATTATTGTGATATTAGGTCTAGGATGAATTTACAATCGTTACAATTAAGAAGAAAAGAAATAGATTTATGTTATTTATTCAAAATTTTAAACAATCATATTAACTGTATTGATATTGTTAGCAGTATAAGTTTTAATATACCCCTAAGAATGAATAGGCATGTTCCGCTATTCCATATAAGGCAACATTCTACTAATTATGGCTATTTTTCCCCATTTGATAGAATGTGCAGAAGTGCTAATAGCTTGGACATAAATTTTTTTAACATACCACTTAGGACTTTTAAAAGGGAATTGAGATTGATGCTTATCCACTAATATGTGATTTTTGTACCTATTGTTGTGATATTTATTTTACCTTCTTGTTTTTTTTATTAGAGTTTTTATGACTTTCATAATATTGTATTGTATTGTATTTATATTGTGGCAATTTGCTGTTAATAAACATTATTATTATTATTATTATTATTATTATTATATATATATATATATATATATATATGTATACGGGTACACCGACAAAGGCCTATTATAATTTGCTGTCGCCGAGAGTTGAGAGCGGAAAATGAGCATTTCATTTTGATTTTGCATGTTGACGACAATAATTTTCGAGCATATTATTTGAACATTGTTTAGTTTAGATTATTTTTTGACGTTTCTAAAAACCAATAGAAACTTTTAGTTTCAGTCATGTGTGTAATAATATACACACTGTGTATATTTTAGCTAATCAAATCATTATTATAGTGAAAATAATGCTACATGCATTATTTCCGCGAAAACACCATGGCATCTGTCATTAAATTAAATTCTGTCATTTACAGACTGTCAGTATACTAAAGTAATAAATAAAATGAGCAGCTAAAGGTTTAGCTCTACATCGGAAGAAAAAATAAACAAACAAAATTTGTTTATTTAATTAATATGCGAATAAAGAAAAATTTAAAACCCCTAAATCAGTCATATTAGTAAATTCTATAATAAATGTCAAAGAAAAAAATCTTTTGAATACCTACCCAGCTAGCACGATACATAACACGAGCTCGTGCGATGTTCTGTTTAAGTCGCATGAATACCTGTCGAATAAAGTTATTTAAAAACCTTAAGGTTATATTGCAGAAATATTCTTTTTTAATATTACGGATTGATGTAATATTACATCAATATATCATAACAGAAGTACCTGCAGTAAACATTTAATAGAAATGTACCACATATGTAAATAAAAGTAATTAGGGGTATATTATTTGTCACGTGATTACCATATCCAACAATATAAAAATATATAACTAAAATAAAACGCTTAAATGGTCAAATTATGATTCATTGATTAGTAAACTTATAAAATAATTAAAATATAATTTATTAAAAGGTAGTATTTTTAGCCTGATAATTAAAATTATAAATTTAATTGTGTCAATTTTGCCTTTACTATGTTGGCAACAATTTACCGCTCTAAACAGCTGTTGGTTATGTTCTATGTATGTTCTTTGGTTATGTTACTTCCCGCCAAGCCATAGATAACGCCAAGCGTAGCAAGCAAAGTGTGAAAATTTAGCAAGTGTAAGTATTCCTTTTTTATGGTAGCAAGCATTCTATAAACTAGAGCTCTGATTCTTTGTATTTATCTCTGATTGCGTGAAGGGTTTTTCGTTTATACTTTTGTGTTGTTGCAGTAGGTATATATAAATTTTTTTGTTGAGTTTTAAATACATTAATTTATATACACCTACAAGTTGTAGGTTACAAAAGCGAAGGTATGTATAGAAAACCGTTAATACATTTATCAGAAAGGCAAAAGAGGAATTTGAGACAACAAATAAAAACGGGTATTTTGAACTTGACAAGTGTTAAATCTCCAATACCAAATACACAGGATCTTATTGCTGGCACTTCTAAAACTTGTAGTTCTATATCTAATCCTGATGCAGCTGATTCCATAGATAATATTTTTGTGAATACAACACTTGTGGATAGTAGTTTTGGTACCACATCACCAGAAATATCATCTGAGGAATCAGACGAAGAACAAACAAAATGTTTGTGTGGTGATTGTCGAGCCAGTATGTCAACAGAACTAATTAGTAATTTAAACGACTGGGTACTTGAATGTAATATTGCTCTTATACATGTAACTAAATTATTGAAAATTTTAAAAAACCACAATTTAAATGTACCTGGTGATGCACGAACCCTTTTAAGTACGCCACGTAATCTTGAAGTTATGAATTTGGATCCAGGAAGTTATTACCATATGAATTTAAAAGAGTCTGTGTTAAAAGATCTAAATTCATTACCCAAAGATGTGGATATTCCCTTAACTTTAAAATTAAATGTTAACGTTGATGGGTTACCATTAACAAAAAGTTCGGGTAGTCAATTTTGGCCAATTTTGGGTTGGTTAGAACCTAATACATTTAAAGAAATTAAAATGGTTCCATTTGTTATTGGAATATATCATGGTTTTCATAAACCAAAATCTTCTAATGATTTTTTAAAGATGTTTGTAGATGAATATAATTTTATTAAAGAATCTGGCATAGATTGGAATGGTAAAACAATTAAAATTGAGTTGAATGCATTTATCTGTGATACCCCAGCTAGGGCATTCATAACGCAGACAAAAGGTCATAATGGTTACCATGGATGTGGCAAATGTACACAGGAGGGTGATTTTCTTAATAACCGAATGACCTTTTGTCAGTTAGGTTACCCACTACGAACTAATAAATCATTTCGAGAAAAAGAGGATGAAGATCATCACTTGGGTACATCTATTTTGGAAAAACTTGATATAGATATGGTGTCTCAGATTCCTCTAGATTATATGCATCTTGTTTGTCTTGGTATTATGAAAAGACTTTTACAATTCTGGCACAAAGGCAAGCAAGATGTTAGAATTCCTGCAAATTTATTTAGTTCTTTAAATAACATATTTCTATCATACCGCCCATACATAAATAATGATTTTTCTAGAAAACCAAGAAATCTTATGGAAGTAGACAGATTTAAAGCCACTGAATTTCGCCAAATTTTATTGTACACAGGAATTGTGGCCTTTAAAGACATATTGGTTGAAGAAAAATATAATCATTTTTTAAAAATTTCCTGTGCTATAAGAATTCTGTGTACAAAAAATTTGTGCATAACTTTAAATGAATGTGCTCAAAATTTATTAGAAAATTTTATTAATGAATATAGTGATATATATGGACCAGAATATATTTCATTTAATGTACACAATTTAAGTCATCTGGCCAAAGATGTTTTAAAATTTGGTTGTCTAGATAATTTTAGTGCTTTTAATCCTGAATCATATATGCATCATATTAAAAAAAAAATTTGTATTCAGTCAGCAAAACCCCTTCAGCAAATTATTAGGAGGTTAAAGGAAGAGAAAAGAAAACCCAATTTTATATATTCAGGGTTTAAAAAAGGTCCCAAAACTGAATTTTATTTAAATGGTATGATCATAAAAACACTTGCTCCAGACAATATTTGTCTTTTCAAAAATGGATCATTTTTATGCATAAATGAAATATGGGAAGATAACAAGGAAATATTTTTAAAGGGAACATCGCTTGTTTCGCAAGGAGAGTTTTTTAAAGATCCTATAGACTCTCGTGGATTGGGTATTCATTTATGCATAAAAACAGATGAAATTTTAACATTTAATTCCGAGTTGGTTTTGTGTAAAATTATGATTTTACCATTTAATAACCAGTTTGTCACATTGCCTCTTATTCATACAAATTTTTAAACATGCTAAGGGGGCGTCCATAAAGAACGTCACACGTTTAGGGGGTAGGGTGTTTACTATTTTGGCGAAATGACATAGGGAGAGGGGGTCTGGATCGTCCGTTTCACTAAACAAATAAAAATATTTATTGCAATCTTAAAAATATTTTAAATTTAATTTTTTAATTATTAATATTATATAGGGTAGTCCAAATTGTACCTTTTTAAATTTGAAAATTACACATTTCTCATTATCAGTAGACGATTTAGGCAAGTCTTCTTGCAGTTTTTCATACAACGTATTGTTTTGCAGAAAAATGTTAATTACAATTTATTGCTACAATACAAGTAACTATTCAAATAAATTAAAAATAAAACAACTAAAACGGCTGCTGATAAATGTACAAAAAAATTATTATACCATTGGCATACCTTTAAAAAAATGTTAACTCACCCCCATGGTTAAGGCTCTGCTTGAAGTAGGAAAACAAATTATAATGATTGAATGTGATACTTGTTATACTTATAAGAAAAACTTGTGATAATTATAAGAAAAACATACATATTTTTAGTTCAGGATTTATTTAAAAAAATATACCTATTCAACTTGTATATCTGAAACGGTTAAGTTTATTAATACAATTGATATTATTTTATCCTATTCTATCAATTACCAAATTATGTAACGTACAATTTGGACCACCCTTTATAATAGTATAGGTCTGTAAAAAAACTTTTCTTTTAAGTAAGATAGATTTTGATAATATGTGACAGGGGAAGAGGGTTGTCTAAAATCCCCAAAAAATGTGTGACATACTTTATGGATGCCCCGCAACCAAAGGTTCAATCATACAGATTGTTTGAGATTAATGATAAATATTTCCACAATAGATTGCATGTTTTTAAACACACTGTATATTGTATTACCTTTAATTTTAATTTATAATAATAAAAAAGTTAAATATACAAGGTGTCCCTAAACTTAGTGGCATAAATTTAGGAGCAGATTAAGCAAGTGAAAATAAGACGAAAATCTAAATAAATATTTTTCCTAATTACGTATATTTAAAAGTTACAGGGTGATAAGTGTTACTTATCATATTAGTTTTTTTAATATAACTTCTACTATGGTAGACTTGGAAAAGTGATATTTTGCGAACACTCACTTACTACCAAAACACATATTCACACATAATTACAATTGTTTGAGTGAACACAGTGTCGTAGAAACGGGGGTTGCTTTAAGCTTATTGTCCCATACAAACTTTGAGGTTAGGTTTTTGGAACATTTGATGCAATTTATCGATTAAACAGTTCGGCTACCATTAAAAAGGTGTACCTCTCAAACTTCGATAAAATAAACCGTTTCCGAGATATTTGAGATTACAATAATTGTTTTATCGCATTATTTAAAAGGATTAAAAGGTATATGATAACAAATTTTATTTTTTAATTGAAAAAACTAAAAAGGGCATTCCATGAGCCTCGGGACTTTTTGCCCTGACCGTCACATTAAAAAAAATGTAGTTTTGTCAATTAAATTTTTTTTTATCATATAACTTTTAGTCCTTTAATGCAATATAACAATTATTGTAATATTGAATATCTCGAGAACGGTTAATTTTATCGAAGTTTGAGAGGTACACCTTTTTAATAGTAGCCGAACTGAGTAATCGAAAAATTGCATCAAATGGTATAAAAACCTAACCTCAAAGTTTGTATGGGACAATAAGATTAAGCAACCCCTGTTTCTAGGACACTGTGTTCACTCAAACAATTGTAATTATGTGTGAATATGTGTTTTGGTAGTAAGTGACTGTTCGCAAAATATCACCTTTCCAAGTCTACCATAGTAGAAGTTATATTAAAAAAACTGATACGATATGAGTAACACTTTATCACCCTGTTTCTTTTAAACACACGTAATTAGGAAAAATATTTATTTAGATTTTCGTCTTATTTTGACTTGCTTAATCTGCTCCTAAATTTATGCCACTAAGTTTAGGGACACCTTGTATATTGATTTTGCCACTACAGCTGATAATTTGAATCCCTCAAAGGATGGGTTGTTTATATCTTTATTGATTGTGTTTGTCAATTGCTTAAGTTGCAGTATATTTTGGCTATTCTTCTTTTTTTAGATGAACTTTGCAGTTGTAAAATTTTTAAACAATGATGGTGATGAAGAATTATTTTCCGAAGTGCCATCAAATTGGCTGACAAAAAATAATTCACATTGTTATTGGCCTCCAAAACATCACACCCTCTACATAAGCAAAATGTTTCCTCCCCAGGAGGATTGGGATGAGTATGAAGTAGAGGTAGAATGCTTTTGTGGTAGGTAATTTCTTTAAGAATACTTTGTAAATTTACAGAAAGTGATGTAGGGCTCTCTGCTAAAACATTTAATTTGCCTATATAATTTATATCTATTGTTTATAGAAACATATGCAGAGGCCAAACAAAAGGCTGAAGGCACCCAAAACACCCAAAATGAAAGCCTAGAAGGAAGGGGGTGTAGAATACCTAAACCGCGCGATTATTTTAGTCCCGCTGAGGAAGAAATGCGGGCAAAAAAATTAAAGGGGAAAAAAACAATAAGTGGTAAATTTAAATTATTCCCACATTACAGCAATCTCTTAATTCACATTTTTTTTAGAAGACAACATAAATTTTAATTCATTTTTAAAGAATTTAAATGAAGAAAGCCAAGGTAATTAAATATATATATATATATATATATTTAATTAATATGATTACAATTAATTTACAATTATTTTTAGAAATAATTGGAAACCATGAAACTGCACCACAAATAATTTATATTGAGGATAAAGGTAATTCTATTTTACATTGTGCAGCAAATTTTTAAAAAATATTTCTTTTTAAATTTTAGATTCAGATATATTAAGAGAGTTTAAGGTTAGTATCATATTTTATATTTCTTATAATATAATATAATACTTCTATTATTGATTTTACAACATTATTGACAATTACTTTTTTAAATTTATTAATATACAAGTAGCTTAGTTTGTAGAAATTTTTTGATGAAGACGGACATAAAATCAATAATAAAGATATTTTATATTTTATAAACTTCCGCCAAATAGAATAAAAAGTAAAAAAAAAAAACTTTAGTGGGTTGTTCTCATTTAATAAATCAAGAAATGCATGTATACATTAATTATAAAGAAGTAATTGATAATATTTTAAATAAGCATACACATACATAAGTTTAAGTAAGTACATAAAAATGGTTATTAGTGTATTATTATATGAGAGATAATGCAGGCTATTATTATCTCGAGTGTAATATTATGCTTTAATTAAATGAGAACCACTAACTCCACTAATGTTTTCTTTTATTTTTTGAAATCTTAATTATTTTGGGGATAGGATACATAGAAAATATGAGATGCATTTATCTTCTGTTTTGTAATGTAGTACTAATTTGTTTTAGATGACAAATCCAACTCAAGAATATACTATAGGTTTGTTAGGCTTGACCTTACAGATTATGCTTCTTAAAAATGTTTTTATTTGTATTTAGTGTTTATTATTTTTGTATTAACTACGCATTTACCTTATATTTGGTAATATAAAACTTATTTGTTTTAGAAAACAAATTATGCTTTTTAGAAAACCTTTTTATGCATGTTTATGTATGTAGTTAGTGGTAATTATTTTGTATTCTGTAAAGAAATACATATATTATATATGTAGGTTCCAAATATGCAGTAGTGTAGTTTATTATTTGTAGTGTTAAATTGTGCATTTCCCAGTAGCTTTACAATTCATTAGGATCATATTCTTATAGTTATAAATTATTTTTTAGATGAAGGATTACCAAAAAATCTATTTGAAAATAATGAAAAAAAAATTGATAAAATAATTAATTTGTTAGCAGAAATTAAGTTAGATATTGTTGAAATCAAGGAAAGGATGGATGTTAGCTTTCCTCAAAAAGAAGAAGAAATTGAAATTTCATTAAGTTTTCCTTTAAAAAATTTGACGGAGTTAGAAAGTTTCGAGGAACAGTTAAAAACAGACAAATCAATTTTAAAGTCATATGTAAGTAATTTTGAAAAATCAATTTTTTTTCTAAATAAAATTATTTTAGCAAAAATTTATTAAAACAATTGGAGGGCATGATCACAAAGATTTTGTGAGCAGATTTTGTAAAAAATTATTAACAAATTCATTAGCAGAATGTTGCTCATGGTTGGGCAGAAAAAATAACTATGCCGTAGGCAATTTGGAAATTACCAACCAGGCATTTGGTAAATGAACAAAAATTAATTTAATCCAACTTATTTTAATGTCATTTAATTTTTAGGTATAATTCACCAAAAAACCAAATGCACACGAAAGGACTATGAAACAACTTTTGCCGAATGGCTAAGGCATGCTAAACAGAGAAGACTTAGGGAGGAAACTAAGAATAACTAGTCATAAAAATATTTTTATACATATAGATTTTGTCGAGTCAAAATTCGTCAGGGTGTCTTGTTTTTCACATCATCACGAAAATTAATTTCTTCATATGAATGTGAATGCATTTCTTAAAACAGTTCTTTTATACCTACATGTTTGATTTGATTTTATCTTTTTTATGAATAACAAAAATATTAAGAAACTATTTGATGGACTTCCTGTTCACATTAATAAAATAATTTTTGTTAGAGATGAAGGTGATTTTCGTCATGGAGTGAAAAATCGAGGGATCATATGTCGAATTTTGACTTATACCCAAAGCGAACATAAGCGAAATTACTGTTTTGAAAGGTCGCAAACGTTTAAAACAATAGTTTTGCTCGCGTTCGTTCTGGTAAATGATATGGGACCTATATCAAATTAAAATCAGTTGTACTTTTATCAATTTGCGCGAAAGTTCTTTCCCTGTATTTTCAGAAAGGTATGGGTTTCATGTCTGTAAGATTAGCATGCCTGTAAAATTAGTATGCCAAAAATGGCCACTTATGTTTTATTTATGGTATTTTGTTTCGTTTTATTATTTTGTTGTTTGGAGAATATTGAGGTTTTTAATATTATAAATATTATACAGGGTGCCCAGAAAATACATGTATAACAAAGAAATAGGTCAATTTTAGCCAAGTTAGTTATATCAAAAAATGCTTTGTTTAGCTTTAATGAGTAATGGGTTATCAACCAATTTTGATTCCAAGAGTCATCAAACATTGTACAAGTATTTTCTGGACACCCTGTATATATAATACAATTTTTGTTACGTTGTAATTACTTTAAAGTACCTGAATATAATTTAAATTTTATTTTTTTGCTTACTAAAACTTACATAGGGATTGAGCAAATTACCTTGTGTTTTTATATTTCTTTTTTTAGTTATTTATTTGTTTAATTTATCCAAAATAATAATAAAAATTTTGTATCTGTACATTTTGTTTTTTTTACATTATAATATTACATATATAGCCAAAGATACAGATATCAGTCAAATTATTTTATGTTTTTATACTTTTATCTTGGTATTTGTATTATATTATAATACAAATACTAAAATAAAAGTATGAAAACATAAAATAATTTGCCTGATACCTGTATCTTTGGCTAAAGCCTATGTACGCAAATAATTTACATTTGTGGAACATTATATCATAATATAATATATTCATTAATAAAATACATATATGAGAGGTAAATTGGGCACATAAAAAGCATGTTTTATAGTTACTTTTATTAATGTTTCAAAGTAACGTTAACAGTATGTATAAAATAAATATCCAGAAAACATTATGAAATGTAAACATGTTGCGGAAATTCGGAGGTTGCCTCAAGGGACATGTTACATCAACAGTACGTTATATGGGAGGTTTAATATACCCAATTTTACATTGCGGTACATTGCTGGAATGTGTTTGTGCTAGCTGGGTACCTACCACTCAAGAGATCAATAAATTAGAAAATAATTCTACAGATATTTCTCAAACTTGTTGTCATAAGGCAATAGATAACAAGTTTTCGAAATATCTGTCAAATTATTTTCAATTTATTTTCACTCTCTTGTGATATTACTGTTGAATATTTTCCTTTTTTTTTATTTCCCTATGTATGTTTTACGATGGTAATTAACTTAACTTACGTTTACGTTTCAAAACTTTGGTTTTTCCAAAGCTTCACTATTACCAAGTCTTGGTACCAGCGAGTCTTGTCTTGTTGACATGTACTCTTAAAATACAATTATAAAGTACTGAGTACTGTACTTGCAGTAATGTACTTAAAGTACTTTGAAATTTGTATAGTACTTGGTACTTTGTACTTCTTCAGGAATTATACAAAGTACTTTGTACTCGGTACTTAAGTACATTTTACTTGTACTTGGCCCAGCTCTGCTCTCGTTGCGGAATCACTCCTCAGCGGACCCGGGTTTAAACCCAGGACGTCGACTTTTATTTTGATATTTTTAAGAGTTTTTTATATATGGTTCTTTAACACTGTTTTTACAATGTAATATTTTACATCAAATGTGTCTTCAAAATCAACAAAATACAGTAAAACTATTAGTTTTTCACTTAACTAGTAGACATCACACCAAAGATAGACACATATCCACTTTAACTTTATTGTCAAGATGTTTAAATCAGTAAATTTCGTAAGAGCAACGTAACATTGTGAAACTATTGTATGTAACAAAATTACCAATAAGCAATATAACAGCAACGTAACATTGTGAAACTATTGTAATATAACAAGATTACCAATATGCAATATAACAGCAGTGTTGTGAACCGTACGATTTTAATCGTATTTGTACGATTATCTTCATGTCGGTACGATGTACGATTCATTATGTCAAATCGTACGCATAAATACGATTTTTTGTCTTGTAGCAGTTATTTGTTTTTTCGAAAATAAATTTACTATTTTTAGTTGCATCTTTGAAAACCGAATTATTTTGCCCCGAAAATGAATTAGGCAACATTGCGATCATGTTTAGATTTTCAGTTCTGCCAACAAGAAGTGAAAAAATAAAATTTACCCCTTCGGGGTTTTCTATGACCAATACCATTTTGTTTCTTCCACCACCTGTAAAAAGTATTTTATTGCATCTACAAAAAAACTCGTTTGCAGAACTTTTTCGCCAGCGGTTTGGCGCTGCGCGTTATGCAGATTTATAAGTAACAATACAAATAAAGGTGATGAAGAAGAAATTCTATTTGCAAATTGAAATATTAAATAAATAAGATCAATAAGTTGACCAGTTACTTCATCAATATTGTTGTTCCTCGTTCTATGACTTAAGTTTATTTTTTTTGTAATACTTAATAAAATGACTTTACAAAGAATAACTTGTTTCTATCACACTGAATAACGCCTTACTTTGCTAAACATACAGGATAGGATAGGATAGGACGTATCGTAAGTAGGTAAACCATTGTTTACTACACATATTTTTAAGTATTTCAAATTTACCAACTTTAAACAATACATTTAAATACCAGGACGAAAAACTTATATTAAAATTAATTTTTTTATATTTTTAAATTTTAATTATGTTTTATAAAAAAATCGTATTTTAACTGTAAAAATTGTACACCACTTTTTATCAAATAAAACTTTTATTTGATAAAAGGTGGTGTACGATTTTTACAGTTAAAATACGATTTTTTTTTGGTTTTTCGTACGATTATTGTTTTTTCGCAAGTTGGCAACACTGTATAACAGCAACGTAACATTGTGAAACTATTGTAATATAACAAAATTACCAATATGCAATATAACGGTAACGTAACATTGCAATACTATTGTAATAAGTTTGTTACGTAACAGTTACATTTATGTTACGTAACATACTTATACTTATACACATCATTTACATCTCGCTCGTGTTACCACCTCGATTAGGTATATAAACGAAGTTAAGACAGCGCACCATGTCCATTTGTCAGTGTTGCCAATGACCATGCAATTGCACGGTTTGCGTGCGTTTTCATGCCTGACCGTGCATTTTGCGAACATCGTGAGAAACCGTGCCTTTTGCGTGCGTTTTGAACATACGACATTAAAACATTAAAAAAAAATATTTAACATTAGAATTAAAAAAAAAAAATTAAAATACAATTAGAAACTTGGCAACTTGACATTGTGGGCGGGGGTCAGCAGTACATTTTAAATTTGCCCGTATTTATAGTGCGTAAGTCACAAAAAAGATGGCGTGAGCAATGCTTACTGGGTAGAATCCTTCTACGCAGGCTCAGTGAGCATGCGCCCAGAGTTGCCAGATTGGGCTATTTATAGCCAATTGGGCTATCCCTACGTCTTCTTTGGCTCTCAAAAATTCCAGACGGCTACAGGCTACTACTTTGGGCTACATTTTTAGCAAAGGGGCTATAATTGGGCTACAATTGGTTAAAAGAATATAAATAGACCTTTCCCAATTGATCATGCGCAAAATTTTATAGAGATTTTGATATTAACTTTACGCAACGAAAGAAGAAGAATAAAGTTATTTAGTATTATTTTTATTTATTTAACAATTGTTCGCAATTTGTTTTTGTTTTCAAACGTTATTAAAGTTAGGGGGAATTGACAGAACCTGCCTACTAGATCGCACCAATTATGTGTTATTTTTTCACCACTAGCGGCGCTAAGTTCCATTTTTTACTGAGGTATGTTTTACCCTTACAATGTTTCAGTACAAACCAAACAACAAACAAAACACCAGCGCCCTCCTATTTTGGGAAATCATTTATATACAGGAAGTTCAGACTCCTTGTGTAGGCTTCATGATCTATGATGCAAATCAAGGTGCCAATTAAGGTCCGACCGAGATCTCGATCTTGGTCATTCTCAGCCATAAATCTGTTTGAGATCTATTTCTCGATCTCTGCGAAAAAGGCCGAAATTATGGGCCATGGCCGAAACTTCGCAGAACTCGGACATTCAAAGCGCTAAGCATGCGCGACCAAAACCATTACCTTTTTGCTAAGAACGTATTTAAATAGTTAAGTCATTTATGACTCATTTTAAATGTTAATCTCATCTATCGAGCAGAGCAATATTTGTTATGTTATTTCAATTAGACAAAATAATTGTCATTGACATCTGTCTCGGTCTCGCCCGAGACCCTAGAGAGCATTAACAATTGTTTCTCTATGGCCGAGACTACAAAATCAGGTTCGATCGGACCTTAGTGCCAACCCAAGTAACATTTTTAGTTTTATTATGGTCTTCAAAGTTTTAATATGGTCTTCAAGAACGCTTTAAAACAAAATTTTGTTTTAAAGTGTTCTTGAAGACCATAATAAAACTAAAAATGTTACTTGGGAATGCGGCTACTTTTGGGCTATTTTTATTTATAAGGTTGGCTCTTACTGTCAAAAATATCTGGCAACCCTGCATGCGCCTAAGACACTAGTCACTAGAGTCTAGTAGAGAAGAGGGTATCTTTTTTTTACTGCAAGAACATTAAACATTAAATGTTACATCTACGTAAATAGGCCCAGCTAGCACGATACATAACGCAAGCTCGTGCGATGTTCTGTTTAGGTCGCATAAATACATCTAGTTGAAAACATACCAGGTATATTGCCGATATATTATTTTTTAATATTGCACATCGATGTATTGTTATGAGGCGCCGTTTGTGCCATAATTATGTTGCTAATATATATATATAATATATATATTTATTTTTGTTTGAATATATATATTTTTTTAATATATTTTTAAATTTACTTAATTTATTTATTTTTTACTTAAAATATATTTATTTTTAAGAACAATATATTTATTTTTTTGTGTTAATATTAATAATATTATAATATTATTATGTTTTTTTGACATCTGCTAATATATATTTGTTTTTTTGACAGACAATTCAATGTGGCAACGTTGCACTGTCATTTAACCCGTTGTTCATAGATGTCGTTGTTGTTTTAAGTTTACTGATACTTTACCGGCAATATTTTTTGAATGTTTGAGGTTAGTTGCTATCAGCGATTGTTTTTATTTAAAAACGAAAGAAAAATTCGGTGAATTTTCGGTGGCTACTCAAAACAAGTGTGCTACGCAACTCTGGACTACTTCTTTCCATTATTACTAAAATTTCGCTTTTACAAAAAATATTCCAGAAAATTAATAAAAAAAAATTATTGGGTATTTACTTGTTTTAAATAACCCCAAAAAATTTACCGTCTTCACTATTTCTTTCGTTTATAAATAAAAACAAAGTCGTTAATGGAATCTAACCTCAAAAATTCAAAAAAAATTGCCGGTAAAGTATCAATAAACTTAATACAACAACGACACCTATGAACAACGGGTTAAATGACAATGCAACGTTGCCACATTGAATTGTCTGTCAAAAAAACAAATATATATTAGCAGATGTCAAAAAAACATAATATTATTAATAATATTATTATAATATTATTAATATTAACACACAAAAATAAATATATTGTTCTTAAAAAATAAATATATTTTAAGTAAAATAATAAATATATTAAGTAAATTTAAAAATAAATTTAAAAAATATATATAATCAAACAAAAATAAATATATATTAGCAACATAATTATGGCACAAACGGCGCCTCATATATTGTTACATACCTATAACATGACATAAGTACTTGCAACAAACATATAATGTAAATGTACCAAGAATGTAACTAAAGGTAATTTTAAGTATATTACTTGTCATATGATTAACCGTACCAACAATATAAAAATAAATAAATAAAATAAAAGACTTAAATAGAGTGAAATTATAATTTATTTAAATATTATTAGTGAAAAAACTTTAAAAACAATCGAAATTTCATTTATTAATATCTAGTATTATTGATGTTATGTCAATTTTGCATTTATCAAGTTTGAAGCCATTCATTTTAGGTTATCTCATGTTCTATTTCCCACCAAAGAACACTTCTTTTTCTATGGCGTTTATCTCTGATGCTAGCGTGGTTTGTTCTGTAAGTAGTTTCCTTTTTCTATGTAGTTTACTGTGTCTATGCTGTGATCTTTTTTACTTATTCTTTTGTTTTTGTATCGGTGATTTTGGGACATTCTGTATATATGAAATTAAGTGGGTTTTCCGATGGGTTTTTCTTCACTGATAAAAATGGTTTTAGTGGCAAGGGGTGTACCACAATCCACAATTTGTGGATTGTGGGGTGTACTAAAGTTCATTAAAAAAGTCAGTCATCTGTATGGCATACAGTGTATGCATGGCAAATGCGCCTGGCAGGTAAAAAACTGAAAAATAATGTTCAGTTTTTCACCAGACAGACAGACCTTTCTTTTTGATAAGCTTTAGTAAACCTGTTGCCACTAAAACCCATAAATGGGAATATATATTTTAAAATTGTATAAAATTGTTGTTTTTATTATTATTTATTTATTTATTTATTGCCCAACAGAACATGTTCCAATTACAGGACAAAATACATACATAGAAAAGAAATTTGTTAAGTATAATATATTATGGATAATAGGTATTAAAATTAAAGTAAATTATAATTGCTAGATGCAGCACTAACTATACTATTAAAAGTCTGGTAAAAAATATCACATGAGCTACAGTAAATATTAAAGTATCTGCATATTCTCTGAACGGGTGAATTATACATGGCATTTATTCTAGGTGTTTTATATGTAAAAGTTATGACTACGGCTTTGAAAAAATGGAACACGCAAATTCACAGATTCAAGGAGTGCTATAGAATCAATCTGGTTACGCAACAGTCCATACAAAAACTTCAAATGCATTATTATTCTTTTTAGCTCCAAAGGATGTAAAGAAAATCTATTAAGAAGCTGCAAGTGGTTTGTTCCTCTAGCAGAATAGATACCGTCAAGTCTAAACGAAACAAATTTCAAGCCTATCCTTATAAATATTGTATTGCGGACTCCAAACAATACAGCAGTATTCCAGCTTAGATACAACAAATGCGTAATAAAGAGACTGAAATGTTCTAATATCTCTAAAACCCCCAGTATTGCGAATTATAAATCCCAAGCTTTTCATAGATCCAGAAGCAATGCTCTCAACATGATTGGAAAACGTGAATTTATTATTTGTACAGTGTTTATACAATTTTTTTTACCTGAATATATTAATTTATTATAAGTAGTTTTTTTTAATTTCTCTTAGAACTTATTAATCAAATTACTTTGTGTTTTTGTTTTTCTTTTTATGCATTAATACAGGCATCCGGAAATCATTTCATGTTTTTATACTTCTTTTTTTAGTATTTGTTTTATAAAATGTAGAAAAACTTAAATTTTCAGATAAGTTTTGTTACATTATAAACAAATTTGTTTATAATGTAACAAAACTTATCTAAAAATTTAAGTTTTTTTACATTTTATAAAACAAATACTAAAAAAAGAAGTATAAAAACATAAAATGATTTGCCGGATGCCTGTATCTTTTGCTATAGCCTTTTTATATCAATAAGTTACATTCATGGAACATTACATCTAAACATAGCATGCATGTTTTAAAGTTACTTTAATTGATGTTTCAAACTAACGTTTTCAGTACGTAACAAAGTAACATCTCGAAAACATTGTCCAATGTAAACATGTTGCGGAAATTCGGAGGTTGCCTCAATAGACATGCGATATCAACAGTACATTGCACGGGAGGTTTAATGTACCCAATTTTACATCGCTGTACATTGTTGGGATGTTTCTGTGCTAGCTGGGGGTATAGGTAGTAGTATATATATATACTACTACCTATACCCCCAGCTAGCACAGAAACATCCCAACAATGTACAGCGATGTAAAATTGGGTACATTAAACCTCCCGTGCAATGTACTGTTGATATCGCATGTCTATTGAGGCAACCTCCGAATTTAGGTACTATAGTAGTACTACCGTAGTTCCATAATGATTGAACAGTGATAGTACTGATTCATCTAAACTTATACCCAAATCACACCACATTAAAAAATTGTAGAAAATTATACGCCACTGCCCATTTATTATAGACACAATATTTCTATGAAAATGCTTAAAAATTTAAAAAAAATAGTGCATTTATACCACAAACAAAAAATACTGCCTGCAAAACTTGCATTTTGATTCCTGGGACCGTGCAAAACCGTGCGTTTTGGAGCACTTCACCGTGCAATCTAACAAATGTTGATTGATACGCTTTGATAGCGTAACTGACGGGACTTTCTCATGTCGAGCATAATAACGTTGCAACGTAACAATGTTACATAACCGTAAAGGCCATGTTATGTAACATAACTTCGATTGCGAAAATGTAACGGCAACGTAACATTGTTACCTATTTGCAACCATCAGGTTATGTAACTGTAATGTTACATATTACGATTGTTGCATAACATTTTGGTTGATATTATAATATTAATGTTAATATTATAATTAATTAATATTATAATAACATATGTTACGTTACTGTTATGTTTTACTTTCATAACGGCAATGTAACATTGTTATGTAACAATTTTACTCCTTGAGTGGGAAATAGGAACCTATTTGCAACCTTTAGGTTATGTAACTGTAATGTTACAAATCACAATAGTTATATAACATTTTGGTTAATGTTACCTTACAGTTATGTTTTATTTTCATAACGGCAATGTAACATTGTTATGTAACAATGTTACTCCTATGAGTGGGAAATAGGAACCTATTTGCAACCATCAGGTTATGTAACTGTAATGCTATACATCACAATCGCTACATAACATTTTGGTTAATGTTACGTTACAATGTTGACCGGGAGGTATTTACCTACTTATATCATAATTTATTTATTTATGGACTTTATTTCGCCTCACCTACCCCGGCACCATTAAAAAACAAGTATGACTAGCAGATTTGATCCTCCCCAGCAAACCAAATCATGTCACAGTGATATAACATTTACATAAAAATTGTTCCTTACTATGCAACAGCTATGTCACCTCAAGACCCCTTCCTGGGTATGTAACTGTGATGTAACAGTGTTTTATCATAGTTATGTAACTGTAATGTTACAGCGCCATATCATAGTTATGTAAACGTGATGAAACAATTATATTCTATTTACATAAATGTTGCATTCTATTTACTTATTATTTATGCAATATTTACATATTATTTATGAAATATTTATAAATATACCCAATAAACATTTTTCTGACTTCCGACTAAACTTGCACTATGTTCGACGTCGCTTTAAGTGAAAATTGCGGTCGGATAATAACTTTGTATCCGAAGTCATTGTTCGACGTAGGTATATTTACGTCGGTTGAACGTCAAGTCGTACTTTGGTTAAAAAAAAATTACGAGAATTGTTCGACGGGAATATAGAGTGGAAGAAAGAAGAAGAAGAAAATAGTATACATAACCATTATTAAAATAAAAAAATGCCAAAAGAAAAGAAAAAAAGAATTTTTGTAGTGTTTTCGTCAGCTTTTTTCTGACACACTTCTTTGGCTAGTTGCGGTATAAAATTTCCTTTAGCCAATTTATATGATGGTACATCATCATACTCTTTATATAAAATATATATTTTAGGGAAGATTTTACCTCTCTCTTAGTATTCATGAAACAATTGTTATTAATAACTGTGGTATCTCAGTGTCAGAGACATCAGCATCTGAACAAGAGCACGAGGCCCCCATACATATATTGCAATATATGTATGGGGGCCTTGTGCTCTTGTTCAGATGCTAAAGTTATTGTTTGCAGCATCCGTGGCAAATTTAAAGGTTGCATAGCCTTGCACTTATATTGCCTCCAATTTTTTTTATCGGGAGAACTATTAATTTGTTCTCGAAAGAGAATCGTTTGGCTCACTGATTTGGGGAACCAGAGTGTCTCCTTCTCTTTCCACCTATGCAGCACGGGCTCCACTTCCCCCTTGGGGCAAATCCTTAACATACACCATTTTAAAATGCTCCATAATAACATGGACAACACACAATAATAGTACCGAATTGGACCGAATTAGCAAAGCTTCCGTAACAGAAAAAGCGCAGTTTTTCAGTTTGGCATATGATTTTCAGGTTAGGTAGGTCGTTACGAGGGAAAAATAGGTAGTTTAAATGACTCGAGGTGTCAAACTTCGTCGGAAATTGGTATTTCGAGCTACCGACGTCGTTAAGACGTCTTTTATTGACCGTCGGTTGGTATGTGGACAAATTTGGTTAATTTGTTGACTACGCCATTTTCGCGAACAAAACGATCGTTTTGTTCTTCGAAGAGGTGACGATGGACGCCATTAAAGAAAGATTTGCTTTTTTTTAGATTTTTACGGTTCATTAAAATAAAATAACAACTTTTTTATGTTTTTTAAGTTAGTTTTTTAGAACTGGTTCAAATTTTGTTTAAAAACACATTTTTATTAAAACTTATTTTTTTGCAAAAATAATTAAATATGCAAAACTGAAAGATTTCTTGAAGCCCACGCATATTTTGCCAGCAATCATAACCATATTTATCAGTAAAGTGCCTTTCGTATGGATATTTAAATATAGATCACCCGTTAAAAGTCAAATAATAGATTACTACATTGTTATACGTGTTCATTCCATAAAGAGTCGACATCTTTTGCATTTCTATGTCTTTCTACAATATTGGTAGAGATTAAGTTATTTTATTAACGCACGACTATTTCTTTGTGAAATAGGTAAAAATCTCGACTTCAGTAGTCAGCAACCGACGTTGTGACGACCCAAATTCGTTCGCTCCATTTAGGTACAAATGATGGTTATCATGTGAGTCATACGACGTCGGCTGCCGACGTCGGGTCGCCCCAGACGACGTCGCTTTTACGTCCAAATGTTTATTGGGTAATTTCATGTAATATATTATCTTACTGGTATTAAAAATTGCTTAGCCCTAACTTGGTATTATGGCAAATTTTTTGAAAAAAAATCAACAAAATTTTAAAATTGCCATAATACCTAGCAAATTAGAACTAAGAAATTGTTAATGCCAGTTAGATAATATATTAAATAAATTATAAATAAATATTACATAAATAATAATTAAACATTGCAGAAATAAATGATTCTGAAAGAGATTAAAAAAAACACAAATTGGTTAGAAATGTTTATTAAAAAATATTTTAATTAAAAAAAACAAATCATTTCTTCTTTCTAAAAACAAACATTGTAAAATATGAAAAAATCACTTTAATTTTAATTTTACAAACGAAAAGTTTTTCAATTTTTCCAAACTTTAACAAAAAAAAACCCAAATACATTAATACTTCAAAGCAATTTTATGAATTTAATATTAATATTCCTTCTTTTCATGGGTTTTTTGTTTCCCTCACAAATCTTTGTTTGGGCTGCCGGAACCATTCGGTATCTATGTTTTCAAAATTTTTGTCTGTTGAAGTGCAAACAGCAGCTTAAAAAAAATATTTAATAAAAAAAGCCATAAAACTTACATTTTTACCCTTCAATATTTCAACAAATTTTAAATTTTGTATTTTTTTGTTGTTTCTTAGGCCTAGCCAAGAGCAATCTTTTGCCAGATTACACAGTGCAACAATTTTGGGGCTTTTAAAAATGGACGCAGTTTTGCATAGCACATTCGAAAGTATACATTAAGATAAGAAAAAGCCTAGCTCTGTTTTGCGATATTAGCTCGCATTTTTATTTTATGGCTCTATAAAGTTTTACAAAATTTGTGAATTGACCTGCTCAGTTTTTGGCTAATTACTCGGCAACTATTGAAGATAGCGACATACTTTTTTTTAGCAAAATTTTAGCTAAGAGTGCCAGCAACAAATTTTATTAACATATTATGCCTCAAAAATTACATCTAAATAGAGTTTTTGAGCAAAATATCGTAAATAGTCAATTTTTATTACTTTTTCGAACACAAGTCGCAATGTATTCTACTTTTTTGATAAATTTATGTGGCAAAATTATAGTTTATGTAAAAATAAACAATTTTTGTGAACTTATTAACCAGAAAAAAACTTACCTGATGTGTATCTTTTGAAGCCAAAATCAAGAAAATGAAAAAAATTAAGTAAACGAAAAATATATATTAAGGTCGTGCTTTCTTGGCTGCAGGCTTAACAACATCAGAATCTTCATCGTCCGAAGCAACAAATTCTTCTATAAATCTTTCCGTTTCCTCTTCATCTTTTTCGTTTTTTTTGTCACGGTCTTCAAACCTGCGCTTGCTCCACCAACAAATCTCAGCGAGAATAGCATCTGGTGCTTTCTTTCCTCTGTACCTAAACGGAATAACAATTGTAAATGAACTAAGAAATAAAATAATAAAAATCTACCTTATTTCGAATGGAATTGCAGTTTGATGATAGCGTTCTCCCTGCTCATCTGATTCGGTTGGCAATTGACGGCTAAAGTTTTTCAAGTAATGATGCAAATAGTGTATTTTAAGTGACATATGTACATTGTACACCAATGGTTGAAAATGCATTTAGCATACTCCGCAATGATTCTGCATAATTTTTAGAACGATGTTTGCCCAAAAATCCAGTTATAACATGCTTTATGAAATACCATGCAACTAATTTATCGCCCACTAAAACCACTTCAAATCGTTCATTTTTCATTAACCTCCTTAAGTCTGGACCATTGAGAACTCTATGTTTAACTTGTTGACACTAATTCCGGTAAATATTTCGCTTAAGCATATTAATACGTCCTCTCTTTTTGCTACAGCTGTTAAGAAGTTTTTCACGATTCCAAGTTTAATATGAAGAAATGGCATTAATATCTTTTCAGGTGCTACAAGCGCTTAGCGTACAACATTACAATTTTTAAATTCGCTGTCCTTCCTATCTTTCCTATCGTTCTTTGCGTATTGGTCACCAGTGTATCTCGTATTGCAATCACACAAGAAGCACATGAATTTCGTGTAGCCAGCTTGCAATCCAGAGAGTATAGCAACAACTTTTAAATCGCAAAAAATTCTCCACTGATATCATCGATGTTGTTATACTGGACCAGTTCCAAAATGTACTTCATTTTATCATACGTTTCTTTTGTGTCCGTACTGTAGGCGATTGGGATTGAAGGTTTTTCGTTTAATTTATGCAACAGCACGGCTTTCAAACTATTTTTAGAACTGTCTATAAACAGGCGCCAATCATCTTTTTCGTAAATAATATCCATAGCCTTCATTAGCTTCCCGACGTCTTCACAATACGCGAACGGTTTTTCTTCATTCACAGTGAAAAATTGTTGCATTTCTTTATTTCGGTTTCGGTAGGCAGTCACTTTAGTATTACTTGCTAGCAAATTATTTTCATTTAGGAATGACGCCAACATTTCCGATTTCCGTTGTGATAGCTCCAACATAGCTACAATATGATCCAATTTTGCTTGCGTAACAAGAATAGGATCACTTTTAATTGAGACCGGATTATATTCAGATTCATATTGTGTATATGTAGTTGCTGCACATGAAAACATAACTGGGCCTGGAAATGTTGATAGTACTGGGACAACATCGGAATGGGGCAACGGCAACTATGCACTTCGAACGGGAACATAAACTTTATTTTTTGATTTTTTTTGTTCAATCCAATTACACTATTTACACACGCATAACAATTTTGAAAATCATGAGGGCCAGGATCAAACCATAACATTGGTATACCATATGGTAGAAAATGAACTTTCTTTGCTTTCCATGCTATAAACCCATTGTAACAGTTTCTGCACACGCTTTTTGGAGCCCACGGTACATCCTTTTTAACATTTTGAGAATAGTACTTTTCATAACACATATCAAACTCGTCACTTAAGGGTAATTGTTTATTTTCTTTACCCATAGGGGTGAAATGACCACAAACATAACAAAAATTGTTTATGTTTCCCTTGCACTTTCCCATTTTCGCGTTTTTAACAACAAGACAATTTTAACAACAACAATAACAACCAAAGTAAAACGAAAAAAACAACAAACGCAAAATGAAAAAAGTAACAATAACGTAACAACAAACATTACAGCGTACAATCGTAACTATAATCACAAAAACTTTAAAATAGAAACAACAATCACCGTACTGACGATTGCACGATGACATATGACGTTTTTCAGGCACACTACAATTTATAATACAAAATATAAGCTTTTGATCATAAATCGATAATAGTATATTACACTACAAGGGGGAAGCCGAGGGCATCATGGCGCGCAGTTCAGGGCTCTCACACTTTCTGCCCGTGTAGTGTATACTATTTTTCTTGCTACCCGGCCGAAAATACAACCCAACCCAACTCGGCCGAAAATACGGGAAAAAATTAAATGTGTAGGTATATCGAAACATATTGATGCCTGCCCCGACATTTGCGGCACGAGCGAAGCCTTCTTAGCCCTTGTAGTGTAATATACTCAAAAATACGTTGTTTCGTCCCCGATTCCAATGCATCAAACGTAAATTTGACCAATGCATCAAACGTAAACTTTCTGCCGTGGAATCGGGGACGAAACAACGTATTTTCGGCCGAGGTAGTAAGAAAATATTAATGTATATGGGATTTTTTCTCCTTAAACGTTATTTTTGACTGTTTAATGATGCGACAATATTTCTTTAAAGAAGCTATTAAAAAAAATTGGCTACTTTGAAGTGATGGTCAAAAATTGACTATATCTCTAAATTTTCGTTCAAAGCACAGATTAGGTTTTTTTCGGGTTATGTGTTCACAAAAATTGTTAATATTTAAGAGTTCTATTATTTAACCTTTATTATTGTTAACGATCACTACCAAAGTATTCGATAATCTCCTAGGCTGTAAAAATAATTTAGTCTAGTAGTTCAAAAAGTGCCAACAGCTCTAAAGCTATCTAACCTCACTTTATACTTTTAATAATTGTTATTATAATTGTAACTTACAATTTGTAAGTACGTTTTATGTACCGTTTAACAAATAAGACTTTGCCTTAAAGATAAAATGTTGTATGCCATTCGACTGAGAAGTGTTTTTTGTGCTAGCTCAATTTGAGCTCAGCAAAAAAAGACCAACTTCTTAGCCTTATGACATAAATAACCATTATTTTTACAGCTATAATTTTACCACATAAATTTAACAAAAAGTATAATAAATTGCAACTTGTGTTTGAAAGAGCAAAAAAAAAAGAAATTTTTACAATATTTTGCTCAAAAAATTAATTGAGATGTGATTTTTGGGGCATAATGTGTTTATAAAATTTGCTGCTGACACACTTAGCTAATATTGTTATAAAAAAAGTATGTCGCTATCTTCAATAGTTGTCGAGTTATTGGCCAAAAACTGGGCAGGTCAATTCACAGATTTTTTAAAACTTCAAAGAGCCATAAAATAAAACTGCGAGCTAATATCGCAAAACAAAGCTAGGGTTTTTCTTATCTTGATGTATACTTTTGAATGTGCTATGCAGAATTGCGTCCATTTTTTTTGTGTTAATAATTATTAGAGAAGATTTTTATTAAACTCTTACTGTAGAATCTTTTTCGGAGACGCCTTCATTTTTATATTAAAATATTAAAATTATTGTATCCAGTTGAAAAAACAGTAGGTATAAAGTTAAAAATTTATAGATTAGGGCGTTTCTCTGTAAACTGGGCAACTCATTGTCTCAAGCTAATATTGTTTAGAAAAATAACAGATCATAAATATTTCGTAGATAACTTCAAAAGATAATAACATAATCTACCTATGCTCGACGTTCAAAATCCAATAAAATAAACTTTAATGTATCAAAATCGTTTTTATAGTCCTTTTTTTGTTCCATGGAATCAAATTTAACTTAACTTAAAACACAATAGAGAGCACTCGACACAACCGTTTAAACGAGTTCGTTAGTAAGATAAAAAGGCTATATAAATACTATAAAACATTATAATATAACATTTATATATCATTGTTACAATGTAGGTATAAAACATTGTTATATAGCCATGATATAGTAGGGATGTAAATATAACAAGAACGGATCATTTTTATATAACTATTATATTAAAATGTTTTATTATAATTATGTAATAAAATAAAGAAAAACTATGTAAATACCATATAATAAGGTTATGTGGATACATTGCCATATATCAATTATGTATCAATGTTCCATTGTAGATATATAACATTGTTATATGGCTGATACATAAGGGGTATGTAAATATAACAAGAGGGGAACATATTTATATAAATGTTATATTACTATGTTTTATCATAATTATGTATCAAAATAAAGAACTAATATGTAAATGTTATGTAAACAATTTTATATGGCAATGTTCTTTGTTAGTTATATCATGGCTATGTAAATGGAACAGCCTGGTTTGCTGGGTCCACTAACTAAGCCAGTCTGACTTTTTTTAACTTGAAAAAGTGGTTTCGAGAAAAAGACCTATAGACAGCTAGGTATCCTGATTTTTTTCTATATATATCTTTTGGAATATGCAAAAGCAAATTAATTAAAAAATAACCTTGAATTATTATCAAAAATGTATTTTATTACTTTATTATTTATTTATTTATTTATTTATTTATTTATTTGAACTAGGTGGGGTACATATTATGATGCAAGCATACATAAAATCTGCTAGAGGTTTACTAACCTGTGTGCAGACCTAGTTAACTAAACTACAAAAAACTAAAACTAAAAAAACTAAAACTAAACTAAATTCTAAACTACTTAATTAGTTTAAACTAAAAAAAACTAAAACTAAAAAAACTAAAACTAAACTAAATTCTAAACTACTTAATTAGTTTGTATTTACAATTCTACCAACTTTTAACAAAAATAAAGATTAATTCAGAACCAGTATATTACTGTACATATTACAATTCTAGCAAGTTTTAAATTATTAAGTCATCTTTGTCTATGAAATTGAGCTTTAGGAGTTTATTTGTGTTATTGCACATCCATTTTTTTAGAACTTTTTTCGTGTAGTTACTCGGTTTTTCGATGGTTTTCAAGTCTATGTCCAGGATATTAAAAATTTTTATAGCTACTATTTGGCTACTATTTAATTTTAGTAAAATCAAAACAATTTTTTTCCAAATTCTGAAGTGCTCTAACCAATTAATTGGTTAGAGCACTTCAGAATTTGGAAATTGATTGTTTATAATTTGCTCAATTCATATTTATAAATTCAAACTTCAAGAATTCTGTTTTTAACTACCTACTAGGTAATATTAGAAAAGTTAATTTAGAAACCGAGTGTTTTCCTAATGCCTTTTGTATAATAACTCAAAATTAACTTATGCAAAATATGTATAAGCTTTATTTATTTGCGAGAATAAAGCCAGAACAATAGCATTCGCTTAGGTTTTGCATTTCAAGTGGAATTAGTTTTATTCAGATAGGGTGAAATATTTAGCAGACTTGCGTTTTGAAAATTCAAATTTGTTTTTAACAAATCTTAAATTTTAAGCACAAAAGAAAAATTTGCATAAATCACATCTATAGAAAACAACTTGCTTTTTAAACATATTTTTTAAAAATTGTATTAAGATATACAATTGAAGGGGTAAGAAGCAAAACGGTAGTAGTGCATTTTAGCATGAAAATAAGTGCATAATTTTTGTAAAAATTTTCTTTTGCTTCTTACCCCATCAATTGTATTTACCAAATAAATAAATTTTATTTATTAAACTTCAACTATAGTTAAGTACAGTTTAGTAGTAGTTAAAAGTTAAGAATTTTTTGAAACTGGAATTGAAAAGAATTAATTATGTAGGTAATTAGCTAATTAAAGAAGATACGTAAAAAACTGTAAAAATGATTTTTTTTATTTATAGTTAAGTGGTGACCGGATTTTATATAAGTAAAACCCAGATAGCACATAATATTTCTGAAACGTTTCTTTGCAACAAATGTAATATTTCAGCCTCCCAGAAATATTTCTTGGAAATATTTCTGAAATAACTTAAAGAAACATAGAAAAAACACAAAATTGTAATAAAACTGTAATATTGCAGAAAAATATTTGATTACCTATTAAAAATACCTATATAAAAAATATAAAAAAACTATTCTTTAACAGCAGTCCAGATGGTCATAAAATAAAAAATCAATTCTCCTTATTTTAAATTCTTCATTCTTCAAAATATTTATAAACCTATAGGTTTCGGTGTCATTAATTATTTTATGAAAAGAAAAATTGTGGTACAAAATTGTCAATAGTTCCAAAGTAAAGTAGTGCAAGTAGTTTTTGAGTTAGGTATTATTTATTAAGCAATAAATATTAAAAACCTCGACAACGCTTTGTATTTCCTAAGCAGATTTAAAAGACTCCTAAAAAGGGTTGTTATAGACAAAGATGTATTATCTTTGGTTATAGACACAAAATATACTACGCATCGGTATATACAAAGTGCTCTTTTAGTTCCACCCTTACTTCTTAAGAAGTCCCATAAGCCAACTGTCATACATATGGTTAAAATTGACTTACATTTATTTAATATTTCGTTAATTTGTACAAACACAATCACAAACAAACATAGAACACATGCAAAATCCCTGCATATGTCAGGAATATTCCCAGGATTATTCCAAGCGTACCAGAATATTCCCACGAATATTCCTGGCGTAATCAAATGTCCGCTTTATGGTTAACCCAGTCATCATAAAAAGAATATTTCATGTAGCGGCATGCATAAGACTTGAGTATTGTTATAACATAACTATATGAGAATGTGGGGATTACTCCTAGCCCTTATGGCCACTTATACCCAGGAACTTAACTTAACTAGCCATTATCAGTTACTGAGTAGATCAGTCCCACTCTAATCATTGTTTAGCAGTACCATCAACGACCCATATCTCAAACTGATAATTTTTAACCTATCGGTATATATAGTTATTATATGCGAAAGAGGTATTAATACCTCTTGCAATTGCAACTAAACTTATGAATATTCACTGGGAATGTTCTTGGAAGGTGCTTGGAAGTTTTAGAGGATCAGTCTATGGAATATTCCCAATGAATATTCCTAGAATTAAACGGATTATTCCTAGATGATAAAGCATATTCAAGGATAGAGAGGATTATTCTATGAAATATTCCCAATTAATATTCCTAGAATGAAGCGGATTATTTCTAGATGATAGGTGCATATTCCTGGAGTATAACTAATTTGTAGAAAGAGAAAATTATTTACTGTTTTTTAAATATAAAGAACATTCACTGGAAATGTTCCAAGATGTTGCTTGGAAGTTTTAAAGGATCATTCTAGGAATATTCTCAATAAATATTCCTAGAATGAAGCGGATTATTCCTAGATATCTAGGATATGATATATGATGGGGCGTATTCCTGGAATATTTTCGAATCTTTATTGCAGTCTGGGCAGAGATAAAGAAAAACACTCCCTATTGTAAATGACCAATAGAATCCAATAATAAATAAGTAATTGGTTTGAATTGTTTTGAAATGTGTTTTGGCGCTATGAATCACCAATTCATTCCAGTTGCAATCCTATTCCCAATCCAACCATCAAGTGGAAATTTTAAAAAAAGGAGGTAGAATGTGTTACTCGAGAAAAAATATTAACACAAAATTTGTTAGATAAACTTGAATATACGGTTGAATTACAAAAATCCGTTATTGAATCTTTTAATAAAGAAAAATTGAACAGTGTAAATGCACCGACACCAGCACCAAAAAACAGCGAGGAGAAAAAAGTAAATTATTCCGCTATTAACGGTAACAATGAAAGTGGTATTAAGAAACACAACCAACAAAAAACATAAACAAACAAAGAAATAAATTTAAAGGCGGTAAAAACACAAGAACAAGAAGATTTCAATTTAAACGAAAACAAAGATGATTTTATAGTCCAAAAATACAAAAAAACTAAACAAAAGCAAACATCAATTATTTCCAAAGGAAACACTAGTAAACAAGCAAACTTTAGTGGTGCCCCACGAAGAAAGTGGATCTATGTAGGAAGAATATCAGGCACAGAAATAAAAGAGGAGGATATTTTAAATTATATGAGCGATGTCGAAGACAGTAATCAAATTTAAGTAAAAAAATTAACCTCACTTGGTAAAAACTCAGCTTTTAGTATAGGTTTACCTCTGTCAGCAGTTGAAAAGGTTTACAATAATAAATATTGGCCTGAAGGAGTAGTTTTAAGGGATTTCCAACTAAATAGTATTTTTTTTTTTAGAAAAAAAGTAGTTGCTAAAAACAACAAACCAGGAGAAAATATTGGTTTGAAGTTTAGTATTATGCACCAAAATATACAGTCTATAGGTAATTGTATAGATTCATTACAAGCAGTTTTAGATGAGCATCAGGATTGCAATATATTATGTATCAGTGAACATTGGAAATCTAGTACTGAACTGCCCTTTTACCAAATAGATGGATTCCAGCTGGCAACAAGTTTTTGTAGGCCTCAAGGTTTACACGGCGGTGTTGCTATATATTGTAGAGAAAATGTGCAGTGGCGTGAAAGAGAAGATATTGCAAAGTTGTCCCGAATAAATTTTGTTGAGTGCGTTGAGATCGAGTTTGTGATAAACGGAGAAAGTGCGTGTGTTGTTTGTGTCTACCATAACCCAAGTTCTGAATCGACCTTTTTAATAAAAATTGAAGAAATTTTAAGTAAACTATATAATATCTATACATTACATTATTTCTTTTAATATCTATATTAAAATTTCCAGCAAAGAAAACTTTATCTATAGATACAGTTTTCTTTGCTGAAGATTTTAATATAGATATTAAAAGAAATAATGTAACTAGTTATGGATTTCTGTCTTTGTTAGAATCATTTAATCTCTTTCCCTCTATAAATGAATATACTAGGATATCAAATGTTTCAAAATCATGTATAGATAACATTTTCACAAATATCATGGAGTATGAGGCAATTGTAGTTGACACCCAATTGTCAGATCATAGAGCACAAAAGATAACGTTTAAAGTAAAGAAACAGACACAAAATAAATTAATATACAGAAGACAATTTACTGCAAACAATAAAGAAAACTTTAGAAACAAGCTGAAAGATTGCTCTTGGTTACCTGTTTACTCAATTAATATAACAAACATTGATGAACAGTGGTCAAGTTTTATTAATATTTTTTTACCTTTGTTTAATGAATGCTTTCCAAAAAAACTACTTAAAATTGGTAAACATAACTCTGTAAAATATGGTAATGATCAAACTGTGATAAATTTAAAATATAGGCTAGATATATTGTATGTACTCAGTAACTGTATTAAGACAACAAAAGTAAAGAGGTGTGGAACGTAAAAAATATTAAGGGATCCAATAATAGGGCATTTGGAATTAAAGGTGAACCAGAAAAAATTTGTAATGATTTTAACAATTTTTTATTGGAAGCGGCTACAAATTTATTAAATGATATAAAGAATACAAATTACAACTGTGATATTGGTGTAAATGTTCGCTCTATGTTTGTTAGTTCTGTATCTGAATTTGCGAGCCTTTGTTGTATATTTTGAATAATTCATTAAAATCTGGTATTTTTCCAAGTCAACTGAAAGTAGCTATAGTTAACCCATTGTTTAAAAAAGGTGATCCAACACTGATGAATAATTATAGACCAATTAGTTTGCTTTCATTATTCTCTAAGATATTTGAAGCCTCTATGTGTACTAGGCTTTAAGATTTTTTTTATTTCAAACAAGCTTATAAATATTAATCAACATGGCTATATTAAAGGTAAATCTGTTGATACTGCAGTGTACAGCTTTTTGCAGCGTATTTTTGATGATTACGAAAGAAAGTATCTGTCATTAGGACGTTTTATTGATTTATCCAAAGCATATGATTGCTTACAGCATGGAATACTTTTCGAAAAGTTAAGTCATTACGGAGTAAGGGGTTGTGCACTGCAGTGGATACAGTCATACTTAACGAATCGTTGCCAAATAGTAAGAATCTCTGAGAATGGTGTGGTACATCAGTCATCGCTAAAAAACGTCAGTATTGGAATTCCGCAAGGAAGTACAATAGGACCCTTAATTATTTGTGATATTTGTAAATGATTTAGCAAATTCTGTGAAAAGTGTAAATCATGGGTTGATAAGCTTTGCAGATGATACAAATATATTGATAAGTGGAAAAACATACCCAGATATTGTAACAGAGATTGGGGATGTAGAAGATAGTGTAAAAGACTGGTTTGAAAGTAATAAGTTAATAGACCTATCCCATAAAACAGACTTTTGGATAGCGCGTGCCTGAAGAAGAGTGGTATCTCTTTCTCTTTTATAATTAAAAAAAGGACGAGGTGCCTTTTCACGCACGCTCTATCCAAAAGTCCATTTTATGGAATAGGTCTATTGTAAATCAAGAAAAAACCAGCTGTATTTTATTTAAAAAGACCCAAGATCGAATGGAGACACCTTAGTATATTAATTTAAATAATAAAACAATAAATATTTCACCACAAACGAAGTTTTTGAGATTATACATTGATGAGTTTTTGAATTGGTCCTATCAGATTGAACATCTATGTAAAAAAATTAAATCAAGTCTCTTACTTTATCCGTGTATTAAGTACTTATGTTGAAAAAAATACATTAAAAACAGAGTATTTTGCTTGTTTTCAATCTTTGTTGCGATATGGAGTTTTTACCATTCAAAAAAGAACGGTGAGAGGACTTTTCAAATCAAACGAACTATACCGTATACTGACAGTTGCAGGAATTTATATTTATGAATTGCTAATTTTTATGTTTAAAATAGAACAAAATTTGAGTACCTGAAATCTAAAAGTAGTAGATCTTTAGATTATATTTATCCGAGACATCGTTTAATGAGTTATGAAAAGTCTTGTTTTTATTCATGTATAAAATGTTTTAACAAATTACCTACCTTATAGCATTAAGTCATTAAATACTTTCAGGGCCGGTTTTTCAATCGTTGGTTAAGTTTATCTTACGGTTAACTTTCTTAGATACTATTGTGTTAACAATAGTATCTAAGGAAGTTAACCGTAAGATAAACTTAACCAACGATTGAAAAACCGGCCCTCAGTCATTTTAAAAAACGTGTTTTTGAATATTTGTTGTCAATTGAGCCGTACACTTTCAATGAGTTTTTACTTCATTAAATTATTTTCGCCCTTTTAATATTATAATATAGGTAATTTTATTATTATTATTATTTGTATTGTAATTTTTTTGTTTAAATAGTGCTGAATGTGACATATATTTCTTTTTATTGTTGTAAATTTATATGTATTAAATGTATAACATTACTTTGAAATAAATATTATTATTATTATTATTATTATTATTATTATTATTATTGGTAAGTTCCAATGAAGTCAACGGCTTGGATTAGAAAATATCAATCCATGCCTATGCTTGTCGACAATAGAGATCTCTATTGGCTAAATCCAATAGAAATGCACATGGAATGAATTGGTAATTCATAGCGCCAAACCCATTTCAACCAATTAAAACCAATTAATATTTTTAAATTTGGATTAGAAAATACCTACCAGTTTATTTTTCATAATTTTAGATCTCAGAAGGATAACCGGGTAAAAACCAGAATTAATTTTTCACAGAAGAGACAAAAAATTTATTGTTACTGAGTAATTTTATTTCTTTATTATTTTTTTTTGTGATAGGTATATGTATGTATTGATTCATATAACCTTCACAAAAAAAGTAATAAAAAATAAATAAAATTACTCGGTTATAATCATTTTTTTGTCTTTCTTGCAATGGATGTTTGTAGGCATGGTCGAAGTCGATATTGTTTATGTCAATTTTTTTATTTTATCCGCTGTGACAATTGTCAATGTAAGGTGAACAATTTTTTAAGATATAAGTACACTATCACTATAGTGTATATATAGGCACTTACACAGAAATCGACTAATAAAAAAAACGGTAATAAATGGCGTCCAAAGACTTTGTGTTGTTTTTTCTTTATGATGGCGTCTCAACCTCGTTGGTTTTAACGCTTTGGAATTAAAGTATTTTACTAAACATTCTATTTAATCCACTTTTAAAATATTTATGTTAATAATATTATATTAGTTATAATATAATATAATATATTATATTCTATGCTAAATATTTTCTTTTAAACCAATTTTTAATTAAAATTATTAAAAAGTATTGCGTCGAAAGCTAATACTTACTATGCTTAATTTCTGTTTTAATTACTAAAAATTTTTGGTTTTATTAAGTACAACTCCTTTATAAACCTACAGGTAACGGTTACTAAAGGTTATATAAAATGTTTGTGGAAACAATTATATAACTTAATTATATACCTACAGTTTATAGTAGCCTTATATTACCATTATAAAACTAGTAAACTAAATGGCGATATTATAAAACCTTGTTAAACTTATATAATTTGACACTTCTTATATAACCTTTATATAATTTATCGTTACAATAAGTAGTACAAATTGTTTATTGGGCTATTTATAAACCTATAGGTAGGTACCTATTTTTATAAATTAGGCAACCTAAAATCCCATCTCTAATAATAACAAAATAGAACTAATGACAAATGTCAATTTAAAGGTTAATTTGTGGGTTATAAAATAACCTGAAAATTGACATTTGACAGTTTGATGACAGCCTTGATAGAATAAGGTTTATTTTTTACAAAAGAGAAGTAAAATGATTGTTCTTACCACTTTAAGGCCTCATTTGAGGCCTTTATTAGAAACACAACGTTTAAAACGATTATTAATCTGTACAAACCCAAAGCACAAGAATTGTAAACAACAAAAATGGCCGCCATTAAATGATGTGCAGTGTTGCAGTGGTTTTTAGTATTTTTAGTACGAGATCGAACAGACCTTGTGGCTGCAGCAACTAATAAGCACTTGTACTATTCAAAGCAAGCACAAACAATATTTGCTATATCACATTTCAAAATATTTGACATATTTTGATTAGTCGTAGTATTAGTCGTATATATTATATAAAAATTTAAAAAACCATAAAAATTTAAAAAAATTCCAAAAATTTTAATAATTTTGAAAATTGTGGAAATTTAAATTTATACTAGGTACCTACTGTGCAAATATTTCCCACAATTTTTTAATTTTTAACTACTGTTCGAATTTGTCCCACTATTTTTTAATTGTAAACTACTTTCAAAAATGGCGAATGCACCGGGATTAAAACAGAATTTTAGTGTTCAAATTTATCTAAAAAAAAGTACATTATAGCTATATTATAGACCAGGCAGAGAAAGCACAAACTATCGCCGAGCATGCATTTCACTGCCAAGGCGATTGCCGAGGCAGTAGATTTTGTGCGAGGCAGGCTTTCGTCGCCAAGTTTTATGTACAATTTTTTTACAAGCATTTAATTAAATTATTTCCTAAGATTCTGTCACATCATTTTTAGGTTAGGTTCACCTTACATGATAACATTTTAGATTTTTTCTGGCCAAATACTAACTAAGCTAAAGGCCATCTCCTCTGAAGAAACAAGAACATTTTAGCTTTATTTTTGTACGGAGGTTAATAAGTCTTTCTATATAGACTTATGAGTGTAATATTATGAAAATTATTGTACGTCATTCCGATAAGGACATGAATAACCAATAAACATTTTTTTAAGCGTACAATAATTTTTATATTATAACACTTAAAAGTGTTATAGAAAGACTTTACATTAACACTAGTTGAAAAATCAAAATATTATTAAACTCCGTACAGAGTTAAACCTCAAATGTCAAGTCAGTTGAACATAATAAAACATAACATAAATAATGTGTCCTGCAGGATCTAAATTAAAAAAGTATATAATACTCGGCAGCGAAAGCTTAATATTTGCCTCGCACACAATCTACTGCCTTGACGTTAATATATGAGTAAGATCACGTCAAGTGGACCCCCCATTTACCTCTTGATCGAGGAATTCAAATAAATATATTTTAATATAAAGTAGTAACCATCAATAATAAAACCCTAAAACAGTTTTTTGAAATTTTAACACCAATTTTTTTTACAATGAAAATTTTGGAGACTTTTAATTAAAAAATAGATAACAGAAAAACCGTTAGAGATATTTAAATAAAATTTTTAGGATTTATTGTTTAATATTCACATTTTAAAAAACAATTAAAAATTTTAAATTATTTATTTATTATCATATTTTTAATTAACTTTTAAATAAACAAATAAAAATTTTAATGACTTCTCCCTCAAATTATAAATTTGTTTTAATTCAGTTACATGCATTGTACACTTTAGTTAAATATTCTGCAATAAAATTTCACTGCCCGCTATTAGTTTAAACAATATGAATTTATTTATTCCCGAGCGCGAGCCATTTCGGTAAAGCGCGACACCGTGCACCGTAGACTCGGATCGGCTCCAATCAGTATTAATAAATAATAAGCTGTCGACAACAACTGTTGACAATAGAAAACCATATTATTTAACAAATTTAATTTTTTTAATGTAATATTTAAAACAAATAGATATTATATTTGTTTTTAAATATAAATAAAGACTGTAAAAATTAACAAATAATTAAATGAAACATTTATAAATTTCCCGGGTTACTTTTTTATTGTTTTTTTTTAATTATCTCCACTATATATATATATATATATATATATATATATATATATATATATATATATATATATATATATATATATATTAGGGTGGTCCTTAGCTATAGAGGTAAAAGATATACTTTTAATATTGAATTGTCCCACCCCCCCATTTTGTTATAACACAAGAGAAAAAAAATTACACAAAAATTTGAATGGCCAACTCAACCCCTTCACGTGCCTGTGAGGGGTTGAATTTTGACAAAATCCCCAATTTTTAAGGTTTTTGCCATTTACTCCGCAAAAATCGCATATCTCAAAAAATTTTACTCATTAAAATCTTTTCGTCTATTAAAGGTCTATAAAAATTGTCTCTTGAGATTTTATCCTAGAAAGCACCATTTCCTACACAAACCTTAAATTTGTGGTAATTATGCACAAATGCAATTTTCCACGAAATGCTGCTTTCTAGGATAAAATCTCAAGAGACAATTTTTATAGACCTTTAATAGGCGAAAAGATTTTAATGAGTAAAATTTTTTGAGATATGCGATTTTTGCGGAGTAAATGGCAAAAACCTTAAAAATTGGGGATTTTGTCAAAATTCAACCCCTCACAGGCACGTGAAGGGGTTGAGTTGGCCATTCAAATTTTTGTGTAATTTTTTTTCTCTTGTGTTATAACAAAATGGGGGGGTGGGACAATTCAATATTAAAAGTATAGCTTTTACCTCTATAGCTAAGGACCACCCTAATATATATATATATATATATATATATATATATATATTTATATATATATATAAACGTAAATAACAAATGAATTTTACAAGCCATTTGTTAAATAAGTTAATTGTTTTTTTCAAAAACAAAATTGCTGATCCAATATTTACAATTATCCAACAATTATATTAATATTTATACAAGAATTGCTCGTTTAAATTAGAATGATTTTAAACAGGACAATGTTTGAGTTCTAATATCATTGAAATTGCTCGAATTGATTAAATCTTTAATCGGATGATCCGAATTTCCTTCTAAAATATATTAATTTTAATTCTGAGAACTGAACATTTCCACACATAAAATTTTCAACTAAAAAAAGTTTCTAGGTATACTCTTTTGGTTTTATAAGTTTCTTGAATAAAACAAAAATAATCGATTTTTTTGAAACACTGCTAAATGTGTCCAAAAATACACTGTTATAAAGAATATCTTTAATTATAATTATTATAACTTTTAAATAATTATTAAACTTAAAGTCATCAATTGTTTAAAAAATAAGTATCCATATTAAAATAAAAATATTTAAATATTATAAAAAAACTAATCTTGCATTTAAAACACTATTATAATAACTTTATATTATATTGCTTTGTTTTGAAATTAGAAAATTGTAGTGTAGGCCTTTATAAAGTAATCAGAAAGGATTAACAAAAGGAACATCAACATGTGAAACACGTTTGACTTTCCGATTATGTCAGATGCAATTGCAAGCTAATATGTCTTCAGTTCCGAATTCGGAAAACACACGACTAAACACCCTTCAGTAGTGGCGGTAATATAATCCGATTGATCTTTTACAATTTCCATTATTGCTGTTATTCGTTTTATTAAATTATAAATGTAGATAGTTTTAGTTTGCTTTTTAAATTTACGTAAGTAGGTACCGTAGCCCAAACAAGTCACTCAATGACTAACTAGATTCTGGTTAGTTAGTATAGTTACTTTCGCTGTATGATGCGTGATCCAAAAGTGTTTTTGAATTTGAGGTAAAGTCATCTGTCAAATTAATAATTAATTAATAATTTCTTCCATAAGATTTTCCCATTTTTCCAGAATTTTATGGAAAGCTTTGTGAATTTTTTTTATGGGTCATCAAATTTTAAAATTTAATGAGATACCTATTATACCTATAATAGGTATTCCAACTTTTTGAAAAAAAATCTAAAGCAGAATAATAAAAATAATGAGGAAAATATTTTAAAAGATAAGGTTTGTAAAGAAAGTCTATCTATCGATATAGCGATCTTCCACGGAAGAGACAAAAATGAAATGGTCCGGACTAAAAGAACCAACAAAAACAGTTCCTTAAGAGAAAAGTAGGTACAGAAGAGACCTAAAAGAAAAATTCCGAGTAGAAAATAAAGCATATGTCCTTTAGAAGTTATAAAATATTTCAACTTTCCTAAATAGTTATATAGAAATGAAAATACACAATTTTTAATATTTGTTGACTATCTCGGCACAGAACAATATTTTTCTAAATTAACTACAATTATATATTAATAAGTTACAATACCAATAAAAAATAAATTATATTAAGCGGAATAGTTTATTGTGCGACTAGTGGAACAAAGAGGATATTCCTTGAGCTTGGAGTTTGCGTTTGAAATATCCTTTTTTTACCAATATATTGGTCCAAAGAGGACTATATTTGCACACAATATTTTATTCAACCACCACAAACTCCAGTTTTATTTGATATTTTATCTGAAATCTGACAGCTGTCTAGCAACTTTAACCTCACTTTTTTTCAATTTTTACTTAAAGCTGAGCGATATGCTATTTCGCCCACTAGTTGCAAAGTAAAATTTCGTCCACCGCACATAGTGGTATTTTAGAATATATTTAACTTAAAAAGTCGTATAATAATCGTATTCGTGAATAGTAATCGCAATCGTAATCGTTGTAGATATCACTAAAAATAAACATTATTTATAGCGTTAATTGAGGAGCATCCGTGCAAAACCGGTTATATCCACTTTAATAAAATGTTGGGAAAATGGCAAAAACTCTCGGTTTCCTGGCCTTTACAGATAAAAGAAAAAGCAAACTTGAGTTTTGTGGGCTTTGTGGTACTTGATTTATAAGACATACTTTCGTTTTCAAAAACTTTATATTAAGGCCAAAATTTCAAAAAAGGTTTTGTATATAGCCGGTTTTGCTCAAAAACCTTTATTATTCAAAAATATTAACAAAATAAATTTAGTGCAAACATGAAAAAACAGAACAAATTTTAGTAGTAGGTAGTATCAACATATCCAAGCCACATGCTCATCATCATTATTATTTATTGGATATAGCCGGGTTTGCTATAAAAACGTGGATTTGGCCGATTTTGCTTCTAAAGCTACCTTTTAAATGTGATTTTAACATGGATATCTATATATCCGACTATAGTCGGATTTAAACAGAATTATTTTGGTTGTCGATAGAAATGAACCCAAAGATGCGAAATCAAAAAAAAAAACAGAAACTGAATAAAATGGATTTAGCCGGTTTTGCACGGATGCTCCTCAATTAATGTTGATCATTTAAATGTAATATAATTAAACAAAGTAGCCCTACACACAAATCAATTAGTTACCAACATTTTAATAAAAAATCTAAAACCCAAAAAAATATATCCCTAATAATATTTCATTTGACAAATTTAATCGCTCCAATTTTATAAACACGCTATTTGAAATTAGGAAACAGGATGCGATAATTAACTAATAAAGATAAGGATTGATTCGAACACATGATATGTATTTTATCGCCCCCATTCGATCCATAAAATATTTTTCGTAGTTAATCGTATGTAAACGTCTCCAGTGTGGATGGGTTTTGTAAGTATTTAGTATTCAGATAACGCGCTTCGTCGCCCTCATGCATATTCATCAGACGGTAATTAATCATCGACCCGGGGTCAGGGGCGCAAAAACACCCCTGTACAAAGGCGCTACCCTTCCAGCAGCTCCCCTATCCTCACTGCGCTCTCTCTCCGTCTCACTCCTTCTACTGGAATACAAGTGCTGACACTTGCTATGCATACTGTTCCCTCTCGTTATAAATTGGTTGCGATTTAATAGCCCCGAATAAAACAATAATCATTAACAAATGTCGATTTTTAGGGGTAACCGCAATCACGCTTGGCGGAGCAATATTTTTATTGAAATACCAACAAGTAAAAATGTACAATATTTTTCTTAAAATAGTCATTATTAGGGATGGGATTTTAGTTATTTTACCTTTTTTCAGCCGATGTAACTATTTGAAAACCAATAATGCCAAAATGTGTTTTAAAAGATTTTCTTTTATATGAACCTAACTTGTTTTCACCTTTTTTACCTTTTTTGGAGGTTTTTGCTTTAAACTACCTTTTTTATACTTTTGTTACCTATTTTTTAACTTGTTTTAACCTTTTTTACCTTTTTTGGAGGTTTTTGCTTTAAAGTACCTTTTTATACTTTTGTTACATATTTTTTAATTTGTCAGTTTATTTTCACCTATGTGTTACCTATTTTTACGTATTTTTACTTATTTTATTTTTTTGTGCTTTTTATAAATTTTGCGCCAATATTTTATCCAGGGCGTGCAACTCAACGGTATAGAATTTTTTCTTATGGTCACAGACTGTAACAGTAACTTTCTTCACAGTTACCTTCTTTATAGTGAGCTTATGTTCTGTCATAGAACTTCTGTGTAGTGAGTGTCACTCAGTGAAACACAGTTTATTGCATATAAATAGTTTATTGTGGGTATGTTCTGTGTTTGGGTATGCGGCTAAACAAAGTTATAAACGAAACTTGAATGTTTTTTTTTACCTAAAATGCGGTTTTTTTAACCTAAAACGCTTTTTTTTTAGTACCCTTTTAGTTACCTATTTTTCAGTTTTTAGTACCTAAATATCCCATCTCTAGTCATTATCTAACAGACAGAGAATGCGCTTATTTAAAGCCGAGCTCAGTGTTCGCTGCCGAGGCCTTAGACGAAGCTGCAGATCTGAGCGAGACAGTTAATAGGTATGCTTTCTTTGCCGTATTCAGGGGCGGACATATCGACCCATGCAACGAAGACTATTGTAACTCAGTTTTGATTGTAGACTGGAGTAACTCAACTTAATATAGTTTTCGCCTGTAGGAATGTGGATTATTACACTTACTATACAGGGAAGTTGTTCACTGGTTGCCTATCGTTTCATGTCTGAGTCACTGTAATCTTCCACCAAATAGAGCTTGAAAAAATCTGTTGATGCCATATAGTATGTCAAAACCCACATTTTTTGAGTTACTATAGTCTTCGTTGCATGGGTCAATATGACCGGGTAGTTCAGTACGGTGTATTAATAATAATAATAGTATTAATACACCATTGCACACCTACTAAAATATTTATTTAAATCGTATTTATACCCTAAAGGTAAACTGTTCAGAGTGCCGAGAGAGTCCGAACTCCTTAAAAGAGAGTGGGGATATTGTGCAGCGGCGACGGGACACCGCAGTGTACCGTTCGAGATCATTTGGCATATAAATGCAAAACCCAAATGAGGCAAAATGTCACCACTTTTAAGGAGTTCGGATGAACTCGGTACTGTATACCGTAAAAATTCGTAGGTACGGTATATAATTTCTAAAAAAATTTCTGCTATTCTCACTGTAAAAATAACTTTTAAATTTTTGAATTGCCGTATTTAATTATAAGCTCAAGAATTTCTTTACAAAGATGTGAAGAATTGACTATGAAATATCTTAATCGTTTCGTAAATCAGTTTAATATCGAGGACGTCACATAAGAAGGGTGTAAGCGCCACTATGGTCGGATTTGGGTTTTTTGGGTGTATGGGCTTATTGGTTTATACGCCTAAGTAAAATGGGTTGATATATAGTGCTGATGTTCATGAATCTATACGCCTCACTGTGGTCAATTTGTCAAAAATAGCAATACAAAAAGCAAAATTATTATGTGGATAATAAATTTACGTTATTTTTATTTAATATTGGCTTGTTTATAGTTTACAATATAAATAACCACTAAAACATTCTTATATTATACAGGGTAAAACAAAAAAGCCTACCAGAACAACCATAAAGAACCTAGATTTTTAAAAAATATATTCCTATAATTTTTTATTCTTTTATTGAAATTTATTTTAATAAATTATAAATTTTAAAATAGAATTTAACAAAATTTATTTATAAATAATATAGGGTTTTACAAAAAAATATATCTTAATTATTATAACGAATTATAAGTAATCTATTTAAATCTAAGGAACTAATTTATTTAAAACTACAATATCTTTTTAGTTATTTTATCTATTCGAGCTCAGAATTTCTAAATTATTCATGCCTTTCGGACTAGCACCACAAATATACCATACTTGAGAGGCAGAATTTCCCATTAATGAATTACAAATTTTCATATCTCCCATCGTTTTATGTAAAACATATTCTACAAGGATTTCGTGGCCAGAAGATGTCAATAATTTTGTTGGTGATAGAGTTTTTATCTGGGCTTCTATATACTCAACTTATGATCTAGCAACATCGGCTGTCTCTTTGCAAAATTTAAAACGAATGGGCCTGCAAAATCTTGTAGATGAGCACCTCGGGTTCTGCCAGACGACCACGGTTTGGTCGTTATCTTTATTTTTAAAGTGCACTCGCAAAGGTACCAATGAACTTAAAAGAATGTCTGCATCATTGGTATTAAATTCACTGGAAAATTTTTGCTTGTACATTGAATGACTGCCACTACCATCTAAGCCCCATTTACACTCCAATTGTAGTAATAAAGAAGAAATTGCAGATTTATGTTCTAAGGTTTGAACCAAAACTTCATTTTGAATTTCGACCAAACGTTGGCTGGTATGATCTAATAATTTTTGCAACCTAATTTTGGCTGAATTTTCCAAGATGACTATCTCATTGGGATATCACTTAACTTTGGATTGAAGCACCAAATAATACGGGGGATAGAGATTGACATTTCTTTTATTTGCACCCTTTTGCATTGCAATGTATTGATGTTTTGTTAATTTTAAATCAACCATCAAAGCCAGTGCTTCATCTGGTGAGTAACTAGATATTAGCTTATTCGCCTCGGATGGTTGAAGAGCCATTTTCACTTTTTTTTAAATTTCGGGGCTACTATTTGTTACTTTATTTATTAACTGCGCAATACGTCGCCTTCCTGAGGTCCTGTAACTAACCTCTGCAGCCAAAGCAAGTTCTTCTGGAGTTTGAGATTTTACTAAAGGACTAATTTTTCTTTTTTTCATGGTTAAATTACTATTTGCAAATGTCTTTTTCGGACGACCTTTTCTGTATTTTAACTCATTCGAATTTGATATATCGGAAACATTTTCTAACAATAAGTCTTTTTCCAACCATGAAGATTATTTATCTAAGAAGCGATTTACATTTTGATGGCATTTTTTCCACCTCGAAAGCAAATTTGTTGAAAATTGCTTGATTTTATTTGCAATATATTTTTCACTTTCATCTGACATATTTTTATTTTTAATTTTGGTTTTAACAAACAAAAGAGCCTTATTCAGTACTAGGGGACCATTAGCACATGATAAATATTTTCTACATTGAAAAAACTGGAACATATCCTCTCTAGATACGCGACCTCATTTCCTAAAAAATTACGGTCTATCTCAAAATGGAAGTCGATGGAAATTATTTCTATTCAGATTAATATTAAATATAGTAACCTATCAGACAAAAATAAAATGAACTTGAAACTTCGTAAAACTTTTTTGTTTTAGACTCAAAATCTTAAATTTTTGAAATTTTGTTAAATAAAATGCTTGTCGTAAGTTTTTTTTGCCAGTCTTTATCAAAATAAGAAATGCACAAATCAAATTTCTTGAAAAAAGTTACCATGGATCACCCTTTCCATTTTTAGAATAAAATTAATAAAACACAAATGTGATATATTACTGGAACTTAAAAAACTATTCATATAATAATTTAAATATTCACATTTAAAACATTGCCGACAATGATTTTACTTTGACAGTACCGTACGTCTATATTTGTTTATTTTTTTATTACCATGGTTACTATATAAAATCAGGATTTCACGGCCTATTTCAAAAATATAGGTATACGTAATTCTAGACCATATAGGAAATTAATTATTACCAACTAAATACGATAGATTGACCACAGGGCGCGCCCTTCTGATATATCAAGCGGATTGATAAAATAAGACCATACGCCCAAAAAACCCAAACACGACCATAGTGACGCTTACGCCCTTCTGATATGACGCCCTCGATATGTTTCTTAATTTAGGTACCTATAGGTATAAGACCTTATATGAATTTATAATTAAAAAGTTTTTAAGTTAATTTTATGCTATTTTATATGTTGCTTTTTGTAACGGTGTTTTTTGAAACGATCTTTCAGTACTAAACATTTTAAAAAATTGTATGAGATCTACAAGTGAGCAGCGATTGCGTGATTCAACTCAAGTTTGAAGAAAGGCGTTATAAAAGAAACTTATGTAAGTTCTTCGTTTTGTAAATTTTTAAAAAATATGTATTTTCCATTGTTTTTTTCCATTTTTTGTAAACAATTTAAAAAGGAAAAGTTTGTCTTGAAGGCAAAGGTACAGTGGCCACAAGTATGATTTGCACCAAGGCCCACTTCTGCTTGGATCCGCCACTGGCCGTGTTGTTTATACATTTATATTATCGAGTTTTTTTTTTAATTTATTGGCTTTTAGTCTATTTAGCCAGCTCATGATATTTTTATTTTTAAGAAACAACCAAGGCTGTGACCGGGAATCGAACCCGGTACCGTTAGACGCAGATTGTTTACAGCTCTGTAGCTCAACCCACTGCGCCATCCTCGGCCCCTATATATATTATCGAGTTTGCGACATTTTGCAAGGTTTGACGTTTGACGTATGTTATATTATCGGTTATGTAGGTACATCAATTTATACAAATGTGTATATTTAAGAAAAATTATGTGCTTTTAATTTTTTTTTGTAATTATTCATGAATTAGGTAATTATACATTTTGTAATAATACAATTATTTAACATATAAATATAAAATGTAAATTAACATTAAAACGATTTGGTTAACCAATGAAATCGCCGGGCTTGCCCAGGTGCCCTAAATAGATAAATAGAGCGTCTTTATAGGAGTTCCGTTTTTCTCGTTCTTTTTGTCGCGTGGCGTCAATAGGTGGACTATAATAATTATAAGTTGGAAGCAACTATAGCATGTGTAATCTAATAGTAAATAACGCCGATAATTATAAGGGCGTTTCTCTGTAAACTGGGCAACTTGAAGTAAGAAATTGTCTAGGCAAGTTTTTTTGTTATATTTTTGTTGTCTTTAATAAATGTTATTCGTGGAATAATTATCGGTCTATTTATTAGTATACGGCAGATGAACCAAAAACATTCCTATTACTTTGGAAAACATTGAGCATTTTCTGAAAAATCTATACAGGGGACTGTTTATAAAATCCGGAGACAAAGTTTAGATGACTTTTTTAGAATTAGAAAATAATAATTATAAAAAATAAATAAGTCACAGTAACAAGCAAACAATATTGGTTGAATAATTAAACAATTAGGTTGATTCCAATAGTTACTGTCTTTAATTAATTTAGTCTGAAAAGACCATTTTGCTTTGGTGACACGTCAGGGGACTGGTTTTTAAGGACTATAAAACGATTTTGATACATTAAAGTTTATTTAATTGGATTTTGAACGTCGAGCATAGGTAGATTAGGTTATTATCTTTTGAAGTTATCTACGAAATATTTATGATCTGTTATTTTTCTAAACAATATTAGCTTGAGACAATGAGTTGCCCAGTTTACAGAGAAACGCCCATAAAGAGAAGGTAAGTACCCATATTTTAATATGTATACAATCAATTTATGTCAAACTTCTTTTAAAAGTGTTAAAGAAGCATCAATATTTTCATCGTTAAACACCCCATCATTTTTTGTGATCCATCCTGATAGTGTACAAGTCAAAATCAAATCAAAGCCCAAAGTGTTGACTAATAAAAATGTGAGTATTTTTAAGTATTATTTATTTAGTTGGTTAATGTAATTAGTATTATATTTTAATACCTTTTGTACTTAATATTGTTTTAATTTAAAGTATAATATAGCTATAGCTTACTATATTGCTGTTAACAGCATAAATTTATTCATAATAATATTATGTAGTATGTAAAATCTAAATATGTTTTATTAAAATTGTTTAAAACCTAACACATGATTTTATTAATTCCTACACAAACAAATATACTTACCTATCTGCAGGGTGGAATTATATAAATATTTTATAAAAAATATTATTTATCAAGAAAAAAATTATAGAATATTTAATAGGGCGGGTAAATTTGGACAGCCTAAAGTTCTTGTATATTTTCAAAGCCAATTATCTGATAAACAACTTAATTATTTTTGATGTCATCAGCTAATTGCCGAAGGAAATATGCAATAATTAGGTAAATCCGTCAAAAGAAACCACCCTTTGTTTTTTGATAGTTCAAATGTTAAATCACATTAGAAAATATGTAAAAAAATACTTTTGGTATATCGTTATATTACATATTGTTATATTAAAAATACTTTATGAACAACATTAAAATTACATTGTAATTTTTACTAAAAATTCATCTGCTAGTGTCAAATCGGATACTCGGGGAAAAAATCCTTCTAACTTTTTTTGTCCAATTCTACTTTTAATTTTACGTAAAAAAGCTGCTCTCGTTACAAATTCCAGTTATGAAACAATAAAGCAATTTATTTACAATTTTCAACAATTCTTATTTCAGAGAATGCTCAAAATGACCGTCGTCTATACAACTTTGCGTTTTTTCAAAGATATAATGTTTTCTAAAAATACAGGTTTATTTCTAATATATGGATTAACAAGCATTTACAACCCGCGACAGTACTTCCTTAACGTTATTAATGGGGTAGTTAAATTTTTTCTGACCTATACTTTTTATGGTTTTATTCAAGGCGTTTTGTAATTTTAAAAATTTCTGTGAAATCGGAATTTCAATTGAGTTTACCGTTTTCGAGATATTTACAAAAAAAATCTCCTAATTACGTCACTAGGCTATTGACAACGTTGCCAGCTTTTTCTATGGTTGCCAGTGTGTTAAGTTTAAGATTCTTACGATAGATGGCGCCACGTTATAATATTTTAGTTTTAAAACCACTTGATCTATAATTTTAGTTGAGAAGAAGAAGAAGAACTGATTTTTTGACGTTTCTTTTCTTCGGGTTAAATTTAGATTATTGAAAATCAATGTTATTGTTATGTTATTTGTAATTTATATTAGATAAGTGATTTATTAATAACGGACTCCAAGCAGAGGAATCTTGTGGAATGGTTGGTTACATTGAACATTGGAGCTTTTAAACAAATAAAGTAAGTACCTATAATTATAATCATATTTTCTCGTAAATGCATTTCATTAGTATAATGCCTAGTTCTTTATATTCTTTTAGATATATCTTGGACTCTAAAATATCAAACAGTAATATGATACCTCGTAATAAGGAAAATAGATACTTAATGAATTTGGTGACCATCTTTCACTCAACTGACAGTGACAGTATTTGTACATAACCTCTTCGGGTATTTTCTGACATAACCGAATGAAATCATTAACAAGTCAACTTGACAACAGGGTAATTTTCAACCAATAGAAATCTTAGAATGTTGGTCACATGGCGAGGTTTGTGACGTCATAAAAATTTATATTTTTTGTAAATATCTCGAAAACGGTAAACTCAATTGAAATTCTGATTTCACAGAAATGTTTAATATTATAAAACGCCTTGAATAAAACCATAAAAAGTATAGGTCAGAAAAAATTTAACTACCCCATTGGGACTGCACTCTTTTTAAAATGAATTAGTTAAAAATGACTAGTGAAAAGCAGTAACTAATAACTGTATACAGTCCACAGCAATTTGTGTCCCCGACCTTTAACAGCCAATTCTTATGTAAAATTGCCCTCTGAATCCGAAAAGACCGTCAAAAATTATGAAAGTATAGCAGTTTTTGAGATAAAGTCAATTCCATATTATTTGAAAAATTTACTATATTTCAAAAACTGTTCTACTTTTATAACTTTTGACATTTTCGAATTTAGCGGACAATTATACATTCGAATTGACTAATAAATGTCCGGGATACAAATTGCTGTTGACGAGGATTATTAGCGGCTGTTTTTTTGGTATGACAATTAGTCATTTTTGACTAATTCATTTTTAGAGAGCCTACATCAATGATTTTAAATATATGGGTATAAATTCCATTTTTAGGCGATTTTTTTATTATTTTGCAACGTAATTGCATTTTCGGTTCATGAGGCGTTGTTATAGTGTATGTGAATGAATAAAAATCTATAACTTCGCTTTTAAAAATTTCCCAACGTAATATTCTGTTTTTACTGTGCAGTATGTAATTTTAATCAGTGTGTAAGTTTACACTTTGTTTTCTAACTTCGAGCTAAAAGCGATAGATGGGCCAACTCTTTCTATATAACATGAATATATTTTTATGAGATAATTCTAAACGTAAAAATACAAGAAAAAGTTGGTAGAAACAGATGTCCAAAAACCTCTTCTGGAGGCGCATTTTAAACTGTTTCGCAAAATCAGGTTTTTATTAAATTTCAGAAACGGTTAGTGTTAAAATAATGGTACTTTATCTTTGTAAATTTTGGTTAAAAATTCATCTGCTAGTGTCAAATCGGGTAAATGATGACCATAGGCTTCCAAAACAAGGGCTACTCGGGGAAAAAATCCTCCTAACTTTTTTTGTCAAATTCTACTTTTAATTTTACGTAAAAAAGCTGCTCTCGTTACAAATTCCAGTTATGAAACAATAAAGCAATTTATTTACAATTTTCAACAATTCTTATTTCAGAGAATGCTCAAAATGACCGTCGTCTATACAACTTTGCGTTTTTTCAAAGATATAATGTTTTCTAAAAATACAGGTTTATTTCTAATATATGGATTAACAAGCATTTACAACCCGCGACAGTACTTCCTTAACGTTATTAATTGGGACTTCACTCTTTTTAAAATGAATTAGTTAAAAATAACTATTGAAAAGCAGTAACTAATGACTGTAGTCCACAGCAATTTGTGTCCCGGACTTTTAACAGCCAATTCTTATGTGAAATTGCCCTCTGAATCCGAAAAGACCGTCAAAAATTATGAAAGTATAGCAGTTTTTGAGATAAAGTCAATTCCATATTATATGAAAAATTTACTATATTTCAAAAACTGTTTTACTTTTATAACTTTTGACATTTTCGAATTTAGCGGACAATTATACATTCGAATTGACTAATAAATGTCCGGGATACAAATTGCTGTTGACGAGGATTATTAGCGGCTGTTTTTTTGGTATGACAATTAGTCATTTTTGACTAATTCATTTTTAATATATGGGTATAAATTCCATTTTTAGGCGATTTTTTTATTATTTTGCAACGTAATTGCATTTTCGGTTCATGAGGCGTTGTTATAGTGTATGTAAATGAATAAAAATATATACTGTATAGAATCAAGTATGTAAGGCTGGAGACAAGGATGACAAATTATATTCTGATCAGAGAAAAAGAAACAAACTTTAATTGGGCGTGGTTTAAACCAAGCCATTCGTAATTACGAACCATAGTTGCCAGGTTGTTTTAAATCAGAAGAGAACCATTATAATTATTTAATAAATAGTTCAATTTTAATTGTTTGAAACTTTAAAATAACAAAAAAATTAATAATATGTCAAAAATAATTTGATTTAGTTAATTTTCTTACTTTTAATATTAAAAAATAAGAAAAACAACCCTTTTAGGAAACAATAATAGCATATGGCAACAGCGCGGCATGCAGTTTGATCTACTGTGTTTGTTCAGTAGTTCCGACACTGTCGTATAACTTCGCTTTTAAAAATTTCGCCAATAACAGTCGCAACGCTTGGCAACGTCGTATTCGCAGTCTCTTTCACCCTTACGCTTGCTACATAAGTTCTCACCAGGTACCAATAACTCTTTCGAAGGAGAAAAGAGTAACAATCCGCGTGCTGCCCTAAGAACCCGTGTATTTAAAAAAAAAATTGTGTCAAATGATCAGAATTTGATAAAAATTTACAATTTTTTTTTTCAACTTGAAATGTATTTACTCGGCTCCCAACGACAAGAATTTTTATTAAATTAAACAGGGTGATCCCAGTAAACACACATACGTTAATTAAACGTTTTTTTAAACCGTAACACCATTTTGTTTTTACGTATATTTATAACGTACAATCAACTTTAAAATGTCGCAGATTATAACGTTTAACAATACTAATAAATAAACGTTTAATTTTGGCGTTAAGAAAACGATCATTACACGTTTCGAAATGTTACATTTGGAACGTTTAATATACGTCTATTAATAACGTAAATTAATGATTGTTTTTGCCTCTTTTATAACGTTTATCTATACGTTATATTTAAATTCATATTAATGTCCTTTCTAACGTTAGTTCTATAATAAATAAAACTCCACAAATACTTGTTTTTACAACGTATTTATTAAACGTTCGTTTAACGTTAACTGCAACATGAATACAGGTTGTAGACAATGATTTTTTTAAATGAAGGAAAGGTTTTGGAGGTATCTCCAGTCGACTTCAGGTGAATAATTTTTATCGTTCGCTGGAAAATTTAGCTGCTTCTAAAACACAAAAAAGAAATTTGTTAAACGATGAAAAATAAACTAATTTTTCGAAAAACCCTATAATATTAAAAAAATGGCTTAAAAAGCTTGTTTTCAGCTGGCTTTGTTGTTCAACAGATTAAATTCAAAAATTTGTATTGTAGAATATCGTTGGGCTGAAATTTGATTAAAAAACGGTATTTTTAGCGCACCCGGTATAATAAGAGTGTTCTCAAAATACTAATTTACAAGACGTACGTACACCAGGTCTTGTTGAATAGATCTATAACCAAAGCAAATGTATCTTATCGAGCCGACTTAAGTGTGATTTTACTAGAAAATTCTCTAGTAAAATCACGCCTAATTCCAATTTACAGTAAAAATACCCGACCGCCCCTAAATTTGGAAATAATGGACTCTTTCCACAATTTTAACATCTGTACATTTATGAGTCACGTGTTTTCAATGTTTATTAAGTATAGTGGGGTAGGTAAATATTAACTCACACAAATTAACATTAAGTTAACATTAAACTGATTTAAACTCAATAGTCATAATTTATGACTATTGAGTTTAAATCAGTTTAATGTTAACTTAATGTTAATTTGTGTGAGTTAATATTTACCTACCCCACTATACTTAATAAACATTGAAAACACGTAGAAAACGTCTTTAAAATTAACATATTAACTCTCATATTATTCTAGGACACTGCACAAATTATAATAAGAACATAATCACACTCCCCCGAAAATTAGGAAATAAAGCAATGAATCTGCGTGATATTAACAGTGTGTATGTTTTAAAACAATAACATTAAAGTACTTACCAAAAGCAGGACGAATCTTACGAACAGAAAACACGTAAAAAAATGCACCTTTTGATAGCAAAATCAAATTGAAAACTGACGTAGCGAGCAGCTATGGCATGGCAGCCTGCCATTGGCAGCGCCAATCACATGATGTGTATTCGGCCAATCAGATTGCATTCTTCAGTTATGCGTTTTATATGGTTATGTATAAACGTATTAAATACGTTTATTTAAACGTATTAAGTACGTTTGTTTAAACGTATAAAATACGTTTGTTTCAACGTATTAAGTTCGTTTGTTTAAAGGTATTAAGTACGTTATTTTTAACTATTACAGTAACTGTCTAGTTTAAAGAATGTTAATAAAATAATGCACTTCTTAAAGCAACATTTGTGTATGTGTATAGTGTTCTGCCTAAAGCTTACTGTATGACCATTGACTATAGAATTACTTATGCTATTCTTTAGAATGTAATTAGAAAATTTCTAAATTTCATTTAATTTTGTTTATATATATATATGTATAGTATACATTGTATACCTATGTATATTGTTTATGTATGTATACATGTTGCATCAGTTTATTAAATATTAAACGTTATAAATTATTTTTAAACAAGTTATCTCATTTTAGAGAAAAACGATGTGGATTAGGGTGTCCGTTATTTACCAAGTTGATTTTTTTTCTTGCGACGCCCCCTAAATTTTTAGTCTATCGTCTAAAAAAAAATTTCAGACCAAAATAAACTTTTAATATTCATAATAAACCTTGCCCCAAAGACGATACATTTCCCATTCAAATTACATGGGATTTTGACACTTTTTTCAATTAATTCTTTTTTTCCCAGGCAAGATGACTTACAGCAATGAGACATATATATTCTTATAGTAAATTGAACGCTCTACAAAAAAGGTTTCTTATAATTTTTCGATTAAATCACTCGTTAAAAAGTTATTCGAGGTGAAAGTTAAACTCTGTGTACATTTTCTGATTTTTTTTTACTTTTACGGCAAAGTTATTATTATTTCGATGAAAGTTATTAGTATATTTTTGAAAATAGATAATTCTGGTGGTATTAAGGTATACAATTTTTAAACCTGGAAAATAATAGACTGCATAACAGGTAGGTAGCTGGTTCTATAGAACTATAGTTTTAATCATTTTTGAGACTTTATTTATAACACACAGTCAACTAATTTTTATTGAATTTCAAGTTTTGTATACTTTTATGAATTTTCCTTTAATACAGTAAGTGACTCAAAATTACTCTTACAAGCATTCCCGCCAACACACGGAATTTTTATTGACGCAAGCGCGCTAAAGCGCATTTAGTCAAGGTACCTTGACGGCGCTTTAAGTCCTTTTTGTATTGTATATTTGTTATATTGTATACAAATATCTCTGCATATTGTTGTGAATGTTGTGTCGTACATTAACAGTAGTTATTTATATAATAAAACTTGTTTATTATACACAAAAAACAAAATTTAGAATTAGTGCAATTTTTAACATATAGGTAAATAAAAACTTTAAAATTAAATTTATATTGAAAATCTCATTGGAATTAAAATTTCACAAATAGTTCTAACCTATAAAAATTTAGGTTCAATGGATCTAAGACAAAATATATTTTTGATTGGAAAAACAATAAGTTCAATTACTGGCAAAAAGTTACCAACAAATAAAGAAGTTCTGCAACTACTGTACCATCACTCAAGAAATCGCAATAAATCTATTGATGACAGCTGTTCAATCGTTATACGTGAAGTGACAGGAATTTGGAGTGAAGCAGTAATTCCAACTCAAATTAATTCGCGTTGCATAACAAATGCAATAATTCATTATTTGTTTCAGCAATATTTATATGAAAAATCCGTCGAGTTCTTTGATCAATTAAAAATTGTTTTGTCTCCTTGTCAATCATTTTAAAAACGTCACCGTGAGCAATGTCAAATAATTGTTCGAGTTTATTTGACAAATCTTGCTCTTTTGTTTTATTTTTTTGGTTAAGATGTTTTTGTACATTTCTGTATTCTGCGTAGAGACTTTTTAATTTTGTTATGCAACGTGAATTAATTTTAGTTTGAATAACTGCTTCACTCCAAATTCCTGTCAGTTCACGTATAACGATTGAACAGCTGTCATCAATAGATTTATTGCGATTTCTTGAGTGATGGTACAGTAGTTGCAGAACTTCTTTATTTGTTGGTAACTTTTTGCCAGTAATTGAACTTATTGTTTTCCAATCAAAAATATATTGTGTCTTAGATCCATTGAACCTAAATTTTTATAGGTTAGAACTATTTGTGAAATTTTAATTCCAATGAGATTTTCAATATAAATTTAATTTTAAAGTTTTTATTTACCTATATGTTAAAAATTGCACTAATTCTAAATTTTGTTTTTTGTGTATAATAAATAAGTTTTATTATATAAATAACTACTGTTAATGTACGACACAACATTCACAACAATATGCAGAGATATTTGTATACAATATAACAAATATACAATACAAAAAGGACTTAAAGCGCCGTCAAGGTACTAAATGCGCTTTAGCGCGCTTGCGTCAATAAAAATTCCGTGTGTTGGCGGGAATGCTTGTAAGAGTAATTTTGAGTCACTTACTGTATTGAAGGAAAATTTCATAAAAGTATACAAAACTTGAAATTCAATAAAAATTAGTTGACTGTGTGTATAAATAAAGTCTCAAAAATGATTAAAACTAGAACCAGCTACCTGTTATGCAGTCTATTATTTTCCAGGTTTAAAAATTGTATACCCTAATACCACCAGAATTATCTATTTTCAGAAATATACTAATAACTTTCATCGAAATAATAATAACTTTGCCGTAAAAGTAAAAAAAATCAAAACATGTACACAGAGTTTAACTTTCACCTCGAATAACTTTTTAACGAGTAATTTAATCGAAAAATTATAAGAGACCTTTTTTGTAGAGCGTTCAATTTACTATAAGAATATATATGTCTCATTGCTGTAAGTCATCTTGCCTGAAAAAAAAAGAATTAATTGAAAAAAGTGCCAAAATCCCATGTAATTTGAATGGGAAATGTATCGTCTTTGGGGCAAGGTTTATTATGAATATTAAGAGTTTATTTTGGTCTGAAATTTTTTTTTAGACGATAGACTAAAAATTTAGGGGGCGTCGCAAGAAAAAAAATCAACTTGGTAAATAACGGACACCCTAATGTGGATGAAAGTAGGTATATTTGTATTTGACAAAAACCGTTTTATTAAGGTTATAAAAATATACTTTTGTAAAAGTGAAAAAGTTAAATTATTCATTTAACATTCATTCATAATTCAATTTTTTAACAAACAAAATTCTTAGATTTTATACCTTCAGAATTTAAATAAGAAGTCATATTGTCTACATGTGTAAACTAAGCAAAAATTTCACAAAATAAATATATAAAAAGTTATGTTAAAAGAAAGAGCTGCCTGCACAGTTCATAAAATAATTACTTCAAACGTTATTTTCTCATTAATATTTGTGAAAAAAAATTGTGGGTTGAAACGTAATTTAAACATTTAAATGTATGGTTGACTGAAAACCTTAATACATTATTGTAACGTAAAAGTTAGCCACTATTAAAAAGCACATTTAAATTAACGTTGTTTTAACGTTTAAATTAAACATTTAAATATATGGTTGACTGAACACCTTAATACAACGTTATTGTAACGTAAAAGTTAGTCACTATTAAAAGCATATTTAAATTAACGTTGTTTTAACGTTTAAATTAAACATTTAAATATATGGTTAACTGAACACCTCAATACAACGTTATTGTAACGTAAAAGTTAGCCACTATTAAAAAGCATATTTAAATTAACGTTGTTTTAACGTTTAAATTAAACCTTTAAATATATGGTTGACTGAACACCTTAATACAACGTTATTGTAACGTAAAAGTTAGGCACTATTAAAAAGCATATTTAAATTAACGTTGTTTTAACGTTTAAATTAATTGGTGTAAATTTATACCAATATCAAACCGTTGCTTTTTCCACGTAAAACGTTTTATTGACCTTTCACACATTTTAAATACGTTTAAAAAACGTGTATGTGTTTACTGGGATGCTTCACATCATAAAGAATTTATTTGTAAATTTTTATCAAATTCTGATCATTCGACACTCACTCCAGGACAATAAGTCAATAAGTCAATTTGGTAATACGTGAGGAGCCATCAAGAAATCGTCAATTATTCCTGCCCACTCCTTTATAGGTTATGCCTTGATTTAATAAATTCGAATTTTTATCAGCCCTTGCATAAATGTTATAAAAATTAATAATTTTATCCATATTGAATTCAGTTTTGACGGTAAAAATAAACTTAGGGTCTGTAGGTATGCCATTTTGTTCATAACCAGCGACAGAATTCTGGTCTACGAGGAAGATCTAAAGGATTTAAAGCTTGTACTCTCTGTAAATGTTAGAAATATAGCACTTGTTCGTGCATTATTTCTGTAGTTTTTGGAACGTCCTATTGCATAGCAATTCTTCTAGTGCTTGTCCCAGGATTAGCGGAAACTACGTCTAGGAACGTTTCTTCGTTTTCCACTGTTCGAGTTGTTAATATAGATTTCAAAGATGGTTACTTCATCGTTTTATAGATGTCGCTATTTAATTTGAATCATAGTATGCAACTCGTTTATAAAATTTTGTTTATACTCATTTAACTATGCATTCGCTGGCAAGCTCGCTCGTGCCTAAATTAAATTCGTGTCTAAAGTGGCGTTCATCAAACATGATACATAATATACTATTTTAATAACGATTTGTCGCGACACTTAAAAATATTGTAATACCCACTGCGACTTCATGCTCTCCTGATACTTGAAACGATTAAAGTCTATCTACGATGTTAATTTTTTTGCACATTTTGCACATATCAACGTGACTTACTTCTGGGACTTCATGCTCTCCTGATACTTATATACTGATCTTAGACGTGACCTCACTTCTTTCGTCTGCTAAAATATTACTTTTAACCCGCCAAAATAATTATAACTTCAAAAAGCGGCTACATAAATATTAACAATGTAAATTAAGAATATTGGGTACCTATAGTTCTAAAACAGTTTGACTTTTCCATTCTAAATGCTGCTTATTTTTATAAAATATATGTTTTAATATTCGGCATATCAGGCTTAAAACCTAAAAATCTAAATTTTTAGGGGAACGTAAACGACGATGTATATGTGTTTACCAAAAAAACACAATGCGCATGGTATAGAGAGAGGAGCGAAAGCGAGAGCTCTTTATTTACCAGTCGGCGTATGCACAAAACAAACATCTTTTATTGCTCGTCTTTTTTACTCGCAGTTACATAAATCACGCACCCTCCAAACAAAAGCAGCCAACAGATAATATAATAAATAGCCAAACAACAAATACAATTTCCCGCCACATTACGAGATACAAAGCGGTTTTACAGTCAGTGTTCTTGTAATGAGCACCATCTGTTGCTAAAAAGGACACTGCGTACGAATTTAGTGCTAGGCAAGGATGTCATCCTCTTCCTTTCCCCCAGAGACTGATCGCTAATCTCGCGGCTATAGATATTTTTATTGCTTTAATATAGAAGTTAATATGCGAGGTTGCCAGGTTATTATGGAACTGTAAACGATAAAAATAAAAACATTTTAATTATTTTTTAAAAAGTTATTAAGTAATGATTAGTTATTGTTAACTTCAACAATGTTTTTGTTGAAAACATTTAGAAAACGATTTTTATTTTTTTTACAAATTAAGACTTTTTTGGATTAGGTAAGTATTAAAACGTATTTATCTTTTCAGATTTTTTTTTTAACAATTTTTATACATTTTTACTTTTTTCACAAAAATTGAAATTTTTTTGAATATTTTTATTTGTTTAACTAATTTCGTTAAAATAGAATTCTGTAAAAATTGACAGGTACATTTTAGGTGGTGGACCGTCCACCGTGGACGATCAAACGACAAATAAGAGAATGTCACAAACTTTTTATTTGCCACTTATTTGTTTTGTTATTATTCTGGAGATTGAAGGATACTCGTAAGTAATATCATAAGGGCATCTAATTTTTTCTAAAAAAGTAAAGTAAAGTGCTAAGTAATATTTTAACAAGAAGCATAAGTGCTGGTGGCAAAAAAAATCCGAGTCGAAGACGAGGATTTTTGCACCTGCACGAATGCATTTTGTAAAAAAAAATATTACTTAGCATTGTGTTTTTTCTATTTTTTTCACAGGAAAAATTAGATGCCCGAATGGTATTTGACAAGACTATTTCATGAGTAACAGATATTCTGCATACACATAGCTTACAAAACATACTACCTATTATACATACATACTATCGCTAACAAAAAAAACTCATACAGCTATATTGTGGCTGTGTGAATAAAACTTTTCCGTTAATGTCAAGCTGACGTCGAGCTTTGTCACATCCATTATGACTTTTTTAACAACATTTTCAACCAAACAATGCAGACGAACTCTGGCAAGCCATTGAAGCCATTTGGAACTAGATAAAGCAAGACGGCGACTTCCATGCTTTGCCGTTTGCGGGCAGTAATTGACAAAAACAGAGGGATGACGAAATATTATTTTTATCTACGCCAGTGAGATAAGAACTTCTTATCCCACTCATTTTGAGTGAGATAAGAAGTTCATTAACGCACGCGTTTTTCTCTGCTTTTAACCAATCAAATAAAAAAAGTCAAAATGTCAAAATGTCAAAATAACCCTAAATTAAGTCTTAGACAAAAATAATTACCGTTTATTTTTTCATTTAGAGGCGTAGATAAAAATTTGTACAATATACGTGTGATAACGCTTAATAAAGCTCTTATCCCACTTATATCGTAAATAACTATTTTTTTCAAACTTCAACCTAACTTTGTATTTAATTTTAGACCTTTCAAATGTAACGTATCATGTTAAAAGCCATAATTACTCCAACGAAATGATAGAAAATCAGGAACACTAGATTTTTAAGCTGTACCTATGAGTTTTTTTTTGTTAGCGATAGTGCATAATAAATATGTAGGTATTAATTTAAAAACTGAAAAATAGGTACCTAATTTATTTAATCACAAAATACTACAAACTTAATTATTTCTGGTACAATTAAAATATAAATTGCAATTTTGGTGACAACAGCTGTCAAGTTTTGCCACGGGTAAACTCGAAAAAACTGCTGACAGGTGCTGTCATACAGTTTTTCCACCATTTGTAATTCAAAGTTGCGAGTTTGTAATTGGTGGAAATTAAGACGAGGGAAATAGTCATTTAAACATAATTTTTATTCAGTTTTGGTTTGTAGGTAAGTCTTATAATTAAAAACCTAAAAAAATCTATCAAATTTTTCGTAAAACGATAAAAAACACTGCAAACAAAGCTCAACTTCACATTGTTTGCATATCATAATTGATCGCTTTAACATGTTTTTAAACATGTTACTATACTATTAACTATTAAATTAACTATTAAAATAGTATATTATGTATCAAGTTTGATAAACGCCATTTTAGTCACGAATTTTAATTAGGCACTAGCGAGCTTGCGAGCGAGTGTTAATTTATTGTGTGTCTAGAAAAGTTTATAAACGAGTTGCATACTTACTTATTATTATCTAAAAATGCTTTAGATTAATATTTGTATAGAGCGACATTTATAAAATAATAGAGTAAAGATTTTTGGGAATCTGTATTACCGGCGCGCCGTTGAAAATGTCCAATTTTTGTGTAAATCCCTTGAAAACGGACTTACAAGAGTTTTTCACAGTGTAAGTGAAGAACATGTTTTATGGGCACTCCACGGTGTAGTCTTTACCTGAAATTAAGTTAAATTTAGTTTACTGCCGGGAAATTAAAAGTTCAGTACAATGTTCATACAAACTTTTCAAACATTGGCGTTGAGAAACTATTTAATACTTTTGTATTTTTGTTTTGAGATAATAAAATAATTTTTACATTTAGTACTATTTTACAAGAAGGGCACTTTATTTTAACGATTGTATGACATTTGACAAGTGTCAACTAACTTAAAACTAAATACAGCCCGTGACTAAAATGTGTTGCTAACTTCAGCTCGTGACTAAAAGGCCATAAAGCCACAACTTGTCAATATATATTTAAAAGTGCACTTAGTGTCATGGAAACATGTACTATTATAATAATAGGCGTTTTAAAGATGGGAGTCGAAAAAATTATTTATGTATCATCAGTACCTATGTGAAAATAGCTGTAATTTATTGTTTACAATATTTATTATTGTCTTCTATTTTTTCTTTTTTTTATTGCTCTAGTGTAATAATAGCGTACTATAATATTTTTTCCTCAATTTTAAGTGTGGGACAAAAAAAGTGTTATTATTATTATTAATAAAAAACCTAATACCGTTATAAGGCGTTAATGCAATTCTGGACACTTAATGTTTTTACAATGCATTGATAAAAAAACCGACAGATTTGTTTAAATTGTCTGAAATTGTTTTCTAAAAAGTTTTATTTCTACAATAAAGTCCCAGTATTTTGCGAGTATATTTAAGAAATTTATGAACGCCTATTTGTAAAAACAGTAAGCAAACTTGGCAAAATGTTAATAAATCAAAGAGAGAAAACATTTCGGGTTTTGCTACAATAGAACGATCACGTTTATTTACATTATAAGGCAAAACTGTATTATGGTCGATGAAGTAACCAAGTTACAAATGCAATATATTATCACCCCGATGTGAATTGTATGAGGTGAAACGTCGGTTTCGAACAAAGACCTTCATTGTAATGGAAATGCGGGCTCTGACCAAAATACAAGGATACGAGAAAGGATCTTCTTATTGTAACATGTAACGCCCAGGATTACTAACTGTTATAACTTCCATACTATTGTTCCTTTTGCTATTAAGGCGTCTTTGTATTATGGAATATCTATTAGCCAAATAACAATGTAGATAGGACAAGTTACACGACGTTAATATGATTATAATCCTTTGCATTAAAAAAATAACATAATCTACCTAGGTAATCTAAAATAGATTTATGACCAAAAACATAGTTTAACCATTTTTTATAATTATTATTATACAATACATATAGTGATTTGGCTTTCGTATAAAAATATACTATTTTACACTGCTATAGCTTTAGAAATAGTATATTATTATACGAAAGATAATGCAGGCTATTATTCACTCGGATTTAGTAGGAAAATCTTGAAATATTTTAAAATGACTCTTAACAATTAACAACATTTAAAAAAATGACAAATGACAAATGTTTTAATAGTTAAAATTGTTTTGCTGAGATGAATTTCTTAAATGGATAGAGTATACCTATATACTCTATACTATACCTATATACTCGACTATAGTCAAAAATGACTAGTTGTCATAGTGAAAAAGCAGCATGATGTCATTATGATCAGCCAAAAATGATATAAATACCCTCATTACTACCGAATGTGACAGATACCTAACCTCAATTCTACGATTGTTTATTATTTATGCCAATGCAATGAATAGACTAGCGCTCGATGCAATGTTGTTGGATTTATATTTTATTCAATTCAATATCGGTAACACTTGATTATATTAAAAAACCAGAATTTTCCAAAACGCATATAATTTTAAGCCCAAATGACTTACTAATTAATATCCTAGAATTAACATATATTTCCAGGAGTAAAGTTCTTTTTTTTATCTGGACAACGTTGCAAATATAGGGTTTTGGTTGGTAAATACGGAACCAAAATTGGTTGCATTGATTATAACAAAGTAAGCTATAGCTATAGTTATAAATGTAATTATAATGTAATTTTGGTTATGTTTAAATTATTGTAGGTTACATTGAATGGTTGTCAAGTTGAGTCAAGTTGTGTTGTCAAAATTCGTAGTTAAAAATGTAATTAATTTGGATTTGGTGGTGCGTAGATAAGTAGGTAATAGTTATTTACGTTTCAAGCTTTGAAAATGAATCTTTACGGGCGAGCTGGAAGTTCCAGTGAGCCTAGTAAAGATAAATTGCAAAGCGTGACATGTCACGCACGTACAAACTTTTATTTTCACCTTTAGATAACGATTTTTTAATTTTTAAATATCAATGAATGTCAATTGACATTTAAATGTGACATTTCATTTCATAAATTGCTTTTTCTACAAGCCTGTAAAACTTTACAGGTCTTTTATACAAGCCCGTAAAATATTACATGTCTGTTCCCATAATGTATCGTTTAGGTACTTGGATACAAAAACAACAAAATTAACCAATAAAATGTCATTTACTAAGAAGGTGGAAATAAAATCATATACAAAAATAGTTAAATATAGGTGACTACGATCCAGGAGAGACAAAGTATTATTAAGCGAATTTGCTATGAAAAGAATTTTTTTTTAAATAAATTAAAATTTTATGTGAACACAGGTGAATGTTGCCAATCATTAGACCACCAATGGTGAATGACTTGTTTTATTAAAGCCACTGGACAATAATACTTGTAGGTACATACAATTCATAAATTTTTATGAAAGCCACCATATATTTTCATGAAAGTCACGCAAACAGAACTTAATCTTCACATTCCAAAGTAAAATGTTTCACGTCCTTTATCATTTTAAAAATATATGCCTCGAAATTTCCTTCCGTAAAAAAATTGTCGAACCAAATACCTTTATTCTTTCTTTCTATTTTTGTTTTTTATTTACCCCTTATTTTTTAAAATTTCAAAAATTTTTGATCTGCTTAGCTGAAAATAATGTGTGATTTAATATTTGTAAAACCTAAACGTTACTTTTTTACTCCAAAAATGTCCATTTTTCTGCCATTGAGGCATTTGGCATAGCTTCATCGAAATAAAGTTTTGCCCTTAAAAGTTCTTTTACATTATAATTTGATATTATTTTTGGCATAGGTACTATGCTCCACACCTCAAAGTCCCACCACGTGACCACGTACGGAACGCAGTCTTTTAAAAATTTGGCATTTAAGGCTTTTCAGGTTATGTATCTGTCAAAGTATAGTCAACGAAAGAAATAATATTATGTTTAGGCGTTAAAAATGTATAAATCTTTATAACATTACAATAACAATGGATGGTTTAAGAATTTTAGAATATAAATACTGCAATTATTGAAATTCTAAAGTGTATGGTGCCAAATAACTAATATTTTTGTGCATTTGGTCCAAATATCTGGTTTTCTACATAAAATAATTTTAACTAAACAGCATTTATTAAAAAAAATCTAGCTTCTCTATTATGGAATAAAAATATCTGTATTAAAGGTAGATTAATAAATTATAACAAAAATATCATCTAATTTTGTAATTTTAAGGTTAGAAAAATTTATTTTGACCAAAATAAATAGGTATTTTGGATTATTTAAAAGACTGTATAATATGGTATTTAAAAATGTGGTAGTTTTTCTTATCCAGCTTAAAGTGTACCAACATAAAGTTTTGTCAATACAAATAGTTAAAAAGCTTCGACTGAATTTGATCTACATCAAAAAATCATTAAAACTTTAAAAATTTTAATAAATCACAAGTTTTTTCATTAGAAGTATAAAAGCTTCAATTTAATTTGAACCATATTCAACAATTATTTAGTATACCTATATTTATTTATGACCATATTAACACACTCTTCCAAATAATCCACTAATTTATTTTGGTCAAAATAGATTTTTCTAAACTTAAAATACAAAATTAGATGATATTTTTTGTTCTAATACATTAACCTACCTTTGATACAGATATTCTTATTTCATAATAGATAAGTTAGATTTTTTTAATAAATCCTGTTTAGTTAAAACTATTTTATGGAGAAATGTAGACCCAATGCACAAAAATATCACTTATATTGCACCTTACACTTTAGAATTTCATTAAATGCAGTATTTATATTCCTAAATTCTTTAACCAACCATTGTTATTGTGATACTATAAAGATTTATTAACTTTTAACGCTTAAACATAAGCGGTACCCGGGGAAAAAATTTTCATATATAATCATGTATATTCATGTATGCTCATATATATATATATATGATTATATATAAAAAAATGTATGAAAATATATGATTATATATATGATTATGCATGATAATACATGAATATATATAACATTAGTTTATATAAAATTGACTTCCATGTATGATTATGTATAATTATACATGACCATATATACGGCTTCCCATTTTAAACGCATATGCGACATATGACATTCCATGTCGTAATATATAACCATATTTAATGTTTATAATATATTATATTATATTATACTGTTATACACAACCAGATATAAATCTATTATGTCATTTGTTTATATATGATTATGTATGGTCATACATAATCATATATCTATGAATGAATCTATGATTATGTATGACCATATATTATCACTGATATTTTCATGGCTTGTTAAGTTTAAAAAATATTGTGAAAAGAATAACTTGCTTTTAAAAACATATAATAAATTTAGTAAGTTTCAAGTGCAGCAAAATTAAAGGAAAAACCTCCCGTACAACATTCATGAGTTCATGAACCACCTCATGTCATGACTTCACGGTTTTGTGCTCGTGTAGAACTCATGATGAGTTCAGAGTCATGATAAGTTCACAACATGATCCGCCGTGATGTCTTTTGAATATTCGCGCTTCGAAGATCTCCACCGGCTGCGCATATGAATGCGCATGGAACAAGCTGTGTAGTCTTTGCCCGATTGTTTTATTTGTTTAAGTGGTTGTAATATTCTGTTTCTATGGTTGTAATAATTATTTATAATAGTTTATAATTATAATATAAGTGCACAGATCGTGTTGGGAAAAAGAAGGTAAGTTTCGTTTTTTTTGTTTAATTTAAACATGTGACATGTCCTCGCTTATTAAATTATTTGACAGTCGGTTTGTTTTCAAATTTACATTTTACTTACTCATGAATTTATTAAGTATTATATTGGTTTTTTGTTAACAAAATTAATAATTATATATTAAATAATAATTATTAATAATTTAACCTCAAAATATAACCTAGGTTTTTTTTGTAATGTCTGCAAAATTGAAACGTGTGAAATACGAACGTTAATTAAATTGATGTAAAATGTTTATCTGGGTTTATAATTTATGTGCGTGATTAATATAGGCATTAAATGCAAATTTTGACAATTAACGGCAAGAAACTTATTGAATAATGACAGGCTGTCATTGACAGCACAGCTGAGTGCAATCGAAGCCAAAATTTATAGGTACCTGTGGTTCGTAGAAATGCATTGTACTATTTTCTATTTTACAGAAGCTGCCATGGACTGCACAAGGTCCATCAGACATGTCCGAATTTAAAGAACATGTAGACGAGGTATTTAGGACTACAAAACAACGATACCTTGGGCAACAAAAGAACCATGGCTTGCAAAGAAAAACCCAATAGTCACCAGGTACCACATAAGTAATTTTTTTTACAAAATTTGCTTTTTAATTAACTAATAAACAACTATAAAAATATTTTTTATAAGCTTTTTTATTTTATTTACTATCCACTACCGTGGTTAAAAAACGTCGTTACCAATATTTTGTGATTTTCAGCTTAATGGCATTTTTTACTAGAACAATAATAATTATTAACGATTATTGTATTAACACATCCTGCATCCATTCCTGCTACCCAAAAGGCCCTTTTTAGGTGGTGGGAATGTATGCAGGATAAATTGTTCTAATAGAAAATGTCATTAATCCAAAAATTGCAGAGTGTTGTTTACGGCGTTTTATATATAATTATATATAATTTTGATTATATATGGTCATATATAGTTATATATAATTATATATGTTCCAATTCCATATATGATCATGTATGGTTATATATAATTATATATATTCCAAAATTCATATATGATCATGGATGGTCAAAATTCATATATAATTATATATGAATTAAATTATGTATAATTTTATATAATCATATATGATTATATATGAAAAATTTTTCCCCGGGTAACACTATAAATATTATTTCTTTCCTTGACTATACTTTGACAGATACATAACCTGAAAAGCCTTAAATGCCAAATTTTCAAAAGACTGCGTTCCGTACGTGGTCACGTGGTGGGACTTTGAGGTGTGGAGCATAGTACCTACTTATCTTTTTATATCGATATTATATAATAATCAACAAGTAAATTATCGTAAGTAATAACATAAGGGCATTTAATTTTTCCGAAAAGAATCGAAAAAACACGTTGCTAAGTAATATTTTAACAAAAAGCATGAGTGCTGGTGGCAACAAAAATCCGAGTCGAAGAGGAGGATTTTTGCACCTGCACGAATGCATTTTGTTAAAAAATATTACTTAGCATTGTGTTTTTTCGATTTTTTTCACAGGAAAAATTAGATGCCCGAATGGTATTTGACAAGACTATTTCATGAGTAACAGTTCACAATTAAAATATAAATTGCAATTTTTGGTGACAACAGCTGTCAAGTTTTGCCGCGGGTAAACTCGAATAAACTGCTGACAGGTGCTGTCACACAGTTTTTTCACCTAGAAACCATTTGTAATTCAAAATTGCGCGTTTGTGATTGGTGGAAATTAAGACGAGGGAAATAGTCGTAAGTAATATCATAAGAGCATCTAATTTTTCCGAAATAAATCGAAAAAACACGTTGCTAAGTAATATTTTAACAAGAAGCATGGGTGCTGGAGGCAACAAAACGAAGACGAGGATTTTTGCACCTGCACGAATGCATTTTGTTAAAAAATATTTCTATATTACTGTGCTTTTTCGATTTTTTTCACAGGAAAAATTAGATGCCCGAATGGTATTTGACAAGACTATTTCATGAGTAACACTAATTCTGCAAACACATAGCTTACAAAACATACTACCTATTATATATATTATATTTATTATAATAGTATAATAGTATAATAATAGTTTTAGTATACTAAAACTATTATTATACTATTATACTATTATAATAAATGGGTGACGTTCACAATATCGAAATTCATTATATCGAATTTAAAATATCGAACACTTTTTATCGAAAATCAAAATATCGAAAATACAAAATGTCGAAAATCAAAATATCGAAAATTAAAATGTCGAAAATGATATTATCGAAAATTAAAATGTCGATTTGAAAATGTCGAATAATTAAAATTTCGAAAATTAAAATGTCGAAAATGATAATATCGAAAATTAAAATGTCGATTTGAAAATGTCGAATAATTAAAATTTCGAAAATTAAAATATCGATTTAAAAATATCGAAAATTAAAATGTATGATTAAAATCGAAGTGTATATGTACAGAGGCGCCTCTGTAGATAAAGTTACGGTTATGCACCGAATTATCTTGGCTCCCTGGCTCCTAGAGATGCGCGTTTTATAGAAATGTACTCAAACTCAACAACACAACCCAACCGACCCCGCCCCATTGGCCCCCCCCCCGCCCCATTGAGCAAAAAACCCAACTAAAATGGGCAAATTCATGTTACGATAAAAATAAAACACTTTTTAATTACATAAATTAGCCCATTTTAGTTGGGTTTTTTGCTCAATGGGGCGGGGGGGGGGGCAATGGGGCGGGGTCGGTTGGGTTGTGTTGTTGAGTTTGAGTACATTTCTATATCAGAGGCGCCTCTGTACATATACACTTCGGATTAAAATAATATGTCGATTAATTGAAATACAAAACAAAATATCAAATTCAAAATAAGAAAATATGGTTTAGTTTCACATTAATTGTCGATATTTTATTTTCGATAAATTGAAAATTCGATTAAATAAAATTTCGACATTTTGTATTTTCGACATTTTAATTTTCGACATTTTGTATTTTCGATATTTTGATTTTCGATAAAAAGTGTTCGATATTTTGAATTCGATAAAGTGAATTTCGATATTATGAACGTCGATATTTTATTTTCGATAAATTGAAAATTCGATTAAATAAAATTTCGATATTATCATTTTCGACATTTTAATTTTCGATATTTTGATTTTCGACATTTTGTATTTTCGATATTTTGATTTTCGATAAAAAGTGTTCGATATTTTGAATTCGATAAAGTGAATTTCGATATTATGAACGTCACCCATAATAAATATGTAGGTATTAATTTGAAAACTGAAAAATAGGTAATTTATTTAATCACAAAATACAATTAAATTATAATTTGCAATTGTGGTGACAACAGCTGTCATGTTTTGCCACGGGAACCTCGAAAACAGGTGCTGTCATACAGTTTTTCCACCTAGAAACTATTTGTAATTTAAAATTGCGCGTTTGATTGGTGGAAATTAAGACGAGGGAAATAGTCGTAGGTAATATCATAAGGGCATTTAATTTTTCCGAAAAGAATCGAAAAAACACGTTGCTAAGTGATATTTTAACAAAAAGCATGAGTGCTGGTGGCAACAAAAATCCGAGTCGAAGAGGAGGATTTTTGCACCTGCACGAATGCTTTTTGTTAAAAAATATTACTTAGCATTGTGTTTTTTCGATTTTTTTCACAGGAAAAATTAGATGCCCGAATGGTATTTGACAAGACTATTTCATGAGTAACAGTTAACAATTAAAATCTAAATTGCAATTTTTGGTGACAACAGCTGTCAAGTTTTGCCGCGGGTAAACTCGAATAAACTGCTGACAGGTGCTGTCACACAGTTTTTTCACCTAGAAACCATTTGTAATTCAAAATTGCGCCTTTGTGATTGGTGGAAATTAAGACGAGGGAAATAGTCAATAATAAATATTTCTGTCAATTATTTATTATATAAGTATTTAATTATAATTAACCTTATAAGGTCTTCAGCAGAAGTAGCATTTTTTAAATACTAAATATACTAAATCAAACTGGCATAAGCTACCAACTTAATAAAAAACACGAGTCCAAATAAAAAAAATGGACTCTACCATTTTTAGTGGATAAAACGTATCACTTATACTTGGAACTGTAAATTGAATTTTCAAAATATCTGCCACGTGGTAGAAACGGTTCTATTACATGGAAGTGACTAAAATGGGAAGCACTTTTTAGTGTCAGTGATGTTCCAACAACGTTCTTGGATTATATACAGACACGTTTATACCAAGTTGTGATTACGCTACTATAACGTGGAGGTATAGTTGCCAAAACTTAATTACGAAATACTGAATACTAAAATTATTATAATTTAAGAATACAACTTGCAAATAATAACTAGAATTAAAATAATCCTAAGACATTACTTTAACACGAATAAAATTTTACTGTCAAACATGGGTGTAATATAATAGCTCGAAATATAAGCACGCCCCGTTGAACTAGTGCTAGTAAAAAAAAAATTATTTTTTTTCTGGTCACCTGAAACCAATAATTATCTATTAACGTGTTAAATTTGGTGCGGTACTAAGCGGAATTATTTGTTTAAAACTACACATTTATTTTCATACAATGGCGACTATTTGTAAACATGTCTGCTTTTGAAGAATGGAACGTTAAATTGTTAATCCTATGCGAAACGTGGAAATCACTTAAGCATGTAGCAAGAACGTCACAATAATCACCCCAATTATATAATTAAGTTCTGCCACATTCAAGGTTTGGGAAAACCCACTTTACTACTACTACCACTTTAAAGTAATACTTAAGTGATGTGGTTTGGTTGCCGTTAATATTCATAATCCACTTTTAAGTTTTGGCAACTTTAAGGTGGTGTAAAAAGTGCTCATAAACACAGATACCAGACTGATACAACAAAAAGTTATAAAACTTACAACTATGCTTGTTATTTAGTATGAAGATATTTTAACTGTATTGTGGTAGATTTAGTTATTTTAACGTAATTGCCACTCATTTGAAGTTGCGTTTTTAGTTTTCTTTGGGGATAATTAAAATGTATAAATAAAAATAAAATATTATAAATGCCAGAGTCCATGGCGAGGCAGCAGGGTCTACTTTTACTTTTTGACCTTTGACTTTTGATTGACTCCCTATCATTGCCAATGTAAAATATTAATTCTCAAATAAGAACATCGTAATTATATCGATTTTAGCCAAAAATTAGTTAAGATGCATTTACATATATAAAAGTGTAATTTTTATCCATTAAGGTACTAAATAATTAAATTTAATATATGAGCGAAACGTTTTGTTCTTTAAAAATTATGACTGCCACAAAAATTATTATTTATAAACAATAATAAAAAACATTAGACCTTTTTCTCACAATAAATCACCCTTTTGCTTTCATTTCAAAATTCACATGCCACTTAAAATTTAAACTCAACATTTTCAAAAGTTAAAATAACAAGGGTAACTAGATTCAATCACGACCAACAGTAAAAATATGTTTCTTCTTCCTTAGAGTACCAATGAGTGGTTAAAAAAGTAATAACACTATTGACAAAAATTAAAAATTCCTTTCACTCTAGGTTTGTACAATGTACATAGCCAACCCTTTATTTGCCAAATTAAAATGGAAAACATTTATGCTAATAGAAACGTGTCGATGTCTGGTGGGATTATTCCCTTAAATTGCATTTAAAAATCGTATTAAAAATAAGTGACGGACACGTGCCATTGCATAAAAGAATATTTCGTTAGTATTATAAGTTATTATTTAGATTTTAAAACATTGCTGCGATACGTAAAAAAAATGGATGAACTTGGCACATTTTTTTACCTTTATAAAAACATTTCGGGGGGTTCAAAATATTTATTTGTAATATTTAAGAAATTGATTTTTTTGTACTTTCGTATTTTATTTTTTAAGGTTATTTTTAGGCGGATCCGGTACTGACACTAAAGCATCGTGTTTTTGTTTTTTTTTGGAGGTTTTCACATCGATTGTATTTGTTGAACAAACTTTGTTCTCGTACGAAAAAATCCGAAATCTTTTTGAAACTCATTTTTTTATTTTTAGTCACAGTTAAGTAAATAAACTCGTCGTGTTAAGGGCTAAAGGCCCTTTAGCTTACTTGAAACTATTTGGCCAGCTAATTATATTTTTACAATTTTTGATATGATCAATTAAGAGTATCTAAGTTGAACTCATTCCTTGAATTATTTAAATAATTATTTTTGATAAAAAAAAAATTTGTATGTTAATTTAAATAACTATTTAAGAACAAGCTATTTGATTCCATAAAGGAAAAGTGAAAAAAAGACCTTCATGGTAGTACTATGGGGGTTTTATCTGAAAGCGTAGTGGTCAAAACACCCTACTTTCGTCATCTTTTTTAATCTGCTTAATTATTTAGCTTACTGCTTGCACCTGAACCAAGACCAGTGAAAAAAGGCCAGTAACTTCATTTCAAAAATTAAGGGGTTCTGCAAACAGGGGACAGAAGATAGTCAGGATGCTGGAATTATTGCAGTGCAATGTCACTTTGTGACATGCAGATCTTCCGCAGGGAGGTTTTAGGTGCAGGATATCATATCGCAGAAGCACACCGAAAAAAATAATGTAGTTGAGTTAACATTTGACTAAATGTCATTTTTAAAAATGTTGTTTCAACAAAAAACCTATTGGATTAATCTATATTTTGGTGTTAAAGCAAAAGTCAGAGTTTGTCAAAGTTTATTTGTTCATTTGACAGTTTAAATATTAATTTAACATAAACTAATATTTTGAATTAAAATGTTTATCGTACTTTGATTTAATAGCTGGAATTTGTTGAATCAACTACTGAAATTTTTAGGATTACCTAAAAAAACTATTAAATTAACGTTTAGTTGCTCTTTAATCCAAAACTTTAAATTTGTTCATTTAACAAATTTAAAATGTTACTTTAAAATTTAAAATGTAAAATTTGCATTCATAAAATTGCCGAGAATGGCGCTTCGAACACTCACGCCACGTCATTAGACAATGACGTTTTCTTACATCTCGCCTTAGTTAGCTTACGATTAGGTGTATATAAGATGAGATATCTGTTTGTTTAAGGTGTGTTCCACAGTAGAACTTTTACTACACCATATTGCCCGACACTGTTAAGACCCTCAATACAGGGCGAAACAGTCTGTCGGTATTTGAAGTAGGTGGAACACATGATACAAAGATGTATCATGGGTGGAACACGCTCAAAACAAAAACTCTGGGCGAGGTGAAGGTTCAATTCTTTCTATTTATATATAATAATATATTATTTCCATATTGGATACCAACCTTTAAAGAATTTTACATTTTCAAAATGTTAATTTAACATTTTATTGGTGTTAAGTGAATATGCTAAAAAGGTTACCTGGACATTTCAAGAAATTTACCTTAACACCCTAAGAATGTTAAATTAACCAAATTAGCAGATTAGAACAAATATTCTTATTTTGTTCATTTGACTGTTATTTGTTGTTCAATTAAACAATACAATTTGACATTTTTAGATGGTTAAGTAAACGTGCAAAAACCATTGCTTGTATTTAAAGTGCATAAAGAGTTGAATTAATATTTTTTTTGTTGTTTCAACAGCTTATTTTTTTCAGTGCAGAACTGTCGGATTTGGAGTGAAGCAAACCCACCAGAGATTGAAGAGCGTCAACTGCATCTAGAAAATATAACTGTCCGCACTGAAAGAAATATATGTTTGTTTTAGCAAATGTATGTGGTTCATATATGGACTACCACATACATTGCTAAAACAAACATATATTATATTTAGTTTTAACATAATATGTTAAAACTAAATATAAAAATGGTTAAGGTAAATATATTTTATGTTTCATATATAGACTACCACATACATTGCTAAAACAAACATATATTTCTTTCAGTGCGGTGTGGATTTTGGTCTGGCGGTGTCATCGGTTCTTATTTCTTTGAAGATGAGAAAGCAGAGCGCTGACGGTCAACGGAGAAAGGTACCGAACGATAATACGGGATTTCTTTTGGCCTCGATTGGAGTATATGGATCTGTAAAACATTTTTTTCCAACATGATGTTGCCACTTGCCACACACCACGTGAAACCCAGGACTTGATAGCAGAAAAATTTCCTGGCGATATCAATTATTGGCCAGCAAGATCATGTGATCTTACTCCTTTGGATTTCTTTATATGGGGGTATGTGAAGAGTCTGTTGTATGCAAATAAGCCTCGAACTATTGAAGAACTCAGAAACAATATTCGACAACCCGATCTCTGCCAGAAAGTAATCCCAAATTGTGCTTCTTGAATGGACGCAACCTATCCAAGCCGCGTAGGCCATTTGCCAGATGTTTTTTTCCATACTTTATGTCATAATATGTTATTTAATCCAAAAGTAAAACAAAGTCGTTACCTACCTTTATATTGATTTTGCATACAATTTTACTTAACAAATAAAGGTTTTTGCAAAATGCAAACACAATTAATCTTGCCCAGTAATTTGCAACATAAATCAGTATAAATAATCTGAAAATAGTGTATTTATGATTGAAATATGGCCTGCAAAAATAATGAACACAATTCATCATTTTAATTTATGGGGTACAATTAATTCTACCTTTGTTTTAAATAAATAAAATGGTAGGTATTTATTTTGACATCGCTGGAAATTATAAACAAACCAAAATATAATAAAAAAATAAATTTATTTAAATTTTGAAACGACTACAATTAAAAAATGTCATAGTTTCTTATCTCACCCGAATTTCTGTTTACTTATTGTGTTTCGCCCCGTTTCACGCTACTGCCTTTCTTTAAGGAAAAGCCGATTGGGATTTCGATATTTAGGCTTTTAAATAACAATTGTTAACAGTAATTATTTCTTTATTTTTTAATATATTGTAAAACAACTTGTTAACCTTTAAGATTGTAAAAAGTATACTTTTTGATTTCAATTAATTAGTGTCTTCTTAAATTTCCTAGGAGCAATTAAAATTAAAGTCACGGAGACAGAGAAGTTAGAAAATTAGTTGCGGCTGGCGAACGTAAAGAGACCATTCCGCTCCGGTTGGGGCGTCCATTTCAGGTGGTAGAGCTCCTAAACAAATCCGGGTAATCCGGGCCAGCAATTTACTTCAGCCGGGGCTTTGTCCGGCGTAGCTTAAGCACTGAGTTTTATTATCTTGTGCCGAGCCGTAGACTGGACCAGTCCAGGCACAAACTTGCCACCGGCTCCTCTATGCTCTACCTCTGCGGGCTACTAAACCTGTCCGCTAACTTTATTATAGAATCTAGTCTTTGAAATATCTCGGCATCCTCCATGCCAATATTCATGTCTACTGGACAATGTCCACCAGATTCTTTTATACTCAAAAATTAATTGCTAAAAGCTAAAATTAGTGGAATAATTTAACGACTGAGCAAGATTAAACATGAATCAAGATGTACAGACAGTTAAAGTTAGATACAGTTAAAACCTTCACGTAATGTTGCAACATTATTTGAGGTGCGTTCACTTTTAAGAAAAAAATCAGGGACCAGGGGTATGGCTGTTTATTTGTATTTGTGTTTGTCGCTGCATAATCCTGTAATTAGGCACATTAAAATAATTATTATAAATAAAATAATATATTAAAAATTTAAATTGATACAAACTTTGAAACTAAATCTAAATTTCTGGAAAATGAACAGTACCTAAAACAACAAGTTTTATAGGGCTATAATAGCAGCTCTATGCATTTTGTAGCATTTAAAGCTCCTAATTTAAGTCACACTTTGGTACTTACATGACATGACAACTTTGAAACTAAATCTAAATTTCTGGAAAATGAACGGTACCTAAAACAACAAGTTTTATAGGGCTATAATAGCAGCTCTATGCATTTTGTAGCATTTAAAGCTCCTAATTTAAGTCACACTTTGGTACTTACATGACATGTTATTTAATAACTTATTAATAATAAGGTTTTATAAGTAGAGTAGGCTACCTTGGGAAGTGCCTAAGCACATTTTTTGCGATCGGATAATAACCCAATTTATTTAATTGAATTTCTTTGTTACCACCTAAGTACTAATGCTAGTTTAAATTAAATTCAACCTCTTTAAACCAAAGATGTGTATATTTTACCTTTTGGTTTTTTTATCTTTACCTGTCTTTTTGGTACTATAGTAGTATAGTATAATACAATAATAAATAACTATTTGACTTTTAAATTTAATTTCCCAGCTTTTATTGGCTTGCAAGATAACAAGTTCAATGAGTTTGTAACAAGAGACGGCATCAAAGCTGCGAAAGTTCAATATGCGAACAAATGATAGATTAGAACAAAATAGTAACAGACAAGCACGCTCACTATGATCCGTCTAATTCAATGAGCGGCGTCGGGCGTAAAACAAATAAAAGGGACCGCGATACACGTGTCTCAGTGTACTACACGCGTGCATGTACAAAGCCCCGTCGGGTATATGGACCTTTGGCGTTGTCATTTAAATATTTCAATAATATTTGTCTTTTGGGTTTGGAGAAGAATTTTTTGATTCGATTAGAACTTGATGAGAAGATTATACATATTTAAGGGAGACACGTGTAAATTTTAAAGAGTTTTAACATTTTTATATCAACAATTTTTAGCTCTTACAAATAGGCCAGTAAAAGCGTACCCACACTGTTATAAAAATAAAATTTGTCAACATGAGTTTGTAGTTTGTTAATTTGATTTTGTAAAATTTTAACACAAGCATTTTGTTAATTTCAAAGGTTACAAATTATTTTGCTAATGTTTAACAAACTATTTCGTTAAAACACTACACGTAATTTCAGGGAGTCAATTAAAGCATTTCCCACTGTCATTATGCATACACAAATTCTGACTTCAGCTTCTGTAACTTATGTTTCTGCTTACTTTATTCTAATTCGTGTGATTAACAATTGTTTTCGGATTCGGATTTGTTATACCTATTTAAGGAGCGTGCGAAGTGCGAAGAATCCGAAAAAAGATGCCATCACTGGTTTTCAAAATTAAATTTTGGTATACAGTAAAGTGGGTTAAAGTTACGAAATACATTAAGTGTTGTAATAGTACCTACTGATAATTATATTGTACCAAATTTCTTTATAATTTGATGATTTCAGAATGGTGTGGTATTTAATTGTGTTATTTTTGTGTTAGAAGTTATGTGTTAATTTTTTTGTTTAGGACATTTATTAATAAAGTAACATTTCTTATTCAAATTCTTTTCATTTAAGTTTCCAATTTCCAACAAATACTTTTCTTACTGGGTCTACAAAAAGGTTTGTTGAATTATTGATATAGGATTTTGTTATTAAATCTACAAAATTTTGTTATACCAACTAACTACTTATTCAATTAGTTAACATATTAGAGTTGGTTGTAAACTTGACGTAAAGTTATGTGGACTTTAATTAACCTATAGTCCAGTCATCTATAATGCCTATAGGCATTTCACCTCGGAATCTAACGGAATAAGCTAAATTTTTGTACAAACCTTTATTTTAGCATTGCGAATGTTGTCTCAAGGTCAAAGGTCGCAAAAATCAATTTTTTGAGAATATCATCTTTTCTCTGCCTCATATCGTATTTGCATTTATTATACAAGTTATAGAGAATAAAATTCTCTACAAATTTTGTTTAAAACATTTTTTTATACGTCTAATTGTTTTGAGATAGAGGGCGCAGAGTGTGGAGCGTTCAGCCATACGTACCTTTAGCGCAAGGTAAATCATGAATCCCAATCTATTATACCGTTTTTTAATTAATTATTTATTAAATATTACTTAAATAACAATTTAATACCTTATATTTATTTTTATATATTTTTTTAAAATCAAATAGTCCTTAAATATTACTTACTTTTGACATTCAAATAATTAAATAATGAAGTGAATCATTCTAAATATATTCTAATGATATTCTAATTAATGATAAATGCATTTTAAGAAGAAAAGTCATTAAATAAATTTGCCTTGAATATGTTATCTCTGGTCATCTCTTGGATCCAGATATTGCTTTTAAAAGACCTGGAAATACTATAGTGGCCTTTTTATTTAAAGCAAGTTAACACAATTGTGTCCCTATAGGTATAGGTCTAGGGTTGTAATATTTTAAAGGTTAACATGACTGATTTGTGTTTTCTTTGTAATAAGTTACTTTCTGAAGGTGATTCTTTTTGTGCGCGATATAAAGACTTTAAAAGAAGTAATTATTGAGAGAAATGATTGGCACATAAACTACTTTGACTTCTGTGAACGTTCATATTGAGTGTCGAAAATTGTACGCTAGTAAAATTGCAGCAGCTAAACGACGCCTTGAAGAGACTGGACCTTCAACGTCATCAACTGTACCTCGTAAAAAAGGGAATGATGTGTTTGATTTTAAAATATTGTGCTTATTTTGTGGTGAAGTCGCAGTTGTAACAACAGAGGCAAAAAAATCTGCGAAGTACAAACGCGTTATAAGTAAGTTTTTGAAGATATGACAATTAATGTCAATGATAACGAGGAGAGTGATGATAAGAATGAGTCTGAAATTGCTGGCCAACCTGAAGAAGATGAATATTAATAATAATAATATTGATATAAATAAAAACATTTTTTCCTACTCTGATCCAATTATACTTCATTAAAATGAAATTAAAATATAAGATATATATTAAGATAAAATATATTTGATTTAAAAGAAATATAAATATAAGTATAACGTATTAAATTTTTATTTTAGTAATATTTAATATATAATTAATTAAAAAAAACGGTATAATAGATTGGGATTCACAATTTACCTTGCGCTAAAGGTACGTATAAAAAAATGTTTTAAACAAAATTTGTAGAAAATTTTATTCTCTACAACTTTTATAATAAATGCAAATACGATAGGAGTCAGAGAAAACGAGATATTCTCAAAAAACTTATTTTTGCGACCTTTTACCTTGAAAATCTAAGGCCGCTCACACGTTGGCATATGTGACTTTTGACACAACATTTGTAATGCTAAAATAAAGGTTTTCAAAAAATTCAGCTTATTCCGTTAGATTCCGAGGTTGATCCCTTTTTTTGACTAAGATGACTGTACTAATAGAATCTGGTTAATATTTGGTATTAAATTTTTATTTTAGTAATATTTAATATATAATTAATTAAAAAAACGGTATAATAGATTGGGATTCACAATTTACCTTGCGCTAAAGGTACGTATAAAAAAATGTTTTAAACAAAATTTGTAGAAAATTTTATTCTCTACAACTTTTATAATAAATGCAAATACGATAGGAGTCAGAGAAAACGAGATATTCTCAAAAAACTTATTTTTTCGACCTTTTACCTTGAAAATCTAAGGCCGCTCACACGTTGGCATATGTGACTTTTGACACAACATTTGTAATGCTAAAATAAAGGTTTTCAAAAAATTCAGCTTATTCCGTTAGATTCCGAGGTTGATCCCTTTTTTTGACTAAGATGACTGTACTAATAGAATCTGGTTAATATTTGGTTAAAATTAACAAATATTTTTTTAGTGTGTATGTTATACCATTGAGTAAATGGTTATACTTTATACCGGTCAAAATTTTTTTAATAGAAAGAGCTTTAATTGAATGATATAATATATTATATTCTGGTATTCAAATAAATCCGAACAATCCCCGGGCTGTCAAGGTCCGACATCTTGAAAAAAATTCAAACTTTTTGTTTTAATAACTTATCGCCGACAACAGACTCTTAAAACACTGTTAATTTTAAGAGCTACATTTTGTACATAACTTATTTTGCGTACCGATGGTTGTTCCCAACTACAAAGTAGCAGTAAGACTGTATCGAATTCGAACGTCTTAAGACGTTGTTACATAGTTTTTTCGAATTTGCTTACTTTATAGTTAAAAATACTATGTTCTATATTTTTGTGGTCATAAGCACCCAATTTTCACTCTCACCCAATACTTCATAGTTTCCTGACATATAGGTAGGTACGTAGTTTGCAAGGTTTGTATTGACAGCTGAAATACCGCAAAGTTCCTGGAACTTTACAGTTTCAATCCGTATTAGGTTCAACTACATATTGCCCCCAGTATATTGATACATGGTCGAATTAATTATTATTATTTTGGCATCGTCGCAAGTACCTAGAATATTTCTTCCAAAGTAATTGCACCTCGTTTAGAGTATTATTTGGTGATGACTACGTTGTTGCGACTCCTCATTTTGAACACCACTGTCTCATTTACTATAAAGTTCAAATAACTGATAGAATTCACTTAAGAGTTATTATTACCATATAGTTACATATGGTCAACGGGATACAATAAGCGTTCTCCTTATTGCACTGAAAAAATGTATCCTTAGCCGTTACCGAAAAATTGTTAAATAAGTATAGATTGTTACGTTTGAAATAGGTGACAGCAAATGTTTGTGGTATTTATTATCACAACAAAAATGTTTTTAAGTCTTAGTAATGTTAAATGAGATGTCGTGTTACATATTAACCATTAATAGCTTCTTAAGCAGTACTACAACGTTGTGGTATCAAATAGAATTACCGAATTCTGATAGTAACTACTGCATTATAGTAAGTCTGAACATTCTTTAGTCGTTTGAAATATGCTTTAAGTGAGATATATTTAATAACAACGAAATGCTATTAAAAAAAAATAATATTTATTGTTTATTAACTTATCAGGGTAATATTTAGTACTTGTATAACCAGTATGTACTAATGTTACGGTATTTAACCAATAATTTTCATATTTGGTAAGCAGTACTACTTCCAAACGTAAAGTTAGCAAATTCTGTCAAAAAATAGAGGGACATTTTGTGTAAATTAACCTTAATTACAAAAATGATACAATCAACAATAATTAAGTAACGTCAAATTTTCAATTTGCATTGTATCATTGTGTTAATTTTGTAATTAAGATAAATTCATACAAAATGTCCCCCTATTTTTGGACAAAATCTGGTCACTTCATCCAAACGGAATAAATACTGAATTAAAAGGTTATCGATTATAGATTTTTTGGTGTTATGTAAAAGTATGCAGTAAAGGTTATAGGATAAAAGAGAACATGTTTTTCAACAAATTTTTATTAAAAAAATATATATAAAATTCTTAGAATAAAATACCTAAATGATATCTTCTCCTTAACTTTTATGATAAACATAAAAACCTAAACCAACAATAATACAATATATATACTAAATATAAGAAGGTGTAACAATAAAACATTTAATAAAAATATAATAAATAATTTACTTATTTGTTAAATTTTACTTAATATTAAACAAGTGTTTGTCATTCCCAAAAGGGTTAGCTATAAGTTTTCAAACTCATAGCCCCACTGTATAGATATTACCACAGAACACTTGTTCTGTGGATATTACTAATATATTAAAAAATAACGTCAAAACTCTTCAAAACAAATATTGAACATTGAATCTTATTACGGAAAAGCATAGAAAAGAATAGTTTTTCTATGGTAAAGGGCAAAAATGTTTATCCCGTCACCACGCAAAGGCTACAAGCGCATATAAACCTAAAGGTGATACTGATCAAAGTTTGATCATCAAACTATTAAATATAATGAAGTAAGTACCCCTTTACAAGCAAAAGCAAAAAGCGTAATATTACAATGAAGTAAATTAAAGTTATGTAAGGTATATATTCTTAATAATACATAAATAATTAAGTATTTACTTACCCTTAAAAATACAAATTAAATTTTGTTACTTCCAATTTATTAGTAAATCGTCCAATGAGGCATCTTTATGCAAGTCTACTAACAACAATGGCGATTGTGCGAGATGAACAGTATAGATAATCTTTGTTTTAGTATTACCAACTTCAAAATTTCTAAGATATAATAGAACGTTGTAGTAATACTTACCACAAATTTTTAGTGCCGATAAAAGAATTCATATTCGGAAGAGTTACTTGTTACTTGATTTACTTATAATATCTGTCTGAGATGTTTATAAATTAACGATGTGGTATTAGTTTGGCAGCATTTTGTAATACTTTTAAATAGGATCTGTTTTAGTTAAGCCCACTATAACAACTGTTACATATTTGACATTTTTCCTGTTGTTATATATTAAGGGTTTTAGGTCGCCATTAATACTAAAGCATGTATTATTTCATACTAATTTAGGCTACATTTTTGTTGCAGTATTACTAGATAAATGCTTAGTTTTTCTTTATGCATCGTAAATGTATATTAAACATTTTGCCTTTTTATTTTCTACTGAACCTATACTACAATTACGTAGTAGTAAAAATTTTTAAATAAATTTTTTCAGTGTGCCATTCTGGGTTTGTATATTTTTGTGATGTGTAATTGTGGACCAGTAAAGCAGTATAATGTGTGCATATATGCACATTATGCATATCGTCGTTTATCTGACAAAGAGGCGTAACTCAAAAAAATTCGTTTTTGAGTTATACCAGAATGATCACCAAAATCGACTTTATAGTCTCACAAACTGGCGTAGCTCTATAATAAATAGGTACAAATAAAGTTTTAGCATAAAGCAGTTTCGGCGTAACTAATATTTTTGCATTTTATGTGCCGTACAAACTGGCGTAATTCAATTGACACCGTTTTGTTTAAAAATGAGATACGCCTCTTTGTCAGATAAACGACGATATATTAGTAAATATTTTTTTGAAAAATGACTGCGATAAAACCCAAAGAGGCGTATATAAACTGAACTGTACATCATTTTACAGAAAATTGAAAGTTATGAAGGACTCACATCGGCATAAATGTTATTAATGCGAGAGTAACCACTGACTTATTTTGAAACAACCGATATAACCTAACTTTATAAGTTCTTATAGAAATATTATCAGGCACTTATCTCAGAAGCTACTTTAAAGGGATAAATTTTCATGATCTAAACAGGGTGTTTTGTTTTCACAGCGGTGAAATATATCAACTTTCGTATTTTTAATATCTATTATTTTTGGATTCTTCATAACCTTTTTAAGAATATTTTCATTGTTCTTAACATTCTATGGATTTTAACCTCGAACTGTGCGTAATTTTGCCTATGTAGGGGAAGAAACATGAAAAAACGAGCAGTTTTTTTATGAGACACGGCCACAATGAATGTTCAGTTGAACATTAAATGTGTCCTTATATGATAGAAAATCGACCTATTAACCTATCCTGGCCATGACATGACGCTCTTTGACAGTAATAAACGCATTTTTTCGGCTATTAGTGATGTACGATCTTTCGACGAGGAAATATGGTACCACTTTAATTTAAATAATCTTAATTTGGGGGGACAGGAGGCTGGGGGGCACACTTAAAAACTAACTTTTTTTCGCATACTTCAATTTAAATTCTGCTTGCGCAGAACTTGTCTATATAATGTCATACAACTCATATAAATTTGATGTGGGTCCCATGTCTAATAACTGAGATATGGGTGTGCCCAAAATCCACCAGCCGCCCCTACTATATATTATATGATATACCATAAGTTGTAATAATGTGATTTGCACCAGCAGAATATACTTCATAGTTTTTTACTGTATCAGACTGGTTACCAGACTCTGGTATCCAGGGACGGATGACTACAAAATTAATAAAAATACCAATAACATTAACATTAAAATTAAGATTAATTTAACATAAATGCTTCCATTGTATTACATTCGTCTTAACTTTTTAATGTTAATCGATTAATCTTAATGTTAATGTTAATATTAACTTAATGTTAATTTGTGCTGTATAATTCCACCATTAGTTGTTTAAAATTAATACTAAGTTTTATTTTACCTGTCCAATTTCAAAATATCATTATTATTGTAAGTAAGCAAGAAAGGGTGTATAAAAAAGTAAAAAAAAGGTAAGGAAAAACCTTAAAAAAGTTTAAATTAACTGGTAAAATACATAAAAATATAATTTTAATTTTGACAGATTGTAGGTTATATTTTTTTCCACATATTTCTATAACAATTTAAACTTCCCGCGGTAAGATAGCGGCCGGACCGGGCCGTTATCAAACTTTTATTTCGGGGAATTTAAATTATCCGCGACAAGATTGCGGCCAGTGTTTGATGACTTAGGCGCTTCCAACTGCACCGATTTTGGTTTAAGTTTTTAAGCTAAAGAACAGACCTTGTTGTGTAGGTTGTGACTTTAGCATCGCCATGGTAGCGGGAGGGAATGGAACATTTCTTACCTGATTAGCGGGAGGAAATGAAAATATATCCAGGGGTAGAAAGAAGATTGTTCACAGCAGGAGAAATGAATGTCAATAATTATTAACAATTGCGAATGCGCATTATTAACACTCGATAAAAAACATTTATTTTTATTTAAAAATGATTCAATAATAACAATAGAAAAATTCATTATAAGAAATTTACAAAGAAAAAAACGAAAAATAGGAGCTAGCCTATTATATAAATCCAGACCTGCAGGTAGGAGTACTTAATATAAAATTAGGTATGTAATATAATGTACGGTGTATAATATAATATAATACGGTATGTAATATAATTAGATCAGATTAAATGATCCCGTGGCTTTGGTTAACAATGTCGGTATATAATTATAAATTAAATACAATTATTAACAATGTTATAAACATACATTATTATAAAGGTTAATAATTATTTGGATTTTATCTTGTATTTTAGAATATAAAAATAACTAACAAAATTTATTTACCACTATATTCTTTAAAAAATATTTTTTTCCAAAATATTACAACAAAGAAATGTTTTTTAGATTTATTAATATTTACAAACTTTTTTTGGTACACATTGTTATTTGTGATTCATTTAACATACATAAAGTAAGTATATTCTTCCACCTCATCAATTGTTTTAAAATACATTTTTAGGAACAAAAATCTTTAAAAATATATAAATTTGAAACATGCGACGGCTATAATAATGCTCCTTTAGTTTTGAAAGATATACATTTAAAGACTATAAAACGTACTTCTCATTTAAATTTCAAATTTCTTGTTCAGAGAAATATGGGAATGGAAATTAAGGTAGGTACCTAACAATAGAAAAAATTGGTGCAATAAGAGACCAAATTCTCATTAGAAAATTATTGAGTAAACAGGTTTTAAGTTTTCATTTAATTTATAAAATTAGTTCATTCGTTCATGTGATTAGTTTTAATAAACCACTAGAATTGCATTAAGGTGGGTACTGACTTGCAACAAAACACTCCAAACGAACCAAACGCGCCGCGCGAGCTTCGCCGAATGCAACAAACATTTTTGTGGAAGTTCGTGCTGTTCGTGACCATTTGATGTGTTTGTCGTGTTCCCGCTAATAAAGGTGTGTTCGTCAGGATGAATGCAGATGTTATAATAATAGCGGCTGGTGCTTTTTCTATTATAAGTGTTTTAATTAGCAATAAGAGAAAAAAAGAGTGGTCAAGGCGTCTTTTTGCGTCGTAGAAATTTTAAACTACTTAGAATCACATTAATTTAAAAAATTTTACAAGAATGTCTGCAGAATATTTTGAGAACCTGATACGTCTTGTGGGTTCTAAAATAGCAAAGAAACACCATGGTGCACTTCGAAAGGCAATACTTATTCAAAATCGCTTAGCTATAATAATAATAGTAATAAATACTCTACGCTTTTTAACAAGGAGACCCTTATACTAGTTTACAATATTTATTTAAAATTTCGAAACAACGAATCAGTTTTATAATTATAGACACCTGATATACATTTATTCAAAGACTTAAGAATCAAAGAGGTAGGTACACAAATATAATTTTTAAATTTTCGCAAATCAGTTACAGCCCATTTTTGAACATAATAAAGGATGCTTTTCATATTTATCTATTATATATCTTCCCTGCTTCATTCCCTTGATGCACGGCGCCTTGAAGAGAGCGGTCGCTTTGTTAAGGTCTCCCTTAACGCGCTCGTACTTCCATAGTTCCATCACCGCTAAAGTTACTCAAAAAACCAAAAAAACAAAATTAATAACGATTCTACACGTGATATACTAGATCAAAGTGCAAAATCAGTGCAAATTGCGTATGGTACCTACTCCTGGATTAGGTTTTCAAGTGTTTTACCTGGATAAAAGTTGTGAGTGAGACGATCAGTTTAATCTCCTGGACTACCACACGTACTAAAGTGGGAGGACGGGGTTAAGGAACAATTACATCACATCTACCTGGCAATTCACCCGAAGTACAAGTCTACATAAATAAGATAAGTAAAAATTACCAAAATTGCATGACCATATAATTCCAAATAATAATACTAATTTAATACAAAATCCGCAATCTTTAACTAATAATTAGTCAAAAACAATTCAAATAAAGATCAACCAGACAAAAAACTATAAACACAAGGGCACACATAAGAAGCCATTAATCACTCAAGTACTGATAAACACTAAGCAAACGAAACCCATCCTAAAGAAATAAACTTCTGTAGATTACTAAGACATTAAGGGGACCATAATTGTGCTGACTCCTCAAACGTTCTAAGCGAATACACAATCGTACCGCAAGGTGGGGTGCAAACATAGAAAAGATAATACTAAGAATAGTATTTTTTATATGGGAGCAACGCTATAGATGATCAACAAGCTGGGAATATGACCCGGACAGAGAGGACACAAACGAACAGGAAGTACTTCAAAACTAGCAAGGATATATCCTACCAGCATATTAACCAATCAAGTCCCCATTCATTAACCCCAAATGTATGGGGTTATTATTAAAACCCAGGTTGAGGGGGAGTCCGGATTGTACTTAGTTTTGGGTCAGTTCAAGGCCCCCAAAAACCATATTGACCCTCCTTGTCCTACATTGAAAAAAATGTATGTAATTTTATTGTAAAACTATCTGGTTTTTCTAGGTATTTTTATCATGAAATACATGTAAAAATAAAATTACAAGGAATTTCTGTTATTTTTACAAAAACTTAACATTTTTACTATATGATTGTAAAAATATTTATTAGTTTTACTTTTTGTGTGTGAAATTACATTGTTTTTGTATTATTTTAATCCTTTTCCAATTTTACAAGTTTATTGTAAAAAAAATAACCAATGAAATAAAGCAAAATACTCACGTGGCAGAAACATACAATATTTTTGTAATTTTACAAACTAATTGTAAAGTTCGACCAATCAAATAAGATAAATATATCACGTGACGCTCCCGACAACTTTGCAATGCAAAGTTTGCATGCATCGAATCAATGTCTTTTTGGTTAGAACGTGTCCCTTCTTAAAGCGTGTGCCGTTTTGTTCCTTTTTATTGTGGTAAGTATAAATTACAAATGTAATATATTTGTCAGTTAACATTTAAAGCAATTATTCGATATAATAATCATTTAAAATATCATATATTTAATTATAAATCGCATTTTAAAGGTTTGAGAAAAGATTGTTTAAGGGAATTTTTAACTTATAAAAAATATATGTACACATTAAACAATCACATTGCAGTGATGTTGAATATTCTTAAAGCGTTAAATGCTTTTTAGCAATAATTTTTTAAATAAATGTAGTTAAGTTTAAATTAAATAAAAAAACTTATCATAGAATATAGGTGCTCACCTATCTAAATAAATATTCTATTTTAGATTTCATACAAGAATCTGATGAGTTAAAATGTCACAGACTCGTTGTATTGTAAAGATAGGTAAGTCACGGTGCTGTTCTGTTCTTGTTAATTAGGTCATAACTAAAATTTTAAGAGCAAAATAAAAAAAATTTGACGGTTTGAATTGTTTTAATTGGCTGTTTATTAAAAATATTATGCACTCTTTCAATTATCCAATTAAAGCGATTTAATTTAAATATTTATTATTTGCATAACTAAAAAAAGGTTTTTACAATTTTTTTTATATATTTTACTGTTTTGTTGCAATAAACGTTCAAACTTTTAATCTAACCTTTGACGTATACATTTATGTTCCCTTAATTAATATATCCTTAAAGGTTGCCATGAAACTTAGATCTATTAAAAATTTATTTGATGTTTGAATTGTCATTTTCAGTATACGTATTCTATAATTTTTGTTTAGTTTTTTAAAGTGTTTTTTATAAACAAAAATGAAAAATTGTAGTAAAAGTTACGAAGAAATTCATGAAATTTAACTAAGGACCGGTTTATTCATCTTTAGTAAAGTTTATCGGGCCGATAACTTTCATGTCTTGGCAATATCTAGTATCCAAAGAAATTATTCGTCAAATAAACCAAAAATGAATAAATCGGCCCTAAATAAAATGTTGCACCCTTAGAATTATTGTTTAATAAATGTATACCACATTTAACCATAAATTAAAACTTTAAACGTGTATTACAACAAAACAGTAAAAGATATAAAAAATGTATAGACCTTTTTTTAGGAAATTAACTAATCTTTAATCTGATTTAAAAAGTTATGATAATATTTAAATAAAATCGGAGAATTGAAAGTGTGCATACATATTTTTAATAAACATCCAATTAAAACAAAATTAACTGTAAATTTTTTTTTATTTTGCTCTTAAAATTTTAGTTATGACCTAATTAACAAGAATATAAAAAAAATTAGGTTTCACAGAAAGTCCAAAAATCACCTCTCAGAACAGCACCGTGGTAAGTGTAAATATATTTACATTTTTTTTTATAAAACTTCTTTACATATTTTTCTGTTCCAGCTAAAGAACTTTATATTTATATTGAAAAAAAAAGATTACTTCAATGTGCAAGTTTTTTTAAGCTTTTCAGTTTCATGTTTGGACTATATTTTAAAATACCCAACTGAAGGTTCTTGTGTTTTGAAATTTATCAAAAGATATTACTTAAAATTACATCCTGACAAGTGGAAAATGAAAAAAAAATAAAACATAAAAAGGTATTAACTTAAATGAATAATTTAAAAAAAAATTGAAATGGTAAATTTATTAAATAGTGAATTTTGTTTAAGGGACAAAAGTTTGTTTTACTTTTTACGAGTTTTTCTTTTGATGAGCTCTTTTAAAATTTACCATTTTTAAATTTTTTGATACGTTGCCATTTTATTTAAACAATTATTTTATTTTACTTTAGAAGTATGTATTTTTTAATGTATTTTAATATAAATAATAATAAAGAACACAAGAAAAATTATTCTCGTTTAAGTTACCGCACCAATCAAAATTCTAACTTTCTTGGCCTAATTTTTATTTAACAAAAATATCAATTTTTTAAATATATTTTTAAATTATAATTTATTTTCAGTATTACAAAAACTAGACAAAAACAGGTTTTGAACGTTTTTTCTTAAGACAATATTATTTATTATTTCTTTCTATTTGTTATTTAATATATGTATATATTTTGTTTTATTTTTTTTATATATTAGAATAAAAAAATCGGATAATAGTTTTTAATTTAGTTTATTTAATTAGCAAATGCAACTAATTTAATTTGCAAAACATATTTTTCATTATTTAAATGTTATTGGTAAGAGTGAGGGTTTTTTCTTCTATTATTTTTGCCTATTGTGTGATTAAAAAATAAAACAATAGGCTAATTAGTTGGGTATATAAAAATTATGTAATATTTCCCTTGAAATTGTGTTAATTTTGGTCTGTGCTTAATTTTTATTATTGTGGTAGATACTAAAATAAAAATAATAAATAATAAAAGCAGACCAAAATTAAGAAGAGTTGTAAAAAGTTTTAAATTAACAATTAATTAGCATATTGCTTTATTTTCAATCATACAATAGGCGAAAAAACCCTTAATTCCATATTTGTAATTTTACAATTTGTGATTTACATCAAATTTGTAAATTTTTTAAATATATTTTATATTTTTATTTTAGATATATCTACTATTTTATTGTAATATTACAATTTTTAATTTTACAACAAAATTGTAAAAAACATTATTGTAATTTTACAATTTTGAATTTTTCAACAATATTGTAATAATTTTAAATTACAAACTTGATGTAATTTTACAAGGAAAATAATGGGTATAAAATAACCCATTATTTTCTATGTAATTTTACAACAAATTTTTTTCAGTGTACACTCCACTAGCCTAAATCTGGAGTATGGTCCGACCCGGCGACAAAAATCCGGGAGTGGCCTTAACCATCCACGATCTCCTAGGGAAGATTTACCTGCCGGGGTGAAAATTCGGATCCACCAAATACCGAAAGGGGATAAAATAACCCTGGCAGCATTGCCGATGGGGCCTGCCATACGTCCTAATACTCAATACTCATACTCATATCTTCCCTGCTTCATTCCATCTTTGCACTTTCGTATACGAAATATAATAATTTTATAAAAAGGTATTATTATTATATAACAATCAGAAAAAATAAAGAATTAAAACCATCCGATTTACCGATAATCATCCGAAAAAGTTTGGCGCGTTCCGTTATGTTCGGCGCAATTTGTTGGTTCGTTCGGAGTAATTTGTTGCAAATCAGTACGCACCTTTATTATATATATACAATGTTTACTCAACGTTTTTCCAATTCAATTTGAGGTCGTCCTTTAAAAACGTGAGGGGATTAGAAATACTTTACGATTGATCACTATAGGGGAAGGGGATCTTGTGACAATCACGTGTATCTATATTTTTATACGCCCCCGTCAAATAGTTTTTTATTCTTAAAGTATATTTAAGATATTTTTCTATACAAAATACAAATGATATTGGTAGAAGCCTAAAAACTAACAACGTATTACCAAAGGGAAGGGGAAAAAGTGGCCTAAAACCTCAAGTGATAAAAGAACAACCCTTTAACTCATTTATTGGCTCAACTTTTTTAATGAACAATTTTCTATTAAACGGTTATTGTCTTAAAATTTAATCAGTCAATCCCATTCTAAATATAATATAAATTTTTATTTTTTAGTTAGAATGTGAAGTTTCTAGATGTAAATCAAAAGAAAACTTAAATTCTTGTGAAGACTATCCACCTTTACGTATAAAAAATATTTGTCCAATACTACAAAATAAATTTACTCCCATTTATTCATTTACCTCACTGATAAAACCAACTTTTAGTTGTCCATTGAAAAAGGTAATTTTAAAGAATCTTTTTAAAATTTATTATAACCTATTAAGTTGTGGCCAACTAATTGGAAATTTTCTTCCCCAACAGGATCATTCATACATTCAAAAATTTATCCTATTAGTTGGTCATTAACATTAACATTAACATTAGTAATTGTTAAAAAGGACCGAGAAAATATAATTAATTTAAATTAATGGTTTTTGTTAACTTTTAGGGAACTTACTTAATGAAAAATGCCAACTTTGATGGAGATGCACTAAATAGCTTTCCATATGGAGATTATTATTGGAAAACGCGTGCAAAACTTATTGATACGAATACTAAGGAGATTATTTTTTGTACGGAAGCGGAAACTCAAATGAATTAATTGATAATAATTATAAAAATATATAATAATATTTAATTTTTAACCAAGCATTTCGAATTAAACTATAAAAAATGCAAGTAAAATTAAACTAATGCACTGTTTAAAGTTTAAAATTAACACTATTTTGCATCCTAGGACCTAGGTACCTATAGGTACGGGTCAATTTAGGACCCAGTTAAATATGGGCAACTGTACCCTTTATATATAAACTACGCACCACTCAATGTGTCGCGAACAAAAAGTTCGTTCTTTTTAAAAACGACATAACTTTTTTGTTTCTTGAACTATTTTATTTTGGTCTGTGTTGTCTGCTAGCCTCATCCTCTGGAAATTCATGCTATCAAGTATTCCTACAGGGTATTCCTACAGGGTGATATGTTAAACGGTAAAAAAATTTCAATAACTTCATCCAAGCCCCGTTTGTAAAAAAATAATTTTTTTCTCGTTATTACTTTGAAATAATGAAGTATTATATCTTACCTTGTAGCGGTTTTCAAATTTTTCGAATTGGAATCTTAGCAACAAAAATATGATTTTTTTTTCAAAAGAGTACATTTAAGGCTTTTTTGTAGGCAATACACTAAGTCTTTTTAGGAACAAGAAGATAAGATGATGAGAGAATGTTTCTTAACCCTTTATAGGGTATTGGGACGTTATTGTCCCACCCTGCTCCGACAGAAGTCCTTTGGACGAGATGTGTCCCACCTGTTTTAGCAGATGCGTAGGACACTGTAGAGCAGATACCGACCGCTGAATTGCCTTAGTGTGACCGCAGTTTGATAGAGGGTGATAAAAAGTGCCAATGTGGGACGTATTTGTCCCTGTGTCCACAGGGAAGATGTTTTTTTAAATTATCACATTTCAAATTAAAAAACGGTTTGTTTATTCTCACCTTAAAAGTGCTTTACATTGTGCAGGTGTGTAGTGTTGTAAATTAAGGTAAGTTTAATGGATTTTTAATATTTAATATTGGCTACTTACTCGTACTTCTTATATTTCGGCCTTAGAAACATACAATGGCTCCAGTAACGATTTTTTATATAAAGTTTAGAAAAAAATTGCCATTAGTTTTAAATGATTAGCTGGAATACATCAACTTATCCTATTTCTACAAGGTTTTCTGTAATAATATCTACAAGTTTCAAAGTAATGCCTATTTCGGCTTGGAAGATATTTGACAAAATATAAAAAATATGCGTAATAAGTACACACACATTTTTAGAAGAGGTATTTATGGATAGTTTTATTTGTATTTTATACGTTTTCTTATTTGTTTTTCATGTATAAAATAAATTTTATTTTAATTTATTTGTGTTATTATGCATTTTCTTGTTCATTTTATGTAGGTACGCGTTTGGAAAAAAATAAAAGTTTTAAGTGGCTTCATTTCAAAGAGATGAAGAGCCCTTTGGGACAATATTATCCCACCAAAATTTTGAGTTTAGAGCCCTTTGGGACAATATTGTCCCACAAAAAATTTTGAGTTTGGGGCAGGTAAAAAAAAATTGAATGTACTATGATCAAACTGAACTTGTTTGTAAACTCCTCACCAAAGCTCATTGCAATATTTTGAATGCCATTCTTTTGCCCTATAAAGGGTTAAATAATTCTGATCAAGCGACAAGCAACAAACTTCCATTATTTTCAGAGGGCCTAGTCAAATACCACTTTTTCAAAATAGCATTTTGATGAAAACTGAACCTAAACCGATATTTACGTTCGTGACATGTTTTCTTCATAATTTTGACCTCCTGATTGTGATTCAGTTGTCAAATTTAAGTTCCAGATAAAACCAAAATCACCAAGGATCAAAATTCGAAAACAATTCCCGGCTGGTAAATGTCTCAATAAAATACGATGAACTAATACGATGAACTGAATCACAATCAGGAGGTCAAAATTATAAAGAAAACATGTCACGAACGTAAATATTGGTTCAGGTTTAGTTTTCGCAAATTTTCACCAAAATGTCATTTTGAAAAAGTGGTCTTTGCTTAGGCCCCTCTGAAAATAATGGAAGTTTGTTGCTTGTCGCTTGTTCAGAATTATTCAAGGAACAATCTCTCACCATTTTATCTTCTTGTTCTTAAAAAGACTGAGTGTATTGCCTACCAAAAACCCTTAAATGTACTGTTTCGGAAAAAAAATCACATTTTCGTTGCTAAGATTCCAATTCGAAAAAATTGAAAAAAGCTACAAGGTAAGACATATTACTCCATTATTTCAAAGTAAAAACGAGAAAAAAATTATTTTTTTACAAACGGGGCTTGGATGAAGTTATTGAAATTTTTCACCATATCACCCTGTAGGAAATTTACTTGAAGAACCGCGAGCTTCATATCTATAGCATGAATTGCCAGAGGATGAGGCTAGCAGACAACATAGACCAAAATAAAATGGTTCAAGAAACAAAAAAGTTATGTCGTTATGAAAAAGAACGAACTTTTTGGTCGCGACACATTGAATGGTGCGCAGTTTATTACCCTTAAAACACACTCGGAAACACAGCTGACATAAATTTTGATCAAAATTTATACCAAGCTTTGCTGGGTAGAAAGTTTGTTTCGCATATTTTTGTAAAATTTGTCTAATAAATTTATAAACAATTTATGAATTTGGAAAGTCGGTTTTAAAAATAATAATAAAAAATTCTACAAGCAGGGAAGTGCCTTATTTATTTAGAAGAATCTGCTACAAGGGATTACATAATAAAACAAAAATCCAAGGAGTTTCTGACAACGAATCCCAAATTTTTGTTAGTTGCATTAATAATATTTACAACGTGCAAATTAAAATTTAATTTGGTGTCAAATGTGACCCCAAGATCTTTAAAGTGTTCAATGTGATATAATAACCTCGTCCCTGTGTTACGAATGTGTTCCTCACCAGGCACCGACAGACAGGCTGTTTCGGACCTCATCAGTGGCGGGTAGCCGTGTGGTATGGAACACTTCTGTACAGGTACAGACAGGTAGGTCTACAACTTGCCATCGGTCGCCTTTTGGGCGGCAGGATAAATGACAGCGGTAGCACAATGAACGAAAGCACCATCTACCGTACAAAGGAAGTGGCTTGTCTAACAATACACATGTGACGAGGTTCTATAAGTTTTCACTATGGTATATTATTATCAAGTTTACTGATAATAATATACCATAGTGAAAACTTATAGAACCTCCATAATTCTGCCACAATGGCTTTTTCACAGAACTTTCCCAAAAATTGTGAAAATGTATAATGCAAACTTAGTGCGTAAATGCAATGCACTGCCTTGAACAAATGTTGTGCAAATGAATGCATTCAAACGCGGTTGCATTACGTTTGCATGCGGGTAGATGTGTTTTAAGGGTTTTAATATAAAAAATGTCTATACTATAGTACTTTGGCATAAGAATCAGGTTTATTGACTGCTTATTGACTGAAAAATTGGCTAACGCAGACTTTTAAAACTAGTACCAAGTCGATTTTCCTTTTAGAGACAAAATTAAGTCGTATAGACCAAACATTTTTATAAAATGGTTTAAATCTTTACTCCAAAGCCTGATTTGTATATTCCCTTCTTTCCTTCTTCCCTTCCTACCGTAAAAGATAAGCAATACGAAGAGTAGTGCTGTTCATAGATTCCAGTACACAAAAAATGCCCTTCCTTCCTCCCGTAGAAATTTTCAAGTTTTATCTTTCACCGTAAATCTCTCATGGTTTCAATTGCCCAACAAAAAACCGATATTGTCATCATAGTAGGTACGAGGGTTGCCTATTATATTTCGGGAATGGCCGAACCTGCTGATGCTATCGGACAACAGATGTCTGTATCCTTAAGTTCGATCTTTTAGACGGTGTTCTTACTTAAAACGTTTTGACGTGCGGGCGCAATTAGTATCATTAACATTCACTTGAAAAATTAATGTCGGCCAAAAAAATGAAATTGACCCATGAAAATTTTCGTGCTATAATTTTTACAACTTTAAACGTAGATTATCCCAACAATAATGCATCGATGAACTTAATTTGACTTTTGGCGACAAAGTGCCATAAAAAACAAGTGAATATCGGTGGTGTTCCGAATTCAATCGTGGCCGAGGTTCACTCACCGACGAATTTCGCGAAGGTCGTCCAAAATCCGTCGTTCTCGCAAAAAATATTGATGCTGTGCGTGAACTGGTACTGCAAGATCGTCATGTGACATATCGTGAGATTGGGTCATCCTTGGGCATTAGTGGGACCAGCATACATTCAATATTAAATGAACATTTGGCCGTCAGAAATAATTGTTACCGTTGGATCCCACATAATTTGACAATCGATCAAAAAAAGGCTCGTGTCTAGTGGTCAAAAGAAATGCTTAAAAAATACGATGGCGGTGCTTCAAAACATGTTCATGACATTGTAACAGGTGACGAATCAAGGATCTATGCGTATGAACCTGAAAGTAAACAGCAGTCGACTGTGTGGGTCTTTAGAAGCGGTTGATGCGTTCAAAATGCATGTTTTGGAGGTGCCTCAATCGGAGTGAAAATATGCTTCGAAAATTGGTTTAAGTGCATGCAAAAGTGTGTCGATGTTCATGGAGAATATTTTGAAAAACAATACGATGTACGATGATTAATTGTTGTTTGTTTTCTCCATTCCCGAAATATAAAAGGCAACCCTCGTATAATTAAAAAACTGTTCAGGATCAATTTCTTGATTTTTAGAAACTTTGCTCTGTATTTTATAAAAACCTAGGTTGTCCCGGTATTGATGAATTTCAACATCTTGTTAGATGTTTCTTTTTTATAAGGCAAAGGACTGCCTAAGCAATTAAAATGGTAGGTAATCATTTTTTTATTATAATGTTCGTCTACCATATTTAAACACACTTCCAAATTGAAACACAAATAAAGTAATGAAAAATAAACGTATAGGTAAAAACACAGAATATAAACAAAACAAGAGACAATTATTTTTGTTGTAAACGCGCATGCTTACGGAATGCGGTACAACAATCTATAAATTGACTTCTTACAAGACACAAATCGTACGGATAATTCCGCTTAAGGAATGAAGGCAATCTATAAATCAGGCTTAAGGTTTAATAAAACCAAACTACAAAATCACTTGGGTGTCACGTGTCGTTAATTTCAACCACAAAACAAAGAAAGTCGTCTTATTAAGCTACATACGACAGTGCCTCGCTAAAAAGGGAATCGTTTGACTGGTATTCACCAATCAAAGACGGCTTTTCTCGTAGTGTTATGTATACAACTACCTACCATCCAAAATTTAGAAAAAACGACGCGTAGCCTTTTTTGTTTCACCTTTCACGACTTTTATTTTCACCAAGTTAGTGCAAGTTTATAATTAAGTTATTGCACAGGGGCTACAAAAAATCAAAATCCAAAATTTGACATGTAAGCTTTGAGGAAATCCTTTGGGGGATGAAAGTTTTTTCTATATCACTTTTGCATTGTTGCTATTATTTTTGAATAAAAAAATTAAAATTTACTTAATTAGTAGGCAATTGTTTGGCACCATGACCCACCTAACCGGTTTATCAAAGTCCATTTAAAGTTGCAGTTAGTTATCTGGTAGATAATTTCCAATTAATACCATTATTCTTACAAAGATCAATGTGGAATTTAACTGTCAGATAGACTAACTGGAACTTAACCAGAGATTGATAAACCGGCCCTTAGTAGAGTCGGCCAGTTCATTAACTGTGGTTCTTATGGGTACCTACTGCTGTCGATGATTTAAACGGGCCGACTATACTTCGAGCGCATGATACAACAAACCAAAGGTATACGAGGTGTGTTTAGAAAATAACGGGAATTGTTAAATTTCGCGGGTTCGGAGGGTCCGGTTGTCATAAAATTTTCTTTATTATGTTGGTATACATGCCCCCGAAGTAAGATACAAACTTTAGCTGTTTTCATTGTTTACTTTGTCTGTGGCAGCCGCTAAGGTTAGACGTGTTTTTATGAGCTCGGCGATTTTCGTTCGTTAAAAGAAATGGAATTTGTATCCAATTTTGCTTATAAAATGAAATAAATTCTGTGAAATGTTAACAAAGGCCTATAGTGAGTCTGCTATAAGTAAAACAAGAGTTTACAAGTGGTATAAAAGTTTCCAAGATGACCGTGAAGACGTTGAAGATGATGAACGCCCCGAACACCCAAGCACATTAACAACCGATAAAAACATTGAAAAAGTGGAAGAAATGGTTATAAACCATCAGAAAAGTCGCTGATGATGTTGGTATATCGATTGGCTCATCCCATGAAATGTTTTCGAATGTTTTGGGTATGAAACGAGAGGCAGCAAAAATTTGATCCAAAATTGTTAAATTTTGAACAATATTTTTGACCAAAAACAATACTGTAATGATGCCCCAGCCTCCATATTCGCCAGACATGCCTCTGTCTGACTTTTTCCTATTCCCAAAAATAAAGAGAACCTTAACGGCCCTTTTGCAATCATAGATGACATTAAAAGCGCATCCCAAATATCGACTTTTAGAAGTGTTTCGAGTATTGGAAGAAGAGCTGGCACATGTGCATAATATCCAATGGGGACTATTTTGAAGGCGACAACATTAATGTAGACGAATAAATAAATATTTTTTTCAAAAAACGAAAATTCCCGATATTTTCTGAACACACCTCGTACATGATTCAACAAAGTAGCATGGTACATGGTAATAAGGTAGCATGATATATACAACAAACCATGTTGTATCATTCTTCGAGCGTCGGCAGTTGTTGCTGTCGCAACGAGACCAGTAGCTGCCAATAAATTGCCTAAGAATTAAGTAAATTGTCATTGTTTTTAAATTCAAAAAGATTAGCAATAGGTAATGCAAAAGTAATAGAGAAAAAACTTGCTTACTTTGGCGTAAACTATCATCCCCTCAAGAGTACAACGTTTTCCATGACCCCTTGTATAATAAAAACAATAAAACTAGTTTTTAAAATTAATTTAAGTATTTAGTAAAAGTTTAATTTTTGATTATAAAAGAAATTAGTACATTTATACAAGTACAATTTGTATGTATTAAAAATCAGCAAAGTCGTTTTAAAATTGATTCTAAATGGAGGGATTATTGCCGGTAATGGCGAGCTTTTCATTCAGTGGCTTTTTAATTCTTTACAAATCAAAATCGAATTTCGGAATAAAAATGTAATTACACCATTGCATGCAGGTATAAATGCCCACACGCGATTTCGTTAATAATCCCGAGTTTAACCCATTTAAATGGATTTTTTTTTAAATTGCCTTTAAAATTGTTTGACACTCGAAGATAATTTAAGTTTTATTAAACTTTAATCAAAAGAAAAAAAATTAATTATTTTTTTGGAAGAAGGATCATAGCACGAAAATATTTTCTTTTTAGTTTCAAAAGTTCACAAGTCTGTTAAATCAAAATATCAAAATGTCAAAATATCAAAATATTAATACCTACATCAAAATATTAAAAATCACAATAATAAAACATTAAAATATCAAAATATTAAAATATCACAATATTAAAATATCAAAATATATTTCCATAACGTAGTTTTGTAATAGTATACCATTTTCTGAATAGATAAAAACAAATATTTTTGACAATTATTTAAAAAAAGACAAGATATCCAGGGTGTCCGTTTTAATAGTGTACCATTTTCTGGATAGATAAAAACAAATGTTTTTGACAATTATTTAAAAAAAAAGACAAGACATCCAGGGTGTCCGGTTTTCGAAGCTACTCAGAAAGAAAAATTTGATTAATAGTTAATAAATATAAGTTTAAGGCATATATGCTAACATAAAGTAGGTATATCAATATACTAAATATATTACTTTAAACATTATTTTAAAAATTGTATTCTAAATAATAGAATGAGGTTTTCTTATTAATAACCTGGGATAAGTTAAAGGCTATTGATTTAATGTTAGTTAATGTTACAAAGTTAAGCTTATTAAGTGTATGTGAATGAGATTTTAATCGCGATTTATAGAGGATTTGTTGATTGACCAGTATTGGTGTTTTGTCCTATTTTCACTTATTTTGGAAAATAGTTAATCTGGATTAAAAATTAATTTTATAGGAAATTCAACAATTTTAATCTGATCCAATATTCTAGAATGTATATTAAAGAGCTAAGTAGTGGCAACTTCGTATATGACAATTTCAGTTAACACGTTTATGAGACATTCTTTTACAAATCGTACACCTATTTTGACTTCAGGGTTTGGATTCGCATGAAAATTTTTTTACCGCTTCTATTCAGTAAATAAGCAGATACGTGTATCAGGTTTTCTGTAAAAAATTTGTTTTTTCAGAGATATGTTGATATAAAGTTTTTATGAATTGCGATAAAACGATGAATTCTCTTCTACATAAATCCCATTATCTCCGGTTCTACTGATCGGATCGATATTGTGTTTTTTTTTTTGTTTTAAACCTTATTTAATAGGCTTTTCAAATAAAAAATATTTTTTTTTTTTAAGTATAGGGAGTTAATAACAGATTAAGTTTTTAAACTAGTTTGTCATGTTTGTCCCCTCTATAAAATAAAAGGAAAAAAATACTATTTTATGCGCTTTTTCTTTATCTACAAAATTCATTTTTCAGAACAGTGGAGACTCTTTTGGATCGGAAGATATTAAACATTTTCGAGCGCATGACAGGACTGTCAAGCGCGTAATATTCAAACGTATTAGTGCATGTGGCGGGTGACGTGATATTTTGTAAAAGAGTGCCATGATTCGACATCTTTTAATTGGTGACTTATTTGTGCAAATGTCAATTCTGCCAGTTAATAAATTTACTCATTAATTGGAGTTTGTATTATTTAAAATTTAATTTATTTAAAATTATTGAAAACCTTTAAAATCAGAATTAATTTACAAAAAGCGGTGGTATTTTTTTAAAACGATGTATGAGTTTACACTATCCTAAATGTGTTAGCGTTTCGAAGATGTCTGATTAGGGGGTGTCAATTAATTACGTGAGTCAATTTTAGCGATTTTTTGACCCCCTCCCCCCTTGCTGAGATGTCGTGAGATTTGGCTCAACCCCCTCCCCCTAATCTCACGTGAGATTTTAAAAAATGCTTATTATTAATGTTTATACGTTAAACTGCTTGATTCTGTTGGATTTATTAAAAAAACATACTTTGTTAAAAATTACGTGATATTTGCCGAGACCCCCCTCTCCCTTACGTGAGAATTGATGAGATTTGGCTTGACCCCCTTCCTCCCCTAAACGCCTCACGTAATTAATGGATGCCCCCTTACGGCTTGTACCGGTCACGCGCTCGAAAATATTTAATATCTTCCGATCCAAAAAAGTCTCCATTTTTCTGAAAAATTCATTTTGTAGAGTAATAAATAGTGCATAGAACAGTATTTTTTTAATTTTTTTTCATAGAGGGGGCAAACACAAAAAATCTGTTTATTCAAAAAAAAATATTTTTTTCATATAATAAACAAAACACAAACTTTTTAAATATTTATCTAAAAAGACTATGTAATATGGTTTAAAATAAAAAAAAAATGAAATTGATCCGATCAGTAGAACCGGAGATAATGAATTTTAAGTACAAAAGAATTCAGCATTTTTTCAAATTTTATCAAAAGTTTAAATCAATATATCTTTGGAAAAATAAATTTTCTGCAAAAATTCCGATATAGGGGTCGGCTAAATTTATGAAAAGATGCTGTAAAAAAAAATTAAGTCAAAAATTTGAAAAAATATGTTTTCTGTAATCCGTACGATATGTAAAAGAATCTCTTATTCATAAATTTCTTAAAATATGATAATTTTATTTGAATTTTTTAAATATATCTATTTATTTCTGTAATTTATTAACTTATCCCAACCGGATAAAAGAAATTTCCACAAGACAATGGAAACCAGGCGTATTACGGCATCACCTGGTCTAGCTTAGTCCGTAAGCTCACCTACCTGCTGCTTGGATATCCTTAAAGAAAATGCAGAAAGTGCACCGTACGGACGCATCCATCCTTTTCGCTTGCACCGTGCTGAAAAAGGACGATCAGGCGAAAGAGGTTTTATACTAAAAGGATAAGGAATTAATTGAATGCACTGCTTATCGTTTAACGCCCAAGTATTTGCTACTAGGATTTTTCGAAGGACTTAAAGTCTTACTTTTTATAGTGCAAAGCTGGTGTTTAATTTTAAGTTTATTAGAAAGTTTAAGAAATACGCCATCGTTTTAATTATATTAGTCGGGATTTAGTGGTTTACCTTTATGTTTTTGTTATTAAAAGTTTTAAATTAAAACTGTTTAAGATAAATTTTATGGGAAAAAATAAATTTGAATTATTTTGATTAACTTTTACAAATATAATAGGTATAGTTTTAATTAAATTAGTATAAACCTATTACACTATTATAAAAATCAGATTTGTTAACATAAGTTTGTAGTTTGTTAATTTTATTTTTTAAAATTTTAACATACTTTTTTGTAGAAAACCAGGGTTTGTAATTATTTTAACAAAGAAAAATATTTTACCGAAAGTTTTGTAAAAGTAAAATGCAATTTTGTAAGCATTTTGTTAATTTCAAAGTTTACAGATTATTTTGTTAATGTTTAACAGATTATTTCGTTGAAAAAGTAAACTTGTTTTAGGCAGTCAAACAAAACATTTCCCACTGACAATACTTATGTTTCTGCTTACTTTATTCTTATTCGAAACGTGTTCGTAACAACTGTCCAGAGTGTTTATAATATATTACCAGAAATCAGTTATTATTATTATTATTATTCGGATTCCTTATACAATATACATATTTAACGAGTGTGCTAAGTGCGAAGTATCCGAAAAAAGATGTCATCACTGGCTTTCAAACAACTAAAATACAGTGAAGTGGGTTAAAGTTACGAAATATAAGTGTTACATAAGTGTTGTAGTAGTAGTGATAATTATAATGTACCAAATTTATTTATAATATGATAATTTCAGAATGGTGTGTTATTTCATTGTATTTATGTTATTGTTATGTTCATTTATGTAGGTTTGTGTTAATTTTTTTGGTTAGGAAATTGAATAATACTTAAAGCAAATTCTTATCAAAATTCTTTTCATTTAAGTTTCCAATTTCCAACAAATACTTTTGTTACTGTGCCTACAAAAAGGTTTGTAAAAATAAGGTCCATTTTGAAAATTACAAGAATTATAATTATAAATGTTTGAATTTATTAATATTAATATAGAATTTTGTTATTAAATATACATTTATTCAATTAGTTAACAGATTACAGTTGGTTGTAAACTTAACATAAAGTTATGTGGACCTGCACCGAAAAAAGAATTTGTTTAAGAGAATCGAAATTGAATTTAGGTAAACTAATCCTGTGGTTGTATATTGCGCAACTAATATAGACTTAAGTAATTACTTAGTTTGGTAAAGTTGGTTTCGGACAAACTGATATTAATTGGACGTAATTGAATACGATTATTTGACGAGTTTTTTAGTTAAATATTAGGGCAAAAAATCATAAATGAAGAAAAGATAAGAGACGTAAAAAAAAGTAGTTATGCAACGATTATTGATTACAATAACTGTTACGATTCTACATCCAATAGTACGATTACGAGTAATAAACGAGATAAAGGTACTATAGTACTAGTAACCTAAATATAAAAAAAACATTTTTTTCTTAAAAAAAGTATTAATGTTATACAACATATTGAATGAATTAAAAAAACTTAAAAAAACTCATATTAAGTAAATGACATGGATGTCGTGATGCAACGATTACGTTATCGCCAATTATCGAATAGAATTATTTTACGACTTTTTAAGTTAAATTTAGAGCAAATAATCCAAAAAATCCATAGAAAAATTTAAAGGGTGCCTTGAAGAACTTTTTTAAAATATAAAATTAAAACTCCATGGTTTTAATATATTTAGTTTTAAAATTAAGTCTTGAATACCCTTTTAGGATGGACCCTTTTTGGCTAGAAGTTTCTTTATGATGGTCCCACCAGGCTGTCCAAAAGATTATTTGGTGTTATTCAAAGTTGTATTGTATAGTTTTAAAGCGACCTTGAAGATCGCAATAAGAGCACTAGTGTCTCTTACGGACATGGGCCAATGCTCGAAATACTTGCCCATGGAGCCCCTACCCAATTGGCCCAATATTCGTTTGATGATATTGGGCCAAAATATCTTTCGTCAGATTTTTTCTAGCATGGTCCAATATTGAAACCCAACATTGGCTTGAAGTTTAATATTGGCCATTTTTACTAATAAATTATTAGTAATAATTAAGTAAATAAAATTGATATTTTTAATTAATTAATATTTTTATCCCATTCTGAAATACCGAAATGAAATAATATATTGGATAAACATTTTTCGCCAATATAGGACCAACTTTGGATAAAAATTGAATAACCAATTTAAACCAATAAAAAGCCAACCTTGTATAAACATTGGTAATCATATATTGAATTATGATTTTATGCTAATATAGGGCCAACCTTGGACAAACATTGGCAATAATATATTGGAAAATCATTTTACGATAATATTGGGCTTATATTAGGTTAACCTTGGGCAACCATTTTCAATGATATATTGGATAATTATTTTACGCCAATATAGTCCTTTATTATACGTAGTAATAATTTTTTGGGTGGTAGGGGGGGCGGAAATGGTTGATGGATAAATACCAGTAAAGCGTGAAGTTGTCATAAAAAATATGGCTTATAATCGATAGACATATTTTTAAAACATGATTCACATATTTAGGAAAATTTTAGGGTTCACTGAATTTCGGGGGGGGGCCCAGGCCCGTCGGGCCCTACGGCTGGCTACGGGCCATTGGCAATTTCATATTGATTAAATAATTGTTCGCCAATATGGGTCCAACCTAGCACAAACATTGACTATGATATATTGGATAATCATTATAGGTCCAACCTTGGATAAACATTTTTAATTATATATTTATTGGCGTAAAATGATATGCCAATATAGGACCAACCTTATATAACCATTGAAATGATATATTTAATTATTATTTTATGTCAATATATAGCCAACATCGGCTAAATAAATTCAATATTGGCCCCAGATAAAATATTGGGCATAGACGCGTCCCATATAGGATCAATATTCTGTGCTTCTGGGGTACGTACCCTATAATTTTGGCTAAATTTACCGGGATATACCTACCCTGTATAATTATGTTGAAATCACTTATTTTTGTATTTTAATTAAGAATTAATTGGTCGATTTAAAATGCGTTCCAACAGATTTTACTTCAACTATTCGATTTATTGGATTTGAAATGAAATAATACTCATTTCACCTAAAAATTAATTTGGTTTTGACTAATCGCTTTTCAAAACACGCTTGTTTGCTCTATAGCATCCATAATATTCGTTTAATCCTTCGATATCGTTAATCTCTGCTCCTTAAATGGATGCATGCAGCATCCACATGCAGTATGGGAACGTCAGCGGGCCATGTAGGTATTATTATTTGCTAAGCTTGTACGATACATGTGTCAATAAACAGTAAAGTGCATGGTGCAAACACCTCAATAGCTTTGCTAAGGCGCGGCTCGTGCTATCCGCACCCTGATAAGGATTACGTCGAATCCGGAGGATGAAGACTTCATGCATCTACGAATTTAGTTTTGGAGGGCGCATCGGTGCTTGAGCACATGCGTTTAAAATACTTCAATTCTTTAAATAAACATAGCGGATTTAGACGCCAGATTCTTTAAATAGCGCTTTTAAGTGATGCCGTTTTGTAATTTAACGATCGTATCTTTATTTAATAGGCTTGTTTGCTATCCATCATCGTATTGTCAACGCTGATTGATGTTTAAAATTTAAACTGCAGGTTCTTGAATAAGAATTCGCATAAATTTGAATGGAAGTTTTTAATTTTGGTAATTTACAGGGGTGCAAAATCTAACATGTGGCGAATCGCCGCTTTTGAAATTTATTCAAAAACTTAACTTTTATGTTTAAAAAAATTAAACTAAATGGAAATAAACTTTTTTGAAGGCAATTCCTCAAGTTTTATTTTTATAAATTATTGCATATAAAGAAATATTGTTTTAAGCCCAGAGTCTTTTTTCGCGTAAATACCATATTTTCGCGTTTGGAGTGCGTTTCAAAATCTTAACTACAATACTCTTACAATAACTAAACCATAAAACCATCTGGCCGACTCCCCGACAAACAATTGTCTGTGAGCCGTATGGTTTACTACCTTAAGGTACTCCCAAAAATTATTCAAAAAAAAATATAACAAATCCTAAAAAAGTGGAAAAAACTCATAATTAAAAAAAAATTCAAACAGGGTGTTTTCTTACTTTTCTACTATCCTAAATGTACTGGGAAAAACTCATAATTTAAATAAAATCAAACGATGTTTTTTCTTACTTTTTTGCAATCCTGAAGGTACTCCCAAAAATTCAGATTTTTAAATTTAGTTTTAACCTGAGCCCCGACTACTTTGAATAAAAAAATAGAACAAATCTTAAAAAAGTGGGAAAAACTCATAATTAAAAAAAATTCAAATTAGGTTTTTTTACAAATCCTAAAAAAGTGGAAAAAACTCATATTTAAAAAGGTTAACTACCCTTAAGGTACTCCCAAAAATTTAGATTTGTAAATTAATTTTTAACATGGGCCCCGACCACTTTCTAAAAATTAGAACAAATCCTTAAAAAGTGGGAAAACACATAATTAAAAGAATTCATACGAGTTTTTTTTACTTTATTACTATCCTGAAGGTACTTCCAAAAATTTAGATTTGTAAATTAATTTTTAACCTGAGCCCCGACCACTTTTAATAGAACGAATCCTAAAAAAGTGTTAAAAACTCATAATTTAAACGAAGTTTGTTCCTACTTTTTTACTATCCTACCATGTACTCCCAAAAATTCAAATTATTTAATTAATTTTTAACCTGGCCCCGTCACTTTTAAAAAAATTAGAACATTTACTTTTTTACTATCCTGAAGGTACTTCCAGAAATTCAGATTTTTAAATTATTTTTTAACCTGAGCCTCGACCGGTGGCAAACTACGTCGACCCTCTTGTCAATGGGAGGCAGTGTCCGTCAAATGGCCAACGCACTATAGCCCGCTGTCTGGTCAAAAAAACCTACAGACGTTTTGGGGGCATAATATTGGCATATACCTTAGGGTGGGTCAAAAAAACCGACTATTTTTTTTTTACTTTGTACTCTGAAAAATCGGTTACTAGACAACTCTAGACAATTCTCACCAAACATGAGCTCTTAATTTTGATAACAAGGTCCTCCACTTTACAATTTTCCATTTTTTCCTTAGTATTAGAAACAAAAATTTATATCTCTTTAAAAACTGTTCGTTAAAAAATAACTCTCATATTCTTGTAGGAAATCACACGCTCTACAAAAAAGGTCTCTTACAATTTTTTTGTAAACCTAACCGTTAAAAAGATATCGAAGGTTAAAGTTTAATTATTTTAAGAGAAATTTCTGTTTTGCTTATGACTTTTATAACTTGCTTACAAAAAATTTTTAAGAATCGCGCAACTCAAAGTTTTGTAGGAAATTAACTGCTCTACAAAAATGGTCTCTTATGATTTGTCGATTAAAATAAGCGTTTAAAAGATATTCATCGTCAAACTTCAATGCATACTAATTTTAACAGTTTTTGATGAATAATTCGAAAAATTTCAATTTAATTTTTTAGTTTTACGAAAATTTATACAAATTCGAGTTTCTATCGTAAAAGTAACTCTTATAGAAGTTTCCCTTTCGAAGATTTATTTGAGACTTTTTTATTTTAATAATATTATCATGAAATTTATCGTTTTAATAACTTAAAATCATAAGCAATTGAAAGTTGTTAATGATTCGGCAGAGCGAGCTGTTGCATTAGTCGATGATTATAACCAATGCTTAACAAAAAATGAAGAGCAATTTCAATATTTATTGCAAGTTATAAAAGAACATCGCAAACAATACCCAAATTGTAATAAAGAAAACTTTTTACAGTCAAAGTGTACGATTATATTATAAATGTTAAAATTTTTATTTCAGTTGATAAAATTAAATAAAGAAACTTTTTAATAACAAATAGAACATTTTTTTATCTTCAAGATCAATTCTTTTTATATTAAATTTATGACAAAAACGTTATTTTTTTCAAAATTTAATAAATCATTGACTGAGTTAGAAATAATGCACTATTTTTCTTTTCAATATAACCAAACATATGTAGAACTGAAAAAAAACGAGAAAAATAGTTTTTTTTTCATAGGAAGTCAAATTTGTATAAATTTTCGTAAAACTCGAATTATTCATCAAAAACTGTTAAAATTAGTATGCATTGAAGTTTGACGATGAATATCTTTTAAACGCTTAATTTAATCGAAAAATCATAAAAGACCATTTTTGTAGAGCAGTTAATTTCCTACAAAACTATGAGTTGCGCGATTCATGAAATATTTGTGTAAGCAAGTTATAAAATTCATAAGCAAAACAGAAATTTCTCTTAAAATAATTAAACTTTAACCTTCGATATCTTTTTAACGGTGAGGTTTACGAAAGAATTGTTAAGATACCTTTTTTGTAGAGCGTTCGATTTCCTACAAGAATATGTGAAGAGTTATTTTTTAACGAACAGTTGTCGAAGAGATATAAATTTTTGATTCTAATACTGAGGAAAAAATGGAAAATTGTAAAGCGGAGGACCTTGTTATCAAAATTAAGAGCTCATGTTTGATGAGAATTCTCTAGAGGTGTCTAGTAACCGATTTTTCAGAGTACAAAGTAAAAAAAAATAGTCGGTTTTTTTGACCCACCCTAATATACCTACTATATTTTTTCTTAGGCCAGGGGTGAGCAGTCCAGGGGGTTGAAGGCACCTCCGAATTGATGTGATAAAGTTGTATAAAAACACTATTTAAACGTAAATAACCATCATTATTCAGCTGTGCCATCATTGCAACCCATGGCTATTTATAGTTAGCCAGTCTGCCTAAGCAGCGGTGAGTTGTATTGCTTATGCAGCGGGCGTTGAATCGACGTCGGTCCGACGCTGGATTGACGACGGAAATTGATTATCATTTGCCGACGTTGGACCGACCTAATCGATTATCGTTTGGCGATTTTTTATCGCCTATTTTGCTGACGTTATAAAACAATAATTAAGGTAGTTGTCGTGGTACAATATTGTCAAAAATTTTAGATTATACGCACCATAAAAGTATACGAGCTTGTAGCTAAGTGATTCATAATTTGTTCGCAAGACTGTACCCTGGAGACGTTACCTTTACGTAATACTTTCAAATATTTTCATAAGTTTTAATCCGGCAACGTCGCTTATGCTCAACCAATAGATATATTGGAGACTGAATCAGTCCGTTTGAATTTACTGCGGAAATAATATCTATACTCTCGTACAGCGTTGCCAAGTTGTTTTTATCTGACACTAGTGATGTATACTTTTTACAAATTGTTGAACTTTAAACGGTTATTTATAAACAATTGGACGGTCAAAAATTTTTAATTATTTTTTTTTAAACTCAGCAAAAATACATTAAAACACTGTTAGTGCTTCTGACAGTAAGTTTTTTCTGTATAGCTAAGAAACTGGTACAGAACTACATAAAGCCTATACAATCCATGTTAATTATCCAATTTTTAATTGAATTTATCTAGGGTTATAGACGGTCAATCGACTTCAAATTTTAAGAATATATGTATTGTCATGTCCTTAATAAGTATACAAAAATTTAAAATTTTCTGATGGTATGCCTACAGCACGACAACTACCTTAACGTATACTTACACGTTATAAACTGCATAAATCTAGGCTATGGTAAACGACAAAAAAATAAATTTTTATACCTAGGTAGGTATAAGAATTTTTTAAAAATTTTAAAAATTTAAAACGGTTAAAGCCTAGAAAGTGAATATAAATAAGTAAAAATATTTTACTTATTTTTCAAAAAATCTAGGTTATGAACAAGTAAACAAATTTCATTTCAACTTATTTAACAGTATTATTTCATAGTATTTTTCTTATGTTCTGTGGAATTGATGCACATAACCTATAATGTCAAACAATTATTAAATGGTTTAAAAAGTATATACAACACGGCGTAGAAAGCATATGACCTGCCTTTCTCAGATATGCAACACGTTACATTTCAAAAACATAAACATAACACCGACTTACCTACATAAATGACTGACTTGTCTACTACAAAAAAAGTAAAAAATGTTGTTAATTCCACGAGGGTTCGAAGGTTTTTTTTGATAAGAATAAAAATTACACCAGTGTTTAAAAAAAATTATAACCACTATAATCTTTAAAATGTTAAGATTGATGAACATTACTTACTACATAGTACTTAAGTAATATTCGTCAATCTTGAAATTGTAAAGTTTAATAATTGTATTATTGTATACAGGGTAGAGACGTGCGCAGGATTTTCTTATGGGGGGGTTTATCATTAAATTTTTAAACATATATACATTTTTTTGTGATCAGGGCAGGCGCGTGCTGGGATGATTTTAGGGACCGGGAAATAATTCCGTTACAGGGCCCTCCCACGCCTTAAATTGTATGTCATTTAGAGAAAGGGTTTAGGAACTGGTGGGGGTGTTGTGTTTGTGATTCAAATGTTACATCGCATGCTGGGCCCCAGCAGCTGGGGCCGTCACTACTCAGTGAGTACTCACTAATAACCAGGGACTTGTAACGCAAAGTAACTAAATTGAATCGAAACATGCGCCACCGAAAATGATAACTAAACTTTGAGAAATAAAACTTAATAGTACAAAAACGAGTAACTAAATCTTGATAAGGGGCCGTTCAAGTATTACGTAAGCAGATTTACTACAATTATTAACCCCCCCCTCCCCCTTGTCAGCAAAAGTAATCAAAGCTCTTACCCCCCCCTCCAATGCTTACGTAAACATTGGTCTTTTTGTTTTCAAGCATAGACAATGTGTGGGTTGCCATATATGTAAAAAAGTAAATAACTACTGCTGACGTAATCACCATCTAGACCCCCCACCCCCCATGTCATCAAAAATAAGCAAAGCAAAGACCCCCCTACCCCCCTATAGTGCTTACGTAATACTTGAACGGCCCCTAACGGTTAACAAAATTGTTATCGAAACTGTTTATAACGAAAATTGCAGGTGCGCAACAACTACCAAAATACGGCATATAGAAACGAAACTGGTAACACTAACTGAGTAACGAAACGCTGAATTTTAAAAAACTTTTACAAAATGCACATTAACACAAATTCAGAGCTGGCCAAGTACTGAGTACTTATACTCGTATTTCAATTACGAGTAAAAAAGTACTCGTACTCTTTACTCGTGTTTTCACGATTACTACTCGTAACCGTAACCTCTCTTTACAAATGTTTTTACGAGTAAAGTACTTACGAGTAAATATTTTAAGTATTCGTACTTAAAATTTTATGAATACATTTTTTAGTAGCTCTGCACAAAGTCTTGGTAAAAATATTCGTGATCCGTCTACTAGCTGTCAAGTATTTACATTGTCAAGAAAATTCATATTGGGTAAAAATTTGAATAAACAATATTGTACAATATGTATTATATTAATCGAATATTGTGCGACTTCTGGGAGAAAAAGGAGATTCTTCCTGACATATAAAACTCATTTTTAACCTCACTATTTTTCAATTTTAACCTAAAGCTAACTTCATGATATTCCGCCCACTAGTGGTGCAAGTGAGTCACGCGGGTAAAACTCTCGAGTAAAACGCGCAGGTAGGTAACGCGGGTAAGTCGGGCGAGTAAGGCGCCCAGGTAAATCAGGTTAGAAAGCCGCAGGTAGTCGCGCGGATAAAACTCGCGAGTAAGTCGGACAGGTAAATCAAGTAGCGTTGGTAAATCGCGCAATTAGGACGATGACCATGTGGCGCCCCAAGCAGCATTTTTGGTTCCAAAAACCATTGGCAAAGTGGTGATAACTTTAAATTAGTTAAGTATACTAAAAAGCTACTTAAATTTTTACTTACAAGTAATTCTAACTTTTAAATAGCAATATTTTGTAACAGAAACTTAATTTTTCCCTAAATGGTTACTATAAAGTAATAAACATTTAAGTAAAACTTGGTTGCCCTCAAGAAGACTTTGCAACTTTAAAAAAGGTGTTATAATTAAAAAAAACTTTCAAGTAAATTTAATTTGTAGCAGTTAATTTCGGTTGCTACCTAAAGATTACATTATAATTATTTTTACTTTGTAGCCCCTTTGCAAGTTAAAATCTCGAAACTGGAACATGAGTTAAAAACTACAAAGTTAATAACTTAAAAGTTATTATTTTAGTATTTGGAACGTTTATGGTACTAACCAAAACAACCGTAAAGTGGAAAAAAACTTTAAAGTAGCGAAAACCACTTCAAAGGAAAATGCTTCTTATCGGCCATTTTTTACTGTACAGTACCACGTGGTAATGTAAATAATAAATTATTTTAATTGTTTGTAAATGGTTGTTTACTTTTTAATAAATAGTAATTTTGTTGGTAATAGACGGTATTAATAATTAAATAAAAAAAATTAATAATAAATATTAAGATTTTTTTATTTATAAACATTATTAAATAAATAATTTGTTTATACTTAAATATTGATGAAGCGCATTTATTTTACAAAAACTAAATTCATAAGTTCAACAGTAAAATTTAAAGGGTTCATAAATTTACCTGCCTAATTAAATATTATATTGTTATTCTGGAAGTTATAAACTACCAGTACATATTTAATAAACGACGACATTGAAAAGCCAAATCCGTAGTGGTTCCATTTAAAAAAGAAGGGATAGTATAATCTATAGATTATAATATAAGTTTAACAAAGACAGTTAATATAGAAGTGAAAACAAATAAATAAAAGTAATTATAACGCTATAGCAACGATATTGGAACGTTCTAGTAACGTAGCAGCTACGTTCCAAATGGTAGCAGGGTTTGTAGCTATAGCTATAGCTATAGTGACATATTTGTTACCTTTTTGGAACTCAATAATTGTTCCCCACTTTAGTCGTAACTTAGTAATAAAAGAGTAATATAAAGAGACCGACGACTGTCGCAAAACACTTTAAAGTTTCTTCAATAGTCCCATATACGTAACAAATACTTAAATTGTTGCTTGGGGCAGGAAAGAATATATATTTCTTGCGGTAACTGAATAAAATATTGTTTGCGATTTTTGGCTTGTTACTAACTTCACGTTCGAGGAATCTCCTCTTTCTCCCACGAGTCGCACAATACTCGCACAATATTTACAAAATTATAAAGGTATTTAATAAGTACGCTGTTTCATTTATTCATCAACAGAAAACGTTACTAGGGACTTAATAGTTTTCTTCGATACACGAGAAACGGTACTACTTAGTTTAGTTTCTGTACCAAGAGGCTTTGTTACGATTTCGTTACTCAGGTGGCGTTGCTGGTTTCGTTTCCATACCCGGTGTTTCGGTTCTGCTTAGAGTTTTGTTAGTTTTGTTACCTTCTGTTACTTGTTGGGAACGATTTTCAACGTTCCGTTTCTGATTACTCGGAACGATAACGCCAGAAACGGAGTTTCATTTTTTGACAAGGTTTTGTTACAAGTCCCAGCTAACTTAAATTTATCACGCGTCGGGATCCTGGGGCCCCTTATGGACAATTTATAAGGGCCCACCGGGAAACTCCCGGTCGCCCGGTGGGCCAGCACGCGCCTGGTTCAGGGCACCCAAAAATTTTTTGATGAAATTGTGCTTTTTGTTGCATGTTTTAGCTGCCCTGAACAAAAAAAAAATATTCCAGCACTTTTGCAAATATTTATAAATGTAAAAATTACAAACATAATTTACAGTACTTAGTAGGTATAATAATAATATATGTCGCAGTACTTAATTTCTTCATTTTAAAGGTTATTGCTTTTGTTTAAACAGTTACGATTTTCTTTGGATAAATTTTGAGTAGTATTTTTTTTAGACTTTCAATGGGGGATTTGAACCCCCAAAACCCCCACCTTGCGCACGGGCCTGACCCAGGCTGTACCAGAAGTCGCTCACCACCTTAATGATCCCAAAAAATTGTTAAAAAAATTTACCTTTGTTAGAGTACTAATAAATTGTTAGATTCATTTTTAATTATTATGACAACAAACAACAGTTTTAAAGTACCTATCAAATTAATTACTTTTACTTGACAGAAACTAATAAAACCATAAATTAAATCTGTAAAGAAAAACTAAACAAATATTAACATTAAATTGATACACACACAGGCTAAGTGACTTGCATTTTTTAAGCATTCTTCAAACACAAGACACATACTCAGAAAGTATTACTCACTAAAGAAATACAAATCAATATTTAACAGAACTATAGTTCTGTTAAATATTGATATATGCATCATTGTCAACAGATGGCAATCAATTAACCAATTAATTGTTGTGATATTAAATTATTGCACATCATTTGCCAAAGTCCTAAAATGCATTTTTTAACCCCCACCAAAATTTAGGTAAGTGTAAAAAAAGTTTTGCTTCTTCACATATAAAAAAATAAAAAAATGGGGTGTTTTTGAAATATTTAAAATTGAATTTTTCAAAACTATATATTTTAATGCAAAATTATACAAATTTAAAAAAGGTATAATAATTATAAATTATAGTCTTTTTTCTTTAAAATAAGACGTAGAATAACTCTCTAGGTCAATTAGAACCAAAGTCAGTCATTTGCCAAAGTCCTAAAATGCATTTTTTTCATGAAATTAAACATTCGATGAAATATTATTTTTAATGAAACTATTGTTTCAACATTCTGTACATTAGACCTAATCTATATAATACGAATATAATTAAAGTAAACCTATTATTTTAAAAACTCAATGTATATAAAAGTATTTGCGTTTAAGCGTATACGCTCTCATATATTTTAAATAATGAATGTAGAAACTTTTTAACAATTTTCTGGGATTCCTTGGGGTCTGTAGATAATCCTCCTTTAAGGTGGTGGGTGACTTCTGGGACACCTTGTATATTGTAGTGTATTTTTGTTAATGTTAATACATTTACATAATTATGTAATGGGAAAATGGTCTTTAACGATTTCGATATTGGGCGTAATAATACCAGCATTGGTGAAAAAATTCTTAATATGAACTTAAAGGGCAGAAATACTGACACTCCCATTGGAGGCACGGATGGCTTAAACATTGTTTATAAATCAACGAAATTCAATGGGTACATACAGTGGGTACGCAGTATCTTCCCCAAGGCAGCAAGTTTGCGCGCTCGGGGTCTGTCTGTTTTAGGGGCCGTGAGGTGTCCGTGTCATCCCTTTTCTGACAGCCCATTGTTGCGAGGTTAAGATAAATGATTGTAAAATAAAACATTTCCCGATCCGTCCCCCAATTCAAAACGCAGCATACTGTTGTTGCCGTATAAGCGGAAATCAATGGGGTGAATCTCAATGCGAGATGTATAAATATTGTCAAAATAAATGAATTTTGTATAAGGTTTCTTTTTTTCGTCGAATAAGGAGATCTTTTTCTATTTCATTATATATTTCATCAAATTTAAACACAAATGTCCAGGAACTTAGAGGAAAAGGAAGTCTGGATTGCAATACATCGAAAACATGTTCACATATCGATGGTTATTTGACAAAAGATCGTAAGCGACAATTTTGTTGAATTACTTTTTATTTTATCAAAGTGTCAGTTACGATAAGCTGCACATGTTAACATACACAGTAAAAAATTTCTGGTAAAAAACAACACCAAAAGTGGTCTATAATTGGTCCACACTAGAAATGGTATATCTAACCACATCGTCACCCTAATATAACAAGGTTGTATGTTAAAAAAAACGAAAAATGTAAGTCTATGTTTCTACAGGATTATACGTGGCCCACGCTTCATATACCACTTAAAAATAATTCTATAGAATGTATATTCTATGTATATATAGAGTTATTTTCAAGTTGTATGTCAAGGGTGGATTACATAAAACCTTGTAGAAGTATAAACTCAAATTTTTCGGTTTTTTAACATACAACCTTGTTATATTAGGGTGACGACATACAATTTGGTAAATTTTACCCTTTTTAATTGGTTAAAAAAAACTCGTAACAGTGTAAAAATCATCAAATATAATACACTCTTAGGGGTAAAAGCAACACGCAATATTGGTAAAAGAACTCCATTCAAGAGTAGAAAATGCTCAATTTGGTGTAATTTACTACACATTTTGGTGTTACTTGTAGGTGTTAAAAATGGTGGGTGTTTTAATATTAAACACAGCATGTAATGTGAAATAAAGTATATTTTATATTACTAACAAACTATTAGATATGAATACAAATAGGCTTTGGCATAAAATTAAAAAAAATGATTAACACTACTTAGGTGTATTCTTATACCCAAGAAGTGTTAATATTTTTTTTTTATTTGAATGCAAAGTATACTTTATACTATAGGGCCATTCCACGCGTAAGGGATAGGATAGTTGCCGTGTTTTTATTTACAAAATAATATTGTTCTATTATATTACCAATGTCAAATTTTTATAAATAGTTCTAAACTAAAGCTGTTTAACAAGGTTTTTATTTGGCAAAATTATGTATCGTGGTTGACTTTTTAATTCCTTAAAAACTAATAATTTAAAGCGTAACGGACGGGACTTTGCAATAGCATGCTAAAAATACAATACTGCACTTAATAAGTTTTTCTGGACCACAGATATAATTGTTCTATGATCGCGAAGGTAGTTAACTACTTTTAGACAAAAATGGAGTTAATGACTTTTGCCAGAACGGTGACGATAATTCCTTTTTTACATTGCATTATTAATAGTAATCCTAATTATAATTGTTTTTAGGTAGTGTTTTTTTGTAGTAATTGTCTGTTGTTCTAGCGTCAAATAATTTGACTTAAATTTATAAACGGTTACATCATGGTACCATGGGTTAGATCATGGAGCCTATACAAGAAGTACGAACATCATGTAAACAAGAATCTTCCTAAGATAAGAGGGCGCTGGTGTTCCGTTTATTCTGAAACAATTGTTTAATTTGTACCGAAACGCTAGCATCGGCAATCAGCGCCGCTGGTGATGAAAAAAGAAACTTAATTTGTACAATTTAGAGGGCAGGTTTTGTCAATTTACCCTATTAAGTTTGGTCTCCTTGTGTAGGCTCCATGGGTTAGATACTGGTTTGTGAATAAAAATCGTTCGTTTTTTTTCAAAAAAAGCTAATGTAAAATTTCATTTTCAAACATTGTTTGGCAAAATATCGTTGGTGATATTTTAAAAATTAATTTTTTTGTAATTTTTTTTTTTAATAATAATAGTAAAAAAATAAATGTCGCTAACGATGTTTTGACAAAAGTAATCATCAAATCTATATCCCACAAAGTATGTAACGTATATGTAACTTAAGCGACAAGACTAATTTTACATTTTCCTAAAGATGTTCTTATAAAATATCGTATGCCACAAAATTTAATGAAAATTTTAGATTTGATTCAATCTTACTTAAATATTTAAATTCTACATTAATAAAATAATGCCTCACCAGTTTTCAGATAAATAACTTTAAAAATAAAGCTCCCACCCAAAAAAAATCTGGTAAATTTAGGTTTTGTCGCTTACGATATTTTGTCAAATAACCATCGATATTTTCATAAAATTTCATAAATATTTTTAAAGGAATGACCATGACCAAAAATTATAATTCAATAAAAAGGTAGGTACAAACCTGCAACTTATGATGCATTAGTTATCACAACATGTATGTAGATTCTACATTGCAAATTTCAATTACCAATGGGTAATTACTTTTTCTGTATTATCTCACATTATCTCCAAAATACTTCATCACTTTTTTGGTATCAGTTTTTCTTGGTGGTGGTATTTATTTTTGGGGTTACTTAAAAGCGATTTATCAGATGCATAGGTGGAGTTTTACATGAATTTTCATACAAAAATTTATTTAGAAAATTTAATAAATCACGTTTTGAAATCTTGGAATTGTTCAATGCAATGCAATACAATCTATTTTACATAAAAGTAAATTTTTAATAAACTATGATATTAATAATTTAAGTAAAAGAAATAAAAATAAACTAAAAACCCCTTTTAATCGCTCTAATTTAGGTAAAATCTCCCCACAGTTTATAAACTAAGTCACACCTACAAATATTTAATATACTTTCTTTAAAAATTAATTAAACTAATTTAAAGTTAAATAGTACCTATATTATTATACAAGAGAAAATGCAATTATTTACGAGGTTGAAGTTTGCATCTCGAGCCGCCAGGCGAGTGTAATTCCATGCTTTTTTTTAACTCCAATTAGGTAATTTTTATTAATAACAAAATTTATTATAACCTTACTTTTTCCCAATTTTAAAGATCATCATAGTGGCCCCTCGTATAGGTTTATAAAAAAATCTGTCATCTGTCAGACAGTTTCAACCTCACTTTCTTTCAATTTAAAACCCGATTGGTTTAAATCACAGTGAATAATAAAATTGACCAATCACTATTCCTAGCAACGGAAATAATGAGTTTATTATTATTTAAAATAGTTACCATTATATACGAAAAAAACAAATTATGTCAATATTATGCAAAAGGACTAGAAAAAGATTTGTTTTCCAATTAATGTTCTTATAGTTTGAACGAATTTCTTTTAGTTAATCTAAAATTATTGTTATTTACCTTTTTAATTTAATTATATTTGTCTGTTTTAAATCGCCCTATTATTACTATTATTATTAAAATAAATGTTAAAGTGGTAATTTGCAGCAATTTCTTTTCTAATTAGTGGTAAATAAAAACTCATTACTTAAATAAGTTTTTCGGCAAATATAATTTACCCTTAGGCACTTCATTGTAGATAATAGTAGTTAACCAATTTATCCCTTTTCATATTTTATGCTACATTAAGCGAAATATTGATATGTCAACAGGAATAGAGAAGGGTAAAACACCCCTTTATTACTGAGAAAAGAATATTGTATTGAATATGTTTCTTATGATAATTTATATATACCTATGATTAGAGGTATATAATTTTGGAAATTGATAGTTTTATCATTATAGGTAGATCGGTAGTAGCTGATGGTAATGTGATCAAATAATTTAGAGGGTAATCTATCTTAAGGTTTGTAGGGAGTCCAGTCGATCGTTTCTAATTGATTGGCACCATGTTGACGTGCACTGCATGAAGTCTTTATGTACCTATGTCTAAAGGTATAGCTTATTTTCTAAATAGCATTTATTTTGATCTGTATACTATAGGAAGTAAAAAAACAGTATAAAAATAACTTTCATATACCTTTAAAATGCAAATATAAACAATGAAACCGTATATTTCCTCTTACCCGTACCCATTATAAAATGAGAAATTAAATATGCATTAATAATCAGCGTTTCCACCTCAATGCAAGCACGAATTCGGCATGCTTTCTGTTAACCTATTAATTTCTTTTATTAGTTGCTCTGCGTTGAGTTGAGTTGAGTTATTTTGAAGAGCTCTAATTCTTCTTTTAACATTATCCCACAAGTGCTCAATTGTATTAAGATCTGGTGAACAATAAGGCCACTAAAACAGTAATTTCTTAACAATTTTTGGCAACTGCTAATAAATTGTTTTTACTTTTGAAGATAAAGACAAAATAGTGATATTGTAATTAAATACTGATTTATAAATATATAGGTAGGTATACCTATATTTTGAAACAAATGTTTACTTAGCAGCTTTGTTATAGCCGGGTGGAAGGTAGTATACAAATTTTAAAGAAAATCTAACTATAATTTTGACGAATTCTTTTGAGATTTTAAATTACAATTCTAAAAAAACTACAAAATCTTCTTCATTTTCAACTCGATCGTAAATATGAGTTCTAAATCGTTGAAAAAAAGAAGAAAAAGAAAAAAATATATTGAAATACTAATAGGTATACCTAGTGGTTTACCCGATTATATTTTAGTATATACCCATTGATTCTCCTGGTCCATATCTTATACATTTAAAGCACAAAAGTAACAGTCATTAATATGATTTAACACTTATTTTACAGATTTTATGTGGCCACCAATTTTTTCAAAATTTTCTTTGTCTTACAGTCATTAATATTTCTTGATTGCTTAGTTTCATACATTATTTACTGCCAGTAGACTCCTGGACTACTGGATTAAATAAAGAAAACAATTTTAGATTATTTTCATGGTTTGCAAAATCTTATTTATTAAGTAAAAATAAGAATTTTTAAGCATGGTTGTACGTTTCTTCTTTACTTTATCCAGTTACTGGATTGCGGTGAGTAATATAAAAGTTATCTTTGCTGCAATTGGTATAACGATGGAAAAACTGTACGAATTGGGCTTTAAATTGCTCCACTATCCACCGTTTTTTAGATCCGACCCCCATTGACTAATGGCTTTTGGAAAATCTCAAAAGGATGCTTTGGGAACAAGATTTAATAAGGAAACTGAAGCTTTAGTTAAAGGCCGAGGCACATCGTTTTATAAAAAAAGCATCTAAGTAGCGTTGGAATGATTGTATCTCTACTGAAGAAAACTATGTTAATGAATAAAGTTAAATCTAAACAAAAATAGTATATTATTATACGAGAGTTTAATACTGTACTTTAATAAGTAGATAATTTAATGATTTTCAAAAATAAATAAATAAAATCTGACATCTGTCAAATGATTAACATCACTTTTTACCAATTTTAAATGTTATTATAGGCGCATTCTTCTAATTTAAAACCCGATTGGTTAAAATCACAGTGAATATTGAAATCGGCCAATCATTGTTGCTTAACAACGTGAATAATGAATAATAATTATTCCCGTTGTTAGGCAGGGAATTTATAATGTTTATCACTATTCACGAAGTAGATAAAAGATTTTATGGTTGTTAGTGTTAGTCCTGGGACTTATTAAACGAGGTGTTTTATTTAAAAATACCCACGGGGAATTACCCATGGGTTGATTATCAACTGCAGTTAGAAGTCAAGATGTGTCAATAATTGCCTTTATCAACTATAAAATACTAAAAAAATAACATTGTTAATAATTGAAGGAGATTACCAAAATTCTTCATATTTGTACAGAAAAGGAATAAATTCTATTCTAAAAAAATGTTTAGTTGTCTATCATAACATAAAAAATGGCCCAGATTATATAATAAGGATATTATATAAATATTAAAATTCCTTTCACTCAGTGTTTAAATTTTGAAAAGCAAAAATTTTATAAATTATTGTTAACTTATTGATCGACTGATTATTAGGTATCTATACCTATATATAAAAAATTAAATGAATATTGGATAAAAACAAGGACCTATAAATATTATTTTTTAATGCAATGTAATATACGTTCTTATTTAAAAAAAAATTATGTATTTTATTTGACTAAAGATTTAGAGAATCAATACCGTCGAATCCTTCGGCACCATGGTGCAATCACATTGCAATCACATCAATTAAAACATGGGTGTAAATAAAAGACAACACAATAAACAGCAAATTTTCCACATCACAAAAAGTAGATAATTCAAAGAAAATAAGACCAAAAACCAAATTCTAAGGTAGACATGTTTTAGGCAGCCAGAAAACGCAAGGACTGCTTGAGCGAACGCCAGCGTCAGTATGCGACGGCAAACGTCGCGTAGCGCCATATTGGACGTCAGCCCCTCCTATAACTGCCACTGGCTGTTACACAATTATCTCGAAAGGCGGAGCCATGTTTTGATTGACAGCTGGTCCTGATAAGAATGCACTTGTTCACTGTTTTATTTGGAAGTCCATGGACTGCAGTTGATGCTCCAGCGTTTCTTATTGCCACGATCAGTGCCGGTTTGATTGCACCGAGTTTTTTCTTTCAAATTGTTTTCTGATGCGCCGTAGGTATACAAATTGATTAACAATTACTACTCTACATTTTTTATTATTTTTTATTTCTGAAGTTTGTTAGTAGGTAGGTAGGTATAGGTACATACCTACTAGGTAAGTAAGTTAGTACTAAGAAGATGTTATTTAAATTTAAAAAAATATTTCTTGACCCTGAATATAATATAAAAATAAGTTACCAATTTTCATTGTTTCTGAAGAATACCCATTCAATTTGTTTACCAGTCTGAAATTTAAGCATATTGAAATTAATATAAAACGAAAAATGATTCGGGATACTTAAGAAGATGTTCAGTGGATTAGTTGGATCTGGCATTCGAAAAATATTATTGTCTACTTAAGCATCCCAAGTAGCATTATAGTGACAAAAACTGATATCTCAACTTCAAATGAGTTGCAATTACGTTAAAATAACTAAATCCACTATGATACATTTAAAATATCTTCATATTATATTGACATAGTTGTAATCATGTGATTTGCACCAGCAGAATATACTTCATAGTTTTATAACTTTTTGGTGTATCAATCTGGTATCTAAAATGTTATGACCACTTTTGACACCACCTTATAAAGTTGTCCAAACGGCAACCAAACCACATCACTTAAGTATTACTTTAAGGTGGTAGTAGTAGTAAAGTGGGTATACCAGTTTTGGCAACGTTTTCGGAATTTTTCCCAAACCTTGAATGTGGCAGAACTTGATTATATAATTGCGGTGGTCATTGCCACGTTCTTGCTACATGCTTAAGTGATTTCCACGTTTCGCATAGGATTACCACTTTAAAGTTCCCTTCTTTAAAAGCAGATGTTTACAAATAGGAAATGTGTAGTTTTAAACAAATAATTCTGGTTAGTACCTCACCAAATTTAACACGTTAATAAATAATTATTATAATTATTGGTTTTAGGTGACCAGAAATAAAACCGACCTTTGTTATACCTTAAATAACAGGTAATGTACTCTCTAAAAATGAATTAGTCAAAAGTAACTAATTTAATAGTTAATAGTGGCTGCTTTTTCACTTGTGCCATGGTTAACCATACCCATTCAATTTGTTCACCAGTCTGAAATTTATTAAGAAGATGTTCAGTGGATTAGTTGGATCTGGCATTCGAAAAATATTATTATTATACTTAAGCATCCCAAGTAGCATTATAGTGAGAAAAACTGATATCTCAACTTCAAATGAGTTGCGTTAAAATAACTAAATGCGTTAAAATAACTAAATCCACCACGATACATTTAAAATATCTTCATATTATATTGACATAGTTGTAATCATGTGATTTCCACCAGCAGAATATACTTCATAGTTTTATAACTTTTTGGTGTATCAGTTATCTAAAATGTTATGACAACTTTTGACACCACCTTATAAAGTTGTCTAAACGGCAACCAAACCACATCACTTAAGTATTACTTTAAGGTGGTAGTAGTAGTAAAGTGGGTATACCAGTTTTGGCAACGTTTTCGGAATTTTTCCCAAACCTTGAATGTGGCAGACTTTGATTATATAGTGATTAAGTGATTTTCACGTTTCGCATAGGATTACCACTTTAAAGTTCCCTTCTTTAAAAGCAGATGTTTACAAATAGGAAATGTGTAGTTTTAAAATTAATTAATAATTACAACAAAATAAAAACCCCTTAACTTGACGGCTTGACATACTATACAGGGTGTTCCGAAAATGGCTCCATTTAAGGGGTTCGCTATGAGAAAATGTTGAAAAACATTGACTTTCTATTTTCCGAGTAAAAACTATTGTTGCTAAGACTACATGGGCTGTTATCGTTTATTATTGCTAAGAGTGTTTTGAATATTAATAATAATTTATTTGCTAGCATATAAATTATTATTAATAGCTAGCATAGTAGCATAGTAGCTACTTCTAAAGGTATAAGTGCATACGAGAAAAAAACATCGATTTCTTATTGTCATGTTGTAAGATATGCGTTAATTAAATACATCTCCTATACTATAATGATTTTTTGTTTCTTATATGCACTTAAGCCTTTAGAAGTGATATTTAAATTTTTGTTTACTTTTACATATGTACAAGCAAAATTATCAATCTGTCATTCTCGTCCAGAAGATCCGGCAACACTGGATTACAAACACGTAATTATCTAGGGATATTTGGTTTGATTTATTTGGTGACTACCATAATTACGTTTAGAACTTCTATATTAGAAGTAAATTATTAAAAAAAACTCAATTCATTCAATTGTAAGGTTTTTCTCCATTTTGTTTTTAGCTCTTCTCTTTAGACTTTCTCTGCATTCAACATACTACATAAATATGTTGCTTTATTTTTTCCCATACCTACCATAATTTTCTTTATAGTGGATTTCATTTGATTTCAAAACACAGCATATAGAAATGTCACTGCCACTGCTAAAGCTAAAAACGTTATCATAGAAAACAACTATACACAACTCGCAATGTAGTCGCGTTTAGATCTACTTTTTACGTTTTTAATTCACGTTGTGTGTTACAATATATATGTATTAAAATAAAACAATAAATGTTGTTTTTGCAAGTTGGTACCTTAAGGCAATGCTGTGTTCGAAGAATTCTTAGTTTGCTTTATATCACACAGAATTTTTTTTTAACTACAGCGTGATATAGGTAACGTGGGTGGACCATTTTCGGGAAATCTTTTATAAAATTAAAATAAGGTTATTATTTAGTTATAAATTGCCTCCTCCATTTAGGGAACTATAGATTAGATATTAGATTTAAAGATGCATACTTAAATTTTCATCTGGTTTCTGTGATTGGCTAAATAAGTAATATTTGCACCATTTAAGAAAAACCAGATAAGTCAAAAATGATTTTTGAAAAATCACATTTTTTCAAGGTAGCCATTTGAAGTCTTTTCTGTTCAGTGCAAATTGAGTTGTTATGATAAATTATGAAACATATAGACCTGTATGTTATATATAATGATTTTAAATGCAAATTATTTATTCCGGTTTTCTTCTAGAAAAAAATTGAAGTCTCTTCATATTTAGGTAAAATGAACAGTCAATTTTATTGTAAATTTGTTTTATTCATAAAATGCATTATAATTCATATGAATACATCCGTATACATGAATATAACGTCAATTTTTTAGATGTCTATAACTAGGGATGTAAGCAAATTTTTATGACAATGTCATGTCACGGTCATAATAAAAATGACTGTCGTTTATTTTTATGACACCCTTAATTGTCATTAATTTTTCACAATTGAAATTTCTGACTGTCAAAAAAATAACTGACAGTCATTAAAATATATGAATCAACCAGGAGATGGAAGTTGCACTTTTTAAGTCATTAGATGACTTTGATGTCGATTACTATAAATCTGAAAAATTTGATTATAACTGGTTTTAAACCAGTTAGATATCTTTATATTCTACTATGATTTTTATTTAACTTTTTGATTTTGTTTCAATTTCGTTTTTTTTTCAAATACATGTATGTTTAAATTTATGTCTAGTAATGTTTTAGTCACTTCAAGTCTATATCTATAGATATACATACATTAAAGATAAGGAAATAAAAATGACCATAAATTACAAAAATCACATGTCAAGTGTCACATAAATAAATGACCAACCCATAACTCGGCAACTAAAACTCAAACAACGAAATTTGGATTTAAATTCACATTTTTTAGAAGTAGAACGAGGCCAAAAGTGAACGAATTTAAGAAAATCACATGTTTTTCTTTGTACGCTTCCAATGAAGTGCCCCTATTGAAAATCAAAATCATTATTTCAATTTTGAAGAATCTGGAAATAAAATTATTTTGGTAGAAATTTATTATTTTTACATTATTGCCTTTGAATATCAGTTTTTACTGAAAGTAATCTTGATTAAATAATTGTACTACGTTTATATTAAGATTATAATATTATTTGTCTAAATATTTTGGTATAAAACATTATCCACATAATGCACGAACTACTGGATAAGTTAATCGCTAATAAATCAGTAAACCACAAAATCCCAAAAATTAAGAAATCATACATTATGAATAAACAGTCCAATTCTGTATCAATATAAACTGAACGAACTGTTTCTGTTTTGCGATTCCCTTGACTTAGCGCCTTTTAAAAACACGCCCACCATCAATAAACTCCTAAAAGACGCAAAATTACCCACGGAACGCATCGAACAAAGACGCATACACACACAAAAACATGATGTATGCACGCATGCTCTCTAAATTACATGCAGGGGCGTGACCAAAACGTTCCCAAACTTCAGTCGCTTCAGAAAACAGGAGCAAAGAGGACGGCGAATCGTCGCTGATTCGAGTGGAACAGGGATCGAGCGCCTGGAGCACGTAACACGAACATACCCGATCGCCTGTGACTCTCGGCAGGACCATACGTAGCCCTATGATGATATATAGAGTAGTCGACTTATAGTTAAACCACGCTGGGAAGTGGCCCAGATTAGAGAGACTTTGCAGTATCAAGTTCTAACCCGATATCTGTACGACCGCTAAGCGCTTAAGACTTTTTAATACTTTCATAGGATTTCACGGAAACCGCTTCGTGTCACGCGTCTCGATCCGGCAGTGATTTGTAAGATATTAATTTTTAACTCATTCGGACCATTTTTAACGTGCACAATTGAAATCATTACGTTTTCGATTCGCTCATATCGTGTCGAGTGTTTTTAACTGTGATAGACTGTGATTTCCTCCATCACCATCATCACCTCAACAAATCTACAATCTAACAGGTGAGTTATTTTTACTTATATTAAAGGATGTGCAATCAAACAATGTTAATTTTAAAACAACTAACTAAATAAACCTTAAAAAGTTCCAAATATAAAGATCAATCAAACTAAATTCCGTCAGTGTTAGCTTTTATTATTATTTAATCATCTAATAAAATTTAAAAAAACGCAATTGATTTGTACGTTTTAATAAATATAGGAACCAAATCTAAGTAAAATATTGTAAAACTATCTATATATGGATCCAAGGACAAAAAGGCAAAGTAAATATCTACATAAATGTACCTAAACATATACCTAAGTGTACTGATTGTTTTATTAATTTAAACACACGTTAAAAAGTCAAAACAAATTTTATTTGCTTTAATGCTTTAATTGCTCATAAATTGTTATCTGTGTTATAATAAAAAAGGATTAGGATACAGCCGTTTACACACACAATATAATGAGCTGTAAATCATTCATTATCTGGCTCCTCGGATAATAAAATTCAGTCTAAAATTATTGTTGTTTAATGCAATCTAAAATGTTCTATTTAAATAGGTGCGATAAAATTATTTTTGTGTAAATTCTTTTTTATTTAATTTACTTGCATACTGAATATGCTAAAATAGTTTCACAGAGGAGCTTGACTCCTGAAGATGATACCATGATAATGTTAACTCAGTATTTTTAAGAAAAAATAATTTTTTTTATTGTAAACTGGCAGAAATTGGTATGGTTTTGATGACTGAAATAAGATATAGTTGCTCGTCTTTTATCCAGAAGTATATTTTTTAAGATTTTTATTGTTTTAAGTAAAGGCTATAGATATTTTTTATTAAATAGGTACAATGCAACATCATGTTTCCTTGGTATACTCTCTAAAAATGAATTAATCAAAAATAACTATTTACTACAGTTATTAGTGGCTGCTTTTTCACTTATACCATGGATACCATGGCATCCCCAAAATTTAACAGCCAATTCTTATGTAAAATAGTCCCCTGAATCCGAAAATACCGTCAAATTTATAAAAGTGGAGCAGTTTTTAAGATATAGTCAATTTCATATTATATGGAAAATTGACGATATCACAAAAACTTTTTTAACTTTTGACGACATTTTCGGATGCAGGAAACAATTTTACATGGAAATTGATTGCTAAATGTTCGGAATACAAATTGCTATTGGCGAGAATTATGTGTGGCTGCTTTTTCGCTATGAATTAGTGATTTTTGATTCATTTTTAAAGAGTATGTATAACATTGTCTCCATACCAAAAATCCTTCATTTAGCAGGATAAATTATAAACGCCCTGTTAAATTGTTGGGAATAAAAAGGACTTATTTCTCTTAAGATAAAACTAATAAAAAATAATTACAGGATAAATTGTTTTAAGGACAGAATGAATCAATAAGAGAAAGAGTGGTTAGAGTTTGACTTGGTGATCCTGTTAAAGCTTGAGGATATGTAGAAAAGCGAGCAAGAGACCGGCGCAATCTGTCGGACTCATTGCAAATCCTCCTTAACACCGGAGAGCTTACCAAAATGGTTAATAATAATATTTCCGAGATACCTTCCTTTAAGGTCAATTCCGATTGCTAATGAGAAAATGAATACCGTCAAGTGATTGGAGCTTGTTTTAGTGTCAAATTAGTGGGGTTGTCGGTAGGCAGGGGAGGGGATGAAAACGCGAGCTTAGTGCCAGCAAAGCTCTCAGACCGACGGCGGCCTCGTCGCGACTTCAACTTGATCCGGTGTAAACCTGGCCAAAGCTGTTTTTAAGCTCCGTACCTTTTTTCATGGACTTAACCGACTTTTGGTCTTTGTTCACGTCGCACCTGGATTTACTTGGAATCTTTTAAGTGATCCCCGCGTTCAGTGATTTCCTCACCGATTTTTGCATCCTTTTATTAACTTTTTTCTTCGCGGTGAGTCCAAGTACAAGTGGAAAATGACATGCTTATTTAGTTGTAATTGTACATAATGATTATCTAGTTCAAATAAACATATCAGTAGATATCAAAAGTAAGCAATAACACACATTTAGTAGTGACGACATGCTTTGTTGCAGCTCCACATGGGATTGTTGGTCGGGTCCTAAGAAATCGCCGTACGAACAACCACACCTCGAAATTTTCGAGATGGAGAGAATGGAATCGATGAACGATCCGACGCTCTGCCTGCAGGACCTGGTGACCGGTGTGACCACGTCTTCGGCGAACAATTCGGATATGCACAACGTTCATCATCTGCACGATTCCGTCAGTGCATCCGTGTCGGTCAGTTCGGCCATGTCCGGCATCATGTCCGGGTCTTCGTCGCTGAATCACCACGTCACCTCGCACGAGCCGTCGCATCACCACGGCGTCGTGCCGCACACGCCGTCTCTTCACCACGAACCTTTGGAGAAACTTAAACGTGGTGAGTTCGTTTTGTTTTGTTCAACTTCAATCCGTCGGACACTTTATGCAATAATTTTTATGCAGTGGGTTTGCCAAAATACGTTTAACCTGTTGTGTACAATAATTACAAAAACTTCTATGTAGGTACTACTACTATTTTTTAGAATTTATATTCTAAAGAAAATGGTCAATATTTTAAAATCTACAAGATAAAGTATTTAAGGGGCTAAATGTCTTATTAATTTATTCTAGACCTAGGCGGTAAAGTGACATTTTTACAGGCTGAAAGAAGAAATGTTCAGGCGAACTTTGGCGAGCCTGGATAATTCTTGAAGCCTGGAAAATCACTTTACCGCCGTGGTTTACACGTTATTTTTCTTCCCACAAAACGACGTAAGTGCAAAATGGTATATTATATATAAAGCGACATCTATACGAAAATATAGTAACCATCCCAATAAACATTTTAAAATAATTTTCAGCATTAACATTGCCTGTTATTATTTTAATTAAACTTAACAAATATTGATACTCTCTATAAAATATTAAAACAACTTCAGAATATGATTATATTAAGAAAATATGTTATCCCCTGATTTTTTTTATTACTATAATTGCTAAATATTATCACAAAGTATTAAAAATTCTTACACGGCAAATGTTAAAGGTACAAAAACTGACAGTTGTATTTATTGAAATTCCGTTTAGAATTTTAAACTTGGGAATCTACCGGCGTTAAAATCTTAAATTTTTCTGTGTAATACAAAATTTATCCTTTAAAAATAGAGAATCGATATAGTAGCAGTTTTTTACAGTAAAAGTGAAGAAAATGTTTTATGGGCACTGTACGCAAAATTTTAAACGCTTTATCAGTTAAATCTAAACTACTACGGCGAAATGAAAAGGTCAGTTCAAACGTTCATTTAATCATTTCAAATATTGGCTTCAATAAACTGTTTAATACTTTTGTATTTTTGTATTGAGATAATAAAATAATTTTCACATTTAGTATTATTTTACAAGTTATGCACTTTATTTTAACGATTGTATGACATTTGACAACTGTTAACGAACTTAAAACTAACTTCAGCCCGTGACTAAAAACCTGTTGCTTACTTTAGCCCGTGACTAAAGCTCCATAAAGCCACAGCTTGTCAATGTGTATTTAAAACGTCACTTAGTGTCATGGAAACATGTAAGATAATGGGCCTTTTAAAGGTGGAAGTATAAATATAAAATTATTTTATTTGACATGCAAGTCATCCACAAAACAGATACACACTTAGATACACAGTTAGATACTTTAGATATAATTTTTGCAAAAATCTATAGGTACTGGTGGTAATTTATTTAAAAAAATTAATTTATAATTTGCTAATATTAGATTTTATCAGGCCGATTATTTTATATAAAGAATACAGATTTTGTTTTAACCAAAAAGGATATCGTAAATCGTAAAAATTTTGAAAATTTTAATTTAAAAAGTTAAAAAAATTTACTGCCTAGGCTTTTGTGATTATTTTTGCAAGGCTAGCCATAGAAACACATATTTTCTCGTACCTATGGAGACGGTAAGATTTAAAAAAAATTGCAAGGTAGATATATTTTTTTAGTAAATTAAAATTTTAATAACAAGAATAAAAACGAATAACAAAAGTCGCACATAAATTTTTGAATAAGATAATATTTTTAAATTTTACTAAAAATACATATTTTTTATGAAATTTCACTAATAAAACTGAAAAATAACCTATAAATATACTATATTTTTATAAAATAATTCAATTGAATTAGTCGGCATATGAAATTTTACTAGGAAATCTCAAAAATAACCTATAAATATATGTATATTTTTTATAAAATATTTTAATTGAAAAATTGGTTTAGGTTATTTTTCAGTGTTTCAAGTAAAAATTAGCTGCACTCGGAATTAGTCTGCATTCACAAAAAAATGATAATCCGAGTTCACGTTCGTATCTTAATCATTTTCGGAAAATGTTTTTTTAAATTCATCCATTTTTCTTTTGCATTGGAAATATTAAAATAATCGAAATCTCGAAAAATCCCGACTCCTGAGAAGTGGAACCCCCACTAGTTACGTCCCTGTAGTATTTTATATATAGTAAACATTATCAATTATTATGCAAAACTAATAAAATACTTGATCGGAAAATGGAACCGTAAATTACACAAATACCTAAAAGTGCCTTTAGAGTTGTTATTTATTTTTATAGGCTTCCTAATATTTAAAAATTCTTCTACATAATTAGCACCTACAATGTAGGTCTTAAATCTTAATTTATAACTTAATTTAAATTTTTGATAGTAGGTTTTTAAGTAACTGATAGGGAATGAGAGTTTGACATACGAGATTGCAGAAAATTTTAATATTTGAAACGAAAAAAAATTCAAAATTGGGTTGTTTATAGTCTGTGCCGAATTGCCTGAAAAATAAATTTGAAGTAATTTTCAAATATTAGTTTAATTTATTAAGTTATTATATGAAATTTGATATGTATATATGATACTGAGAATTATATTTATAATAAATATCTATATAAATTTCCGACGGAAAATGGAACTCAGGTAATTTATCAAATTTATAATATTTAATTATATTTTTAACCGATAATAAATGTGTCTTAAAGGTTACACGGGTTTGAAAATTTCAAAAATCCATTTTTTTATTTTATCCACATTTATAACCCTCTCCTCGAAATTTAACAGCTATGAACATACCAAGAATAGTGTTATTATTATTTTTTTGCAAAGCCATTGGCTTCCACAACACTTACCAATCTTCTTGCTATGGTCATTATTAAATGCAGTAACTCTTCCCAAGAATTTTCAATAACTTTTTAGAGTTGAGCGCGGTTTGTCGTCCTAAATTTTTTTTTCTATATATTTTTTACTATGAAGCCCCACGCATTGCTTTAAGTCAGAAATTATTGCTGGCCATAACAAAACATTTATATTTATGTTGGTGACCCACTCTATTACCAAAACACGAGCCGTTAATAGAATAATTATTTTGTGCTAAAAATCAATTAATCATTTATATGTACTCTCTAAAAATGAATTAGTCAAAAATGACTAATGTAGTAGTTATTAGTGGGTGCTTTTTCACTTGTACCATGGTTAACCATGGAATAGCATGGTATCCCAAAATTTAACAGCCAATTCTTCTTTAAAATTGTCCCCTGAATCTGAAAATACCGTCAAAAATTAAAAAAGTAGTAAAGTTTTTGAGATATGGTCAATTTTCCATTTAATACGGAATTGACTACACAGTAAAAAATCGACTTGAGTAAATCGCCAAAAATCATTGAGTTAATGCGTTGCTGAGTGAAATGTTGAGTAATTTTGTAAATATTATTCTAATTTGTGTATATTTAACTAAAACATTATCTAAGTTACACTTTTTTGTGAAATTGCAATTAAAATTGTGTAATTTTACTAAATATTTGGTTAAACATAAGTAATTACTCATATTTGGGTAATAAAAACTCTAGAAAGTGAAGATTTATTTCTTTCGGTTGAATTCGCGTCTTTCACCTCTTAGTTCCCTGTTGATCTGACGCGTTGCATATTCCTTTAGGATTTGTTTTGGTTAATTAGAGTACGAATATAGGTAAGTTATTCCTGTAATATTATATCCTTATATACATATAAGACTTATCGTATAAGTAATAATATATTGTATATAAAGTATCGAAAACGTATTTAAAGTGGGATATTTAGGGAAAAAATATGGAGTCGGCGTTCGAAAGATGAGCTCAATTATTCGAACATTATTGAACTCTGCTCTAACTTAATAATTATTATTAACTTTAACTTAATTATTACCTACTTTAAGTTTTGATCTTGCTTTAAGTTGTTTGTTTTAGGAGCCATATGCAGCTTATCAGTCATACAATAGAACTTAGCATTATATTATTCTAAAGTACGAGTTTTGTTAATATCTTATCCTATTTTATCATATAGGACATTTTTTATAATATTTATTATTTATTATTTGTTTTGTATTTAAAAGTATATTTATTTTATTTTGTTGGGATCTTTTGCTATTTTGTCATTGGCCATTTTTTAAATGTATACATTTGTTTTGTATTTAAAAGAAAATTTAATTGATAATTTACTATTTTTATACATGCATAATTAAGCTACTCTTTTTAAAAATAATGTACGTTTTTTTTAAATAAAGTTTTGGTTCTATGATGATGTGTAATTTTATAAATTTACCTGCATTAATTAATAATGAGTAGAATTAACACTATTTAGTGAAAACAATTCACTAAAGTGTGTTAAAATTAAATCAAAATAAGTTCAAAGTTACTTAAAAATATGTAAATTTTTACACAATTTTTCGACATAAAACACTTTTTTGAGTTAAAATTCACTCAAAATGTATTAATATATTTAACTCAATAAAAGGTAAATGTTACTAAAAAAAAATGAGTAAATTTTTTACACAATCCGGTGAGGACTCGTTTTGACAACACTTTGAGTTAATTTTGAGTTAAAATCCACTCAAAATTTTTTAGTGTGTATATCTCAAAAACTGCTCCACTTTCATAATTTTTGACGGTATTTTCGGATTTAGGGGACAATTTTACATAAGGATTGGGGTTTGGATACCATGGTATTCCATGGTACAAATGGAAAAGCAGCCACTAATTATTAAATTAGTCATTTTTGTATATATATGCTATAGCATAATGTTTTCTTACATGTATGTTGAAAGGTAAAATTGTCAAATTTTTCTAATTCTGGGGTGTTAATCGCCCATTACTTTGCCAGCATAGTCCAGATATTTTTTATATAAAATTTTATTTTTTGTATTAATAAAATGTGCTTTTTTGACCTTCGAAACTCACTTAACCCCTTAAATACATATTTATGTACATAAATACAAGAAGAAAGCCTAAATGCCGTTAATTATACAAAATACCAAGAGGAAAAATTCTTTTTCTTGCTACCCGGCAGAAAATACGTTGTTTCGTCCCCGATTCCACGGCAGAAAGTTTACGTTTTATGCATTGGTCAAGGCTATACGTATTTTCGGCCGAGGTAGTAAGAAAAGTTTCATTTCCTCCCGCTACCATGACAACGCTACAGTTTGATTGATTTTGAATGTAAACGTCAGAATTAAATTAAACGTCAGATTTTAATTTTGACACAAGTTTTTTTATACACATTTAATTTTTTCCCGTATTTTCTGCCGGGTAGCAAGAAAAATAGTATACACTACACAGGCAGAAAGTGTGAGAGCCCTGAACTGCGCGCCTCGGGCATCATGGCGCGCAGTGCAGGAATCTCACACGTTCTGCCCTTGTAGTGTAATATACTATTACATAACAAATATTTAAAACCACAAAAGGGTACAAAAGGTAGAAAATTAAGGTGTAATTTAACTGACATCTAAATATAAATTGTTGAGAAATATTACAGTCGACTAAAAAAGTTTAATTGTTAATTATATCTAAAACTCTCTTTAAAATTAATCAATGCAATTCAAAAACTAAAAAATATAAAAATTTATTGAAAAAAATAACACTAAAAAAAATTCTAAAAATAAATGTTAAAATCTCTAGTAGAAGCACAGTGTCTGCTGATTCATTAAGTTCCTGAGCTTACCGGTAATGCCAACTGATCCCGGTATCGAGGTAATAGCCACCTAATGCGAATTATAAAGGCTGCCGCGGCCGTCGCCAAACGACGCCATTCAACTGTTAGTCTTACAGTTTCTCAGACTACCTACTTTTATTTTTTTATTTTTATGAACATATTCACCATTTACGTCAATGATTTTATTAAAATTGTTTTTTGGATTTAGTGGTATGATATATGTATTTACATATCATTTTTAAATCGGATGGTCTATAAAAATAACAATATCCAGATGGAACCATCGCGTTGCAAACACTCTTCAAAGCTGAACGTCAAATTGTTAAATAACTCATATTTAGCGTAAATAGTAGATTCTATGGGGTTCCAGAAGTCCCAACTAACCTCATTCAGACTTTTTTGAATAATCAGGTTTGCATGCAATGACAAATCAGTATTGATGGTCCAATTAAAAAAAGTTTTTCTAAGCGAAATTCGCGGTTTTTAACAAACATTTTTCACTTCCACCTTTAAAACGCTAAATTTTACATACAGGGTATCTCAAAAGTCTAGCACCATCTTGAAAGACCCCAAGAATCCCAGAAAATCGTAAAACAATTCTACCTTTATTATATGAGATTTACTTTGTTTATATTGTTTCAACTTTCAAAACTTTCATGACCCTAACTGATCTTTTAAATACACATTGTTAAGCTGCGGCTTTATGGCGTTTTAGTCACGGGCTGAAGTTAGCAGCAATGCCTTTCGCCCTTTTTAGTCACGGGCTAAAGTTGGCATTAAGCTAATTGACAGTTGTCAAATGTCATAAAATCATCAAAATAAACTTTTATCCGTTCTGGTATTTTTAATCAGCATAATGCTCATATTTGGGGCACGAAAATCCTCATGTTAAAAAAATTATCCATTTTCAACAATTTTCGTGCAACGTTTGGATGGGATTATTATCATTTTTTGTCCTGAAAAATGATTTTGAAGAAGTTTTAGATGTCATGCCTCTAGTTATAAAGCAAACAGATGGTTCCAGTTAGATGGACCATTGCGCACCACCATTTTCCGGAAAGAGGGATTGGTCGCGATCGAGACTGTACTTTGGCCTGCGCGCTCTCCGGATTTGACCCCCTTGGATTTTTTTGTTTGGGGTACAATGAAGATCAAGGTTTGGGTATGCTAAGCAGCCCAAGAAATCACACTAGTAGAGTGCTGCACAATCTGTCGTCCCTAGATGCGAAGTTTGTATTGAAAATGATAGCGGCCATTTTGACCAGTTTTTGAAAATTAACTGCAATTTGACGACGCATTTTTTGCTAATTAAGTTGATGTCGAAGCTTTTTTTATTACTAATGTGTTTCGGAATTTTCAGATACATGTTTTTGCTTAAAATCAAATTTCCCATTCATAGTTTACGTTACGGTTTAACCCCGATTCACCCTGTATACTATCAGCCTAATGGTATTAGGTCCAATTTTAAAAAAAGTTTACTTTAATATAATTTTATAAAAGTTTTTTGTTATAGCTTATTTGTTCAAACCGACTCTTTAGAATATAGTTGTTGACATTTTAATTTTCTTATTGCTTGTTTATTAATATAAAATGTATACATATAAAAAAAATGTTTTAATTTTTATATACTAATCTTTATCAGTAATTGTCTTATTAAAAAATTTTATAAGTTGTATACAATACCTAAATATTTTTCTGCATCTTCAAAATGTATCATATCTTTTTTGTATGTTTATACAATCATTTTTTTGATTCAAGATTTTTCATTTTTTGATATCCTTGTATACTACATCATGGTGTCTATGTGAGTAAATAAAAATTGCATGGCAGTTTAAATAACGTTATCAATGATCTTGATATTTAAAAATTTTAATCGAATTAGATCACCAATGCTTATCGATTCCCTATAAAAACCTTATTTTATACCCAGAGATAACATTTTGGCACTCCACTGCTAAATTTTCTTATCTATCAAATATCATTGGTGTCAAAACTATTTAACTAAACTGTTTGAAAGCTAAACAAAAAATAATTTATAGGTAATTCCTTTTTACAATCGAATAAAAGAAGTTATAGATAAGAGAGCTAGGTTTATAGGTAGTTAGTTAGTTTGATTGCATTTACAGTTTTACTGGAGTCAGTATAATTTAGGTCCACTTAAAACAGCATAACTTTGATCGCACTATAAATTTTAGAGCTGACTAACAAAATGTGACCACTTAAAATATATTGTTATATTTTTTTGTTGTTTATAGAACATTAGAAAGTTCCCCCTACAATTATTTCGAACTAAAACTGAAAGAAGCAAGCGTTGCTTTATCTCGAAATGGTAATGCTGTCCTGAATTCACTCGCATATGGTCGGGTTAGCCAGGATAATCCTTACTTCCTTATCCCTAGAGACGTTCTTTTTCAGCCACATATAAACTCCGTTTTTAATGGAATCGGTTTGCCATTTTGTCCACCCTTATAATAGCTATTACTTTGATCACTCTTGACATTTAATATCGACCAAGGTAAACTATCAAGTTTTGGGAATAAAACTATTAGATTAATAGTTTTTTGTCTTTTTCTAGTTTTTTCGTTTGACTTTTTTTATCACTAAAAGATTGGTTTAGATCGTCGTTTGTTTGTAAATCTGTACTTCTTAGCAGGTCCAATAATCTGATTTCGAAGAAGAATCGTTTTATAATTTGAAACACGGAATTTTTATTCTTGTTTTAAGATCGATTTCTATGAAACTCACAGAATATTCTGTGAATTTTATAGATATAGAGCTTTAAACAAAAATGCAAAGATAAAAATCTCTTCTTTAAAAATCAGGCTATGGGGTATAGAAATAATTTTTATATTTTATTTGTATTAAAAAATCAAAAATTTACATATTTAATAAAACAGCAAAATTTGGTGTTATTTGTATGTCAAACAGCTTTAAAAAGAACTCATTTTCTTATTGGTTACACTACAAAATTACATAAAAAGCATAAAACTAACTTTTTGAAAAAAAAATTTAATCTATAAAAAAAGTTCAGTAGAATTTGTTTAGTTTTTTAAACATTTTATCTATAATTTAAAGTTTATTATCAAACTAACTACTAAAGTAATTAATTATCGGCTAGGCTGTAAAAATAATGTAGACCAATCGGGTAAAGTTTTTTACCTCCTAGGTTGGAAAAAACCCATTTCGATCAATCAAATCACTCGATAACTGCTAAGCATTTTAACATCACTTTCTACTTTTAATAATTATTATTTGAATTGCACGTTTTAACAAATAATTGTGCCTTAAAAATAAATTCGACGTTTGCAAACATCTCATCTCGATTTTTTCTTAAAAATTACTTAAAATTATGACATGATATACTGTATAATAGTATACTAATATTTTAAAAATGTAGTCTTTTTCAAATAAACTATTGTTTTTCTAAAATATCAACATTTTAACAAATTTCTAAAAAAAAATGAGGTTGATTGGTAAAAGATATATTTTTATATGAAAAACCTAATACACTTATGTACATGCATATTATGTAAGTAGATATGTTATATATTTTTTGATCCTGGCCTAGGGTTTGAACCCGAGACCTTAGGATAAATGTATATACAAAATATAATAATATAAAATATAATATAAATATATAATATAAAAAAAATGTCAAAGAGTCAATGAACACAGTCGATGCTTCAAACATGCAAAAAAAATAATATTGACCCAGAAGGTAGAAAATGAATCATCAAAACAAATATGAAGTATGAAAGGACAAAAGTGTTTGTTTCAATGTGCCGTACATTTTAAATAATATTTTCAACCCTATAGGTACTGCAGTATTGCCCTGCTAAGCCAAACACCCGTATCTACAATATTAATTAATAAAGGAGAATATGATGAATTATTGCGACAAGAACCGGCCATTTCTTAAGAGTTAAGAGTACAATATTGTGTACAAATGGTAGTAGGGTTGCCAGATTCTGTCGAAAAAATAAAGGACATTTTGTGACAATTTACCTTAATTACAAAAATGACACAATCAAAAATACTTAGGTAACGTCAAATTCACAATTTGCATTGTTTTACTGTATTATTTTTGTAATTAAGGTAAATTCTCGCAAAATGTACTTTATTTTTGACAGAATCACGGAACCCTAAATGTCAGTGTCAATTAATTTTTAAAAAACTAATGAACCACCGTATAATCGGGATAGTAATGATAAATACGTCCGTGGAGAAAATTAAAATCTCGTAGTCTCATTGAACAGTAACCGTGGATAAAGAGATCAATTTTCTCCACAGTTTATGACTGAAAACGTTTAGGAAATGTACAAATTCTTTAATATAATTGTAAAAAAATAAATTTTAACACATTGTTTACAACTGCCAGGCATAGTGTTGTGTAATATTGAAAAATCGCCCATTCAGGGAATTTTATGCGATTAAGTTGTGGCTGGCAACCACTGGTTTATTACTAACATTATGCTGACGAAATTAAGTTAATATTTGTAAGAACTTTAAGAATTTTAACAATATTTTGTTGTTGGCCGCAGGAATTATAAACGATTAAAGAAATTAGCTACAAAGATGGTGACGTCTCTTAAATTAGTTAAACTTTAACTATTTAAGTAGTATTAGTAAACAATGCTGGTACTAATACAAATACTAAAATTTGGAATATTTCATTTTAAGAGATATGGTTGAAAAATGGTACTTGGCACCCCTACATGCTTGGCGCCCTGTGTCAGTGCACAGGTTGCACACCCCTGAGCAAACATATTAAAAAAGTATTTAAGGTAGTTGTCGTGCTATAAGCATACCATCAGAAAATTTTGAATTTTTGTATACTTATTAAGGACATGACAATACATATATCCTTAAAATTTGAAGTCGATTGACCGTCTATAACCCGAGATAAATTCAATTAAAAATTGGATAATTAACATGGATTGTATAGGCTTTCTGTAGTTCTGTACCAGTTTCTTAGTTATACAGAAAAAACTAACTGTCAGAAGCTTTCAAAAAACTAACATTGTTTTAATGTATTTTTGCTGAGTTTAAAAAAAAATAAATAAAAATTTTTGACCGTCCAATTGTTTATAAATAACCGTTTAAAGTTCAACAATTTGTAAAAAGTATACATCACTAGTGTCAGATAAAAACAACTTGGCAAGGCTGTACGCGAGTATAGATATAATTTCCGCAGTAAATTTAAACGTCTGATTCAGTCTCCAATATATCTATTGGTTGAGCATAAGCGACGTTGCCGGATTAAAACTTATGAAAATATTTGAAAGTATTACGTAAAAATAACGTCTCCAGGGTACAGTCTTGCGAACAAATTATGAATCACTTAGCTACCAGCTCGTATACTTTTACGGTGCGTATAATCTAAAAATTTTTGACAATATTGTACCACGACAACTACCTTAACAGGCATAAAATAATTTTTATCCGAAATCGGCAGTAAAGTAGTCAACAATCGGCAGTAAAGTAAAAGAAATCGTACAACTTTCCTGCCGATTTAATACGAGTATTGTATGCAACCCATTATACATTTTAAGATGTGACTACTGCTCCTCAGCAGCAACTAAATAATATTTAAAAAAAAAGCACCGTCGCGGAGGTCGATTGGACCCTTTCATAAAATGTTGTTTAATAAAAATAATAAGTTAATTTTATTAATTAGATTAAACAACCGCCGCGGCGGGCAAATATATAATAACCGTCGCAACAAACAGTATACGTAGACACTTACATTCAAATGACATTTGATTTGATCATCAAATGACATTTGATTTAATCATCAATATTATTTAATATCCACCTCGGCATTAAAGTCATTTTTTATCACTCACGTGGTTATTATAATTTCCACATTCGTTATAAAAAATACGACTTTACTGCCTTGATACGACTTTACTGCCATACATACATACATGCCTTGATACATACAAATCATTAAAAACTAAAAACAACATAAATTTAAATCTCGAGATTTTTCAGAACACATTTTAACTATGTATGTATGTAAAATTTAACCCTATGTTTATCTGTACACAAAGTAATAAAGAAAGTGAGTTATTTCGAAGGAACATCATTAATTTTCCTTTCAAAATACAAATAACTTAATAGTGGTCAACCCCTTTTTGACTCCTATTCTTTGTGTTCATTCAAACACAACGCATCTGTCGTTACATTTAAGTAATCCCTTCGGATAATTTGTTTTGGTTAGACGAGATTTAAAGGGCAATCACAATGAATACATATAGAAAAAGGGATAAACACACATATCATTTATTTAAGAAGCCGATTTTATTGCACATTAATTATACAGGCCAAATTTATAATAGTTATTGATTGATTTTATAAAACAATTACTTTAAATCAGTCATAAAAGATTTACTACTAAACGTTTTTAAATAGTTTGCATTGAATTTAAAATTTGATTTCAAAATATCATAATGGTTTTTCCAACGTCATTTAAAATTATGTGTTTATTCTCTTAAAACCATTTCATACCAACATACTCTCTAAACATATTTCTCGGCTCTTATTAATGGCAGCACCGCCCATTTCGATAGTTTTGAGGATCAGGTGGCATCCATTGAGAAAACAAGATACTTGTTAATCCAAACTTGTTCGGGTCACCACAAAGCTAATCTTCGACAAGAAACGTGCGTTATTTATTGCTAGTAAAACATCCAAATCATATGCAAAATTAGTTTAACATCCCGGTAAAGTCTCCTGTTTCAAATTTATCTCTAACGGAACTGACTTTGTTCTGCATCGGTTACGGTTTATTGTAAACATTTGGAAGAGTAGATAAATCAGAAGTTTATGGCGGAATGATATATAAAGTTTCAGCATTACACTTGACAAAACAAGGTTTTAAAAAACGCACTAAAATTTTAAATTTAACTTTAATACCTTAATTTAAAAAACACTGACCTCTACCTAGCCCAGATCTCAATCATTTAAAAAAAATAGTTTAATTGTTTATAACATTAAAGATCTTAATATCTTTAATACATCTTTGACTGTTCTAAAATAGTTTGAGGATAGTATGTTTTAGCCTTAGGCTTTAGGATATGTTAGATAGTTCCAAGACCTCGGGATAAACAGGTCACACCTGAAGACGACCAGAGAATAAAATTAAAGCAATGAAAGTTCAAACTTTAAGTTTAATTTAAATTCTACATTGTCTACCATATTCAAACAAATGTTATGAAGCCTGAAACAACATCAAATGCATGTGAATACAATATCGGTAATTTTTTAAGATTAAATCGTCTACAATATGCAAACAAGCAGTACAATCAAAGTTATTTAAGATTAAATTTGTGAGTGTATTTATAACCATTTAACTAAATAATTGTTTTTTGGTAGGTTTTTAGTTTTAGTTGTTGTACCTAAGTGAACGATATTTTCTATCTTATTATAATCAAGAAAAGTTATCAAGTAAAACTCTCGCACCTTTTATCGTTTAAGTAATTAAACGACAGTGTTTTGAAGGCACGACAAGAAATTTGCCAGGCATTAATTCCTCTTAGATTGAGCTTACAAGTGTAATACTTTGGATTAAAGGGATCATTAAAATTATGCTTGGGAATTATGGTATAAAACTTGATAGCGCATCGAAGATTAGCCAGGATCAGCATGTTTTAAGAAAGATTTCCATTTATTTTTTTCTGTGTTTGTATGCTCCTTCTCATAAGTTTGTTTTCCTATTTATTTTAAATAGATTAATTAATGACTTTTTATCTTTAAACATTTTGATTATTATTATTATGGGTACGTTTAGAATTAGATGTATTATTAATTATTATTTTAATAATATATATTTTTACAAAAATGATTGTTTGAGCTAAAAAGTGATTTTTACAATTAAAATGTATTACCTAATATTAGGTAAAGAAGTAGTTTTACCAAATTAATTATGTTTTGTAAATAATAGTTTGATGCCCGACGCGTTGTTATAAGCTGTCAGAATGTTTCATAAATTCATAAATTTGAAATTTTTCCTAAGTTTTGAAAATGAGTTCTAGCGAAGAAGACCTGCCGCAAGATCTTGCCGAAGAGGAAAGAATAGTTGCAATTAATTTCCTTCCTTAAAAATCGAAAGAGCGATATGAAAATTAATTTACTTTGTTCAAAGAATGATTGGACAAGCGCGGAGTAAATCTTTTTCCTACAAAATCAAATAGGGCTAGACAAGGTACAAAAACTCCACCTATGTATCCCATTGATTATGGTTCGACCTCTCTTTTTATCGTCGGTCTTACGAATAAATTTGCCGTAATCCGGAGAAATTTTAATGGTGATCGTCCAAACAACAGCAAGATACTGGCCAACACATAAACTCAACGTTACCTATCCAAAAAAAAAATATATTTTAAAATTATTTTAACTAACACTGATTGGCCCAACGTAGTCAAAGTACATCGGGTAATCATTATCGCATTCTTGACGTTCCCTATTGATTGAGGTTCGTCATCTATTTCCATCATCGGCCGAAGTAAAATACATTTGGCCATAAGTCAGTGAACTTCTGAGAAGCCTAAATTAGTCAAAATAGTCAAATTAGTAGATTTAAATTTAAAGAAGTTATGGACCCAGCCGGGGTTTGAACTCGGGTCTGCCGCTTGTCAAGCGGATGTCTAATCGCTGCGCCACTGCTACTTTTATATCTGTCTATAAATATTTTTTTTATATTTTAAAGTCGAATAGGTATATTTTTGTGTTTCTGTTATAAGCTAAACTTTTTGCACAATTTTTTGTTTTTATGGGCCATTTAACCATGGAGCCTACATGCATTTAACAACAGTCAAAGATGGGGACTTATCTTAAATTAGTAAAACTTTTATCTATTTTAAAGTGAAAACGACTATTTATTAGTAAAAAAAGGCTGGTATTTATTTAAATAGTACAATTTTGACTATTTCATTTTTTAAGATAGCACGTTACAGTTGATACACCCTTAGATTGCTTGATTTTTTTATCTAACCTTTTAAAATTTTAATGCCCCGTTGCCCTTCCTGTAGCAGCCGCCACTGAATATACCTATACATAGAAGGATACTTGGTGCAAACTGTATATTATAAAAACATTAATGACAAACTTAAATATTTTATATGTATGAAGCATTAAAAGATCTTAAAGTTTGGTTAACAAATGTACGTACAGAATTCTACAAACTAAGAATTTAAATTAATTTAATTATTATTTTTTTATTTGATTAAAATATGTACATCATTAATGAGGTTTTTCCAAGCATATACTTTATAGTTTTTCCCAATTGGAGTAATGGATACAGCATTTTAGAAAATGAATGAGGATTTAAATTTATCAAGGAATAAAACACTATGTTCTTCTAACCAAAAGTTTCCCAACCTGGGCCAAGATTCTTCTTCTTTAAAAACAACATGAGGAAGATGAAGCCATTTAAAATATCATATAAGTTGTTCAGGTTGAAAAACTGTAATTCATTCAGCGTGAAATCGTGGCAAATGAGTAAAAAAAAATGCATGAGAATTCGAGCAAGTGTCGATTTGCAGAGCCCCGTGTTCGGTTATGACAACGCCCCCAATGGTAGATTAGCGTATTATTCCGATCCGACGGAGCTATTATAACACTTCTCCCCAAACTACAGTTAAACGGATCGTTCGTCATCGTTTTTTCCAACGGCGCGCCACTTTCAACATTTGATTGATCGACACCGCTATAAAAGAGCCATCAGGGCATTCGATGTTTTGTGTGCATGCATGAATTAGCTGACAAAAAGGGATTTTATTGATATCATCGCAGACATATTAGAAATTATTAGGCATTGTTTAGAATACTTCTGTGCAGAAGCTACCACTACTATACGTGTTGGATCATTACAACAAGGGTGCCGCATATGTTTACTATCACACAGCTAATTAGACTCTATGGAAATGTGATATCAATTAAACATCATCAAAACTTTATAATTAATATTTTTTTCATCTACAATGGACAACACTTGAGAATGTTTGCTCCAAAATCCAATTACCAAGATGTTACAAATATTTAATATTTTATTTTGAATTTAATCATCAGTAATTAGGCCAAAAAGAGTAATTTTAAATACTTTACCATATAAATGTTCTTTAAACAAAACCTCTTTTTATACCTTACTTTCAATTTAATATTACTTAATATACACTCACAGGCAAAATAATCGATCCACACAAATTTTCGATGAATTTCAATCGCAAATAACTTTTTTATTTGATTTCGGATTTAAACAAATATTAAAGAATATTGTAGATACATTAATGGAGAATAGCTCACATTTTAAAAATTACTAAAAAATGCACGTACGTTTATAATATACAGGTTTAAACAAAAATATGTTTTTTTACCATAAGTTTCAGACACTCTGTAGAGTGGAAAAAAACCGTATATTGTTCTAAATTAAGTTTTATTTATTAATTCACATCTATTTTTAACAGTTTTGTTTTTGGTTCACCTTGATATATTTATTTTCGTGGAAAATATGGATTCTTTTAAAAAACATTGCAATTTCCAATATTTTTCCTGTATGAAGAACTAAGGTTGGTATGGTCCATCCATAGCCTATGGAGGATGACAGTGACAGTTTTGTTGAATCATCCCATACTTGGACATGTCATATACAGCTTTCAAAAGCTATCAAATTGTTTTTTGTAAATTAATGTGTTAATTTTGAGGTGTCTTCTTACTTTTAAAAATGTCTTCGACTGATGTTGCCCTTTGTACTTTACTTCTTGTGACGTTTAAATCACTTGCCACATAATACTGTGACCGTCCATCTTGGATTAAATTAATGGCTCTGGCAACATCAGTCGGAGACATATCCATTTTTTTAATTAAGAAGACACCTCAAAATTTAAACATTAATTTGCAAAAAACAATTTGATAGCTTTTGAAAGCCGTGTATGACATGTCCAAGTATGGGATGATTCAACAAAACTGTTACTGTCATTCTCCATATCCTATGGATGGACAATAGCAACCTTAGTTCTTCATTCAAAAAAATATTGGAAATTGCAATGCTTTTTTAAAAAATCCATATTTTCCACAAAAATAAATATATCGAGGTGAACCAAAAACAAAACTGTTAAGAATAGATGTGACTTGATAAATAAAACTGAATTTAGAACAATATACGGTTTTGCCACCCTACAGAGTGTCTTAAACTTATGGTAAAAAATATCTTTTTGTTTAAACCTGTATATAATAAAACTACGTTTATTTTTTAAAAATGTGAGCGATTGTCCATTAATTTATCTACAATATTTTTTAATATTCGTTTAAACCCGACATCAAATAAAAAAGTTATTCGCGATTGAAATTCATCGAAAATTTGTGTGGATCAATTATTTTGCCTGTGAGTGTACTTAATATAATATACCTACTTAAAACAAATGTTATACCAATGGTAATGTTAACCAAATTGATAAACTATAACACTAATAATAAATTTTCAAAAGATAGATGGTAAATAGCAGGCTAATCTATGCAGTTAATCCAAAGATCCCGCTTCAGAAGTGTTAGTTTATAGCCGTGGCACCTGGCGGTCTAATATGTGACTGATAAATGACTTCCTAAAATCCGAAAGGAAGGCCAGATTAAGGGCTTAGTGGACGTGTCGCGAGTCTGATGGCGAGAATCATCCCTCCTCCCTCTTCTTCTCCTCCTTCGCTGTCCCTCCCTTGACAGCAACCCTCGGGACTATGTCAGGTGCGGTGCTGTCTTCTTAAACGTGACGTTATTACAGTTTTTTCACGTTAGTTTGGGGTAAATTAAAAAATATGTTGTTTTAGTGTATTTTTGGAAAGAAGGGAACATGTTATTTTAAAGTTGTGACTGTTTCAGGTCGTCCTGTGGTAAATTTTCAGGCTCTGCTCAGTAAAGTTTTTAATATTATACTGTCTTAAAACTACTCAACAAATTTTAAAAATTAAAACATTTACTTTTATATTCTTAAAATGAAACACAGTGATTGGTACTCACACGAGTTGTGATCGCTGTGTTACATTTCTAGTAATGCATATTATTTTTTATTGCAACATTATTAACAATTAAATTTGAGGTATGCTCATAAAATATGAAATATTTAATCTAAGACATCCAATCTGTCAGATCTTACATTTGTTGTATACAATGTGAGGTTTAGTGCAAGTTTCAACCCGCTCTACAGGTCCTAAAAACCGGATTTTAAATAGAGGCGCCATAATAGTATTGTATGTATTAAGGCAATTTTTTTGTTAAAGATTTAACCTCGCTTTTTCCAATTTTATAATAAAGTTAACTTCAGCCCGTGACTAAAATGCCCAAAAGCCAAGGTTGATAACTTCAGCCCGAGACTAAAACGACATAAAGTCACAGCTTATCAATGGGAGAGTAGATAATAGTATATTATGTATCAAGTTTGATAAACGCCATTTTATACACGAATTTAGTTTAGGCACAAGTGAGCTTGCGAGCGAGTGCTTAAACTAATGAGTGTATAGAAAAGTTTATAAACGAGGTGCATACTATACTTTTTCTACGACAAATACTTATTATTATCTTAAAATGACTTAAATCAAATATTTGTATAGAGCGCCATCTATTAAACAATAGGGGAATCTGTGTCACCGTCAAATGTCAAATTTTTATATTTTATAAACAGTAAAAGTAAAGAAAATGTTTTATGAGCACTTTACATTGGAGTCCGTGTCCGAATTTAAGTTATAGTTTACTGCCGGCGAAATTAAAAGGTCAGTACAATGTTCATATAAACTTTTCAAATATTGGCGTTGAGAAACTATTTAATACTTTTGTATTTTTGTATTGAGATAATAAAATAATTTTCAAATTTAGTATTATTTTACAAAAAAGGCACTTTATTTTAACGATTGTATGACATTTGACAACTGTCAACTAACTTAAACCTAACTTCAGCCCGTGACTAAAGCGACATAAAGCCACAACTTGTCAATGTATATTTAAAAGGTCACTTAGTGTCATGGAAATATGTACGATAAAGGGCGTTTAAAAGGTGGGAGTAGAAAAAATACTTTTGTCCATTTCGATCCTAGAGTTCTTAGACGCATCGTTTTCAGTGCTACTAAGAGCTTCTTAAAAGCATCGAAATTAGAGATTTTATTTCAGACTATTTGGCAACCCTTTTTATTTTCATGTCAACGACGCGTCGTTGACATGAAAATAAAATGATTTTAGATTTTATAATATAATTTTGACAAACAAAACCAGGAAAACGAGTTTTTAACACGTCGCGACGTGTTAAAAACTCGTTTTCCTGGTTTTGTTTGTCAAAATTATATTATAAAATCTAAAATCATTAGAAGTACCTAAATGTAAACTGTCTCTAGCTCTTAGAAGCATCGAAATAGACAAAACGAAATTTAAAGTTTTATTTTGACATTTCCCTTCACGTCAATTGTGTCAACTAAGTAAGTAGTAGTAACATGTAGACTATATGATGTAAAGTAAACAACTTTAGCGATTTTATTGATTAATTATGGTCGTAAAAGACAAAATGGCATGTATTTTCATACTTATACTATTGCAAAATAACTCGGTATTACAATAAAGGTTACTCGTTTTAAAATATACTTTTTTGTTTTTATTTTATTTTATAATTAAAGTCCTCCATATACACCTTCATCATAACAGTTAGTGTTAAAGATTAGACAAATTAAATCCAAAGTAAATTTGCCATACTTTGACGTTGGTAGAACAATTAAGTCTAAATTTGGGAGAGTAATTATGTAATATAATAAATATTTAAACAAAGAAATTACTTAGATAACCAAATTATAATAAGGGACACATTTAGTTGCAATATTTGCTCTTAACACGAGTATGGATTGTAAAACAGAAAATAAATAAAAAAAATTAAAACCCAGTATTTGCTTTCTCCAACTTAAACAATAAGGTACCATGTTATAATTTGTTTAAGGACCCAAATAAATATTGTTCTAAGCAAACACAGTTTTATTGCTCACTATTAATGTAATTTTTTGAAAGATTAGGAGCTCGTGTTATTTGCGTCTAAGAAAATTTCCAAAAACAAAGATAAGTACAAGGAAAGCAAACAATACTTTGACAATATTTAAAACAAAAAAATATTAATAAAAAATGTTTTTATTCAATGTTGCTTACAAACATTATATCCCTAGATACTATTTAAGCAGGCACTTAGAATTTTGTTTGTTTTATTTATTCGGAATTTGACACATTTGATTACGTTGGTTTATCAGTATTTCAATATTCTTTGATATTTTTAATATTTAAAATTGGTACTCCTGCTCAATGCCTTAATTTTACTTAAACATTTATTATTTAATTGTTAAAACTAAAATAAACAATTCCAAAAATATCAGAAAATTCTAAACGAAAAAAAAACAGCATTTTAATGAAATAATTAATTTGTGATCCATAAATCCACAAAATTATTTTGTTTTAATCAATGTATCCAATTAAATATAAATTTAGGGTTCCCAAAAAAATACGAAGAGAACTGTTTTGGGAACACCCAATTTGGGGTGACCCAAAAAGTCCCCTAACGCTAATTTCTTCTTATTTTCTGAAAACTTAAAACTTAACTTTTTTATCTTAAGAAATAAATAATTTATGATGTTTATTTAATTGAAATTAACTATTTACATGCTTATTATACCATAAACAATAGTAATATTTATTTATAATCACAACTACACAAGTAAGGATTACTGGTGATTATTTTAGATTAACACTAAAATTCATAATGAATAATAATTTGTGAAATACTGCTTTAGAATTAATTAAACATTAATAAATCAATATTATTTGCTACGTTTATTTCGTAAAATAAGTGTTAAATTATTTACATGAAGTTAACTTATTAATTAATATCATTAGTTAAATTTTGCCCAAAATTTAAAATTTAGGTGGTAAAAATAGTTACGTTTTTTTACTTTTACCTTTAAAACACCCATTTCGAACATGTTTAAATGACACAGTTCCACTTAGTGTTATTGATTTAAACACGTTTACCGCACATTGACAATCTGGCGTTTTAGTCACGGGCTGAAGTCAGTTTAAGTATAAAATGGGAAAAAGTGAGGTTAAATCCGTCTGGCAGTTGTCAGATATCAAGTTTAGCAAATAAAATTGGCTTTTTTTATTTTCGTCGAATTTTATCTATAGTATGCACTTCGTTCATAAACTTTTCTAGAAACTCATTTTTATAAAACAATCGATCGTGCATTTAAAACTCGTGACTGAAAATGGGTTTATAAAACTTTATACATCGAATAAGTAATATTAGAATATAATACAACTGGACAAAAAGCAGTTTTTAGATGAAAGTTTTTGTAAAAATTTTCAACAAACGATTACTTAGTAAAACATTATTTTTGGCTGCTAAAACCAAGCAAATATTTAGTGTATACTCCTCCCACACTAATTGGTGTTAACCAGGCCTGTCAGAGTTTTCTTAAATGTCGCACACATGCTGGAAGACACATCGGATACCTTTTCGTCTGTGACAGCTTTATGTGCATGATTTATGACAAAGACACAAATAACTGGCTGATAACCACAATTTTCGACATGTTTTACATTTTTGACTTTCATCCCGACTAATTTAAGGCGTGTTTATTAGTAACCGGCTACCGATTTATTTATTGTGCACATTCTGAAAATTGCTTTATTATGTTTAAAGGGATTATACTAATTTGGCAACAATAAAAATTAAAGTCTTTCTGAAATTATTTTCTTGCAAAAACAGTATTGTTTTGATCCATTCTAAATTGCAAAATAATTTATTTTTATTGAAACGATGCGTTACCGAAATGATGATATCAATATATTATTTTTTTATTGTGCAGTCAAAAATATATTATTAGAGGTTTATTTTTTTATTTAGAGAGTTTTCAAAATGTTGTGACCCACAAAGTTTTTTATATTCATTTGAAACGTGACTAAAAGGCATTTGGTAAAAATAAAAATAGACAATATCTACTAAAAATAAAGTTTTATGGAAATGTTAACGTAAAAAAGTGTTTATTTTATTTCTATCACAATACGTTTAAAATCAAATTGATTTTGCGTAAATAATGTGTATATATTCTTAATAAACAATTTGTATTACTCATGGTAACTATAAGTTATGTAAAGGTTATTTAAAGGTCAAAGTATAACCACAATCCACAATTGATTGTGGGTATAACAAGGTTTTATAAAATCGCCATTTAGTTTATGACTTTTGGTCATATGAGATAACTGTAACCTTAAGGTATATAATTAGGTTATACAATTCTTTTTACAAAATTTTATATAACCTATTAATTATAATAATAAAACTATTATTAGTTAACCGTTACAGTAGGTTTATATTAGTTTATAAAAAAGTTTTATTCAGCTTGCGGTTACCAGTTTTATAAAACTATTGTGTCTTTAAGTCTTAAAATTAAATAAAACAAAAATGTTAAGGAATTAAAAAAATAGTGTTTCGTCGAAACACTTTTTGCTTATTTATTAACATAACAGCAGATCTACAGAAAAAATGCCGAACTTGGCAACACTAGTTTTGATTAGTTAGATGGTTGCCTATCAAAAGCTTTATAATATCACTTGAAGACTTTAAGTTGAAGTAACGAAAGTACAATTTAAATAAGAGTTTCAATATTTTATAATAACCAATATACTACCATAAAAGTTAACTAATCCCATAGGTTTTATACAGTGCTGGATTAACCAATAGGCCAACCTAGGCCATGGCCTAGGGCGCCGCGAAGCCAATAGGCGCCCAGGCAGAAGGCTCATTTTTTTTTAAGTAGGTTGAATATTAAAATTAATCGATTAAACTTGGAGGCCTTTCTGCAGAAGATAAATAACCCACAAAATAAAAAAAAATCGGTATATATGGGTTATCTCGATTTTTTGTTATTTCTGTGGGTTGGTTCCCTTGTGCAGAAAGGCGTCCAGGTGACGAAATGTTATAGGCAAAGTTCTGTTTTAGGTTATTTAAAAATTGTAAAAATCAAGTTAGTTCTTCATTGTTTTGTTTTTCTATATAAAAATAAATTAATTTTTTATTAATTTTATTTTAATTTTTTATATAAGCATTACTTGTCCCCCCGTATTAATAGCATATACGAATATAAATTCTGTAAAATGTTAACAAAGGCCTATAGTGAGTCTGCTATAAGTAAAACAAGATTTTACAAGTGGTATAAGAGTTTCCAAGATGGCCGTGAAGACGTTGAAGATGACGAACGCCCCGAATGCCCAAGCACATTAACAACCGATCAAAAAATGAAAAAAGTGGAAGAAATGGTTATAAACCATCAGAGAAGTCGCTGATAATGTTGGTAAATTGTTAAGTTTTGAACAAAATTTTTGTCCAAAAACAATACTGTAATGATGCCCCAGCCTCCATATTCGCCAGACATGCCTCTGTCTGACTTTTTCCTATTCCCAAAAATAAAGAGAACCTTAAGGGACCGTCGTTTTGCAAGCATAGATGACATTAAAAGCGCATCGCTGAAAGAACTAAAGGCTATCCGAGTTTTAGAAGTGTTTCGAGTATTGGAAGAAGAGCTGGCACATGTGCATAATATCCAATGGGGACTATTTTGAAGGCGACATCATTAATATAGACGAATAAATAAATATTTTTTTCAAAAAACGAAAATTTCCGATATTTTCTGAACACACCTCGTATGGTACCTATACTCTCTAAAAATGAATTATTCAAAAATGACTAGTTTATAAGTGGCTGCTTTTTAACTTGTACCATGGTTAACCATAGGTATCCCAATTCATAAGTCAAATTGTCCCCTAAATCCAAAAATTCTGTCAAAAATTATGAAAGTCGAGCAGTTTTTGAGATATAGTCAACTCCATATTAAACGGAAAATTGACTATATCTCAAAAACTGTTTTTAACTTTTGACGACATTTTCAGATTCAGGGTACAATTTTACATCAGAATTGGCTGTTAAATATGGTCTGTATTTATAGGCGCCATTTTTGTTGGCCTAGGGCAACAAATTGTCTTAATCCGGCCCTGGTTTTATAAAATCACTATAAGCAATATTCTGCGATAATTGATCCAAATCCAATAAAACCATATTATATAACTTAAGGTTTCTTAGAAGATATATAGTGGTTTCAAAATATTTATGTTACTTTTAGATATAAAACATAGGTTTTATAGTGTTACTAAACACAGGTAACCAAAACCTTTATAGAGACCTCAAATAAGTGGTGTATATAAGATGTATATATAAAAATGTTTATTATATATTTATTTTTATATAATATTAAAATTATTTTTTTTAAAAGTAGATACGTTTTGTTTTAAAATTGTTATGGCAAATTGGATTCGCCATGGTTACTTTAAAACGACGTTAAAAAGTACGAACGTCGAGCAACTTGTTATTTTTATTTGCAGTTTGGGCGGAGACCGGAGATTTCCGTGATGCACACTCCGGAATGTCCGGATCCACTACCATGGAACACCCTCAATTGCCTTTTCCAACAGCAGCTAGATCGAGAACCAGAGATCGCAAAGGTAAACAGATTTATGTCAAAGATTTTGCTACTTTTACTAATTTTTACTACTTTTATTAATTTAATGTAGAAACTAAAATTATCAGTTACAAAATAAAAAACAAATTATTAATATAATATTACCTACTAAATACCTAACTACCTAACTAATAAAACTAATAAACGTACAAAATTCCTAACAAGTTCAATAAACAAAAATATATAATTATTTTGGCTTTTTTGTGCAAAACTTTTGGACATAATTTATTCGACCACAAAGCCATGAGATAAACAAAGATTATTTTTGAATCTTGGAGATTTTTGAGTGCTTAACTTAAAATTTATCACACGAAATAAAATTTGATGTTTATGCTAAATGTATTAACGATTTAACAATAAAAATCGTTACAAGATTGTTGGATTATTTTGGGATTACGAATGTTTGTTTTTATTAGTATTAGAGGCTTAAGGGTTTTAGTTACTACAGTTAGTGATTATTTATTTGTATTTCCTGTTAATATACACACAGTTTATAAACTACTTATTTACTATTTATAAATGGGTTGCCCCCCTGTAAAATTAAAATATCATACAAAATAGAATTTAAAGCTATAGCTAATTTAAATATTTAAAGATAAAGGGTTTTCCAATAAGACGGATCGATTAAATAACACAATGTTATTTATAAAAAAATTAGTTATTTTTTTTTAAGAAAAATAAACGATTTCCAGCCAAAATTCTTAATTCAATGAAATTTACTGAAATTGTAGCTTTGTACATCTCTTTATTGTACTTTAATTTTATCAAACACAAAAGCAAATTGACAAAATGGCACTAAAATCAACCGCATCTGTCAAAGTTGTTTTGTTGAAAAACATCTGGCATAGTTGCTTAGAAAATTAATCTTTTCATTGGCAAGGCAAAAAACGAATGTAAAGTTACATTTCTGTGTGAAAAGTGACAGGTTTGTGTGAAAAGAAATTGGCAGCATCGTTTGACATTGGTTTCAAAATTTGTATTGTATTTGTATGTCTAAATATCATTTAGAACACAATTATATGTGTTTGTATAATAAATTTTAGTTTTTAGTGTCTTTATTTAAATTGAGAAGGTAAGTTTATTGATTTTAAGTAACTTATACCTTAAAAATTAAAATAATAAGATGAAAGAATTTTAACAGCTGTCATACACGATTTTAGGATATTTTGTTTTGTATTTGAATATAATAAAAAATTAAAGGTTCATAGAAAAAACATTGTGTTTCACTTGTTAGAAAAGCTTTCTTCAAGCTGACGGCCCCGTGAGCAACTTAAACACTCGCATGAAAAAGTCGCTTTTCAACACTTAATAAACAAATAACTATTAATTCATTTTCGGATAAAGCTTTTTCAAATTACCACAGAAACAGATGAATTTGTCTGCCAGTATTATATATTTTTTAAATTTATAATTTTTTTGACTTGTTGTTTCTTATTTCAAAGATTTGGAAATTAATTTAGCTTTTTAAAACTGAAAATCATAAAAAAATTCTGCAAACGAGTATAGATTTAGATCGCATAAATATCGCGTAAATATAAATTTAGACACGCGCGGCTGTTTTGATTGCCATTTTGCCAGTTTTTACACAATAAATAATATACAAAATTTCATAAATTTCGTTAAAATAGGACTAAAATTATTTGTGTTACTGCTAAATTTTGGCTAAAAACCGATTTTATTTGGTGAAAAATATAATTTTAATTATATAATATAATTTATATAATATATAATTAATAGAAAGAACGATTTTTCTACAAGTAATAGAAAAAACGATTTTTCTACAATATTGCAAAAAAAAGAGTTAATTGACCGGTCAATTGACTAAGCACCGGTCAAATTCCTTAGTTTTTTCTAAAGAAATGAAGGCATGAGTAAAATTACTTAATTTCAAATAGAAACGTATATTTATTGAAAAACAACTAACAAAAAATAAAGAAACCATTCTGAGGTACAAAGAAAACATTCATAATATCATTGTTTTTAAGAACATTGACGTCTAGCTCACAGCAGAGCAGCAACAGCAGCCCAGCAGATAAGACCTGAAGATGGTGCATGAGATTATTTTAAGAACCAAAAACCGACAATACAGTTCTAGCTTGTGTAGATAACAGCAGATCATCCTCTTCACTGAACCCACCCTCGCCATTGTCTTTACTCTCTTAAAATTAATTAGTCAAAGATGACCCAGAACACTATTTAAAAAGCATTATTAAGATTGCACCATGGTCCACTACCGAACATTTTTTTAATACTTTTGATATTTTCCGATAGGTAGCGCCGCTGCCGCGCGCGGTTGAATTAAAAGTTTTTGACCGATTTTGACATGGTCAAAATGTCTTTCGTTAAAATAGGTAAGAATCTCGGTCAATTGACCAGGCACAACCCTAGGTATACCTATAACTAAAGTTACGCCACTGAGGGCCGGTTTATCAATCTCTGGTTAAGTTCCAGTTAGTCTATCTGAGTTAAATTCCATATCGATCTTTGCGAGAACAATGGTATCCATGGAAATTATCTAACTGCAACTTTAACTATAGAGATTGATAAACTGGCCCCGAGTGTAAAATTATAGTGAGGTATAGCAATAAGAAAAAAAAAATATTGAAAATAAAAATAAAAATGGCAATATAACTGTTATAAATTATGGTGACGAAAATTGTTAAATAAATTAATTATAATTTAATTAGGCGAAATATATTTTTATTATTTTGTTATCGATCGGAAAGTTATCTGACACAATGAACGCTCCGTTGTTATTAACTCGATTAAAAATTGTTCGTTGTAGATCAGATAAACTAATTCATTGTTCAGTGCGCAAAAGTGAACGAACATTTGTTTGGTCCAATGTAGAATATTTGACAGGTGAAGATGTCGGCAAACGCCAACCGCAAAGCTGTCACGAATAAATGATGGATGTGAGGCGGCGCTTCTTCAAAGTACACTTATCGAAATATGCATATCTATGATCGCATTGAACCTTATCAATAATGGTTACGTATTAAGCAAACACGATTTTTTATTTTGTATTCCATTTAATCATTTCCAATATGGGTATCTACGTGATTCTTTACGCATAAAACAGTATTTCAGTTTCGTTTCAATTGAGTTGCGAAAATTTGAGATGTCCAGTTTTCGATAAAGTCTTCAAATCTTTAGTTGTTATTGTGCTTTTAATATAAACCTATAAAAAAGTCCAGAAGCGTTGGTGGCCAGCTTATATCAGTACAGCGCAAAATTCATCATGTTGAAACCAAAAGCTATTATTGTGGATTTTTTTGCCATTAAAACTAGGTACTTTACTTTATGATTTTTCCAATGATTCATCTTTGTGGAACTAGCAATACTTCTTATGGACACTCATCGGTCTAGTCTCGTAGAATTGGTTGTTAAACTACATTTTGATAAAATGACATCTTATATTAAAAATAATAAGTTGGATAAATTTGGGCGGTGATAAAAATAGATAGTTTTTTTATAAAAAAAAAACATTTATATTAACGATATTCAAATAATTTAAATCAAATTATGAACATACTGTTTACGCATTGTAATTGTTTTTTGTTTGTTATTTTCAAAGGAAATAATACAAATTCAATTTTTCTTCGGGTTTAAACTCGATTCTAACAGGAACATAAGGTAATTAAATTTTTTACCACGATATGCAATTCATAGAATAAAACATAATCCGCCGGTTCGTTACTTAAATAAACCGAAAAATTAAAGGGCTAAGCTTTAAAAATAAAGGGAAAAATATTCGCCGCGGCGTTACGCTGAAGCGGTTCCTGTTTGAGAAGCTGATTAAAAATTCAGCCGGTAAGCCTCGAAAAGTGCCAGGAAACCTGATCGAAAGATTTTGCAATTATTTTTCCTTCTTTTCATTCGACGCGCCAGATACGATGCAGAAGGAAAACTGCACGTATCACTTATTACAACCATTACCACTCGTGCGGTTAAAAGGAAATCCACGGATTTGGATACAATTAAAATATTCACTTTTAGTCCGTTTTTGTATTTTAAATTCATTCTTTGTTAGTATTACTAACTTAGTATAAACTAGCTGTACTTAATTGGATAAGACGAAAGTTGATCGTACCTTTTTTTTAAAGTAACGGGAACCAGTAAAATCAACCTTGTCAGAATAAGTAGTAGTGTCAATCAATTATATTTTTAATCAGTCAAATATGCTTTTATTATGGCGTAGAAATACCAATTTTGCTGAGAAAGTCTGGATCCTACATAAAATAATGACCTTAAGTTAATTTGTAGGTATTTTTTCTGTCTCCAAGATGTAAGATCGATACTAAAGATGATTGAAAGCCTTAAGGAGACATGCATCGTTCCTCTAATTCTTTTTTGGACGAGCAAACACATTTTTACGATAAAAATAAAATAAAAAAGTCATGGTACAAAAAATCTTCAAAATACTTTTCACAAAAATGCATTTTTTAACTTTTAATCTGATTTAGTATACTTTATAGGTGAGATAGAGTGTAATAATATGCTTTTTTCACTCCTAGGATACAATAGCTATTGTATAATTTACATTGTGGGAGATAAAGAAGAAATTAAAAAGTAGGGCTAGATCATTTTACCAATGTTATATTTTATTTAGTATACTGTTGGTGACTATGATGACTACCCGATTGGTTCAAATTACAGTGAATAATAAGATCTGCCAATCACTGATGCCTAAAAACGGTAATAATGAGTTCATTATTCCCGTCGCTAGACAGGGCAATTAAATGGTTATCAGTATATTTATAGGGAAAAGAACAAATAATGTCGAAATTATAGGAGTAGAATATATTCTGTATATTCTGTAACAAGTTTGGAATACGGCATATTCCGCTTGAGTGAAAAGTTTGTCACACGAGCCGAAGGCGAGTTTGACGTTTTTATGAGCGGAATATGCAATTCCAAACGTGACTATACTTTTTCTACGTTTCCGAAAAATACCATAGAAAAATATTTTAATTGAAAAAAAGTGAGGTTGGATCGGTCTAAAATTTGTTAGATATTAAACACAGAGTTGTCGCTAATGATATTTATTCCGTCATCCGATAATGGAATATTTCATTCTGTAACACTTTAAGGAATATATGTCATTCCACATTAAAAAGTGATATTAGAACGGTCATATTCCGTAATAGGAGTACCTACTCCTACTACTTAGAAAAAAATAATTATATATTGTATACAAAATCTATAAATATATTATATAAATAAAATTGCGTTAAAAACGAACAAGAATATTATTTTCTGTTCCATATTCCGTGGTAGGAGTAGATAATAATTCATTCTGTAACACTTTAAAAGAATGTATGTAATTCCACATTAAAAAGTTAGAACGGTCATATTCCGTAACAGGAGTAGAAAAAATAGATTTTTTATTAAAATTTAAATTAAAAAAGTCATGGTAGGTACCTACAAAGATTACATTAGGAGTTAGGAAAAAGGGGTTATTAATAATCTTAAAAAATAAGCAAAAATCAAAAAGTTCCTTTTATTAAAAATTTTGTCTAATTTTATCTAATTAGGACAAAACTTAAATTTTGCTATTATGTCGTAAATATTTAGTAAATACAAGTACAACAAATATTCTTAAAAGTACAGAAATGATCTTGCTTATCTTGCAGCAAGATTCTTGCTAGAGCAACATTTAGGTTTGAGACTTTTTTGAATAGTTTTATTTTCATTAAAAACGTTGCCAACATTTTGTTATAGTTCCATAATGAAAACATATGCTATTAATTCAACCTTTAACCATATCGAAATTCCATACCTTTTCAGTTTTTGTTCCTTTACGAGCAACAATACCGTTATCAAATCCTGCTTATTTCATTTATTAAGTATATATAGGAGTTTTTGGATTTTTTAAGGCAATGTTTTTTATGCATTAAAATGGTTATAATTAGAAATAAAATTAAGAAAGGATATTCTATAGTTTTATAAAATATTTAGGACATTAATTTTGGATAATTTTACGAATTTAAAACAGTTTTATTATTGTTTTAAATTGCTTTAAAGCAATGTTAAACAATATTTATATTCTATATAATGTAATTTATAATAATCCAAAAATCTCAATAGAATAAAAAAATTATTTTGCCGACTAGTGAACTTTTTAAACAAAAGAATAATGCTGCACCTGATCGCTTTCAGCTTCGAACATGTTGTACACGATGGCGAACGCACTGTAATTACACTTTCAGTTCTCAATTAATTTTAGTTTAACGAAACTCGCTTCTAATCCCCAAATGTCAGCCTAATTATTTAAAGCATGTTCCAAAATAGCGCTTCTCTTTAACTATTAAAGAGCAGGATTAAGTTTATTGCGTCTGTAACTTTTTCAATGTTAGTTTTATATGTTGTAGCTGCTGCACGAAGAAGTGAAGTGTAATTAATTTCGAGAGGATTAGTTCCTTTTGGGTTTCTTTTTGATACTGCACATATGATACTTAATAATATTTCACGATAAAGGTTTTGAATAGAAATGTACACACTGTTACAGATAATTATAGGTCTTGATGAATTCAACATTATCATTCATTAGGGGTTTATAGAGAACTTATATATTTTATATGTTTCGTTACTTCTGGTTCAACTGGAAGTGACAGTTGTTTTTCTAAATCCTATAAATATAATTGCATATTTAAATTCCATGTTTAATTCTGAAGCTATTGCATTTTGAATTGCTTCCCAATTTTTAATTGTTTTAGAGATATTTAGCCCAAATAATTAAGGTATTTTTTTACAAAAATTTGACTGATGGAGTGACTAACTAAAATGTCTGTATTACCAACAATAATTGTTGGTAATACAGACATACAATTATTGAAGTGTTGAAAAATAAATTATCAGGAGAATAGTATTCCACAAGATTAGAAAGGGTGTTTGGTATTTCCGTTTACTTGTTTGTCACTTGCCAATAACTTTCTTATTTCAAATGGAACAACTTACCATGAAGTCATGATGATCAGTGCATAATATAAATAACATCAATTTTACTGTCAATGATAAAATCTATCTGATCTGATAACTAACTCCAAGCAGTAATTTGTGCCTGAATTTAGGCACGACACTTTTTGATTACAAATTTTTTCGACACAAATCGAAAAACTTATGTTTAAATTAAAGTTGTGTCCATTATTCAAATTTGTGGTTGCTTTGTGTCGACACCGTTTATACCAATTGTATAGAAAAGTATCGGTTTAAGTAGCATTATTTGCGCCGCTTTTGTGTCCTTTTGGAAACAGACTTAATATTTCCATATTGTACATTACTAATCTGTTTCTGTTTTGTTACCGAATAAAGTAAAAATAAAATAATGTGTGGGGCGGGCGCATTTAGTTTCCGTTTATGTCTAAATTGTGTCATGGTAGTCGATTTGTTAGCTGGTATATCTGGTATATCTGGTATAGTCTGTGGGTATAGTACATGCGTATTAGTAAGGATATTAAATTAAAATAAAAAACTGTGGTCACTTCTTGATACAACCGATACCAGTTTGGTCTCATTTTCCTTACTTAATAGTCCTAAAGTAGTCAACATTGTGTCTTTAAAATGTGTCGTGTCCAAAAACATGTTTTAACGCTGTGTCGACACATTGCCCAAAATGTGACATTCTTTGCTGCTTGGGACCTTAATTCTACTAATAATGACAGATATCCAGTGGTCTTTATAGATACCTAACTTCAATTTTACTGAGAGTGAAATATCTAACGCTAATTCCATTGACAGTGACAGATACCTTACCTCAATTTTACGATTTGTTATTTATGACAGAGAATCGACTAGCGCTTAATGCAAATTGTCAAATTTACATTTTATTTCAATGTCAGCAACATTTGATTAAATTAAAAATCCAGAATTGACCAGAATTATCCAAAACGAATTACTGATTAATATCCTAGAATTAACAAACTCTTTTTCATAATTTTCATATTGACTTAAAATTAGAGATTTTAAACTGAATTTTCTTTTTTTTTCAGCGAGTAGGTCGTTAACGGATCCCATCAAAACTGAATCTGGAGTAGGGGTCGACGCATCCGAAGGTGATGATGGGAAAAACGATAAGAAAACAAAGCGGCAAAGGCGACAAAGGACGCATTTTACTAGTCAACAACTGCAGGAATTAGAAGCCACTTTTGCGAGAAATCGGTATCCTGATATGAGCACCAGGGAAGAAATTGCCATGTGGACGAATTTAACTGAAGCTAGAGTTAGGGTGAGTTTATTTTAACTTTATTAAGAAATTTGCCGTTTTTTTAAGTATTTGTTTTGCGGCTATAAATGAAGTACCGTAAACACGGGTGACATTGCACCCCGCGGGTGACTTTAACCCATTTATGAAAAATCTTTTCGCGCTCGATAAAATTAACATTTATAATTTGTTGGTCTAAACCTGTTAATTGAGCTATTCTATTGAGTTTATATTACAGGAAAATCAGTGTTTTAAAGAAAGAAATGGGATTTATTACACTTTAAAATTGTATATATCGCATCAGTGCAAAACTCTTAGAAATACACGCGTTACAATTTCTATATTATGCGCAATCCTTTGGAATGATGATCCTTGGTAAACTACAGGTCGATTTTTTATTTTTTTATCGGTAATCCCTTGTTATGCTATGTCGCTGCTAGCACGTGTCTAATAAAAATAAAATATAATATTGAATTCATTTTATGCGGAAAATACACTGTGAGACAAAGTAACCCGCAACCAGGGGGTAACTTTGCACACCCAGTTTTTAATTTTTATTTTTGAAACTCAACCATATGTAATATTATAACATAGTTATTATGAAAGAGCAACTCAAGACTCAAATTTTGGTATACAAAATTTCCATGATTGTTAAAACCACAAAAATTTTAAGCTTAAGTTTGAAAGTGAGCTAAAGCCACCCGTGTTTACGGTACCTAAACCCAAACAAATATAAACCGTGGTGTAACAATTAAAAATAGGAAAAACCAAAAAAAAAAGTATTTTAGACAAAAAAAATTATTTGCGACCCATAAAACCACTGGCTACCCATAAAATTAAAATTAAATAGCAAGAATAGCAAATAATAAAACAAGACAAACCTTTTTTATTTATTTTATTAACAAAAAGCTTTTTTTATTATGAATATCTTATTGTTCATTTATATTATAATAAATATAGTGGTCTCTCATGTAACCGCATTTTAAGTGGCCACACCCTTGATTTCGTCACCCTGCTTTATAAATGCTTCCGTTGAAAACAAGTGTTTTCACTAGGTTAATGCCCATTATTTAACAAGTGGTCTTTCGATCTTCACAATTTAAACAAATCTTATTTCAATTTTAAATAAACTTTAAACTTTTTGCCATTATTTTGGGTAAAGAAATTAATCATTTGGTGAAAATGATGTGGTTTCTGGTCAAAAAAACTAACCGAAGGGATTTTTTTAAACACAATAGAGTTTTGCAGAGACCGAATGGTGCTATAATATATAAGGTGAAAGCATTAAAACCAAGCTCTCTCAATTATTTTATTAAACATATTTTAATATAATATGCAATATAGCATATATTCATAAATATAAACCCTCTGAAAATTCTTCAAATCTTTTTGATGAATAATAATTATAATTAGTTCTTCAAAAATGTGTAGGATGCTCAGTGGCGTAGGGAAGGTTCTGATTATGAATGGGTGATTTTCTATAAAATGCCGTCTTTATCGAAGAAATGGCCGACTATTGAATTTTAAAATGTAAAAGAATATATGCGTTAATTAATAATTAATCTAACATATTTCTCTACAATGCAAATTTTTGCATACTTGTTAAATTAAAAATCACAGAGGCATTGAAATTTATTTCAAAAGTAATTTAACGAAAATCTTAAAACTTATTTTGTTGAATATCATTGGCATTAGCTGCAGCTGCAGCCGGCATTATTCGGCAGCTAAAAAAACTTTATAAAATGCCGACTAGTGAGTTCGATTTATTTCAAAATCACCGAAATTTAATTACCATTTATTGAAAAAATTGGAATATATTATAGGAATCTTGGAGAATGCAGATTCTGGAAAAGTTGCAGAATGTGATCCACAGTGTGGATTCCACACACCCCCGTTGCTATAATGTGCGGACAGAGTATTGTATAGATTAATATATTAGATAATCTAAGCTTCGCTAAATATCATTTTCATAATTTGTTAATACTGCATGGTTTTAATTTTAACACCGTATACGGTGTTAAAATTAAAACCATGCAGTATTAACAAATTATGAAAATGATATTTAGCGAAGCTTAGATTATCTAAGTAGCGTTCACACATGGATTCTAATTTAGTTAGACAAACACAATGCCAGTTTATCATGGCATATTAATGAGATATACATTCGGGCAGCTGTGTGCGTGATATAGAGCCCATAATTTAGCGAGGTTGCCAGCCAGGTACAGAGAGAGAGAAAGGCCTGGGCCCGTCACCGTAATCCCCATATGATTAACACCATAAATCTGGCACGGATTAACGCAATCGCCATCGCAGAACGCCATGGATGCACACTTGCTGTGAACTATCGCCTCCAGCGCCTACCGCTACTGTTTGTTATGCATATGTGCAAAGTCCGCCCATGCTCATTAATAGACGACTTGATTTATGATTTTGCTGCCCGCTATGTAACATAGCGATTACGTTTTTTTATTATTCGTTGATACTTTTAATAACCATTTCAACACTTGACAGCTTTTATCGTATTTTGTTTAACCGAAGAGGTGGCTTTTCGTTACGCTGTCTGTAAGATTGATAAAGTAGATATATGTATATATTAGATATATTATAAAACAAAACCAGCTTTAGATGATTAATATGGTTTTGCAGAGATGGAAACAAGTCAGTCCGATGATGCAAGGTTTGGGATTTGTGGAGGATGCGCTCAAATTTTCAAATTAAGCTTTCTCAATTGATTAAATTAAATTTGCTATCGTTGCTAAATCAAGTAGCATCCAAAAATCTTTCTTCTTCTTGTGTACAGCACCCTGCAAATGATTGGGATCTGTTTAGTGATAAATATTTCTAATTCCTTAGCAATGTACGCTGCTTACAGGTACCTATAGGTGTTTCTCAACTTTATCCATGATTTTCATAGATTTATTTAACATAAACTTTTTAATTGTAATAAATTCTTATTTTTACCCATAATTATGAATTCAAGATGAATAAGCAAATGTTTTAGTTAATTTATTACTTTTAAGGAATACTCTACCTATAACATGTTAATTTTTAGACGCAATTATATTTGCGTTTAAAAATTAATAATTTCAAATTAAGCTGTGTGTAATTTGAAATTATGTTCAAAATGTTTAAGAAATAACGAGAAAGTGGCTTGTCGTCATCCAATTTTTATTGTCATAATTTTGTTTTATTCATTCATAATTTAAGTAACGCTTATCGAAAAGGAACCAAGCGCCAAACAGTTTTTCTGGGCTTTGTAAAATTAGGTATTTGTAAAATAACTAATTTTTAATATTGCTCAAAAGGTTGATCTTTATTTGAAAATTTTCTCAAAAGGATTGAGAGGGTTCCCAAATCATTATTAATTTTTTTGAGCAGAATTAAAAAATAGTTATTTTGTTTAGCCCAGAAAAAGTTTTTGGCGCTTGGTTCCTTTTCGATAAACGCTCCAGTTATAAAATAATAATATTAATTCTGAATTTGCTTTACATGCCTAAATGCTACATATGAGAGTTAGTTTAATACGAAAATCAATGATCAGACATTCATATAAAATCTCTCTTATGACAAATATTTTATTTTTATAAACAGTGAAATCTGAATTTTATGTACTTGCTTCTCTTTCCTTGTATTATATTGGTACAGCGTCTACCAAAGTTTTTATTGACGTTTGCAGAGAAAACAACCATTTTGTTAAACGTGGAATTTCTCCGAGTTGAATGAAGGGATTCTGCCGCTGTCCCGGATCAATACCAACCAAGCAACTTTGGCCCCTACCGTTTCGTGGTCGATTTACTAATTAAGATATAAAATTCAACCCGAACAAGTTAATTGAGATTTTTGGAAAACAACTTAATTTAGTTTTTTAACTAACTACCTAAATAAAATGACAAAGACATTTTGGCTAAACATTTTAATTACCTACAAAATTTTATCGAAAGTTTGTCAAATAGAATAAATTCGAATCAAATAGGTAATTTAAACTATTTGAACCCTACGTTTTTGTTCTTTTAATTTTTTTTCATATCCTTTAAATGAAAAATATTTCACCCAAGAATTAGTAATTATGTCAGTTTCTTTAACTTGGCTTAATTTAAACAAAAACTACTGGAAATAGTTGTTTACACAGTAAAAAAAGCTTCACACTAGGCTTGAGAACACTAGTTATAGCTTGAGCAGGTCCACTTTATTAGAGTTCAAATTTTCACCTTAAATTTAGTGTGAACTTTAGTGTTGTTTTAACTCTAAAAAATTAATGTACGCCTGAAAAAATATATATAATGGAGGTTTTCAATGATTCTGCTCTTATTAATTTTTTATTTATTTTTAATTACATGAATTATTTTTGGGTAGTGCTGCTGGGATGTTTAAGTAATGTTTATATAAAACAAATAAAATTTATATTTATATAAAAATACAGTCCATTGTAAGTTTTACGCTACAAAATATAAAACTAATCTTTCACAATTACTTAAAAAATACTTTCAAAACACCAAATAATATTTTGGCACAAAGTACCAATTAACACTGTCAGATTGGTGTAAATTGTATGGCTCTTTGTAAAGCAAGCTTAAAACCTCGAAGTTTTATACAGGTAACCAATTCTTACCCATTTTGTGACTAAAATTTCTATTGAATAGAGAACTTTTTCTACATAATTATTCAGTGCTAAAGTTTTCAACATTAAATGCAATCTGCTGGTTTTGGCTAAATTTTTTAAATTTTTATTAAACTTGGCATCATGGACATGTTTTAATCTCAGGAAAAACATCTAAAAATTTAAAAAAAAAACGATTTACTTACAATAAACTGAGCTATTGTAAGAACTGTACTTGAAATTTATCTGTACCATTGTACAAAACGAGATTTTCACGGGATTTTAGACCTTATGAACAGAAAATTTGTCGCCCTAGGCCAATAATAATGGCGCCTATAAATACAGCCTATATTAGTACCTATCGTATTAACCTATAACACAATACATGTTAGCCGACAGGGGTGCACATAAGGGGCCAAGTAGGGTTTTATAAAAAAACTTACAATAATTATTTTTATATAGAAAAACAAAACAATGAAGAATTAACTTAATTTTTACAATTTTTAAATAACCTAAAACAGAATTTTACCTATAACATTTCGTTGTTGATACTGCAAAAGATCTTTCTCCTGTAGCAGGAAGCATACAAAAATTTTTTGTCAAAAATCCACATATTGGGAAATGTTGAAGTAATGTTTTTCTCCTTAATTAGTTTTGACCGTAAGACTACCTTGAAGTCTTTGCCATTGGCTACGCGGTGCCCTAGGCCATGGCCTAGGTTGGCCTATAGGTTAATCCGGCACTGATTATGATCCAAAACAAAATGCAATTTTTGACATTATTAACCATGATGAGTAATAATACTTTGAAATTGACTTACCTTTAGTTAATAATAACTAAACAGCTTGGTGCATTCTTCCAACACAAATTTTGAAGCACAAAGAACAAAACAAGTTTGCGTTTTTGTCAATTGAACACCCCCTGATTGTATATAAATAAGTATATACTAAATTTACACTAATGTAATGCCAGAGCTTGGCTAGTGTTAAACGAATATTTAAGTGTAAAGTTAGATTGATTTGGAACACTACTATCATTCCATCGCACTTGGACGAAAAAATAAATTTTATGATTGAAAATAGAGTGATGTTTTACACTTTTTTTCACTCTACAACTTTCACCTGGGAGAACAATAGCTATTTACATACCATGGAAGAAAAATAGTGCTTTTCCTCCCGCGAATAGTTTGATGCCCGACGCGAAGCGAAGGGCATTAAATATTCATAGGAGGAAACGCATTTTCCTCCTGAGGTATGTATATAGTTTTTTCTATTACCTTTTAACGGTTTTAAGACATTTTAAGCGTTCCGGTTCCTTTTACTAACCCGGTATGGGGCTATAAAATTATGACAAAATATTAAGTAGTTGTTGCGTTGCCGACGTTATGTTGACAACGCTTTGTTGCTATGGTATTTTTGGAAATACAAACATAACAGTTTTTATAAGCTGTCAAAATGTTTATCATAAATTTGAAATTCTTCCTACGTTTTGAAAATGAGTTCTAGCGAAGAAGACCTGCCGCAAGATCTTGCTAAGAAAGCAGTAATATTTTCTTAAAAATCGAAAGAGCGATATGAAAATACAAAATCAAATAGGGATAGACAAGGTACAAAAACTCTTGCTTATGTAAAATTGTTAAAAAAAGAGAGGGAGGAAATGGGGCGGGGTCGGTTGGGTTGGGTTGTTAAGTTTGGGTTGGTTTGTTTTGGTTTCGCTCACCTTTGCCCATTTTAGTGTACCTGCATAACCAAGATGACAGCTAATCTTCATAACCTCAAATTACCTGATTTTAAAAATTGCATTTTCCTCAATTCATGACGTTGTTTTTCATAATTCACGCTTTTTCACTTCCACTTTCAAATTCTACGTCTATTAGATACGTGTTTTTGGCTCGCTGCATGTTCTTTTTCACAGAAAATCACGGTAAGTCACTTCAATTATCAGCCCCTTTTTTTATTAAATAAGCGATAATTATACAACTTTTTCACTCTGCGCCGATTGTTTATGCACTTTTACATCCCTCCACACCTATTTTTGGCATTTTGGTAACTTTCCTGCCGTTTTTCAGAAAAGTCGCTAAAGTGAAAATTTACCATACTATTTTGTTACAAATCAATTCTAAAAATCTAATAATTACAGATTTTATTCCATTTTAAATTTTCATTATTCTTTTAACTAAAATTTAAAAAAAGTATAAAATCTGTAATTCTTGGATTTTTTAAATAAATTTTGAAATTTGTCGATAAACTTGTGAATTATGAATTGCACCACTTTAATTTGAATAATCTTAATTAGGGGTGGCAGGGGGCTGGTGAGGCGCGCTGAAAAACTTACTTTTTTTCGAAAACTTCGATTTAAATTCTGCTTGTGCAAAACTTGTCCAGTTAATGTCAATATAAACTCATAAAAGTTTGGCGTGGGTCCCATGTCTACTAACTGAGATATCGGTATACCCAAAATCCACAATCCGCTACTGGGTGGAACCGGAACACCCTGTTAATTAAAGTGGCGGGCAAGTTTGCAAAATTTTCTAATAAAGGAAACAATAACGTGGTCCACCGAGGGGATGTTTGTGTATGTAATTGATCAGCGCAATCACAGAGACAGCAGCAGCGTCTGTACCCCGGACCTGATTAACAAGTCATATGTAGCTGGCCCGGCGGGGCGGCTCATATATTGCGGCCACCCGTGGCGCACGATAACACGCGGCGGCGGACCCGTACCCGGACTTTGGACGACGGCATTGTGCGGAATGCATTACGCCGTTTATACAGTCATTTAGGATTAAGTTTGTCCGTAAATCACTTTACATGTTGATTTACCACTGATGTCAATGAAAACACTATCGAATCCATTTAATTTAACTTTTGGCACGTGTATTCCAACACTTTATTAGGGTGCGAGCTTTATTAAAAAGTACAACAGAAAAAGAAAAAAAGAATATACAGGGTGCGGCAAAAAGGTTGCCTCATTTTCAAAGGGTTATTGTTTGGCTCGTGGGGGGATTCAGTCGTCATAATGAATCTTTCAGAAATATTTGGGATGTGAATAAAAATCAAACTAAGAAAAAATCTTTTTATTTTCAGGAAACACATGTTATTCATACATTTCATGTTTTAAAAATAATCTCTTTTAAATGACCGCCGTTATTGTCAATCCTAAACCAAACCATTTTGGTTTGGTCTAGGTTGTCAATGCACATTTGAAGCCCATTACGACAGCTCGTCATTGCTCTTGCGGAATTGCGTTAATTTCTTGCTTTATTGCTGCCTTTGAATTTCCCAAATTTTGTGGACGAAGTTTAAAAACTTGTGATATAAGATACCTCTAGTTTGCCGTCAAGACTAACACATTCTAGACTCTTGTCTAGAATATCAAGACAAGACCGTCAACATATCTTGTCTAAGTGTATCAAGACAAGACAAGACCTTACCCAAAACTCTTGATTATAATCAAGACAAGACAAGACTTTAAGCCAAAACTTTTGATTATTTTCAAGACTAGATTAAATTTAACTTTTTAAAAAATATTAAAAACACTAAATTTAATTATTATTTTTTTATTAAAAAGAATATATATATATATATATATATACACACATGTCCAAAAGTTTGGAATACTTACAAATAATATATCTACGCCTATGGTAGTTTAAAAAAACTGTTGTTAATATTTACTCTATTTTCTCTGTCTTTGAGGTTTATTTATTATTGGTCGGAGTCGTTATAAAATGGTATTTACCTATATAAAAAAATATATATAAATATCAATAAAAAAAAAAATATTGCAATATTCCAAACTTTTGGACATATGTGTATATATATATATATATATTATTGAAATCTTGTGCTTATTTTCTACATATATTTGGGGCTTATCTTGGGCTTATTTTCTAGATATATTTATAACTGTTTTTGCCAATAATTTTTGTTGAAGTACGTGAAGTTGATGGCTTAAAATTGATTTTTGCTGTGATGGTACACTGAGAGAACAGTTTATTAACAATTAACTAGATTTATCAATAACTAATAAATGCTTTATTCGATTATGGCGGAATAAACATTTATTTAGGACAAACAACGCATTTATTAAAATTGTTTAAATAAATCTTTTTATTAAAAAATAAAGAAAAATTTATAATAAATATGTTTTATTGTTAATAAATAAATGCTTGTTTATAATAAATAAGGATTAATTTATAATAAATGTGTTTTATTTGTGATAAATAAATGCTTGTTTATAATAAATACTAAAATATTTGGAAGACATAAAACTTTATTTGTAAACCCTATACTTTAATTCACTATAAATGTATCCAGCAAGTCGTTGAATCCATTGCTTCCTAAAAGTTTGCATAGCTCGTCCATGGTTTGCAGATCTTTCATGCATGTTTGGATTTTTTAATAATCGCAGATACACTAGCCGGCACACAGGAAAGAGCCGGTATTTTACACTGGCACTATAGGTACAATTTAAATTAATGCTATTACAAAAAGATTGCAAACGAAACACTGATGCATAGATACAAAATAAATACAAAATAAATAACAGTGCAAAGAACAGAATCACCAAACTTAACATTACACAGAACAGAATCAGTAAACTTGGCAAGGCAAGTGGTACACCATACGCACGCGGTACACCATGCACTATTCGAGAAACGTTATGCTGTTTTGGTGCGTTTTGACAGAAGTTTGAGTACTGTAACAGTAAACAAGAAATAAATATTTATTTATTGCTAATATTGATTCCTACCTAAAAATAAATTCGAAATTTATAATAAATAACTTTTAAAGATCGCCTAAGCAAATAGGTAGGTATTTATTATTCCCAAATTTGCATTATTAATAATAAACATATGGGCAACAAACAAAGTATTTGTTTCTGATAAATAAAATAAATTACGCAGATTATTAATAGTTAAAAAGGTGGATTAACAATAAATTTACTTTATTTATTGTAAATAAATGCTATACAAATAAAGATTTGTTAACTATAAACTACACTTTTTCTCTCAGTGTACTGTTGGTTGGCGAAAAAACACTTTCATCATTACTACCTGAAAAATCCTCTGGTCCAGGCTCATAACTTTTATCTTCATCTATCGAATCACACGTAAAAGGATCTTCCATTTCTTCTTCGTTAAAATTATTACTATCATTTGGCAGTTGTACTTGCGATGTTTTTTTTATCTGCATTGCAAGTACAGGCAAGTTTTAAACGCTTTGTTTCCATATTTTAAAATGCTTCTTAGTATTAACAACAAAAACTTACCTAAATAATAATAAATTTAGTGCATAAACAAAACGCAAGGGTTGTGTCTGCACGTGGCGGAAGTGATTTGTTTTGAGTGGCTCTAAAACAAGAGTGGAAGTTACATTGCGCAGACGCATAATTTATATCTAGACTCTTGAAAAATAATCTAGACTCTTAAATAATAATCTAGACTAGTTAATCTAGACAAGACCGCATTAAGCTTTTTTAATCAAGACTTACACAACTCTTGTCTTGAAATTTTCAAGACAAGACAAGAGTAAGTAACTCTTGTCTTGTCTTGTCTAGACGGCACCACTAGATACCTCCATAAAAAAATCGTGTTTCCTTGAAAGATTTTTTCTTAGTTTAATTTTTATTGACATCCCAAATATTTCTGACAAATTCATGATTCAATTCATTTACCTAACATCACAGAAACAGGCTTAGTGTTGCATTTGGAGTGAAGGGACACACTGCTAGATAGATTACTTGTCGACTATCCTGGAGTTAAAAAGATTATTCTCTGGTCTGATTCATGTGTTCCACAAAATAAAAATTTGATCATGAGTTTGGCAATAATGAAATCCGTTGTAGAGATAATACAAAAATCTGGAGAACAAGGTCATAGCATACAAGTGGTGGATAATCGAAAAGAGAATCTCTGGATTAGATATATTCAGTCTATATTCAGTTTATTAGAGACTGTTAATCGGAAAAACACATTCAAAGCATTTCACATGAAGTATACAGGTTTCACGTTGTACAAAGAAGTATCTTAAGTTTAACTTTAAATAAGTACCTACCATATGCAAGATTAAAGCATATAAAATATTGCGGAAACAATCCAACAAAATTATTTTACAAATTTACTCATTACGATGAGTCGTACATTAAAGTGCCATATTTTCCTACAAGTAAAACTAGAACAAGTTCTGTATTTTCGCCAATGTTAATTCCAGATACTCGCAATGCACCTGAGCCTAAAAAATATCTCCTTCCTTTTGCTAAAGTTGCTGATCTAACCAAATTATTCAAGTTTATACTGCCGTTATAAAAATTACATTATAATGTAATATTTATAAAAATATTTTTAAACAATTTAATAATGCTGGTGTATTTCAAATGAGAAAAACTGTTAAAAAAGACAATAATTAGTTGTTAAGTTGAGTTAAGATAAATAATTAATGTTACTTAAGCCTTGTTTTTTTTCTTGTAATATTACAACAGTAATTTTTAACCTTATACTGTTAGAACATATTGGAACGTTTTGTAAAATTTTTAAATAATAAAACAAAAATGTTTTAATAGTAATTGTTTGATTATTATTATTATCATCATTAACATTTTTAGTTAACCAAAATACTAAATTTTAGTGCACTACGCACTAGCTTACTCGCGTTAAGTACAAAATATCTTTATCTACACTCAGAGAAATATCATGTCCTGAAAAGCATACGAAATTATATTAATTTAAATAATCGGGTAAATTTGATTCAAATAAAAATTTTTTTAGTTTTATATTCATTTACCAACAGTTTTACAATGTTTTTAAACACTTTTATTGTGTACCATCTTTAAAATATATATACAAAAAGAAATCTATTTATTTCATTGCCTTTCTCAACGTTGTTTCAAAAAAATATGTATTATGCAATTGTTATACACCTATTTATTTAAAGGGAAACGCCAATGACGCCAAAACATATTTGAATCCCTTTGAATTATTATCGTTTTGAATGATTCTACAACATTTTTTCTCTCAGTGTACTCCCACCTTTAAAACGCCCTTTATCGTACATGTTTCCATGACACTAAGTGACCTTTTAAATACACATTGACAAGTTGCGGCTTTATGGCGCTTTAGTCACAGGGTGAAGTTAGCAACAGGTTTTTAGTCACGGGCTGAAGTTAGTTTTAAGTTAGTTGACACCTGTCAAATGTCATACAATCGTTAAAATAAAGTGCCCTTCTTGTAAAATAATACTAAATGTAAAAATTATTTTATTATCTCAATACAAAAATACAAAAGTATTAAATAGTTTCTCAACGCCAATATTTGAAAAGTTTATATGAACATTGTACTGTCCCACAGTAGGCTAGAGCGCGCTTCTAGCGCGAAGAAATTCAAAATAAGTAAGTGTTTTATTTCGACCAAATTAAGGGAATTTTGAATTCTTTAATATCTGTAGATAATGAAACATCTTTAAATTACCTTCAAATCTGTTGAATTTTTATCAGGTAACCATTCAAAGTTTAGGAATTATACTTACTTGCTTCCTGTTGATAAATTGCGCGTAAAGGTATTGCTTCTCTTACAATGTTTATTATTAATTTATTCTTACTTTTTGAGTATAATTGTATTAAATATTGTCATACGTTATGGCTGGAACGAATAATGGTTAGTTTTTATTATTATTGTACTGTCACTACCTTAATAAAGTAACCGCTGCATACTTTTTATGTATGTATGGACATTATTAAGGTTTTAAAAAATGTCACTCATTGTCACACGTTGTGTTTAGGTTTTTTAAATAGCTTACCGTTCTGTCTTTCAAATAAATCTTAAATCAAGTGCTAGTAGGCGCAACAAATATGGTTTGTTTATTTTTTTCAGTTAATACATTATCCCTAACTCATACGGAGCTTTGTGAAAAGTGTTTTAGTTTAAAGAATTTCAATATAAAATAAGTTTTAAATTACTTAGTAGACTACCCATTTTCAAAAATAGATGTATCTCGAAAAAAAAAATTATTCAAATTTTTTTTTTTATTGAAAAACGCTGGAAGCCCAAAAGAAATATCATTGTATTAAATATTGTCATACATTGGTGATGAAAACCATCAATTAAAAAGCTAATAATAACAATTAATAATTTTTAATTAATTACTGATAACTATTAGTGAATATTAATACTTTTTGCCACCACCGCGGTAGGCTAGAGAGCGCTTCCAGCGCGCGAAAATTTAAAATGAGTAAGTGTTTTATTTCGACAAAATTTAGTGAATTTTGAATTCTTTAATATATGTAGCAAATCAAATAATTTTATATCACCTTCAAATCTGTTGAATTTTTATCAGGTAACCAGTCAAAATTTAAGAATTATAATTACTTGCTTTGTGTTGGTAAATTGCGCCTGAAGGTTTTGCTTCTCTTACAATTCCTAATTTATTTTTAATTTTTTACTAAAGGGTGTCCCATTAAGACCGCCTATTTTAAAATTAAAAAAAAATGCCGTGTTTATTTAAAAAGTTAAGATATTTTTATTGCAATAAAGAGGGGAGACATGGAGGTTAAATGTGGAACACAATATCCGATAAATGGCCGCCTCGTGACTGACGGCACACATGATTCTTTTGACAAAATTTTCGATTACATTTTGGCATAGTGCCGGCTCAATTTCATCAATGACCCGTCGAATCTCATGTTTTAGTTTAGGAACTGTTCTTAGGTTATTAGCATAAACCTTTTCCTTCAAAAAACCACAAAGAAAGAAATCTAACGGCGTCAAATCGCATGGTCGGCCTAGCCACATCAATCCTCGCGGCGCGAGATAACTCTGCCTTCAAATTTTGTCCTCAATAATTCCATGGTTTTGTTGCTGTGCATGGTCTGCTGTCTTTAAATATTGTGTCAACCAAATCTTGTACGCATGAAAATGCAGGTCTTTGGCCAAAATTCGCTGTAAACTGCTTCGGGATAGTCTCAATTGCTGGGAACGGTGGCGAATTGAGGTGGAAGAATTATGTTCAACACTTTCACTAACAGCTGCAATATTTTCAGCAGACCGAGATGCACGAGCACGGACATGTCTCTTTTTGGTTTGAATTGACCCAATCGTTTTAAATTGCTCGATTAATCGGACCACACTACGGCGAGAGGGTGCGATATGGTGACCGAAAAATTCACGATATCTTCAAACCGTTTCCGAAAAATTCTCACCATTTCGATAGTGGATTTTTACAATTTCTATGCGTTGTGCGGCCGTGTAAATCTCAATGACTTAACCTCAATGTTCACACATGACCACTGTCCAACAACAACGCTGTACGATTGACACAAAAAAAATGACACTAAATTTAAAATAGGCGGTCTTAATGGGACACCCTTTATTATTGTATTCAATACTGTCATACGTTATGGCTGAAACAAATAATGATAAGTTTTTATAATTATTGTACTGACCCTACCTCAATAAAGAAAGCGCGGCATATTTTTTATGTATGTATGAACAATACTAAGGTTTTAAAAAATGTCACGCATTTTCACACTCTCTGTTAAGTGTTTTTAATAGCTTTTAAATTCTTTTAAATAAATCTAAAATCAAGTGCTAGTAGGCGCCACAAATATTTTTTGTTTGAAGCATTTTAATAGAAAGTTGCTTTTAAATTACTTAGTAGACTATGCATTTACAAAAGTAAATGGATCTCGGAAAAAACTTAATTCAAAAATTTATTTTCTTTCAAAAAATATAGAAAAACGCTGAAAGCCCAGAAGTAATATTATTGTATAAAATACTGTCATACGTAACAATTAGGTTTTATTTTTATATAGTTCAGTTATATTTTTGTAATTTACTCATTAAAACTATAGATCTTAATTTTGCCATCACACAAATATACTTTTGTTAAAGTATTATATTGTCGATTTGTTTTTCTATTGGTAGTAAAAAGTAATTTTTATTAAAATTTTATCAATAAGACCAAAAAAATTAACATTAACTAAGAATTACTTAACCAAATAATTTCTTCGCGTTAAATTGGCTCTCTAGCCCACTGTGTGTCCTTTTAATTTCGCCTGCAGTAAAATATAACTTAAATTCGGGCACGGACTCCATTACATTGCAATGTAAACTGCTCATAACACATTTTCTTTACTTTCACTGTGAAAAACTGTCAATTTTTAAGAAATACGACGGTGACACACAGATTCCCTATTGTTTCATAGATGGCGGTCTATACAAATTTTTGATTTAAATCATTTTAATATAATAATAAGTATTTGTCGTTGAAAAAGTATGCACCTCGTTTATAAACTTTTCTATCCACTCATTAATTTAAGCACTCGCTCGCAAGCTCGCTCGTGCCTAAATTAAATTCGTGTATAAAATTCAAAATTTGAAAACTTGATTTTCAAAAAATTAGTTTTATTCTATTAGAAGGAACAATATAATATTCAACCCACGATATACATACGATAAAAAAAACTTATTAAACTGTTCTTATACTTGGTCAGAAAATTTAAATTTAGAAGTGGGAAAACTAAAAAGTAAACATTTACTAGCAAAACTAAAATGGTAACTTTTCAAGGGAAATGAAAAGAAGACAATGAAGAAGGATGAAATTAACTGGATTGCAAATAAACAGACTCGGGATATGGGCTATGAGATTGGTTAAGAAGTGATTTGTAAGGAGCATCGGAGGCGGCAATATTAGCGCGCGGAATGGCGAGAAGCCGCGTCGTCCGGAAATCCGGGAAATCCTTTTGGATCCGAGAGCCCCGTTAACGGCCGTACCGCTCTCTTCAGCGGAATTTATTTTTAATGAAGTACGGTTTACTCCATACATACACTAATGGCCAAATTGTTTCAAACGACCTATTTTGTCACTATCAAATAAAATTCTTTTATACAATGTACCTAGATGTCTACTTTCTTTAACGCGAGTTTGCATGGATTTACTGGCGCCAATTAATATTAGCGCGTCAATAAAATAAAATAAAATTTGGTGTGTAGGTTCATTTTTTTTTATCTGGACTGCGGCAACGTTGCAAATTTAGGGTTTTGGTTGGTAAATACAATTGTCAAGTTGGTCGCATTGATTAAAACAAACTAAGCTAGTTATAAATCTAATTGTGGTTATGTATACATTATTGTAGGTTACATTGTGCAGTTGTCAAGTTGAGTTGTAATTCGTAGTAAAAAATGCAATTAATTTGGCTTTGGTGGTGCTTGGATGAGTAAAATCATATAAAAAAGTAGTTAAATATAGGTTGCTTTACGGCCCAGAAGAGAAAGTATTCCTAGCGGATAATAATCTTCGCTTTGAAAAGAATTTATATAAAAGAAATTAAAATTTTTTGTAAACGTAAATGTTGTCCAATGGTGAATAATGTAAAAATAATGTGTGATGTAATATTTATAAAACCAAATTCGTTACTTTTTACTCCAAAAATGTCCATAAGGCGATGTACTTTTTCTTCCATTGTGGCATTTGGCATAATTTCATCAAAATTAAGTTTTGCCTTCAAAAGGGCTTTTACATTCGAATTCGTTGCTATTATTTTTGGCATAATTATCTTTTTATTTATAATTGACAAGTAAGTTATCGTAAGTTATATCATAAGGGCATCTAATTTTTCCGAAAAAAAATCGAAAAAACACGTTGCTAAGTAATATTTTAACAAGAAGCATGAGTGCTGGTGGCAACAAAAATCCGAGTTGAAGAGGAGTATTTTTGCACCTGCACGAATGCATTTTGTTAAAAAATATTACTTAGCATTGTGTTTTTTCGATTTTTTTCACAGGAAAAATTAGATGCCCGAATGGTATTTGACAAGACTATTTCATGAGTAACAGTTAACAATTAAAATAAAAATTGCAATTTTTGGTGACAACAGCTGTCAAGTTTTGCCGCGGGTAAACTCGAAAAAACTGCTGACCGGGGCTGTCATACAGTTTTTTCACCTAGAAACCATTTGTAATTCAAAATTGCGCGTTTGTGATTTTGGAAATTAAGACGAGGGAAATAGTCAATAATAAATATTATTGTCAATTTGACAGTGTCAAAGTTTTTAATTAATTTCTTTAGCAGAAGTACCATTTTTAAATACTAAAAATACTAAGTCAAACTGGCATAAGCCACCAACCTAACAAAAAAACACGGGAGTCCAGATAAAAAAAATGAACTGTAAAACGTCATTTTAGCCATGAATTTATTTTAATTAAATTAGTTGCATACAATACTTATTATCTAATACTATTTTAATTAAATATTTGTATAGAGCGACATCTATAAAAAATATTGTAACTCGAGTAACAACTTCTAATTTGGAAATCTGTATTACCGGCGCGCCAGTTAATATGTCAATTTAATGTGTAAATCGAAATTTATCCCTTGAAAATGGACTAACAACTGTTTATGTGATGATATAGAAGCAGTTTTTCACAGTGAAATGTTTTACGGTCACTTTACGGTGGAGTCTGTACCTAAATTTTTAATGCATTTAAAAATCATAAACTTTTCAAATATTGGCGTTGAAAACCAATTTTATACTTTTCATTTTTGTATTAAGATAATAAAATAATTTCCACATTATTATTTCACGAGAAGGGAACTTCACAACGATTGTAAGACATTTGACAACTGTCAACTAATTAGTTTTAGGTTATAACCTAAAACTAATTAACTAACAGCCAACCCTTTAAGGTTCTCTTTATTTTTGGAAATAGGAAAAAGTCAGACGGAGCCATTCTGGCGAATATGTAGGCTGGGGCATCATTACAGTATTGTTTTTGGCAAAAAATTGTGTTTAAAATTCAACAATATCTTAACAAATTTTGCTGCCACGCGTTTTATACCCAAAACAATCGAAAAAATTTCATGGTATATGCCAATCGATATGCCAACATCATCAGCGACTTCTCTGATTGTGATTCGGTGATCGTTCATAACCATTTCTTCCACTTTTTTCATGTTTTTATCGGTTGTTAATGTGCTTGGGCGTCCGGGGCGTTCGTAATCTTCAACGTATTTACGGCCATCTTGGAAACTCTTATATCACTTATAAACTCTTGTTTTACTCAGAGCAGACTCACCATAGGCCATTAGTTAACATTTCACACACTTTATTTTATTTTTTTACGCAAAATTTTATACAAATTCTTTGATCCATTTCTTTTAACGAACGAAAATCGCCGAGCTCATAAAAACACGTCTAACCTTAGCGCCTGCCATAGACAAAGTTAACAATGAAAACTCTAAAATTTTTATCATTCTTCAGGTGTATGTATACTAACATAATAAAGACAATTTTATGACAACTGGACTCTCCAAACCCGCGAAATTTAAAAATTCCCGTTATTTTCTGAACACACCTCGTACAATAATGGGCTTTTTAAAGGTGGGAGAAGAAAAACAATTTATTATTAACTTGTGTGCAAATAAAAACTCTGCTTAAGTATAGAAAGAACATTATAGTCCCTTGTGTGGTCCCCCTACTTAAATGCACATGAATTGACCATTTTTCTATTCTTTGTGCTTATTTTTGTATTTTTTATATGCATATTCTTAAAATTCCCCACCTCTTATGTTTATATTTATTTTAATTAAAACTGAAATTTTGAGAAAAAATATGTTATGTTTTTATAATTCATATGATATATTAAAATGTTTTTTAAGCATGACGTTTTTTGTGCTTATATGTGATCCGAGTAAAATCAAAAGCGGATATGTCCTGTGCCGTGTAATGTAATACAGTAGTTATCACCTTTTTGCTTAGCACTGCAAAGGATATGTCCGATTTTGATTATACACGACTGATTTATATTTTAGCATACAGGAAAGGACTTTGAGGATAATTAGTGGTTTTATCGTCAATATTATGCTGCATATTTTAATGGTTTTTAGTGCATACTTCTTAGCCTCAATAATAAAGCTTCTTATACAAGAAATATTTTAAAATAATAATAATAAAATAACAGAGCCATAATTTTAAAGAACTTTATCAAATGAAAAATCAAACGAATTTAAAACATTTAAATTAATTAACTTAGATATCCCATTGCCACTTTTAATTATATGATTATAATAATTAAATTGTCAAGTTAGTATAATCTGGGTGTTAACATTATTTCCAATAATTATTATAAAATCCAATATTTGCATTTCCATATTGTATTTTCAATTAAAACAAACAATTGTTTGTTGTAAATAACAAAACTGAATTGCCTAGTGAATATTTAAATACCTGGTTTTTACAAAAAAATATGCATAATTAACTTTGTTCTAAAACATGTTTAAGATTTAAGGTAATTTATTGGCCACAAATATGTTATTACCATAACCTTATATTAAACATATTATGAACACTTTTATTATTTATTTTATTTAAATATTTGGTCATTAAAACGTTTTATATGCGGCAAAATATCAAAACGATTTTAGTACAAAATCGGTGGCATGAGGCTTTGGCAGTAGATCAATGCGCAAATCGCATAATGACAACAGAATCGCAATGATCTGTGGCAAATTTAAATCCAGGTTTTGTTGCTCTAATTCTACGTTACATATTTGAGTAATGCTTTCCAATACCTATCATATCCAATGGTAACTACAGTAAATCAAAAGATAAATACCGATGCTTCCTACTGGAATTTACAAATGGATTACACTTAAAACCTACACATCAAATCATATTTAGGAGATAAGTTTGAATAGTATACACAGAGATTAGTTCGTATTAAAATTTAACAGAAATAGTGTTTATAACATACCAAATAAAATAATGACATACCAAAATTATAACAACCTAGAATGACGACAAGATTAAATGATGATATTATACTTAAACTAAGATTAGCGTGATGAAGATATGCTAAAAGGAAGACGAGTCTACATAATGCCAATCTAAAATGACAAGAAATTTAATGAATGACCAACTTAAATAATGACGACAAAATAAAATGCATTATATTTTGTCGTCATTATTTATCATGGTGATAAGCCAAAATACAGACAAGCTTAAATGATGATAATTCAAAATGATAACTATTGTTGAGCTAAAACCAAGACAAACTAAAATAAGGAGGAGCTAAAATGTCAAAAACTAAAATGATGAATAACAAGAAGCTAAAATGACCACAAACACAGTGTTGAGTTGTTTAGTGGAAATGTTGACATTTAAAATAAAAATAAATACATTTTTACAATACTTTTATAAACATACCACTAAGCAAAAAAACATTGCTGCAATTTTGACGCAATGTTGCTTTGTAATCTTTAATGTTGCATCAAACCGTTATGCAATACTAAATAAATTATTTTAAACATGCTATTTGAAGTTTTTTGAAATTATTCACAAAATATAAAGTCGTGTCTATTTAATTCCTTATAAAATTAAGACCAATTTTCTGTACATTTTTTATACCCAATTTAAAAAATAACTTTATTAAATGTTAGATTATTTATACACTTCGAGAAAATGTAAATATATTAATTTTTTCCGGTAATGTTATTTTTTACCAGGGATAAGTATCTGACACACGCAACAATACCTCAATATCCCTTTTTAAAAATGTTCATGGAATCGTACAGTAATGTTGCCATCTTCCAAAAATTATATCGCAGTAATCGTGCGCGACCAACGCGTTGCAACGTTGCAGAAACATTTTATTTAAACATTACATCAACATCGCTTTTCGAATCTGTTTAAGTATGACTGTACAGGAATATTCTCTCTAAAAATGAAATAGTCAAAATTCTACTATTTAAACTAGTACCAGCATTTTTTACTAATAAAATAGTCGTTTTCACTTTTAAATACTTATTTTTTACTACGTAAATAGTTAAATTTTGACTAATTAAAGATTAGTCACCATCTTTGACTATTTCTGAGAGTTAAAAGTAACTAATTCCTTTAATCGTTTGCGGCCAACAACAAAGTATTGACAAATAAAATTGATTTTTATAATTAACCCGAATGGGTTATGACAACAGCTTGACAAGTGACATACCTGAGTTCAATCCCCGGCTGGGTCAAAACTTTTTTTAAATTAAATCTACTAATTTGACTATATCATTCAGTAGAATTTGACTAATTATTGGTAATTGCTTTTTCGCTATGACAATTACTTAGTCAAATATGACTTATAATTAGTTATTTTTGACTAATTCATTTTAAGAGAGTTAATAAAATTATATGGTGGTGTATAGGTATAAGTGTACCTTGAAAGTGGCGGGAATATTTAATTTTAATATTACCAAAATTATTTTTTGTACCTGTTGATCATAACCTTGCAGCAACATTGAAAATATTATCTCAATGTTTGAATTGTAGCATTGGTACAACACTATTTACAGGAATGTTTTTGTGCAATATTACATTAAACTTGCCCAAATGTTACATTCTAACATTTTAAAGCCCTTACAAAAGCAATATTGTCCTAAACTTGTGTAATGTTGAATGCTCAGTGGGATAGGTATCGGGTTCATTAAATGTATTTTAAACAAAAAAACGGTACCTTTAAAGACCAAATAACTCAGTCTATGTGAAAAACTTTAGACGATAATATTTATAACAATATATAATATAACAATATTTATATAAAAAATCAGCATTGTCATTAGAAACTGATAATGATATTTTAGCTTTTTATATTTTAATGTTGGTAATTTTAACTGAATTTGATGTCTACATAAATAAATGCAATACAAATTTAATTGTGTCATGCAAATTTCATGGGAAAACTCCAATAAAAACAGTTGACAATTCAATCGTTGGGCGCAGGAAAAGTTGATGTAAGTCGCAAGTATCCAAATTGGAGTTTAATAAGCGTTTCAGCACGCGTCTCCGGTCCCTCGTCGCAATTTCGCACCGTGTTAATCGCATTAGCCACGCCACGCATTCTCACGCCTCATCTACCAACGTTTACATTTATATTTCCCCGACATTTTTTTTAACGTCTGATGTAGGGTGGTTGCACTTTAATCTAGAAAGTTTCAATTACAGAGAGCTTACCTTACAATAGTACATTATAGACTTGGCGGATAAAGCACATATTATTTCCGAGACCTCATTTCACTGCCGAGGCGATAGCCGATTGTGTGCGTGCCACTGCGTGGCAATTAATAAGCTTTCGCCTCCGCGTTTTATAGGCACACTATTTTTTTTTCAAGCATTTATTAAATATTTACTTAAGATTATTTTTAGGTTAGGTTCAACTGACATGATGACATTTTAGCTTTATTTCTGTACGAAGTTTGACTTTTGAACTAGTATTAATACGAAGTCTTTCTGTATTGTGCGACTAGTGGAAGAAGGAGGCCATTCCTTAAGTGTGGAGTTTGGGTGACGGTCGAGTGGAATCTCCTCTTTGACCAATAGTCGCACATAGTGTGTGAATTTTAACTACCACAAGGAATTTAAAGCCAATTTAATTTGACATTTTATCTGAAATCTGACATCTGTTTAACAGTTTTTAAACTTTTTTCAATTTGAACTTAAAGCCAGCCCGTGGGCAAAATGCTATTTTCCCACTATTGCACTATACAGGGTGTCCGGAAAAATGAGGTCAATCCGTTAACCATATATTCTTTGAGTTAAAACAATAAGACTTTCATAATACCATTTTTCAATTTAGAGCTTCATGTTCGATATACAGGGCGACGAAGTTTGAAATTTAAAACTGATTTTTTTTAATAATTCGAGTAATTAATAAGATATTAAGTTCAAATTTGGTACACTACTTCAACATAAATAGTTACATTTTTTAAGACCAACAAAACAAAAAACAATTGTCAAATAATCAAAATAGGGGGGGTCCAGTACTCACTGACTCCCCCTATTTTTAGTACGTGCGCCAATGACTTCCAAACGGTATTTTTTCAGGTCATCATTTATTGTGAAAAAAATTTTGTCTCTTATAAAATTTTGTTAAAATGATTTGTTTTAGAGATAATTTGTAAAGTATGAGTCAGTCCATATCAAATCAACCAAAGGTTCTTCCCCCACCATCTCCGATTTTGATAATTTTTGGTAAATTTGTTTACCTCACTAAAAAACTCAAAAATCCCATATATGAATTTTTTTCGATGGGTGGTTTTTGTTTTTTTGATTTTTGAAAATCAAAAAATTCCGATAAATTTGGGTTTTGCAAGTAATTACAAAAATAGCGATATCTCGTAAACTATTAAAAGTAGAAAGGTGAGTGATGGCTTATTTTAAAGGCCTATTAGACCCCTTTTTTATGATATATCACATGACCTAAATTTTTTCAAAAAAAAAAATTAAATTTCAAAAATTTGATATGGATTGACCCATACATTACAAATTATCTCTAAAACAAATCATTTTATCAAAATTTTATAAGAGACAAAAAATTTTGAACAATAAATGATTACCTGAAAAAATACCGTTTGGAAGTCATTGGCGCACGTACTAAAAAATAGAGGGAGTCAGTTAGTACTGGACCCCCCTATTTTGATTATTTGACAATTGTTTTTTGTTTTGTTGGTCTCAAAAAATGTCACTATTTATGTTGAAGTAGTGTACCGAATTTAAACTTAATATCTTATCAATTACTCGAATTATTAAAAAAAATCAGTTTTAAATTTCAAACTTCGTCGCCCTGTATATCGAACATGAAGCTCTAAATTGAAAAATGGTATTATGAAAGTCTTATTGTTTTAACTCAAAGAATATATGGTTAACGGATTGACCTCCTTTTCCCGGACACCCTGTATATAGTTTTGGAATAGCCCACTATAGTGGGCTATTTGGGTCCTTCCAAAACTATAAGTATTTCAACCATATAACCGATTTTTAAACTAGGTGAACGTTTTAATTTGTTTACTAGCATTTCAATTTCATCTAAAAATGTTAAGTAAAAAATTGATCTTATCATCTATTTGTAAAATGATTTAAACAATACACTTATTGTTACTTACAACTACTAAGGATTGCCGATTGAAGTTTGAAATGTAACATCAACACAAATATCTATTACATGTGTATTTTGGTTAGACATGAAGTGATCTTATCTCGTGACATAAGAATCAACAAGAGGGTGCAACAACCACTATCTGTGAACAAACAATTGTTTACATTCTAGACATTCTTTGGTAAAAGCCGACGCTTCGAGTACCTATTTAAACAAATATACATCTGTGGAAATTAACAAAAAACTTTTTATTTATAAATTGATAACAGAGTTTTTTATCTAAAGGGTTTACTTACAGCAGTGAAACATCACGACCTAAAACTACTTTTTTTTTTATTTAGCGTTACATACTGTAATGAGACATTTGGCGTTAAATTGCTGATTCCCGGCAAAAAGTTATAAATCACTTGAGATTCAGAATTTGGCATGATAAATATCTTAATTTATATTCCGTTAAGCACGGCTCATTGGCTAAATACGCTTGACCGTTCAATCACATACCAACTATAATGATTATTGTCGAGCCACCCTCTGATTATTCTTGATTCGCTTCGGACAATGCCGGTCCCAGATTTAGGATTACATTTTTTAATGTACCTTCTTTATTTTATTATATTGATTTTTAGTTAGTTTAGTTAGTTTAATAAAAATAATTTTTTGATAAAATTATATTTAATATGAATAAATTTAAAAGAAGGAGCTTCAAGATTCAACATACTATGGAAGTAAAACTTCTCTGGAGCATTCACAATCATACCAGAAAAAGGGTGACATTCACAAAAAATAAAAATTAAAAAAATAAAAATCCTAGGGATTGAGAACTCAACTTAAACTCAAAAAACATATTTTTATCTTGTTCGGTTATTTTCGCTTTATGTAAAAAAATAACTTGAATATAAAGTCGAATTCAACTGCAAAAAATAAATAGAAATAGTCTTTCATAGTCCTCCAAGTAGCATTTTTAGTGGATGAATCGTATCGGCCACGTGGTACAAATTGTTCTATAACGAGAAAGTTACTAAAATGGGGAACAGTTTTTTAGTGCCAGTAACGTCCCAACCACGGTCTTGGATTGTATACAGACACGTTTATACCACATTGTGATTACGTTACTATAACGTGAAGGTATAGTGGAGAAAACTTAAGCAAAACTTTACTTCTTTTTACTTTCTATCGTCTTTCTATTCTCTTTCCAGCATTTTATTTATCTTATTCTTTTTGCTTTCTCTAAAACTGGATATTAAACTTACACAACTAGAATGAAAATAATCCGAAGACATAAAATTAACAAAAGTTCAATTTTTCTGACAAACATGGATGTCATAGCTCGAAATAAAAGCACACCCCGTTGAAATATGTGGTAATAAAAATTTTTTTAAAGTTAGCGGATCTAAAGTTATTTATCTAGAGGCCTAAAATAATTTATTTATTATTTCTGGTAACCTGAAACCAATAATTATGTGTTAAATTTGGTGGTGTAGGTACTAACTGGAATTAATTGTTTAAAAATACACATTTATTTTCATACATGTATTGCAATTGCAATTGCGACTATTAGTAAACATGCCTGCTTTTGAGGAAGGGAACTTTAAAGTGGTAATACTATGCGAAACGTGGAAATCACTTAAGCATGTAGCAAGAACGTGGCAATGACCACCGCAATTTTATAATCAAGTTCTGCCACATTCAAGGTTTGGGAATAGTTCCAAAAAATTTTCCAAAACTGGTATACCAACTTTACTACTACTACCACTTCCAAGAAATACTTAAGTGTATCATAATCCACTTTAAAATGTCAAAGTGGTCATAACATTTTAGATACCAGACTGATACACCAAAAACTATGAAGTATATTCTGCTGATGCAAATTACCTGAGTACAACTATTCTAATATAATATAAAGATATTTTAACTGTATCCTGGTAGATTTAGCTATTTTAACGTAATTTCCTCAAATTTTAGGTTGCGATATCAGTTTTCGTCAATACTAAATACCATAAGTTTAAGACACTGTAGAGTGGCAAAACCGTATATTGTTCTAAATTAAGTTTTAATTATCAAGTCACATCTATTTTTAACAGTTTTGTTTTTGGTTCACCTCGATATATTTATTTTTGTGGAAAACATGGATTTTCTAAAAAAAACATTGCAATTTCCAATATTTTTCCTGTATGAAGAACTAAGGTTGCTATGGTCCATCCATAGCTTATGGAGGATGACAGTGACAGTTTTGTTGAATCATCCCATACTGGGACATGTCATATACAGATTTCAAAAGCTATCAAATTGTTTTTTGTAAATTAATGTGTTAATTTTGAGGTGTCTTCTTACTTTTAAAAATGTCTACGACTGATGTTGCCCTTTGTACTTTACTTCTTGTGACGTTTAAAACACTTGCCACGTAATACTGTGACCGTCCATTCTGGATTAAATTAATGGCTCTGGCAACATCAGTCGGAGACATATCCATTTTTTAAAGTAAGAAGACACCTCAAGATTTAAACATTAATATGCAAAAAACAATTTGATAGCTTTTGAAAGCCGTGTATGACATGTCCAAGTATGGGATGATTCAACAAAACTGTCACTGTCATTCTCCATAGGCTATGGATGGACCATAGCAACCTTAGTTCTTCATACAGAAAAATATTGGAAATTGCAATGTTTTTTTAAAAAATCCGTATTTTCCACAAAAATAAATATATCGAGGTGAACCAAAAACAAAACTGTTAAGAATAGATGTGACTTGATAAATAAAACTTAATTTAGAACAATATACGCTTTTGCCACTCTACATAGTGTCTTAAACTTATGGTAAAAGACATATTTTTGTTTAAACCTGTATATTATAAACGTAAGTCTATTTTTTAGTAATTTTTTAAAATGTGAGCGATTGTCCATTAATTTATCTACAATATTCTTTAATATTCGTTTAAATCCGACATCAAATAAAAAAGTTATTTGCGATTGAAATTCATCGAAAATTTGTGTGGATCGATTATTTTGTCTGTGAGTGTAGGTAGTCAAGTTTGCGAAAAAACTTTCACGGCCATAAATAATAAAGATCACAATTTGGCTTGCGTTACAGCGATTCGTTCCGTAAAGTTACGTTTCATCATAGATCGTTCCGTAGCAAGTTGCCCTACCGTGCGTAAAGAAGTTTCACTTTAAAAACGTTTCGTTTTTTTATTACAGTGACGCAAAAACTAAAAAGATTGACTAAACTTAAAATCGCCTTCGAAAAAGCTAATACACATTACGGAGACTCTTATAAATTTGTAAGTTGAAGATTTTGGAGAGCGTCAATGTCGAACATTATTTCTTCTGAAGTATTTTGAGCATTATTTCTTAATTCATAATCCTTTCTTTATATTTGATATAATGTGCTTTCTTTCATTAACATATACCTATAATCTTAAACCAAACTTAAACCTTTATTTGAAAAAGTCGAAATAATCTAAAACATAACTAACCAAGCCTAATAATAATTAAACAAAGTAACAACAGTTTTGGTGCAAAACGTTTTTGCGGTGCAAATGCCGAAATAAGAGAAATGATCGTGAATCATTGACGCGTTCCGACGCTTTCCCCTTATGTTGTTGGGCGTCGCGACCAATAGCGCCGCTCGTCGATCTTCATTCCGTTGCCGCAATTAGATGGGTCGTTGGCCACGGGCGCCCTCTGGGGGCGGGGGAACACGGGGAAAAGCAGGAGCATCCCCCCACGTTGCAGATGGAAGACGAACGTAATAGAAGATGACGGCTCTTTTTATACAGGGACCAATTTAGGAAATGCTTGAGATTCATACAGCTTTGAAACAAAGAACTTACCTACCGTCATTTATTTTCTCGTTTTAAAAAATGACAAAATTTTTGTAACGTTACTAATGTGTCAGGGGATGGTGGCCTTAATTGGTTGCGAATTGATAATTTATTATCAATTCATTTTTTTGTTGGAGATGACATTTATTATCCATTTATTTTACTTGCCCCATTAGACTTTCGTTTAATGAATTTAAACAATGAATAATCATCGCTAGATTCAATATTACGAGGTGATTAAGCATTTTTTAATTCTCTAAAATCCATTTTTTAACAAAATAAAACTTAAACAGAAATAAACTTATAGTAAACACAGTAAAAATATTTGTTAATGTTAACCAACTTTTAACCAGATTTTATGTTAATTCAGGTCCACATAACTGTAGGTTAAGTTTACAACCAACTGTAATCTGGTAACTAATAGCTAATTGCTAATTGAATAGGTAGTTTGTAATTATAATTTTGTAGATTTAATAACAAAATCCTACATCAATAAATTAAGATATTTCCTAAACAAAAATTAACACATACCTATATAAATGAACACAAAAATACCATACACACAATTAAATAATACACCTTTCTGAAATCATCAAATTATAAAGAAATTTGGTACAATATAATTATCAGTTAACACTTACTATTGTATTTCGTAACTCTAACCCACTTCACTGTATCCCCTAATTTCAGTTTGAAAACCAATGATGGCATGTTTTTTCGAATACTTCCCACTTCACACACTCGTTAAATATATAAGGTATAAGTAATCCAAATAATGATAATAACAGGTTTTTGGTAATATATTAGTTGTTACGAACACCTTATGAATTAGAATAAAGTAAGCAAAAACATAAGTTACAGACGCTTAAGTCAGTTGAACTTGTTGATGTATTGTCAGTTGGAAATGATTTGATTGACTGCATGAAATCACGTGCACTTTTTCAACGAAATATATTGTTAAACATTAACAAAATAATCTGTAACCTTTTAAATTAACAAAATGCTTACTAAATTGCATATTACCTTTACAAAACTTTCGGTAAAATATTTTTCTTTGTTCAAATAATTACAAAACCCTGGTTTTCTACAAAAAATTATCAAATCTAATTTTTATAATAGTGTACTCTTTAAAATCCTTTTAAAATTCTTAAAACATTTTTTACTTTAAACTTTAAAATTTAAAGTACATTTTTTCACTTTTGGGTTACAATTTCACAAAAACATGACGTGGAGTCTAAATTCGGATTTATAACTATTAGTTTTATATTTCTTGTATTAGTTTTATATTTCTTGTATTTTGTAAAAACATTGTAAAATTTTCCACCTAACTAAGTATTTTCCTTGTTCCAGGTGTGGTTTAAAAACCGCAGAGCAAAGTGGAGGAAACGCGAAAGAAACGCGATGAACGCGATGAACGCAGCTGCCGAATTCAAAACCGGCTTCGGCACTCAATTTAACGGACTGATGCCCACAATCGCTGACGACAGCTTCTACTCGTCTTATACATACAACAACTGGGCTACCAAAGTTCCTAGTCCTTTAGGCGGAAAGCCCTTCTGGCCCGTGGTGCCTTCAAACCACCACCAAAGCCCAGTTAATTGTTTTAATACGGCTACTTCAGTAGCGTCAATGACCGGAGCTGCATCTTCAATGCTTCCGGGCGGCATGGGTTCCGGCTTGACTAGTACTTCCAATGTTTCCGGGCAACCTTGCCCATACACTACCCCCACGAATCCGTATACAATGTATCATCACAGGGCTGCTACAGAACCGTGCACTGCCATGTCGTCAAGTATAGCTCAGTTAAGATTAAAGGCTAAGCAACACCAACCGTTTGTAGGATATTCGAGTGTAAGCCCAGTGCGGTCGGGGTCAGCTGGGCTCTCGGCTTGCCAATACGCAAGCAGCGGCATAGGGGTTGGAGAGAGACCTGGCTGAGAACACGAGGCCCCCCTTGGGGTTCAACTGAAGCACGAAGACCAAGACGATTAAAAAATCTGGTATATTTTTCTAGCGGTTCTTAGCCATTCGCCGTTCAATCAATCACTAGTGATACAAATAGAAATTATACAAGTTGCTATTGTTTAAAATCATTACGATCATCACAAATATTTTCCTGCGAGTGTGATATGATTATGATCAAACAAACAGTTAAATATGTAGCAATATTTGGTCTGAGTGTGGGCTGTTACAGTTCGTTATGTAAATAAAATAAGTAGTTTGATCGATGTCTATTGTAAAGTAGTCGAAAGACATCATTAAGTTAAAATACCAAACATTTTATACTGTCAATTTTAATTCTTCCTCAAGGTATAAGAAGATGTGTAAATAAATTTAATAAACTCTCAGTGGAAATCTTCTTATGCCCTTCTTTTATTTTTGCTCAATTTGTTTACCAACTAAGCAAATGCATTTTTTAACATTTTAAAAAATATGCATTTTCTTAATACAGTACAAATTAAACCAAATAAACCTTATAATCGTGCCAAATAATATAAGTTGTCCAAAGATTTTTATTTAGTTCTAGTTCTAAAATTTATTTAGTTGTTTCTTAAAATAGACCTTAGATGAGATTGTATAGGGCCGTTTTTATAGGCTCTAAGTACAAAGGCTGCAACAGTGCAATGTAATTGATTACAATTATTAATAATTATTGATTAAAACAGTGAGTCGAATGAATGGATTGTTAAAGTACTAATTTGTAATATATTTAAATAGAATGTATAGTGATATCAAAAAACAAACTTATGTACCTATCTATTTCAATTATACTCTGTGCATATCGTTTGTAAACTGTTTGAGCATTTTCAGTCATCTAGTCACAATAAAATAATCCATATCAGAAGTAAATGTTTTATTTGCTAAACCTTAATAATTCCTGCACCTAACAAAAATATTTAAGGTAAGTATAAATGTAAAATATGACAAAAAATAAAACCCACACTAGATTTTAGAATGTTAGGTTAGATCTTATGATTTCGCCTATTTGATCCGGAGTTTTAGTAAATAAACTATTAAAATATAAGTCGTAAAAATCGTTTTGGTTTTAATTTTCAATTTCCCGCTGATATTTGTTTACATCGTTTATAAATATAGACCACATAAAAACCATGGCTTTATTGATAAGATAGAGGCATGTGGCTTATGAATAGAACAAAAACCAGATTGCTTTTGATCCTCATTTTCACCACAAACTTTTTTTTAGCGATGTGGCTCATTTTTTGTTAAAAGGCGCAAACAAACAAAATTACCGGATTTGGGATGAAAACAATCCAGAAGCACAGCAAACTTTAAAAGTATAATCTAGCGAATAGGCTTTAAAGAGAATAAAGTGATCTAATGCAACATATAGGCTGCATATAAATTAAGCATTAAGTGCCAAGTATATACGGTTTCGGAATAATCTAATATTGATTATACAACGTAGTCAATCTTTCCAGCTAAATCAAGGGCTTATTAGATGCGACTACTACACGCATGATTGTACAATGTACAAGCGTTGTTTAAATTAATCAGGGGGATGGTGATTGATCACCGGATCCAGTCGAGGTCATGGTGCAGATGCTGTGGTGATGAAAATTATTTGCCCAATGAACAACATACATTCTTGGTAAGTTATCATTTATCATTGAGATTTTGCAGATACAAGGTTGACAAAAATCCAGGATGCAGGTCGATGCGAAACCCTTTAATGCATAATGTTTATTAAGTATCAAACATCAAATGTTTAATTTCCTTTAAACAAATATTTAAATCAAGTAGGTACGTAAAGATCACACGCTATTTGGATTTTCAATAAATAAAATTATATTTGTACACTAACATGTTATGTATCAGTGTTAACATTTAATTAATATAATTTAGTTTCCATAAAAAAATTTCCAAATGTCAAAGACATTTGGAAGATGAACGCAGCGTAAAGATGAAAAGCTATTTGGATTGTAAATAAATAAATTTACATTTTTACACTTACATTTTATATTTAAGTGTTTTTAATTAATATCACTGTGCTCGAATCGGAAACTTTTTTTTTTCTAACAAGCAGGGCCCCCAGGGGGATTACCTAATTCGAATACGCTAAATCCAATGGTACTAGTCGCTTTTTTAGGTTAGCTCTTGTTTTCGAGATATTTTAGATTTAAACTGTGTATCACAAAAAAAAATATTTTTCTCATTTTAAAACCATTTACTGATTATAAATTGATAAAAATCGATGAAATAAATGTATAGACGTTTACGTCAAAGAATTTTTGTTGTAATTGTCATATTATAATGTCATCGTGCATAAATATTATTTGGTTTCAAATAGTACCCAAAATCAAATTGTACCACCCAACATAAACATGACTAATTGTAATAACTGTATTAATAATATAAATTTAAAATAAAATAAGCTCATAGTTTTGCGCCTATTGTTTTTAATTTTTGACGTTTCATTATAGCCCGCTGGGCTATGAAGAGAAGTTTACGTCAAAGAATTTTTGTTATAATTGTCATATTATAATGTCATCGTGCATAATAGTTATTGTCGGCGTTTTTTAGAGAACTTAAATATAAAAATGGTTGATTTTAAGGTTATGTTTGTGCAAAAATAATTTTTTACTAATTTCTTAAAAATGTCCAAACTTAAATATAAATTATACATATTAGTTATCATTAGTTAATTCTGCACCAACAAATTTACTTACCGAATTGGATCCTTTGGCAACGATTTAGTTCTTGAATTTTATTTACAGTTAAAAACACAATAATTCACCATGATAAAATACACACACTAACGTAACTATATAGTATAGGTATAAGCATTTAAGCGTTGAGTTTCTTAATCAATGATATAAAGAATAATCAATCGAAATCGAGTACTAAAAAAGTTATTTAATTTTTTCCTTGCAACGTAAAACACAAATAACGTGCGCGATTTAGCTGTGCAATTCTTAAATTCACGCAATTCACGAGATGGCGCGCGCGTTGGGAAAACCCGATACTTCCTTAGCATCTCATTATCATTGATTAAGAAACTTAACACTTATATGCTATATTATATAAGATATATAGATATGTTAACGTATGTATTTTATCCAAGTGATCATGGTCAATTATTGTGTTTTTAATTTTAAATGTAATTCAAGAACTAAATCGTTGCATGTTCATGTTTTGCCAAAGGATTCAATTTGGTACGTACATTTGTTGGTGCAAAATTAACAAATGATAACTGTACCTAATATAATTTATATTTAAGTTTAGACATTTTTAAGAAATCTCACAAAAAATAATTGTTGTACAAACATAACCTTAAAACATTTTTATATTCTGGTCCTCCAAAAAAACGCCGACAACTGCATTTTAAAATAGTAAACGAAAACATATATCTACGAATTCATGGCAACATAATATTATACATAATACATAATATACATAATATATCCGTTTATACGTAATATCCCTTTTTGGTACATTACCGTTGAGTGGAGATTTTCTTAATCAAGGCTTTTAAATTATTAATGCTATTTGAATTTAGACGACTTATTTGTTTTATGATTTTTACAGAATTAAAATGTTAACAATTGTCACATAATTCATTATTAAAATATGTATTTATTGTATCTTATAGGTACAATAATTATTTATTTATATATACAGGGACTGTATGCAATTTATTTCTTCATTCCGGTTTCCATTATTTAACCCAGGATTTTCTTTTGAAAAACACCCAACAACACAACAAATCTTTCCACGTTTTTTCTCTCGATTTTTTAACATTTTTCGGCCTTATTCTTAAAAACTCTCGTTTGCAACATACGCGTTTGACAGCTGATTATTAAAGTTGTAGTTTTGTTACGATGATAACGGCCACGTGGTGGCGCTAATAGAGATGCTTCTTTAGCGTATAGTAAATTAATATTATCAAAATACCTAAAAAACAATTTTAACAATTTAACTTTAATTGTTTTTAATTGTTAAAAAAAATTTGTTTGGTATTTTGGTAAAATTAATTTTTTATAGGGCATATGTTTGTCAAGGCATATCTTACTTACATTTCTTGGAATTTATTCTTGTATATAATTATATTAATGTGTGTAGGTATAATGTAAAATCCCCTTGTATGATTTATGATTAATACAAATTTAGACATACCTAATCATAAGCGTAATAAACGAGATTAAAATTTATTTGTATTGTTTTATTGAGTTGACAAGCATGTAGTTTGTACATATGTACTACGATTACCAATCAACCGTAATTTCATAGTGTTTTTTATTAAAAAAATTACTGAACCGGAGCACGTCCCCAAATAATATGTTTCACTGAAACAGTTTCAGGTTTTAATTACTGCGCACAATTTTTATCACAAAGTCGAAAGTTGCGGGGGGCCCAAAGTTTTTAGTTACGCCACTAGATAATCTATCGAAAAATCGAATATAACTTTATTTAGTACAAAATATTTGGTAGTAACAATTGCTCAATAAAAATAAATACTCGGTTTAAATGGGATACTTTAAAAACAAAAAATATATTTTTCTACTTCCACCTTTAAAACGCCCTTAATCGTACATGTTTCCATGACAATAAGTGACATTTTAAATACACATTGACAAGTTGTGGCTTTACGGCGCTTTAGTCACGAGCTGACGTTAGCAACAGGTTTTTAGTCACGGGCTGAAGTTAGTTTTAAGTTAGTTGACAGTTGTCAAATGTCATACAATCTTTAAAATAAAGTGCCTTTCTTGTAAAATAATACTAAATGTGAACATTATTTTATTATCTCAATAAAAAATACACTACAAAAATATTAAATAGTTTCTCAACGCCAATATTTGAAAAGTTTATATGAACATTGTACTGACCTTTTAATTTCGCCGGCAGTAAACTATAACTTAAATTCGGGCACGGACTCCACTGTAAAGTGCTCATAAAAAATTTTCTTTACTTTCGCTGTGAAAAACTGTCAATTTTCAAGAAATACATTTCGATTTATAACCTTTATAATATAAAAATTTGACACACAGATTCCCCTATTGTTTCATATATGGCGCTCTATACAAATTTTTGATTTAAATCATTTTAAGATAATAATAAGTATTTGTCGTAGAAAAAGTATAGTATGCACCTCGTTTATAAACTTTTCTATACACTCATTAATATAAGCACTCGCTCGCAAGCTCGCTCGTGCCTAAATTAAATTTGTGTATAAAATGGCGTTTATTAAACTTGATACATAATATACTATTTTTTATAGATCAATGGTATTATTTGGTATAAGTTTAAATTTACACACATAGGTACAATTTAATACAAAATTATTATGTAGAAACAAATAAATTTATTTAGGTATACCTATAGTTTCAAACAAGTGTGTTTGTCTTCCGATAAAAAGTGTCAATCAAACGATCAAAGAAAAATATTGAAACTCAATAAAATCAATACCGAACATAGATGAAGGACCGATTAACACCTAATTAAAACTAAAACGATCCTAACACGATGATAACAAAGTAAGCAATGGAAACATACATGAGTTACATTTAATATCGGACCCCCCTGTCACGCAAAATATTCCGTCGCGGACGATACGATATTTATGAAGCCGAGCTTTAAAAGGAACAGAGTGCATATTGTGGCTGGTGGATACCCAGATGTTCCGGGGCGGCATTTAAACTATTATTATGCTGATCGGGCCATGATAGCGGGATTACACTTGCAATAAAACCGGCACTGATACGTATCAATGCAACCTCAATATGCTGCGACTGCCCGTTTTATTTATGGCGTTGGTTCGCGAGCTAGTGACATGCCGCTCCGCCCCCAACGGGGTTCAAACTCTCTCTTTCGCCATCCTCTCCGTTATTCCATTATGCTAATATTCATCTTTATTGGATTTGCCCCCGATGTATTATTCTATTGCAACACATATGTGTCTATGATTTCGACTATTATTTCAACTTAACCAAACTAATGAACTTAATGTTATGGGGTTACAATGCAACATATTGTAACCATGTTTATGAATGTATGGCAATGTTAATTTAATAATCATTGCTAATAAAAACATAATGTACAACTACTAACAGCTTGTATTGGATAGCTTTGTTTAAGGCTTATTTTTTAAAGCTATACATACAGAGAAAAGTAAATTATTAATTTAAAAAAATGCATTTATTTAAAACGGTTTCTTTAGTACGGAGGAAAATTTTCTTATTCAAAGTATTTTTTGGTTTACTATAACACAATACAATTATTTGGTTGTATATTGCAAGTTTCTTGAAAAATTCAATTGTTGTGATTTATTCTAAATAAAATATCATTTAAAGCTATTATTTAAATTGTTTAGATCAAAGATATTTGGATTTAGTTTTTATTATTTATTTTATTTTTATATTATTTATTATTTTAACCAAATAATAGATTGGATAAAAAGTCAACTAAATATTTGCTGGTATACATGAACCAAATATAAGTTTAAAAAGTAAATGTAAATTGTCCACCAAATAAACATCTACTTGTATAGGTATATATATTTTGATATATCAAAATAAAGGATTTATTTAAGCCAAGTCGAATATATTAAAATATATATATAAAATACATTAATTTTTTCTGTGTATTGGTGTTTTATATTTATTTACTAAAAACACTTGCGGTTTTTTGATATGTGGTAAAAACCATAAATCTTGTCATAAGGAACTACCGGCCCCATAGCTATTCTCAGCAACCTTTTGAAGGTATTTGAGATGTCGGACTACAGTCTATAAAATGAATATTAGTAGACATGTAGATGTATTGTATACTGACTTCTCAAAGGCCTTGGATAGGGTTGATGAAACTGTCTGGTTGATAAAGCTAAGATAATTTGTATTTAGCAATTAACTTTTGAATTTATTTCACTCCTTTCTTGATAATCTTCAATTATTTGGGACGTACAATGGTTTTAGTTCTGATAGTTAGTCAAGGTTTGGGAGTACCTCAGGGTTCTAACTTAGGACCACTCTTATTTGTCCTTTACATCAATGACATCGCTGATGACTTGAAATTGTTTGTTGATATTTCAGATGCATCAGACTGTGTATGTATACCTACAAAATCAACTAAACTTGAATCCTCAATGGAATTTTCTTAAATATTGGTAAATGTAAGGTGTTTATTTAAAAAAGTATTTTTAAGTACACAATTAATAACGATTCCATATTAAGGTACCAGATGCTTAAGGTACTGAGCATGTTTTATTGTTGAATAGATTTAATGTTGGGTTCTTGCAATGTGGAAGAATTTTAGGAAGTCAGACTTACTAAGTCTTAAATTCCTATCCATGCTATTAAATAATGGAATATACAGTACCATTTTGATATCACTCTTTAACATTCACGTACTACGAATTAATGCTAGATCTATTATAACTTTCTATAACACATATGCCAGAACCGATGCTCTTTTAAAATCTCCAGTATTTGTCATGAGTAGTAACTTCAATAAAACATGCAATGAATGTGATATTGCAGTTACCACCATTAAAACGATAACAACGTTAACCATGGATTATTTTGAAGTTCGCTAAACTAATTTTGAATGACGTATATTTGCACAAGTATTATAAATTATAAATTTATATTTACAATAGTATATATTTATATATTCTATATTATTAGATATCTCCTGTAATTGGAATACCATTTCTGTAGGGCAATAAAGATATTATTATTTTTATTACTATTATGTAATGGATGTCTCCAAGTATCAAACATAATCTAAGCCAATCAGTATAAAACTCTTGATGTAAAAATGTATATATATATATATATATATATATACAGTGTGTTCCATTTAAAACGAACCACCCTAAATTTCTCGGAACCTGAAATTTTTTTGAAAAAACGCCGAGACACGTAAAGTTTTATATCGAGGGGGACAACTTTAAAATGATGTATTGGTCGATACCCCTTCCCTATTCAAATTCTTAAGGGGGTAGCTCCTGGGCGCAAGGGGTAGGGGTGAGAAACCAAAATTTGACATGAAAAGTTGTCCCCCTCGATATAAAACTTTACGTGTCTCGGCGTTTTTTCAAAAAAAATTCAGGTTCCGAGAAATTTAGGGTGGTTCGTTTTAAATGGAACACACTGTATATATATACAGTGTGTCCACGGATGAACTTAACTATACTTGTAAAAATATTTATTTTCAATTTGGAGAAAAGTCAATTTCTTCCGCTTGTTATATAAATACCATTTACGATGAGAAACTTCTTTGTTATACAGGGTGGGAAAAAAAATATAATTGTAGTTTTTTCAAAATTAAAAATTGTTAAATATTTTTTTTTGAAGGTCTAATTTGAAGATCTTGTAAGGAGAAACCAAAAAGCCAAATAAAGTTTTTTTATGTGAGTTGTTGTTACTAAGATATTTGTTATTAAAAATAAAATCAATTCAGGTCCTAACTTGAGTGGTCCAATTATTTTGTAGAAATTGCCTGATCTTAATTTGTGATTATGAATCAAGGTTGTCTACAATATCTACAACTATTTTTTAAAATATAAAAATTTATATCTTAAATTTTCAATATCAAATATCCTACTATAAAAACTCTTATATTAGAGCTTAAATTTTCAATATCAAATATACTACTATAAAAACTCTTATATTAGAGCTTCAAAAAAAATATTAAAAAATTATAAATTTTGAAAATCAGTATTTTTGCTCACCCTGTACAACTAAATGAATCTTTCTCAACGCGAATCGTATTTATATAACAAGCAAAAGAAATTAAGAAAAATGACTTTTTCTCGAAAAAAAATTAAAAACTTTTAACCTGTTAACGCAATATTTTTTTAAATGTATTATGTACGATTTATCCTTTCATATGTATCCATAATATGGTTATTTTTTGTATTTGCTGTTCTGGGATAAAAAAAAAAGTTTTGCATGAAAACATTTATCTGCATTTTCATCCGATTTCTTGACTACTATATTTTAAGTTATCATCACTATATTTTATATTGGCAGCCAAAACTTAGTAGTAGGTTTGATACATCGTTGGATTCCTTAATTTTTTCTATCTAACCATGTAAAATTCCTATTTAGGCCAAAAAAATTAAACACACAAATCACAAATTGAATGAAAATGTAGTTAAATGTGTATGTTTGCATGTAACATATTTTATTAAACATAATCAAGCTGTCCTCTATTAACTAGATTTTTTGTCATTTTCAGAACAGTAACTGTTCTTTCCGTGTACATTTTAATTAGTTTAAATTATTTGAAAAAAACAAAAATCTAATAGAAAATTGAGAATGACTAAAAGCCGAAATAAATTATTTGGATCCGAAGAAACAATCCGGAAATAACATTGAAGAAAGACTGGATCCTGTGGAAAACAAAACGAAATATGTATAGAGGGGGTCGTGTTAGTTTATTTTATATTCCTATCCAAATGCACGGGAGGGTAGTAGGAGCTCGCGAGCGGCTCCAATCGCCCATCCAAATCAATTTGGTGCGAGCGGCTCAACCCCGAGTTTTTCCGGAATACTTACAAGTTCCGCTGTAGACACACCAAGAGAAATAACGCGGGATTACCTTGGTGCGTTCCCCATGATTAGATTGTAAAATACTGGAAGTGACGTGTGCAAGGGTGGATAAATAAGACACATAAAACGGAAATGAAACAGATATAAAAATAGGAAAACTGCCACTGTAAAGATGTCTTTTTGTTGTGTCTGTCTTATATCATTAGAAATTATTAGCTCCAGTTCTACAGTAATCCTAAAGGATTTTCAGCCCGAAATTAGAAAATATTTAAAGTGTCTAAAGTTTATTTTACGGCTAGCTGAAATATATGAGCAAATAAAAAAAATCTCATTTAGTTGTATTGATTTTTTTGAAGAAAAGGAGATGTTTTATTTGAATAATAAATTGAAAAAACCAGCGAAAATTATATCAGACCGTAAAAAGTCTTTGATTTTTTTTTATACTACGATAATTATAATTAATTAATTATTAATATTGTCGTATTTTATTTTTTCGCAAGATGTGACATATTTTCTCTTAATTTCTTAAATAACTCCCTAACCTGTACAAATTATTTAAATTATTTTAAAACTGAGAATTTTTGTTATCCTAGCCAAAATTTGAGGAAAATCTGACTACAGATCGGTAGCAATAACAATAGCTTTTTCTTAAATTTATGAGTATGCAGCTCTAGAAAGACTTACCAAGAGCCAACATGGCAAAGGAAAAACTTTAAATATACATGAAGTACCGCAGGGTAGCATACTAGGGCCACTTCTCTTTATCTTGTAAATGAAAGATGAATGGTGAAAAATTAATAAAAGATGTTCTACGGAAGCATTAATGCTTAATTAAAACTAAAAAGAAACTGCATTTTCATTAAAACAAAACAATGTTAATATCGTATTACCGCCCTCGGTGGTGTAGTAGGACTACAAGCCGAGAGGTCTTGGGTTCGAATCCCATGGCTGTTTATTTGTGTGTGTCAGTGTGTACTCCTGTAATTGGGCTTGGTGCCTGTTGGAAGCACATTAAAATAATAATAATAATAAAATAATAGTTATAACATAGTTGCTTTAAAGTTAGTAAACTAATAGTTGAATTAAAATTAATTAATCAATTAAAATCTTCAGAATAAATTTCAGAGGTGGTTTTTAAAATTTGTCATTTGTTTTGACAGATATTTAGTAATAATTAAATAATAATTTTAATATACATATAATAACAAATTATTACAAAACAAAAACGTAAGTATTTTGTTTTTTAATATGGTTTTAGATTAACTGTTTATTTAAAAACATTATCCATGCTTTATGTTATCATAAACATTTTATTGTTTAATATATATTTATTGTATATAGAGAAATGTATACCCACAAGAACAAAATAAACGTTAAAAATTTGTTATTTTTATTGTATTTACTCTTTACAACAATATATCAAGTTTGATAAACGCCATTTTAGTCAAGAATTTAATTTAGTCACAAATGCTTAATTAAATGCCTACAAAGTTTATAAACGAGTTGTATACAATACTTTTTCTACGACAAATACTTATTATTATCTAAATTAAATATTTGTAAAGATCGACATCAATAAAAAAATAGAGCAACAATTTTTAACTTGGGAATCTGCATTACCGGAGCGCCAGTGAAAATGTCAAATTTGTATACATGTGTAAATCGAAATTTATGCCTTAAAAATAGACTGTTTAAATAATTATATAGAAGCAGTTTTTCACAGTAAAGAGAATGTTTTATGGGCACTATACAGTGAAGTTTCCACCCGAAAATTGTAACGCTTTTAGTTAAATCTAGTTTACTGCCGGCAAAATTAAAATGTTAGTACAAACTTTCATATAAAGTTTTCAAATATGTATTAGCGTTGAAAAACTATTTTATACTTTTTATTTTTGTATCAAGATAATAAAATAATTTCCACATTATTATTTCAAAAGAAAGGCACTTTATTTTAACGATTGTATGACATTTGACAATTGTCAACTAACTTAAAACTAACTTCAGCCCGTAAATAAAAACCTGTGGCTGACTTAAGCCCGTGAATAAAACGCCATAAAGCCACAACTTGTTAATGTGTATTTAAAAGGTCAATAATTATTGTAATGAAAAAATAATTTTGGACAATGTAAAGTCTGTTGAAATGAAAAAGTAAAGAAGTAAAATAGACATATAAATTAAATATAAACAAATAAACTAAAAGAACATAAGTGTGGAAAAAAGTGGATAGTGATAAAAAATGGACATAAAAAATTATAAAAATAAACTATAAACAGTAAGAATATACAAAAAAGATTAAAGAATGAGTTAAACTTTCAAATTCTCAAATAAGACCTTTGATCATATTAAAAATAAATTTGAAACATAATGAGCTGGCCAAATAGCTTTTAACTAAGCTAAAAGTAATAACCACTGAACACAGTACTTAGATTGATGAAGATAAAGACTTTATTAAATTAATTACCATAATAATATTTCAATAAGCAGCTAAACAATACTTTTGTCCCAAACAAACTTTAAACGCTCGAAAACAATGGACAAAGTAAGCTATTCTTACACTAGTTGAACCATTAAAATATTGTACCACTAGTTGAACAATGAAAAAGAAGAAGTAAATTATAGTTAATATACGTAGATGACAATTATTATAAACAATAAATTACAGTTATTTTTTACACATGTTTAATACATATTTACACATTTGAAAATTTTAAAGGCAAATAGGTAATCCCAAAAAACATTAAACTATTACACTATTAAATCATGATCTCAAAATTTATTAAGAGGCAGATTTTTGGTTTTTAATTTTTTTTTTTAATATTTTTTTTCTAATAAACTAAAAACCAAAACTTATAAAAAATAGTAGAAAGCGATTGTAACCTTTTGAATTTTAAAGTTGATTATGGGTAAAATTTTAAGTGAAAAAGAAAATAACTCGGGGGATTTTATTTGAAATTCTTATGTTGATTGCTCGGGAGTTGAGTACGTACGGGACGAAACGGCCAGAAACGGGGCAAAATCTCGTTAAGATAGGATTAGGCAGCCAATGTCTTGTACATTTACAATGGGGCTACCGCATTTTGCTTTTGCACCCCCAGTCACTCACACGGTTAGATGCTTTTAACTAATTAAATAGTTTTATTATTCGCTTAAGCGACGATGAAATGCTGCATTAAGGATATCCGTCGGAGTCTTACTCTTAAAAAATACAAGCTTTAATTTGGATGATAGTCCTTCGGCTGGGATTCTTTATATTTACTGTCGCAGACAATGTGATAATATTTAGTTTTCTTTTTTAATCAAATTGGTTAATATATAATTTATCATTTAATACAATTTAAAATATATTTTTGTAAAATATTGGGTTATCAAATTGTATTTAGTAAAATTGTTGTTTTATTTTATGTTATAAATATTTTATAAGACAGAAGCATTTTCATGGTTATTTCTTTTGTTAAAAACAAAACTAAATAGTACTTTGGATTTCTAAAAAATTAATGACAAAAAGTGGAATTTAAAATCAGTATATTATCCCGGCGCATTCGCCACAATTAAAAATTAACAATGCCACTTTTGCATTCGAGAATGCAAAAGAAATTCGCAATCAAGTATCAAACTACATTTTTTGTTGCTAAATTACTAAAATTGTGAAGAAAAATTTTTGAAACGAATTTAATAGTATATTATGTATCAAGTTAAAATTTTATAAACGCCATTTTAGTGACGAGTTTAATAAGCATGAGCGAAGCTTGCGAGCAAGTGTTTAATAAAAACGAGTGTCTAGAGAAGTTTATGCTAGTTGAATACTATACTTTATCTCCGACGAACGCAAAACAGAATTTAAAGCCAATTTTATTTGTTAAAAATTTTACATCTGTCAACTGTTACCCGAATTTAACCTCACTTTTTCACAATTTATAATAAAGTTAACTTCAGCCCGTGACTTAAATGCCATAAAGTCAAAGCTCGTCAAGTGGATAAAAGTATTTTGCGTACACAGCAACAAATGTAAAAGAATAAGAATAAGAAAGTATCATACTGAATTGATTTATAAACATAACCTTTTTAAATCTTAAAATTAGTTGATTAGTTTGTTGGTAGCATCCGCCGTATTTAAATTATTCTTCTTGACCAACCCTTTCATTTAATACCCATGTCAATGAGGTTAGGAAGAAATAGGTAAGTAATTAATTCTATTTAATTTAGTATGACGTCACCCACCTTATCGTGTTCTATTCGTCAAACCCTTTTAGGGTTACCCATGTCAAGAAGGTTGTAAAGAAATAGGTAATCATTTATCCTGGGGTGGTCTCCATATTGGATTTAGTATTACGTCACATATTTAATGGTTTTACAATCGTAAAACCTTTTATTTGATACCCATGTCAAGGAGGTTATGAAGAAATAGGTTATCCACCATCTTGGGGCGTACGCCATATTCAATTTAGTATGATGTTACTTACCTAATCATTTTGTACGCTTCAAACCCTTTTATTTATGTCAAAAAGGTTGTGAAGAAATAGGTGATCCGCCATTTATATTATTCATCACACCCTTTCATTTGATACCCATGTCAAGGGTGAAAATACTGTGCGAAAAGAGTGCTAAGTACCAAACCTTTACAATTAAAAAAAAAAGAAAAAAGTAGGTACATGCATATATTGAAGAAGACAAAACCTAAAATATCAAGACTTGAGCCCCATTGACTGCAGATAAAAGGGATTAGTTAAAACCGCACGATAATTCGCAATTAACTAACAAACAATCTTGCTAAAGGCTAAAGTACAAACACTTAAACTAAACAGTCGCCTTATAAGCAATAAATCACAGGAAGGCAAACAGAAAAACTAAAGCATAAAAATTTTTTCTTTGAAGTAGGTATTTTGTAAGGGTGGTTAAATCTTCTTTATCGCCAGCTGATTATTTTGATCAACCAAAGAGGACGCAGAAACGGAAATGCACCCACACCCGTATAAAGGGCTAATTTTAGTCTGTATAATTGATTTCTTGGGGCAAAAGGATGTGTGTATCTGTTTATTATTTTTTAGGCTTGCAAAATAACAACTTGTTAAAATGGCTAAATCTTCTTTGAAATCAGTATTCTTCCTTAAAGGTACACTGTTCAAAATTTCAGGACCATTCTAACACAAAATTAATACCATACATGGTCTATACTGCCCTACTATAGAGAAAGGCAGTAACTGCTAAACAAGAAATTTGTGGAAAATTAGCATAAACAACATTTTTATAAAAAGCAGTAGGTATTTAATTGATTTTTTATGAGATATTTCACAGCATTTCTGTGTTGAATTTGGTTACAAAATGTCCATAGCTTTACCATAGCACAAGAAAACGCATTTTGCATTTTTGTGCAGTTACTGCCTTTCTCCATAGTAGGGCAGTATATCGATACAAACCAAAATGGTGTTAAATATGGTTCGTTGATCTAGTGTAAATTCAAATACTAAAATAGTGTAAATTTAACTTTCACACAGTATTAAAATAAATTTTACCTGGTGTAAATTGAACTCCTTTTCAGTGTTAAATATTATGTGTTTTTGGTCAAATTAAATCATACCACACAGAAAAAAGGAAAAAAAAGGAAAAAAAGGAAACAGGAAGTTCCAGTGGTATTATTCCAGAAAATTTAACCTTCAACTCGCTAGAGATAATGTTTTTAGTGCGTTCCACCAACTTAAAATACTTCAAGTATTGACAGCTGTTTCCACATATTTAAGGTCTCTTTAGTATCGAACAACTTGTAGTGTCACACCAAAGCAAAGGACTACCTGAGCTTATATACTCTTCATGTAAGTCAACAGAGACGAGATTTAAGAACATCACGTGATCCACACCGCCTTTGCCGCGATCGGTACACACTATGCAACCAGGAATGCACGGCAAATTGTTTTAATCGTTTTAACTGAGTGCTTTAGGTTGAAGAAACTCTTATTTTACAAACAACATAACTAAAGTTTTCTGGGTTAATTTAACCAAATTAAAAAAAATAAAATAACTATCTGGATAGTACCGTCAAACTAATCTTTGTTTATATTAACCTTCCCACAGTTGATTTAAATAAATACTTATGGGTCAACTTAATTAATATAGTTAAATTAACTATTCCTTTTTTTCTGTGTAGGTGCACTTCTCAAATATTTTTAGATAAACACCGTTTTGGTGTTTGCTGTATATAACATTTTTAACCATAACTCATGGTGTTTATATTAACACCACTTGGTGTTGGATTTAGACACCATTTTAAGATTAAGAAACAGTGTAGCTGCCTATTTTAAACAACCAGACGCGGACGGAGAAAGACGTGGCACAGACTAGTAGAAGCTAGATCCCCACAGGTAACTAACTCCTCAGCCTCAATCATAAGCCCCAAACGCTTGTGGTAAATACTAACTCCTAGGACTAGGAGGATCGACGTTATTGTCCACTAAAAACCAAATTAACCGGTATAGTTGGGGGCAACTTGGCACCAACAAGACTAAGACGTAAAAAATGTCTAAAACACTATACCAAACTCAGGAACAATCCGACGTGGACACCAAGAGGTTTATACCACCCGTCCCGACCGCCTTTACCGGAAAACCAGAAGGGGCTAGGTGGACATTCGCACCCAGCAAACAGAGGTGGAATTGTGCAGTTGATGGTGATAAAAAAAATTGGGATAACGGATGCTCTAGCGGGGCTCTGAAGAGATGAGGCAATATTATGGCACGCCGTTTTAGCATTTATTATATAATAGTTTGAAGATTAAAGTTTAGCACTTTAATAGAGTTTTAACAGAAATTTACCATGTTAAATTTTTTTAAACTGAAAACAATTGATAGTCAAAAACTTGTTTAAATATAAAATCCAACTGTAAAACTCATCATCGTTCTTACGGTCGGGACGTGATAGTTTCTCCGCTCTGAACTATAAACAAGTATACATAGTCAGTGCATTAAAAACCTAATCTAGAAATGTTTAAAAGCGCGAAGTGAACTGCCACCCCACATGTCGGAGTCACGGAACCACCCATCTGAACACGTAGTTCATCGCGGCATAAACCTGGAAGAAACTAATTACAGGGGGCCAAGGAGCCATATTCAGATAAGTTTTTTAATATTTGCAATTCGCTACTTTCGTAAATAAGAATTCACCGAGCCTACGGGTGTGTTTATACCTTCCCAAGTGACATATCCGTAGAACAAAAAGAAAGAATAAAAGAGTTGAACTCATATAAAATACAACTGTAAAACTTTAAGCTTAAATATATTGACATTTAAAAATTTTAGTTCAAATATTTTATTCCACCAAATTTTCGGTTAAAATGTTTAAAGAGTCATTTAAATGATAGTTGATAAATTTTTTATACAAAAATTCTCACATTACATTTAAATGTGAAATGTGTGTTAAAAATGTATGGATTTAAATCTGTTAAAAATAAAAGTTTTTGGTTTATATTTCTCAAGAGTCATTTAAATGTAATGTGAGAATTTTGTATTAAAAATTTATGGACAATCATTTAAATGACTTTTTACAAATTTAAACCCATAATTTTGTGAAGTAAAATATTAAAACTACATTTTTTAAAAATCAATGTTTTAAACTTAAACTTTTACATTTGCATTTTATATTTAAAATATTTTTTTATTATCAATTGTTTTAAGATTAAAAAGATTTAACTTTTGAAACTATTTTAGTAGAAAATGTTTTTTTAATTTTAAATGCCTCGACACTATTTTTAAATACTAAAAAGGTAAATGTAAAGTTAACCAATTTAATCTAAATAATTTTATAATAAATTTATTTAGGATTTACAAAATTCTACTTAAAAAATTATTTTTGATAAAAAATTAAATGAAATTTTTACAAAAGTTGATTAAAAAGAATATTGTTTAATACAGAAGTGAACTGTTAGTTAGTAAATTTTGTCTTTCAATACATGATAGTTGAAAATAATTTAAATTTATAAATGTTAATTTAAAATTTTTAGTTGGGAAATTTTAAACCAATTTATTTTAAATTAAAAAATTATTTAATAAATCGTCACCTGAGAATTATAGTGTTCTATTTGCATTTTTATTAAATTGAGGTTAGTCATGTTTTAAGTCTTAAAGATGCATATTGTTCTATTGTTCTATCTATATATAATTGGGGTAGAAATTGTACAGTTTAAGCCTTAAACTGTACAATTTCTACCCCAATTATATATAGATAGAACAATATGCATCTTTAAGACTTTAACAAGACTAACGTCAATTTAAAAAAAAATGCAGATAAACCATTATAATTCTCAGGTGACGAAATGTTAAAACGCATATTTATAATCCCGGCGCATTCGCCAAATTTAACATTTTATTTTTAGTTGTTGTGGGGGTTTTACCGCCATATGCATACAATTTCCTAGTCATTGACTAAATTTTATGACATTGCAACGTACCATTTTATTTTAGTGGTTAATTTTCTTTAATCAAATATCTTCATTAAGACAGTTTTAATTAAAAAAATGATAATACAAATATTACTTGAATTCTAAGCAAGAATACACATTTTTATTTAAATTTTTGTTTTATACCTATCTAAAGTCAAAGGCTACCTGAATTTTGAACAAAACCCCAATGTTATATTCATAAAAGGTTAATACATTATTTATAAAGAACCATTTAAATTATTGTTCTTTATTTAAATATATAGGTAACTAATTAAAATGGGGATAATTGATGAGAAATCGTTTCGTAAAGTAGACATCGACAAAAAGCAAAAAGCGTGCAGCACACAAATTTTCTTAGAGGATCAAATGACTTGGAAGTAAAGCTTCGGACTTAGCCTTACCTCCATTACGGCTTGCGTCTCTGTCTGTCCTTCGTTTGACGTAATCTCTCGGCTCACTTCGATTCCCGTATTGCATGGCAGCTGACGCCAGGTGCCAACCTAAGCTAACTTGATACTCGCGGATTTATCCACTGTCTCTTTCGAATCTAGTTCGGTTTTGCGCCAATTGATTTAGACGACGCGATGCACAAAAGTACGGAAAAATTACCGATTTCGATTAATGACAGTGTCGGCGAGAGTTACGTCACCCGGTAACCGATGCGATCACAATAATTCTTCCTGCGAGATTTAAGGGTTTATCTGAAGCTACATTACGCGGCTTGTTATTTAAATCCGAAGCTTTTTATTTCAATTTTGCGCGATTTTAAAGCTTACTCTTAAATTAGCACGGTATTTAGCCTAATGGATTTTCGATATATTCCATTATATCTATATCTAAAACGTATACGGTTAGCCACAGGTAGCTCGTTTGCACTTTTTACAATTATGTGACACGTCGATTAGTTTTTAAGTGCTTTTTCTCCATGGGAATTTTTTAATCCTCTCCCGATAATCCACGCTTATTTTGGCTTAATTCAAAATTAATATTTTCACCTATACACGCTACCATTTTACAAATACAAAACAGCTACAGTAATATGATAAAAATTGTTTCTATATCAATTTACTTTAAAGTTTATTACCAGATATTTAATAAAAGTTATTTAATTTACACCACAGTAATTCCCACATGAAATTACAGAAAGGCTGCGTTGCCAAGTTAAATAAAGCTGCCTCCTGGCGTTACGTCTTGTAAACTGAGTTTATATTATTAGTATTGAGTTTACATTATTAGTATTACTTACTGTTTTAAATATATATTATTTAGTTAAAATATGATATATTTTATTAAAACTAATATATATCCAAGAAAATAAGTTAAAATATATATATTTCAAACAAAATATTTATATTTTTATAAATTATTCTATATTTTATAAATTATAATTATGGCACAAACGGCGCCTCATACTACCTCGAAGCATTGGATTAAGAACAGGGGCGTGCTGGGCCGCCGGGACACCGGGCGAATGCCCAGTGGCCTGCGCTACCATGGTGGTCTGCTGGACTTGTTATGGTATGCAAATAGAGAAAAGATTTTTATACCAAACAAAAAGTTTTTTTAAGTTATATCACTAAACACTAAAATAAATTTTAAAAAAAGAAAGTTTTAATTGACTCCCGTAAAAAATCTAAAACACGTATTTTTTATGCTAACCCTTAACCAAGAAGTCGCAGGTGGAAAGCCTAAACCGTGGGGATATTTTGGATGCTTTCGTAATTATTTTCCGTTTCCTTGAAAATCCAAACTGATCCGGGGCCACTTCGATAATATGCAATTTTAGTAAATTTATAAATTATAATTTATTTAATTATAATTATCGGAAGGGAGGATCAGCTCGGATTTATAGAGAAACAGAAACATAATTACAAAATCATCCAAAAAAGCCCCCTCTCGCAGTTTTTGTCTTGATTTATTTGTGATAATACTTTCCTTTAATATTATTGTGAAGTGACGTAAATTTGGAAGCTTTTATGCTGATGGCTGTGGAGAGAAAGGTGCAAAATGGTTTAGATTGTGACTTAATAATTGAACTAGCTGAAAACAGTTCTTTGTTGCGAAGGGAGTTATCACGGGACGTTTTATCAGTCGAGGTATTTAATTGTGATGTATTTTAAATTTAAAATTTATATGAAATTGGCTTGGGCCTGGACTGCTCTACCATCTAGTCCAGGCCTGCATTGATTCAGCCAGCACGCCCCTGATTAAGAAATCCCAGTTAGTATTAAGAAGGTCATGATATAGATTAATGAAGTTTGCCTTTTTGAAATTATATTTTTTATTGTTACTTAACGGAAATTTGGTGCTTTGTGTATAAATACTAATAATAACTATTATATTTAAAGAAGGATGATAAAGGTCTTCAGGTACAAATGGCATTTCGCAGTGAGTAGTTGAAATATGAAAGGTGGTATTGGGGAGGATTAGATTAAGTTGTTTATTTAGAGTTTAAAATTGTATTGTATTGATTCAGATCCAAAATATTGCAAAATAACTTAAAAGTAGAATATTAAGAACAAGTAGAGCTTTAGGCAAGTTTAGGCAAGTTAACACCAATAAAAATAACTGGTGTATTAATTAGGCATATTTATAGAGCACTAGAAAAAATGTCTAAATCATCTGATGTTGTATCAGGAGGAATATATACTAGACCAACAAATAAAAGGCTTAGTGATCTTACGTATAATTTTGTCCATTAATGGTACAAGGTTTGATAGGTTACTGGTATCTAATTAGGTAAGCGTAATATGGTCCTTAAAACCAAAAAGCACATGCTTTGGATAAGTTTACTTAAATTTTAAAAGTTTACTTAAATTGTAGAATTTAGCATATTAGAGCAGCTGTATTTTTAAAACAGCCATTTAGTGCTGCAAAAGGAGTTCCAGGGTCACAAAAATACCATTCGTTCCGGCCGAAAAAGAAGCACCTACTGTACTTAAAAAAATATGGTTTGTTTCCGAATATTATATTTTTCTTAAAAAAGTAAAATAGTTTATGTTTAAATGTTTTAAGTTATAACTAAATTGTTTATAAATAAATTTTAATTATTAAATTATAGTATTATTTTGCGTAGGACATGCAAATATTAAAAATGGAATAGGTTATTAATTAGGTGTTTATTTTTCGTGTACAATTTACATTAATTAACACTTAAATGATAAACTACCGATGTAACAATTATTGAAAAAAAATATGAGACCCTTTACCTATCAGTTATTTTTTAATTAGCGGATCGAACAGAGCCAGTCGATGCCCGATCCCTGTTCGTTTTAACGCTGTTATTTTCGAACTGGTTTCGAGATCCCATTTAATTATATATATCAAAATTTAGGAAAAAGGATAGGCTTTTTTAGTACTTATTTTTAAAAAATCAAAATGGTCCCATTTTGAGAAAAAAGTAAAAATATTTTTTATATCAATTTTTCTTAGCCAAAAAAATTTTATTCGCTTTTAAAACCAACTCTATCTTAAAGCACAAAAAAAAGATATAGGATATATTATTTCTCGATTTAACCCTTTATAGAGCAGAATAAAATAAATGTTATTTTTAATTTTTTTTTGTTTAGACCCACCTATTTTGGATGTCTTAAGTTATTTTAATGATTATTTTGAAAATCCAACTGTTTTTTTTAAATTTATTATGGTGGATTAAATAAAAACCACTGCCCATAAGAAGATAGATGGGCGGTGGTCTAAATGAGAACCACATATTTAATTTAAACGTTTTTTTTTTGCATTTCTAAAAGGATTTAAGTTTTTTTTAAGGAACAGGTAAAATAATTACATGGTGTATGCTGTAAAAAATTAAATATTTACAAATTGTTCACTGAAAACTATGTCATTATCCTTATCTGGATACGCCCCGGTTTTAGTAAATTTCAATTTGTCAAAGTTTCTTCATTAATTGATTCTACCCACTCTTGTGTTTGTGACTATGTTACAGTGGCAAATTTTTATTGTCACTGGTCAATTTTCAAAAATGACCTACTCCTGGTAGTTTTCACTGAATCTGACGAGTAATCGCGATACTGAGTCATCTGAAAGAACATCTGCATCAGAGTCACTTTCACACTCAAATCTATTCAAGATTTGTTTCCTGAAATGTATACTGGATGTTCGCTCACTATGATTACGTAGGCTGGATCGTGCTGAAGTATTGGCAGAAGTTACTTGTAAACGTGAAGATGTACTTGGTGAATTCAGACAAAAAGTACTTGGCGACTCTTGATGAGAGGAACTTGGTGTAACTAATGCTCGACGCTAATCCATAGCCTGATCTTCGGTTATACCAACGACTAGATAAAATAGTTTACTTGAATCCAATTTTTCAAAAAAACAAAAAATACTGGGCGTTTATAGGCATGGATTCAATAGTCTCACGGTATGTGAGCTTGATAGAGGTTATGTTCCAAAACGATCTAAATATTTCGTTAGCGCTAACCTATTTTCCAGTACTATTATCACAAGTTGTAAAGCATTCAATTACCTTTTGAATTATATGTGTCGTCAGATAAAAAAAAACATGCTTATCGCTAGCAGCAACAATTACTGCAAATGTTACTTTTTCGCAATTTTGTGGGAACAGGCAATGGTTAACATAGAGACCACATTGGTTCTAACAGGTGCCAAATTTAAATTGTGGCCAATAGGATATCCACTGCACATTATGAGTTAATTTATTTGTACTTTGGTCGAAGTTTGGGTTTTCTTTAATTTCTAAGTAAGCTGTAATGTATGTGGTTAACATAGAGACCATTAACCTATAAAGGGTTAAAAAAAGTCATTTATATTTTTTTATCAACCAAAACCTTTCACAAAAGAAAAAGAAAAATTGCAAGCCCCTGTATATCTACAACCCGTCAGTCTTTTCCGCTGCCATTTTGCCTAATTAAAGTAGTCCGAGAGGACAATGATTTAGAAAAGTTTCATCAAAATCGGAGGGAACAATTTGCCTGATAAAATTATTGTAAAATGTAACTTAAAAATTAATAAGAACTATAAGAAAGGATCAGCATGTTAGAAACGATTGCATTTTAAGAAACCACAATTTGTGGTTCCCAAACATTTGTATGTCATAAGAACTGCAGTTCTTAACAATTACACTATGATAGTTCGATTTACTAACATTGAGTACGCCCACCTATATTACCTAATTTTGGGCTGCTGATTTCAAAAATGCCACTCGTTTTGCTCCAGGACGTCTAGGATTCGATATAATTGCGTAATAAAATGCTCTGCCCAATTATCTCAAAATGTAAGTTTTTTGTTAATATTTTGATTATTTATTAAATTATTTTGCCTTAAATCTATTTTGGATGTTCAGTATATTTTTGACGTTTTTTGTCAAAAATATACAGGGACTTCATACAAAGTCATCGGTAGATAAATGTCAAATAGAAATTTTGTTTGTTCCATTGTAGCTGTATACTATGGTAATATTATATAATAAGGGATATTTAATAAAGCACTTTTCTATAGAGAAGTGCTTTATTAAATACCAAAACTAAAATTATGTTTTTTTGGTAAAAAGTATCATTTTTTGAAATTTTTGTGTCTTTTTTTAATTAGGTACTAATTAAATTGAAAAGGCAACAAAGTAAATGGGTTTCGGTATAAGCATTACACTTCGACTATTACTTGATATGTTTTTGTTCACATCATGCCTAAAGTACCCAAAAATTTAATCTCAAATCTTATTTATTGAGTCTTATCAAAATTTAATATCGAATTGAAGTATAAAGGCGCCTTTATCTACTTTATCGTTCAAGCACACTAAAGTGCATCTATTAATTATTGACATTTAAAATTTAAACTTTAAATTTTAAGTGATTTTAAGAACCAAAAATGAAAAAAGAGCAGGAAATGGAAGTGGTAATGGAAGTAGCAGAGAAATAGAAAGGAGACGAATATTTATGTCGTCGTTGTAAATTTGTTTTGTTTTTGTTGCGGTACCTTTACGCCCAATAAAAACCAACGCAATATTTCATTACAAAATTTTATGAGATAAACCTACTACTTTAATTTTCCAGGAATATTAAATGGACCTGATATACGACGTTTAATGAAAGATCAAGCATTCAAAAATGCTCTCAAAGCTGAAGAGCTTGTACCATATGGCATTGTTAAAGCTGTCATTGAAAATGTTCTTGGTTCATATCGGGCCTAAAATTAGCGCCAATTTATTCAATTTAATAATTAAAGTAAATGAAAAAAAATGTCAAATAATGTTTTTTTTTACATAAAATACATTAAAATTTTAGTTTTAGTATTTAAAATGTCATATTGTTAAGATAAATATGATCTATTTGGCATATACCAATTACTTCAGTACATTCAAGATAAATTTAAGACAAAATAATTTAATAAATAATTAAAATACCAACAAAAAACTTACATTTTGAGGTGATTGAGCAGAGCATTTTATTACGAAATTATTTTAAATCCTAGACGTCCTAGAGAAAAACTAATGACATTTTTGAAATCAGCGGCCCAAAATTAGTTAAACTAAGCTGGGGTACTTAATGTTAGGAAAAAAAAGTTTCTAAAACTATCATAGTGTTATTAGTTCCTAATAAATAAATATTTAATACCTTTATACATACAACAGTTTCAATGTTCTTCTAAAAATAAGCATGCATAAAGTTAAAAAGTTTTTTGTACGAAAAACGTTAAGGAATATTTTATAATATCCCATAAAAAAATATCTTTACATTTTTGGCATGCGACGTGTCGGTCCTTGTACATGCCCGGAATCCACAAAGTCCGGCTAAATCCGCGTTCAGTCAGTATTTCTTCATTTGAAATGTAACGTGTTTTTGATCGAGCCCGCCCAAACGACCGTCTCGATCCGTCTGCACATTATTCTCATAGTTGGATTTGCGCGGCTTCCGGGCCAAGTCCCTGTTCTCAAGGTAAAATCCTCGAGCCTAGAGCGCTCCATTAAATATACAACGGCACATATTTCATAAGCAAAAATAAACACGTTAAAATATCATTAGATTGTTTTTCAATAGATGGGTCATTATCATGAACTTGTGGATTTTCCCGGTATCAATTTTGAAACATTTTTTTTTTTTAGATTTTACCTAAATAATCAGACATTGTATATATGTATCAGTTACCCGAATACTCTAAGCTTGAAAAAAAAATATAAGAAAATATCTGTAAAAACTTAAATTCGATATTAACGGAGGAGTGAATTAAGAAAATTAGTTCTTTAATATACTATTTTACTGCACAGTTTAACTACCACAAAATCGTCCATCGGTTTTCCTTGTCACTGATTGCTAACCCATGAAGATAAAGGTAAATCGTCATCACAGTCAGAGTATACATCTCAATAATGAAGACCTCAGCAGGACTTTGTTGACTGCTGATTATTTTTCAGGTGTTAGGAACTAAAAATTTTAGATTAATTTAACAGAAAACGTTAACGAACTCCTCATTATACAAATATACCAAAATAGGTATTACGTATAAAGCCTCACTTAAGTAAACATGTCTCACTTTCTTTATAAAAGCTTTTAACAGCAGTGAAATTAACTGGTCCCAGACAATATAAACGCTTGCCTGTTCATAATATTTAAATATGTAATTATTTTTATTAATATCTAATTGCTTACCTGTTGATAACCACTAACAGCAGTGAGAATTATGCTCCACGTTAGAACACTTAATACTTGATATTCTTGAAAATGTTCCAAAAAAACTAAAAATATTATGTCACGCACCAGGAATCCAACTAAACAGTAACTATTTTTTTTGGTTAACAAATACCTAGCAACGTAAGAGCCATCTATGATATTTTATTACAATTTAAGTCTATATTAACGGAGGTGAGAAAGTCATCCAGGGACACTTATAAAACAATTATCTGTGGGGATATAAAAAACATTTACTAATATTTTTTAATAAGATGAAAAAACTTGTGGTATTTTCGTGCTGTTTATTATTTTTGTGGTTAAAACTTAAATTTTATAAATAAGTAAATTGAAATTGAAATAAAGAAACTCTGGCGGGGGACAACTAACAAACGTGAGATCTCACGTACTATTTAATGTGTTTAATTTTACTACAAAAAATATATATTTCGCCGTAAGTATGTAAATTGAACATTTTCGTGAGAATGACCCAGATATCTAAAACATTGTTTATATACCTACAAAAATGCTTCACTGCATTCATTCAATTCAATTCAGTCAATGTATTGTTAGCGTACAACCCCCCCATCAAAGAATCTGCAAAAGTTACACCCCCAGTGATAAATGCAATATAACAACACGGCAAATGTTATATTAAATTACGACAAATAAATAAAATAAACACTTACGTTAATAAAGCTTATTAATTTAGTAACCCAGGGTACTTTTGACGTGATGTATTCATGGGAAAAGTATTAAGAGGGAAATAATAAATACAGTAAATAAAACACAATAAATTACGTTTGAACTCAGGTCAAACACCTAGAAGGCTCTTGTTTATTTTTATATAAATATCTCTCATAAAACCTTCCAAAATGAGGGATTATGGGAAAGAGTTAAACGTATAAAACACTAAAATTTATAACAAACAATATTGATATTTATTTGGATAAAGCAACAACAATAACCGTAACCCAAACGACATTTAACTTATTTTCTGAAAGAGAACTCTGAAAGAAAGGGACATCCTACAAACCCTTAAACCAACACAATATCTCTTTACTGCAACCCCAACCCACATATAATATAAATAAATAAATATATAAATACCATTAGATAAATAATACATCAAGTAGATAGTTCTCTCCTCTCGCGTTGATGCTCATCGTTTTAATTTTTAGTTTCTTTGGTTGTTTGCTTATTTGTTGGATAAATGTAGATTGAGTCTTGGTCTCTATTTTTGTATTTTAAATTTAACTTTATCCGTCAAGAATTCCATCTGCATTAGGTCCCCATCCTGCAAATACAGTTTTTATAATTATTTACTGTTAAATTTAAGTTTACTGTTACATAATTTTTCATGTAATATTTATTAGAGTTCAGGCTCAATCAACTGTTAGAATAAGGAGTAAATAATAATCGGCTTTAAGGTCATTCCAATTGAGGGTCCGCAATTGCCATTATGCCTCATTAGTCGACAAACTTTAATAACTTAATAATTAAAACAAAAGGCAATGTCTGCATTCAGATGAATCCAGACCTTTACGCTCCTCTTAAAATTTACAGGATAGTAATTCAAAATGGGCATTTTGTATCAGGACTCCACGGACAGTGGTGATAAATTAAATGTCGCTATCGCACAATTACTGTTGCTACTCACTCCAAACGTAATACCAAATAATTAAATATGACTGGTTAAATCACTTAACTAATTACGGGAAATAAATGTGAATCTGCGAGTACAATTTAATAAATCCCGTATTCAAGAAAATTAATATTAATTACACTTAATTCACACAGCGTTTATGGTAAATCCCCTTAAGAAATATTTATTAAAATAATTAAATAAACTCAAGTACAACCCTGACATTCAGCTATATAAAATCCAGTACAACCCTGACCTTTTAATGAGATAAAATCAAATACAACCCTGCCCTTTTTATAAGATAAAATCAAGTACAAATTGTTTATAATTTAGAACCTAAATTATAATTCGAGATAGTTCAAACGTAAATTTACATCATGTCGATTAGAGGCGTGGTTTATTAAGACGGCAGCCATTATGGCCCCATGAAGTCAAGTCAAATGATCGAATATTTATCTTTATACAAGTGTTAACTAATTATACTATTAAATAGTACATTTTAATAACTAACTTTATTATAAAATTTATACTACAATAATTTAAACACTTTTACATTCACCAAATTTACACCTCCTGTTCGTTGCACGGGTTCTTCTCGAATGATCTCCGTTCTTCCCTTCCCGTCTCGAATGTCGTATTCTTCCCCCTTCCTTTTCCCACCAAAAAAACAGGAGTGCCTGTCTACGCCAAGCGTTCGGCACTCTACGTCAAATACATTTCTGCTTCCTGGTAGATTTAAATGAAAGTTTATTTACATGACTTTTTGAATACATTTAAAAAAATTAGGATCGTAATAACCCACGGATTGTTTAGTAGTGGGGTATTTGCAGATCTCCTCAGTATGGATATTAAATTAACAAAAATAAACATTTCCGATACGTTTTTTAGATAGTATTGAAATATTTAAGATATTTTAATAAAATTGGTTTTAAAAATCGGTAATCGCAAAACATTCTTAGAATGTTTTTAGGAGGCGTCTAAATGGCTTGGGCAATTATTAAATAATAATTATAATTCGTAATCCAGTCAATATACTATTCGAAATCATATTTAAATGGTGTTATGCAACAAGGAACCAACCAATTTTTTTTCTTGCCAAACTGAAATAATAAATAGCGCCCCAAAATGTATGGGCTTTTCTAATTACCTACTTTGTTAATTCTAGATTCAACGTTTTAATTTTATTCTTACATTGCTAAATGAAACTGGTGCTAAAAAAATATTTCTGGTGCTTATTGCCTATAGAGAATTGGCCCAACCATGCAGTTTGCAGCTTTGTTGAAATTTAGAAAGTGTGTTTGCAGAGTTATTTTGATGACATTTTTTTCACCTGTCATGTGTTAAAAGTGGACCAATTAGAGCGCTTAATTTGTAAATTTTCGACCAATCAAAAGTTATTGTTGCGAATATTGTACTAGTAGGTACTATGTTCAAGGTAAATATTTTTAATTTTTTCAATTTCGATGACTTTTAATTAAAATTTTTGGTTCAATAAAATTGTCCTGCGAATAGCACTCGTAATCAAATATATGTCGAATATTTTAACGCGTGCGAATATTTGTTGTGGTTGCATATAGTACTCGTATTATTCAAAGCAAGTACAAATAATATTCGCTATATTTCAAATATTCAAATATATTTTGTGGTTGGAAATAGTACTCGTACTATTCAAAGCAAGCACAAACAATATTCGCTATTTTACAACTCAAAATATTAATCATAATATGATGAATATATTATATTTTTGATTACTCGTAGTATTATGGTTGTTCTGTAATTGACATTTGACAGTACGCAGTGCTTATGTGGTGGTGGTCGTATTTTGTTTTTAATTTGACAATACTAAACAAATTAACTTTGTTTTATCTCGGTTAATTGCATCGTTTTTTTTTTAATTTTGTAATTTTTGTTGGGCTAGTAGCAATGTTTTGTGAGTGGGCATGATTTGTGAAGGACAAGGCAAAAGGTAATTTTTTTCTATGGTTAATAAGGTTTTTTAGTAATTTCTACCTTTATTTAATAGTAATATTACTATTAAATATTTAACAAAGCAATACACATGGTTTTCTGTGCTAGTACAACAGTGGTATTATATTCGAGATATTATTAAATTAAAATAGCATCATGGTTACTGCACTTTTGGTTTGAAATGTGAGTCTTTGGTTATTCCATATTTAAGTGATTGTGACATATGTTTAAGAAGCGGACTATTAACACGTCTGCACTGTGCTAGGGTATAAGTATTTTTTTTATAAAATTTGTATTATAGTTCCTAGACTTGTATGGATTTCTTAGGGAAATATTAAAGTTTTTTTTTAATTTAAACCGTTTTAAAGATTAAAAATAATAAAATTAAGACAATACTGCGTATTTAGAAAAAATCTTTTAAACGACATATAAAACATAAAATCAGGTCATGGACGATTATAAAGGGCTTTAAGGGCTCAAAAAAATAACCAGTATTTTATCTTTTATACTATTTTATAAGATCAAATGTTTAAAAAATATATAGGTCATGTTTATATAAACTTATTTTAAAAATCACTTCGAGAATCGTATTAACACAACTTTAAGGGTTACATGTTTAGAATAACACACAATAATTGTATATTGCAAATTAGCAAAATAAGCTTTTTAATTTAAATTGAACTTTATATAAATTGCAAATTCGCAATTTATATGGAGTTTAAGTATTTAGTTGTAACGTTCGTACGAGTATATTTTCCAATAGTTATGTCTTGGTTAGTAAATAGAAAGAAGAGATTTATGTATTGCCGCATAGACGGGAATAAATGGGCCAAATAATCGATACTGATATCGCAACGTAGAGATTTACGGCACATACATGACTTCGAGACCCTCTCCATGTTGAACCTATCTTTGCCAATAATTATGTGGAGGAATTCTTTTTATAGAGACAATAATTTTATTTTATTTACTTTAATAAGGAGTTATACAAAAATGTTCTACATTAAATGCAAGAAGGTATGCATAATAAACATAATTTTAAATCTTTATCTTTACATAGAGATCCTAAAGGCGATTTGGATCATTTAACACTGGGGCTTCTGGACCTAGAAGAAGATTTATAATTGTTCCTTTGTTTGAACGGGATTTTGATCTAGAACTAAATATGCTCTCTTTGTCTTTGGCATAACTTAAAGTTCTCCTGGAGCGGTCTCTTTTGCTTCTTGATTTAAAGTCCTCCGTCAAATGTATTTTTCTACCGTTTATATGGATATTGTGGGACTCCGTGTAAGCCACGTTGCAAACTTTGCCCATGTACTTCCTCAAATCATGCCAGGAAATTGTGAAAGATACATTATTTGATAATTGGTTCTGTTGGGCAATACTTTTATTATATCTTTTTTTACTGATATTCGGCTTTCAAGGCTTATCGCTCATATGAACAAGGCATTATCAGCATCAAAAGAATAATCAAATTCAACGAATGTGTCTTATTTACTATAATAAAAACCACTCAACTATAGATTTAAAGTATAAATTTATTTTAATAATCTAACAAATCCTACAAGTAACGAATGTTTTCTTGGAATTAAACAAATAAACGTGGTTTTTAATCATTACTTGGAGATCTGGAAGATGATTTAGATTTCTAAAAGCTTGGGCTTCTGGAAAGATATTTATAAGTATCCCTTTGTTTTAATAATGAACGCTAAGAAGATTTGAAATAATTTCCCCTGAAGTTTCAGGCGAACTGCTCCTAGATCGATCTCTTTCGTTTTTTGATTTGGGGTCCTCCATTAAACGTATATGTTTTCCTTTAAATTTTGTTCTGTTTAATTTATTAATGGCATTCTTCATGTCTTTAAAGTTGGTGAACTCTACTATGCCCTGGTCTATACGGGTTTTATCTACATAAGCAACTTTACCAGCTTGTTCCATGAACTTCTTCAATTCATACGGGTGACATGAACGGGATAAGTTCTCGACTATTAATCGGTATTCTATTTGGACTGAAGTTGCTTTGTTTAAATCTGCTTTTCTCATTGCCCATTTCACTAACAATTTTCTTCCAAGTAATTCCTTATCGTTTAAATCTTGGATGGCATTATCAGCGTCACGTGGATCATAGAATTCGACTAGGGCGTAACCAGTGTAAATCAGTATTTTTTTTATTTTGCCATACTCATAAAAAAACTTTCGCAGGTCACTTTCTTGGGCTTCGTACGGTAGTCTGCTTACATACAGTCTGCCACTCATGTTCACTATTTTGATTTTCTGTAATAAAAGTACGTGTTTACAAAAGTAAAATACAATATAGTTACCATAATGCGATAATCACAACAATTATCGTATTGCATACCACGATACAAAATTTACAATAATTATTTTATTGCAGTATATGTATTTGTAGTTCAAAAACTTCTAGTTTTATCAGAAAAAGTGACATATATAGTTTATAAAATAAGAAAGTCAATATAAAATTATGATACCTATAAAAATAACCTATAAAAATTGAATGGGTTGATAAATAAAGCTTTATTTATACCTAGGTGTTAACTAACATTTTTCGTGCTAACCAAAAATGTTTTAACACTTTTACCCATGAACCTCTTTAATTATTAAGGTATTACTTTAATGAATAGGATAAGTTTTGAAATTTGACAGGTCGTTCATTTTTTATGAAATTATAAACAATTTAGTTTGATACGTTTTATACGGTGATCCTACATATTCGCCCCGTAGTCGGGGACAATAGAATCGTCTATTAATATGGGCTTAATCCAATTAAATCAGTCAGGGGCGAATCAAATCACAAAATAAATTAAAAAAATGTATATAAACAAACTTCAGGAAAAACAACAAAATACCTCATATGAAGGGTCTCTATGATAACGGTTGATGATGAGGGTGGTGGGGGGGCAAATTATTATATGATGGGCAAATTATTATATTGATCACTATTTTTCTCACATCCAAATATCAGTTAATTTTAAATAAAAATAAGTAACATCCCAGGTAACCAAACGTGACTAACATTTTTAAATGTGACGTTAACGTGGCCAATATCTTAACTATAAAGTTGTGACCTATATATCTTTAACGAAAATTAATAATTTTGGAGATGTCGATTTGATATAGAATCTGCCTTTACCAATGCTTTCACGATTTTCCATAGACTTACTTTGCTAAATTAATCGTTATATAAACGTGACTTTATTGTCACGTTATAACGTTATAACAAAAGTCACGGTATACCGTGACTTTAACTTTACGATTTACCGTGTCTTTAGCTACCCTCTTAACTCTTTATTCAATTCGCCATTATTTTCAAATAAGTACCTAGGTAGGTATATTGATCTGATTTTGTTCTGTTTAGTGTTCCCGTGCAACTAATTTGTTTTGAAATTGGTTTATTTAAAAATTATTAGCTTGTGTTTAGTTTTTATTATATATTATTTTCTTTGGAAGGCGTTAATTGTAAGTATTGTTTTTCATATTGTTTTTCTATAAAAATAATTATAAGTTATGTTAACATTCATTTTATTATTTTAATGCCTTTTAACATTACCTAAATATTTAACAAGTACCTAGGTACGTGGTTTTGATTTAAAAACTAAATTATGTAAAATTCTGTTTACTTTATTATGTAGAGGAGGTATATAACTAGTGTTCACATTAATACTTTTTTTCAGCAAAAGAAAAAAGAAATACAGCAAAATGTCGATTAGAAGAAAAAATATTGACTGAATATGCTTTAGAAAATTATTTATTTGGTTTTTACCCTTTTGAAGAAGAATATATTTTTATAGAGTTATTTATTTAGTTTTTTATTGTTTTTATAATTTGGTTTGAGAAATATATTGTTTTGTTAAAGGTATTATTATTAATTAATCATAAATTTTTATGAAACCTGTTCCATTTCAGTGTTTTGTGCTTATTTAATTATTTAAAATATACATATAGCTATAGCTTACTATAGTAAAAATTTAGGACTAATTCCAGCAATCTGAGACTTGAGCAGATTAGTTAAAGACAGCTGTCACTAGTCACTAGTGGCGACTGGGGGATTTGGGGTATACTGATATCTTAGTTATTAGACATGGGACCCAAAACTTTTATGAAGTTGTAATAAAATTAAAAATTGTTGCGAAAAAATTAAGTTTTTCAGCGTGCCCCCCTAATTAAGATGATTCAAATTAAGGTGGTGCAATTAATAACTCACTATAGTTTATAACAAATTTCAAAATTTATTTAAAAAATCCAAGATAACAAATATTATACCATTTTTTAAATTTTATTTTAGGATAAAAAATGTTTAAATGGTATAAAATCTACTTGGAATTTGAAATAAATTTTGAAATTTGTCGATAAACTGCACTGAGTTATTAATAGCACCACTTTAATTTGCATTATCTTAATTAGGGGGGCAGGGGACTGTGCTGAAAAAAATTACTTTTTTCGCAAACTTCAATTTAATATTATTATAAACTCATAAAAGTTTGGTTTGGGTCCTATAGGACATATATGTTTAATAACTAGGACATATATGTTTAATAACTGAGATATTGGTATACCGGTATATATACCAAAAATCCACCAGCCGCCACTGGTTAAAGATACGGTCACAAATTCAAAATCGAATATAACTGTATTTTCGTGTTGATTTAGTAACGATTACAGCGTCACGTAAACGTTATGTCGATTCGGTTTAAAATCACGATAACGCTAACGTGACGATCACGTTATAACGGCAGGTGAGCGGTTTTGTGAAAAATTTGAGTTTAAAATTGATATAGTTTCGACGATTATACACGTGACGATAAAGAAAACATACATACAATTTCTGTCACTTTTTCGTTACGTTTGGTTACCTGGGATAATTTTGTTAATATGAAAAAATAAATGATGACAGGGGGATTTAATACATTGATATCAATAATATTATCTCAAAAAATCTCAAATCAGCAAAAACGTGCTGAATTAATATATAGACGACATACACGACTAAAAATACTGCGATCCTATTCTCCCTAGGGTTGATAGAAATCAAAATGCTGTAAATAGAAAAATTCACTGGAAAATATAAAAGTTTAAAAAATTTATATTGCATTAGATATAATTGCTAATTTATATAAAAAAATAGTACACATATATTGTAAAATTAAAATAAAAAAGACTAAAATAGTACCTATACGCTAAAGAAGCATCGCTAGTAGCGCCAACACGCGGTCGTTATCATCGTAATAAAACTAAAACTTTTAATAATTAGCTGTCAAACGCGTATGTTACAAACGATTATTTTTTAGAATAAAGCCGGAAAATGTTAAAAATAGCGGGAAAAAAACCTTACCACGATTGCAATAGTGGTAAGGTTTTTTTCCCGCCATGGTTGTGTTGTTGGGTGTTTTTCGAGATTAAATCCTGGGTAGAGTTTTTACCGATTTCCCAATAAACAGTAAAAATCCGAATGAAGAAATAAATTGCATACAGTCCCTTTAAATATAAATTGCATACAGTCCCTTTAAATATAAATTGTACGTACCTACCTATTAGTACAATAAATACACATTTTAGTAATGATTTACGTGAAAATTGTAAAACAAATAAGTCGTCTAAATTATGCATTATTAAAAGCGTTGATTAAGAAAGTTTCCACTCAACGGTATAATAGCAAGAACCGGTATTATAATATGTATTATAATTTATATTGGGGGTGTCTTGAATTGTCAACAATGCTATCGAACACCACCAGATGGCGCGCGCGCTGCGAAAACCCGATGCTTCTTTAGCATATAGAATTAACAATTAATTTTTATTTTATATCCCACTCAATAAATACGATAATATAAACTGAACATTGCAACTGTTCTTTTTATTCTAAAAAGCGGAAATATAAAAGATTTTAGGAGTACATAAGATAATAGGTTTTTGTTAAATATAGAAGACTTCTATTAAATATAGAACGCCTGGCAACACTAATTTTCCCTGTATTTTCAATGATTCTATATTTTAGGACCATAGAAGATAGAAGATTTTTGTTAAATATAGAAGACTTCTATTAATTATAGAAGGCCTGGCTACACCATAGATAATAAAGCCTAATTCTTCCCGTATTTTCAAAGGCGGTTGTTTTTTTATCGGGCTCCTTAAATAAACAACCTTAATTTTCAATAAAATGCTAACAATGATATACTTACTTAAAAAAATGTTAATTAAACTGAAGTCATTTTACCTTCTTTATTTAAAAATTCAATAGGTATTAGGTACTCAAAACTGGGCAATTTTGTCAACTCCCTAGGGTCAACTCACAATTTCCGCGAAAATTTGACACTTGAGGTTATAGGTATTGTATTTTGCAGAGTTGCCGGTTGTAAATAGTTCATTTAAAGTACTCAAATATTTTACTCAAAATCCACACAACAAGGTCTGTTCTATCTCGTTTCGCGCATACTAAAAATCACTGCAACATTTTTGTTGTTTACAATTCTTTTGCATTGGGTTTGTGCTGTTTAATAATCGTTTTAAACGTTGTTTCTTACAGAGGCACTTGTAAGCCTCAAATGAGGCCTTAAAGTTCTAAGGACAACCATTTTACTCCTCTTATAAAAAATAAACCTTATTATATCAAATGTCAATTTAAAGGTTATAAATTAACCTTAAAATTGACAGTTTGATGATAGCCCCGATAGAATAAGGTTTATTTTTTACAAAAGAGGAGTAAAATGGTTGGCCTTAGCACTTTATAAGGCCTCATTTTAGGCTTACGTACCTTTGTAAAAAAAATATATTTTATAACGTTTAAAACGATTATTAATCTGTATAAACAGCACAAACCCAAAGTAGTATGCGCGAAACCAGATAGAACAGACCTTGTTGTGTGGATTGTGATTTGACCTAAATATATTAAAAAGATCTATCCAAACACGATTCAGGTTGTGAAATAGATTTTTATATATTTTTTAGCAAAAAATGTACTTACATTAACCCCGCCGCGACGATCCTATTCACCCCGTTTTAATTTTAGTACCTATCTGATAATTTTAGTACCTATCTGATAGATAACTCTCTTATAAACATTTTTATACAAAACTATACCAAGAGATAAACATTAGATATCACTATGGATATCCATTAGAGGGCCCTGTTAAAAATCACCCATAAAGACCAATAGAAAAGCTATTGGGATTTTCCAGCGGTAGCTCTATTGGTTTGAATTGCAATTGAGACCATGGTCTCAATAGTGGTATCTGTACCATGAATCACCAATTCAAACCAATAGAGACACCGCTGGAAAATCCCAATACAGACCGATAGAGACTAATCGAATTTCCCAATAGAGAATGATAGAGGTGAATTAAATGTTAATGGTAATTCCCAATAGAAGAGCTATTTGGATTTTCCAGAGGTACCGCTATTGGTTTGAATTGGTCCCCACTATCCATTTTAGACGTCTTTAAGGTAAAAAATTACGTGTTTTGATGGTTAAATAATTTCTCAAAAATAGTGCTGTTTAATATTTAATTTAAATTTTATAAATAGCTTCTGCTAAAAGTAAGTAGTGGGGCCCACTGCTTACTTTTCGCAGTGGGCCACAGGACGACCTGTGCCCCTTTAAAAATTCCAAAACTCCAAGCGTTTCCATGGCCAGTAATTTTGCCTTAGTAAGGAATCCTTACTTAGCAGTTCAAGGCATTCCACCTTTATAGGCATATGTATTGTGCTACAGAGGCGAGAGGTATGCATGGATGAATTTCAATTGGGAATTTCCTGTACTTGTAACTTCTTATAAAAACCAATTCAGACCATTAGGTAATCTATTGGCATTTTCCAGTACGGAAATTACCAATAGAAACCAATGCTCATTCCTGTACTTGTAACTTCTTATAAAAACCAATTCAGACCATTAGGTAATCTATTGGCATTTTCCAGTACGGAAATTACCAATAGAAACCAATGCTTATTCTGTTGAGAAACCAATAGGCCCATTAAAGACCAATTCATTCCATTCTGATTTTTTATTGGTTTCTATTGGTCTCTATGGGTGATTTTTAACAGGGGGGTATATCTTTGTAGTTACATTCTACAATTTAAAGTTTTTTTTTATCGGGAATTAACCTATTTATGTTGGTACTGTACCTACTTTGGTATTATTTAAAATTGGTACTTATCATAAAGAAAGTGCCTTGAATGCATTTAATTGTCAGAACTATAATAAAAAATGCCAAAGATAACAGAAATTTTTAAACGAAAAGTAATTTTAAAAACAAAACAGTATTTTGATGAAATAATTCCCAATACCAAAAAGGAGAAAAAGATATATTTGGAGTAGTATAATCCTTATTAACGTTTAGTGACTTCAGTGAAAAACCCATCCATCATTGGACAAAATGTAAGTATACTTACATTTTGTCCAATGATGTATACCTACACACAAGGCCGTCTTAAGATATTCAGCGCATGTGGGCTACTAAATATAATGCGCTCTTTTTTATAGGAGTTAGTGGGAGTTTATAGGGTTAAAGAAGGGACATTCCACGTTACTCAGTAATTTTTGTCTCGCCCGTCACAATTAAAAATTGTGAGTAAAAACCACAAGTTATTAAATTATTATTTTATAATATTATTTTTAATGTGCTTATAAGCTTCTTACAAGCATAATAGAAAATATTTTAAAATAAATTTAATAACGTGTGGTTTTTACTCACAAGTTTTAATCGTGACGGGCGGGACAAAAATTACCGAGTAACGTGGAATGCCCCACAAGTTATACAAATGTATCAGAAATAGAAAAAGTTCATTTAATTTCGTATACTATTTTCTGTTTCATTTAGAACAGGTTATTCTTTTATTTTTTTCTTGAAAAGATTTTGAATAAAAGGTTGCGCCCATTTAGCTTTGTGGTTAGGGGGGCCCTGCCTACTCACAGGATTCTCCTCTGTGTACCTACACACAATTATTTAATAGTAGGTATATTCTGTAACAAGTTTTAAATACGGCATATTTCGCTCGAGTGAAAAGTTTGTCACACGAGCCGAAGGCAAATTAGCTATTGAGGTGCTCGGTGCAAGAACCGGGTATCTCCATATTTTCTGCTAAATTGAGTTAGGTATATGAAAATACACCCTTCAGTATTCCGCATCGTTTGGTGCACAAACCGTGTAGATTCACGTTAGCTATAACTAAATATATATTTATATGATATATATCAGATACAGGTGAAATAAAAATTAATGACATTGTATAAATTAATTTTTAACAAGGTTTTTCTTGTCTCCTGAACATTTTTCGAATATGGAGATACCCGGTTCTTGCACCGAGACCCTCAATTCCAAACGTGTTTCAGACTATACTTTTTCTACGATTTCAAAAAATACTATAGAAATATTACCATTCTAAATCACTTTATAATGTGGAATGACATATATTCCTTAAAGTATTATAGAATGAATTATTATATCATCGGATGACGGAATAAATACAGGTGGCGACATCTCTGTGTTTATATCTAACAAATTTTAGACCGTTCCAACCTCACTTTCTCCCAATTAAGTTATTTTTCTTTGGTCTTTTTTGGACACGTAGAAAAAGTATAGTCTGAAACACGTTTGGAATTGCATATTCCGCTCTCGTGAAACCGTCAAACTCGCCTTCGGCTCGTGTGACAAACTTTTCATTCCACTCGAGTGAAAAATTTGTCACATGAGCCAAAGGCGAGTTTGACGGTTTCACGAGAGCGGAATAAGCAATTCCAAACTTGTTACAGAATATACTTCTATTACGGAATATGACCATTCCAATACCACTTTTTAATGTGGAATGACTTATATTCCTTAAAGTATTACCTACAGAATAAATTATTCTATCATCGGATGACGGAATAAAACTGGTGGCGACATCTGTGTTTAATATATAACAAATTTTAGACCGTTCCAACTTCACTTTCTCCCAATTAAATTGTTTTTCTATGTTATTTTTTGGAAACGTAGAAAAGTATAGTCTAAAATACGTTTTGAATTGCATATTCCGCTCTCGTGAAGCCGTCAAACTCACCTTCGGCTCGTGTGACAAACTTTTCATTCCACTCGAGTGAAAAATTTGTCACATGAGCCAAAGGCGAGTTTGACGGTTTCACGAGAGCGGAATATGCAATTCTAAACTTGTTACAGAATATACTTCTATTACGGAATATAACCATTCCAATACCACTTTTTAATGTGGAATGACTTATATTCCTTAAAGTATTACCTACAGAATAAATTATTCTATCATTGGATGAGGGAATAAAAACTGGTGGCGACATCTGTGTTTAATATATAACAAATTTTAGACCGTTCCAACCTCACTTTCTCCCAATTAAATTATTTTTTTATGTTATTTTTTGGAAACGTAGAAAAAGTATAGTCTAAAATACGTTTGGAATTGCGTATTCCGCTCTCGTGAAGCTGTCAAACTCACCTTCGGCTCGTGTGACAAACTTTTCATTCCACTCGAGTGAAAAATTTGTCACATGAGCCGAAGGCGAGTTTGACGGTTTCACGAGAGCGGAATATGCAATTTCAAACGTGTTTTAGACTATACTTTTTCTACGTTTCCAAAAAATACCATAGAAAAATAATTTAATTGTTAAAAACAGAGATGTCGCCACCAGTGTCCATTCCGTCATCCGATTATAGAATAGTATATTCTGTAACAAGTTTGGAATACGGCATATTCCGCTCAAACTTTTCATCCCACTCGAGTGAAAAATTTGTCACACGAGCCGAAGGCGAGTTTGACGGTTTCACAAGAGGGGAATATGCAATTCCAAACGTGTTTCAGACTATACTTTTTCTACGTTTCCAAAAAATACCATAGACAAATAATTTAATTGGAAGAAAGTGAGGTTGGATCGGTCTAAAATTTGTTACATATTAAAAACAGAGATGTCACCACGAGTGTATATTCTGTTATCAGATGATAGAACATTTCATTCTGTAACACTTTACGAAATAAATGTCATTTCATAGATAAAAGGGATATTTGAACGGGCAAATTCCATAATTGGAGTAGAAAATAATTTATTCTGTAACACTTTATATGTCATTCCATGTATATTCCAATTACGGAATATGACTGTTCTAATATTACTTTGGAATGACATACCTATAATCCTTAAACTGTTACAGAATGAAATATTCTATCATCGGATGACGGAATAAACACTGGTGGCGACATCTCTGTGTTTAATATCCAACAAATTTTAGACCGATCCAATCTCACTTTTTCCCAATTAAATTATTTTTCTATTGTATTTTTAGGAAACGTAGAAAAAGTATAGTCTGAAACACGTTTGGAATTGCATATTCCTCTCTCGTAAAACTAGCCTTTGGCTCGTGTGACAAACTTTTCACTCTAGCGGAATATGCCGTATTTCAAACTTGTTCCAGAAAATATTATTATTTCATATAAATTTTTGCGTTCCTTTTTGAAAGGAGAAACCGAATAATATTATCCAAAGATATACATATATATATATATATACATATATACAGGGTGTTATGTAATTAATGTTATATATTAAAATACTGAATACCTTTTGACATAAGGAGTAAAGGAAAAATATTTAAAAACATATTTTTCCAAAGATAGAGAAAAAATATGCATTAGAAGTTTTTTATATTTTTTGTGGTACGCCACTGGTTGCACACTTGTGTTCTGTGAGTACATAGATACCAACCAACAAAGTAGCTGCGCGTTGCCAGATGTAAAAAATTGTTACTAACAATTTTTCTTGCAAAAAATAAATAAAAACTCAATAAATACAAAAGTTTTATGCCCTTAAAGCTCTAATACCCTTCTGTATTTATTTACTCATCCAGCTATTAGCTTAAGCAATGATTAGAAAATTTAGTACCTATTTTAAAAAATCCATAATCACAAAATTAATTTTTTCCACGTTTTTGGAATACGGCATATTCCGCTCAAGTGAAAAGTTTGTCACACGAGCCGAAGGCGAGTTTGACGGTTTCACGAGAGGGGAATATGCAATTCCAAACGTGTTTCAGACTATACTTTTTCTACGTTTCCAAAAAATACCATAGACAAATAATTTAATTGGAAGAAAGTGAGGTTGGATCGGTCTAAAATTTGTTACATATTAAAAACAGAGATGTCGCCACGAGTGTATATTCTGTTATCAGATGATAGAATATTTCATTCTGTAACACTTTACGGAATAAATGTCATTTCATAGATAAAAGGGATATTTGAACGGGCAAATTCCATAATAGAAGTAGAAAATAATTTATTCTGTAACACTTTATATGTCATTCCATGTATACTCCAATTACGGAATATGACTGTTCTAATATTACTTTGGAATGACATACCTGGTGGCGACATCTCTGTGTTTAATATCCAACAAATTTAGACCGATCCAATCTCACTTTTTCCCAATTAAATTATTTTTCTATTGTATTTTTAGGTAACGTAGAAAAAGTATAGTATGAAACACGTTTGGAATTGCATATTCCTCTCTCGTAAAACTGGCCTTTGGCTCGTGTGACAAACTTTTCACTCTAGCGGAATATGCCGTATTTCAAACTTGTTCCAGAAAATTTTATTATTTCATATCAATTTCTGCGTTCCTTTTTGAAAGGAGAAACCGAATAATATTATCTAAAGATATATATGGGGCAAAATTTGCCAAGTGTACCAGGTGAAAAAAATGTTGTCACCGATTTTGTTTCAACTTTACTTATTTGTTGTTCTTATAACGAAGAATCATAGCATAAAATTTTTTTGCTCTAGGATTGTTCATTCAAGAGTTATGGATTATTGAAATTTATCGATTTTTTACTTTTTGGTGAAATCGCTTTTTATTTAAAAATTCATAACTTCTGTTCATCTAAAGAATAAATATTTCAATTTAACCACTTTAAATGATTTTTTCCGTACTTTTCAATGGGCTATACCGTTTTTGCAAAAAAAAAAATTGCAATTTTTTTTGAAATTTTGCGTTTTTTGAAACAATGTGTATTTTTTAATTTTTTTTTAAAATAGCATAAAATCCAATTTTATTATGTTACCTTTGAATAAAAAAAAATTTAGAGTGGGCCCGACATGTAGAAGGGAAGTTTTTCATATTTGAATGCCGCACGGTCTAGCCATCGAATAGCTACTACACTGCCGTATGCTTTTATACCTCGTAGATGCGAGTAAACGAATACAAAATGATAATTTAAAATGTAAAATTATGTTTAAGTAGTCAATGATGTATTTTAAATATTTACACTGCCGCGGCATGCCGCACGATATAGTTTTTGTATTGTGTATTAGTCCTTCGGAGGGGACTTTAAGCCCGCGGTCCGTTCCTACCCCTAACCCGCACAAGACATTCAGTTGGCTTATGGGACTTCTTAAGAAGTAAGGGTGGAACTAAAAGAGCACTTTTGTATATAAACTGAGTCAAACCACGTCAAGTGGGACCAGAAAATTTCACGAAATCACCGATTTTGAAAATAATCACATTATTTTGTAGTAGGCATGACTCATATGTCACAGTAAAAAAATTGTTTTAAAATTCGTTTTTTTGGTAATGTTATTAAGGTTGACAATTTTGTCAAACTTTAGAGCACGGTAAAATTGAAAAAATAGAATCTCTGGAACCAGGGCCGGCAGCTTTTCATTTTGACGTGTGGTGCTCATTTACAGTTGGTTGGTAGCAGTGGTTAATGGATGGGGGGTGTGGGTGTTCTTTTCCTTGGGGGTTTTTTAACTTGGAAATATCTCGCGTAATAAGCACACTACTAATTTTATCACTAATATATCCCCCCCGGAATGATTAAATTTAGTTTATATAGTTTTTTCGACAGTGCTTATTACGCCAGATATTTTTAAAGTTTCAAGTTAAAAAACTCACCCTGTAATGGAATCGAATATTACTGCCACATCGGTCGTTTTTAGGGTTGGCATCTGCCACTTCTTGGATCAAGGGTTACCAGCATCAAAAATACGGGTTTAGATTTAGGTTCTAGATTTTTTTACGAGAGACAATTAAAACAGAGTTACTCTAAGATTCGAACTAACTTACATTTGTTGATAAAAAGTCGGGTATCTATCCACTAATACAATTGGTGGTAGCAAACACGAACTCAGAGATAATAAACAAACCGCACGAACTGTAAATAATAATAATATGCAACTCAAAGTTTGGTCGGTTACCGTCGGTATAGTAGAAATACCCTAAATACACGTCGCGACGTGTTGGTATGTTATTCCTACTATACCAAAAAACATACACTTAAGCCCGCTGCACAACAGCCCGGTAACGGGAACGGGAAACTAAACGGTAAAGGTGGAAGAGACTCAGCTAACCCTATCTATCAACAGTGTTTTTTTAGTCTCTTTTAGGATTCCCGTTCCCGTTACCGGGCTATTGTGCAGCGGGCTTTATACATAGGTACAGTGGCCGACACGGAATTTTGAACGACATAACTTGGTTGTCAATGTATACATCTGTAAATAGCAAATATACAATATTGAGCATTTTTGCTTTCGCTGTCAAAATTACAATTCTAGTGATAACCGAAAGTAAGGTTAGTTGTCCATAAAGAAAGTTTAGATTTTGATGTCAACGCGATGATAGTCGTTCAAAATTCCGTGTCGGCCACGGTACTATACCGACCGACTTTGATACTTTAAACCAGCGCGCTGCAGCGGTTCTCAAACTGTGGTACGCGTACCACATTTGGTACGTAAGGCATCCAAAGGTGGTACGCGAATAGATAATAGATGTACTTGCCTTCAAATAAAATTACCGTTGGCTCAATTTTATTGAAAATATATCATTTTACACATTTTATATTGTAAATGGCAACACTGTTGTTGGTGTTTATTAAACGGGTAATCCCCTGCTCGTTTTAAAATCGTGACGAGTCATGCGTATTTTGTTTTGTTCTGACAAATTGTTGTTTTAATACTATAAAAATAATACTATAAAAATTGGTTCTGTTTGACGGTAATCAATATTTCTTATTAAACTACAAGTTCAATAAATACGTACACGCAGCACAACTTGTTTTATTTAGTTCGGTGGTACTCGATTAATCCACATTGCACATGAATGGTACGCGAAAAAAAAAGTTTGAGAACCGCTGCTTTAAACTTTGGATTCCTCAGCTTCAACCGTAAATTTATAGAGGGCGTTGGTGTGTATCCCAGGCTAGCAGGATAAAAAATTTAGAGACCGCAATATATTTGACAAATAATATTTGTTATATGCCGCAAAATAAATACAATTTTTCTGCTGAAGATACGTGTGGTGCTAAGCACCACCATTTTCCTTTACGTGTAGTGCTTGAGCCCGCGAGCACCGCTATTGTCGCCGGCCCTGTCTGGAACCACTATGTATAATTGAATTAAATTTTACACACTATTGTAGAAATGTTTAGACTATAATATAGTCTAAACATTTCTACAATTATATTATAATGATCATTTAATTAAGGTTAATTTGTTTAAATAAAATAATTTTGCATACATTTATTATAAACAATTGAAATTTTGTATGTGTTCTTCACGCTGAAAAAAAATTAATCTTGTGTCATAATATGCGGCAAACGTTTCCGTTTAATAAGATGTACTCAAAAATTTGTCTTTCCCATGTCATTCCGGAGATATTAATTTTTTTGTCCCGCTGTGCGCTTGATCAGTACGCGGCGCGCTTCGTTTCTAGCTCGTCCGTTCTAACGTTTTAACGGTGTGCCTGAACGAAGTTTAAGTCACATAAAAATGCCGCCAAAAACTGATTGTAGTTTCTTGTTCGGGACCCTTTGGTGACTTAAAAATGATATTTACCAAAGTTCTAGCTGCTACTCTTTTCAAAATTGTTCGAAAATTCATGATTTTTTTTTTAAATTTTTGTTTATCTCTTTGACAGAGTACACATTTGCACACCGATTTTTATAAAATTAGAGTAAATTATTTAGGAAACTTAGAGAATACTTTTTAATATTGTTCACATCATTTGATATATCCAGGGTTAGCCAAAAATCACTTATTTTTAATAATGCAAAAGCGTAAATTCATGATTACTTATAGCATAACACGCGAAAAATATTTATTCCCAATTTTTTTTTAGATATTTCTACGTCTATCAGGTTACAAAATTGCATTTTTATTAACATTTTACAAGAAAAATAGATTTGTAATAAAATTTAATAAAATAACGCTTAGAGAGTATTTAAAATAAGTTTTAATTTTTAGTAGTTTTCAATTTTGAACGAAAAATTGGTTGAAGTTTTTTGATTGACACTCTTTGGTGATTTAAAAAAGATATTTATCAAAATTCTAACTGTTTTTTTGTTTAAATTTGTAAAAAATTCATTTTTTTAAATTATTTGTTTATCGCAAAGCAGCGCCGTAGCAACAACCCAACGGGCCCGGGTTCCAGGCTATACCCACGGGCCTCTAGGTGTTTTTTTATTTTGTACTTATTAATATTTTTTATGTTATATTTTGGAGGAACACAACAACCTTTATACCCTCTTAAATCTACGGCTTTAATAGTGAAGAAAAAATAAAAGACTATATATTGTCTATAAACTTTTATTATATAAAATATATACAGGAAAAATAAACTTAAACTAATAAAACTATTTATAATAATATATTATAAACAAAATATAAGGGCATAAAAAATAAAGGTGTGTCCATTACAAAGCTACTTTCCTAGATTTAGCAGCGGAAAATTTTGTAATAATTCCTTGAAAATCTATGGAGCGGGCAACTGTATTTTTAATGAAGATCATTGCCAAAGACGATAATCGATATAGACTCATGGAGTTCCTTAAATACGTTTTGAGAACGATCGTTCTGCCGATGCAACCGTAATGAGCATATAAATTAGGTATAGAAATCATATTTCGGTAAAGCTGCTACTAAATTTTAGCAAAATATTTACTGACTTAATTAATATTAATATTTTTTAGTTCGTCAGAAAAACATTTTTGAAAAGCTATTAATTGATAGGGAAGTATAAAACATATATTTCACGAATGTTTTCCGCCATTTGGTATACTTCTGTATCAGAAGAATTTAACAGAACTTCTGTTTCCAAAATACTGAAGTTAGTGGCTATTTGACTTCAACTCTAAAAGTATCTTCAGCAGTTTAAAAAACAAAGTTATTTCCAACTTCATCAAAAAAACGTTTTCGAATACGTTTTTGGCAAAATTCTGGAATCATACCCCATGTACTTGATGTAATATTGGCCTCTTTTTTATATCTAAAAATTCATTCTGAAGTTTGCTTATGTCCTTTAACACATTTTTTAAAAGTTTACTAGATTTTTGGATATCTTGCTGCTGATTTGGTAAGAGTTTTGATACTGTGCCTATGCGATTTAAAATGTTAGATTGTAAAATAATCAAAAACACTGTTTCAAAGTCCTCCAATGTACTTTTAAATCCTTTCGAGTCGTCTATTTCAGCCTTATTATTAGATGTTAAAATAATAATTAAGAACATCAAGATACCTATAACTTAGGGCTTTATTGCATCATTGCGTGAAGACCAACGGGTTGTTGATAGTTTTTTAAGTTTTAATTTTGACTCGCTTTTACATGATTCAAGTAAAAATTATTATTATTATTATTGGTGGTCTTTTACTATGTAAGCCTTAAGCCATTATTATAAATAAATGCCCTGTAAATGTTGAAATATATTTAAAAAAATTAAACCAAATATTTGAAAAAAAAATTATTATTCCAATCGCTGGCCGCGGGCCCCTTGAGCTCGCGGGCCTGGTTCCACCGAACCCACGGAACCATTGTAGCTACGGCGCTGTCGCAAAGTCTACCTTTACCAGAGTACACATTTGTACACCGATATTGTAAACGAGCGAAACTGTTTTTATACTGAGCACATCATTAGATTTATACAGGGTTAGACAAAAATCACTTTTTTATATAGTAAAACGCATAATGCATAAAAAAGATTTTTCAAAATGTTTCGAAAAGGGGATCAGCTAGGATTTTGGTAAATATTATTTTTAAGTCACCAAAGAGTCCCGAACAAGAAACTGCGGAATTTTTATGCGACTTAAACTTCGTTCAGGCACACCGTGTCCTGACGAGCTAGCAGCAGTGTTGCCAGATTGGGCGATTTATCACAAATTGGGCGATTTTTAACTCGCTCTGGCGACCATAAATTTACAAAAATCACAAGTCGCCATTTGGGCGATTTTCGGCGCTAGACCGGCGTCAGTAGGGTTACCAGATTCTGTCAAAAAAATCGGGACATTTTGTATTAATTTACCTTAATTACAAAATTGACATAATAATACAATGCAAATTGTAAGTTTGACGTTACTTACACTGAAAAAAGTCAGTATTAATTTTTAAGTAGTAGGTGAATTTGAGGCCAACCTTTTAATATTTAAAACACTGTCTATAAAAGTTAAGAACCGTAATTAATTTAATGAAACATTCAATATTATTATAATAAGTGTTTCCTAACATTTAACTCGTAGAGCATTTGGGTACATGAATTTAATGTAACCCTGCGTGTCTTTATTATTAAGACAATTTTCTTTAAGGTAAATATATAAACATTTATTTATATTGGAAGTACTTGTTTCTTTATTGTTATGAATTCAGGGATTTTATTAAATAATCAAGCTATTATTGTTATAGGTTATATAGGGATAAAACTATAATGCACAATGAATTTATTTTAACGTTAGTATTCGTTGTTTACATTCCTTGCAAGCATCAGAAAGAAATCATAACCTATAACAACAAGTTGGTATTGCGTCATTGGTACGAGAGCCTCCATGCAGACAAAACGTACAAAGTATACTTTGTACGTTTTGTCGGTTTCATAAAACAGTTTTTTGTGTTTATGGTAAAGAAAAAATGTCATGTAAGGAGCAACTGGAGGGTTTAGGTCTATTCCCAAATTCGAAGGTAAGTGTTTAGACCTCATGTAAATTAATTTGGGAAAGGTACATTTGTGATAGGTGACTCTTTTTTATTATTTAGAAGAAGCCATTACGCTTGAAGTGCTGCTAGTCCTCGACTCGCAAAGTGTTTTCCAACTTATTTCTAAATTAGGAGAGAGATTTGCAGTCATCAAAAAATTACAGAGTTACGAGATAAGCAGGAGCAATTAATGATCTTTTATCAGGTATAATTTTTGTTAACTGTTTTAAAGATGTGGTCAGAGTCGTTCGGCATTGGCCGTATGCGACAGTATTAAATTTCGGCCGATCAAGGTACACTGACCACAGCCTAAGAGTATTTATTTAGTCCATTTTGTATTTTTATATTCTATAAAATAGGATATAATAAAATTGTTTAAAAATATTATATGCACATTTTATTTCTCATCAATCAAACAAAAAGTATGAAATTCAGGCTATACATTAGTATACATTAGTCAAAAAAATTCTATAGTGGAAATGCAAAACGTTGCCAAATCAGCGGATTTTGAGATTTTGTTATTTATGTGGTCTAGACCGCTACAGCTGTACTTTTGTAAACATTTTGTCTACTTAAAATTATTCAAGTGCTAACATAAATACAATTTTGATAAAACAAAAAAAAATAATACCCAAATACATGTCTGCAGATCAAAACAAAATCTCGCAATCCGATAATTTGGTACTTAGTTTTGCATTTTCACTTTAGTACATATTACCTAAAAATGCTGTTTGCTAGCAGGCTCCAAGCATTAAATAATAAGACATTGTTTTAACAACAAATACATTTAATGTGTTTCAAAAATAAGCCTATTCTAGATGTTAAGGCAACTCGATGTTTACTTAAAGTAATGATGCAGTTAAAAATAACTCAACTAACTTTCAATATTTCAAATCCACCATGCATTTATATCAAATGCACGTTTCTTAGGCCATATCCGAACCCGTAACTACTTCACCACAAATGCATAGCGTTTATATTTAATGCTAAGTTTTTTCAGTGTAATTATTGTTGATTATGTCATTTTTGTAATTAAGGTTAATTCACACAAAATGTCCCGATTTTTTTTGACAGAATCTGGTAACCCTAGGCGTCAGCCCCAAGGAGGGCAAAATATTTTTCCTTGACTCATCAAAGCTATGATCGGAATAATATAAATAGGTTCATCCACATAAAACATATGTTTTATGTCGATATCGATTATGTAAATATGTAATATGAAGCAGATTTTACGCTGATTGTAAATGTTAACTAAACGATGTTATTTAAATAAAAATCATGCATGAACATGTTCAGTTATTTTTTTATTTTACAAGTAAAAATTCACAAAAAAATGTACTTAAAAAAAACTGTCGACTTTTACTTTATTTTGGCGACTTTCGCCGCCTCTGGTGGCGACATGAAATTTTTTTATCTGGCAACACTGGCTAGCAGCGAAGCGCGCCGCGTACTGATCAAGCGCACAGCGGGACAAAAAATTTAATATCTCCGGAATGACATATGAAAGAAAAATTTTTGAGTACATTTTATTAAACGGGGACGTTTGCCGCATATTATGACACAAGATTAATTTTTTTTCAGCGTGAAGAACACATACAAAATTTCAATTGTTTATAATAAATGTATGCAAAATTATTTTATTTAAACAAATTAACCTTAATTAAATGATCATTATATATATACTGTGTAAAATTTAATTCAATTATACATAGTGGTTCCAGAGATTCTATTTTTTCAATTTTACCGTGCTCTAAAGTTTGACAAAATTGTCAACCTTAATAACATTACCAAAAAAACGAATTTTAAAACAATTTTTTTACTGTGACATATGAGTCATACTACACAATAATGTGATTATTTTCAAAATCGGTGATTTCGTGAAATTTTCTGGTCCCACTTGTTGACGTGGTTTGACTCAACTGTATTTTTTTGCACAAATTGTTTAAGCATGGGTCTACATAGATTTCGCAAGGATGGTCGATGATATTAAATAAAAAATGTATTGTTATAACCGTAAAGGCGCCATTCAGCTTATAGGCCAGCCGTTACGGTTATAACAATAATTTTTTTATTTAATATCATCGATCCTCCTTGCGAAATCTATGTAGACCCATGCTTAAACAATTTGTGCAAAGAAATACAGTTAAAAAACTATATCGTGCGGCAGTGTAAATATTTAAAATACATCATTGACTACTCAAACATAATTTTACATTTTAAATTATCATTTTGTATTTGTTTACTCGCATCTACTAGGTATAAACGCATACGGCAGTGTAGTGGCATTCAAATATGAAAAACTTCCCTTCTACATGTCGGGCCCACTCTAATTTTTTTTTTATTCAAAGGTAACATAAGAAACTTGGATTTTATGCTATTAAAAAAAAAAATACACATTGTCTCAAAAAATGCAAAATTTTGCAAAATTTCAAAAAAAAATTGCAATTTTTATTTTTTTGCAAAAACGGTATAGCCCATTGAAAAGTACGGAAAAAATCATTTAAGGTGGTTAAATTGAAATATTTAATAAAGAGATGAACAGAAGTTATGAATTTTTAAATAAAAAGCGATTTCACCAAAAAGTAAAAAATCGATAAATTTCAATAATCTATAACTCTTGAATGAACAATCCTAGAGCAAAAAAAATGTATGCTATGATTCTTCGTTATAAGAACAACAAATAAGTACAGTTTAAACAAAATCGGTGACAAAAATTTTTTCACCTGGTACACTTGGTAAATTTTGCCCCATATACAGGATGTTATGTAATTAATGTTATACAGTGCTTGCAAATCCAAGTCCGACCACACTGGAAAGGACGGCTGTTCAATACCCGCGTGAAAAGAACAAGGATAGAACGCCAAATAGAATTTGATTGGCCAGCCGGCAGGCTACGACAACGCGTACCCATCGCGCACCTCGCAGCGTGCTTGACACGAGGATGTCAGAAGTTCTGACATCTGACTCAGAACGAGAACTGCAGTGGTGCCAGCAAGAGGTAGTAATTTTAGTAAAAAAGATTATTTAATTAAAAAATGTAGGTACACGTTGGAACAAAAAGTTCAGATTTTAATCTGGTAATTCTGAACGAGAAATTCAAAGATTATTTGCGGGAATGTTCGAGGCCAGACCAAACAGAGAAACAATTCGACGAACCGTTAATAATTGCTTGTTCGAACATTTAATTTAATTTTTCAGTTTATTTATTTTTAGAGTTTTATTAGACCAGGGTCGATAATTTTTGAAACCAAAAAAATAACAGTAGGATGAAACCCATTGGAAAAGGAGAAGAATATAATAAAAATAAAAGGAAAAATAAATTACGGGCGATCTGACTTTGGGAAGTGGGAGGGGGGGGTTTTAAGGGTAAAAAATGGTTTATCTCAATTTCCGGCAAAACTACAAGTCCTATGGAAAAAAGTTAAATGGCAAAGTTGTAGGTAATAAAAGGATCTACAACTTTTGTAATTACAATTTTTTTACATAACCTCAAAATTTAAGGGAAAAATTCAAAAAACCAAGTTTTTGGTTTTTTATTTTTATCTTTTTCAAAAAAAATTTTTTTTCCACGAAATTTGGTTATTCATTATAATATTTTTTGCATTTTCTGAGAACATTTACCATAGTAATGTATATTTTTTTTACACCATCAGAAAGTAGAGAGTTCATCGAACAAAAAGCACACCGACTTTTTGAAAAAAGCTGATATTTTGACGCGAGAATTTGCGATTGAAAATTATGGTGCTTTTTTGATATTAAGTCAAAATAAGGCGAAATAATAAATATTTCAAATCAAATAAATTACAGTGTATTTGGGACATAAAAAGGTAAGTTTTCACCAAATTTCATGGAAAAAAATTTTTTTTTGAAAAAGATAAAAATAAAAAACCAAAAACTTGGTTTTTTGATTTTTTCACATAAATTTTGAGGTTATGTGAAAAAATTGTAAATACAAAAGTTGTAGATCTTTTTATTACCTAAAACTTTGACATTTAACCATTTTTTACCCTTAAACCCCCCCCCCTCCCACTTCCCGAACTCAGATCGCCCGTAATTTATTTTTCCTTTAATTTTTATTATATTCCCCTCCTTTTCCAATGGGTTTATATTTTTATTTAGAGTTTTATTTTTATTTTTAGTTATTTTTATTTGAGAAATCTTTTTTATTAAGAATACTATTTTTGTTGTTGCCCTAGTTCTCAAGGAAAAAAATCAAAAAATTTTATTTTTAGGATTCGGGTATAAAATATTTAAAAAGAAAATTAAAATGTGCATCTCCACTCTAACCCAGTTTGCAACACTAAATCATTTAATCTAAATGCAGCCAGAGTTCACCTCGCTTACAATTCGCACGCATCCGGGGCTCTGGCCAATCAAATTCTATTTGGCGTTCTATCCTTGTTCTTTTCACGCGGGTATTGAACAGCCGTCCTTTCCAGTGCGGTCGGACTTGCATTTGCAAGCACTGTATATTAAAATACTGAATACCTTTTGACATAAGGAGTAAAGAAAAAATATTTAAAAACATATTTTTTCAAAGATAAAGAAAAAATATGCATTAGAAGTTTTTTATATTTTTTTGATACGCCACTGGTTGCACACTTGTGTTCTGTGAGTACATAGATACCAACCAACAAAGTAGCTGCGCGTTGCCAGATGTAAAAAATTGTTACTAACAATTTTTCTTGCAAAAAATAAATAAAAACTCTATAAATACAAAAGTTTTATGCCCTTAAAGCTCTAATACCCTTCTGTATTTATTTACTCATCGAGCTATTAGCTTAAGCAATGATTAGAAAATTTAGTACCTATTTTAAAAAATCCATAATCACAAAATTAATTTTTTTCACGTTTTTGGAATACGGCATATTCCGCTCAAGTGAAAAGTTTGTCACACGAGCCGAAGGCGAGTTTGACGGTTTCACGAGAGGGGAATATGCAATTCCAAACGTGTTTCAGACTATACTTTTTCTACGTTTCCAAAAAATACCATAGACAAATAATTTAATTGGAAGAAAGTGAGGTTGGATCGGTCTAAAATTTGTTACATATTAAAAACAGAGATGTCGCCACGAGTTTATATTCTGTCATCAGATATTTAAAAAGTTAAGCACTACGAGTGCATGCGTGTCATTGTGCTCTGTTATAAGTTAGTTTTTACGTGGTTTAAAACAATATTTTAAATATAAAATTAATATGAAAGTGTGTCTTAAGAACTGAGGAAAAATGTAGCAATATCTTTAACTTGCTATTTTTAAAAATAAAGGTGAATAGTGCCTTTAAAACATTGGTAATTAATAAGTAAAAAACAATCACCTGAACGCAGTGATATAAAAACAATACTTTTTGTGCATTAACTGGCAGAGTCGGACTAAATTAATTTCACAAAATGAGTGAAAGTGATAAAGTTTTATGCGCGTATTGCAAAACGGGCGCGGTCAAAAAAATTGCAAGTTGCACTAGCTGTAAAGCAATTTTTCATAAGAGTTGTGGAGAACGCTATGTTTGTTGTTCCAAGAAAAATACTAAAGGTCACAATGAAGATCAAGAAACTGAAGAAGAATCCAATGAAGCTATGTTATTAAAAAGAAAAAATAGTGAATTGGAAATTAATAATAAAGTCTTACAAGAAAAATTAATATTGGTGGAAAATTTGAATTCCCAACTTCAAGAACAGATTATTAAACTTACCATGGCTTCCAACAAGGAAAATTTTATTACAAGAAGTGAATTTGAGAAAGAGATAAACAATATAAAGGATCTTTTAAAAAAAGATAAAAATACAGCCAAAGCTGAAAGTAAAACCTTTTCAAAGGCAGTAAGAGATAATCTTCCAGCACCGGGGCCCGGAACAAGTGACGAAAATAAATTACTACAATTAGAAGACAAACAACGCAAAATAATGTCTGAAGTTATTAGTCTTACTGCTTCAAATGAGTCAAACAATCAGGATTGGCAAATTAAAAAAAGTAAAACTAAAAAAGAAGATAAGAAGATGACAAATACGAGAGAAAAGACCAAGCCAATAATTGGAAGTTCCAATAGTAATTTATTAACAAGTGTACCAAGGTTATCTCATGTGTATGTTGGAAGGTTACAACCAGATACAAAAGAGGAGCAAGTAATTGAATTTCTCAAACAATCATGTCCGGCTGTTTCTAAAGTAAGCTGCGAAAAACTAAAATCGAAACTACCCGATGTGTATTCATCATTTAAGATTTCTATACAATCTAATGTTGTGGATAAGATCAAGGACCCTTCAATCTGGCCAGCTGGAGTATTAATTAACACTTTTTTCATGAAACGTCGAGAGGAACCCCCAAAATCCTAGATAATATTGTGGAAGAAGATTTAAGTAACTTTAATATAATACATCAAAACATTCAATCTTTAAAAAATAAAACATGTGAATTAGAAATTTACTTGGAGTCTCTTAAAAAGGAAATTCAGATAATTTGTATAACAGAACATTGGTGTAAAAAGGAAGAGTTAAATAGTGTTTTATTAAATGGTTATAAAGTTATGTCAAGTTTTTGTAGAAAGACCAAGGGTGGTGGGGGATCTTGTATTTTTATTAAGGAAAATTGTTTGAATTTGTTTGAAGAGGCTCCAGAAGTATTTCTCGGTAGTGTGGAGGAAGGTCATCTGGAATTTTCAGCCATTGTAAGTTATGCTGTAAGAATTTTTATCATTTGCGTTTATAGACCTCCTACAGGAGATATTGCTGGTTTTCTAAGTAAACTTAATTATGTAAGCGAGTTATTTTATTTAAAATTTGTCAATTATAAACTGATAGTTTGTGGAGACTTTAATATAGATATAAGTAAAGAAACCTTACAAACAAAAGTGTTTCTTGATTCAATGCGTACAAATAATTTAAATCCTCTTATACATTCATACACGAGAGTAACCCAAAAAAGTAAAACATTAATAGATAATATATTTATTAATTTCTTAGACGTTATTTTTAATACAGAAGTTCATTTTAATGCAATCTCTGATCATTCAAGTCAATCTTTTGAGTTTGTTTTTTCAAAACCTAATATAAAAAGTCATATATCTTCTAGAAAAAAAGTTTTAAGTTTTAAAAAAATAATAAACATGCAGGAAAAATTATCATCGGAATTATGGGAAAATGTGTTTGATGAAACTGATCCAAATAATGCTTATAATAATTTTTTAGAAAAAATTACCAATTTATCAAGAGATGCATATGCTTATGTAACAACTAATCGTAAAGAAAATAAATGGATAACTAAAGGAATTAAAATTTCCAGTTTAAATAAACGAATACTTTATCAAAAGTTGATAGACGGGGAAATAGATAAAAATTATTATAGGCACTATTCTAATATACTTAAAAAGGTTGTTTTGGCAGCTAAGAAACTTTTCAATAATAATTACATCCTTAATTCAAATAATAAAACTAAGGCGGCATGGTGTTTAATAAATAAACATTCCGGCAAACACAAAAACAAAGAAAATAATGTTGTAAAAAACCTTTGCAATGATACACTAACAACTGATAAATTAAACGAAATTAATTTATTTTTTAAAGAAGTATGCACTAATTCAATAAACGATCAATCCGATTCTAACATTAAATTTATTAGGTCGATAAACAAAAACTTATATTTATACCCAACATTTCCAAACGAAATTATCGAAACGATAAATTCTCTAAAAAATACTAATTCTACAGGAGAAGATGAAATACATTTAAAAATTTTAAAACAATATTCTGTTGAAATATCATATCCACTAACCCATATAATTAATTTAATTCTTGAAAAAGGGGTATTCCCCCTAAATTTAAAACATGCTGAAATTAAAGCAATTTATAAGAAAGGCAACAAAAATGATATGACAAATTACAGACCTGTTGCTCAACTAAGCAATATTAGCAAAATAGTTGAAAAAATAATTTACAACAGACTTTTTAGAAAATAACTTTGTCATAAGCGACTCCCAAAATGGCTTTCGCAAGAACAGGTCTACGATTCGGGCCATTTATCAAGCACTTTGCAATATAGTAGAATCACAAAACTTAAATAAAAATACCTTTTTGTTGTGCCTCGACCTTTCAAAGGCGTTTGATAGTGTCGATCATCAACTATTAATAAAGAAGCTTGAATTGTACGGCATTAGGGGGGTGTCTTTAAATTTGTTTAGGTCATATTTAGAAAATCGTACCCAGTCAGTAGTAGAAAGAAATGAACAAGGAATAAAAATACGATCTAAAAAAATTCTCATTGAAAAAGGGGTACCTCAAGGCTCCATACTAGGGCCCCTTCTATATATAATTTACACAAATGAACTTCCGCTTATTGTAAAGGAAAATATAATTCAGTACGCAGACGATACTTCTTTAATATTTAGCTTAGACGCATTTGAAAATGATTCATATATTCGCTCTTCAATAGAGGTGCTTGATAAATGGTTCAAATCTAACAATCTTCTTTTAAATACAAGCAAAACTCAAATAATAAAATTTCAAAGAAATTTAAATAAGACTAATAATTGAAATATATCTTTAAAGCTCTCAGAAAGTGTGTCATTTTTGGGTTTGGAAATAGACAACAGACTGGATTGGAGAAGTCATTTAGATAAAATGTCAAAAAATATGTCTAAGTATTGTTATTTATTAAAAATTATATCTCAAACAGTCAATATAACTTCATCATTAGCGGCCTTTAATGCCTACATTCAATCTAACATCAGGTATGGTATAATATTTTGGATTTATTCTCCAGATACAGAAAGAATATTTATCTTACAAAAAAAATGTATAAGAAGAATTTTTTCATTAAAAGAAACCGATTCTTGTAGACCCTATTTTATAAATCATAGGCTTTTAACAATTTATAGCCTTTTTATATATGAAGCAGTTTTGTTTGTAAAAAAGAACCTGGATCTGTTTGAAGCATTTAGGAATCTCCATTGTTATGAAACTAGATTTAAATCAAATTATTCAAATAATAAATTAAATTTCACTTATTTACAAAATAATGTTCCAAATTCTATACTTAAGGTATTTAACAAGCTGCCTGAAAAATTTAGGAATCTTTCGACTAAGAAAGTAAAAAATAAATTAAAAATTTTTTTAATGGAAAAATCCTTTTACTCAATGGAGGAATTCTTTAATGATGATCTTCCGCAACATTTATCGTAAAGTTTTTTATGCTATATATTATATTTTTAAATGTGTTTATGTATTTGTATATTTATTTTAAAGGTGTTCATATGATTATATATTTTTAAATGTGCTTATGTACTTATAATTGTGTATCTTATATTTATATTTTTAAATGTTTCCTAATTGGATCAGTATTTTTATCACATTTTTATATTTGACGTGTTTTACACCATTTGGTATTTTTTTTAAACGAATAAAGGTTATTATTATTATTATTATTATTATTAGATGATAGAATATTTCATTCTGTAACACTTTACGGAATAAATGTCATTTCATAGATAAAAGGGATATTTGAACGGGCAAATTCCATAATAGGAGTAGAAAATAATTTATTCTGTAACACTTTATATGTCATTGCATGTATACTCCAATTACGGAATATGACTGTTCTAATATTACTTTGGAATGACATACCTATAATCCTTAAACTGTTACAGAATGAAATATTCTATCATCGGGTGACGGAATAAACACTGGTGGCGACCAGAGCTATGCGGTACTCGAGTACAAGTACTCAAACACTGTACTCCAAGTACTTTCAGTGTACTCGGTACTCAGTCCCGAGTACTTCAAATTGAATGTACTTATACTTGTACTTGATACATTTAAGATTGCAAAAATGTACTCGAGTACTTTCCCGGGTACTCGAGTACTTTCCCGTGTACTCGAGTACATCCGTGTACTCGAGTACTTTTCCGTATACTCGAGTACTTTCCCGTGTACTCGAGTACTTTTACGTGCAATGAGTACATTTTTATGCAGTGAGGTTGGCGTGGACACATATCGTCACCTGAGAATTATAGTGTTCTATCTGCATTTTCTTTTTTTAATTCAGGTTAGTCTTGTTTTAAGTCTTAAAGATGCATATTGATCTATCTATATATAATTGGGGTAGAAATTGTACAGTTTAAGGCTTAAACTGTACAATTTCTACCCCAATTATATATATATAGATAGAATTATATATCTATAGATAGAACAATATGCATCTTTAATACTTAAAACAAGACTAACCTGAATTAAAATAAGAAAATGCAGATAGAACACTATAATTCTCAGGTGACGATATGTGCAAATATGTGCGTGGGTGTTGAAAATTTGGCAACACTGCTCAGACTTGTCAAATTACGGACATGCTGCCTGAGGCAGCATCAGCCAGCTTGACTCACACGACAACCTTAAAGCAGCCTCAATCAATAAATAAAAAGACACAGGAAAGAGCATTGAACAAAAGGTTTTTACTTATGTATGAAATGTAATTTTGTTTATATTTTGGAAGAAATAAGGTGACAATATTCCTCAAAAAGATAATTAAAAAATAAAGCTAAGGCAAAGTGAAACATGATACTAGCCGGCCTTGATAATTAACATAAAGCGAAATATCAATATTTGATGAAGGGAATAGGCCGGCTAGTGTTTAGTTTTGCACTAGTGATTCTAAATTCATTTCTTAATCGCCCCATTTCTCTAGCATTTTTCCCAACATTTCATAACTAAAGTGTACTCGGTACTTTGTACTCGTATGGGTACTCGAGTACAACGGTACTGTACTTGTACTTGAGTACTTTTATATAAGAGTACTTGTATTCAGTACTCGAGTACTTTTTCATTGTACTCGGAACAGCTCTGGTGGCGACATCTCTGTGTTTAGTATCCAACAAATTTTAGACCGATCCAATCTCACTTTTTCCCAATTAAATTATTTTTCTATTGTATTTTTAGGAAACGTAGAAAAAGTATAGTCTGAAACACGTTTGGAATTGCATATTCCTCTCTCGTAAAACTAGCCTTTGGCTCGTGTGACAAACTTTTCACTCTAGCGGAATATGCCGTATTTCAAACTTGTTCCAGAAAATATTATTATTTCATATAAATTTCTGCGTTCCTTTTTGAAAGGACAAACCGAATAATATTATCCAAAGATCACAAAAAATATAAAAAACTTCTAATGCATATTTTTTCTTTATCTTTGGAAAAATATGTTGTTAAATATTTTTCCTTTACTCCTTATGTCAAAAGGTATTCAGTATTTTAATATATAACATTAATTACATAACACCCTGTATATATATATATATATATATATACTGGGAATGCTGTTAAGTCACTAAATGTAAAGTTCATTTTAAACAACTAATATTTTAAAATGTATACACATATAACATATGTCAAATTTCGAATAAAATAAACAAACTTGGGGGTTGAGTAGAGAATAAAATTGTGGTTGTGTTATAATTATTATAAGAATGTTTATAAATTTTAAAATGTCAAATATGAGTTGTGAAAAAAACGCACACCTTTGATAAAATATGTATGTATGTTTATTATAATTCTTTCAGTTATATGACAAATGTCAAAGTATTTAAAATTAAGGGCTTAAACAGGAGTACCAAGTACCAAATTAAAAATACCAAAGAATATTAACATACAATATACAAAAAAATTAAATATTACAAATTCCGATTGAAAAAAACTAACTTTGTATTGTATTATTATTATAAAATACCCCGTAGTTAATAAAATAAATTAGTTCTAAGATTAAATTTTGTTGGTACATATAAAGTATAACGTTAAATAGTTTTAGTAAGTTTGCTTCCATTTTTACATTGTACTTACCTTAATATAAGTTTTATAATAATTGAAAGGAAATCAGTTGTAGATAATACAATTGCATTTACTTTATTTACTTTAATAACGAACCATACAAAATCCTTTACAATAAATGCAAGAAAGTATCCTTAAAATCTAACTGAATAATTTTAATCTTTAGCTTTACTTGGAGATCTTGAAGGCGATCTTGATCTTTTAACGCTGGGGCTTCTAGACCTGGAAGGAGATTTATTGTCCCTTTGTTTGGACAGGGAGCGTGATCTAGATCTGGACCTGCTATCTTTTTCTTTGGAATGACTTCTTCTCCTTGAAGTTCTAGGCGACCTGCTCCTAGAGCGATCTCTTTTGCTTTTTGCCTTGACGTCTTCCGTCAAACGAATTTTTCTACCGTTCAGATCCGTGTTGTCCAGCTTCTCGATAGCATACTTCATGTCATCGTAGCTAGTGAACTCTACTATGCCTTCGTTTCTATGGATATTGTGAGCATCTGCGTAAGCTACTTCGCCAGCTTTGCCCATGTACTTCTTCAAATCATGCCAGGAAATTGTGGAAGATAAATTTTCGACTATCAGGCGGTAATCGGTTCTGGTTGGTGGTGCTTTTCTTGTATCCGCACGAGGCCTGGGTTTTCCTTTCGCTATTTCCACTGATACTCGTCTTCCAAGAAGTTTTCTGTCGTTCAATTCGTACACGGCATCATCCGCATCACGAGAATCGTCGAATTCAACGAACGCGTAACCATTTTTCAAGAATATTTCATGGATTCTACCGAACTTACGGAAAAAATTCTCCAGGTCACGCTCCCTGGTATCGTACGGTATATTGCCGACATAAACTCTGGTACTCATATTGGCTGTTTTGATTTTCTGTAATAATGGTAAAGATTAGAACATCGAAATGCAACTTATAGCTATAAGTAGGTATTTGTTTAAGCATACCTGTACGTTTGTTTTCCAAAATGCAGTTAATGAATTTTTTAATTTAGGTAAATAAATAGTTTAGACAAATGTTTATACCTTCTTTTATAATCCTATTTGTTTGGATTTGAGATTAAACATTATTGTTTTTTTAAGAATTTTAACAATATCGTTACAGATCACAGGACAAAATATTTAATATCGCTTTTTTTGACATTTAACATAATATTGACATTTATTGACTTAGTACTAAGTAAGTTAGTAAGTGGTCTTTTAAGCAATAAAAATTGATCAAATAGAAAATATAAATATTTTTACTACGACATGTCTCGAGATAGTATTTATTTAACAGGCCTCTTTATCTTTCTAAAGTTAAACTACACTGCCTAATGTAAAGGACTGCTCTTTATTTTCCTTCAAATGAAAAATTGCTTTAATGTTATGTGTTTTGTTATTGCCACAATGCAAATGCCAAGTTTTATTTTGCCTTCATTGTTTTAAGCCAAATAATGTAAATCGTGGTTCTTTAAAAACACTTAAATTCGTAAATATCAGGGTTTTTATATACAGGGAAATAAGTGTGTAACTTTATTTTGTGACAATATTCCATTCGATTTTTTATTTGTATTTGTTTTTGTTTTCTTGCTTCGTTTTCAAAAATCAAAATGTTGAATTTTTTCTATTTTATTTTATCCTTGTTGTTAAAATTTAAAATGTTCTGTTTGGTATATGAAGTTAATTTAAGAACTATGCTCCACACCAAAAAGTCCCACTTTGACATTTGAATAATAAATGCAGTAAAACAATTAAGGTTATGTTATGTATATTAGGGTGGTCGTTATGTCGGGTAAAAAAAAAATTAACCGGGCCGCCCTTTAAATTGACTCAAAATAGGAAAAAAAAAATGTGTGCCAAATTTCAGCCCTATAGGTCTATCCTAAATTACCCCTGTGAACCACTTGTTCACTAAAAATTTAATTTGTTAATTAAAAATGATAAAGTAATTTTTCATTTTATATTTAGTATAAATAATAATAATTATTGTTATTATTATAATTAAGGGAGAAATATTAATCAAATTATGCATACAATACTATACAGGGTGATCCATATTAAGGGCGCACCATTGCTAACTTCGTTATTGTTGATCATATGATTTCGGCGAAATTAGCAAACAATTATTATTTTTTCTGCTGATTGCGAAGGTAAAACTATAAAAATATTTAAACTATACACTTTAAAGATATTCAAAAAATCAAAATTTAGAATAAAAATGCTTACTTAATTTTGAACACTCTGTATTTGAAAAATGGTTTTAATATTGTTTCTTTTTTTGCACCTACGAAGGATTTGCGGTATTCAGAGATGAGCTGAAGAGCATACTGTTTTTGGTCTTCATCTTTCGTTATTAATTGATTAAACTCAGTGAATAATTGAACCCCCCTTTCCGCAACATCATTTACAACTTTGAGATTGTTTACGATTTTTAATGCATTTTGATAACTCTCACTTTCGCTCCAAAGGGCTGGATCAATATACAATAAGTCTTGACTGATTCCGAACCGAACAAAGAAATTTCGTGTTTGAGACGTTACAAAATCATCCATTTCTTTTTTACAGAAAATAACCATATCTTTGTATTTTAGTTCAATCCTTTTAGGAATCACATTTTCTATATCTTCAGATTGGTTTAATTCCGTTACCATGCATCGTTTCGTATTCAGTGATACTGATTCATCGAAAAATGCCATCGCAACTGATTCCGAATTAAGGTACCACAGATGGATCACCCTGTATAGTATTGTATGCATAATTTGATTAATATTTCTCCCGTTATTATAATAATAACAATAATTATTATTATTTATACTAAATATAAAATTAAAAATTACTTTATCATTTTTAATTCAATTTTTAGTGAACAAGTGGTTCACAGGGGTAATTTAGGATAGACCTATAGGGCTGAAATTTGGCACACATTTTTTTTTCCCTATTTTAAGTCAATTTAAGGGGCGGCCCGGTTAATTTTTTTTTTACCCTACATAACGACCACCCTAATGTATATATCTATTTATAATAATAATAATAAGTTCATTAGCCCAACAGAAAAATCCAATAATAGGATAATAATATATATAGAATAATAATAACAATATTAATACAAAGGTAATGCAAAATAAAAGAATTAATTTGATCTAAGGTAAGTTATACAACAATTAACAATTTCATTTAAGGTACAATTATTTATATCACATAGATTTGAAATAACATTAAAATAGTAGGCGAATACAATGCAACATTTGTGCGACAAAATTGGCTAAAAAATGTGCAGTCGAATCTGGCGTTTAAACGAGGGACAAAAAAATGCAAACTAGACAATAAAACATTTGAATCGATTAAATTATTTAATAATTTATATAAAAATACTTGACTGGCTATGAATCTTCTATCAGCCAATGAAATTAAGTTTAAACGAGTTAATAAAAGCGTATGGTCAAATCCTCTTGTTGGATATACACCATCACTCTTAAATGCCAAATATTTTATAAATCTCCGTTGCACTTTTTCTAATTGGGAGATGTATACATTGTAGTAAGGGTAAAAAATAAGGCTTCCATATTCGAGTTTTGAACGCACTAAAGAATAGTATAAAGTTTTAAGTGTTTCAATATTCCTTATATCCTGACAGTTACGCATAATAAAACGTAAGGACCGCATTGCTGAAGAACTTATAGCTTGCATATGTTCTGAAAATGAAAGTTGATAATCAAAAACTATGCCTGTCTTTAAAGAACTTAATTAAAACAAAGGTTTAGTAATAGCGTTGATTGAAAATTTTAATAAAAATAAATATATACGCTAAAGAAGCATCAGGCCATTTGGTGGCTCGATAACATTGCGGGAATTTAAGAATTGTCAACAATACATTTAAAGCATATGAACTGCAAGCACATAACTTTTAAATAAATAAGTAGCTTTTTTACAAAAGAGAGGAAGGCAGAAGTTTTACTAGAAAAATTTTGTTCGCAAAGTTTCAATTGCACAACTAAATGGCACATGTTATTTGTGTTTTTCGTTGCAAGTAAAAACTAAAAAAACTTTGGTTTAGTACTCGATTTCAATTTATTATTCCCTACATTATTGATTAAGAAACTCAACGCTTACATGCTTATCTAAGTGTTACATTTTCATGTTTTGCCAAAGGATCAAATTCGGTACGTATATTTGTTGGTTCAGAATTAACTAATGATAACTTTACCTAATATAATTTATATTTAAGTTTGTTGTACAAACATAACCTTAAAATCAAAAGTCCTCTAAAAAAACGCCGATAAGTGCATTTTAAAATAGTAAACAACAAAATGTATTTACGAATTCATGGCAACAATATTATATATAATACATAATAAAATACCCGTTTTTTGTATTTTACCTTTGAGTGGAGACTCAATCAACGCTTGTATATGTATATTTGTTTTATGACTGACTGAATTGTAGTGTTTACAATTTTTATTTAAACTTTACTAAATTGTGTAGTTACTGTATATAATAGGTACAATTTATAATTTATTTACAGGATTTATGGATTTCCACTCTTAATAGCGAAATCGGTAAAAACTTAACCTAGGATTTCCTCTCGAAAAATACCCAACAACACAGCAAATTGTTCCACTTTTTGTCATAATATTTTTAACGTTTTCCGGCTTTATTTTCAAAAACACTCGTTAGTAACATACGCGTTTGACAGCTGATTAATAAAAGTTGTAGTTTTGTTACTATGATATCGGCCACGTGGTGGCGCTACTAGCGATGCTTCTTTAGTGAGTTCTGTTAATATTAAATATGTAATATTTAATAATAATTATGTTTTTTGTTTTGGTATTTTTGTAATAAATTATATTATTTTGGTTGGTATTACATTTTTATATTTGAAACTAAAATTTTTAATGAGTAATTAGGCTTTTATATAAAAAAGCAAACCTCAAATAAAAAAAAGTTATTCTACAATAAGTACTTAAAATATCAAATTTACTATTATTTAACTAAACTACTAAAATCATTTGTCATTTTCTTTCCAACAAATGAATGTTTTTATCACGGTAGGTAGACTTTTCTCGAACATCTCTCATTAGGTAATTAATTTTTAATTCTATTTTTGGCGATAAATTGATAAGTAAAAGCATTGAACATGTCAATAGAAGCGAGAAATGACAAATGAACAATAGTGACAAAAAATTATTTTTATCAGCAATTTCTACGTCGAAAATTTTCAGAAAAATCAAAATTGGAAATTAACCATATACAATAAAAATTATGTGAAACATTCTGGGGGTTTAAAATCAAGCAAAAACTTTTATCAAAAATGAAATTTTCTGACAAATGTAAAATATTGTATTCCTCTTTGTAACCTCGGCCGTGGACATAAGGTGTATTGTATTATTTTCAGAAAATAGGACGAAATTAGCGTTAAACTGACAAATACATAACCTCAATATAAGTATGCCGATTTTTTAAGTTTTAAATTAATCAGAATTTGACAAGTGGCAATATTTAATGTTATAAAAAATAAGAGGCCTCTGGCGGCTAAACAATGCAACTTAGGATATAAGTAATACAAGAAATTTTTCACATAATAAAGCATGAAATTTTAATGTCACCAAAAAGTAATTTTTTCTGAATATGCCGAGAACGGTAGGTATATGTTTAATTATTTTTTCCTTGACTGTACAACTAAACCATTTAGGCATAAAATTGATATCAAACATATGAGTGCCTATAATGATTATGTCATAATCTAACATAACAGATATCTCTAGGGACACGAAGGGGCGAACGATAGCTGCTAAAATGGCAACGCGGCATAGTTGGGGACTGTTATTTTGCGACACCATCCGCAAGTATCCACGCATCCGTGAGATTCGATTAGCAAATCTCGCGTAATAATTGAAATATCAAGGAATAACACCGCTCTCCGACTTGTTCAACAGACAAATAACTATGGCCAAGCTAATTGAATGCCTTTGCCGCACCCCTACACTTTTAAATCACCCGCTTTATTGTTTTTGCGACGCCGGAAATGATTGCCTTTGCTTTTTATGGAATTTTCCTAATTTATGGATATGGACGTTTTTTTCTTTTACGATATTGTAACCCAAACATTTATAGTTCGATTTTTTTTAAACAATTGGGACAAAATATGTTGTAAGACTAACTAAAACTATTTTAAAAATTCGTTCAATATAAGAGAACTTTTAGAAAAAGCAACGAAATGCAGAAAATACACTTTATAAAAAATTAAATAATTGTAAATAATCAAAAAAGGATTCTCAAATGTTACTGGTATTATTCTGAAACATTTTAGATGAACAGGTTTTATAATTTATATATCTTGACATGTATTATTAAAAGTTTTAATTAAAACCCAAACAAACATGATGTAATATAGGCAACCATTATTACTTAAGACCACTGTGTAAAAGTAACATTTAGTAATGGCATCATTGCTTAAAAAATAAATCTTGTGACATTTCTATGTGAATAGAAATTAATTATTTTGTTTTGTATTTGAAAATAATAAAAAGAAAATGATCGTACAAAAAAACATTGTATTTCACAATGTGAGAAAAGCTTTCTTCAAGCTCGGATTTTTCGGATAGCTGGATCTTCGTTAAAAATAGTCGTATTGGAGCCGTAAAAAAGCAATTTGAAGCTTGAAGTTTCTAGTTTTTGGATTTTTAGATGAAAAACGAATACTGTAATAAAAAAATTCAAAATTTTTTTGGCTTTCTTTTTGTGTCCACGGAATGTTCTGAATTAACCACCAATGAATAAATGTTCTACAAGAATTTGCTATTGTTTTTTTGAAAAAAAAATTTTTTTCCATACTCTACATGAAAAAAGTGCTTTTGGTGCTTTTTGAAAAATCAAGCGCTGAATCAAACATATTATACCTAGGTAGTTACTTTTTTTTTAGGACCAAATCAAAACAAGCGCGGCACTTATTGGTCAATTGGTGGTGGTGGTGGCGCGTGCAAAGCGCGAGACTGTATTTACATTTACTAAATGTCATTTAGTGGCTAATTCCATGAACTGGACTGGAAACATAAAAAATTAGGCAAATGGGACTAATCTTGAAAAAAAAACCATTTGAAAAAAAACAATGAAAAAAACCTGAAAAAAAAAACAAAAAAAACGGACCGTTTTTTTTCAAGTCGTATCTCTAGTGTAATATTTCAGCTTATCAAGGCATTGCCAACTTAAATGCTTAATTACATGGTACCATGCTCCACATCACAAAGTTTTACCTTGACATTTGAATGCAATTATTTGAGGTTATGTATGTATGTGTCAGTTTAACGCTAGTTTTGCCTTATTTTCTGAAAATAATACAATTTATGTACTATGCTCCACAGTGGTGGGACTTTGAGGTGTGGAGTCCACACCTCAAAGTCCCACCACGTGACCACGAACGGAGCGCAGTCTTTTGAAAATTTGGCATTAGGCATTAGTCAACGAAAGAAATAATATTATGTTTAGGCGTTAAAAATGTATAAATCTTTAAAACATTACAATAACAATGGATGGTTTAAGAATTTAAGAATATAAATACTGCATTTAATGAAATTCTAAAGTGTATGGTACCAAATAAGTAATATTTTTGTGCATTTGGTCCAAATATCTGGTTTTCTCCTTAAATTAATTTTTACTAAACAGTATTTATTAAAAAAATTTAGCTTCTCTATTATGGAATAAGAATATCTGTATTAAAGGTAGGTTAATTTATTATAACAAAAATATCATCTAATTTTTTAATTTTAAGGTTAGAAAAATTCATTTTGACTAAAATAAATATGTATTTTGGATTATTTAAAATACTGTATAATATAGTATTTAAAGATGTGGTAGTTTTTCTTATCCAGCTTAAAGGGTACCTACATAAAGTTTTGACAATACAAATAGTTTTAAAGCTTCGACTGAATTTGATCTACATTGAAAAATCATTATAACTTTAAAAATTTTAATAAATCACATGTTAAGGGAGTATTAAATATTTTCACATTTTTCTAAAAATTGTTTGTTTTCTTGTAATCTAACTTAAAGTAGGTATGCCGAGAGGTGTGCACAAGTTTGTCATTAGAAGTATAAAAGCTTCAATTTAATTTGAACCATATTCAACAATTATTTACTATACCTATATTTATTTATCACCATATTAACACACTCTTCCAAATAATCCACTTATTTATTTTGGTCAAAATAGATTTTTCTAACCTTAAAATACAAAATTAGATGAAATTTTTTGTTCTAATACATTAACCACGGTGCTGTTCTGAGAGGTGATTTTTTGACTTTCTGTGAAACCTAATTTTTTTTTTATTTTTGTTAATTAGGTCATAACTAAAATTTTAAGAGCAAAATAAAAAAAATATGACGGTTTGAATTGTTTTAATTGGCTGTTTATTAAAAATATTATGCACTCTTTCAATTATCCAATTAAAACTAGCGATTTAATTTAAATATTTAATATTTGTATAACTAAAAAAAGGTTTTTACAATTTTTTTTATATATTTTACTGTTTTGTTGCAATAAACGTTCAAACTTTTAATCTAACCTTTGACGTATACATTTATGTTCCCTTAATTAATATATCCTTAAAGGTTGCCATGGAACTTGGATCAATTAAAAATTTATTTGACGTTTGAATTGTCATTTTCAGTATACGTATTCTATAATTTTTGTTTAGTTTTTTAAAGTGTTTTTTATAAACAAAAATGAAAATTGTAGTAAAATTTACGAAGAAATTCATGAAATTTAACTAAGGACCGGTTTATTCATCTTTAGTAAAGTTTATCGGGCCGATAACTTTAATGTCTTGGCAATATTATTCGTCAAATAAATCAAAAATGAATAAATCGGCCCTAAATAAAATGTGGCACCCTTAAAATTATTGTTTAATAAATGTATAGAATATCTGCAGATATTTTTATTATGTATCAAAGGTAGGTTACACGGTGCTGTTCTGAGAGGTGATTTTTGGACTTTCTGTGAAACCTAATTTTTTTTTATATTCTTGTTAATTAGGTCATAACTAAAATTTTAAGAGCAAAATAAAAAAAATTTGACGGTTAATTTTGTTTTAATTGGATGTTTATTAAAAATATGTATGCACACTTTCAATTCTCCAATTAAACTTGCGATTTTATTTAAATATTATCATAACTTTTTAAATCAGATTAAAGATTAGTTAATTTCCTAAAATAAGGTATATACATTTTTTATATCTTTTACTGTTTTGTTGTAATACACGTTTAAAGTTTTAATTTAAGGTTAAATGTATAGTATACATTGTATGATAATATTTAAATAAAATCGCAAGTTTAATTGGAGAATTGAAAGTGTGCATACATATTTTTAATAAACATCCAATTAAAACAAAATTAACCGTCAATTTTTTTTTATTTTGCTCTTAAAATTTTAGTTATGACCTAATTAACAAGAATATAAAAAAATTAGGTTTCACAGAAAGTCCAAAAATCACCTCTCAGAACAGCACCGTGTAACCTACCTTTGATACATAATAAAAATATCTGCAGATATTCTTATTTCATAATAGAGAAGCTAGATTTTTTTAATAAATGCTGTTTAGTCAAAACTATTTTATGGAGAAATGTAGACCCAATGCACAAAAATATTGCACCTTACACTTTGGAATTTCATTAAATGCAGTATTTATATTCCTAAATTCTTAAACCAAACATTGTTATTGTGATAATATAAAGATTTATTAACTTTTAACGCTTAAACATAAGCGGTAACACTATAAATATGATATCTTTCATTGACTATACTTTGACAGATACATAACCTGAAAAGCCTTAAATGCCAAATTTTCAAAAGACTGCGTTCCGTACGTGGTCACGTGGTGGGACTTTGAGGTGTGGAGCATAGTACTTTATGTGTTCTAAATTAAGCCCTTTGTACACAAACAATACATATATGGTAATATTTATAAGAAATAATGCGAAATTAGCGATAAATTGACATATATAGCCTCAATTATTTGTATTTAAATGATAAAGTGGGACTTGATGTGAATCATAGTACCTTAGAGGGCAATTTATTATAATTAAGCCGGCGTTAAAATTGTAAACTAATGGTACATTATAGACCAGGTGGAGAAAGCACATATTATCGACGAGGCAGTAGATTGTGTGCGAGGCAATAAAGAAGCTTTCACCGCCGGGTTTTATATACCTATTATTTTTGTTTCAAGCATTTAATTAAATAATTTTGTTTGATTCTGTCACATTATTTTTTAGATTAGGTTCAACTGACATAATGAAATTTTGGCTTTATTTCTGTACGTAGTTTAATAAAAATGTAACTTTTGAAATAGGTAGTATTACTTATTATAAAAATTATTGTACCTATGCTTGAAAAAAAAAATATTATTTTTCTATGTTCACTGGAGAAACTGTTTTGGAGAAAAATTAGAGTAATTAATATAGTAATAATTATTATTTTTGAACAAAAAAAGTTTACTTGTTAAATGGTGCTAAAAAAAACAGCTTTGAAAAACGCGATTTTATATTCACTTAATGTCAAAGTTCTTGAATCTTTAACAATATTTTTATGGAGAGAAAATGGTTAAAATATTATCCATGTATATATACATCAAATTTAAAAAAAAAAATGTGTTAACCATAGATACCTATGTCCTAGGTATTAAAATTAAAAAACTGTATCTTGGAACCCTCAGTAAAATTACAACAAAATAGTGAAAATGCACTTCTTTACGACAAAAAATATTACAACACTACAATAAAATTTTAAGAAATCTAATTACAAGAATAGGTAATTTCATATTTAATATTATGTTAAGCCAAAACGGAGTGTTCTAGAGTTGATTTTCAAGTAATTTTTATGTACCTAAAAAAAACTTGACTTGATAGTCAATACACTATTTTATTTTAAAAAGTCATTTGTCTGATTTTTTTTACTTGTACTTGTTACTCGAGTAAATATTTAAAAGCAAGTAATTAAAAAAATAATACATATAAGGCTATAAAACATAGGTACCTACTAAACATAATAAATTTCTAAAATAAAAAGTGTGGCCAATCGTAACTACTATTATGGGTTACTATTGACGTTTAATGTACACAATCCATAAAACAAATATCTAGACCAAAATTTTTTAGATTAAAATAGCAGTGAAGTTAAACACATAATCCACAAGAGCTGTGCAATTATTAAAGATTAGTGATTCCAAATTTAGTTAAAGTCGTATACACAACACAAATAAATCACAAATATTATTTGACGCCAACATTTTTGGATTCGTATTTGTCATGTTCTCTAAACATAAATGCAAAAAAAACAAATGCTTTGGCGCTTTCCTGTGACACAAAAGAAGTGTTTTAATTCTCCTATTCGATGTCATAATTGAAAATGTGATTGTTACTATACTTAAAACTAACGTAAAGTAAATAAAGTATATTATTTCGTCGTTTTTAAATGGTATGACTTAAAAAACTTAATTTAATTACCTTTATAGAAAAGACATTTAAAGAAGTAAAAGTAGGCTAAGAAAATAGGTTATGTAAATATAAAACATTCTAGTATTTCACCAAATAAAACAAATGAAATATGTACACTTTGATCGCGTATTAAAAGTAAAGTTAGGCTATGCAAATAAAAAACAAACGGAACAAGTTTCTTTAGAAAAATAACACAAACTAACCTTAAATAAAATGTAAACAATTCACATACTGTGTACGTATACCACAAAACGTTTATCTCTGCACAAAACCTTAACGTACTCTCGCTGCCATGGCCGGTAAAAAAGATTTTACCGCCATAAATAGTGCCATCTATATGTAAATTTATTAACCAAATTAATTATCTTTTATGGGTTTCTTTATAACCGAAAATAAAAACCAAATTTAATTTAATACTTTTTTAAAAAGTCTTTTTATTTAACAATAATAAATTAAATTAAATAAATATATTTACCTAGAATGGCACTAACGAGTCGTTAGTAACGACACACTTCGCCACATGGAAAAGTTTGCTAGAAAACATTTTCAGAAATAAAAAGTTTATATAGGTACCTATAGGTATATAGGTATAGATAAACTTTTTATTTTTCTGAAAATATATATATTTCTAAGAAATTATTTCTTATAGCTGAAAAACTTGAACATGGTCATTTTTTTGCATGAATCGTTTGGGGGTTAGGCGTGTAGGCAGAAAAAAACTAACAAATTGTGTTGCCAGTACTTATTTTCAAATAGTACCAGTGGCGGCTGGTGGATTTTAGGTATACCAATATCTCAGTTATTATACATCGGACCCACACCAAATTTATAATAGTTTATAATGACATTAAATAAACAAGTTCGGCGCAAACAAAATTTAAATTGAAGTTTGCGAAAAAAAGTTAGTTTTTCCTGTCGCCTCACCCGCCTCCAGGCCCCCCTATTTGAGATAATTCAAATTAAATTGGTGCAATTTATTATCTACTATAATTTATCGACAAATTTAAAATTTTATTTAAAAAATCCAAATATTACTGATTTTATTCGATTTTAAATTTTTATTATTTATTTTCTTGAAATAAAAAAGTATTTAAAATGGTATAAAACCTGTAATATTTGGATTTTTTAAATAAAATTTTAAATTTGTCGATAAATTATAGTAGATAATAAATTGCACCACTTTAATTTGAATTATCTTAAATAGGGGGGCCTGGAGGCGGGTGAGGCGACAGGAAAAACTAACTTTTTTTCGCAAACTTCAATTTAAATTTTGTTTGCGCCGAACTTGTTTATTTAATGTCATTATAAACTATTATAAATTTGGTGTGGGTCCCATATGAATAATAACTGAGATATTGGTATACCTAAAATCCACCAGCCGCCACTGGTACTATTTGAAAATAAGTACTGGCAACACAATTTGTTAGTTTTTTTTCTGCCTACACGCCTAACCCCCAAACGATTCATGCAAAAAAATGACTGAAATATTGGTATACCCAAAATCCACCAGCCGCCACTGAATAGTAGGTACTAGTTTTCAGTTAAAAAAGTACCAGATTTAAAAAAAAAGTACCATATTTTCAGAACTCAAAAATAAAGTTTTAGGTAAGGAGGAGTGAAATTTTTTTTTTATTCATTTAATATAAATTAAAACATTTATTTTTTATAGTATTAAAAATAAATTAATATTAAAATCCTATTCAAAGTTAACATTAAACTAGTCTAGAAGAGTAAACTTAACGAGTTTATAAACTAAGCAGGTATATTCGTTAACGTTAATTAAGTTTATAAACTTAATGAATTTACTTAGCTAAGTAAATTCGTAATTTTTGTCGAATCCGAGGTAAAGATGACATTGCACTCATATTTCATGAAGACTTGTTTTGTTTTGAAAGCGAAGAAATCTTCGACCATATGAGTGCAATACCATCTTTACCTCAGACTACTTAAGTAGCCCAATTGGGCTTTAAAAATAAGCTTCTCAATAATTAATTAATAATTAATTATTAATATCTATTGATTTTTAATAAGCGTGCTTTAATAGTTAGTTTAATAGTAATATATAGTTATTGCATTTAATACTACTTTACTTTCATATTATAAATAGTATAATTACCTCTCCATAATAAATATCCCCCTATTAATATTATATAATAAGTATATATACTTAATAATTATATACACTTTTTTCAAAATACAGAAAGTTCCTATCAGAATTTTTAATGACAAGTGACAGTCATGCGCAACAACTCTCTTTAGTTGGTTGGTTTAGTAGGTTTCGCCACAAGGTGGGTGTCGCCATCTATTATCATTCCGCCCAATGTTTCTAAATGTGTATTTATAGTTGCGTGTATCCGTTTAAAATTTATAATAATTTTAATTAATTACTTAAGTAGGGTAAAAAATTGTTATTTTATTTTAAGGCCCATATATCAAAAAGTACTAGATTTTGATCCAAGGGTACTAGGGTATAGAATGTATTAAAAAAGTACTAGATCTAGTACAATTGTACTAGACTGGCAACAAAACCACGTGATACTTAAGTAGGTACCTTAATTAAGCAATTGTTAGTAACAATTGCTTAATTAAGGTACCTACTTAAGTACCACGTGGTTTTGTCAGTACCAGCGCTGCCAGATTGAAAACTTGAATTTCCCCCAAATGTTGCAGCTAAAACCCCAAAAAACCCCAAATAGAAAATCGCGCGAAACGTTTTCTTTTAAAGTGGCGTCAACAAGGTTTTTGTCAATTTTTACGCTTAAATACACAATGAAAAAAAATTCCTAAATAACAGTAATTGTATGATTTAATATCAATGTAAGTACTGAATACTACTTTAGAGAAAGTTCTTCCAACTTCTTTGAGGGGTTGCCTATAGGCTGTTTTGGATTTTGACATTATAATGGCAAAATCCAAAACAGCCCTTCGGGATTTTATATGAAGGACCATGAAGCCTATATATAGACTCCTTGTGTATACACAAGCAGTCTGAACTTCATGTAAACAATAATCTTCCTAAAATAAGAGGGCGCTGGTGTTCCGTTTATTAATATTTGTACTGAAACGCTACCAGAAGACGTCAGTAGTACTGACTCAGTACGCATCGACAATCAGCGCCGCTGGTGGTGAAAAAAAACTTAATTTGTGCAATTTAGAGGGCAGGTTTTGTCAATTTCCCCTATTAAGTTCGGGCTCCTTGTGTAGGCTCCATGTGAAGAACTTAAAAACTTCTAAGATGAACAATACATGGGGCAACCGACACAATGACAATGACACAGTGTTTTGGTTCGTAAAAAGTTGGCAAAACTTGCTGTCAATAATCCGCCTGGCCAACTGTCGGCAGTGTTGCCAAGTCGGTGCATATTGCACTAGATCTGGTGGATTGAACCTCCATCTAGTGCCCGGAATTCGATTTTGGTGCGCTAGTGCAAAATCTAGTGCATCATCGATCATTAACCAAATTTGGTAAATAACAATGAAAAGGCGTTTATACAATGGTTTTATTTTCATAATTTTTCAATCATACAACTCAGCCACCCCAGCAAACACATAAGTCTGGTAATGTAATGGCCCATTACAGCGTTTAATGGTTAAATAATGGCATTTTTAACCCAAGCTGTTCTTGTACTGGGCCTCTACAGGAATTTTTCGTTAATAAATGTCAATTTAGACCAAAGGCTGTCGTGGTAAGGTCTTGCAATGGCCCTTTTCAGGCAATGATATGTATAATTTAACATTAAAGGCCCACATATGGCAATTATAAGTATCAAGTTAATGGAACTGTAACACACCATTACAGTGCCAAATGTTTTCCTTTGCTTTACACCATATTTACTAATGAATTGCCTCATGTTAGTGGTATTATGCATATGCATATAGAAAAATAATATAGGTTTTGAGATATATTAATTAATTATCTAATAGGTGTATTTTATAATTAATTATTAATGAACTAAACAACTAGGTAGTACCTTTTTCAAGTAAGTATTTTTACTGTACAATTTTTACATTAATGTCGTACTATTTAATAACCTAGGAAATAGCTATTTCATGTGACCTATTTTAAAATTTTAAATCTTCTTTTAGCGCACCATGTTTTGAATATTTAACCCTATTTAATTATCTCTATTCAAAACGAAGCTTTTTTCTAGAAAAACTTGCAAATTAGAATCCCATTATAAGACCATTCCTACAGTGCACTGCAGTCGTCAATGATTTAGCAATATAATAGAGATCTCTTATGCATGTGATTTAGCCATATATATCCATTGTGCTAAAGACTGGACTAGAGACTGGATTTATCTACTTAATTTGTTTTGGTGTTCAATTTAATTCATTCGATTCCTTAGAAATGGAAACTGTTGAAATTTGATTTTATTTTATAATACCTATTTGTTAAGTTTTTTTTTTATTTAAATATTTGTTAAGTTTTTTTTTTATTTAAATAGGTATGTTATGTTATAATTATGTTTAAATTACATGTATTTTATAACACATTAAACACTTTGTATTTTTTAATTTTTTGAAAGTTTTAGGGGCATTAATGGAATTACATAATAACGAAATTTTTGTAATATAGTTAAATACCTATCTATTATGGTGGATTAAATTTGGTAGGTATATATTTATTAGGTCGGATATTACACGATAATCGGGAATTTTTATCCCTACCGTCAAAAATCGGTCGGGATAAAATATTTTAATTATCATGGAATATCCGTACCTAGTAAATATATAGGTACCACATTTAATCCGACATAATAGGTACTTCCCAGCAAGCACAAACATCCTCAGGACGTCCTTGGACCAGCCTAAATGTCCCAGAATGGGATGATCCTATAAGGACTTCCCGAGGACGTCCATAGGTTGACCTTATCGGACATTAGATCTTTTGAAGGTCCCATTTTGGGATATCCTAGGAACGTCATTTAAGGATGTCGTTAGGACCTAATAATATCCTAATTAAAGCCTAAAATGGGCTGATCATAGGACTAATCCCAGAGACATCCTCAGAATGTCCCGTTAGGTTTTGGTAAACATTTGGTATGCACATTTTTCTACAAGAATATTTTATCCATATAATTAATAATACCTACATTTTTTTACATAACTTATTTTGCATAGGCACATCTTAAAAATGTTAATCAATATAATTATAATATTATATTATATAGATTTTTTAAGTTTATAAACTATATTTTTTCTACGACAATCACAAAAATTAAATAACTTTCAACAATTATATATAAAAAGTTATTTATAAAATCTGACATCGACCAGTCTATTCTAACCTCACTTTTAGACCCTTTATTTTGATGGTCATTGTTTCGCAGTTGACAACTGCAATTAACTTGCATTGCTGCCATTGCTGCCAACTTCAGCCCGTGACTAAAACGCCATAAAGCCACAACTTGTCAATGTGTATTTAAAATATCATGGAAACATGTACGATAATCGGCGTTTTAAAGGCGGGAGTTTAAAAACAATATTATATTTTGTGTATTTGTTATATGACCACAAAATATATTTTGTATACAACTGGATAGCAGCCAACTTAATATGCATGCGCAGAAATGACGGCTGGTAATTAATAACACCTTGTTTGTACTGATACATTTAGAGTTTTATAAATAATAAATAAGGTAGTAAGCGTCAGTTAACCTTAAAAATGTAATTACAAACGCTATCTATAACTTATTTAATAGTTTGTGTTACCGATTGTTTTAAATTTGCCGCCATACGTTATGGTGGTAACTATTGTCTATGGTGGTAACACTGGATGGAGAGAAAGCTAAGATGTCGTATAACCATGATACAAAGTATCATGTCGTATAGCGTCCTTTAGTTGTTTGGGGTCTTTTTGTTAGAAAGAATCATAAATAACACTGTGAAAGGAATTCTTTGTCTGTGCCGTGAATTCTTTTTCTGTGTCGTGAACCTGGTTTAAGGCCGTGAATCTCGTGTGTTTGTTATAATATAATATTATTATAGTGTTGGATATTTCAACAACAATCAGAAAGTTCCAGTGCTTATTAATTGTTTATTTTTAAGTTTAGGGTAGTTATGCAATAATAATTTTGTGTTCCATATTAGGTTGTCTTTTTATTTAATAAAATGTTATTTTTGTAATTACTTCAGAAACCTGATGTTCAATTGTTATTCTGTCTTAGCCATTTTAATCAGAAGAAAAATGCCACTAATTTGCTAATTTAACCGACTTTGTAGCTGCAATAATAATGGAGTTAAAATGGTGAGCAGATAACTTTGGACACTGTGTATATATAAATAATATAACTATTATATTTATTAAGAATTATTATTTATTTTACTTTTATAATAGGTCTTTATTTTTTATTTTATATAATTGGCTGTGTAAAATTATATATATGTATACAGAATTAAATTAATATATTTTATAAGGTAATAAAATGGTATTTGATTGTTTAAAATGTATCCCCAACAAATAACAAGGCCATTCAGAGGATGTCCTCAGGACATCCCATTCCTGGACCTATATGTACCTAGGGATATCCCTAGGATATCCTAAAGGCCATTTGCGGGACGTCTGTAGGCTGGCCTTTTTTGCACCACTCGGCCATGGTTGGGATGTCCTGAGGAGGTCTGAGGACGTCCTAGGATATCCTTGGGATATCCCAATATCCTGTAAGGCTTTCCTTAGGATGTCCTTAGGACAGACTTGTGCTAGCTGGGTTTACTTATCCATTAAATAATATTTAACTAACCACTATAGAATCTTTAACACCCATGGCCGGATTTAGGACGGGGCCAGCGGGGCCACGGCCCCAGGGCCCCCACCATTTAGGGGCCCCCACCAATGCAATATGTAGCTTTTTAATGAAACGAATATGAAAAAAATTATCGAAAAAATAAAAAATTGGGTCGGTTATACCGCGCGAATTCTGTAATTTTCAATTAATTTTTCGTAGATCTAATTAGCGCCAAAACTTTGAGTGTGATAGTTAACTATCACACTCAAAGTTTTGGCGCGCGAAGACGTTTTTATGTAGTCTATAGTCATAAGTTATGACTCAAAACAATTGCTCCTTTAGTGCTTTTCGTAAATACAGGCAAACAGTCAATTACTTATAATCTAATATTAAAGTTAGTTTTTGTCCCAGATTTTTATTGGTACATTGGAGTGTTGTGGAATATTTTCCGGTGTTTCCGAAATAATGTTTCGTTCTTTTCTTTGGACAAAACATTGTTTTATTATTGATGATTTTGTATGAAAAACAGACAAATAATACGACTTTTAAAATATAAAGTATATACAAACACTTTCATTCACAATTCTATTCTACTATCTACGTTTTTATAGTTTTGCATACGAATTTATAATTTCTCAGACTTGGGTAAAATGTATATGGTTATCAGGGGCGTAGCTACCGCGGTATCAATGATACAGGGCCCCCGGCTAGGGGGGCCCCCGATTGGCTTCGACATGCTTAAGCAAAAAATATATTACCCAAATGTTAAAAAAATTGAGGCATCAAATTAAATAAATAAATAATATTATTGTTTATTTTTCGATTTATTAAATTAAAATTTTCCTGAATACCCTCCTGTTCCAACGAGGCCGTTAACTCATACGAAATGTTTCTGCCCGCACCTTTCCGCTATGCGTTGTCTGCGGCGCAGTCTGCGCATATTGTTCTGTGCTCTGCGCTGCATACTAAGTCTGCTTTGGGTGTTATTATCATAGGTTATATTAATAGCAAATTAGAAATAATTATTAGTGTTACAATTATTTTAAATGACTTGCCTTTATTTTAAAATAGAAACCTTTTAAAAGATGTTAAAGAACGGTAAATGTCTAAAACCAGATAAAATTTTAAAATTTGCCTGTACATAAAAAGCTATGTATACATGGGTGAATATATTGAGATGTCCCCCAAGTGAAAATGATTATTTTTTATTTTTGGTTTTTGCTTATTTAAAATGATTAAAGCGCCATCCGTTGCATAAAATTTAAAGCAAAAGCAGATTCACGGAGGATAGAATCAATTTTTGTGACACCTACATAAATGGTTATAAAAATTATTTCTTTTAATTTTTAATAATATTTTATCATTGATTTAATTGCTTTGGATGTGTTTAATTTACTTAGTGAACTGATATTTTTAGTATGCTTTTACTACCTCAGATATTTGAAAACATATAGGTTAACCCAGAAAGAGTAACAGTCACGGAGGATAGGTTTTAGACTTTTAAAACAATGTAAAAATAAATTAATTGCGGTTAACCTGAGCTGTAATATCTACTTAATTATGAAAGATCAAAACACAATAAAAGTGTAGGTCAAACTCATTTAGATTTATTAAATATCACGGGGTAACACCATCGGGGGACATGCCGTGAGATTCACCCACATATATTATTTATTAAATTATAAAAATTGGTAAATGCAAAAAAATTATACCTTAAAAAATTTTTTGCCAGCACCTTTTCCGGTATAAGGGCCCCTACCAGATTTTTAATACGGGGCCCCTCGAGCCTAGCAACGCCACTGATGGTTATGTTCGTATTATTCAAAATATACAGGGTGATTCAGACTTGTGGTGACAAAAGCTCAGTGGAAATTCATCAAAATATGAAAAAAAGTTCCTATAAACACGTGTCCGAAAAAGCTTCATTATCGAGATACAGGGTTTTTCGTTTAAAAAAATTAGTTTTTTATTTATAGCTTAAAAACGCTTTGGCCGATTTTATTAAAAATTTATATGGTTTATTAAATAATAAATGATTCAAGGATAATAAAAAATCACGTAAAGTTCCTCTAGCTTAAAAATTTACCATGAGTTTTAAAGTGGCATTTTTTTTTAGAAATATTGAGGGCCCCCACCAAATGTCGGCCCCAGGGCCTCAAAACTCTTAATCCGGCCCTGTTAACACCCCATATAAGAACCTTTAGCTCGCCACATTTGTACCTTTAACCTGCCATATCGGAACCTTTACCGGTTCTTGTAAGTGTCTTTATCGACTGCCGTCACATGCCCATAAAAGGTGAACGCGACATAATATGTAGAGGTCCATTAAAGTCAGCCTTTATAGGGCCTTTAGTTTATTAAAGGCACGCGTTTAAAGGGCCATTACAGAACCTTTACGGTTGTGTTTGCTGGGACAGCCCACATTTCCTTCAGAAAATCTGAATACGCCCCTGTCCAACAGTCCACCATGCTATGATGCTGACGGCCGTTATATTGGTAGCATACCTGTGATGGTAGTACCCCTAAACTTGGTTTAGGGTAGTATCACAGATTATAAATGTAGTACTGCGCTGCCGCTGCTCTGCGATTGGCTTGATTGTTGAATTCTTTCACAGAACCTCTGTTTCGATGTATTATTTTTCTATGTTTGTTTCGAGGGGTCACCCACACCTGGGAATCCCTGGACATTTTAGAGGGGGAATACCATAGGAATACAATGGAAATACATAGGAATACAATAATATATAATGGGAATACATGGGAATCCCTGGACATTTTCCCTTTGGGTGGTTGACCCCTCGGTTTGTTTCAAAAAACAAAAGAATTCTAGTATGGTATATTCTTATTCTGTGGAATAGTATATTCTTTTCTATGGTATGGTCTAGTTCTATATAGTGATTAATAATTATCAGCGCTTTATTGTGTTTATACATTTAGATGCCGGAACCAGCAACAATGTCGAGCAGTGTGGCTAAAGGACCCTGCCCTAAAGCAATGGCTTACCAGTGTGGAAATGCCTATGCTTAAAATAAAGTTTAATTTTGAAATTATTTCATAGTTGCTCATTCATACATTGTGTTCATCTAGAGTGAAATTCAGACTACTGCATAGATTACTGATCGGGTGGACTTACACCAAAGTGAATTTGGTGCTTTTCTAGTGCATTTTTTATTGCTATATAGTGCATAGTTACTTCAAGCAGTTGGCAACACTGACTGTCGGGCATATCCGCCTGGCCGAATGTCGGCTATGTTTACTCGGCCGAGTGTCGGCTGTGTATAGTTGGCCGAGTGCCGGCCACACCCGCCTGGCCTCCTGCCCCCCAAATTAAGATAATTCAAATTAAAGTGGTAATTCACTAAAGTTTATCGACAAATTTCAAATTGGATTAAAAAAATTCAAGTATTACAGATTTTATACCATTTCATTTTTTTTTTATTTTTATTTTTTTTAAATGGTATTAAACCTGTAATTCTTGAATTTGTTTAATAAAATTTGAAATTTGTCGATAAACTTCAGTGAATTAAATATTGTACCACTTTAATTTGAATTATCTTAATTTGTGGGCAGGAGGCTGGGGGGGGCACACTTAAAAACTAACTTTTTTTCGCAAACTCCCATGTCTAATAACTGAGATATGGGTGTGCCCAAAATCCACCAGCCGCCACAACGCGACCTCATTGCAAGTTGTTTATAGTTGGTTTCTATGGTAACGCTTTTGACAGTCACTGCAACTGTCAAAAGCGTTACCATCAGGGATGCCAGGTCTGGTGATTTGTCACCAGGTCTGGTGATTTTAGACAGTATTTGATGATGAGGTGATGACTTTTTAAAAAATAGCTAAATCTGGAGATAATCAAAATTTTTAATAAATTTCAGATTTGAGCAGACATCTAAACTGGGTTGTCTACTTAAGTTTACCTTGATGTATGTTGGACCAACAAGAGTTGGTAACCAATTGTTGGTTACAAAGAACACCAAAGAAGCAAAAGAACACCAAAGTGTTGTTTGTGTTGGTTATGTCCCTATACATGACTTTTGGGGAGAGGTTAATGGTACTAACAATTGAGGAGGTGCATTCCAAAACTCGGCTTATCCATATTAGTTGTTTTTGAGCAAAATGTCAAAAACCTTACACGTAAGTACTAACGTATATCAGGCCAAACAATAATTTCAACGAAATATATAGGCACATGCTGAGTTCTGCATGATATAACCAATAGAAAAGGCAAGTTTTGGAACGATAATAACTACTTAATAATGCCGTTAAAAGGACATTTTAAAGACGCTGTGTTTTATAACATTATATATCTTAAAGACGTCTTAAAGATGACTTACGTAGTAAACTGGAGGTCTTAGAGACGTCATAAACGTCCGAGTCCGACATCTTTTAGATATCTTTAAGATGTCTCTGTGCTATCTGGGTATATTATATTATATTATATCACAGATTTTACATTGTACATATCCCGTAATGGTGAAAAAATATAAATATTTATGTAGGCCTAAGTGGGCACGGGTGCCATAAGGGCAGGAGTCCTAATGGCTGTCGATGTTTGCATGGCTTGCTTTCCTTAATATGCGCAGAACGCTTTTGGACAAGATATGGTTATTGGCTTGAAGGATTTTTTTGTTTTAATGTCCAGGACTTTTCTAGCTTTTATTTTTAATTTTTGTGGGCACTCAGGGAAAAAATAATTAGAAAACCTTGTCATATGTGAGCTGAGATTTTTGGAGACCTTTTTACAATATCTAGCATGTTACGTCAGCTGACGTGTTATAGTGTTATATGTTGACGTAAGACCTTTTTATTACGCATGATGCCTTACATTCATTTGATGTAATATGTTTTTGGAAGCTTATATCACCTGTATTTGGCTGTTAACACACCTTTAAAATTTAATTTAATTAAATTTGCTTGTTCGCAACTGCCGACGAGAAAGAGTGTGCGTATAATGCGGTGTCTAGCTTACTGACCCTGTCCAGTATTAGCCTCTCAGTTACCTTGGACAAGGTGTTCAACAGACTTATGAGTCTATTACTGGTTGCCATATTCGCATTTTTGCTCGGTTTAAGAATGGTGGCTTTTTTTCACTGACTGGGAAAGTGCTGCTTTTTTAGTATTGTGTTGATGATATATGTTAACTGAACAACTGCTTTCTTAGGGAGATTCTTAAGCAGAATGTTGTCTATGGCATCTGGTCCGGAGGCTTTATTGATTGGTAATTTACGTAATTACGTATGTTGTCTGGTGAAGCCATTAACTTAGAGAAGTTTATGTCGTTTATGATCGGAGTTGGAGACAGTCTGAGTTGTTCTGCGAATTGAATGGTCGCTCTTTGCTCGGCCGTCGGCAAGGGCATATTGATAGTGTACACTCTCGAACTAATGGCCAAGAGCATTAGACTTGTCTTTGGTGTTGATGTGTTCTCCGTCATTGTCTATGATGGTCATGAATGGGACTCTTTGACCGCCTTTGAGATGCCTAATGACTTTCCAAAGAGAATTGTCACTGTTCTTGAGAGAGGCTAGTAGGTTATACTAAGGGCTGTTTCTATATTCATCGATTCGGTGCTTTATTGTAGCCCTGAGTTGGTTGTAGCTGTCTTGGTCTGCCTACCTTCTATACTTGTTAAAAAATCTGCGCAATCTATTCTTTTCCTTTATGAGGTCAAGTATATCGGCAGACGGTAGGTTTGAGGCCTAATTGCTATCTCGCAGCTTTGATGTTATTGACAATTAGGCTAACCTGCTGTATAGACTCAGGACTACCTTGGCGAAAATGAAATGTGCAAAAAGTGTGCAAAATTATTATAATATAACAATGTGCCAACAATGTGCAATCTTTAAAAAAAATTATGTGCGGAGGGTGGGAAATGGAACATGAAACAATGTGCAAAACCAAAAATTTAAAAGTGTGAAAAATCACTGAACAATGTTCTAAAGGGAACTCCTTTTAATTTTTCACATTGTTTGCACACTGTTTCTTGCCACCTGTGTGCCTATTACAAAAACAGATTCTTTTTGGTGACCTATAAAGTCTTTTAAATTTACACATAATTGAAATATAAATATCCTTATAATAATATTAATCAAATAAATAGTTTTTCAAAAAAATTATAAAAAAAATACCCACAATGTAGGTCCTACATACTGTATTTTATTAAGAAAAATACCTCAACTCCACGAAGGGGATTGCTTTGATCTTAGCAATAGGCCGAGAAGCGATACATAAGATGGAATCTACCTCACCTTTTAAATAAATGTTGTACCCCAACTCAAGAGAGATATATCTAAAATGTGCTTAAACTGTTGAGTGATCGCTAAAACTGTACAAACAATGTGCTATAAAACTGTACAAACAATGTGCTATAAAAAGGTGTAATATAAGCGTCATAAATGAGAAATATTAAAGCGTGCTAACAGTGTGTATAAAATGTGACATGCGTATGATAGACTGAAGCTTTGCAAAATGTCTTTAAACAATGTACTAACACTGTGCAAACAATGTGCTAAAATATAATGTAATATAAGCGTGACATATGACAAATAAAAGCGTGATGTCAATGTACATAAAGAGTGAAATTACCACAAAGTAGCGTGTATGCACATTTTTATAAAAACTTGCACTCGAAATACACACTTATTGCACACTTTTCATGCACGCTTTATTTTCGCCAGGGTATCAATAGCGTTTGTTATTGTCTTCAGTCATATGTGCTATAAACATATACCAGTCGGTGTGTTTATAATCAAAATTTGTTGAAGTTTATTGTAGCTTAAACTGGTATATGAGCAGAGTCCATTTCATCTATCGTCGTGGTATCATGCAGGGTTCCAACGCCTTTGTGGAGGAAGAAGTCAATACTGCCGTGCTTAATGAAAACGCCGTAACCAACAATTTTGCGATTTTTGTTTTACGGCATTTTCTACTAGAACAATTCATCCTGCGTCTATCTCCGGTACTCAAAAAACCGTATCTATATATATACGGTTTTTTGAGTACCGGGGATAGACGCAGGATGAATTGTTTTAGTAGAAAATGCCGTAAAACAAAAATCGCAAAATTGTTGGTTACGGCGTTTTCATTAAGCACGGCAGAATAGTAATCGGAGTGGAGCCATTGTCAGGGAAATGAGTTCATTATGTATCCCCACTGTGTTCTGCCGTTCTCGTAACTCCGATTACAGTTCCACATTTGGTGTTTGGCGTTGAAATCACATGCGATGATGATTTTGCGTCTGTTATTTGTCAAAGAATCTAGCTCGTTTGTGCTAAATTTGTTGCTTGGCGGGTTGTACACACCACACACAAACAGGTTATCGGTGAGATTGATTGTGATGTTCTCGTAATTCGGAGTCAAAGTAGGACAAGTCCAAAAACCTGATTTCGAGCAGTTTAAAGATCTAAAACCTGGAAAATTCATCTGCATTGTTGTTTAAAGCTCGATATATATAAAACCCACAGAAAATAGTTTGTTCCATAAGTTACATAAAAACCTAGCTTTAAATAATAATGCAAAAAACAAAATGCCGCGTTTGAAATCTGGCAGCTGCTGCCTTCTTGCGCGGCCCACAATGGTTGGTAATTGGTGCTGGGGCCCGTATAAACTTCTGGGAAGTGCAGTTGTATTTCGCCAGATTTCTCTGAAGAGGTATACTGGGCAAGACGCGGAGTTTTCCAGGTGGTCGCCTTTGCAATTCATGCACTATAGTGCCGGGGATTCCTTTGTTTTTGGGCATTCAGGTGTGGGATGTGTTTTGTAGCATGTCCCCATCCTTGGCATCGGTGGCATTGCGTGATCTTTCATTTCGTTCCGTCGTCTTTCCCACTACACTTTTGTATTGAGTATAAATCTGGCGTGTTCGTTCAGCCACTGGATGGGGATGTTCGGAGAGACTATCACCATTTAAAGAGGTCTGAAGGTGTTTTTAAGAATCGATCTCAATTTCGTTCTCCTTTCTTAGCTCTTTCTTAATTTCTTCCATTTCGAAGCCTTGGTTTTTGAGGAACTCTTTCAACTTTTCGTATTCTTTTATATTGGCTGGGTATATTATTGTGGTATTCTTCTTCTTTATGGTTGACCGGGACAAATATTATTATTCAGCTGTGCCATCACTAGTGATGGGTCGTGATTTTGATAACGTGATTTTGGAACGTTATTTTTAAATCACGTGCCGGAACGTTCCTAAATATATCGGAACGATGTGACAGCGGATCAAACTGAATAGAAACAGAGAATCCGACCATCGAATGAGTGAACGGAACAGAACGAACGTCGGAACTGTTTAAAGGCACTGTTACCTCGTTTCGTTTCTTGTTCGACTTTCGCGGCGCGCCGACTTGAGCTGAACTTTATCGGTGCATATAACCAATATAACGAGGCGGGTGGAATCGTTCCGCTGGAACGGTGCATAAAAAATTAAGTTTGTTAGGTAGGGTAGATGGAATCCAATATACCTAATATTGTACAATTATTAAACTATAATACCAAAAGTTACTAAGAAGGTTTTTTCTTACTAGAGAATCTTTATTAGAGATAGACAAAACATTCAAGGAATCAACAGGTTTTTGTATATTAAAGGGGTCCCTAGACTCTCAATATTACTGCACAAAAAATTGATTATTGTCCCTAGGCAATCAGACAATATAAATAAATTAGGCAATATTGTCAACACAATGTTAACACAATTGCTTAATACAACATATTGTGCAATAATATTGATAGTGTAGGGACCTCCTTAAACCTTATTGTGTATAGCAAAAGTTACAATATTAAATTTGATATTAAATTTGTTATGGTGCGGTCAACAGAACTAAGAGGCGCGCCAGACAAAATGTAGCCCAGCAACGTCATGTCGTGGATTCCACTCGCATGTATTGTGAAATCATTTACCCTACGTGATTTTTTAGGAACGGAACGGTTTGGTACGTTCCGGATTGGAAACCGTTTTTTCCATCACTAGCCATCACAGACGCACACCTCCAACTAAGTATTTCAACCCATCCCTATTTATACTTAGCTAGCCTGAGTAAGCAGCGGTGAGTTGTATTACTTATGCCGCGGGCGTTGGACCGACGCGACGCGTCGCTAAGTCAAAAACCGATTATCAGTTGCCGACGTCGGTCCGACGTTGGATTGACTCCGGAAATTGGTTATCGTTTTGCCGATGTTGAACCGCCCGTTTTGCCGCCGTCGCACAGTTGCCAATTTTGATGGTAAAACGAACTTTTTTCATAGCTTTTTTAAATGTTAACCAATTTTTATGAAGTTTTGTATACTGACTAAAAAAAGCTGTAGAATACAGTGGTATATATATTTCTTACCTAACTTATTTCCAACAACCCTTTACAGGGGGTTGCAAATATATTATTGACCAATTTGTATGAAATTTTATATACTTACTTTAAAAAATTTTTAACAACCCTTTACGGAGGGAGACCTACAAACAAATGGACCGGTTTATTTACATTGAAAAGAGTGGAAAGGAACAAAAATAAATATTTTCCCTCGGTTGTCACATCTGACTTTATTTGCTTTGAAGTATCTATATTTTACGTAAAAGATACTTGGAATCCACAACTTATTTAATATTTTATAGTGAAAAATACCAATAGTGAGTGATATAAAAATGGTGAAGCAGTGCTACGTTTGTAAAAGACTTGGATCCAAGAATTTAAAACTTTCTTTTCATAGGTTAGTTTATTTACAAAACAAACCCTGCCAGGGGCGTAGAAACTGAATAAATAAATAAATGAATTCAATTAAATTTTGGATTCTATCATCTGGACAAGGTTAGTATTTTGTTATACCTATATATTTATATATACAACTTAATGTTTTTATTTATTTTTAATATTTTTATTTAAATTATGATCCCAAAAACAGAACGCAACTGGTGTGGGAACTTGTTTATAAACACCCCTCCCCTTACTCCTTTACCCCTAATCTAAATCGTTCTTGGCAACAAAACATTGTGTATTTTGAATGGGAAAGGCCAGTCCATTTTGTTTGTAGGTCTGTGGTTGTACCCTTAATATTGACCAATTTGTATGAAATTTTGTAAACATATCTAAAAAGAGCCGTAGAATACAGTGGTACATATGTTTTTTATATAACTTATTTACAACAACCCTTTACAGGGGGTTGCAAATTTACATTAAAATAAAAATGCTCCAAAAATTTATTACGTATAGTTCCTGGTGCATTTTAACTTAAAACTAATAAAAAATATATTTATCTATATTTACCTTTTAAGAAGGTTATATTTATTTCTAGAAAATTAAATTACAATTTTCACTTTAATCTTCGAGTCTATTTTCACCTGCTTCATCCTTTAACTTACTCATCGTCCTCATTCTCGTAATCATTATCATCATCATTCTAGTCATAATTCCCGTCATCGTTTTCATGTATTAATATAAAAGGCCGAATATCGAAACTTAACTTAATTTTTCTTCTTTTAACAGCTAAACTGCTTAGATATGGATCGGAACTAATTATCAGTCTCTTAAAAAGATCTTTATTTACTCTTTTTAAATTTACTTTAGTTGTAAACGCGTCTCTAAATTTTCTAATATCTTTAATTTTTGCTTTTTGTGCTTCCTCGGATAGCTCACCTATTGGGAATATTGCTTCACCAATAACTGAAGAACCATGTATTAAAATGGTATGTGCAGAAGTCGGTATATGATAACAAATGTACAATTGGATAAATCTTCTATCCGCTGACAAGCAATATTCTTTAAAATATTCAATATTGATTTGGTAATCAGAACTGATTACTCTTAAAATAATAGCAAATCAACGAGCTAATAAACCACTTTATTTTTTTTATTAAAACTTAAAATAGAAAAATAATGCAAGAAAAGAAGAGTTGTATTTTTAATGGCCCAATTTAAACCCAGTCAGCATCCAATTCAAAAAGATTTCAGTATGAAGTCTTTTAAACAACTTCGTGTAGAAGTTCTAACATGACGTCTTAAACAGCTCCTTTTTATGAGCTCAGAATTCTGAGCTGTTAATGAACTCATAAATAAGAAGTCAATTTTTGTACGTACAAATGAAGATCTTTTCTTGACCTCTTTTTAAACAATTTATTTTGAGCTTACAGAGTATTCTTTTTTCTTACTTGTAGTAAGAAGTAATGCGATTACTTTCTTCTCACCGCTGTAACTGCTTGTGTTTGATATAAGAAGCGGCGAAGTAGAATTTAGAGCGTGCTCCATACCAAACGGTCTTAGACCTAGGTAAACGGCTACCCGATACTGACGAGCTCCAAAAGAGCGAAACAGGCCGTCTATCGGTGCCGGTGAAGAGCACGCTTGAATTTAAACAAAAGTGAGACGAAGTAATCGCAATTCCTAAAATAAGCGAATACGAGCAAATTATTAAAATGATTTTAATAAAATAAATTTAACAATTTAATAAAATTAATAAAATAAACTTGACATGTCAAAATAAGCAACGATCCAGTATGCAATTTCTTCATCAGTACCCTAGTAGTACTTCTATATCCAAAACGGAAAATTCTAAAGAAGTCTTTTTATAAGTTTATACAGTAGGACTCTTTAAAATGCTTAATTGCGAAGTCAAAGAAAAGGGTTCCTCAAGAGTTCTTTTTTGAGAAGTCTTGATTAGTTCAATAGGTGGCGCATTCAAAGTCTTAAGAACTTCTTAAAAACTTCTTTCTGATGTTGTATTTGACGTCCAAATCATAAAATAGAGCTTATGCAGACTTAATTAAGACGTCATATTGCTGTCTGGGAATAGGTATATCAAACTCATAAAAAAGCAGTGGCGTAACCATATCTATGAAATAACAAAATGTTTATAAAGTATATACAGGCTGTTTAATGGTCGATAGAACAAAAATGATACAAAAAGTTTATATAAACTTGTATGCTTTAAATCTTTGTTTTCGAGATACAGGGTATACTTTTTATATTAAATTTCTAAAACAAAGCTTTAAAGCCCATCTACAAGTTTATATAAACTTTTCTTCTTTTCTTTCTATCGACTATTAAATTTTCCCGATTAAAATCTGAGACACCCTCTATATACTTTATGTATGTACATATATTGTTAAAAAAGTTTAATTTCACAGATAATGAAACACGTTTTTAAAAACACTCAGTAGGTAACCAAAAAATGTAAAAATTAATTGACGAAAAAATTCTCGTTAAATCCAAGTTTTCTAAAACAAAACGTCTAGTAATAAATAAAGCACGTAGACGTTTCCAAGAAGGCACCGAGAGCATACAGAATTTCCTTGCGGTTTCCCCTTTTATTGTCGGAGAAGAGAATCGGGGGCCCAAAACACGAACGCACCCTCTGCCAGTCTTTGATTGGCTCCGGCTCTGCTAATCCCACTTTAGCTCTGGCGGCCGCTCCGCCACCACCCACCCCCATGAACCGAGGGGTCGGTCGGTCGACGCCGCCAAAACTTGCTCCCGCTTCCACTGCTCTCTGTGCTTGCCTTTCCAAAACCAATTTACTACCAATTATTGGAGGAAATGCTTATTTAAATCAATGTTGACCGAATTTTGTTCGTTTACTTATATAGGTACTTAAAAAAACAACAAAAATATTTGCATACCTATTATAAAATACCTGCATATTTAAAAGCATAAAAAACTACAATATTTAGTAAACTTTAAATTTTTTTTTTTTATAATATTAATTTTGAATTTCGTAGGTATTAAATGTTTTAAGGCAATTTTTTTTATTCTCCCATCCAAAGTAAAAAACCTTTAAATTATATTTTGCATGGATGGATTTCTTTAAAGCACATTTTTTAAATTGTGAAGTCCCAACTGCTCAGGGTTGCCACCTTTTGTGTTTAAAAAATTGGGACTTGCACATATTTTTTTTCCCAACTGTAAAATTAGCCAATTTTATTTGTTAAACATTTGACATCTGTCAAATGTCAATGGATTTCTTTAAAGCACATTTTTTAAATTGTGCAGACCCAACTGCTTAGGGTTGCCACCTTTTGTGTTTAAAAAATTGGGACTTGCACATCATTTTTTTCCCAACTGTAAAATTAGCCAATTTTATTTGTTAAACATTTGACATCTGTCAAATGTCAATAGATTTCTTTAAAGCACATTGTGAAGTCCCAACTGCTCAGGGTTGCCACCTTTTATGTTTAAAAAATTGGGACTTGCACATCATTCTTTTTTCCTAACTGTAAAATTAGCCAATTTTATTTGTTAAGCACTTGACATCTGTCAAATGTCAAAGGATTTCTTTAAAGCACATTTTTTAAATTGTGAAGTCCCAACTGCTTAGGGTTGCCACCTTTTGTGTTTAAAAAATTGGGACTTGCACATCATTTTTTTTTCCTAACTGTAAAATTAGCCAATTTTATTTGTTAAACATTTGACATCTGTCAAATGTCAACGGATTTAACATTACTTTTTTCCAATTTATAATAAAGGGAACTTCAGCCCGTGACTAAAATGCCATAAAGTTACAGCTCGTCAATGTAGGAGTAGATAATAGTACCTTTATTATGTATCAAGTTTGATAACCGCCATTTTAGTCAGGAATTTTATTTAGGCACGAGTGAGCTTGCGAGCGAGTGCTTAATTAAATAAGTGCATAGAAAAGATTATAAACGAGTTGCATACTTCACCTTTTTTATGACAAATACTTAATATTATCCAGGAAATGATTTAAATTAACTTGGAAATCTACCGGCGTTAAAATTTCAAATTTTTACTGTGTAGATCAAAAGTTATTCCTTAAAAAAGACTAACAATCGATATAGAAGCAGTTTTTCACAATAAAAGGAAGGTAATGTTTTAAGGGCACTGTACGCAATATTTTTAACGCTTTATCATTTAAATCTAGTTAACTACATTACTACGGCGAAATCAATAGGTCAGTACAAACGTTCATATAATCTTTTTAAATATTGGCGTCAAGAAACTATTTAATACTTTTGTATTGAGATAATAAAATAATGTTCACATTTATTATTAGTTTACAAGAAAGGCAATTTATTTTAACGATTGTATTACATTTGACAACAGTCAATTAACTTATTAACTAAATTCAGCCCGTGACTAAAGCGCCATAAAGCCACAACTTATCAAAGTGTATTTAAAAGGTTACTTTCAGGACGGCACTATTTTCGCTTGTTTTGCTGTGTGGACGGGTGACATATATATCTGCCACTATGTATTTGCTTTAAAATAAATTTTTGACGTAAATTGCATAAATATTTATTAAAGTGAAACAAAATAAACAAATAATGCATATTGTGTGCCCAAAAAAACAACTTTAATTAAAATTGCTTTTTTGAAGGGCCTGCCTGCTTCTCTGCTGACACTGTAAACGATACTAGTTACCATAGAAAAAGGTCACTAGTCACCATAGAAAAAGGTCACTAGTCACCTAGGCCTTTTACTGAATTTGCCATCCCGACGGCTGTCGTATATTTCCGTCACCGGCAGATATATCGGTCGTTCGTTGGTATGGCACGGATAAGTGGTCACGATTATTTGGTCAGCCGTCTGTAGGGCAAATTGATTTTTAAAAGTTATCCGAAATATATGACATTAGTCCATGGCGCATGAATAACTCGGTGTCATATTTATCTGAGAGCCGTCTGTGTGCCAAATTTCTATATAGCAGATATATAGGTCAGCCGTACTGAAAGGGTTAGTGTCATGTAAACATGTACGATAATGGGCGTTTTAAAGGTGTAAGTATAAAAAATGGTTTTTAATTTATTTTTTTTCTTTTATAGCAGATAATACTTCAAGACCATCAAGGATAGGTCCAAGCAGCGAACCCAAACCCCAATTGAATGGGGGTAGTAACTACTAAATCCCTGGTTTTCGGATTGTACTTTTTTTCGATCAGTCCAATGTTCCTCAAAAACCAAAATGTTTTCCCTTCTGGTCCCACACTCCACTAGCCTAAATCGGGCGTATGGCCCAGCCCGGCGACAAAATTCCGGAAGGGGACATATTCAATAAATAAATAACTGAAGAACGCTGTGTTAAAACATGCAAAATAATAATAAAAAAATTAAATTGATGACTCTCGAGTTATGTAGAAGTATTTTATTATATTTTGTCAGGAAAGTGCCATCCGTTAAATTTTATCAGAATAGTTTGCATTTGAATATTTTTTATGATCTGCTTTATATATGTTAAATATTACCACTCTGTCATTGACTACTTTAAACAAAACTACCTAGTTCCACTTTAGGAAACAAAATAAAACCGTTTTTAGGATTAATTATATTGATTACGGTAATTTAGTCTGCTGCAAGTTTATTTTTAAATGCAAATAAGTTTTAATATATAAATTTAAAGTTGCCTTAAAGAACGTATTAAGAATATGAAATTAAAACTGAATGGTTTTAATATAGTTTTCAAATTTAGGATGGGCCCTTTTTGGCTAGAAGCTATGGTAGCCCCGACTTCAAAGCCTACAGGTAGCCCACGAATTTATACATGGTAATGACCGAGCAGATTCTGCGTCCAGCCTATTTCTATGCTTTGTAATGGTTATTAAAGCCATGGAGGAGAGACGTTCTGCTGGTACAGATCCCTGGCCATTTTGGCAATTGTTTGGAAAGTATACTGATGTTTGTGTCACCAGTCCTGGATGTCTTCATCCTTTGTGGCTCATTTAGCCAATACATGTTTGTCCAATTCTCTTCACAAAATTTCTTTTCTTTCTATTTAAAATTCTTCTTCTTTTCTGTTTCCTTGTATCGAATGAAGAAGGTTGAATTTTTTCAGTAGTTTTTGAAACCGATATTAATATTGTTTATTATCTGGTAGTTAGCAAGTTCAAAATTAGAGGATTGGAAGGAGTTACTGGAGGTACTTGCATGGGGGTGAAAACTTTTGTCTTCGGAGAAATAACACTATTTACAAGACTGCACTATTTCACAATTAAAGAAATAGTCAGACGGTAGCGGAAAAGAACAAGTGCACATGCAGGTTCACGTTCCTAATAATCCAGACTTATCATGTCAAGATAAGTGTTTTATAATATTTTTTAATTAAGACTTAGACATGGTTGAGTCTTGTATTGAAATTCCAAGACAAAGCAAGAGTTGCCTAAGACTTGTACAGGACAAGAGTCAAGACGACATCACTAGTTATAATACGTATTGTAACGTTTTTAACTGTTCGTAGTGTGAATAAAAACACGCACTGGTTAATTAACGAACTTAACTATTTATTTAATAACTTAACTATACTTAAAACACTATAAAACTAACTAAACACTTAACTACTAATTATTTATATATCACTATTGTTCAAGAGTCTATTTATTTGCACTTATATTTATTTATTTCGTCGCGAGTACCAAATCATAACTGACTGGCGTGTGCTGCTCCGTTTCTTATATATTCAGCGCCAAGGTCTTCTGGAACATTCCAGCGAGCTCCACACTCTCGATTATTCGAGCGCTGAGTCACCGGCGATGACTCACCGGCAATGACTAATCGGCGATGAGTCATCACTCCGATATCCAGGGCGGTACTCGCTACATTGCCCCCGTCTTAAAACATTTTCGTCCCGAAAATGGTCCTCAGCTCCATGGCGATATTTGCATAGAGATCCAAACTTGCATTGTGACGTCCTATAGAAGTAGCAGTCTACGGTCTTCCTTTCGGTTGTTCTTTTAGGGTTGTGGCAACAGACAAGAATGTGTATGCCACTAAATCTGAAGATAACTTCCACCATACTTCTAATTATTCTCCAGTCTAAACCGTCAAGTCCACAAGCAATCTTCGGTATCGCCAGGTTCATGATGTCCTTGGATAAAAGGGCATCCCTCAATTTATTTAAGGCATTCCATACGTCACGGTAGTTTGGCTTCTGATGGGAGAGCTGCTTCGTTACCAGATAGAAGATACTTCTATTGCCTATCTGCTCATTATTCACAATTTCAAGCACCTCTCCAACTTTGGGATTCTGCCTTCGTAGCTCGTCGATCCGTCCAAACTTGTTTTTAAAAACAACCGCTATTCCCCTGGACATCCTAAGGTCTTCCGCAACACAGTGAGCCAAGGAGTAATCGGCCGAAACCGTGAATAGATCTTGTTGTTCTTCTCGAGTGACACCATAGCGAGCTTTTTTACCGCTCGAATATAAATACATGGTCTTCAAAAGGCAAGTCGTCTTCCGGCGGATTAACTCTCCTTACTCTAGCATCGTCTATTTGATCATTGTTTCCAGCGTAAGGGGCCAATCGGTTGAAATGGATCACTTTCGGCTTTCCTCTTGGTTGTTTCCTGATCCTGTAGATGATGTCATTTATTCGATCCATGACTTCATATGGTCCTTCCCAAGAAGTCTGCAGCTTCGGTGAATAACCACGATGGCGCTGAGGGTTGTATAACCAAACTAGGTCTCCAGGTTGAAATCCTCCATTTTCCGCCTTGATGTCGTATGCCTCTTTCATTCTATCACTGGCACTCTGGATGTTTAAACGAACTCGGCTGTGAATGTCGCTCATTTTTCTACGTAAATTGCTGACATAATCTTCTCCAGCAATATCATCCCCTGGTAGGCAACCAAACCTCAGGTCACAAGGTAGACGAAGTTCACGCCCCAGAACAATGCTAGCGGGTGTCTGGCCGGTTGTATCGTGGATAGAAGAACGGTACGCCAACAGGAACAGATGAAGGAAGCGGTCCCAGTCTCTTTGGTGATCAGAGACTACCTTGGACAGGTACCGGTTTATCGTTCGATTCATTCGTTCTACCATTCCATCAGACTGCGGATGTAATGCAGTCGTCCTCGTCTTCCGAATGTTAAGAATTTTACAGACATTCTGGAACAGTATAGATTCAAAGTTCCTGCCTTGGTCTGAATGCATCTCCATTGGCACACCAAAACGACAAATCCACTCCTTAATAAGGGCATCGGCCACTGTGGCAGCTTCCTGGTTTGGCAAGGCGTACGCTTCCGCCCACTTGCTGAAGTAGTCCATTACAACGATGATGTATTTATTTCCAGATTCTGTTTCCGGAAATGGACCCGCCACATCGATTGCAATTCTCTCAAATGGGCTGCCCACATTGTACTGTCGCATTGGGGCTTTTGGGCGCTTCTGGGGTCCATTGCTTGCCGCGCAAACGGCGCACTTCTTGCACCATTCCTTTACATCTCGTTGGCTGTTGACCCAATAAAACCGTTCCCTAAGTCTTCCGAGCGTCCTGGTCACCCCAAGATGTCCTCCAGTAGTTCCATCATGGATTTCCTGCAGCACTTCTGGTATCCTATTTCTGGGGATTATTATCTGCTTCCGGTCTTCCCCCCCTTCTGGCAACTCCAGAACGCGCTTTAGAAGCCCGTCACTTAAGATGATGGAATTCCATTGGGCTCAGTACGATTTTACATTCGGCGAATATTGGGCGACTTCCTGCCACGTTGGTTTACGGTCGTTCTTCTTCCAATCGATGATAAGCTTCAAATCCGGATCCCTTTCCTGGTCTTGTTGAACCTCAGCGGATTGCCAATGATCATCCCCGATTGTAGTTCTGCGAACAAACACATCCTTTTCTTCTGCCCTGAGACAATGTTTACAGTCTTCCGGGCACGGTCTTCTTGACAAGGCGTCAGCATTTCTATGGATGGTCCCAGCCCGATGTTCTGTGTCAAAGTCAAACTCCTGTAGTCTCTCAATCCATCTTGCTACCTGTCCTTCAGGGTTCTTGAATTGCAAAAGCCATTTTAGGGCAGCATGATCCGTTCTTAGCAAGAATTTTCTTCCATACAGATACTTGTAAAAGTGTTCGACTGATTTTACCACTGCCAAGAGCTCGCGTCGAGTAACACAGTAATTTCTCTCTGGTTTCGATAGAGTTTTACTGAAGTATCCAATAACTTTCTCTTTTCCTTCTTGAATCTGCGACAAAACAGCTCCCAGGCCTACATTGCTGGCGTCCGTGTCCAAAATAAATTCACCATCCGGAAGAGGATAACTCAGTACTGGTGAGCTGGTCAACGCGTTTTTCAGGTTCTTAAAGGCTTCTTGGCATTCTTCGTCCCATTGAAATCGTCTTTCTCCCTCTGTTAAACGTGTCAAAGGCTTAGCAACCTTTGCGAATCCAGGTACGTACCGCCGGTAGTAGGTGCATAATCCAAGAAAGCTTCTTAAGTCATGTTTGTTTTTCGGTACTGGCCATTCCCGCACCGTCTTCACCTTCTGTTTATCCACTGCAACTCCTTGACTTGAAACGACATGGCCCAGATACTGCACTTCCTTCTGGAACAAGTGACATTTCTTTGGGCTAAGCTTCAGGCCAGAACTTCTTAAGCGATGAAAGACTTCCTTCAGGTTCCTCATATGGTCCTCAAATGATTTCCCAACCACAATGATGTCGTCAAGGTACACCAAGCATGTCTTCCAGGATAGTCCCTTCAAAACCATTTCCATGAGCCTTTCAAAAGTTGCAGGGGCATTACATAGTCCAAACGGCATGACAGTAAACTGCCACAGTCCAGCACCCACGGTAAACGCCGTCTTTTCTCTATCTTCTGGTGCCATTTCAACCTGCCAGTAACCGCTTTTCAAATCCAGAGTCGAAAATATTTGGGATCCAGCCAATGTATCCAGGGTGTCATCGATCCTAGGTAGAGGGTAGCTGTCCTTCTTCGTCACGTTGTTCAGCTGACGAAAATCGACGCAAAATCGAGTTGATCCATCCTTTTTCTTAACTAACACCACTGGGGAAGACCATGGGCTGTTGGATGGTTCGATCACCCCTTCCTTCTCCATTTCTTGCACAATTTTATCAGCTTCCTCTCGCTTGGCAAGTGGTAGCCTTCTTGCCGACTGTCGAATGGGCTGTGCATCACCGGTGTTAATTTTATGCTGGACAATTCTTGTCCTACCCTTCTTTTCTTGTCCATCATCAAAGACGTCCTGATAGTTGTGTATCAGCTCTCTCAGCTTTATTCTCTCATTTGGTTTTAAGTCCTTTGAAGAAGTCGAAAGCAGAGTCGTCAATTCATTGCTAATTTTCTTGGCCGGAACTCCAGACTCACGAATGCTTCTAATAATTGAGGAAACTGAGGAACAGTTCCCCAAAACGATTCCTTTTTTCAAGTTCACAGAGTAACCATTAACATTCAATACTCTTACAGGCACTTCTTTTCCGACACGTATTAAAGTCTTCCCTACTACAACTCCTCGACCGACCTCTTTGTCATCAATTCTCGGCTCCAGAAGCATTATACTTCCATCTTCTGATTTACAATCCAAGAAAGCCTTCAATATCATCTCGCTGTGTTCCGGTATCAAAGCATCTTCTGTTAGCATCACACGAATATTCTTCTCTTTAGATCGATGCAACACGACTTCCTCTCCATTTACTCTCAATATTCCTTGTTGAAAGTTTAATTCAAATCCTATAGAGTTCATAATGTCCATGCCTACAATAACTTCATCTTCAATATCTGCTACTAATGCTCGATGTTTAAATTTCGTGTTTCCTATGACCATCGTGATGTCCACTTCTCCATGAACAGTAGCAGTATCTCCTGTTGCAGTACGTAGTCGCCTATTGGTAGATTTGATCTTGGACATTTCGACAATATCTGGCCTAATAATTGTCTTCGTCGCACCTGTATCCAGCAGCAGCACATGTAATTTTCCATTAATTAAACCATCCACAAAAACACTGCTGGACTGGTGTAGAAGAGATGCAACACGTTCGATATCTTCTGGGGCATGCTGGTTACAGGTCGACGGTGGCCCCTTTTCCGACTGAGACGAAGTCGGCGCCACCTGGCTTTCTCTGCAACGACTTCGTATATGTCCTAGCTTTCCACATCTCCAACACCGGATTTCCTTCTTCTCTGGTAGATTTTCTTTAAAAACTCGCCTGATTGCTTCAATTATTCTGGGTTCCTCCTCTTTCTCTTCATCGACTCTCCTTATTCTAGGCTGGCTCCTGCAGCTCTGCTTTGCCGCCTCGAATTCCAAAGCTCGAGCCAATGCATCAACCAGTTGGCTCGGACGAGCCAGTGTTAGAGCCTGTCTTGTTTCGTTGTCTCGAAGTCCATCCAAAAAGGCTTGAACCGCTAATCGTTCCATAACGGTCGTTGGAGTAGCTGGATATGCTAGCCGGACCAAGCGTGCAATATCAGCCTCGAATTCTTGTAACGTCTCATTGTATTTCTGTCAGCGGTTCTTTAGTTGGGAATGGTACACATGTTCCAGATGTGTCTTGCCATATCGCAGTTCCAGGTGTTTCACCAAGGCTTCGTAATCTTCTTGTTCGTTTGGAGAAAGTGTCTGCAAGATGTCCGTTGCATCTCCACGTAAAGCAAGAGTTAATGCTGTAGCCTTTTCCTCTGGTAGCCAGCCATTTGCTTTTGCTGCTGCCTCAAACTGACGGATGTAGTTGGTCCAAGAAGTTTTTCCATCGAACTGAGGTGGTTTCATCCGTACTCGGCTTCCCTCCGGCACTGTTCCTGGTTCCGCCAGCATCATGGGTAGATTTACAGCTGTCAGTTTACTATTTATTTCTCTTATTTTATCTTCCAATTTCTCATTTAATTTTTCCTCTCTCGAATCCAATTCCTTCCTTACGTCATTCAATTCCATCCGTACGTCCTCTTTTAATTCATTGACATTATCTAGAATCTTCTGTTCCAAATATTCCTTTAAATTTTTAGAATTTTCCAGTATTTTCTGTTGTAAATCATCCTTTAAATTGTTGGAATTTTCCACCATTTTCTGTTGCAAATTGACTTTCAAATCCTTAGAATTTTCTAGCATTTTCTGTTGCAACTCGTTAGAATTTTCCAAAATTTTCTGTTGCAAATTGACCTTTAGTTCTTTAGAATTTTCTAGAATGTTCTGTTTCTGTTAGAATTCTCCAACATTTTTTCGTTTAAATTTTGCAACATTAAATGCATATCACACGGGCCTTCAAATAATTACTCATCTGGATTTTCACCCTCCTGTTCCAATGCTTCTCGAAGCCGCTGCTGCAACACATTCTTTTTTCCAGTTGGATCACACTCCCTTTCTTCTAGCTCTCGCTTAAGGTCCGACACTTTTAAGTCCATTAACGAAACCATTTTCGCGAAATTTCACACTAACCGCACTCCTGACACCAATTATAACGTTTTTAACTGTTCGTAGTGTGAATAAAAACACGCACTGGTTAATTAACGAACTTAACTATTTATTTAATAACTTAACTACACTTAAAACACTATAAAACTAACTAAACACTTAACTACTAATTATTTATATATCACTATTGTTCAAGAGTCTATTTATTTGCACTTATATTTATTTATTTCGTCGCGAGTACCAAATCATAACTGACTGGCGTGTGCTGCTCCGTTTCTTATATATTCAGCGCCAAGGTCTTCTGGAACATTCCAGCGAGCTCCACACTCTCGATTATTCGAGCGCTGAGTCACCGGCGATGACTCACCGGCAATGACTAATCGGCGATGAGTCATCACTCCGATATCCAGGGCGGTACTCGCTACAGTATTATTATACGTATGAGGAAATATTAATGCTTTCCTTCTCAGACAAACAATTTTAAGTTTTATTTATTAAATGTGGTGTTTAGTTTTTAATATAAGGTTTTTTGAATATTTTTTTTTCTCTTGATAAATTTTAATTATTCTAAGAATATTAAGAGTATACCTATAGGTGCAGGATGCAACGCCATACCAATTAAAAAATACATTAATGAAACGTTCCTGTTTTAAGTAAATTGTATAAATTAAAAAATTATACAATTCTGAGTAGGTACAAATAATATATCTATAATAATTTAACTTGCCAAAGTACACATACAAGTTGATAATACCTACTTGCCTGCTAACTAAAATTAATTAATAAAGCATATGTCAATTTCAATAATAATGTGCAATGTGCACAATGCAAATATCCGTTAACATAGCTAATAATGAGTACATACCTATGTTTATCGGCGATGTGTCTAAATAAACTGTTTAATTAATTTGTAGGATTGCAGCTTTTATTTCTGCTTAATTTGCAGACAATTATTGTCTAACATATGTTTAGCCTAAACAGTTTAGGTATTTATTAATATTTTTTTTCTACCCCCACCTTTAAAACGCTCATTATCGTACATTTGTCCATGACAAGTTATGGCTTTATGGCGTTTTAGTCATGGGCTGAAGTTAGCAACAGTTGTCAAATGTCATACAATCGTTAAAGTAAAGTGCCCTTCTTGTAAAATAATACTAAATGTAAAAGTTATTTTATTTCAATTTCCAATAAAAATTTGATATTTGAGATTCTCAAGTTGGTTACTCTATTGTTTTATAGATGTCCCTCTATACAAATATTTTATTTAAATTATTTTTATATAATAAAAATTATTTGTCATAGAAATAGTATAGTATGAATATCTTTTATAAACTGTTCTAGACACTCATTTAATTAAGCACTCACTCGCAAGCTCTCTCGTACCTAAATTAAATTTGTGTCTAAAATGGCGTTTATCACTATTATACTAAGTATTAAACCAGTGAAGAAATTATTAAAATATAATATAATATTGTAATATAAATCAATATCACATAGTTTCAAAAGTAATAAATCACCTAAAATCTTCGCTTTCATAAAAAATAGATCAAACAGTAGATTCTAATTACTTTTATACAATGTATTAATTCTAACAATTTTATTAATAATCTTTAGATTAAATGGGCAGATATTTTTATATGAGGGCTTTTTGAAACTAATATAAAATAATATTAAAAGGGTGTGGAGGTGGTAAAAGATGTTGATACAAATTGTTTAAATATTTTGAGGACCTTATGACAAAAAGCTTTTGATTAACATACCTATCTAAAAAAATATTAATTTCCTATAATTTAACTAATATTTAAAAAAACCTGATGTGTTTAAATAACAAATTGTTAATAAATTAATGGTTAATAAAACAGGTTTTAACGCACTAAAAGTATGAAACATTTTTCACTTAAAAAAACAGTCCTGTTTTTTAAAAAAAAAAAAAAAATGTTTTTAAAAAAAAAAAAAACAGAGGTCCTTGTTTTCTTTCACGTGTTTTTTTTCAACTGAAAAAAACGTTTTTTTTACAACACTACTTAAAATACATATGTGCTATAAATAAACTTGTCACTTCCTAATGTTCAATGACTATGCCAAAACACTTGGGGGCTTCTAATTATAACCTTTAGGACCTAAAGTTTAGGTGCGTTTGATAAGTATGTATACCTATATGTACGTACCTACCTTTAAGTAATTTTAAGAAAGCCCCCATTTTTCTGGCATAATAATTAAATATTAAGAAGTGAAAACCTTAATAGCACATATTATTAATTAAATTAGATAATTTAATACTTTTTAGTGCGTTTAAACTTGTTTTTTCGTTTTTTTTTATTAATTTATTTTTAGTTTATTATATCCCAAGTAGCATTATAGTAACGAAAAGTGATATCGCAAACTTTAAATCAGTGGCAATTGCGTTAAAATAACTAAATCTACCACAATACAGTTAAATTATCTTCAAATTATATTAGCATATATGCAATAGTTGTAATCATTTGTTTGCACCAGTAGAATATACTTAATAGTAATATAACTTATTGTATCAGTGTGGTATCTAAAATGTTATGACCACTTTTGACACCACCTTAAAGTTGTCTAAAGTTTATGAATATATAGTAACGGCAACCAAACCTCATGACTTAAGTATTACTTGGAAGTGGAAGTAGTAGGGTGGTTATACTAGTTTTAGTAACGTTTTTGGAACTTTTCCCTAACCTTGAATGTCTTAAAACTTGATTATTTAATTGCGGTGGTCATTTCCACGTTCTTGCTACATGCCCAAGTGATTTCTACGTTTCGTATATTATTACTTCTTTAAAGTTTCCTTTTTTAAAAGTAAACATGTTTACAAGAAGTCGCCATTGTAGGAAAATAAATTTGTAGTTTTAAACAAATTATTCTGTTTATTATCGCACCAAATTTACCACGTTAATACATAATTATTGGTTTCAGGTGACCAGAAATAATAAAGAAATAATAAATTGAGGCCTTTGAATAAATAATTTTTAGATCCGCTAAGTTTACAAAATTTTATATTATTTTTTATTACCACATAGTTAAACCGGCTTACATTTTGAGCTATGACATGTTTGACAGCAAAATTTTATTCGTGTTAATTTTTTGTCTTCGGATTATTTTAATTCTAGTTATTATTGGGCAAGTTGTATTCTTACATTATAATAATTTTAGTATTCAGTTTAAGTTTAATGCCCAGGTTTAGAGAAAGCAAAGAAATAGAATATGCTGAAAAGAGACGAGGATAGAAAGTAAATAGTAAAGTTTCGCTTAAGTTTTGGCCACTATACCTCCACGTAATCCCAACTTGGTATAAACATGTCTGTAAAATCCAAGAAAGTTGTTGGAACGTAACTTATACTAAAAAAGTGTTCCCCATTTCAAGAAGTCACTTTCACGTAATAGAACCGTTTCTACTACGTGGCATAGATTTAGGCAATTCACTTTGCAGTTCCAAGCATTGAGTAAGTAACTCAATGGTTCCAAGTATATGTTTCAACCATTAAAAATGCTACTGGAAATAATCAGTGGCGTGCAGTGCCATTTAAAATGGGGTTTGCAACATAATCGAAAATTTCTTTGCCCAAGAGTAAGCATGGTCAACAATACATTTTATTTTTATGACTACCCCGCAGAGACATTTATAATTGTTTTTTTTTATTAAAATATCTAGAAGTTTTCTTTTGTTACTGCACGATTTATAAGTCCAGTTTAAATCTAATAACAGTTTGTTTTTCGATAAATACACTGTTCAAAATTTCATGACCATTTTAACAACAAATTAACACCATACTTGGTCTATATCGATACAAACCAAAATGGTGTTAAATATGGTTCGTTGGTCCAGTGTAAACTCAAATACTAAAATGGTGTAAATTTAACTTTCACACAGTATTAAAATAAATTTTACCTGGTGTAAATTGAACTCCTTTTCAGTGTAAATAAAATGTGTTTTTGGTCAAATTAAATCATACTACACAGAAAAAAAGGAAAATAAGGAAACAGGAAGTTCCTTGACGCATTACAAGTATATTACCAGTGGTATTAATCCAGAAAATTGAACCTTCAAACTCGCTAGAGATAATGTTTTTAGTGCGTTCCACTAACTTAAAATACTTCAAATATTGACAGCTGTTTCCACCTATTTAAGGTCTCTTTAGTATCGAACAACTTGTAGTGTCACATCAAAGCAAAGGACTACCTGAGCTTATATACTCTTCATGTAAGTCAACAGAGGCGAGATTTAAGAACATCACGTGATCCATACCGCCTTTGCCGCGATCGGTACACACTATGCAGAAAGGAATGCACGGCAAATTGTTTTAATCGTTTTAACAGAATGCTTTAGGTTGAAGTAACTCTTATTTTACAAACAACATATTTGGTAGATTGAACCAACAAGCGGGTTGGTTTCACTAAAGTTTTCTGGGTTAATTTAACCAATTAAAAAAAATAAAATAACTATCTGGTTTAGTACTGTCAAACTAATCTTTGTTTATATTAACCTTCCCACAGTTGATTTAAATAAATACTTATGGGTCAACTAAATTAATATAGTTAAATGAACTATTTATTTTTTCTGTGTTGGTGTTTGCTGTATAAAATATTTTCAACCATAATTCATGGTGTTATATTAACACCACTTGGTGTTGGATTTTGACACAATTTTAAGATTACTCTTCACACCACAGATATTTTAAACAGTGTATCATACTTGTAAAGGGCTTACTGTGAATAAGTTTTTCCAGACAGTTTACACTCTCATAATAAAAGGCACTAAAACTATTTACAAAACCTTTCTAACCAAAAAAAACTAACTCACATTCAAAAACAAAACAACAATCCGTTGTACTAGGTACTAAACTAATTAAACTTTCAAAACAATAATTAAAAGCGCGGCGCGTGAAATCCCAGTCTCACACAAGAATAGGTATATTTAATAATATAATAATAATATTCTTTTCCTATAAAAATAATAATCCAGCATAATAGAGAAGCTAGATTTTTTTATAAATGCCGTTTAGTTAAAACTATTTTATAGTAAAAACCCAGATATCAAGACCAAATGCACAAAAAATCCTTATACTTACAGTTTAGAAATTCATTAAATGCAGTATTTATATCCCTAAATTCTTAAACCAACCATTGCTATTGTGATACTATAAAGATTTATAAATTTTTAACGCTTAAACATAAGCGGTAAACTTATAGGTACATATTATTTCTTTCGTTGACTATACTTTGACAGATACATAACCTGAAAAGCCTTAAATGCTCAATTTTCAAAAGACTGCGTTCCGTACGTAATCACGTGTTGGGACTTTGTGATTAACTTGTTTTCTGCATTCAAACTTTGAGCTCAGCTCAAAAAGACTGACTTGTGATTTTTAACCATTCTATGTATTGTATTTTTAAGGGGAAGCAATAACATAAAAATTGTTAAATATTGGTACAATATGTTGTTATAATAAACAATAAATGTAATTTACAACGTTTTGCAGATAAAATAGGACTTTAATCAATATTCTCGGTGTTTTTATTGTTGATCGTTTATAATTTATCAAAACGGCATCGGAGTAGTAAAGTGGCTTTGATGTTGGCGATATTTCATAAATCAACGAGACAACGTGGAAGCGGCGGCGGCAGTGTCGGTGGCGGCGGCAGTGGCAGTGGCAGAAGAAACACATCTCATCTCCTCCGAACTCACGGTTGGCGCGCACAACACCGCCAGGACATTTTAAGCTTGACACGACTCGTTGCTCCTAATTATGCACGCAAAGATTTCTCGCTTAATTTACTTCTACCGGTCCCAGAGTTTCTCGTTTCCCCCAATTCCCATCCCATCCCGCCCGGCCAATTTTCTCCAGGCGACGCCTATGAGAATGGGACTCACGCCACCCGTGCGCCACACAGTGGGGATAAAGTCTCCTAAAGTTGTATCAAGAAACAAACTTAGTTTTTTGTTGATGATTTAAAAATTAATAAAACGCATCCCACTTTGTAAAGGAATATTTTAAAGCTATGTTTAACCTATTAAAGCTATAGCTATATATAAAATAAAAAAGAACAGATATACAATTAGAATGTCATATTGTAAACAATTGTTATAAAATAAATATAAAAAAATAAGATGCATCGATTTTTTTTAATAAAAACATTTAAACCACCAGGTACAATTTACGCAATAATAATAATAATAAGTTTATTAATTCTATCGCCTTCAGCGGCGTAACTAGAAAAAGTGCCGCCCGGGGCAGCAGTGGCTGTCGCCCTCATATTTTTTTTGGGGGGGGGAAGAGAGGTTAGGTTAGGAGTCAGTTTTGAGGACCGTACGCAAAATTAAAAATATATAATTATAACATATATATATAACATTAAATTGTAATATTTTAAGAATTAAAAACAAACAAAAATTCTTAGACCTAGGTAAAGAAAAACAACTATTTTTTGCTAGCTTTATTTGATTTGGAATATTTTGGGAGTAATTGTATAAATCTCAAATCTATTGGAATTTGAATTATATTATTTTGAAAGAGAATATTTAATTATCAAATATTTTTTTTATTTTTATATTCTGTCTTCCAGTTTTTTTCGCATTTTCTCTCAGGATTTTTGCCGCCCCAAGAAGTGCCGCCCGGGGCGGACCGCCCCCCCGCCCCCCCTAGTTACGCTACTGATCGCCTTTAATAGTATAAAAGACAGGTCAATATAAAAAATATATTGAATACATGGATATAAAATAAATAATATAATAAGAAAAACCTATGTAACACACTCTATAATATATATAATTATTTTTAATTATATACAGTGTGATATGGAGTATACTTGTAAAAATATTTATTTTCAATTTTACGAAAAAAAATCACTCTTTATAATTTCTTCTTCATAAATACCATTCACGATAAAAAACTCCTATTTTATTATAAAGGGTGCGCAAAAAAATACAATTGGAGATTTTGCAAAATTAAAAATTGTTAAATATTTTTTTTTGAAGGTCTAATATGAAGAGCTTGTAAGGAGAAACCAAAAAGCCAAATAAAGTTTTTTCATGGGAGTTGTTGTTACTAAGATATTTGTTGTTAAAAATAAAATCAATTCAGGTCCTATCTTGAGTGGTCGTATTATTTTGTAGAAATTGACTGCTCGGCCATTTCAAGCGGACGGACGGGACAAATCACAAACCTTTTTTTATAAAAAAATTGTAGGGAATTTATTATATACTATTTTTGCATCAAAATTGTTAAATATATTCTTCTTTTATTAGGCTATACATTAAATAAAAAAAATCGCAAGACATATTTTATAAAAGTAAAGATAATTTCATTATTGGACAGGTGTGGACGGGACAAGATTAATCTTTTTTTTGTCCCGTCCACACCTTTCAATTATTAAAATTATCTCTACTTTTATAAAATATTTATTGCGTTTTTTTTATTTAATATATAACCTAATAAAATAAGACTATTTTTGACATAATTAATATCTTAGTACCTATCAAAAGCTCATATAAAAAAACTTCATTTGACGTTTTGATTTCTCTTTACCAGCTGTTTATATTAGCGCTAAAAAATATTTAAAAAATTTTAATTTTGAAAATCTGTATTTTTGCTCACCCTGTACAACAAAATGGATAGTTCTCAACGCGAATCGTATTTATATAACTATAGCAAGAGAAATTATAAAAAATATCTCTTCCTCGAAAAATTTAAAATAAATATTTTTACAAGTATAGTTAAGTTTATCCGTGGACACTTTTTTTAATAAAAAAATCATGAACATTAACGTTATTTTTATCCATTAAATGGGCAGCCACTGCTTTCGTTGCTTCAGCAACAGTTTTCGACGATCAAATAATGGTCGGCCTGTTAAAATCAAAGAAAAAACTTGCTTTTTTTGATGTGGCCAATGATAGAATATTGCCGTCTTTTGCAAACACAAATATATAACAAAAACACCTCCAATAAAGCAGAAACATTGCGCTTTCATTGGTGGCTCTAAAAATGAAAAACTCCTTTAACTTTGCGAATTAAAAAAAAAATTCGCAAGGAGTCGACCCCTTTCGATTTGGGTGGTTTTGGGACACCCGGTATAAGTTAAAAGTTGAAATAAAAATAAATAAATAGATGTGACTCTAAATTTTTGTTGAGACTTCAATAATTCTCTACATGCAATTTTGTAGTTAAATAAAAGTCTAATTATTCTCTTCTGAAACATGAAGTTTTTTTCAAATTATTGGCCTGGCTCATACATATAATAATGTTATAGGTATGATACTATTGAATAAACTTGTGCATAATAAACACAATACTTTCAGACCTAGATAGTTCTTTAGTACACCTAAGTAATAAAACGATTTATTTAATTTGAAGAAGACTTTATCAGTGTGAATAAGATTAAGATTTGTATCAGTGGTTCCCCTAGAAAGTGCTATTTAAGGTTACGTCGTTTTTCATAAAGTTTAGTGGGGTTTTATATTTACTTTGATATTTAATTTATATTGTTTTTAATGCATTAATTATTTATTTGTTTTGTCTGCACCAATTTAAGAATTCTTTAAGAGTTGTTGAGTTTTAATTTAACATGAATATATTGCCCTAAGTTATATGTTTAGGCATGTCACTAACAAACAATAAAAATAAGAGAGGACCCAGAACTGGAAAAATGATCCATATTTTAATGCAGGTACTCTGTATAATATATCCTATTAGGAATGGCAAGTTAAGTTTTATAGCGCGCCAAGGATGGCACTAGGATGGCTAAACATGATTTGTCGCATTGAATGACTCAAAACGCTGTATTTAATTATATAACAAAAGTATGTAAGTAAAATATCGCATATACATTTAGCTTAAAATCAGTGTAAACACAAAATTTAACTTGAATTCTAACGAAAAATATTTGTCCCCATTGTGCTGTATTCGGCGCCGTCACAGTCTAATTTCCAAGGAAGAAGTCTCCATGGAAACGCGTTCGAGTGGGGAGCGCCATTTTGTCCCCGACTCCCGGAGTCCGGAGTTAGCGAAAGCGCCACAAATTTATATCTGCCTCATCCAGGGCTCAGAAGAGATCATTACCAAAGCTTTCTACTCAATTGCGGATCGCCCGGAGTTTGATCTATTTGTCGTCGCGTTTTACCTGACTTTCCACATTTCTTTATTATTTTATTATCTATATCTCTCTTCGCCTCGACGTTGTTTTTCCTAAATAAATTACTTATACCGCGCGCGTCGCTTTGCAGCCAATTCCCCAAATTAACTTTTCCTCCTTACTCCTTTTCATTTCCACTCTAATTGCTTTTGAATCACTAATTTTTTCATCCAACTTTTATAACTTGCCATGACATTATTTTCTGCTAATTAAAAATTTTAATCAAAAATAACATTTAAATTACAAAAAAATAGTTTTAATTTTATAAGTTTAATATAGGAAAACGCAAACCTTAGGAGGACAGATTATGTTTTACATTTAAAAAATCTTTAATGTAAAACGATACAATTAACTCAAAAAATATAAAGCGGGGCGATTTAGTATGGCATGATACATATTTGTTTTGGCCATACATCGGTTATAATATCTACTTAAATTGACTACCACACTGTTATAAAAATAGATTTGTTGACATGAGTTTGTAGTTTTATTTCGTAAAATTTTAACATAATTTTTTTTATAAAACCAGGGTTTGTAAATTTTTTCGCTGAAAAAGTACACGTGATTTCAGGCAGCCAATCAAAACATTTCCCACTGACAATACGCATCAACAAGTTCAGCTGACTTCAGCGTCTGCAACTTATGTTTCTGCTCACTTTATTCTAATTCGTAACGAAATCGTAACAACTGTTCGTGTTTATAATATATTAACATAAATCTGTTATTATTGTTATTCGGATTCCTTATACCTATTTACGAGTGCGCGAAGTGCGAAGTATCCATCACTGGTTTTTAAACTGAAATTAGGGGATACAGTGAAGTGAGTTAAAGTTACGAAATATATTTATACATAATTTAATGATTTCAGAACGGTTTTTTATTTAATCGTGTGTATGGTATTTTTGTGTTCATTTATGTAGGTATGTGTTAATTTTTTTGTTTAGGAAATTGATTAATAAAGCAACATATCTTATCTAAATTCTTTTTATTTGAGATCCCAATTCCAACAAATACTTTTGTTACTGGGTCTTCAAAAAGGTTTGTAAAAATAAGCGGCCATTTCAAGCATACGGACGAGTCCGTCCGGACGGGACAAATCACAAAAAAATTCATAAAAAAATTGTAGGTAGGTAATTTATTATTTATTATATATATTATATTAGGCTAACTATACATTAAATAAAAAACGCAAGATATTATTTATAAAAGATAAATATTTGTTTTGTCCCGTCCAAACTTTTTATTTATTATTATTTATTTATTATTTAAAACTACAAGAATAATGGTTAAATTTTTGACATTATCAAATCTACAAACTACTTCTTGAATTAGTTAACAGATTACAGCTGGTTGTAAACTTAACATAAAGTTATACCTGGATTAACATAAAATCTGATTAAAATTAACAAATATTTTTACTGTGTAAGTGACCAAATAAAGAAATACTGGTCACATTCTTTTAAAACAAATAGTTGAAAACGCAAAAAAGGTTATAGTCTATCTCTATCACACTTATTTCATGCGTTGCCGTTGTGTCATACTTATGTGTTTTATTTTCTGGCGATAGACAATTTCTCAAGAGGTATTTTTCTTTAGTAAGTTAAAAATTATTTTAATAGATGTTTAGCATGTTGTTTTTACATTTTCAGCACACATTATTGCTTATATGCAAAATACTAAAAGAAAAAACAGTCTGAAATTTGAAATATGAATTAGTTGGATTTTTACCACCAAATTCTATGTGTTAAATATATTTTCAGAATGATTTCAGAAAAACGGAAAGCATAAACTAATGACGAGATGGCTAAAGGTGTAAAAACTAAAAAATATATACCAATGCGCAGTCTGGTTCTAAATGGATTTTGTCAAGTTTCTTAATATCGTAATAGATAAATACTATTTTTGTTGTTTCTTAAGCAATAATAATTCTATATTTAGGTATATATTTTCTGGATTAAATTTTTTTAAATTTTCATGATGTTAATTAATAATAAAGCATATAATACTATAAATATTAATAGTAATAATAAAAAATTACCAATTACAAAAATTATTAAAACAATTAAAAAAAACAAAATTGTATTTTATATTTGACCAAAGTGCACTCTATTGAGTGTTTCGAAAGAGACATTTTTTCACGGTTCAAAAATCTTTTGGCCTATGTGATACATTTTTACTCAATTTATTTGCTACTATAATTTTAGTTACCATTACCATCTTTTGTTTTTATAATGGCCGACATAACTAGTTTGACAGGGCCGTGCGTATAGGATTTGCTCATAGGTTTAACAAATATCATTAAACAATATATTTTTAGGTTGTTTTTCAATATTTCCAGTAAAATATTTTATAAATAAATATATGTATTTTTCGGATATTGTTTAGTATTCCAAGTTAAAATTGTTATTTAAAATCCTCCATAGAAGAAATTTAAAAAAATATCTTAAGAGGTATTTTTTTAAGATTAAAATTATTATTATATTATTTTCAATATTAATCTTAATATAATATTTATATTAATCTAAAAAAATGCTCTTGAGTTATTGTTTTTTATTTCTTTTGGATATGAAAATGAGAAATATTTATTTTTTAAAGGTAGACGGGGCTAAAAACTATAATGAACTATAATTTTATTACTACCATTAATTTGTTAAATATTGAAATTGTTAGTAAAAGTAAAAACCTAATTTATGCGAATATTTATTAATAAATATTTTTTTGGTCGTAATAACTATTTTCAGGGAATGCAATTAAACAAATTTAGTATACTTTTCCTGTATAATATATTATTGTAGGTATTATTTATAAGGTTTATAAACCTAAAACATTTATATCTGTAAGCAATAGAAACAAAACAAACTGAAAATGTTTAAAGGTTTAGTTAAATATCTTTTCTATATGTTTATTAACATTTACTTCTTTATGGTAATTTACTAAAATTAAAAAAATATTTTATTTGCAATTAAATTAAAAGCAATTTTTAAACTAATTAATTTGGTAGTTTTTGGTGAATGCACCGGGATAGTAAGTAGCGTTAAGTCAAGAAGTAAAAGCCTTAAGTTAAAGGTAGTCAAAATATTTTAAAAGTTGAATTTTTTTTTAAATATTCTATGGTTTACTTACATACTGATATTTTTACCTACACATTAAAAAATAAATTGTAATAATGATTTCATATGAAAACTTTTTCCAATTGAGTACAAAATTATGACTGAAATGACCGAAAGAAGAGCCCCTGAAAATTTTAGGATATAATTAAACTTTTTATGGCCAATAAGATGAAATGATAACAAATATAAAATTTTCATAAGGGGTGGGTCATATAGATAGGAAGTAGGGGTAAAACCACCCTAACTTCTTTGTACGCATATTGTGCTATGATTTGATATCAAATCATAAAATTTCGTAGTTTTACATACAAAAAAGGTCCTTTTGATGAACTTATATAGCATGCACCGTTTTTGCTTAAAATCGATTTAAAATTTACCTGACATGGCATAAAAATTCATAAAGAAATCACAACTTGAGAAAAAGAATCAGCGTAGGCTATGGCCAATGTTTAAACATGGCAATGGACAATTTTTAAATACCCTGTTACTTATTACATAAAACTGTCACGTGTTTTGAATAATTTTTCCAGATGGCAGCCGTGTTCCATGGCCTACGCTGATGCTTTTTCTCTTGTGATTTCATTATGATCTTTTATGCCATGTAAGGTTATTTTTAAATCGATTTAAAGCGAAATCAGTGGATAATATCAAAGTTTAACAAGAGGAACTTTTTTGTGTGTAAATCTCCGAAATTTTATAATCTGATCAAATTCTAGCACTAGACACGTACATAAAAGTTAGGGTGGTTTTAACCCCTACTCCCTATCTATCTGACCCAACCCTCATGGAAATTTTGAAATTGTTATTATTAAATCTTATTGGCCATAAAAAGTTTGATCAACTCCCAAAATTTTACTTTTCTATCTTGAACGGTTTTGAAGATAATAAATCAAAACCATCTTCAAAGGCTCCTATTTCAGGGGCTGTAGCTCCCTTAGAGAGCATTTCTCGGCCTATGTTTATGGAAACTTTTTTTCTTATTTTTTTACTTAGTAAGTATCTGCTGTTAAAGAATTGCATGCTAATTATGGGACACCCTGTATTTGCTAATAAAACGATAAATATGACTACTTTTATTTATAGTTAATTTAACATCAGTTAACTAATTTATTTAAATACAGTTTTAAATTGGATAATTATATAGAAAAACACATACGTACTTTCACAGTGCAAGTATGGGTAGAAACATCTTAGAGCGCCATCTAAAAACGAAATTTGGAACTAACCTTCGCGTTCTAAAGTATGCTTTGTTGTCGAAGTATGTATCTATTCAACTTGAGATATTATGGAATAGGTAGCAGTTTAACATAGTTAGTATATGCAATTTTTGAATTAACTTTTTCAAAAATCTTTATTATTTTCTTAGAAACCAATAATAATTTATATTTTAATAATATTTAATATCATGTTGGAAACATAAAATCATAAGGTTCTTTTATTTTACTTCTCCAGGATGACCCATGCACCTATATACTTTTTTACATTTACATTTTATGATTTATGTTAAGCCATCAAATTTTGTTCGCAACAAAATTTCTTGTATTTTAAGATAATAAAAATACTTGTTTGTTTTAACGAGTTTTATAATTACCTATAAACCTTCCCAAACATATGTGATCATAAAAAATGTTCATTCATTTTCCAATACGTTTTTATTATCTACAAGAACAGTTGTAAAAAGCATAACATTACATTTTTACATTATTACTTTCATTAATTAATATGTTTTGGAGCTGTCTTGTTTCTTGTATGATTTTGATTTATTATTAGACTTAATGGATTTACTTTTTAATGTTTCTGTACTTTCTCCTTTTGCCACGCAATTTTCTAGTACGGCTTCATCAGATTTTCTACTGACGCTGTCTTTTTCCGAATTGTAAACCACCGGTTTCACCATCCCAGAAAATGTGAAATAAAACTTAAGCTCCTTCATGAAAGCCACTCTAAATGGCGTTTTGGTTTTCACGCATTCTTTTGTTATGTGGGAGGTGAATTCGATGAACACCAGGATGCAGGCTATCACAGTTCCTCCTATTGACACCCAAAATACTCCCTCCACGTTCTTCAGGTTCAAAGGTGTTGCTTCGGAACTGTCGTCTTCACCCTTTAATAAAATATTAACATTTAATTTAATTTTACTACTTTCATAACTTTTATCGGTATTTTCGGATTCAGCTGAAAATTTTACATATGAATTGGCTGTTAAATGTCCGGGATGCAAATTGCTGTACTATGACAACTAGTCATTTTTGACTAATTCATTTATAGATTAAGCTGGTTAATTTCTATACCTAATTTTAAAACTAAAGAGTTAAGAAAGTAGTTAAAAAGAATCCCAAGTAGCATTATAGTCACGAAAACTAATATCACCACTTCAAATGAGTGGCAATAACGTTTAAATATCTAAATCTACCACGATACAGTTAAAATATCTCCACATCATGTGATTTGCACCAGCAGAATATACTTTATAGTTTTATAACTTTTTGGTGTATTAGTCTGGTATCTGAAATGTTATGACCACTTTTGACACCACCTTAAAGTTGTCTAAACTTTAGAGTGGATTATGATTAGTAACTGTAACCAAATCACATCACATATCAGTTTTGGCAATGTTTTCGGAACTTTTCCCAAACCTTGAATGTGGCAAAACTTGATTATATAATTGCGGCGGTGATTGCCACGTTCTTGCTACATGTGATTTCCACGTTTCGTATAAAATTACCACTTTAAAGTTAAAAATTATTTTAGGCCTCTAGATAAATAATTTTCATATCCGCCAAGTTTATAGATTTTGTAATTCTTTTTTATTACCACATATTTCAACAGGGCGTGCTTATATTTCAAGCTATGATACCCATGTTTAACAGTAAAATTTAATTCGTGTTAATTTTATGTCTTCGGATTATTTTTATTTCAATTCTAGTAATTATTTGCATGTTGTACTCTTACAATATTATAATTCAGTGTGAGTTTAATATCCCGCCAGAGAAAGAAAAGATAATAGGATAAATAATATGCTGGAAAGAGACGCGGATAGAAAGTAAAGATTAGTAAAGTTACGATTAAGTTTTGGCCACTATACCTCCACGTTTTAGTAACGTAATCACAACGTAGTATTAACGTGTCTGTATACAATTCAAGAACGTTGTTGGAACGTAACTGACACTAAAAAAGTGTTCCCCATTTTAGTCACTTCTACGTAATAGAACCGTTTCTACCACGTGGCAGAGATTTTGGCAATATACTTTACAGTTCCAAGTATAAGTGGCCAACACGTTTTAACCACTATAAATGCTACTTGGGATAAAAGAAACCCAAAATTACCAAATATTAATTAAATTTTAAGGTAAATTAACCAAAAAGTTAAATTTACTTAACATAACGTTAATCTAACTATAATTTAATTCCCTACTTACTACAAAATAAGGTTAATTTAATGTTATACTTACTACAATTTTACTTAAATGAATTAAGCAAGCATAACGTTCATTTAACGAGTTGTGCTACTTAAGGGTCTGGATAATTAAAGGGAAATTTTAATTTTGTATTAATCACTTTTTAATTTAAAAACATTATTTTTCTTTATTATTGTCTATCGCGATATCGATCACTAAGATTAAATTTCAAATGATAGCCAATGAATATGTATAAAACCAACTTAAACAAGTTATACTGAATATAAGGGTTTCTTAAGTTGGGACTTTTTTTGCACCAACTGACGAAAACGTATTTTAACTATTACAAATTAAAATTCTTAAAATTACCGGGTATTTTTATTTATATTATTTGTAAATTTTACTTACAGCACATTGTCCTCCGCCTCTTCTCTCTTCCCACCATTTTCGTTTTAAAGCTGCTAATTTACCCGTTTCTTGTAATCTCAATATGGCTTTACTAAGAGGATTTCTATATGGAGAATCTAAAATATATAATTAAGTAGGTATACCTAGTTGTCTTATTAACAACATCGGGTTTTAGATTTGGAGAAACTTTCTCGCCCCTTGTATACTCATAAAATATGACTTCGCCCAAGTAGCATTATAACGTAAACTGATATCGCAACTTCAAATGAGTGGCAATTACGTTAAAATAACTAAATCTACCACGATACAGTTAAAATATTTTCATATTTTATTAGCATAGTTGTAGGTAAACATGTGATTTGCACCAGCAGAATATACTTAAAGTTGTCTAAACTTTTATGTGGATTATGAATAGTAACGGCAACCAAACCTCATCACTTAAGTATTACTTGAAAGTGGTAGTAGTAGTAAAGTGTGTATACCAGTTTTGACAACATTTTCGAAACTTTTCCCAAACCTTGAAAGTGGCAAAACTTAATTTTATAATTGCGGTGGTCATTGCCACGTTCTTGCTACATGCTTTATTATTTTTTGTACAATACGAGTTATACGAGTTTATAATTTTTATTATATAATATTATAAATGTTTAATTTTCAGGACCAAAACCACTTTATGCTTCATAATATCCAACTCAATTCATTATATTTTCTTCAAGTTCAAGATTTATCCCAATTTGACAATTAAAGGTTAAAATGAGATAAATCTAAACTAGTTTTTAATACAACCAATTACACGAACGTTTTATAATCCTAATAATTCGTATTTTCATATTCTTAATGTCAAAATTGTCTCTTTGAACAGATATTTAAGAAGAGCGAAAAAACTGTTTTTAAATTATGAGCATTAAATGCAAGCACTCCTAAATAAGCCATCGAGATCAAAATACTTTTAAAAATTAGAAAGAATGAACATATTTGTTTATGACCAAATTGCACTTGGGTTATTTGTTTTTGATCAGTCCTACCCTCAGGGCAAAATTGTGATTTGCTAAAAAGTACAAAGTAAATACATTACAAAGTTGACAGAAGCTTTAAAATTTGTTGAAAAGAGAACGAATCGAAAAACGAAAAATCTGTAAGTAAGGCGCGAAATTATTTAACGTCGCAAATTAGGTATGCCATCTCGATGTCACGTGATTGGATCGAGAACTGTGATTGGTTAGTTGGACATGTTTGCCTCTGATATATTAAAATAAAAAAATATTCAAAATTGTATAAAACCTGTAATATTTGGATTTTTTAAATAAAATTTTTAATTTGTCGATAAATTATAGTAGAGAATAAATTGCACCACTTTAATTTGAATTATCTTAAAAAGGAAGGCCTGGAGGCGGGTGAGGCGACAGGAAAAACTAACTTTTTTTCGCAAACTTCAATTTAAATTCTGTTCGCGCCGAACTTGTCCATTTAATGTCATTATAAACTATTATACATTTGGTGTGGGTCCCATGTCTAATAACTGAAATATTGGTATACCCAAAATCCACCAGCCTCCACTGCTCCACGTTATAGTAACGTAAACTCAACGTGGTATAAATGGGTCTGTATACAATTCAAGAACGTTTTTGGAACGTAACTGACACTAAAAAGTGTTACACATTATAGTCACTTCTACGTAATAGAACCGTTTCTATCACGTGGCAGAAATTTTGGCAACACACTTACAGTTCCAAGTATAAGTAGCCGATACGTTTCATCCACTAAAAATGCTACTTGGGCGGTCAGTCTGTTTTAACCTTACTTTCTACTTCTAATACGTTTTATGAATGTTTATATAAAATATATAGGGTGTCTTGGCTTGTTTTTTAAATTTTAATATCCGACATTTCTAAAGAGTGAGTTCCCAAACTCGCATCGGTATTTGAATGCTGCCTTTACTGGTGAAAGCAGACGACTCAACTTTCGCATCTACAGCTAATTTTTTTCGCCACAAAAAAATCTGCTGTATGTAATCGCAAAAGTTAACTTCTTTAGTTGTCTTTACGGCTGAATTTTTATTCACCGCGAAAGTCGATTTCCGATGCAAGTGTGGCAACACAGTCCTCATAAATCGTCGCCTTTCGCCACTCAATATGTAATGTACTATTGTTGACGTTTAAATAAAATAAATTACTTTTTTTCATTGCTATCCCATAACCCTTTTCGTCAAGCAAATTTCCAACTTGATTAAGTTCGCACTTTCTCTGAGTTTCATACTCAATCGAAACCGATTCCATAAAAAACGCGTATTTTTCTTCATTAGCCTTCGCCACGCCATCCTTATTATCCAAAACCATAACTTCACTTTTATGATCCTCCATGTACGCATAAATTTGTTGATAGACCTCGTTATTGGTTGCATTCTAAAAATTAATTAAAGGTGCAGTAAAAATGTTTATAATTGTCACTGACAATTTGTCAGACATGATAATTAAAATTTTATGTCTACTGATAATATTTTAATTATTATTAGGAATTAATTCATTATATTGGATTGAATACAGCAATAATAAATAGTATATTATTCAAGTTAAATAATTCAACACACGAAATAAATATGTAACAAGTCCCTCATACAAAAAATTTAAGAACAGAAAATACAACTTCTGTCTGCGGTACCTACAGCACTTTGTAAATTATTTTGTACCTATTAAAAATAATTGACCGATTGACTAAAGAAGATCCCTGCTGCATCATAACCACCCTTACATTTTTGTCATTTGAACATAAAAGAACCAATACATTTACATTACAATCATGATGTTTAACGACCAAAAAAGTTCAGTTTTAATTTTATACCGGTTTTTGTTTTATTAATATTATTGTTTATTGTTTTAAATAAATTTAAATAAATGATTTTTTTCTAATATAGCGTATTCACATTATGAAATTTTTGTTTTTTTACTTGTAACAAAACATGTTTTAACTACATTCATACGCCTATTTAAAAATGAAGTAACATTTTAAACCTTCCCTAGAAATCCCTTAGCCCCGCCTAAAATGTTAGGCTGGGTACGGGCCTGCTACTAAAGGTAGACGAAATAATGAATAATAATAAAATTAAAATGATACTTTATCTGACTTTTATGTACATCTGTCAGACAGTTTCAACCTCACTTTTTTCCAATTTTAATATACCTAAATCTAATTCCAGCCCGTGGGCGAAATGCCATAGATTAAAGTTAAGAAATGGGTAATTAGGGAATTAATTATTTAGCCCGCCCTCAACAGGTCCACGATGTTATATTTTGTTTGCTAATGTTAAATAATATACTATTTTCTATTTGTTTACCATAATAAGCACAGTACCATTATGGTATGATACTCATTTGCGATTCGTATAGTCTCCATGGAAACAGTAAGACACGCAAATATAATGATATATAATAATATGAGTAAACTAAGTTCAGTCATAGGTAAACCTTGGTTTAGATTAACAATATTTTAGTTAAATTAACCTTATAAAAATTGTCTTTCGTAAAAATTAAGTTAGATAAGCATCATTAAAAAACTTTTTCTACTCCCACCTTTAAAACGTTCTTTATCTTCCATGAAACTAAGTGACCTTTTAAATACACGTTGACAAGTTGTGGCTTTATGGCGCTTTAGTCACGGGCTGAAGTTAGTTTTAAGTTAGTTGACAGTCAAATGTCATACAATCGTTAAAATAAAGTGCCTTTCTTGTAAAATAATACTAAATGTGAAAATTATTTTATTATCTCAATACAAAAATACAAAAGTATTAAATAGTTTTTCAACGCCAATATTTGAAAATTGTATTCGGCCACGGACTCCACTGTAAAGTCCTCATAAAACATTTTCTTTACTTTCACTGTGAAAAACTGTCAATTTTCAAGAAATACATTTAGATTTTTAACCTTTATAATCTGTGTTTATAAAATATAAAAATTTGACATTTGACGGTGACATACAGATTCCCCTATTGTTTTATAGATGGCGCTCTATACAAATTTTTGATTTAAATCATTTTAAGATAATAATAAGTATTTGTCGTAGAAAAAGTATAGTTTATAAACTTTTCTATACATTATTTATTTACTCATTAATTTAAGTACTCGCTCGCAAGCTCGCTCGTGCCTAAATTAAATTCTTGTATAAAATGGCGTTTATCAAACCTGATACATAATATACTATTATGGTTAATAAAAAAAAAATAAAAATGCATAACAAAAACTTATTATATTACTTGACAACATTTTTTACTTTAATGAGATTTGTAAGGTTAATTTAATTTAAATTAAATAATAAATCCGTAAAAGCTCGACCAATTTACTTATAATGCTTAAAATTATCATTAACGATGAAATGATATATATAAAAGATATCAATGGATCTAAAAGTCTACTCTCTAAAAATGAAATAGTCAAAATTCTACTATTTGAATTAGTACCAGCATTTTTTACTAATAAAATAGTCGTTTTCACTTTTAAATAGTTATTTTTTACTACGTAAATAGTTAAAGTTTGACTAATTTAAGAGTCACCATCTTTGACTATTTCTGACAGTTAAAAGTAACTAATTTCTTTAATCGTTTACGGCCAACAACAAAGTATTATTTGAATTAAATGCATATACCTCTCCATGGTTAAATGACCCATAAAACAAATAAAGATGCAAAAAGTTTAGCTCAAAACAGTAACACAAATAATATATTAAATTTTAAAATATTATGAACAATATTTATTGACAAATAAAATTTATTTTTATAAGAGCGGCTGACAGCCGACTGGTTATGAGGTTAGGTTGACAAGCTTCTCAAGTGACAGACGTGAGTTCAATCCCAGGCTGGGTCAAAACTTTTTTTAAATTTACTAATTTAACTATTTCATTCAGTGGAATTTGACTAATTATTAGTGACTGCTTTTTCGCTATGACAATTAGTCAAATATGACTTATAATTATAATTAGTTATTTTTGACTAATTCATTTTAAGAGAGTAGTCATTTGTATGTGTTTTGTTAGGCTAGCCATAAAATCACCTACTTTCTTGTCCTTATAAAAAATTACAAAAAATTCAATTTTATCATAGTGTAGAAAGAAAAATACCTTTTTAATCGGTCTACTTTTAAGGTTATTTTAGAACCCTTTTTTAATTAATCTGTTTATTAATATAATTAAGATCGACTAACCTTAAAGAAATTGAAGGTTGCACCGTCAAGTTTAGCACCGTACTTAATTCTTTTATCTTCCGCATTTTTAACAAGTTCATATACAGTGTTAAACTGACTGTCGGGACTTTCGGTGGTCAAGAAAGCAGCCAAATTGGCAGTGTAAGATGATACCATAATTAACGTAAAAAACCACCAACTACCTGCGACCATTCTTGTAGAAATTGCCCTAAAAATGATGATTTAGTTGGGTAAAATTTAGCATGAAGCCAACAAAACTTTACAATGGTGCTATTTCAGAACCTTGCTGCATAATACTGCCAGTAATAAACCAAAAGCAATTTCCCAAACTTAAAGTGTTGACTAAATATTCAGGTTCTTCAATGCAAGGATAGGGATTGGTCCATTCATCAGGGCAAATTCGTCCTAGTATAAATAAAATAACGGAAACTCCAAAATACGCTGCCGCTAATAATTTCCAGACCGTAAAAGCAAAGGGATCGGCGAAGGAGAAGAAACTTGGAGGAGCTTTTTTAGGTTTCTGGTATAAGATACTTATTCCTGAAATTACGAAAATTGTATAAGCTTACATATAGGTTTCTAATTTAAACTGATGTGAAAGATCATAAAAACATAATATAGAACAATGATATTATTTTAAATATTTTTAAAACACCTAAACACTTAAACTAAACATAACTTGCCTATGATTCTATTTTAAATGTACTTTTTTAGATTTAAAATCGAAAGGGGGTCAGGTAACATTTTTAATTTTTATGATTATTTATAAAAGAAAACATAAAAAGTTTTAATTGTTCTTATTCAGAAATGAAACTATAGATATACTTAAATAAAAAAATGTGTTTTTAAAAATTCTCAAAGAATACCGTCATGGTGCTACTTAAAATAGAATAAATTCCTTCTATGATATGATTTACGTCGAATCGGCATACAATTTTTTAAGACTTGACATTGAAATTTAGGGTGTCTTAAAAATGGCGCGATAGTTAATGTAAGTATAATTTTTTTTATTTTGAGTTTTTTTTTTAGTTATAAGCATTAAACTAATCAGTGGATTAGCGTGCTGTGTGACCCATAAGCTAAAATATGACATATTTAAAACGGTTTCTAAGGTAAAAATTATAAGGGAGCTGAAATTAACAATGTTGACAGACGTATCCGCTAAAGAAGTATCGGGTTTTCGCAACGCGCGCGCCATCTGGTGGACTTCGAATGCATTGCGTGAATTTAATAATTGTCAACAATACATTTAAAGCACAGATTATACATTATACATTTTTAAATAAATAGGTAATTTTTTTTACAAAAGAGAGGAAGGCAAAAGTCTTACTCGACAAATTTTGTTCATTTGCACAGCTAAATCGCGGACGTTATTTGTGCTTTACGATGCAAGGAAAAAATTAAAAAACTTTTTTAGTACTCGATTTCGATTGGTAATTCCTTATATCATTGATTAAGAAACTCAACGCTTAAATGCTTATATAGTTACGTTAGTGTGTGTATTTTATCAAAGGGATCATGGTGAATTATTGTGTTTTTAATTGTAAATAAAATTCAAGAACTAAATCGTTGCATTTTCATGTTTTGCCAAAGGATCTTATTCGGTAGTACATTTGTTGGTGCAGAATTAACTAATGAAAACTTTACCTAATATAATTCATATTTAAGTTTAGACATTTTTAAGAAATTAGTAAAAATAATTTTTGCACAAACATAACCTTAAAATTAACCATTTTTATGTTTGAGTTCTCTAAAAAAACGCCGACAACTGCATTTTAAACAACAAAATATACCTATGAATTCATGGCAGCATAATATTATATATAATATTATGCTGCCATGAATTCATATATTTATATATATATATATATATATATATATATATTTATATATTTATATCTATATATAATACATAATATAATATGTGCGTTTTTTATATATAATGGTATTTTACCGTTGAGTGGAGACTTTCTTAATCAACGCTTTTAATAATGCTAAATGTTATTTAAATTAGACGACTTATTTGTTTGAGGATTTTTACTGAATTGAAATGTTTACACTTGTCCCGTTAATCACTAATAAAATGTGTATTTATTGTATAATAGGTACAATTTATTTTTACAGAGACTGTATGCAATTTATTACTTCATTCAGATTAAAACTATTTATTGGAAAACCGGTAAAAACTCAACCCAGGATTCCTCTCGAAATACACCCAACACACAACAAATCGAGCCACGGTTTTTTTTTCGATATTTTTTAACATTTTCCGGCTTTATTCTCGAAAACACTCGTTTGTAACATAAGCGTTTGACAGCTGATTATTAAAAATTATACTTTTGTTACGATGATAACAACCGAGTGGTGGCGCTACTAGCGATACTTCTTTAGCGTATTGTTTAGCGTATAAATATTTTAATACTAATAATTTAATTTTGGTATGTTGTCTTATGAATGGTGGTAAACCTAGTATAAAAAAAACAAAAAATGGTGTCCGATTGGACGTAAACAGCCCTATATTTTACCCAAGTTCATAAAGGGGGTCGTAAAATCCACAACTTCCGCTCTTTGAGACGTAATAGTCATATCGGTGATAGCAAGGTGAGCAACTCCGTCTATCACATCTCCAATCATTCCAGTCCATTTGTTTAACTCCGGGTCGTATTTTCCATTTTGTTTATCATCACGTATGATAAAGGTATAGTTGAATCCTTCCATTAAAGATAATTCGTGAATCAAATCGATTCCAAAACCTTCAAATCTATCGTTTCCATACAATTGATCTGCTGAGAATTTTAGCATGCCGTAGGGCTCAGTCTAAAATAGGTGTTAATAAAAGTTCACTGTTTTTTAATAAAATATTTAGTTCATTTAATGCGTTTTACTATTTATTTTGTTATTGGTAAATATTATTTTCACTGTATTCTTGTTAAAAATAAAATATATTGTTTATAATTTGGATGGCTTTACATGCATGTAATTTTAAAATGTCATTTATTAAGACTTTTATTTAAATAGTATATTGTGAAACTAGTGTTACAATGACCCTTATTGTGATACCGAGTTATTTTGACGCGAATCGGAGTGCAACAATAGTACGAGTATCACAATAAGTCATTGTAACACGAGTTATTAACACTATTTTGTCTCTTTCGACCATAATTAAATAAATAAAAACCAGGTAGTTTAATTTATGTTACTATGTTGGCACAATTGAGGTAAAGCAAAATGTCAAAATTAATAGTATATTACACTACATGGGCAGAAAGTGTGAGATTCCTGCACTGCGCGCCATGATGCCTGAGGCGAAGTATACTATTTTTCTTACTACCTCGGCCGAAAATACAACCCGGCCGAAAATACGGGAAAAAATTAAATGTGTATTTATGTACCTATCTCCACAAGATACATACAACATAAGATAGGATGGTGCGCATGGTGGGCGGAGCTAAAATACGTCACATGACGTCACTTGATGAGTAGTTTTAAATCTCTAACGTTCGTTTTAATTATCTGCCGCTAAAATTCTGGTTTTTGCGAAGCCGTTAGATGTTAAATTGCTCTGTTTTTTTGTTAAACTTGTTGTTTTTGCATTCTGTAAGGTTAGAATTACTTTTCAGTGTTTAAATTATTGTTATTGCTTTGTGTTAACCTGTTTTGTTTGTGTATTAGTTTGTGTTGTGCCATATTTGGATGCATTTCGGACAACCAGTCCAAGAAAAACCCTACAAATAAAGACATTAAATACCATCGATTTCCGAAAAACATAAGTTTGTGCAAAAAGTGGTTACATGCAACGAAAAGAAGAGACAAAATTAACGTTAAGCGCGCTACTGTTTGCTCTAAACATTTTCTGGACAGTGACTACCACTTTAATTTAAAACATAAACTCTTAAACTACAGCCCTAAACGTTATCGTGGACTGAAAGATGATGCTGTGCCTACTCAAAATTTACCTCGAACTCAGGTTTCTTCTGTGCCGTCAACAAGTGGACACAATCGTAAACTTTTAAGTGAAAAAAGGGAAAAGGCCAAAGAACACTTGGAAAAGGCTCAACTTATTAGTAATATCCTTCTAGCGTCAAGAGACACGTAAGTTTTTAAGCATTTATTAGTCTGCTCATGTGTATTTTTAAATTTATCAATTAATAGGGTGGAAGAACCACCAGAAATTGCTGATAATGGGGTTGGTGGTAGTAGTATTATTGATAATAATTTACAAAAAACACACTATGTCCAGATATTTCTTTATGTTTTGATAATATTACTAGCATCCATATTAATAAAATACTTTTAATATCAAATTTACAACAAAAAATAGATTTAAATAGTATCAAATATTTTTCCAAATCATCTATCATCCATATTATAACATTTTTTTCAATATCAAGTTTAAAAATAACGCACTATGTCCAGATATTTGTCTATTTTCTTTGATAATATAGGCATTATACGTGTATTCGCGCTGCAACTACTCATCAGGTGACGTCATACGCGGCGCGAACCAAAACTCGTCCGCGGGAGCATCCAGCCCTGCTATCTCCATTTGAAGAGCTTGATAAATAAATAACAGTAGGCCGTGAATTATAATTAATAATTATAATAAAAGGTTGTATTTTAATTAACAAATTACTACTTTATAACAAATAAAAGTACCATTAAACACTTAAAACAACATAAAAATTAAAAACATAAATTGTTTATTTGTTGTTATAATTGCAAAATTATGGTTTAAAACTGTCATATTTTTGTGTTTCTCATGTTGGCAGTACGAAATTTGAATGTTAAGCACACGACTAAAAAATTTTTACTCCCGCTATTAGAGTGTGCGCGTATAGCTTGACCAATGCATAAAACGTAAACTTTCTGCCGTGGAATCGGGGACGAAACAACGTATTTTGAGTCGAGGTAGTAAGTAAATATTTTGTCGAAATAAAACGGAAAATTTTGTTTTATTTTGATGCTTCTAAGATCTGGGCATAGTTTAAATTAACTTAAAATGATTTTATAATATAATTTTGATATAACAAAACCAGAAAAACGAGTTGACATGAAAATTAAAAGTGTTGCCAACAGTCTGAATAAAAAAATTCCTAATCCCTACAAATAATTTTATTTCACAATTACTTACCAAGCAAGTGCTTACGATAAATGTTGTGTTTACCAGAGATTCATCGTCCACCTTATTTTCAGATAAATAGGTTCTTGTGATATTTAACCCTTCAGAGCTGTTCCATGTACCAACTTTAGCGACATTTTCTTCATGTAATTCGATTATATCCAAACCAAAATCTGTTCTGAAGCCCTTATTGTCGAATTTTATTTTACCTGTTAATCCTTCATACTCCAACTAAAATACATATGCATATTTTAGATTTTATTAGTCATTAAAAGTAAGTGCATAGAAATAAATAGAGGCATCTACAGATAACACAAGTCAACATGAATTGTGCATATGGGATTAGGGCGCACACATTAAAAAAAAGAGTAAATAAGTAATATTATTTAACTCTAAAGTTCAATAATTAGGTGGTGTATGGGCAAATTTTCGTTAAATGTACATTTGCTGTCTCCAGCTAATTTTATTTTTATTTTTGACGTTTGTTTGTACGTTTTTTATTTATTATATTTAAATACCCCCTTCCTGTTAGGACCCATCGTATTTTTTTAAATTACTTTGTGTTTTTATATATGGCAGAAAAACTAGGTGAAATGTCCTGTAACCTAACTGTCCCCAGAGGCGATTTTTAATTTAAATTATTATATTCTTCTTCTTTGCAGCTTTTTTCTGAAAAAATAAATTATTTTTGAACAATGGAAAGTTCTTTTATTCGTATATAAAACTAATATAGTTTTCTACAAAGTAGTTTAAACAGAAAAAAATATTAAAGTTGACATTCAAAAATCTTGTCTTTTTCCTAACGTCGTCTTCTATGCCGACTGCTTCGAAATAGAGACACGAGATAGAGATACTAGCATTTTATTTCTAGAGGGCATCCAGTTTAAAAGTTCGGCAACAACAAGTGAGCACGAGTAAAGTGTGTGAATTTTTTTGTAAATATTTTAAAGGTAAGATTTTTTTGCGTACACTTTTTGGTGTGTTTTACAAAACGCTACATACAACTCTTGTTTTAGAAGTTAACTTTTTTATTTTCATTTTGTATTATGGCATAGTAGAAATGCCAAACAAATGCCGAAAGATATTTACATTTAACAGTATTTCTGAAAAATAACGTTTAAAAAAGTCAAAAGCAATGTGTCATAAAACGTTCAGGAAGATGCGTTAGGAGGACAATGTTTCATTTCTTCCTTTTGTTCCTTCCCTATTTCAGATTAACCCTATAAGTTTTATTTCTAAAGAAATAAATAAATAAAGTTATTTTTGTTATTTATAAACTTATAGAATTTTTTTGCAGTCTATTACACTGTTCTATCACAAAGGGAAAAAAATCGAACAAATTGACCTGCCTGGACAATATATATATAAACTACTCAAAACGAATTAAGGACCACTTTTTAAAATACATGTATCTTTTTTAACTTTTAAGCAACCCTCGTATATTTTTATGGGCTTGTACTCATATTATGTATAATTTATTTTATGTAAACAAACATTTTTTGTTTTCATAACTTTTTGTAGAAATGCGATTTGTTTAAAAAACAGTGCATTTTAACATTTATTGTAAGTCATTTTAGTCGTTGTTGTGCATTGTGATAAGTTCAATAATTAATTAAAATGAATGTTGATGCTCTAGGAAGGCCTCTTCATCAAAGGAGGCATTTAAATCAGGTTGAAGTAGTGACAGCGGATACTTTATTTCAAGAAGGACATTCGGTTAGAAGTATTGCCCGAAGACTTTAAACAAGTCATTCGGTAATTTCTAGACTTCTTAACAGACATAGAGAATTTGGTTTTTCACTAGAAGACCTTATCCGGCAAGAGAACGAGTCACAAACCCACGTGAGGACCGTAATTTGGTAAGGTTAGCCACCCAAAACCAAGCCAGAACAGCAAGAAACATTGCTGATTTACATTTTGACGCCAGCGAAAGGCGAATATCCACTTAGATAGTTAGAAATAGACTTCATGAAGCCCATCTACGTTCCAGAGTCCAAGCTGTTAGGCCCCAGTTAACCCGTGCGCACCGAAGAGCTCGATTAACTTTTTCTCGAAATCATATCAATTGGGATATGGATCAGTGGGGACACGTGCTCTTTTCAGATGAGTCTAGATTTCGACTAAGCCACAACGATGCACGTGTACGAGCATGGAGGCGTAGAGGTGAGCGTTATTTAGATTCAACTGTAACAGAAACTGTTCACTTTGGAGGTGGCTCACTTATGGTCTGGGGAGGTATAACTTTAACGGGGCGTACAGGTTTGCATATCTGTAGGGATGGTGTGGTAAATGCTCATAGGTATTTGGAAGATATTGTAGAACCCTATATAGTCCCATTTGCCGCAGAAGAAGGTCCACAGTTTATTCTACAGCATGACAATGCGAGGCCCCACACTGCTCGTATTGTTACACAATATCTTGAGGAGAATAATATCGAGGTTTTAGAGTGGTCCGCAAACTCCCCGGATCTAAATCCTATTGAGCATCTCTGGGATGTTCTTCAGAGAAGGATAAGGGATCGTCCGGCACCAGAAAATTTGGAACAGCTTGGAGAAATGCTTCAAGAGGAATGGAACAATATTCCCAGAGAAGTAATCAGAAATTTAGTGGAATCGATGCCTAGACGATGTAAAGAAGTTCGGCTAGCCAGAGGAGGACACACACATTACTAATTTTGTTGAAAATATTATTTATAGTTTATTTAAAAAAAAAACATTTGTGAAAAATTACAGTTTTATTTTCCAAGCGTTTATTTTTTATTTGATTTATAAAATATATTCTCCATTTAAAACCCAAATGTTTTTCAGAATTAAAAGCAGTTACAGAATGTAAAAAAAAGTTTTTGATTAAAAGTTATAAACAAGTTTAAAAGTGGTCCTTAATTCGTTTTGAGTAGTTTATATCTACAAAATGTACATTTAACGAAAATTCGCCCATATACCAGCCTATTTAAAGTTGAATATTTATACTAAAACTAGTGTGTATTGCAGTGTAACTTGTACTAAAAATAGTGTTATTTTAAATAAACATCGAAATGCTAAAATTACTCTAAATCTTGGTATTTAAACTCTAGTTATTATACTATTTCAACACCAAAAAAAGGTCAGTTTAACACTAAATCCGTCTAAATAAATTTAAATGTTTACTAATCCAGGGGCAAATTTACACATTTTAGTGTTAAATCTACTGTATGATAATAAGATATTAACAAAAAAAAAAGATTAAATATTCCATTAATAATTATTAAGTGTTTAAATATATTTGATGTAACTTATTTTTTATTTACACTATTTAGTGTTTTTAATGGCGAATGGAAGGGGTAAAATACAATAAACAATTTAAATTTATAAATATTTTATTAAATAATATTAAGGTAAGTTGTTAACATAATAAGGAAAATGAAGGTCACATTAAACATTAAAACACGAGAACAGTATACAATTTTTATTTATAAGAACAACCCAAATTTAGTGGATGTCTTAGGAACATGTAGATGATGATTTAAGCATAATCGTGTTAACCTATATTTGTTTTTATTAATTTTAATAACTATTTTTTTTACTCCTACCTTTAAAACGCCCATTATCGTACATGTTTCCATGACAATAAGTGATCTTTTAAATACACATTGACAAGTTGTGGTTCATGGCGTTTTTAGTCACGGGCTGCAGTTAGTTTTAACTTAGTTGACAGTTTTCAAATGTCATACAATCTTTAAAATAAAATGCCCTTCTTGTAAAATAATACTAAATGTAAAAACTATTTTATTACCTATCTCAATACAAAAATACGAAGGTATTAAATATTTTTTCAAAGCCAATATATGAAAAGTTTATATGAACATTCTATTGACCTTTTTATTTCACCGGCAGTAAACTAGATTTAACTTCATTTCAGATGGAGACTCCACCGTGAAGTGCCATGCCAATAAAACATTTTCTTTACTTTAAAAAAACTGCTTCTATATCGGATTAAACGGTCCATTTTCAAGGGATACATTTCATGGATTTTTTGCGAATCTTCCGGATACATTTCAATTTACACATAAAAAGTTGACATTTTCAGATTCCCAAGTTCCTCTATTGTTTCATAGATGTCGCTCTTTACACATTTTTAATTTAAACCCTTTTATATAATAATAAGTATTTGTCGTGGAAAAAGTATAGGATGCAACTCGTTTATAAACTTTTCTAGGCACTCATTTAAATTCGTGTCTAAAATGGATACATAAGATAGTATTATCCACTTCTAAATTGACGAATGTCATACTTCAGGACGCCAATGTTTTTAATTAAAAATCAAACAACTAGTGCTGTACCCCAGAGTCAAAATCTCTAGCAATCATTACAGAATTCCACTCTAGCAGGATTATCTTCCGGCTGCAGGTGCTGCACTTGCGTAAAAAGAACGTTTTTCATAACCCTCTGAACTGTGAACGGGAAATTCGGGTGCAACTTCCCTAATACTCTTCCTACTATTTGCATCAAAGGCATTGAAAATAGCTTCTTTATTTTTCGCTGTTCTAATACGTTAAGGAGCACCTTCAATTTCGTTAGAATGCAGAACAACTTTACAGTCCAGTGGACGATCGGTAAAGCGCTAGGAAAAAACTCGTGCTGCCTCCCTAGCACTGAGCCCATCCTCCCCTTAAATAATCATCATTTCGGCATAATCAGAGGGGTAAAACATAACTGAAAATGATAAATAATGACGGGAACAAAAATTGACAGAAGTTTCACAATGAAGTGGATTTCAGTCGACCAAATATTTAACATTATAATATCAACAATGCATCCTAAGTATCCTAGCAATTTAAAGAATTCCTATGGCCATGTATTGGGATTGGCTATCGTTTTTTATTCTTATCTCGCTTATCCGTTGTGTTATATAATTTTAATTTTCAAGTATGTGTTTCGCATAACTTTTGGCTTTTGGTTTTCTTTTTCTCTGTAGCGCGAGTTCTGGGACACCCTTTATAAGCTAATAATCTATATTAAATATTTATTTTAACTTCAACTATAAGAATGTTGGCAATTTCACCATGGCTGTTTAATTTACTTAATTAAATCTTCTTTAAAATATAAATATGGGTGCGTTTGAATTAGTTCTATAATTAAGAAGTAGTTACATTTTGTAAGAATATGTAGGTATTAGTTAAAAAAACTACATAAATAATAACAGCTGTTATAAATTATAATTAACAACTTGTAAACACCTGCCATTTTTAATATATTTCTTAAGAAACACAATATACATGTACCTTAACAACTTTATTTGAACTAAACTTGTGCCTATACCTAATATTACGTGTTATACATTGTATTAAATATTTTGTATATGTGCGACATATACCATGCCTGTCATAATACAGGTGTACTATGATTAGTTTGACATGAGACATTTATAAATGATGAAAGATAAAACTTGAAAACTACGGAAGGAAGAAAGGGAATTTTTAGGGTACGGGAATCCATAAACAGCACTTCGGTTTTCGTATTGTTTATCTTTTACGGGAGAAAGGGAGGAAGGAAGGAAGTCAATCTATACATCAGGCTTTAGTCACGGTCTGGAGTTAAAAACAGTGGTATTTCAGTAATGGGCTGAAGTTAGCTTTATTATAAGTTGCGAAAAAGTATGGTTATATTTTTTAAATCTTAAATATATATATGCATTAAAATTGGCTTCAAATTCTTATTTCTGTTCGTCGTTGATAAAGTATAGTATACAATGTATGTATACTATACATGCAACATGTTAACATGTGTGTTCTTAAGTAGGTAGGTACTTGTTAAGTAAATTGTGTTTAAGTAAATATAACTATTTAATTAACCCCAAAGACATAAATAAACAATTATTATAATAATGTACTTACCAATAATGCACACAACATCACTAACCACACTGCAAAATTCCAATAAAACAATAAAAAAAAATCACGCTAGTAGAGTAAAGGGAGAATTACCCAAAAGTGGTGTGATCGGCTCGTTACACTAAATATAGTTAAATCGACATATTTTGGAGTTAAAATATATACATACATTTTTTTTACCAGGTAATCTTGTAAACTTTGCACGAGCAATTTTTTTTCTGTCTAATTTCCATCTATAGGTACATATGTTTATCGACATTTAATAAAAAATATATATATTTCATAAAAAATTGCTTTTGTAGCCAGGAGAACGTTTTAGTATTCATATTTGTTAAAAAAACAAAAAAAATATATATTTTTTTACTAGCCTTTAAAAATCCTCCCCCATGTTGGTGCATCATGACCAACAGAAAACTTATGAAACAAACCCAACGACAAGGGGTTGTTCGTAATACATTTTGTATTACACACACCTCAACAACATTTCTCTTGCCGTTGGGTTTGTTTCATGATTTTTTTGGTGGTCATGAATATTTTATTTATTAGTTAAAGGTAACTTATTCTCTTTATTAAAAGAATATAAAGTAACGGGGATAAAAACAATTAAATATTTAAACGTTTACCCCTTTCATTAAATTGACAACAGTTTGACCAGAAGGCCATCCTCCATCGTTTTCATAGCAATTTATACTTGGTGAACTGATTTTTGGAGCGCTTTTTACAGCTTCAATAAACATACTGACTGCGTCATAAACTAAAGCTGTTTCCAGTTGAAGCTTGTAACCGGCTTCGTATTTGTTGGCCATATTTTCCTCGATTTCAGATTCGGTGAAAAATATTCTCGAAGCTACTTGCATTATCATTTCGTTTGTTGGATCTATAAATCTCATCTGAAAAATATAAATAAATTGTTTAGCCTTATTTCACTTCCTGACAAGGGATTTTATTAAACTGGTCTCTCGCAAAGAATTTATTTAAGGTTTGAAATAGGTAGTATATTATATATCAAGTTTGATAACTGCCATTTTAGTCACGAATTTATGCTTGGTTAAATAAGTGTCTAGAAAAGTTTATTAACGTCAAATACTTATTGTTATCTAAAAATGATTTAAATTAAATATTTGTATAGAGCGACATCTATAAAAACCAGCGCGTCAATCCAAATATCAAATTTGTATGTTTAAATCGAAATTTATCCCTTGAAAATGGATTAACAACCGTTTATAAGATGATATAGCAGTTTTTCACAGTAAAAGTGAAAAGAATGTTTTATGGGCTCTTTACGGTGGGTTCTCCACCCGAAATTTTTAATGCTTTCAGTTTAATCTAGTTTACTGCCGGCAGTCAGTACAAACTTGCATATAAACTTTTCAATACCTAATTGGCGTTGATAAACTATTTAATACTTTTTACTTTTTGTATTAGGATAATAAAATATTGTCCACATTATTATTTTATAAGAAGGGCACGTTATTTTAACGATTGTGTGACATTTGAAAACGGTCAACTAACTTAAAGATAACTTCAGCCGTTGACTAAAGCGCCATAGAGACATATCTTAATGTGTCCCTTATCCCTTATTGTCATGAAAAAATGTACGATAATGGGCGTTTTAAACTCTCTAAAAATGAATTAGTCAAAAATGACTGATTTAATAGTTATTAGTGGCTGCTTTTTCACTTGTACCATGGTTAACCATGGAATACCATGGTATCCCAAAATTTAACATCCAATTCTTATGTAAAATTGTCCCCTGAATCAGAAAATACCGTCAAAAATTATGAAAGAGGAGCAGTTTTTGAGATATAGTCAATTCCATATTAAATGGAAAATTGACTACCGTAAACTAGGGTTACATTGTCCCTTGAGGTGTTACTTTGGCCCAAACGGCGAAAATGTTTACAATTTTGCTACAAGCTAAAGAGGAATCTGTAGATGAAAAGTTATGGGTGTATCTAATAGAGGGACCATTATAAGTAGTAGGTAGGTACTTATTTAATCAGTATATCCAATGTCCTGTAGATGTCACTAGTGTCGAATGTAGAACAAGTGATTTCCGCATTAAAAATCTGATAGGTGGCAAATATAACCTTTCTGAAGAGGTTGTAAACTATTTGTTGTAATTCACGCATGTAAATTTGTATAATAACCTTAATTGTATAATTGGACTTCTTTGCCCCACTCCGACGGATGACTTTGGCCCGGGCTAAAGCAACCTACGGGTGAGTTTGGCTCGGGCTAAAGTTGAAGTTATCCCTTACTAGTACCTACCTAAAGCAGTTTCTCTTATTCTATTCCAGATTTGATAACGCATAAGCTTATAATCATGCCTGGCAAATATAAGAGAAAACCAGGTAGTCGCAAATACGCTGATTATAGCAAGGAAACATTGCAATTGTGCTTACGCAATATACGAGAGGGCACAATGAGTCAGAGGAGAGCGGTCGAATATTTTAAAATACCCAGAAGCACCCTTAAAAATAAAATTTCCTGCAAAACCTGGTCACCCAACATTTTTTTCTGACGCCGAAGAAAATGCATTTGCCGCACATATCATTAAGCTTTGTGAATTTGGATTTCCGGTAGATGAACAGGATTTTCGTTTTATTGTAAAAGCATATGTGACAAGTCAAGGGCGAACTATTAGACAATTTTAAAATAACATGCCAGGGCAAGATTGGGCAAAACTATATCTCAAAAGAGAGCTGACGATTTGCTGCAAATATAAAAAAAGTTAGAGCCAGTGTGAATGAACAAATGATAACTGAATATATCGACAATCTTCAATCAGTTATAGAAGACGTTCCCCCTGAACAGATTTATAATTATGTGAAAGTAATCTTAGTGATGATCCTGGCAGAAAGCGCATCTTATGTCGACGTGGCTGCAAGTATCCTGAAAGAATTATGAACTCAACAAAATCTAGCACGTCCGTCATGTTTTGAGGAACTGCTTCTGGCACTGCCCTGCCTCCATACGTCATCTACAAAGCAGAACATTTATGGTCCACATGGACCGAAAATGGCCCCCGAGGCACGAGATATAACCGCACAAAACATGGATGGATGGACGGTGCAACTTTCGAGGAATGGTTTACTGTTCATCTACTGCCAGTATTGCGAAAACAACCTGGGAAAAAAGTTGTAAGTTCACATATAAGTCCAAATGTTTTAAGATTATGTCAGGATAATAACATTGCATTCGTTTGTTTACCACCGAACTCAACACACCTAACGCAGCCCCTAGACGTTGCATATTTTCGACCTCTAAAAATGAAGTGGAAACAGGTGCTCACACTTTGAAAAGAGTCCGAACAAGGCAAGAAGGTCCAAAGCTTGCTCAAAGACCAGTTTCCTGCATTACTTAAACAAGCATTGGACGAACTTGCTCCGACAATGAGCCAGAATTTAAAATCGGGATTCAGAAAAGCAGGAATTTATCCAATAAATAAGCATGAAATATTAAACCGTTTACCAAGCCAAGATAATAATGTAAATGTAATGTAGCATTGATAGGGGATGTTTTTTTGGATAGATTGAAGGAGAAGAGAACAGGATTAAGCACGCCAATCAATCGCAAAAAGAAATTAACAGTCCTACCGGGCCAGAGCATTGCTCCTGATGACTCCTCAGCAAATACCTAAACCTTCTCGCAAGAGGGGAAGACCAAAACAAAGACGTGATCGTTCAACATCATCATCAACAAACGAAGATGATCATTTTAGTGTTACTGATTCTGGAGACAGCCCATTATCATTTGGTTCCACTTTAGACAGAATGAACGAGGTGGAATTATTTTCTAATTTTCAAAGTGAATTTCCAGAATTACTTCCTACAGATAGAGTTATGGAAGACGAACCAAACCTCGAAGATGGGACTGATATAATTATGCAGGAAATATTTCCTTTAACCAGTAATATGGATGAATTGAACTCAGCAAATGCAGTTGATCTTGATATAGTACAAGAATTACTGACCTCAAGTGGTGCTTTGGAAGATCAAAGGTCAAGTTCAGTGTTGAAGGAGTTAAATTTAAGACACTTTGTTATAATATTTTATGAGAAAGTGGAATATCCTGGTAAAGTAATTTCTGTAAATGATGAGGGAGCAGTTATCGAGTGTATGAAGAAAGGAAACAAGTTTTGGAGGTGGCCTAAACAAAAAGATATCATGTAATATACGTGGTGTGACATTAAAAAGCAAATGTTTCCACCAAAGGAAGTCCGCAAAGGCTTTTTCACAGTGCCAGTACTTGATTTTGACTGATCTTATAAAATGTTCTCCTATTTCTCCTTGTCACTGGTTTAAAATAGAGTTTTTTTTAAGTTTTTATTCATGTTGCTTTGTACTATTACCCTACCTAGGTCTTACATTGGTCCAGAACGCATTTATAATAGCTAATCTAAGCAAAAAATCGAGTGAGTGAAAATAACCCGATCGTGTAGGTAACATTGTCCCAATTTTTTAAATTAGTTTTCTTATACTATTTTCGAAAATAAAAAAATATGCTTACAGGAGGATCTTAAGTAATTGTTATATTTTAACTAGTGCTGTACAATTTAGCCGGTTAAGCCGGCCAAAAAAAGTTAGCCAAATGAATTAGCTAGCTAACTGATCAGCTTAACTAATTTAACCGGTTAACTAAATTAGCTTAGCTAATTAGCTGGCGGCTTAACCGTTTAATTTAGCTTATCTCAGCTAATTAGCTAACGGCTAACCGGCTAAACGGCTAATTTTTTTAAAGCTATATAATGATTTCTTATTCGCGGACAGGTTAAAAAAATAATAATATTGATGTTGCTTTTATGACAAACAATAATAGAGTAATTTATTAGGATAAATAAAATTTTACATTTTATTTATAAAAATGGCTATTAAATTAATTGTTAATTTTTTTTTCAGTTATATCTCTATTTTGGTAAAGGAAAATTAATAAATTTGCATTTTCGGGAAGTAAGCAGTTCCGTTTAGAGCTTATAATATTTCCGGCTGAGGTGCTAGATGACAGGTGACAGATGTCAAGTTGACAGATGACAAATAGCTGATGACAAATGACAGATGACAGATTACAGGTGTCATTTGCCACCTGTCATATGTCAATTGTCATCTGTCACATTTCGTCTGTCATTTGTCACCTTTCAGCTGTCACCTGTCATCTCTCAGCTGTGTTGTGTCATATGTCAATTTTCATCTGTCACATCTGTCACCTTAAGTAATTAATAATAAACATTCATAATTTACTACTCATAAAATAAAAGGTAGGTATATATTTGTAATAGAAACCATTTATTATAAAAAAATCTCGTTAATACTAAAACTTTTCAAAATGGCGTCGATTATAGGTACTGTTAATTTTTTTTATAAAACTGGTGTCATGTGCACATAACTAAAAAGATCTTTGCAAACTTATTATAAACAACTACTTATCTTTAGAATTATATACATGGTTTGTATAAAATTATCAGCACCCTGTACAATCTAAAAATAAATAGTTACATACCTTTCAAATGATGTGTTACATGACCCACTATGGTGGCCTATTTCATTTTCTCAGACAAAAATATCTTATGACAAAATTTCTCAGTAGACAATCATTTCTTACTGCAATAATTTATTAGTGTAATAATTTCTTACTGAATTCATTTCTCACTTCAATAAATTCTTAATGCAATAATTTTTCACGGCATTAATTTCTTACTAAAATAATTCCTTGTTGTATTAATTTTTTATTGTAATAATTTTTCACTGCAATAATTTATCTTAACATAAATTAGTAATTAGTAAAATTACTATTGCATACAATTATTTGGCCACCTATTTTTTATTATTAAAACAACTGTTTCCAATTCCACCTTTAAAACGCCCCTTATCGTACATGTTTCCATGACACTAAGTGACCTTTTAAATACACATTGGCAAGTTGTGGCTTAATGGCGTTTTAGTCACGGGCTGAAGTTAGCAACAGGTTTTTAATCACGGGTTGAAGTTTTAAGTTAGTTGACAGTTGTCAAATGTCATACAATAGTTACAATAAAGTGACCTTTTAATAATAATGTAATAGTTATTTATGTTATTAGGTTAAGAAGTAAGGCTTTTTCTGCTAAGCTCAAGGTTTGAAGGCCGACGCGTAGCGGAGGCCTACAATTAAGCGAAGCACAAAAAGGCACTTCTTGGCCGAATGGCATACAACATTTTATTTTCAAAGCACTTTATATAGGTCAATTTAATTCAAAGTCAAAGCGGCCAACCTCACTTTTTTAGAATCTCATTTATTTAGGAAACGTACCCATACTACGTAACCCATTCAGGGGGGGGTGGGACTTCTTAAAAATACTACGATCAGTCACAGGAGTGTGGGGGGGTGGCTTAGATTTTTGTCACGTAGTCGATTTCGCCGAGAGAAACGTCGCGCTTTTAAGTATGAGTCAAATTATTTTCATTTGCTACACTTTCTCCTTACAAAATGATTAAAAATCATTCTTGCCAATACTACGTAAAAACTTGTAGGGGAGGGGGGAAGGGGTCTTGGCATATACTACGCGTGGTTACCGAGGGGAGGGAGGGGTCAAAAAATCTTAAAAAATAGGTCACGTAGTATGGGTACATTCCCTTATTAGCTAAAGATTACATGAACAGTTTGACAACATGATTTAAGTAGAAATGGATTTTTGCTATTACATTGAATTCAATTATTTTTTTAATAAATAGGTAGGTATCTAATTTCAATTTGTTTGGATTTTTATTTAAAAAATAGGTAGATGGGAATGTTTAAGCTGTGTTTAACATTTAATTTCACTGAAAACTTAAAGCAAATTAAAACTTAAAGATAATTTAAATCGTAGAAAAATAATCGTGCGTTTTCTTGGTTGCTTAACCTCACTTTTTGTTTTATTATTCATATTTAATTTTACAATAATTTAATAAAAAATATTAAACATTAACAGTAAAACAAACAAATTAGTGCTTATTGTAAATAAATTAAACCAGTTTAGTACGTTAATTTCTTAAAAAAGGATACATTTGTCAAAACAATACCCCTAGCGAGAAAAAATCGAACTAATTACTTGCCTCATAATAATTTTTATCGGCCTAGGCCATAACAAGGTATTTCTTTATCGAATGTTGACAACAATAAAGTTTAAATTATAGACCGCGTGGAGATAAAAATTATTTTAATATCTTAATACAAAAATAAAAAGTTTTAAATAGTTTCTCAACGCCAATACCTATTATAAAATATGCAAGTTTTTACTGACCTTTCGATTTTTCCGGCAGTAAACTTCATTTAACTGAAAACATTATCTTTACTTTCACTGTGAAAAATTAATTCTATATCATAATTTAAATGGTTGTTAGTCCATTTTCAAGGGATAAATTTCGATTTTCTTATACAAATTTGACATTTTGACTGGCGCATACAGTTTCCTAAGTTAGAAATTGTTAAGCGAGTTACTCTATTTTTTATATATATGTCGATATATACAAATATTTCATTTAAATCATTTTTAGATATCAATTAATATTTGGCGTAGAACAGTCGCAAGCTAGCTCGTGCCTAATTACAATTCGTGACAAAAATGGTGTTTATAAAACTTGATATATACATACCAAACTATTATTGTTCAGAGAGTTGAATGTTTTTTTTAATATAATATATTATATGCAATCTCCTGTTCAGATAAGCCGATGACAGAAACAAAATTTTAAATAGAATGAATGTTTGATTTTTAAGACAAAATTAAATCTATACCCCTAAGGATATACATCTTTTCTGCCTACTGAATTCTACTGAAATTCCAGTAAACTAACAATTTTATGTTTATGTTTTATAAAATTAATTCTATATCATAAAATTAGGTATGGATAAATGTACATCCTGTGAATTTTATTTTTTTTATTAATATAATATAATATAATAATATAATATGTATAATAATATAATATGTATCATTAAAATTATTGAGACACAAAATTGCTTAAAAAATGAATTAAAAACAAAAGAATGAATATAAAAATTATTTTGTGTCTCAATTATTTTTATGATTTTTATCTAAATAGGTCCCTAAATGATGTTTGGTTGGGTTAGTTATTTTTGCTTTGAGAAATTTTGTATTTTCATTTGTTTTTTAAATTTATTAATGTACAAAAGGTTAGACTTAAAATATTTGATTTTCAAATTTCTAAACTAAAATTGTTAAATGTTAAAAATTGTACTCATAAAATTTTTTTGGTTATAATTTCGACAATATCCTATACAGAATCTAGAAAGTAGTTGGTTATGATCAGCTTGCAAAGACATATTTAATAATGTGTCAAATGAACCCACTTCTTATTAAAAAATGTGACCTTTTGACAGTACGACATTATTATGATTTTTTTTTTAAATTTGTTATTATTGTTTAATATTAGAAGCGTTGCCAGTTTTTTAAACTTAAATGCTTAATAACTCGAAAATTACTTGTCGGAAAAGTTTGTAAAAACGTGTGACGTACTTTATAGACAACCTCTAACATATCTGGTATGCAATGACCACTAAAAAGCCAAATAAGATATACAACATTTTTTAAAGGGTCAAAAAGCGTAACTTTTTACCTAAAATTTGTGTGGTATCACCAGGCCTGGGTAAAGCGAAGGGACTTGATTTTAATAAAGTTTTAGATAATTATAATTGGTCAAAACCCAAAAAACGATGTTTTGGTTTCTGGGGTGATTAGCTAAAGTTAATCTAAGCACATATACATATGTATGTATTTAAATTATATTTGTATTACCCCAGTGATGTTGGTTTCGCTGTAGGTAAACGGTGTTAGCTCGAAAGTATGCAAATCCAGGTTTGTAATAATGTAGTGATGTTTGCTTGTCATTAGGCCAATTTGTTGTGCTTGGCGAAGAACTGCTTCAAGAATGTCTATCGAACAATCCAACATAAAATGCGTTGCCCCAGATCTCCACACTTCCTTTAAAGTCGATCTAAGGAAAAATTTATTAAACCTTTGTTTGGTTTTAGTCACATTGCTTTGTGTGTATTGTTAAAGTCGAAAAAATCAGAAAAATGTTAATGGGTATTAGCATAACCAGTTGAAACAATTTTATGGAAAGTAAAAGTTACTCTGCCGTAAAGTTGTCCTAGTAATGTTTGTCGTCTACCATTGGGAAATTTTTTTGTAAAATATTAATATTATATTGGTAATCTACAAAAAGTATTATTATGAAATTATTTATTTAACTTCATAAATATTAACATCAAGAGGTTTTGGATTAATTGATTTAATAAAAATAAAACAAAGCACTTTAATAACTAAGTAAGAAACAAAAACTAATAATTTGAGTTGAATTTGGTTTCTATAAACCACATTTTCCCATTTAAACAAAAATATAGATTTTCATAAAAAAAATTAGAGATCTTGCCCAAGTTCACATTTTTAAGAAGGTTTAAGCATGAAATGTTTTATACATTTTCAGTAAAATTGTTTTAATGGTTTTCGATAATTTCGTCTTAATTTCTAAAAATAATACAATACATGTATTTTTGTCTTATAAATTAAGAACTTTATACTAGAGATGAAACGAATATCCAGTAACTACTCAGTATCCGGCTTAAGTCTGAATTAATTCCTAAGGGCCGGTTTATCAAAGTCTAGTTTAAGTTAAAGTTAAGTTAAAACAATGGTATCCATGAAAATTATTATTAAGTGGCGGCTGGTGGATTTTGGGCACACCCATATCTCAGTTATTAGACATGGGACCCACATCAAATTTATATGAGTTTATAATGACATTATATAAACAAGTTCTGCGCAAGCAGAATTCAAATTAAAGTTTGCGAAAAAAAGTTAGTTTTTAGGTGTGCCCCCCCCAGCCTCCTGCCCCCCCAAATTAAGATAATTCAAATTAAAGTGGTACAATATTTAATTCACTGAAGTTAATCGACAAATTTCAAATTTTATTAAAAAAATTCAAGTATTACAGATTTTATACCATTTCTATTTTTTTTAAATTTAGTAAAAGAAATATTAAAAATTTAAAATGGTATAAAACCTGTAATTCTTGAAATTTTTTAATAAAATTTGAAATTTGTCGATAAACTTCATAGATATAAATATTGTACCACTTTAATTTGCATTATCTTAATTTGGAGGGGCAGGAGGCTGGGGGGGCACACTTAAAAACTAACTTTTTATCGCAAACTTCAATTTAAATTCTGCTTGCGCAGAACTTGTCTATATAATGTCATTGTAAACTCATATTAATTTGATGTGGGTCCCATGTCTAATAACTATCTCAAACTTTTAACAACGATCGAGATAAAATTTAACTGTCAGATAGACTAACTGGAACTTACCCAGAGATTGATAACTCAATATCGGGCCGGATACCGAATATTTGAAAAACTACGACAATTCATAAAACCAACTGTAATTTCTAAGGGGGCGTCCATTAATTACGTAAGGTGTTTTTTTTTAACTTGAACCCTCCCTCCCCCTCGGTAAGATTTGGAAAAAAGCCCCCCCCCCAGCTATCCTGCTTTAAATCTTGCCGGATAGGTGGTATCTGGCCAAAATAAATTTATTGCATTATTTTCAAAAAATTGGACGAAATTAGCGTTAAACTGACATCTCAATGATTTGACTGCATTACCTATTTAAATGCAAATTGGGACTTTTTGATGTGGAGCATAGCCAGGCGAGCATAAAGTTGCTAGTATAGGTAGTATTTTGTCACATATATGTGTGTAGCCTTTTAAAAGTACCTATAGGTACTTTTAAAAGGCTAAAATTTAAAGGAAGTATTCTTCGAAATAGGCGACAGTTACCTAGTTACTATTATAACACTTACCATATAAATTGCAAAATGGCAACATTGCAAATATATTGACAGCCGGCAAATATTCGCCAGAAGTGTGAGTGAGACAAACGATAGCAGATGGATACGCGAGAAAGAGGGTAAATAGAAATTTTGATCATAGTAAAAATATTCATTTTAAAAATTGTATTATATTTCTTAATAATTACTCGTCCGTCTCCTTAAAATGCAAAAGCACATCTTCCGAACTTAAATGTTTTTTATCTATAATTAACTCATTAATGTTTTAATATGTTTTTATGTGCAGAGGAAAGAAGCCTAATGCTAAAAAAAGTAGGGTATGTAGATACAGGGTGTCTCGAAAATAACGCCATATCACGTGATTGTGGTGATTTGTTTTTAAAAACTTTTTTTCTAGTTATAGGTACGGTTTTTAAAATTAAATTTAATTTTTGTTATTTGAATGTTTAGTGATGTTTCTATAAAAAAAGAAAACAAATTTAAAGGACCTTTAAAAAATAAAAAGTATAAATAAATTCATACCACCACTATTTCGTGGTATGGCGGTTGTGCGCTATTTTCGGAACACATGTAAAAAGTTCATATATTTTTTTTCAGAGAGTAATGATCAATAAAGAACATTTAAATTTAGAAAATGAGACCTTGCTTGGGAATATCGACTTAACCAAAATTGTTGGACTTCTTTAAAAAAGTGCATAACCGTCAGAAAAATATTAATTTAAGCTTTAATATGTTAACATAAATAGATAGACGCCATCACTATTGTACATAGGTACAACACAATACTAATACTAATAATTAAACACACTTTAAATTTACTTACCTATAATTTCCTGTTTTATGTTTATCAAGCTGCCTAACAACAATTTTACTCCCAGAATCATGAAACAACTTTAGTAATTCCGCAACCCTAAACAAACTCTCATTATTCTCATAAAGTATAACAAAACTCTCCCATTGCCACTCATTTAATATTGTTAAATAAACCCTCGTCATCACATCCGGATAGGGATACACATTTACAACTGTTCCATTTAACGGTTGATCGTCCCATCTAACATCAATATGAGGAATTTCTTTCAGATCCAATATTGATTGCATTACGTTGGAGTTGTCTTCAGATACTGGGCCCAATATGCCCACAACTCCTTCTTGTATCAAGGTGCAGGTCACATTCATTGATTGAAATGAATCGTCATACTCTATTTTTTTAATTATACCTTCAAATTCATATTCATCATTTGTTGCTTTATCGTTTGCGTCATCTATGGCAAGAAGAAATGCCTTTTCTTTGTATGGGCTTGTTTTATCAAATATTGCTCCTAAAATTTAAAATGTTTAAGACTACATAGTGAATGCATATTTTGAAATACAAATAATTTTTAAGTAATTGTACATTCTTAAATCCGTCATGAAGGGTTATTTAAAATAATAATATTTAATTTATACATTATAATATGATCGGTATCGTGTGTTCCAGATGTAGCAGGTATAATAAAGCTTTAGAATACCAAGCCTAGGTGTACAGAGTAAAATAACTGCTGAATCCAATCACCTCCTTTTGTAAAAAAACGGTTTTTTTATATTCAAAAATTTAAACTCGCATACATTTCTTTAGTCATATACCAAATTTCATCATAACCGAAAGTAACAAAGAAAAAACTGCACAGGATTTTTTTGCTTTTTAATATATATATAGAACTTAACTTACTCAAACTATAAAAAAATACTAAAAAAAATCCATCACGTCAAGTTGTCAAAAATGAGCTTAAAAGTTCATTTTCTACACGGCCATATTGACTATTTTGGGGAAAATTTGGGAGCCTACAGTGAAGAACAGGGTGAAAGATTTCACCAGGATGTCTGTGATTTCGAGAGACGCTACCAAGGAAGATTGGATGTTAGTATGCTAGATGACTATTGCAGGATGCTTAAGCTAGAAACTAAGGTAAGAAAGCAAAAACAAGCTAGAAGAAGCATAAAAGAGAAGAAAAGGTTTCATCAGAAAAGAGAGTAAATATAATATTGTTTAATTAAATAAGAAATAATGTTTTTGTTAGTAGTAATTATTATTTAAGTAAAAAGTAATAAAATACTGAATTTTTTTTTAATTAGTGTTTTTTTTCAACATCCCATTTTGCAAAAAAAAACTGTACGTGATAGAACAAAATAAAAGCGATTTTTAGATTTAGCACACCTTAAAGCATACAGCTCAGTAAAAATATCTCGTGCAGCAAATTTTTTTTTCAGACCTATGTAATTGGTAAATTAACAATTTTAAAATAGCTATGGGTCCCAATTAAACTAAAAAATAAATAATTATAAACACTCATAAAGTAAATAAATGGAAAATATATTTTTGTACACCAAAGCCAAACTGATGTATTAAAAACTAAGTAAGCCAGGAATTAATCCTGTTAACCATTAAAGGAGCGAACAAATATATATTCACATGTAACGTAATTTAAAAAAAAAGTGGAGTTTGGCTAGGGTATCAAAAAAGAATGGCACTCTTAAACAAAATTAAAACGTTCTTGCATAAGGCACTACCAAAATAAATGTCACATAATAATATTATGTGATATTTATTTTGGTATATTATGTTTCTTTTAAAGAAATATCAATGAATTCAATAATTAATGTTATTTACAGAATTAATTTAAAGAGTTTATTTAAAAATTGGCCCTGAAAATCACATTTTCTAATATTGCCGAGAGCTATCCTGTTTCAATCAAGGCTGTAATAAAAAATCCATAAAACCCAAATGCCAATAATAGAAACAAAAATATGACATATATTTCCGAACCATCGATTTCGCTTTGTCGATTTTTTGCGAAATGCTCCAAATATTTGATAAGTTTATACCACAAAAGATTGATCGATCCATTCAAACTTAATCCATCAAGTAATGAGTCCTCATTGTTTTTTAAACAAGTTGAAACGCCTCTGGTTAAAGCGTGCAAACATTATTTTTTGTCAGTCGACTCGAATTAGACGATTTTGGATGCTTTTCGCATGTCATAAAATGTTTTTGTAACAGCACTTTGAATTTGATAAATTTTCGAATTTTTGATAAAAAATTTAATTTGTTAAATACATGATTTTTGAAGGGAATAAGTTTATAAATCTTACTTAAACATTTCTTTACTCTACTTACTACTCCTTGGTTAAAGTATTTGATTTAAAAAAAAATACATGGTGATTCACTAATTTTACAAAAATAAATTATTTTAGATTCTTTAACTGAAAACTTGCTATTAACTAGTTTTTGGAAATGCTTTGTGGATAATACAAAAAATATCTGATTTTTCCTAATATCTGTAGAACCATAAAATAGCAATAACAATATAGTTAACTTAAACATGAAACAGCAGTGAAGTCTTTGGAAATGCGGATTGATAATATTATTAATCATTAAAGTCAAATTAGATAGTATAAATCCAGTAGTCTGATGGCCTGATCTTGCGTGCGAGGCACTGTCTGTTTTTTTTCATTAAACGATAGGGGCTTATTTGAAACCAAATTTGCACGAGATTCTTATGATTATGATTAACATTTTGTACCTCATTTTATATTCTAAAATTTAAAAAAAAAATAGAGCTCGGTGTGACTAACAAGAGCCGTCCAATCCTCGAGTGAACATGGCCGCGCTCGTACACCCATATACCCCATACAGCCCTGGATTACGGGCTTTCGACAGCTTAGTATTTAAAAGTCAGATTAATAATATACATACAAGTACAATATTTTTTATCAAAGACATCCTAAAATATAATTTGTGTTTAGTAGGCGTCCGACAGTAATTATCAAAAGATGATTTATTTTATTACGTCTTTGATAGTCACGATAGGCCGAAGTGTGTGGAGCAGTCGCGGATTCCCGGCACACTTCTAAAACAATCTTTTGATGGCTAGCCATTAAAGGATTGTTTTATAATCTCGCTAGGGGTATTGTTTTGACAAATTAATCATTTTATAAGAAATTAACGTACTAAACTGGTTTAATTTATTTATAATAAGCACTAATTTGTTTGTTTTACTGGTAATGTTTAATATTTTTCATTAAATTATTGTAAAATTAAATATGAATAATAAAACAAAAAGTTAGGATAGGCAACCAAGAAAACGCACGATTCTTTTTCTACGATTTAAATTATCTTTAAGTTTTAATTTGCTTTAAGTTTTCAGTGAAATTAAATGTTAAACACAGCTTAAACATTCCTATTTTTAAATTAAAATCCAAACAAATTGAAATTAGATACCTACCTATTTATTAAACAATTAATTGAATTCAATGTAATAGGAAAAATCCATTTCTACTTAAATCATGTTGCTAGGTATTGTCAAACTATTACTGCTTCTAAAAGCAATAATAATTATTATTATTATTATAATTATTGTATATTTAATGTAATATTTAGCTAATATATAAATAAGATTCTAAAAAAGTGAGGTTAGGCCGCTTTGATGTTGAATTAAATTGACCTATATAAAGTTCTTTGAAGATAAAATGTTGTATGCCATTCAACCAAGAAGTGCCTTTTTGTGCTTCGCTCAATTGTAGCTTGAGCTTAGCACAAAAAGCCTTACTTCTTAACCTAATGACATAAATAACTATTAATTTCTGAATATATTAGGGTGTTTCAAAAAAATCGACTTCTTCTTTTTCTTCAAATGGTCAGCAAATTCTTTTAGAGGATGTGAAAACAAAGATCTCGTTAAAATTTGAGCTTTTAATTTGAAGATTTAGAGGTCGCGGATCGCAATTTTCTATTTCCCATTTAAATAACATAGGAAATTTTTTTTTTTAACTTTGGAATTTTATACGTCTATATCGAATCAACTTATGGCAAGGAACATCTATAAAAAATGTCTCTTATAATTTTTCTATAAATTGATTTCTTCCAGAGTTATTCGAGGCCAAAGTTTGATTTCCATCGAATTTTCTCGTTTTTTCAACTTTTAGCATCATGTAGTAAAAAAATCACATATTTATATCTGAAACATAGGAAGTGTTGTAAAAAAACAAAAAAACGTCACTTTCAAAGCCTACTACAAAGTTTTAATGAAAATATGAGATGTGTATAATATGCAGAGTAATTTATATATAAATGCATTTTTCTCGAAAATGGTGCATCTGAGCAATTCAAATCAAGAGTACCTATTTTTCGTAAAAAACTATAAATTCTCATAATTTCATAAAAAAAATTAAATTATTAACCCAGAAAAAAGTTGGGGCTATTTTTGTAACTTTGCCCCCTCCAAATGTTACGCCTATGATTAAATTTTAACAGTTCTGATCGTAGATCTAGATTCAGCATGTCAAAATTACCAAAGTACCGAAAATTCATTTGTTCATGTTCAACCCTCTAGGAATAGATTAAAAAAAATTATCCTTTTAGGCTCCTATTCAGGGGGCCGTAGCTCCTTTAGGGAGCATTTTTTGATACATGTTTATTAAACAAAAAAGTGTTATTTTTATACGAATAATGCACTATTTAAGTTTCCCTAATTTCGGGACACCCGTATAATGATAATTGTACCATATATGTTAAAAAAACGCGAAAATTCGATGGAAATCAAACTTTGGCCTCGAATAACTCTGGAAGGAATCAATTTATAGAAAAATGATAGGAGACCTTTTTTGTAGAGCGTTAAATTTACTATAAAAATCTAAGATGTTCCTTGCCATAAATTGATTCGATATAGACGTATAAAATTCCAAAGTTAAAAAAAAAAATTCCTATGTTATTTAAATGGGAAATAGAAAATTGCGATCCGCGACCTCTAAATCTTCAAATTAAAAGCTCAAATTTTAACGAGATCTTTGTTTTGACATCCTCTAAAAGAATTTGCTGACCATTTGAAGAAAAAGAAAAAGTCGATTTTTTTGAAACACCCTAATATATATATATATATATATATATATATATATATATATATATATATATATATATATATACAATACCGACAGACAGGTGTTTTGACCTATATTGGGTATCATCACTGATGATTCATCAGTGTCGACACGACACTGTCGAGCAACTTGTAGTAGTGGAACACACCCAAAACAAAGAAATACCTGAGCTTATATAACATTGTTGGTAAGCCAACAGAGGCGAGATGTAAGAACATCACATGATCCACACCGTCTAACGACGCGTCGCGACGTGGCCTTTGCCGCAATCGGTACATACTATGCAACCAAGTAGGTTCAATTATTTCTTATAAGTATTACCAGTAATGGGTCAAGAAAGTTTATTGAAGAAACTAAGAAAATTAAATGTTTAAAATGTCATGAGTTACTTTATTGTATATTATATTTAAATATATTTTTTATTTACCTTAAACATAATAGTATCTTTATTTTTACTTTATTTTTATTAATGTGTAATATATTATAATATTAGATGTACACCTTACATTTGATTAAATCATATATATATATATTTACTATAGTAAATATTACTATTTGTAGATAGTAAAATCAATTTACTATACGAACATATTAAAAATTAAAATATATTTCATACATTTATGATTTAGTAATATTGGTGTTGTAATCTTTACTAAAATTGTATAATAAAAAATAGTATTTTGTATTACAATCTTAATATTGTATTGATTGATTGAGTAAATTTTAATATATTTTTTACTATCTAAATTTTACTATACATTTCTCTCCGTGTAGATCAAAAATATCTTTTTATAAGAGTCAATGGAAATCCAAACATATTTTCCTGCATTTTAACCCGGCCCCGCACGTTGCGCCGCATTGTACCAGCACGAAATGATGTCGACAAGTAGTGATGGTTTCGTTTCTCCTAACTCAGAGGTCATCATTGGCTTAAGCTTTATCTTCCCTATTCTGGATCTAAAACATTCGCCAACCATGCCTGCACCGGATGAAATGTTCAAAAATAATGGTGTCCAGTCACTGATACTGTAGAGAAATCGGATTTGATTTTCACGATTTGTCCACAAGAACAGATTTAATCAAAAATAGTGTAGATATTTTTGTTACTTTGTTCTTCATAAAGCCTAATGAAAAAGTTTTACGCTGTTGACGGTATATTGTTGTAGCAAGGTTTCTCGAATTTAAAAAGCTGTAACGGTTTCAAGGGGTTACAACCCTCAGCTGTAAGCCGGTTTAAAGTGTAGGCTGATAAGCCGCTTTAAAGTGTTTTGTAATTTGCAAAGCCGGGAAAATATGTTCAACAAGCTCTATTTTTTATATTTTAGAAAACTAAAAGGGCTACAAAATGTTTATCGTAATAATTTACAATAAAATGTACAGTTTCTGAAATATTTGCAAAAAAATAAAAACAAAACAAAACACAAAAACAATTTTTTAATTTAACAAACTATATTTTTTTACTTATTTGTATAAACAAAAAACACTTTAGACAAAAATTAATGGAAATTTTATAAAAAATAATTTGATTTTATTGTGCAGATATTCACTAAAAACTGAGGTGGTGAAAATTTGGTATTATTGTTTTCAAATAAGCTCCTTTTATTTCATGTAAAAACCCGTCCCTCAGCACGTAAACGACGCGTAAACCAGTGGCGACGAGTCATTTACATTTCTACAGGTAACAATTTTACAGTTATTCAAAATTTTTAACTTTTTCGACCACGAATTTCAAGTGTTTCATATGCATAGGTTCTCAGCAGAGAATTTGAAAATAAAACCTTTTCTTTACACCCAGATGAAGCAAAATCATTTTTGAATTTATTTTTATATACTATATAAGTTTTGTTTTTACCAAAAATATAACTATCTTCCCTTAAAAACTGTATAAAACAAACAAAAAAAACTAGTTATAAGGTAATTTAAATGTAAAAGTAAGGTTATTTGTTTGCCAGCCTAAAAACTGCTGTAAACTAGATTATGTTGTAGCACAATACATCCAAAATTATTTTGTTGTTTTCCTAGATAAATAATCAGATGTAACCGCAAGAAAAAAGTGCCAATTAGAAAGCATGTTTCTATTAAATATTAAAAAAGTAAAAACCACATTGAATTTCCGAAAAAACAAATAAAACAATCTAAACACTTACCTATTTTAAGCACATCGGCCTCATATGTTTTTATACTTAAATTATAAATTATAAACCACAATAAATATATTTTAACCATTTTTATTGTATTTAATTTCACATTATCACTCTTTTTATTGGATTGCTTAAATGTTAACACAACCTTTGTATTAAGTATTTGACGCTGCGTTTAGTATAGAACTCATCGGGTTTTCCTGTTTCACTATTCTATTTTAAGCCGAAAAATGTCACAATAAGGGGTCACAAACGTTCAGGCTTTCAAGCCGTAAACATCGAATATAGAAATTAAAATTAAATTAACTATCATTCCAAATGTTTAAAACATTATATTACTAACTAATTAATTGACTTACCTTTATTATTTTTATTTTATACCTATTGATGCTAAATACCCACCAAATTTTTTAGCTATATACATATATATATATATATATATATATATATATATATATATATACATTTTGACCTGGTAAACATAAATATTAAAATAATTTTTGTTATGAATATGTTTTCGAGATGTGCATTTTTTGTTTTGTTTTTTGAAGGCAGCTTTTACAATTTGGGTCATAACTTGAAACGGCTAATCTGGTTGCAGAAAGTTTTGTTATAGTAAAATATATATATAGTGAAACAAAAACCTGCAGGTAATTACATGTAATTTAAATTCAAGAGTGCATAAGAAACACTCCGATTGATGCAGTTAGGGTAAAGCGTTAATTGTTAATTGAGGTATTTTCCAGTGGAATAAACAGTTTTTAGAAGGTAAAGAGTCATTGGAGGAGAATGAACATCAAGGGAGTCCAATTTTAGTATTCTAGCGAGCGAGCGTTTTTTTACTTTTTTGCTCGCCGAGCGACAAAGTTACTTTGTCGCTCGCTTAGTTACCATGGAAACCATAATAAAGAAACGTTTAGTGTATTTGCGACTTTTAACACAATTTGTGTTAAAAGTTACACAAACGTCATCAATAATTATTAATTTTTACCAAACATTCTTATAGAAACACCGCTTGTAGAAAAAATTCTGTGTGTAATTCGAGAGCAAAGTGACATTGCCGCTCTCGCGAGATAGCCAAACTTCTCGTTCAGAGTGGCAATGTATCACTTAGCGCTCTTAATACACAAATAACTATTGTGTATTTGGTATAAAAGGACACATTGTTACTAATAAAAAAATAACTAATTGACAACAGACACCACACCGTCAAATTTTAAATTTAAGCCCAAACAAATTAATCAAAAAGGATTGTAAATTTATTGCACTAAACTATCTATGAATAAGGGGTCCAAAGTAAGTAAAAAGATCGATTTCACCACTAAGTTATGTTCCAAAGTTATTACTCAAAACTATTATACAGGGTGTTATGTAATTAATGTTATATATTAAAATACTGAATACCTTTTGACATAAGGTGTAATGGAAAAATATTTTAAAAGATATTTTCCCAAGGTTAAAAAATATAAATGCATTAGAAGTTTTTATATTTTTTGTGATACGCCACTGGTTACACACTTGTGTTCTGTGAGTACATATATACAAACCAACAAAGTAGCTACGCGTTGCCAGTTGAAAAAAATTGTTACTAAAAAATTGTCTTGCATAAAATAAATAAAAACTCAATAAATACAAAAGTTTTAGGCCCTTAAAGCTCTAATACCATTCTGTATTTATTTACTCATCCAGCTATTAACCTAAGCAATGATAAGAAAAATTAGTACCTATAGGTACTAAAAATTTGACATTGGTAATATGGTGGAACAATATTATTTTGTAAATAAAAACACGGCGGCTGTCCTATTCGTTAAGCGTGGAATGGCCCAAATAGATTTAAAAAATCCATAAAATTAATTTTTTCAAAGGTTTTTTCTTTCTTTTTACTCAGATGAAATTAGGACAAGTTCACAGGTTAATCGTTAAACATTCAATTTGTGTAAATAAATCCAAACTCCCAAAAGCACTTCCCTTAGTTAAGATATTTACAATTTGAGCACATAACCTACAATTTTTTTGACAGAATGTGTTACCAACCATAACATAATAAATTAAACCAGATTAACTTAAAGTAAAGTAAATCATTACGAAGTTTAAATCTGGTGTGTCTAAATTTAAATATATTTTTTATAAGTATGTTTTTAAATCACAATGTTTAAACGATTTTTAAAAAATCATTAGTTTACAAATTTTTACAAGGTCTAATTAGTGATCTAGCGATTTCAGGTTTTTATTTTTTTTTCAAGTTTTTTCAGGTTTTTATTCTTTTATAAATATTTTGAAAGTTTGAAAATTTGTATTTTATTAGTAATAATAATAAGTAATTAGTGCGAAAGATTTTATGCTATGGCGGGTCGGGCGCTCGCAAATATTCAATTAACAAATATGCATACCATGGATTTGTGTTACGGGGAAGCGATGCAAAATGCTCGTCAAGCAAGAATTTTGTAGGTAGGTACGTACAAAACTTTGCTGTAGGTACGTACAAAACTTTGCTCCGAGGGCGGTGGATGTCCGTCATTGGCGTTGTGATAATTTTGAATATATATATTCAAAATTATCACAACGCCAATGACGGACATCCACCGCCCTCGGAGCAAAGTTTTGTATGTGCTGTGCAAAATTTAAGGGACCGCGGAAGATTTAGCGCATTTGTTGGTGATAGAGGTCGGGCTCAGGGACGTGAATTTGTGGCCCTTGAAGAACAAATTTTGGACGAAGTGGAAGCAAATCCGAGAATTAGTACAAGACGATTAACTGCCCAACTTGGAAAAATGTCCAACTTTGTTACGTGGCGCACGATTCACGAAAATAGTTTGTACCCCTATCACCTACAAAAAGTTCAAGCTCTTCAGGATGGAGATTATGCACTGCGGTTGGAATTTTGCCATTGGTATATACAGAAAAATCAAGAAGATGCTGATTGGAGCCGTACCTAGTGTTTTGTATACCGATGATGCCACATTTACGAGAGACGGGATTTGGGCAGCGCAGAGCTTAAGCTTGCATTCTAAATAATGAAATCATTTTGAGCATCTCATATAAGGTAATACATTTTTAATTTTACATTTGGTAACACTGCATTAAAATGTAATAGCTAAGGTTAATCCGCGGTTCCTAGTCGATCAGTGGCATACTTTTTGGTAGGATAAAGGTTATTATAAATTATTTTTAGTCTTTGGAATTTAGAAAAAAAAGTTTCAGGTGCTTCTTTGTGGACCCTAAGGAACTAGCCATTTTAATATATAACATTAATTACATAACACCCTGTATAACTACTTATCTACAGATTTATTTCAAAAACACCTGTAAAGTTGATGATTTGAAAATGGGCCTATTTTATTGATTTATATTTTTTGTCAAAAAAGTAAATAATGCTTTCTCATTTTTGACTTAATACGATTTTTTTATATTGCTTATTTCAATTAAATTTATTAACTGATTGGGAATCAGGGTATGACCCAAATTGTAAAAGTACCTTCGAAAAAAAAATAATTCATGTCTCGAAAACCTATTTATTTATAAAAATGTATAGCGAATTTTGAGATAAGCATGCAAAAATAGTATATTTTGGCAGTAAACCTACAGTGGTTTATCACACAGGTCAAAACTATGTTCCATTGATTCATCCACAATGTTTTTAATTTTTGTACTAACTAAACCAGTTGCTTTAAATTTTCTCTCTGTTGAACCATTAACATGTTAAGTCGTGTACGATTGTAATTTTACACATATGTAAAACTTACTCTTTTTTTTAATTTCCAGGAATCACGATTTTATAACTATTTTTTGTTTTAACAGGTTTTCAGTTTTTTTTTTAATTATTTGAGAACCGCTGATTTTTTAATTTTTAAATGTCTTTTAAATCGACTAACTTTTGCCTAAGTCGACCTTCTAGCTCTTCAAATAAATAAGATACTCATACATAGAAGGATACTTGGTTGCGCTATATAAAGGTTGCACAAGTTGGTGCAACCTTTATATAGAGCAACCTCTAAATTATATCCTAAAATTTAACGACGTGTTTTGTGAGGTAAAATACTGTTAAAAGTGTAGAAGAGGTTTGAATAAAAATTAAGATTTTTTTCGACATACATATACAGGGTGGCTCAAAAGTTTGGAATATTGAGTGTAACTTTTGAAATATCGAAAATATAAAATTATTTTTAAAAAAGTTGTTTAATAGTTCATTTCAAATTTTACGGTGATATTGCCTAAAAAAAACTATAGCAAAAAACTTTTATACAAGGCCCAGCCACCTGATATCCCATATTCCCATATCGGTTTAATATTATTACACCGTTTTAATCAAAAAAATTCTGATCTAATCTCTAACTTTTCCTAACAAACATTAGGAGTTTATTGAATCTTATTCCATTTACAAACAGTTGTATAAAAATAAATTTTTCTAGTTATAGGTATGTAACCCCAACATTTTTTATAATTTTGCAATAAAAGATTGTATAATTTTTTTTCTCATCATAAACATTATTCGGGGCGCAGTTGTTTATGATTCCAACAAGCTTGAATGAAATCTACTTAATTATTAAACAAGATTGATGTTTAGGAAGAATATTTCTCGAGTGAAAATGCCTGCAAAAATTTAAGAAAAATATGACTTACTATATAGCAGCCTACCTTCTTATTGAATATCTCCATTTTACCGAGTTTTGTTCTTATTACTTAGACCGTTGTCAATGCAAGGTGATATTTCCAACAGTAATATACATACAGGTAAAAGTGGCGTTTTAAATCGTCGAAAATTCCTATAAAACAAATACAAATACTATTGAAAACAGAAATGTTCATATGAAAGTACAATTTTCAGTGAGTAATGGAGGTATGAAGATAACTTATCTTTATACCTCTATTATCTCAGATAAGGCGATTGTAGAGATTTATTTTTTTGGATAGTTTACTAAACAATTCATTTTAATTTTAATTTAGAATAAATTGAGGAAATTAGTCACAAGCGAATCACTAAAAAAAAATTATTTAATAAACCCTTTAATGTAACGTGATCTTATCGAGTTAGATAAGGATCTTACCCGGTAAGACATGTCTTGCATGTCTTGCATGCACACGTTACCAAGGTAGTTGCTTTGTAAATAACAGTTTTGATTGGTTCAATAAACGTAAAACCTAATACAGTACCTGTTACATTATTACAACAATGCAAAAGTGATTATTTTATATCCTAGGCAAATTTAAATTTTGACAGAAAATTTAATTTTGTCAAAAGTTTTAAATAGCGAAATACTTAGATAGTTTAATTGACCCATAATAATAACACTGGCCGACAGCCATTTTGGTGCAGGGTAGACAACAACTTTTTTAGGGTAATTTGAGTACGCCGAATCCAAAAATGACCATTATTTTGCTCAATCAGCTTTTGTTTTTGCGATGTAGACAAAAAACCATTTTTTTTTATATGCGCACATTCAAATGCTTAAATATATTTTTTTAACTTCTAATTTAAGCAAGGATAGTTGGTAATGTTGCTATGGGTCTTTATTAAACTGTAAAAAAATACCATATACATTGATAATTGATAATTGATAATTGATAATTGATAAATCTTGCTTTCATCGAAAGAAAATCGATTTTTTAGCCAAAATTCGGAAATTTTTAAAATTCAAAGTGATACAGCATGATCATCTTTTGCCCGATTTAAATAAAATTTACCCTATTTGTAGCTCTATTTATCTACTTTATTAATTGGCAACATGACAATAAAATCAACCAAAATTGGGTACTACGTGTACCACTTAAATAAACTCCGTGAATAGCTATTAATATTCACAGAGCCTATTTAAGTAGACAATTTTTGGGCCTAAGATTTTAGACCTGATTTTAAGTAGGTATGTCTAATAAGATGTCAAAAATATTATTGTTTTTTTTCTATTAGTTTTAGTGTAGGAGAGTATAAGTAGAGTATCTGCTGCTGCTCTCAATACTCTACTATCATACACTCTGCCGTGCTAAAGTAAACCCCCGTATCTGCAATATTAAATAATAAAGGACGAAAGATAGTTTTTATTGTTTTTAACAATGAAAATGATTTTTTATTTAATATTGCAGATACTGGGGTTTAGCTTAGGTTTAGCATTTGATTGCATTAAAATTTTAACACTATAAAGTAGATAAATAGAGCTACAAATGGGGTAAATTTTATTTAAATCGGGCAAAAATTGATCATGCTGTATCACTTTTAATTTTTAAAATATCCGAATTTTGGCTAAAAAATCGATTTTCTTTCGATGAAAGCAAGAGTTTTAAAGCGAATACCATTATCAATGTATTTAGTATTTTTTTAGTTTAATAAAGACCCATAGCAACATTCCCAACTATCCTTGCTTAAATTAGAAGTTTAAAAAAATATATATAAGAATTTGAATGTGCGCATATAAAAAAAATGGTTTTTATTCTACATCGCAAAAACAAGAGCTGCTCTTGACGCTTGAAGTGTAAGCATATGCTCATCGATCTCTCTTAAGCAGCGTATACGATACAAATGTAGTAACGTGATAACTGGTTATCGCCGTAAAATAATAAAAAATCGATTCTAAACGTGATAACTGTCCCAAGTGCAAAAGAGTGCAAGTTGTGTGTGGTACCTCCCCCATTGATTAAATCCTCAAGTGTTGGACCTGGTTAAAAGGTGTGAGAGAGACGACACTTCCACGAAATTTACTGGACTACCATACGTGCGAGAGGCATGCGAAATGGTTCAATTCCAGCACCAAATGGTCAAGCTAAGTTATTTTTTCCAATTGCATGTCTTACCGTATATTCGCTAAATGTTTATAAAAGCATTTCACAATGTTTATGTAAGCATTTCACAATGTTGCAAAAAGAAAATACTAAGAATTCTTTTATTGTCTCAAAAACTAAATTAAAAAAGAATAAGAACATTTCCTTAAGTTTAAACAAACAACCTCATTTTCTCATAGCAGACAAATCATAAACAACCATCGAAAAAGGCGTAAGATAAATAAATAAATAAACTAAACATGCAAGAAGACAAAATAACATAAACAAGTTGAGTGTGAATAGCAGTATTGCCAGATGTAAAAGTTGAAATTAACGAATTGGGTAAATAAAAAAATCGAATTTTCGGAATTAAGTTACAATAATTGTAATAATTATGTAACAATAATTATTATAATTTAATCATAAAAAAAAAAAAGTAAAAGAGAAAGAAGCGAACTTTTAGGAAATTATAAAATTTGTAAAAGTAAAAAAAATACCCCCACTGGAAACTGCCTTATCGCAGCGATTGCGGCCTTACGCTCGGCACGAGTGATGGGCTCCTCCGCGGGGGGGTGCAGCCTCCCGTGGCCTATACGGGGGATGGTCTACACGGCGGTAGTCGTAGCACGATTGCCGTTGTGTGGATTGTCTTCCGGGGGGGCCGCGGGGGGTTGTATTTCTTTGCGGGGGAGTTTATCATGTGTGCCGATTATCGTACCAATGGGAAAAACCATTACCAAAAGGGTAAGAGTAGCCCAATTAAACACTGGGTCCACGTCACTCGTAGACAACGCAACAACATACTACAAGCCACCCTTAAAATAGATCTTAAAGACAAAAAAAATCGGTAGACCATGCTTCACATTTCATGACACGTAGCACAATACATGCACTTCTCACAAAGTAACAAGACCAGTTGGGAGCAACTAAACAACAATAAAATAAAATAAAGAAAAAAAAAACAACCGACACACTTTACCAAGTTCAGGAACTATCCGACACGGATAATGACAATAATGAACAAGACGAAGACCTCGACTAGGAAACTACACCCCTGCAGCGTAATAACAACTCCCCAACTCCAAATAGTAATCCCAAATGTTTGGAGTAATACTAACCGACTGGTCTAGGGGGATTCCGCGTCGTACTTAGTTTTAAGTCGGCGTAATTGTCCCCCAAAAACCAACTCCCTCCCGTCCCTCATCCATACCTCACTGAGCGTATAGCATAGGCCCGGCGAACCCGGGAACGGCTATTATAACTATTCGCCTCTCGCTCTCGAGCCCCAAATAGGGGACAGTACAGAACGCAATGGACATTCGCACCCAGCAAACACGGGTGAAGCTGTGCAGTTGCTGGGGAAGAACAAAAATCGGCGTAAGTAAACATAGGCCTGTACGGGGTTTAAGAGTCAAGAGGAAATGGGGCTGGTTATACGTCTCTTATACTCATACTCATACTCATACTCAAAACAAGAGCTGATGGAGCAAAAGGATTTTCATTTTTGGATTCAGCGTACCTAAATTAAGTTCACCAAACAGAAATTTTATTTTTGTCGGCCTGTGTAATTTAAGTAACAGTATTAAATGCATTTTTATTAAATAATTTTAAACTATTTCTGCCTGAAATATAAACATACAAAATTTTAATATTAAATATTAACCATTGTAAAAAATGCTCCACTTCTAGGTGACAATATAAATATGACCAAGCATATTTAATCGTGCAAGCTATAAATTAAATAACATTTTTATAAATAGATTTTTCACACTATTTAATAAATCAACATCTGTCCGTCAATTTAGAAACAAATTTATGTTTTCTAATTTTTAGAACCAGTTTTTCCTATTTTAATTATAATGTTGGCTATTTTAATATTTATTTTAAATAGTGAATATAAACAACTGTTTAATCATGTTTTGTTGGTTTTTGGAACACCTTTAAAGTGGTATTAGCATAAATTAATAAAAAATAATAATTAAAATGATAATTTTCGTACATATAATAAATTTGTGGTTTCTATAATAGGTGATAAAGGATATCCTAAAGCTGTAACATAAATTGCTGTTAAACATAATGGTCATATATCTATCAAAGTATTGAAATATGTTAATTGATAATTTGTGAAAATTAATTTTGCCAAAATAAAAATAAATTTAAATAAACATGTCACCTATTTTTTAAGTGGGGCTAAATTTCATCCAACCGAAATTGAAGTGGATTACCTCACGAATGTATGAAATGTATTAAATTTTAATCCATAAATTAAAATAATGCAAGTTTTCAAACGGTTGCGTTTGTATACAAAAAAATTGTAAATACTCTATTTGCATTTTATTTATAATCTCATGTTACTTTTGCGACAGAAGGTATAATAGTACAGTAAATCTGACTAAAAATCAGGGGGTACATCGAAAAAATTCAGAACCGACTTGATTTTGGATATGTTCCTGGAGGTCTAAAGAGTAAAATGTCAAATTCTCGTGACACCCCTCCAGTAATTTCCTTCTTTTGAATCGTTTTATCTCGTCTTATATTGGTTGAATAAAAAGGTGTCAATTCAAAAATGTATATACACATATAAACACATACACGTTTTTTAAACGTATTTAAAACGTGTGAAAGGTCAATAAAACGTTTTACGTAGAAAAAGCAACGGTTTAATATTGGTATAAATTTACACCAGTTAATTTAAAAGTTAAAATAACGTTAATTTAAATGTGCTTTTTAATAGTGCCTAACTTTTACGTTACAATAACGTTGTATTAAGGTGTTCAGTCAACCATATATTTAAATGTTTAATTTAAACGTTAAAACAACGTTAATTTAAATATGCTTTTTAATAGTGGCTAACTTTTACGTTACAATAACGTTGTATTGAGGTGTTCAGTCAACCATATATTTAAATGTTTAATTTAAACGTTAAAACAACGTTAATTTAAATATGCTTTTAATAGTGACTAACTTTTACGTTACAATAACGTTGTATTAAGGTGTTCAGTAAACCATTTATTTAAATGTTTAATTTAAACGTTAAAACAACTTTAATTTAAATGTACTTTTTAATAGTGGCTAACTTTTACGTTACAATAACGTATTAAGGTGTTCAGTCAACCATACATTTAAATGTTTAAATTACGTTTCAACCCACAATTTTTTTTCACAAATATTAAGAGTTTTAATGAGAAAATAACGTTTGAAGTAATTATTTTATGAACTGTGCAGGCAGCTCTTTTTTTAACATTTATACAATGTTATATTTAACACGCTTCATCGAACACTTTGGTGAATTACTTTTTATATATTTATTTTGTGAAATTTTTGCTTAGTTTACACATGTAGACAATATGACTTTTTATTTAAAATCTGAAGGTATAAAATCTAAGAATTTTGTTCGTTAAAAAAATAAATTATGAATAAATGTTAAATGAATAATTTAACTTTCTCACTTTTTCAAAAGTATATTTTTATAACGTTAATAAAACGGTTTTTGTCAAATACAAATTATATACTTTTATCCACATCGTTTTTCTCTAAAATGGGATAACTTGTTTAAAAATAGTTTATAACGTTTAATATTTAATAAACTGGTGCAACATGTATACATACATAAACAATATACATAGGTATATAAACAACATTAAATGAAATTTAGAAATTTTCTAATTACATTCTAAAGAAAAGCATAAGTAATTCTATAGTCAATGGTCATACAGTAAGCTTTAGACAGAACACTATACTCATCCACAAATGTTGCTTTAAAAAGTGAATTATTTATTAACATTCTTTAAACTAGACATTTACTGTAATAGATAAAAATAACGTACTTAATACGTTTAAACAAACGTATTTAATACGTTTAAACAAAGGTACTTAATACGTTTAAATAAACGTACTTAATACCTTTATACATACCCATATAAAACGCATAACTGAAGAACGCAATCTGATTGACCGAATACACATAATGTGATTGGGCCTGCCAATGTCAGACTGCCATGCCATACCTGCTCTCTAGGTCAGTTTTCAATTTGATTTTGCTATCAAAAGGTGCATTTTTTACGTGTTTTCTGCTCGTAAGATTCGTCCTGCTTTTGGTAAGTACTTTAATGTAATTGTTTTAAAACATACACACTCTTAATATCACGCAGATTCATTGTTTTATTTCCTAATTTTGTGTGATTTTGTTCTCATTATAATTTGTGCAGCGTCCTAGAATAATATGAGAGTTAATAATATTATGTTAATTTTAAAGACGTTTTCTATGTTTATTAAGTATAGTGGTAGGGTATGTAAATATTAACTCACACAAATTAACATTTAAGTTAAATTAACAATAAGTTAACATTAAAATTAATATAATTAATTAAAATTAAATTAAAATCATGATTTAGATTAAACACAATAGTCATAAATGCACATAATATTATTATGTTAAAATTGTGGAAAGAGTCCATTATTTCCAAATTTAGGGGCGGTCGTGTATTTTTACCGTAAATTGGAATTAGGCGTGATTTTACTAGAGAATTCTCTAGTATTCTCTAGTAAAATCACACTTAAGTCGGCTCGATAAAATACATTTGCTATGGTTATAGATCTATTCAACAAGACCTTAAGATGGTGTATTATAAATTAGTATTTCGAGAACACTCTTATTATACCGGGTGCGGTAAAAACACCGGATTTTTTTATCAAATTTTAGCCCAGCGATATTCTACAATACAAATTTTTGAATTTAATCTGTTGAACAACAAAGCCAGCTGAAAACAAGCTTTTTAAGCCATTTTTTTTTAATCTTTTAGGGTTTTTCGAAAAATTAGTCTATTTTTCATCGTTTAACAAATTTATTTTTTGTGTTTTAGAAGCAGCTAAATTTTCCAGTGAACGATAAAAATGATTCACCTGAAGATGAGTGGAGATACCTCGAAAACCTTTCCTTCATTTAAAAAAATCATTGTCTACAACCTTTAAACACCCTGTATTCATGTTGCAGTTAACGTTAAACGAACGTTTAATAAATACGTTGTAAAAACAAGTATTTGTGGATTTTTATTTATTATAGAACTAACGTTAGAAAGGACATTAATATGATTTTAAATATAACGTATACGTTATATTTATATATATAGATAAACGTTATAAATGAGGCAAAAACAATCATTAATTTACGTTATTAATAGACGTATATTAAACGTTTTAAATGTAACATTTCCAAACGTTTAATGATCGTTTTCTTAACGCCAAAATTAAACGTTTATTTATTAGTATTGTTAAACGTTATAATCTGCGACATTTAAAGTTGATTGTACGTTAAAAATATACGTAAAAACAAAATGGTGTTACGGTTTAAAAAACGTTTAATTAACGTATGTGTGTATGTACATAAATGTATACAAAAAATGTATGCAAAAATGTATACATAAATGTATACATGGAAATTTAAAGTCTATGGACCTTCAAATTTACAATATATTTAGAAATCTAAGCCAAACTTTCTGTATACAGACAAAATATTTTTAACAGTTTTTATATTTTTTATAGATATTTTTATTATCCACAACTTGTATATGTGGCATTTTTTCTTTTGCAATTTTAGAGGGTCAAAATATAAAAAAAACTAATTAAGGCCACTTTGGCGTCCTCTATCTTTTTATGAACCAACTATAGATAGTCCTAAAATATTTATCAAAAATATAAATATAGTTATTTATTTATCAAGGCAGTAAAGTCGTATTTTTTATCACGAATGTGAAAAGCCGAGGCAAATAACCAGGTGAGTGATAAAAAATGACTTTAATGCCGGGGTGCATATTAAATTTTATCCGAAATCGCATTTAATAATACTAATAATTAATATTGATAATCAAATCAAATGTCATTTGATGATCAAATCAAATCTCATATAAATGAAGTGTCTACGTATACTGTTTGTTGCGACGGTTATGATATATTTGCCTGCCGCCCAATTTTTTTATTTAATTAATAAAATTAACTGATTATTTTTATTAAACAACATTTTATGAAAGGGTTCAATCGATCTCCGCAACGGTGATTTTAATTAAATATTATTTAGTTGCTGCTGAGGAGCAGTATACACATCTTAAAATGTATAATGGGTTGCATACAATACTCGTATTAAATCGGCAGTAAAGTTCTACTTTAGTGCCGATTTCTTTTACTTTACTGCCGATTGTTGACTACTTTACTGCCGATTTTGGATAAAACATTTTGTAAACCGTTTCCGAGTTACAGCGGCTCAAAGTTAGGTAGGTACTTACGCTCTTTAACTCGTTCTCGGTGTAGCGTCGACGCTACACCCTTCCAGGAATTAAGATTAAGCTAAACAAAATCCAACATACAGTTTGTATAAAATCATTTTATTAGGTATATATTACAAACAACACAGCAAAAATGTTGGTAAATTATTTTAATTAATTAAGTTTTGTACTTTTACCGTATTTGACTCAGGGACTGTTGTAAACTTTGTTTTTTTTTTAACAATTTAAAGAGTTATATCTAAGCCGCTAGCTAGTATCTATAGCTGTAACTTGAATCGGTTGACATAATGTTATTATAGATTTTATATTTTTTATCATTTGCACAAATTCCTCTGTGGTTAGGCTTTAAAATCAGCAAAAAGTGGTATAATATGCATATCATGAAAAAGCCGCTTAAAATCTCGTAAACACAATGGAAAAAAACTAATGCCAAAACGATTGGTATACATATACAACAGAAAACAAACAAAATGGTTAATTATAAAAACCATCTTCATACATATTAATCTCTTTGATAAAAACCTTTTGGCTATGTGGTCACAATAGGATGTTAAAATATCTAAAATATCTTCATTTTGTGTGTTTATTATTGTTAAATGTTTTTTTTATACAATTTATTAAAAAGTATATATTATACCTACCAAACTGGCGTGATTCTTACGTTCCCTACTTTAACCCCTCGAAAAGAAAGTCTCAATTAGAAATGATTTGTATATGTGTGTAATAATTACAATTATTGTATCTGAATTAAAGCATATACTTACCACACAGTATGGTAAGTATATGAATTAAGGCACTTACTCCCACTTGTGTGGAAGTAAGTGAATTAAGGCATATATATATATATAGTATATATACTTGTGTGGTAAGTATATGAATTAAGGTAACTTTGGCGCCATCTATATTTTTAGGAACTAACTACAGAAAGTTTTGCCTTAAAATAAATATGTTTGAAATTTTATGCTCTACATTTCGGCCTTGGCACTTTTTTTGTCCAACCAATAGGAAAGGAAATAAAATAATTCAAAAAAGAATTTTACCAGGACCACCAGGAAAAACATATATAAATTTTGACTTAAAATACAGATAAATAAACTACTTTCTAAAAATAAATTAGTCAAAAATGACTAATTTAATAGTTTTTCAATTGTACCATGGTTAACTATGGTCCCCTGAATCCGAAAATGTCGTCAAAAGTTAAAAAAGTAGAACAGTTTTTGAGATATATTCAATTTTCTATTTAATATGTAAATGACTATATCTTAAAAACTGCTCCACTTTTATAATTTTTGACGGTATTTTCGAATTCAGGGGACAATTTTACATAAGAATTGGCTGTTAAATTTTGTGGTACCTGTTGGAATATAAACAAAAATCAATCTAGTTTTCACTGTTCAGGTAAATTAGTCCAAGGCCCCGATATATATTAAGTTTCATAAACAAAATCATGAGAAGGCAAGTGATTAAAAACGCTGAATAAGGGTTTATTGTTAAAGCTACTCTTTCGTTTTAAATAAGTTAAGTTAGTCGTAATAGAGATGTATAGACGGTACCTTCTGAGTGATTTTCACTTAGAATAAATATTGCATTAAAACTAATTATTGTGTTGTTATTTTTATCCCATTAACCAACAGGTTATGGGCCCAGGTATCGCAGTGGCATAAATAAATTGCGCGGGAGTTTTTAATAGTTTTATAAAAACAGTTATTAGTGGTTTAGTGTTATAGTGACTTAAGTTAAAGACAATGGAACACAAAAGTGCAAAAAGGAACATTAAACCATTTGATGGTGAAAAATACAGTGTGTGGAAATTTAGAATAAGAGCTATCTTATCCGAACTTGACGTAATAAAAGTTATAGATAGTGAAACTCCCGATCCTCTAACCGACGAATGGATTAAATCGGAACGAATCGCAAAAAGTATGCTGGTTGAGTATTTGGCGGACTCATTTCTTGGATTTGCGAAAGAAGACAGCACAACCAAAGAGATTTTGCAAAATTTGGACACTATTTATGAGCGCAAAAGTTTAGCTACTCAGTTGGCACTTAGAAAAAAACTATTGAGTTTGAAACTACAAGGTGATACGTCATTAATACAACATTTTACAATGTTTGATGATCTAGTTGGTGAGTTATTAGCAGCAGGAGCCAAATTGGAAGAAACTGACAAAGTTTCACATTTGCTGCTGACTCTCCCGAATTCCTACGATGGTGTAATAACAGCAATTGAAACACTATCTGAAGACAGCCTGAGCTTGGCGTTCGTAAAAACTCGATTACTTGATCATGAGGTCAAATTATCAAACGAAAACCGTGATACAAGCAGAAAAGTTCTCCTCATAGACAAGAAGAGTGATACACCCAAAGAAAACCGTTTTAAAATGTCTAACATTCCAAAACGTCACAATCACACAATAAATTTAAAGGTACCAGAAAGGCAAGCGGCCTAAAGTGCCATCATTATGGAAGAAAGGGTCATTTTAAAAGAGACTGCTTTTATAATAAGAAAGGGCAGGAATATAAACCCCCACAAAGGCGAAGAACTGTGCAAACTGTGAAGATAAATTGTAATGAAGAAGACAATCCAGGATTTTCATTTATGGTTGGGACTCAACAGCATAATAGAGATCCAATGAATAAAATTACATTTATTTTGGATTCTGGTGCCTCGGATCATATAATTAATAGATCAGATCTAAGTGTACATTTTTCTACCCTGTTATCACCAGTGAAGATTTCTGTGGCGAAAAATGGGCAATTTATAAGTGCAACTAAAAAGGGCCCTTTGGAAGTTACCAGCAATTTGGGAATTCAAGGAATTCTAGAAGATGTCCTCTACTGCCCTGAAGTTCCTTACAATCTGCTATCTGTAACGAAAATGCAAAATGCTGGTATGACAATACTCTTTAATGAAAGGGGGGTTGAAATTGCTAAAGACGGTAAGATGGTAATGAAAGGTAAGCCATCAAACAATATAATTTCTTTAGAATTTAAGATAAATATTGGGTCGATAAACAATATTTCGCATACATTTAGTATAGTACAAGTAAACTATGAAATATGGCATCAAAGATTAGGGCATATTGGTAAAAATAAATTCATAGAATTAAAAAATTAAAAAATGGTCGAGGACGAGGGTCTTATAGATCATATAATATATTACAGTTTCTGATAATTTATGCGATGCATGCATAAAAGGAAAACAAACTCGGTTACCCTTTAATAAACATAAAGATAAAAATTATGTAAAGAGGCCGTTATTTATAGTACATTCAGATGTTTGTGGACCTATAACGCCTTCAACGGTTAATGATAAAAATTACTTTGTTTTGTTTGTTGATCAGTTTACTCATTATTGTGTAACATATTTAATTAAAAATAAATCGGATACCTTTTCGTGTTTTAAAGATTATGTTGCAAAAAGTGAGGGTCATTTTAATTTAAAAATTGTTAATTTGTACTGTGATAATGGGGGAGAATATTTGTCCTCTGAGATGAAACATTATTGTATGGAGAAGGGCATTAGTTATCATTTAACTATTCCACGAACTCCACAGTTGAATGGTGTGTCAGAGCGTATGGTTAGAACAATAACAGAAAAAGCTCGTACAATGATAAACGGTGCAAATTTAGAAAAAGTTTTTTGGGGTGAGGCAGTATTAACTGCTACTTATCTAATTAATATTACACCTACTAGGGCTCTGAAACAATTTAAAACACCATATGAACTATGGCACAATAAAAGGCCACACATAAAATATCTTAAAGTTTTTGGTTCTACTGTTTATGTACATAATAAAGTCAGTAAAACAAAATTTCAAGAAAAAAGTTGGAAAGGTATATTACTAGGGTACGAACCAAATGGGTATAAAGTGTGGGAAGTGGAATCTCAAAAGTTTGTTGTAGTCAGAGACGTTATAGTGGATGAGACTAATTATTTAATATCAAGGCCTGTGTGTAAAGGGGTTAATTTGCAAAAACCTCAAGATAAAACTGATCTTTCTGACATGTCAAAATCAGTGGTAAAGTCTCATAACTCTGACAGTGCGAAACCAGATATAAAGAAATCTGGGGCCCAAACTGATGTTTCTGACCTAACGTCAAAATCAGTAGTAAATACGAATGACTCCGATACAAATGAATGTTTATCTCAAGACAAACAAGGTTTAAAGCGTACTGCCTCTGATCTAAGAAAAAGTGAGAGAATTAAGCAATTACCTTCTATTTCTTATAACGAAGATGGTATACCTGACTATCTTTTGTGTGCTCAATCAATTATCTGTAGTATCCCAACTTCTTATCAAGAAATTAGGAATAGGGATGATAGAATAGAATGGGAGCATGCCATAAGTGATGAAATTAATTCTCTATTAATTAACAATACCTGGACTTTAGTACAAAAGCCTGAAAATAAGAATATAGTTGACTGTAAATGGGTATTTTCTCTTAAGAATAATGAATTTGGAAACCCAATAAAATACAAAGCTCGTCTCGTAGCAAAAGGTTTTAGTCAAAAATATCATATAGATTATAATGAAACTTTCGCCCCTGTAGCTCGAATATCAAGTTTTAGATTTGTACTAGCTTTTGCAAATCAACATTGTTTACTAGTACATCACATGGATGTAAAAACCGCATTTTTAAATGGTAAATTAAAGGAAGAAATTTACATGAAGGTTCCTGAAGGAATCAAAAGTAATAATAATCAGGTCTGTAAGTTAAATAAAGCCTTGTACGGATTAAAACAGGCAGCAAGGTGTTGGTTTGAAGAGTTTGAAAAAGCTCTTAAACAAAAAGGTTTTAAAAACTCACCGGTAGACCGATGCCTTTATATTTTAGATAGAGGGGATATTTTAAAAAATATTTATGTAATATTATATTGTAGCGAGTACCGCTCTGGATATCGGAGTGATGACTCATCGCCGGTTAGTCATCGCCGATGAGTCATCGCCGGTGACTCAGCGCTCGAACAATCGAGAGTGTGGAGCTCGCTGGAATGTTCCAGAAGACCTTGGCGCTGAATATATAAGAAACGGAGCAGCACACGGCAGTTAGTTATGATTTGGTACTCGCGGCGAAATAAATAAATATAAGTGCAAATAAATAGACTCTTGAACAATAGTGATATATAAATAATTAGTAGTTAAGTGTTTAGTTAGTTTTATAGTGTTTTAAGTGTAGTTAAGTTATTAAATAAATAGTTTAGTTCGTTAATTAACCAGTGCGTGTTTTAATTCACACTACGAACAGTTAAAAACGTTACAATTGGTGTCAGGAGTGCGGTTAGTGTGAAACTTCGCGAAAATGGTTTCGTTAATGGACTTAAAAGTGGCGGACCTTAAGCGGGAGCTGGAAGAACGAGAATGTGAAACAACTGGGAAAAAGAATGTGTTGCAGCAGCGGCTTCGAGAAGCGTTGGAACAGGAAGGTGGAAATCCGGTGTTGGAGATGTGGAAAGCTAGGACATATACGAAGTCGTTGCAGAGAAAGCCAGGTGGCGCCGACTTCGTCTCAGTCGGAAAACTAGATAGGGTCGAGGAAAAGGGGCCACCGTCGACCTGTAACCAGCATGCCCCAGAAGATATCGAACGTGTTGCATCTCTTCTACACCAGTCCAGCAGTGTTTTTGTGGATGGTTTAATTAATGGAAAATTACATGTGCTGCTGCTGGATACAGGTGCGACGAAGACAATTATTAGGCCAGATATTGTCGAAATGTCCAAGATCAAATCTACCAATAGGCGACTACGTACTGCAACAGGAGATACTGCTACTGTTCATGGAGAAGTGGACATCACGATGGTCATAGGAAACACGAAATTTAAACATCGAGCATTAGTAGCAGATATTGAAGATGAAGTTATTGTAGGCATGGACATTATGAACTCTATAGGATTTGAATTAAACTTTCAACAAGGAATATTGAGAGTAAATGGAGAGGAAGTCGTGTTGCATCGATCTAAAGAGAAGAATATTCGTGTGATGCTAACAGAAGATGCTTTGATACCGGAACACAGCGAGATGATATTGAAGGCTTTCTTGGATTGTAAATCAGAAGATGGAAGTATAATGCTTCTGGAGCCGAGAATTGATGACAAAGAGGTCGGTCGAGGAGTTGTAGTAGGGAAGACTTTAATACGTGTCGGAAAAGAAGTGCCTGTAAGAGTATTGAATGTTAATGGTTACTCTGTGAACTTGAAAAAAGGAATCGTTTTGGGGAACTGTTCCTCAGTTTCCTCAATTATTAGAAGCATTCGTGAGTCTGGAGTTCCGGCCAAGAAAATTAGCAATGAATTGACGACTCTGCTTTCGACTTCTTCAAAGGACTTAAAACCAAATGAGAGAATAAAGCTGAGAGAGCTGATACACAACTATCAGGACGTCTTTGATGATGGACAAGAAAAGAAGGGTAGGACAAGAATTGTCCAGCATAAAATTAACACTGGTGATGCACAGCCCATTCGACAGTCGGCAAGAAGGCTACCACTTGCCAAGCGAGAGGAAGCTGATAAAATTGTGCAAGAAATGGAGAAGGAAGGGGTGATCGAACCATCCAACAGCCCATGGTCTTCGCCAGTGGTGTTAGTTAAGAAAAAGGATGGATCAACTCGATTTTGCGTCGATTTTCGTCAGCTGAACAACGTGACGAAGAAGGACAGCTACCCTCTACCTAGGATCGATGACACCCTGGATACATTGGCTGGATCCCAAATATTTTCGACTCTGGATTTGAAAAGCGGTTACTGGCAGGTTGAAATGGCACCAGAAGATAGAGAAAAGACGGCGTTTACCGTGGGTGCTGGACTGTGGCAGTTTACTGTCATGCCGTTTGGACTATGTAATGCCCCTGCAACTTTTGAAAGGCTCATGGAAATGGTTTTAAAGGGACTATCCTGGAAGACATGCTTGGTGTACCTTGACGACATCATTGTGGTTGGGAAATCATTTGAGGACCATATGAAGAACCTGAAGGAAGTCTTTCAGCGCTTAAGAAGTTCCGGCCTGAAGCTAAGCCCGAAGAAATGTCACTTGTTCCAGAGGGAAGTGCAGTATTTGGGCCATGTTGTTTCGAGTCAAGGAGTGGCAGTGGACAAACAGAAGGTGAAGACGGTGCGGGAATGGCCAGTACCGAAAAACAAACATGACTTAAGAAGCTTTCTTGGATTATGCACCTACTACCGGCGGTACGTACCTGGATTCGCAAAGGTTGCTAAGCCTTTGACACGTTTAACAGAGGGAGAAAGACGATTCCAATGGGACGAAGAATGCCAAGAAGCCTTTAAGAACCTGAAAAACGCGTTGACCAGCTCACCAGTCTTAAGTTATCCTCTTCCGGATGGTGAATTTATTTTGGACACGGACGCAAGTAATGTGGGCCTGGGAGCTGTTTTGTCGCAGATTCAAGCGGGAAAGGAGAAAGTTATTGGATACTTCAGTAAAACTTTATCCAAACCAGAACGAAATTACTGTGTTACTCGACGCGAGCTGTTGGCAGTGGTAAAGGCAGTCGAACACTTTTACAAGTACCTGTATGGAAGAAAATTCTTGCTAAGAACGGATCATGCTGCCCTAAAATGGCTTTTGCAATTCAAGAATCCTGAAGGACAGGTAGCAAGATGGATTGAGAGACTACAGGAGTTCGACTTTGACACAGAACATCGGGCTGGGACCATCCATAGAAATGCTGACGCCTTGTCAAGAAGACCGTGCCCGGAAGACTGTAAACATTGTCTCAGGGCCGAAGAAAAGGATGTGTTTGTTCGCAGAACTACAATCGTGGATGATCATTGGCAATCCGCTGAGGTTCAACAAGACCAGGAAAGGGATCCGGATTTGAAGCTTATCATCGATTGGAAGAAGAACGACCGTAAACCAACGTGGCAGGAAGTCGCCCAATATTCGCCGAATGTGAAATCGTACTGGGCCCAATGGAATTCCATCATCTTAAGTGACGGGCTTCTAAAGCGCGTTCTGGAGTTGCCAGAAGGGGGGGAAGACCGGAAGCAGATAATAATCCCCAGAAATAGGATACCAGAAGTGCTGCAGGAAATCCATGATGGAACTACTGGAGGACATCTTGGGGTGACCAGGACGCTCGGAAGACTTAGGGAACGGTTTTATTGGGTCAACAGCCAACGAGATGTGAAGGAATGGTGCAAGAAGTGCGCCGTTTGCGCGGCAAGCAATGGACCCCAGAAGCGCCCAAAAGCCCCAATGCGACAGTACAATGTGGGCAGCCCATTTGAGAGAATTGCAATCGATGTGGCGGGTCCATTTCCGGAAACAGAATCTGGAAATAAATACATCATCGTTGTAATGGACTACTTCAGCAAGTGGGCGGAAGCGTACGCCTTGCCAAACCAGGAAGCTGCCACAGTGGCCGATGCCCTTATTACGGAGTGGATTTGTCGTTTTGGTGTGCCAATGGAGATGCATTCAGACCAAGGCAGGAACTTTGAATCTATACTGTTCCAGAATGTCTGTAAAATTCTTAACATTCGGAAGACGAGGACGACTGCATTACATCCGCAGTCTGATGGAATGGTAGAACGAATGAATCGAACGATAAACCGGTACCTGTCCAAGGTAGTCTCTGATCACCAAAGAGACTGGGACCGCTTCCTTCATCTGTTCCTGTTGGCGTACCGTTCTTCTATCCACGATACAACCAACCAGACACCCGCTAGCATTGTTATGGGGCGTGAACTTCGTCTACCTTGTGACCTGAGGTTTGGTTGCCTACCAGGGGATGATATTGCTGGAGAAGATTACGTCAACAATTTACGTAGGAAAATGAGCGACATTCACAGCCGAGTTCGTTTAAACATCCAGAGCGCCAGTGATAGAATGAAAGAGGCATACGACATCAAGGCGGAAAATGGAGGATTTCAACCTGGAGACCTAGTTTGGTTATACAACCCTCAGCGCCGTCGTGGTTATTCACCGAAGCTGCAGACTTTTTGGGAAGGACCATACGAAGTCATGGATCGCATAAATGACATCATCTACAGGATCAGAAAACAACCAAGAGGAAAGCCGAAAGTGATCCATTTCAACCGATTGGCCCCTTACGCTGGAAACAATGCTCAAATAGACGATGCTAGAGTAAGGAGAGTTAATCCGCCGGAAGACGACTTGCCTTTTGAAGACTTCATGTATTTATATTCGAGCGGTAAAAAAGCTCGGTATGGTGTCACTCGAGAAGAGCAAAAAGATCTGTTCACGGTTTCGGCCGATTACTCCCTGGCTCACTGTGTTGCGGAAGACCTTAGGATGTCCAGGGGAATAGCAGTTGTCTTTAAAAACAAGTTTGGACGGGTCGACGAGCTACGAAGGCAGAGTCCCAAAGTTGGAGAGGTGCTTGAAATGGTGGATAATGAGCAGATAGGTAACCGAAGTATCTTCTATCTGGTAACGAAGCAACTCTCCAATCAGAAGCCAAATTACCGTGACGTATGGAATGCCTTAAATAAATTGAGGGATATCCTTTTGTCCAAGGACATCATGAACCTGGCTATACCGAAGATTGCTTGTGGACTTGACGGCTTAGACTGGAGAATAATTAGAAGTATGGTGGAAGTTATCTTCAGATTTAGTGGCATACACATTCTTGTCTGTTGCCACAACCCTAAAAGAACATCCGGAAGGAAGACCGTAGACTGCTACTTCTATAGGACGTCACAATGCAAGTTTGGATCTCTATGCAAATATCGCCATGGAACTGAGGACCATTTTCGGGACGAAAATGTTTTAAGACGGGGGCAATGTAGCGAGTACCGCTCTGGATATCGGAGTGATGACTCATCGCCGGTTAGTCATCGCCGATGAGTCATCGCCGGTGACTCAGCGCTCGAACAATCGAGAGTGTGGAGCTCGCTGGAATGTTCCAGAAGACCTTGGCGCTGAATATATAAGAAACGGAGCAGCACACGGCAGTTAGTTATGATTTGGTACTCGCGGCGAAATAAATAAATATAAGTGCAAATAAATAGACTCTTGAACAATAGTGATATATAAATAATTAGTAGTTAAGTGTTTAGTTAGTTTTATAGTGTTTTAAGTGTAGTTAAGTTATTAAATAAATAGTTTAGTTCGTTAATTAACCAGTGCGTGTTTTAATTCACACTACGAACAGTTAAAAACGTTACAATATGTTGACGATATTGTAATAGTTACAGCAAATAGTGAAACAATGAATTGTTTTAAATATTATTTAATAAATAAGTTTTTAATGGTAGATTTAAAAAATATTAAATTATTTCTAGGAATTAGAATTTCACAAGATAATAATCAAATGTGTTTAGACCAAAGGGCATATATAAAAACAATTTTAAATAAGTTTAACATGAACGATTGTAAACCTATCAAAAAGTAAGTTAGACTACATAGCATTAAATTCTGATGCCCCTTGTCGAAACGCTATCGGATGTCTAATGTATTTAATGATATGTACAAGACCCGATTTAAGTGTAGCTGTAAACATCTTAAGTAGATTTATGAATAAATGCAATAAAGAACTTTGGAAATGCATTAAAAGAGTATTAAGATATTTAAAAGGTTCAATAGATATTAAATTAAACTACACACGACGGGTATATAATGAATTTTTAGTAGGTTTTGTTGATTCAGATTGGGGTGGTAGTGAAAATACCGATAGAGTACAACAGGTTATTTATTTCAACTATTTGAAAATTGTACTATTTGTTGGAATACAAAAAGGCAGAATTCAGTCGCTGTCTCATCAACAGAGGCTGAATATATGGCTTTATTCGAAGCTGTTAAAGAAGCATTATGGTTAAAATCTTTAGCAACTAGTATTCATTTAAATATTTTAAAACCAATTATTATCTATGAAGATAATAATGGTTGTATAAGTATTGCAAAGAATCCAACAAATCACAAAAGGTCAAAACACATAGACATTAAGTATCATTTTTCAAGGGAACAAGTAGAGAAAAATATAATTAAAGTAAATTATATTTCCACAGGTAATCAAGTAGCTGACATTCTAACGAAGCCTTTAAACACGCCGAAATTTCTGACACTTAGAAATAAAATAGGCTTAGAGTAAGATAAGTGGTCTGATTGGGTTTTCCTGGGTTTTCATAATCCTTGCAGCAAATGCTGGACCATATTGTAACTATCTCCCAGGGTGCACAAAGAAGGTACCTATTTAGTTAGATAATAGTATTTAGGGATGAAATGTATTATTCTCATTAATTATGTATTTAAGTTCTTTTGGATTAATTTTTGAGGGGGCGTGTTGGAATATAAACAAAAATCAATCTAGTTTTCACTGTTCAGATAAATTAGTCCAAGGCCCCGATATATATTAAGTTTCATAAACAAAATCATGAGAAGGCAAGTGATTAAAAACGCTGAATAAGGGTTTATTGTTAAAGCTACTCTTTCGTTTTAAATAAGTTAAGTTAGTCGTAATAGAGATGTATAGACGGTACCTTCTGAGTGATTTTCACTTAGAATAAATATTGCATTAAAACTAATTATTGTGTTGTTATTTTTATCCCATTAACCAACAGTACCATGGTATTCTATGGTTAACCATAGTACAAGTGAAAAAGCAGCCACTAATAACTACTAAATAAGTTATTTTTGACTAATTCATTTTTAGAGAGTAGTGTGTCTGGACCAAAATATTTCAGCTAAGGATATTTCAACGCAACTTTATAGAAATATTTGGTTGAGCTACGGACAAACTTTAAAAGATTCTAAAAAAATAAACCATCGTAAACCTAAAATTACCACTTCGTAGGATTTAAAGCCTAAAATAATAAAAAAATCAAAAAATGTCTTAAATTATTTTCTTCTTCTTAAAGAAAAAGTAATTAATTAATTAATACATTTAACATTAACACTTAAACTTTAATGTATATTTTATAAAGAAAGTAACAAACATAAAGTATTTTTAATGAGTTTCCTGTATAAACAATTTTTAGAAATAGAACTTTTTTTTTCGTAATTGGCATTTAATAAAAAAATTTACTGATTTTTCAATAAAAAATAATAATTTATGAAGCAAATAATCTTCAACATAATAAATTATTTTTAATTAGACAAAACTGGACATTCGCAGCGGTAATTTGGTTTAAAACAAGTTGGAGATCGTAAAATACAATTACTGAAATGTTTCATCTTAATAACTTAACCCAAATGCTTTAATTCGCTTGCATTTAACAACCAAAAGCATAATCACGGGTTTCACATGATATCTGATGCCCCAATTAAGATTAGAGTTTACTTATCTTACAGAGCGTGATTTAATTTATTTGAATAGAAAGAAATTAAACAAATACATACATGTGCAATAAATATTAATTAAGTACTTGTCATTTTTTAATTAACTTGTACATGCTACTAAGCGAGATTTTTTTCAAACTATTACTGAATGTTTTATTTATATTATAGGAGTAAGCCTTAATTAACGCTAACTCCTATAATATTTATATTTATAAACGTGTTTAGTAATGATTCCCAAACTTATGTAATTAGCATACGTGGCTGTTTGACTACTACTTGACTAAAAACATTTCAGTGGAAAGTAGTAATTACAAAACTAATATACAAACGTTAAAAATGTGTCCTCAGCGCACGTGGGAATTTTGGAGTGCCAACTTACAAACTTAAAATTCCCTACTAGAAAAATACCGGAAAATTATGACAGACAAAGCCAACAAAAACAAAGAGTAGGTATAAATAATTAGATTTAAGCTAAATATTCTTTTTCTACTTTCATCTTTAAAACGCCCCATTATCGTACATGTTTCCATTACTCTAAGTGCCCTTTTAAATACACATTAAAAAGTTATTGGCGTTTTAGTGACGGGCTGGAGTTAGCAACAGGTTTTTAGTGACGGGCTGAAGTTAGTTTTAATTTAGTTGACAGTCGTCAAATGTCCTACAATCGTTAAAATAAAGTGGCTTTCTTGTAAAATAATAATAAATGTAAAAATTATCCTATTATCTCAATACAAAAGTATTAAATAGTTTCTCAACGCTAATATTTGAAAAATTTATATAAACATTGTACTGACCTTTTAATTTCGCCGATAGTAAACGGACTCCACTGTGAAGTGCTCATAAAACATTTTCAAGGATTACATTTGGATTTACCACCTTTATAATCTGTGTTTATAACACATAAAAATTTGACATTTGACGGTAAGAGAAATTCGCCTATTGTTTTATGGATGGCGCTCTATACAAATATTTGATTTAAATCATTTTAAGATAATAATAAGGTTTTGTCGTAGAAAAAGTATAGTATGCACCAGGCCCGTATCTAGACTTAAATTTCGGGGGGGGTTAGAGGAGGTTTAAAATAAAACTAATATGTTTAAATGGGTTTTAATGAAAAAAAAAACAGGTTAAATATATTTAACATTTAACTTTAAAATTAAAAAAAAACTAATTATAATAATAAAGGAATATTTCTCTGCTTTTCTCTCGCAAAACAATTTAAGACCTCTGTGGTATCAATTTTAATGTTTCTATGCACACTTAAAAGGGCCAGACCTGTTAGACGTTCTTGACCAGTTGAATTCCGCAAATAGTCTTTTAAACGTCTCAATAATGAAAATGATCTTTCCGATGAAGCTGTAGATACAGGTAATGTAGCAAGAATTTTTAAAAGAATATGTATATTAGGAAATATAGATCGATTGCATGCTGATAATGCGTCAATAGCATTTTTTGGTCTTCCAGCTTGAGGCAAGTCAGTCCATTTTTGTTTCCATAACTTTAACTCTGCAGATAAGGTATCAAAGTCCAAAAATTCTTCATATAAAGAAAAGTCTTCTATTTTTACTTTGTGTGTAACGCACATAGTTGGCACTAGAAAATATAATGATGAAAGTAATTTTTTATGATTTGCAAATCTTTCAGTCAATTCTTCGATAAAATCGTCTAAGAAGGGAATTGCAACTGTAATTCGAAAATATTCTTCTGCAGTGGCTACCATGACATTAGGACGATTTTGCTGACGTGCAACTATTCTTGGAATTTTTATGCACTCTTGGTCATCTACAGACTTTATAAGTGTTTCAGATTTTTTAAAAATATTGCTAAATTCCTGATCTATATTAAGTCTCATATTCCTTACCTGACTAATAACAGTATCCACATGCTCAACAGCACTTATTAGATCAAAATCCACAGACTGTAAAATTCTGAATAAAGGTAGAGTAAAAGCAAATAAAGTGGACGCAGTTAACATACTGATGATAAACTCACTAGTCATAATCGCCCGAAGAAATTGCAAAGCTTTTGAGGAAGTTTAGATGTCTTTTACTAGTTTTAGATCTTCTAGTGTTTCAACAATTGGTTTAAAAACTTCAGTAAACCTTATTAGTCCGTCATGATTTTCCACCCACCGTGTTTCACACATGGATGTCAACTTAGTCCATTTAGTATTTGGAACATGTTCTTTTATTTTAATTTTTAATATCTCAGTGCGCTTAGCTGATATTTTTATAAAATTTGCTATAGATTTTATTGTTCCAATGCAATTTCTAATACTCTGAACCTTACATGAATGGGCAAGAGCTAAATTTAAAGAATGAGCACTACAGTGCACGGGTATTTTTCTTTTATTATAGCCATACGCCTTTAAAACTGCCACTCATTGCAGCAGCTCCATCATACCCCTGTCCAACTAAGTAAGTGCAATCTATTCCAAGTTCTTGTAAACTTTCTAACATTACTATCGCTAAATTCTTACCAGTAGTATTATGAATAGCTACAAATTGCAAAAAATCTTCTCGCAATGTGTAGGATTGGTTTTCGATTTCTTCATTAAAATCTATGTATCTTACACAAAGGGATAACTGCTCAGTACGGGAAATATCTGTAGTTTCATCCATTAGAATAGAGAAAAATTTTGCTCTCTTTATTTTAAGTACAATTTTTTGTTGTATTATTTCGGCACAAATTTTGATAACATTATTTTGAATTATTGGGCTTATGTACATTGTGTTTAACGACTGGCCTTGAATGTGATCAATTAAATTTTTGTCACCACATGAGAGGCGCATACGCAGCAAAGCCCTGAAATTTCCATCATTATGAGTGGGTTGATTCAAATTTAATGGCCCAGAATCAGAAGTTCCTCGTAGAGCTAGCTCTTGACGCCCACACAAGATAATTGTCTCAATTATAGGTGCTAGTTTTCTTCTATTTTCTGAAATTTGCTTAGAACGGCTAGAATCGAGTTGCATCATAATATCAGGCGCAGATCTATTAAAAGTTGCTATAAAATTATCGGCAAAAACGGAGTTATTTTCGTGATAGACAGCTTTACCGTGTTGGATAAATACCTCAATAGCATCTTTCCAGTTATTAAAAGGTTTTGCAACTAATGCATTAAGCTTCTGATGATCTCCTTTTCCACTAAATTCGCGTGCAAAAACTGCACAATACCTACACACTGCACCTTGGTCACCTTTGGAGGTATAGCTAAGCCACTGAAAACGTTTTAGCCAACTTAATTGAAATTTTAAGTTTCTTTTTTTGGAAATGGGAAAGTTATATTTTTCATCTGGAACCCACACAGCCGTCAAGAGTTTATACTTAAAATCATCGTTTAGTTTTTGATCAAAACTCCAACCGATGTCTAACTCATGAATATTATTTTCCGGAATTGTCGGTATTTCATCTGTATGCAACATTGAATTGGCTGTACCTGTATGGCTGCAACTTGCAGCTTCTTTCGCTGATTCGGTCGAAGATTTTGGCTTTTTAACTAAAAAATTAGATAATGAGGTTTGTAAACTTCTTTTTGCCATTACGATGTAATTTCTGTAAGAAAATTATGAATTTACCAAAAACTGATGACTATAAAATTTATAGTATAAATAATATTTTATATAACATTACCTTTTGTCCTACTGTAGTAGTTGTAATTAAAATGTTCTTAACACAAATATTATTAGTCTATTAGTTAGTTAGTTAGTAATAGTCACTATTATTTACCAAGTTAAATATTATCACATAGTACTAAGTACATAATACACATTACAAGTTTTTTGCGCGCCACTTGCCTAACATTTTCTAAAAATTATAAACAAATCTATTCTGGGAATTCTCCTAAAGCACGCGACGCACGCACGACCGTTTACTGTTGAGAGAGAGATTTTTTCACTCCCACGTTAAAGTAAAGAAAACTGTACATCTGTTTGCCACAAGGCTTCACAGAGGGCGCAATTTCAAATTTTTATAACTAACTTTAAATAAATATTTATTGATTTACTTTAATAATAATAATAATAATAAGTAAATATGGAAAGTGATTTAAAAAATATGAAAACTATCAACAAAAATGTAACTTTTTACTGTGTATTATTTTTTTTATATAAATTTATATTTTGGGATTTTATTTTCTTTCGGGGGGGTTTGAACCCCCAAAACCCCCCCTAGATACGGCCCTGGTATGCACCTCGTTTATAAACTTTTCTAGACGTTTATCAAACTTGATACATAATATACTATTTTCTACTGTCATCTTTAAAACGCATATTATCGTACATGTTTACAGGACACCAAGTGATTTATTAAATACACATTGGCAAGTTGTGGCTTTATGGAGTTTTAGTCACGGGCTGAAGTTATCAACATGTTTTTAGTCACGTGCTGAAAGTTAGTTTTAAGTTAGTTGACAGTTGTCAAACTGCCCTTTTTGCGAAGTAATAATGTATTAAATAGTTTCTCAACGCCAATACATATTTAAAAAGTTTATATGCAAGTTTATACTGGCCTTTTGATTGAAGCATTAAAAATGTTGAGTGGAGACTCCACTGTGAAGTGCCCATAAAACATTATATTAACTTTCACTGTTTAAAACTGCTTTTATATCATCATTTAAACGGTTGTTTGTCCATTTTTAAGGTGTAAATTTCGATTTACACATACAAATTTGGCTGGGTAATACAGATTCCCAAGTTAGAAATTGTTACGCGAGTTACTCTATTTTTTATAGATGTCGCTCCATACACATACATACAAGATTTAATTTAAACTATGTTTAGATAATAATAAGTATTTGTTGTAGAAGTATAGTATGCAACTCGTTTATAAACTAATTTAATTAAACACTTGCTTGCAAGCTCGCTTGTGACTAAAATGAAGTTTATTAAATTAAATTGATATATAATATAATAACTAATAAAATTATTATTGTAATGTATTCTAAATTTCAAAAATAATAAATTGTTAATTCAATTACAACATGTAGCTAAAGTTAAATAATAAATCTTAATACAGGGTGTTTCATTGGGAAACGGACATATTTTAAGTGCAGGTAGGGACCACCGAGAGGGTTCTTAAAAACCCACATTTGATGAGTCTATCGCCCTTTATTTTAGAAATACAGGGTGATTAATCAATTTTGCTCATAACTTTTAAACGGCTTCGTATTTTTTTTCTTTAAATTGATATACGGATTAAGGGTCTCCCACCTAATAAGTAGGTATACCAAGTTGCACAAAATTCCAGGTCCGGCTTGGCCAAAATTTTCCAAATTCTGTGTACCCTCAAAAATTACCCTGTACCTTAGAATTTTGAATTTTTTTTCTTCCTCATAAATAAGTATTAAATTAGCTACAAAAAAATGTACAACTCATCTTTTGACAGAAAAGTTTATCAACAAAATTTTACGTGTGAAAGAACAAGTTTGAACAAAGAGTGCGAGGTGTAGAGATGATCTGTTTTTGTAACTTTACCTACTGCAGAATGAAAATTTCTTACTTTTAATTTATCTAGGTTCAAATCTAATAAAATTCTTACTTTTCTATTTTACAGAAAATACAAATCCAAAAAGTACAGGGCCGTACTTTCAAGTAAAAAATAAATAAATTTTCAAGCATAGTTTAATAGGAAATAAATATTTATTAATTTTTAAATAACAAAAAAGGTAAATACCTAACAATCAAAACTTTTTTACTCAAAAACTAAATAAAAAAAAACATAATAATACCTATTGCAATTCGGTGATATTTTTGCTGAACTACTAAGCATGCTTAGTAGTTCAGCAAAAATATCACCGAATGGCGAATAGTCATTGTTGCTGATAAATAATTGCAGTAGGCTCAGGAATTAAAATGTTATCTACTGTTGCCCTTCATTTTTTTTGCATAAAAATCGTCAAACAAATTTAATTATTAATATATATATAAGCTTTTGACAGGCCATTCAGGCCCATAGCTTGGTTATCTCCTTCCACTTTTTCCTGTCCTTCGCCTTTGCTTTCCATCTTCTTTTCTTTTAGGTCCTTTAATACTTCTTCCATCCATTTTTTCCTTGGCCTTCCTTTTCTCCTTTTTCCTTCTGCCATTTTGCTTCCAATACCTTTGACCAGCCTATGGTCATCCATTCTTTCCAAGTGCCCTAGCCATTGTATCCTTCTTGACTTAACCACCTCAGTTATTATGGGTTCCTTATAAATGTCATAAATTTCGGCGTTTGTTCGCCTTATCCACCCCTCTTCGACTTTTTTTCCTCCAAATATTTTGCGTAGAATTTTTCTTTCCCATATCTCCAGTTTAATTTGATTGCTCCTATTTAATACCCATGTTTCGCATGAATATAATACAGTAGGTCTTATAATGGTTTTCTACATTCTTATTTTTACTTTTAGGGATAATTCTTTTGACTTTAGAATTTTATTTAAACTTCCTGCACATCTATTTGCTTTTGCTACTCTTAGGTTAATTTCTTCTTCTTCGTCGCCTTTATTGTTTATTAGAACTCCTAGATACATATAGCTCTCCACCTCCTCAAAACTAATATTTAACCGTTAATTGTTTGAACTATTAGTGCTTCCATCTCTTGTGTGTTCTTTCCTCTTTCTATACACTGTTTAAAATATCTACGGTGTAAAAAGTAATCCTACAATGGAGTCAAAATCCAACACCAAATGGTGTTAATATAACACCATGAATTAGGGTTGAAAATGAACACCAAAACGGTGTTTATCTAAAAATATTTAAGAAGTGCACCTACCCAGAAAAAAAGGAATAGTTCATTTAACCCAGTTGACCCATAAGTATTTATATTTTTGTGGATCACGTGATGTTCTTAAATCTCGCCTCTGTTGACTTACATGAAGAATATATAAACGTAGGTAATCCTTTGCTTTGGTGAGACACTACAAGTTGTTCGATACTAAAGAGACCTTAAATAGGTGGAAACAGCTGTCAATACTTGAAGTATTTTAGGTTAGTGGAACGCACTAAAAACATTATCTCTAGCGAGTTGAAGGTTCCATTTTCTGGAATAATTCCACTGGTAATATACTAGTAATGCGTCAAGGAACTTCCTGTTTCCTTTTTTTTCTTTTTTCTGTGTAGTATGATAATTTGACCACAAACACATAATATTTAACACTGAAAAGGAGTTCAATTTACACCAGGTAAAATTTATTTTAAAACTGTGTGAAAGTTAAATTAACACCATTTTAGTATTTGAATTTACACCGCCAACGAACCTTATTTAACACCATTTTAGTATTTGAATTGACACCGGACCAACAGACCTTATTTAACACCATTTTGGTTTGTATCGATATAGACCACGTATGGTGTTAATTTGGTGTTAAATTGGTCATGAAATTTTGAACAGTGTATTCATGTATTTACTCTTTTCGTAGTTTACCCTAAGTCCCATTTTCTCTGCCATGTTTATAAGATTCGCTGCTATCCTCTGTAGCTCTCCCTTAGTTCGTGCCATTAAAACCACATCATCTGCATATGCTAAGCATTGATGGCTTCTAGAAAATAAAGATCCATTTCTGTTAATTCCTAATTATTAATACTTTTGAAAATAAAATTAAAAAGTATTAAGAAATGCCGATCCAATATTCTCATCGAGATTATGCTGATATTATTTTTGTATACTTTGTATAATGGTTTTGTAATGGTAGTGCACGGGCGGCGAAAGAATATGGAAGGAGATTTCGCAATCGAAGAACTCCGGATTCAAAGACATTTTTGTATTGGATACCTTAAAGAACATGGGACATTTCCCACTGTAAAATTAAATGAGCACAACGAAAGGCGCCACCTAAATTAGGAAAATAATATTCTGAACATGGTTACCAACAATCTGCAAATTAGTACCAGACGAGTAAGCAATGCGCTAAATGTACCCCACGCTACAGTTTGGCGACGTCTAAAAAAACAAAGACTTCATCCGTACCATATACAGCAGGTTCAAAGGCTAGAGGCTGGTGATGGGGAGAAAAGAATGACTTTTAGCAGATGGGTAACTCGAAATCAAGGAATATTAAGAAATGTTTATTTACGGATGAGGCGCAATTTACGAGGGACGGAGTGTACAATTTAAGGAACATCCATGTCTGGGCAGGGGAAAACCCACGAGAAGCTCACACCCAGCGCAAATTTTCGGTAAATGTATGGTCCGGAATTATTGACAATAAACTAATTGGGCCCCATATCTTCCCAAATCGACTAACTAGAGATATTTCTTTAGACTTTGTTCAGAACATTTTGCCAATACTTCTGTTTGATGCGGGTGTAGATGTGGCTGGAATGGACTTCCAGCATAAGAATAAGAATAAGAATAAGAATAAGAATAAGAATAAGAATAAGAATAAGAATAAGAATAAGAATAAGAATAAGAATAAGAATAAGAATAAGAATAAGAATAAGAATAAGAATAAGAATAAGAATAAGAATAAGAATAAGAATAAGAATAAGAATAAGAATAAGAATAAGAATAAGAATAAGAATAAGAATAAGAATAAGAATAAGAATAAGAATAAGAATAAGAATAAGAATAAGAATAAGAATAAGAATAAGAATAAGAATAAGAATAAGAATAAGAATAAGAATAAGAATAAGAATAAGAATAAGAATAAGAATAAGAATAAGAATAAGAATAAGAATAAGAATAAGAATAAGAATAAGAATAAGAATAAGAATAAGAATAAGAATAAGAATAAGAATAAGAATAAGAATAAGAATAAGAATAAGAATAAGAATAAGAATAAGAATAAGAATAAGAATAAGAATAAGAATAAGAATAAGAATAAGAATAAGAATAAGAATAAGAATAAGAATAAGAATAAGAATAAGAATAAGAATAAGAATAAGAATAAGAATAAGAATAAGAATAAGAATAAGAATAAGAATAAGAATAAGAATAAGAATAAGAATAAGAATAAGAATAAGAATAAGAATAAGAATAAGAATAAGAATAAGAATAAGAATAAGAATAAGAATAAGAATAAGAATAAGAATAAGAATAAGAATAAGAATAAGAATAAGAATAAGAATAAGAATAAGAATAAGAATAAGAATAAGAATAAGAATAAGAATAAGAATAAGAATAAGAATAAGAATAAGAATAAGAATAAGAATAAGAATAAGAATAAGAATAAGAATAAGAATAAGAATAAGAATAAGAATAAGAATAAGAATAAGAATAAGAATAAGAATAAGAATAAGAATAAGAATAAGAATAAGAATAAGAATAAGAATAAGAATAAGAATAAGAATAAGAATAAGAATAAGAATAAGAATAAGAATAAGAATAAGAATAAGAATAAGAATAAGAATAAGAATAAGAATAAGAATAAGAATAAGAATAAGAATAAGAATAAGAATAAGAATAAGAATAAGAATAAGAATAAGAATAAGAATAAGAATAAGAATAAGAATAAGAATAAGAATAAGAATAAGAATAAGAATAAGAATAAGAATAAGAATAAGAATAAGAATAAGAATAAGAATAAGAATAAGAATAAGAATAAGAATAAGAATAAGAATAAGAATAAGAATAAGAATAAGAATAAGAATAAGAATAAGAATAAGAATAAGAATAAGAATAAGAATAAGAATAAGAATAAGAATAAGAATAAGAATAAGAATAAGAATAAGAATAAGAATAAGAATAAGAATAAGAATAAGAATAAGAATAAGAATAAGAATAAGAATAAGAATAAGAATAAGAATAAGAATAAGAATAAGAATAAGAATAAGAATAAGAATAAGAATAAGAATAAGAATAAGAATAAGAATAAGAATAAGAATAAGAATAAGAATAAGAATAAGAATAAGTTTATTAACCTTCAAAATTTACAAGGTACGTCATACAAAAGGAAATTTTTAAGTATATAATGATAATACGAACAAGACTTATTAAATATGAAATAGAAAATAATACAAACAGTATAAAATTTGAAAACATCAGAGCCGGATTTAGCATGGGGCCAGCGGGGTCACGGCCCCAGGGCCCCCACCATTTAGGGGCCCCCACCAATCCAATATGTAGCTTTTTAATGAAACAAATTTGAAAAAAATTTGCGAAAAAACAAAAAATTGGGTCGGTTATACCGCGCGAATCCTGTAATTTTCAATTAATTTTTAACTCTAATTTTTCGCGGATTTTTTATTGCTTATCCGCTTGCAAATCAGAATGTAAATTATCACACTCAAAGTTTTTATATAGTCTATAGTCATAAGTTATTTATTATAATAATTTTAAGCAGTTGCTCCACAGTCTGTGAGTTGCTCCTTTAGTGCTTGTCGTAACGTTTTTGTAAATACAGGCAAGCAGTCAATTACTTATAATCTAATATTACAGTTAGTTTTTGTCTCAGATTTTTATTGGTACATTGGAGTGTTGTGGAATATTTTCCGGTTTTTCCGAAATACTGTTTCGTGCTTTTCTTTGCACAAAAGATTGTTTTATTGTTTGATGCACTTTTTTTCAGTTTGGGGTAAGTATTAAAAATACAAACAAAACATAGATCAATTAATATTTTACTTGAGTAAAATGTATATAAGGTTATGTTCGTATTATTTAAAATATATAAAATATAAAGTATATAAAAACACTTTAATTCACAATTGTATTCTACTATCTATGTTTTTATAGTTTTGCATACGAATTTATAATTTCTCAGACTTGGGTAAAATGTAAATAAGGTTATGTTCGTATTATTCAAAATATACAGGGTGATTTAGACTTGTGGTGACAAAAGCTCTGGGGAAATACCTTTCATCAAAATATGAAAAAAGGTCCTATAAACACGTGTCCGAAAATGCTTCATTGAGTTTTTTATTTACAGCTTAAAAACGCTTTGGTCGATTTTATTAAAATTTATATGGTTTATTAAATAATAAATGATTCAAAGATAATAAAAAATCACGTAAAGTTCTTCTAGCCTAAAAATTTACCATGAGTTTTAATTTCCATAGTGTCAAAATTTTTAGAAACATTAAGGGCCCCCACCAAATGACGGCCCCAGGGCCTCAAAACTCTTAATCCAACCCTGGAAAACATGATAAACAATGTAAAAAAATTGTAAATATGAATAATATAAAAACTTACACAGGTAATTTTAGAAACACAACATATTTACATACCGACATTGTACTCTCTAAAAATGAATTAGTCAAAAATAACTAATTTAATAGTTAATAGTGGCTGCTTTTTCACTTGAGCCATGGTTAACCATCGAATACCATGGTATCCCAAAATTTAATAGCCAATTCTTATGTAAAATTTTACCCTGAATCCGAAAATGTCTTCAAAAATTAAAAAAGTAGAACAGTTTTTGAGATATAGTAAATTTTCCATTTAATATGGAATTGACTATATCTCAAAAACTGCTCCACTTTCATAACTTTTGACGGTATTTTCAGATTCGGAGTACAATTTTACATAAGAATTAGCTATTAAATTTTGGGATACCATGGTATTCGATGGTTAACCATGGCACAAGTGAAAAAGCAGCCACTATTAACTATTAAATTAGTTATTTTTGACTAATTCATTTTTAGAGAGTACATACACTAAATACACTAAATACATAAAATATGGCTAAAAGGATAAGTCTAAAAATTCTTGATAATCATATATGATGTTATCTATAAAAATATTATTAAGAGTAGTTTTAAACTGCTTAAACGGTTTGCTTTTTAAATCATTAGGTAGCAAGTTGAAAAATGATACTCCGAGGTAATCAAATGAATTTTGCGTTTTACTTATTCTATTTTTCGGAATTCTTAAAGCTGTTTTAAGTCTCGTATTATATCCAGTGTTAGTGTGATCTTCATAGTTTTTAATATTTTTATAGACATACACGAGACATAATGGGGCACCTCTCCATTTCAGGCGAACTGTCACTGATTTCTTAAATGATAATTTTCCAAATAGGTAGATAGGCAGGGGTGGTCCTAATAACTGGCCTCCACGATCGCCTGATTTCAACCCTGTGGATTATCATGTTTAAGGATATTTAAAATCACATGTGTATTGCGTACACTGAAAAAAATAATTTGTTTAAGCAACTAAAAAAAAGTTGCGCCAACAAATTTTATTTGTAGCTATAGCCTCAACTAAAATCTTTGTTACAACAACAAATTTTTTTTGTTGAGACATAATATGTTACTGTAACTAATATTTTTTGTTGACAAAACTATGGCGTCTTGTTTAAAGTAACTAATATTATTGATATCTCATACAATAATATTTTGTTGTTAAAACAGTTTACATTTGTTTTAGGTAATAATTTATTTGTTTCTATAACTTTTTGCATTTATTTTCATTATAAATCTATTTGTTTTTAAAACAAAATAATTTGTTGGAAAAGCTATGATAATGAGTAACTACAACATTGTTGCTTTGTTGTTATAACATTTGGTAGTTCTTTTAATCACTAAAAAATAATTTTTGTTAAAAGAACTTAAACAATATTAACCTATGCCTACACAATATTGTTAAAGCAACTCTTTCAGTATGTAATACTAATTAATAAAAAGAGTTGCATTAACAATATTGTGTAGGCATAGGTTAATATTGTTTGATTTTTTTTTTACAAAAATTATTTTGGTACCTTTAAAAGTATTTTCTAATGAAGAAAATCCCCACTCGGTTAATATTTGGTTTACTCCTTCATCCATAACGCCCAATGCACAAAAATTAATTAACGCGAACCTGCTTCCTCTAGCATTTGCACAAAAATTTTTTGACAGTGACAAATTATTTTTTTATTATTCAATTACTATGACACCAAGACTTAACTTTAACCATAGCACCAAGTCGGTCAACTTTATAAAATAAATTTCAATGTCACGTCATGCCAATTTTGGGCGAAAATTGACAACAAAAATATATTTGTTATGTTTACTTAAGGGTACCTATTAGCGGCGACGGATATTGTCAGTAGGGTAAACTAATTCTTTCCAACAAATTCATTTTTGTTGCAAATACTAATGTATTAAACACTTTACTTGGGTTAACAAATTTTTTATTAGCACCAACAAGAACAATTGCAACAAAAAATTTATTGGTTGATAAAACAGATTTGTTTTTTCAGTGTAGATATCATGGATAGAGAACAACCTATTAACAGAATAGAAAATGCTTTCGAAAATCTAAAAAATAATCCAGAGTTTCTTCGAAAATCGGTGAATCAAATTGCTCCAAGAGCAAGAAAATGTATCGAATAAAACGGCGGTCATTTTGAGCAATTGTTATAAGTTTTTTTGTTTTGATTTAGTTTTTAAATGAAAAATGCCTATTAAACTATGTTTGAAACTTTTAACAATCAATACCCAACAGAATATTAATAGTGCTTAAAGTGGTTAAATGTTAGTGAAATAACATAATAATAAAAATTAAATTAAATTTTAAAAATCATATAGGAAATTCCAAAATGTATGGTAAAAACACAAGTGCCTAAGTAGTGCAATATTTTCGCGACACTGTATAATATAATTCCAATAAAATTTAAATGATAAATGCATAATTAATTTCTTAATTAATCTTGCCCCGTATGCCAAATAATTTATTATTTTTGGCAAGTGTAATAAACATCTTAAATTCTGGATTATTAATGCTTTATTAATTGATCGTTAAGATGAATATGTACATTCTATAAATATTTAAATTTAATCATATTTATAGCTAAATTTATGTTCGCGTATAAAGGTTTATTAATTTATGGAAAATAGACTAATATCTATAATATACAGGGTGTCCGGGAAAAGGAGGTCAATCCGTTAACCATATATTCCTTGAGTTAAAACAATAAGACTTTCATAATAACATTTTTCAATTTAGAGCTTCATGTTCGATATACAGGGCGACAAAGTTTGAAATTTAAAACTGATTTTTTTAAATAATTCGAGTAATTGATAAGATATTAAGTTTAATTTCGGTACACTACTTCAACATAAATAGATACATTTTTTGAGACCAACAAAACAAAAAACAATTGTCAAATAATCAAAATAGGGGGGTCCAGTACTCACTGACTCCCCCTATTTTTTAGTACGTGCGCCAATGACTTTCAAACTGTATTTTTTCAGGTAATCATTTATTGTTGAAAATTTTTTGTCTCTTATAAAATTTTGATAAAATGATTTGTTTTAGAGATAATTTGTAAAGTATGGGTCAGTCCATATCAAATTTTCGAAATTTAATTTTTTTTTGAAAAAAATTAGGTCATGTGATATATCATAAAAAAGGTCTCTAATAGGCCTTTAAAATAAGCCATCACTCACCTTTCTACTTTTAATAGCTTACGAGATATCGCTATTTTTGTAAGTACTTGCAAGACCCAAATTTATCGGAATTTTTTGATTTTCAAAAATCAATAAAACAAAAACCACCTATCGAAAAAAATTAATATATGGGATTTTTGAGTTTTTTAGTGAGGTAAACAAATTTACCAAAAATTATCAAAATCGGAGATGGTGGGGGAAGAACCTTTGGTTGATTTGATATGGACTGACCCATACTTTACAAATTATCTCTAAAACAAATCAATTTATAAAAATTTTATAAGAGACAAATTTTGTTTAACAATAAATGATTACCTGAAAAAATACTGTTTGGAAGTCATTGGCGCACGTACTAAAAATAGGGGGAGTCAGTGAGTACTGGACCCCCCCAATTTTGATTATTTGACAATTGTTTTTTGTTTTGTTGGTCTCAAAAAATGTAACTATTTATGTTGAAGTAGTGTACCGAATTTAAACTTAATATCTTATCAAGTACTCGAATTATTTAAAAAAATCAGTTTTCAATTTCAAACTTTGTCGCCCTGTATATCGAACATGAAGCTCTAAATTGAAAAATGATATTATGAAAGTCTTATTGTTTTAACTCAAGGAATATATGGTTAACGGATTGACCTCCTTTTCCCGGACACCCTGTATTATGAATACGAATCCCCATAATATAATGTAATAAAATATGAATGAAGGATAAGTATAAAACTAATATTAATTATATTTTAAATATAAATTCTTCAAATTAGCACAACAGTGGCTATTATTGTTTCTTGTTGAAATGTTGTGGCTATTATTGCTTTAAAAATAAGATTTAAATGATTCATTATTTTAACAAGGGGACATACATTAATTACGAGAGATAAAAATAGGGGGGTCTAGCAAAATCTCACCAAATCTCATGTTAAGGGAGGGGGGTCATTTAAAATCTTACCTCAACTTTTGGGTTTAAAGAATATAAATATTATAATTAAATTTTGTCAAAAAAAGTATTAATTTTTTTGGTTTATCATGTTGTCCGCAATGAAAGATAATGGCTAAAATCTCACGTAAGGGGTATACCACATCTCACCAAATCTCACCAAGGGGTTGGGAGGGTTCCAAATTATCAGAAAAATGCCTCACGTAATTAATGGATGTCCCCCAAGTTAATCGCTATTTTTTTCCCAAAAAAACATTTTATAGTTTTCAATCGTTAAATTTTTAATAAAAAATGTTTTTTTTATTAAAAAATAATAATAATAATAATTCACTTGTTAACCCAAAAAATTATAAATCATTGAGAACTTGAGAAACAAAGATGTTAGGACTATATTTTTTTAAGTTAAATATTAATATTGGCATCCCTAAATTAAATATATTAAAGGTCATGATAAATGTTGTAACAGAAAACTTGCGCGCATTATTACTAAAATACCGCTCGGAATTTTTCTCGACAAATTTAGATTCTTTAGAGTTTTGTTATTGGGTATTTTCTTTTAATTTTTAAAATGTCCAGAACATGAAAAAAATATTGTTTATAAAAAGTTTGATAAATTAATATGAAAAAATAAAAAAATTGTAAATTTCAAAACAAGTTTTCCAAAAATAATGTAGGTATGGTTAAGTTTTATTGAAATCGATTTATTGGTTGTTGATTTACTTGGTTTTGTTTAAAAAGTTACCAAAAATTAAATTTTTGCTAAAAAATAATATATACTTATATTTTTTTGGTCGTGTTATTTTCATTGTCGAATGTACGAGTTTTTTCAACATTTTCCCAAAAAATAAGAAAATTAATTTTTTTGGTGCTGTAATTATTTAATTAATTAATTTAACTTAGTGGTAGGTGAAAAAATTAATTAATTAATTAATTAATTAATTTAGTGCTGTAAATATTAAAAAAAAAGATTTGTCTCATATATTTCTGTCCCTTCTTAATATTGTCAAAAAATGCAGGCTAATATTTACGAGGATGAGGTTTATATCTCGATCCGCCAGGCAAGAGATGTAAATGATCCGACTGAATAATTCGCATTATCTCTAGTGTAATACTGTGCTTTTCCTACACCTATTGCATTAATTTTAAATGAGAGAAATACAAATAAATAAAGGACAAATTAAAAAGTAAGGTTAGATCATTTGAAAAAATTAGGATTTTATTTAGTAGGTATACCAAGGACGACTATGGTGTTTTTGAAATTAAAACTACACGATTGGCCAAATCACAGTGAATAATAAAATCGGCCAATCGCTGATGCCTAACAACGTGAATAATGAGTTCATTATTCCCGTTGTTACGCTAGGCGGTTATAATGGTTATCATTAAATAGAGAAAACACATAATACTGTTAATATTATGCAATGGGAGTGGAACAACAAATTTACAGTTCAAATTATATTTTTTATCTACAACCGGTCTATAAATTAAACGTTTTTGTTGTCAACGCTCGTTACTAAAGTGATTGATATAGGCACTTAAAAATGATTAAGATCAATCGGGTTAGGTTTTTTTTTACTGCCTAGGGAGTAAAATTGTAATTTTTTTTTCGACTGCGGTGGTCACTACAGAGAGGAAAATCCTCATGGACACCTAACTGCTAGGAAGTGGCGGACTCTTACCGGCTAAAAACGTCTGGTAAAATAAATAACGATAAAGATTACGCAAGGACAAAACAAAAACAAGTAAGTATAAATAAATAGGTAAAAACGAATAGATATAAAATCAATGTCTTTATAATATTACATACGAGTCAATCCAAATGAAAACACCAAAAATGAATTTAAAAGTGCGCTGCATGATTTTTTATGGTAATGAAAAAAATTGAGGATGATCTTTTGGGTGTCAAATATGAAAATCCGTTGCCATTTTAATTTTTTGTTGCTTTACTTTTATTTGGCACCCCTTAGAAGTCTGAAATAGTGTCAATTTCTTACTGTCTTATAGTGGGCCAGAACTTTTCTGTGACAAATATTGAAATAATTTTAATTTTGTTCTACTGTCCAGTAAGTCTGTTTTCGATATAAATTATTATTATCCAATTAGTTAATCTCATAAAAGAATGGTAAACCACTAAAGATTCATGATAATTTGCCAATTTTTGTGATTTTTGTCTGGCTCCTGTGCCTATTCTACTGAATTTAGAAGGTTCATTTTTTTCAGGTATAAAGTTCTTAAACAATAGAAAACGTAACTATTATTTTAAGTTTCTAGACTATCAATTTCTTTATTAAAAAAATGATTGAAAATTGATAATTCTCAAAATTAGCCAATTAGCCTTCATCTTTTCAGTCCAGTTAGTCTTGTTTTGTTATTTTTATTCATTTAAAAGATATATTATTTTTTTAATGCCCGTTTAGTAGCGATATTGTTAGTTTTATTTATAATTTAAAATTTAGATGGCTTTGACTTTGTCAATTCATGTTTGGTGGAGATGTCAGAACTGTCAAAAATATTTCATAAATTTTATTTGTGCGTATTTAAATTGTGATTTCAAAAAGTTTGCAAGTGTAATAAGTGACGAAGTGTTCGAGATTCATGAATTTAATTGCAATTAAAAATGCAAGAACATATCAAAATTTTGTACCTCTTTCTTAAAGTTCTGAGAAGTTTTAAATTGTTAAAAATAAGCAAAAACCAAAAAATATTCTAAATAAACCCCTTTATTATAACATGTTTTATTTTAACCAGTTACCGGAAAACTAAAATTTAAAGAAGTATTTACAGATTGTGTAAATTTTTTCCAACACTAACATTTAAAATACATACATTTAACTTTTTACTATTTAGTGCCTTACTAAAGGGATCAAATAATAGAACAAAACTAACTTGGTTTAAATTGTGAAAGAAACCGAAAAAAAACTGCTTAACGCATTTTTTATACGTTTATTAATTTCACTTATTATACTTAACGATATAAAGCATAAGGATCTTGAATATATTTTTTACATTCTTCTTCTTTAAACACCAATTAGCCAATTAAATACTTCATTCTAATGTATATAATATATAATATATAATATATAATATATAATATATAATATATAATATATAATATATAATATATAATATATAATATATAATATATAATATATTATATATAATATATAATATATAATATATAATATATAATATATAATATAAAATATATAATATATAATATATAATATATAATATATAATTATATATATATATATGATTTTTCAATACATAAAATATAACATAACTACCAAAAATATCAGAACTGTCAAAAATATTTCATAATTATTATTTGTGGTATTCCCTTTGTGATTTTAAAAAGTTTTATAACATAATATGACATATTATGTTATATACAAAATTTACCAAAGAAATACGCACAAATAAAATTTATGAAATATTTTTGACAGTTTTGACACTTCTCCACCAAACATGAAAGCCATCTAAATTTTAAATTATAAATAAAACTAACAATATCGCTACTAAACGGCCATTAAAAAAATTAATATATCTTTTAAAGGAATAAAAATAACAAAACAAGACTAACTGGACTGAAAAGATGAAGGTGGGGACTACATTTCCTGAAAGTTTCAGATTTTTATTTTTTCCTCAACATAATGATTTCTGAGGGCAAAATTGGCTAATTTTGAGATTTATCAATTTTCAATAATTTTTTTAATAATGAAATTGATAGTCTAGAAACCTAAAATAATAGTTACGTTTTCTATTGTATAAGTACAGTTGTATTCAATAAAAAAAGCGTACAAGAATTAGAATGAGAGAAAACTGTCACAATAATATTATTGCTTAAAACCAGCTTATCACTGACATAAGTCATTAAAATAATTACTATAGGTTATAAAGAGCATTGACGTCGTAGGTTAATTAAATTATTACCTATTAGAAATGAATAAAAACAAACATTACATTTTTTTTTATATTTAGCCATGTATCCCTGTTTTTCTATTACTTGAGCCAATTTATTTGGGATGGACTGCATATGGATTATTTCTTAAACATTCCAAAAAAACAGCATCCTGTTTAGGGGTGGACATTTTGGGACGACCTGAAGTAACTTTTTGGTTTAGTAAATCTTCCTGTTCCCATGGGACGCTGCAGCGTTGCTTAATTTTTAATATGGATTTTTTATTTCTATTATACAACTGCGCCACATCAGGAATTGACCATTCTTCTTCGATTGTTGATACTATTTGAGCCTTTTTAACTTGAGATAACTGACGAGGCATTTTTATTTTCTACTGTCAGTTATAGTGACTTAAGGCAGTGGAAAGCCAGTTTTACGCAATAATGTTGACAGTTTTCTCTCATTCTTATTCTTGTACGCTTTTTTAATGAATACAACTGTACTTTATACCTGAAAAAAATGATTCTTCTAAATTCAGTAGAATAGGCACAGGAGCCAGACAAAAATCACAAAAATTGGCAAATTATCATGAATCTTTAGTGGTTTACCATTATTTTATGAGATTAACTAATTGGATAATAATAATTTATATCGAAAACACACTTACTGGACAGTAAAACAAAATTAAAATTATTTCAATATTTGTCACAGAAAAAAAGTTCTGGCCCACTATAAGAGAGTAAGAAATTTACACTATTTCAGACTTCTAAGGGGTTCCAAATAAAAGTAAAGCAACAAAAAATTAAAACGGCAACGGATTTTCATATTTGACACCTAAAAGATAATCCTCAAATTTGTTTATCAAAATAAAAAATCACGCAGCGCACCCCATTTGGTGTTTTTATTTGGAATGACTCATACATAAAGGAATCTAAATAGTTTAGTGGTAATATTTGAATTATTGCAAAGTTAGTTTTTAAAGCTTACCTACTACTTCCTACTAATATAATATGTATTGATCTTTTTTTATTATTATTATTATCACAGCTCGAACAGGTAGGTGAAGCTGTGCCTTCCGCCCGCGCTAGACGGTAGCTCAAACGAAGAATGTTTAAGGCGTTGTTTCTTGTCAAATATTTAAGGAAGTGATATATTAAAATTAATAATAATTAATCTATAAGAACATAATCCTAATTTATCATAATTATAATTTTATATGAGAAAGGAATGAACAAGCGCAATGTTTAACGCGTTGTTATATGCCAAATATTTAAGATAAATTATTTCTGACTTTAGATAACGTGTTAAACATCAGGCTTTAATTAATCTATAACGATCATAATCAAGAAATCGATTTTTGGATGTTGGAGCGCGTTATATAACATAATATGTATTTTTGTATTATAAATTAAAACCTTTATACACAAAAAACTATATATTTAGATGAAAATTTTAATTTTAATTTTATTTAATAAGCATTAAGCCTGAATTATAGATTGCCTTCCTTCCTTCCTCCCGTAGTCGTGCCCGTACGATTTGTGCGTCTTGTAAAAAGTCAATTTATAGATTTCCGTGTAAAATTCCGTAAACATGCGCGATGACAACTAAAATGGTTGACATTTGTTTTTGTTTATATTCTGCGTTTTACCCATTGTGTGTAAATGTGTGTAAATATGAAAGATAAACATTTATATATTAGTGCAGTGATCACAATTTTAATTGCCCAGGCAGCTTGTTGTATACTGCCCAACTATGAAGAAAGGCAGTAACTGCTAAACAAGAAATTGGTGGAAAATTAGTATAAACCACATTTTTATAAAAAGCAGTAGGTATTTTACTGATTTATTTAACTTAAAAAATAGTTTACCTACTGCAAAATGTCCATAGCTTTATCATAGCACAAGAAAACGCATTTAGAATTTTTTTGTAGTTACTGCCTTTCTCCATAGTAGGGCAGTTTTAAAATTTTAAAAATGAAAAGACGTTGGAAGACTCGCCCACTTTACCAAGACCGGGAAACTACGGGGTTTTACAAAGCAACGTTTCTAAAAATCATAAACAATATCAAAATATCCTATTTAGAGGCACAAATTATTTAATAAACTAAACACCTATCTTAAATAATACTAAACAATCATGTATTTTAAATATTTTGTGCCTACGCGCTGTCACCCTAGAGCGCATATCCTTAACAAGCACTGTGATTGGTCATGTCAAAGACCTTTACGGTGAAAGATAAAAATTTCTACGGGAGGAAGGAATGCCGTCCTTAGGGTGCGGGAATCTATAAATGGCACTACGATTTAAATAAACATTTTTGACATAATTGTCACCACTAACATTGCCCGTTATTAATTTTAATTAAACTTAACAATTATTGATACTTTAAAATATTAAAATAACTATAGGATTTTGTTAAGAAAATATTCATCCCCAACCAAAAAAAATATTCGCAAGAAAATCCAACTTAAATTTTTCAAAAAGTCAAACAATATGACATTTTGTTAAAACGGGCACAATAATTATTAGAAAGATTTATGCCATAAACTTTATGGTAGACTTGTCTATGATTTAAACCTTAACGTTTTTTGTACTTTTGTACTTATGTATAAGTATTACATTAAATTGAAATAAAGTATATTTAATAGAGAAAGCATAAACATTACGAGACACGATTACAGGCATGCAAATATAGCGTTTAAATTTATATAATTTAATATTATATACAGTATTGTTCAAGTTCACAAAAGTGTAACCGGCTATTTCATAATACCAAACAAAGTTGTCATTGTTAAAACTAATTATTTTTGTATACATATTTTACAAGATTAGAAATTAAATGAAGATTCCTTTGTTCCATGGTCACTCAAACAAAACTTTGTCATAAGCTTTCATAATTCCGTTTATTGCAGCGGTTTTGAAATACCTAGGAAATAATATTTTTCAATGGATGCGATTTTATATTGACTTTCATTTATTAAGTCGGTGACACAGTATAAGTTATGACATACACTGAAAGAAATTTGTTGCTAAAAGTAAATACAAATTTATACTAAAAATTTTATACTAGTGCTTTACACATTTATACTACTGTTTATTATGAATGTATGGTAAATTTTGTAATACATTTATTGTAAAGAAGATATGTTAGATCTAAATAAAAATAAACTTACCCTTACTATAAAATGTAAACTATAAGTGAATTACAGCAAAAAAATATTGCTAGAAACACCATTTATATTGCTAGGGCAGCAATAGGCTGCTAACCAAACGAATATATTTGTTTTAGCAATGTATGTGGTAGTCTATATATGAAACATAAAATATATTTGCCCTAATTATTTTTTTATTTAACTTTAGTATATATTTCTTTCAGTGTATATAGCAATTACTAACATTACAATTACATAGGCCTGGTTTTTCTATTGAGGTCTCAACCAAGATAACAAATATCTAGGTAGGCATAGATTATTAATAAAAATAAACCCAATGTAATTTCTATTTCACATAGTAAAACAATTTTAGACAACTGCCTATTCGAGCAAATTTATGACAGATACAAAATTTAATTTTAGTCTATAAATAGGGCATTTTAACTGTTAATTTGAAGGTTCATGATGATAACCTTTATGCACTGCTTTTAGTAGTAGGTATATTATGTATCATGTTTGATAAACGTCATTTTAGTCACAAATTTAATTTACGATCTAGCCAGCGAGTGCTTAATTAAATGTGCGTAGAAAAGTTTATAAACGAGTTGCATACCATACTTATTATTATCTAAAAATGATTTACATTAAATAGTTGTATAGAGCGACATCTATACAAAAATACAGTAACCGTAAGAATGGAAATCTGTATTACAGGCAGCAAATGTCAATATTTTTCTGTGTAAATCGAAATTTATCCCTTTAAAGTTTAAATGGACTAAAAACCGTTTAAATCCGATATAGAAGCAGTTTTTTTACAATGAAAGTAAAGAGTATCTAGTTTACTGTAGGCCACAGTCTTATATAAGACAATGCTGCTGGCGAAATCAAAAGGTCCGTACAATTGTTCATACAATTTTTTTATATTTTGGCGTTGAGAAACTATTTAATACTTTTGTATTTGTGCAATAAGATAATACAATAATTTTTACATTTGCTATTATTTCACACGCAGGGCACTTAATTTTAACGATTGTATGACATTTGACAACTGTCAACTAACTTAAAGCTAACTTCAGCCAGTGACTAAAGCGCCATAGCTTGTCAATGTGTATTTAAAAGATCACCTAGTGTCATGGAAACTTGTTCGATAATGGGCGTTTTAAAGGTGGGAGTAAAAAAATAGTATATTATGTATCAAGTTTTATAAACGCCATTTTATACACGAATTTAATTTAGGCACGAGCGAGCTTGCGAGCGAGTTCTTAAATTAATGAGTGTATAAAAAAGTTTATAAACGAGGTGCATACTATACTTTTTCTACGACAAATACTTACTATAATCTTAAAATGATTTAAATCAAATATTTTTATAGAGCGCCATATATGAAACAATAGGGGAATCTGTGTGTCATCGTCAAATGTCAAATTTTATAAACACAGATTATAAAGGTTATAAATCGAAATGTATTTCTTTGAAAATGGACAATTTTTTACAGTGAAAGTAAAGAAAATGTTTTATGAGCACTTTACAGTGGAGTCGGTCCCCGAATTTAAAATATAGTTTACTGCCGGCGAAATTAAAAGGTGAGTGCAATGTTCTTATAAACTTTTCAAATATTGGCGTTGAGAAACTATTTAATACCTACTTTTGTATTTTTGTATTGAGATAATAAAATAATTATCACAATTAGTATTATTTTACAAGAAATGTAATTAATTTATCGATTTTATGACATTTGACAACTTTCAACTACCTATCTTAAAACTAACTTCAGCCCCTGACTAAAAACCTGTTGCCAACTTCAGCCCGTGACTAAAACGCCGTAAAGCCACAACTTGTCAATGGCCGTTTTAAAGGTAGGAGTAGAAAAAATACTTTTTTAAATTTAAAATATTGTGATAGAAATTCTCGTTTTTTAACTCTGTTTTCCTAATTTCCAGTATAACTGATCAGTTTTCAGTTATTATAATCCACTTTACAATCAATAATTTCTTATATCGTCGGTCTCATGATATAAGGGCCTATCACACAAAAACCGTTAAAAACCGTTATTACAACAATATGTTAATTATTATGTTGAAATTTGGTATCTAACAAAAAACTTACATGATTTGTTGTTCATAATTTCAAAAAATAAGATTGAAAATCGTTAAAGTTCTTTATGTTGTGTTGACTTACAGATATTAGTTTTCCTTAAATTGCTCTCCTGAAAATTTAAAATCTAGATAGAGCCTTATGTCATTAGACCGACGATATGTATAACTAGGTATAGATAATTTACCAGCAAAGGCATAATTATGAATTATAATAAATGTATATAGCCTGATTGCTGTAGGTATTTATTATAATACTAATTAGTAACGATTACAAATATCCGAAGTGTTAATTTTTACTATCCTTTTACTAACAAGAACCTAATGACATCCTTTGGAAGTGCACTAAAAAGGTGTTTTGAGCCAATAATAATTTTCTTCGAAACTATTAATCACAGAGAGATTTCTTTATGAAACCTTAGGCGAATACTAAGTGATTCACGTTTAAAATATGCATTTTACTACATATTACGAAATCTGTGGTATTTCCGTAGAATTCGTTACATGGTTTTTACAATGACTTACCCCAAATCAAAAGAAGATTTCTTATCCACTTATACATTATGACAAAGAACTTTCTAACAAATTAATAAAAATATTCCAGATTATAAATCACCCAATAGGTATACATTTTTATTAAAACCAACCTTAATATAATTAATGTATTAACAATTAACATAATATATTATTACAAGATCATAATAATTATAATTATAACTATTATACTGATTCGTGACACCAGTGCTTTATAATAATTAGTATCCGACCGAAGTTTCGGTTTTGGCGAGAAATGCTGGTTTCGTTCAAAAATTGCCTCGGCTGAAACCAAGTATATTCGATAAAAAAATATGTACCGAAAAACCTCGACAAATTTTGTACATTTTACTTAATTTTAAAAGTTTTAAAATCGAATTAAAATTAAAATTGCTTTTAAATACCTACAAGCATTCCTAGCGCACAAGTTTTTAGTGCCGCTGGAGACTCCACCGAGAAGTGCCCATAAAAATTCGCCTCACTTTAACTGTGAAAAACTGCTTGTATATCATCATTTAAACGGTTGTTAGTCCATGTTCAAGGGATAAATTTCGATTTACACATACAGATTTTACGCGAGGTACTCCATTTTTATAGACGTCGCTTTATACAAATATTTAATTTAAATCATTTTTAGATCATAATTATTTGTCGTACAAAAAGTATATAAACTTTTCTAGACACTCATTTAATTGAACACTCGCAAGATCGCAAGTGCCTAAATTAAATTCGTAAATAAAATGGCGTTTATCAAACTTGATACATAATATACTATTATTTTATTTAATCCAATAGTCTGTTACAAATCCAAGAAAACCACTTATACATTTTAAGGTATATTCAAATTTTAACTAAATTAAGTTTTAACTTGACTTCGTAAGTTTCGGTTTCAATTACAAAAAAGCTCTCTTATGATTTTTCAAAAAAATCACTAGTTTATAAGTTATTTAAGGTTAAAATTGAACTTATAGTAATTTTTTCGATTTTTTTACTTTGACTGCAAAATTATTATTATTTTTATGAAAATAAATTGTTTATTTTTGAAAATATGTGATTTTATTGTATTATTGTAAAAGTAAAAATTATTGAAAAGAGATAAGTGAAAATTATTACATTACTCAAATTCATACTCAAGACAACGAATCCGTATCTTCGAATTTTATTTTGTCGTAAAAATAATTGTTAAAAGAATTTCTACGTCATTAGTAAGGCCCGGATTTTTAGGTCAAAAAGTGATAAAAGGTTCCTAAATTAGGTGATATTTTTAATAAAATAGGTATTTTAGGTACCTATATTTTATGTACTTATAAGTACATAAAATATAGGTACCTAAAATACCTATTTTATTAAAAATATCACCTAATTTAGGAACCTTTTATCACTTTTTGACCTAAAAATCCGGGCCTTAGTCATTAGCTGTACTGAAGGAAAACTTTTTATTGTATAATATTTTATAAAATCGTATAAAATTTTGTAGAATTTCACAGAAATAAAAAGATTATGTAAAAAGTAATCGTACTAAAATTGAGTAAAACTAGTACCAGATTCGTTTAATGTAAAATAAATGAATTTACCGGAATCCTTGTCATTAATGTTTACTTATCTCTTTTCAATAATACAATTAAATCATATATTTTCTAAAATAAACAATTCGTTTTCATAAAAAAAAATTCTAATTTTGCAGTCAAGGTAAAAAAATCGAAAAAATTACTATAAGTTTAACTTTAACCTTAAATAACTTTTAAATCAGTAAATTTATGAAAAAATCATAGGAAAGCTTTTTTTGTACAGGGTTTTATTTCATATAAAAATATGTGTCTCTTAATGCTGTATATTAACTTGCCCGGGAGAAAACAAATTAAATGTAAAACTTGCCGAAACCCCAAGTTATTTAAATGGAAAATGTATTAAGTATCGTCTTTGGGGCACGGTTTAATAAAATATTTTTAAAATTTTTTAATAATTTTTTTAAGTTTATAAACTAAAAAATTAGGGGGCGCTGCGAAGAAAAACCCAGGTTGGTAAATAACGGACACTCTAATGTACACGAAGCAAGTAAAGGAAAATGGTATTGAACATCGCTTTTTATAAATTTTTGCTAAAACAAAATTTATTGTAAAGTTCTGTTTAAATAATTATTAAAAGTGTTTGTGTATTCTCCAAGGTTAGTTCTTAATTTTAGTAGCCCAAATTATGTAGTAAAGTTCACTAAACGTAGAACGATTAAGATTTAAGGTAATTGATCATTAGTTATTTTACGTTTAGCGAATTTTACTTGATATAAACACCTTTCTTTTACAAAATGTTCTTGGCTTTTAAGTTTACTGTTTAATGTAAAAACTTCGATCCGTTATTTTATTGCTTAAAACTTAATTAAGTTGTACACTGTACACTGTCCCTGTATCCAAAATGTTTAGACCTTCCCTAACACGATTATGTAATTTTTGTGGTCATTTTAAAACAAATATCGGTGTGATAAGAGACGTTTCGTTGCTTAAAAGGAAGTATTAACTGTTAATTTTAAACTTTAAATGCTCCTTTTTGTTTCAGTGCATGTGCCTTGTAGTAGACATTAAAATGCTCCACACCGTGAGGGATAAATGGTCACCTAGGGTCTCCAGTCGACATCGCAACTTTTATCCCGACCCTTCATCTTAAGGCGAGATGTCTCCAGTGTGGACCTCGTTCACCACAGGGCAACGTTTATATTGACACACTAATAGTTAGCTGTCCTGTTAACTAACAACTTGTTCAACCTTTAGGGTTAGATAAAGTAACAAGAGTCGCGTCATCACATTAATTTGCATAAACTAGTAAAAGAAACAATGCCTAATTGTGTCATCCTTTGCTACTTCATAGCTAAACAGGGTTTTTTCTTCAGCTCTTTTTCCCTGGTTGTATCTTCCTAAGTGCTTGTTGTAAAACGTTTATAAAGTAAATTAAATTGGGGAAACCAAACACTGTATTTTATTTTTTGTATCCCTAATTCTCCCAAGTATAGTTGCTAAAGCAATGTGTTTAATAAAACAAGTACGTAAACACAACGTACACCGAAAAAAATAATGTAGTTGAGTTAACGTTTGCCTAAATGTCATTTTTGAAAATGTTGTTTCATCAAAAAACCTATTGGATTAATCTATATTTTGGTATCAAAGCAATAGTCAGAGTTTGTCAAAGTTTATTTGTTAATTTGACAGTTAAAATATTGATTGTGACATAAACTAATTTTTTGAATTAAAATGTTTATCTTATTTTGATTTAATAGCTGGAATTGGTTGAATCAAATACTGAAATTTTTAGGATTACCTAAAGAAACTATTAAATTAACGTTTAGTTGCTCTTTAAATCCAAAACATTAAATTTGTTCATTTAACAAATTGTAAATGTTACTTTAAAATTTGTTAATTTGCATTCATAAAATTGCCGTGAAGGGCGCTTCGAACACCCAAGCCACGTCATTAGACGGTGTTGATCACGTGATGTTCTTACATCTCGCCTCAGTTGGCTTACGATAGGAGTATATAAGCTCAGGTAGCCGTTTGTTTTGGGTGTGTTCCACAGTGGAAATTCCACTACACCAAATTGCCCGACACGGATATTTTATATAAGAGCCCCAATAGGTCGAATCAGCTGTCTGTCGGTAAGTATTTGAAGTAGGTGGAACGCACTCAAAACAAAAACTCTGGCGAGGAAAGGTTCAACTCTTTCTCTTTATATTAATTCCATAATTTTGTTTTGAATCCCAACCTTTAAAGAATGTTACTTTTACATTTTCAGAATATTAACCCAACCCAATTAACCCAACATTAGCGCAAATTATTTAATTTAACATTTTATTGGTGTTAAGTAAATTTGCTAAAAAGGTTACCTGGACATTTCAAGAATGTTTATTTAACCAGATTAGCAGATTAGAACAAATATTCTCATTTTGTTCATTTGACTAATATTTGTTGTTCAATTAAACAATACAATTTGACATTTTTAGATGGTTAAGTAAACGTGAAAAAACCATTGCTTGTATTTAAAGTGTATAAAGAGTTGAATTAATATATTTGTTGTTGTTTCAACAACTTATTTTTTTTAGTGTACAGGTTCCAATTTGAGTAGGACGATCACAAAAAAAGTCAAAAATAGCATTCATTTATTTTTTCATAAGACTTGTTTGAAACGAACCTGGTGTAAGTGGAAATCTTTACAATATCTTATTGTAATTTATAAAACATTGCATGGGAAGAAAATGTATGAAATATTTATAAAAACTTCCGTTGTCATATTAGTTATGCATGCCATGTCAGTTCCTTAATTAAGAAATAATCGAGACAACTTTCGAGCAAAAATTTGATGAAACCTAATAAGTTTGTCCCCTTTAATTTTTAACAAAACTTTCGAGCCACTTTACGGCAATGTGCATTTTACATAAATTTCGTTAAATTTTAGGCAAAAAAGCAATTAAACGCGATTAAGTTCAATTTTAACAATGCGATCGTTGTACCACTGATCCACTTATACAGCAACTTGTGTATTTATTATCGCATCTCCGATGTGTGTAACTTATGCGCATTAATTATAAAAATCGTGATGTTGCAATGTAACGACTGATCATTACACTCGGAGGAGCGTATGCCGTGAAAGTAGACTGAGTGCAGTCGGTAATTTTTTGTGGCTTTGTCTCCATATATCTTGTTCAGAAATATGAGCCGTAAAAAATTTGCAGCCACATAAAATATCGCTTTCTTGAATGCATATTTAAGCGAACAATTTTCTTGTCAATAAAGTCCGGTTTTAACGACGAAAATAAAAAAAACTGTATACCTTACTTTTGTGACGAGGTTGTAAGATACTTTGTAAAATGGCAGGCATTTTAAATTTTCAGATGACAACAAAAGCGTTGCCAGTAAATTTTATTTTATTTATAAATTTTGATGTTAACAAAATTTTACCAAAAGGATGCGCTTGCACTAAAATTTAATGACTAAAGGATTAATCCAATTAAAAGCGAGATTAAATGCAACAAACAGGTAAGTTTGGCGAAACATTTTTGTATTTTTTTTTTATTATTTTTAATGTGCCTTCATTATATATACCTACATGTAAATGCGAAATCATTTTCCGGTTTTAAATTGATAAAAAATTAATAAAAAAAGAAGAGAACATGTTTGTTTCGAAAATTAAGACTCGCACTACTACAACTGTAAGCTTCGTAACGAAAAACACACAGATTATAACCAAAAATGTTAGCATCGTCAGGTTTTTTGCTACCTGCCTTTCCCTTTTCAACACAGTCTGTGAGTTTAACCCTTCAATCGGTGGTGATAAAGGCATGTACTAAACGACATGCTGATTCCATTAAAACAAATTTGTTTTTTAGCATTTTCTACGTAAACACAGTTATAAGGTCCCTATTGACCTTCCATATATTTTAAAGAAGAGGGAGTGGAACATCTTAAAACTTTGAATGTCCATTTAAGTCAGTCAGACCTGTACCATCTACATCGACACAATTATAACATGTATACATGTTATTGAATACCAATACTAATAATATGTGGTCAAATAAATCAGAAAATGTATCTGCCTTATTTTTGCTATTTCCCCATATTTTATCCGTTTATATACATTTTGTCACATACATAGATATTAAACTCATCAGCATACTTAAGCATAAGGTTTTAGGGCGATTTTCTTATTCAAAATCGCATTTATAAATAGGGGAGACCGGTGTAGCGAGGACCGCTTAAGCATTTTTTAAATATTTCAGCTCTATATGAAAGTATAGACATAAGCAATTTTTTCGAAAACCTATATAATATGGTCAAACTAATTTAGTATAAAACCGAAAAAAATGTTGTAACATTTTTTGGTAAAGATAAAAAAAACACTTTTATTACATTGGTCATCCATGCCCCGGGTAAGAAGGTCCACCATTTGAAACACCTGCAGTGCAGGTCCTGCACGCATTAATAATAATACCTCTTGATAGTTTTTAACGAATTTATTAAATACATTAATTAAATAAAAACAAAAAAAAGCAAATTCTGTTGCGCCCTGCACAAATTGAAAATTTAAAAATTATTCGCACAGCTCGCAAATGAAAAAGTCATCTTCTTCTAAACCCGCACATTCTTCGTGGGCCCATTGCTCACAACTTGTGCACTGGACCCAGTCTCCTCCAACTTTACTCTCTTTTACGGAGTTTCACAATAAATACATAAATCATCCACGGTCCTGCTTGCCCCAAATTAAGTGGTCCTCATTACCTTAAATGTCGCTAGGCAGGAAATCACCTCGTAACATTTTTCCATGCAATAGCATTGGTAAACCAATAGGTAAGGTTTGAAGCACATTTAATATGGATCACTATTATAAATTGAGTTTCCTTTAATTCCCCAGTAGTTTTTCAGGAATGGACAATATTGCGATGAAAAAGTTAGATCAACATACCATGAAATTTTGATTTCTTTGTAGCACTTTCAAACAGCTGCTTATGGTCGGACGCCATTAACACAGCACTGACATGAAGTTTTGGCAACCTACTGACGTGAAATTTTGCCCCAAATTAAAACGTACTGTGCGGTAGACCGGTGGTCCTTATTACCCCGATGGACCTCGCTGCCCCGGTCTCCCCTATTCAAACAAATTGCGATTAATATAATACGGAATATCTACAAATAATAAAAAACAGATTTATAATTACAAATGTTTTGAATCTTTAAGTGTATATGCATAGAAGATATTTGTAATTAATATGTTTTTATATTCTATTTCAGTTTTTAGTCTATATCGACCTCCAAGAATCACTAATATTATTTTGAATAGAAAGTGTATCCAAATTACATCGTAACGAAAAATTAATAATAAACTAGTTTAAAAACTTTATTAAATTAAAAAATTAATTGTAACAAAGTAGTATAATCTTAAAAGGTACCTTATAAATTATATAATATATATAATTATTAGACTGTTTCAAAAAAATCGACTATTTTTTTTTCTTATTAATATTGAAAATATTGTTTGAAATGACGAAAAAAAAATCCTGTGAAAGTTTGAGCTCTTAATATTAATATTAAGAGGTGCCGCATCGAAAATTTCAATTTCCCATTTGATTAACATGGGAATTTTTTTTTTCGAACTTTGGAATGTATTAACTCTTTAACAAGTCATCGGACTAGTTGAGTCAGAACATGTTTTTGTAGAAAATTGAACGCTCTACAAAAAAAGTCTCTTATAATTTTTTGATATATTTACTTTTTCAAAAGTTATTTAACGCTAAAGATGGATTGATTTAAAATTTTTCCAATTTTCCGACGCAACCATCAATATTATGAGAAAATTTAATAGGACTTTCTTGTAGAATATTAAATTTTCTATAACTTATTTTTAAAAATTGTTTGATATTTTTTACAGATCGTAAGTTGTTTGCAAAAAACTAAAATTTTTTTGAAAAAGTTGTCATTTTAATGCTTAAAATTAATTGTCATATTAAATAAATAAATTTTAAACTTAAAAATTGAATGTTTATTATAATTAAAGCAATTTATATCATTACACTAAAAAATTTCTATTGCAATTGGGCATTTTTTTTCTGTGTTCACTTATAACTAGCAATAAGTATATTAAATATAGGTAGAGGGGGCGAGTTTAAAAGGATTTTTACTTGATATGGATAGTAGAGTCATATTAAATATAAAATATATATAAAATGTTTTTATTTGCTTTTCAGAATTGGTCGTCTTGACCTTGAAATGATTGCCAAGAATCGAATAACATAAATCGGCATTATTTGTTAAGAAAAAAAAAAGTTTTTCCATTTATTAATTAAACTATAATAAACATTAAATTTTTAAGTTGAAAATTTATTTATTTAATATGACAATTAATTTTAAGCATTAAAATGACAACTTTTTCAAATTTTTTTTAGTTTTTTGCAAATAACTTACGATATGTAAAAAATATCAAATTTTTTTTAAAAATAAGTTATAGAAAATTGAATATTCTACAAAAAAGTCCTATTAAATTTTCTCATAAAGTTCATGGTTGCGTCGGAAAATTGGAAAAATGTAAAAATTTTAAATCAATCCATCTTTAGCGTTAAATAACTTTTGAAAAAGTAAATATATCAAAAAATTATAAGAGACTTTTTTTGTAGAACGTTCAATTCTCTACAAAAACATGTTCTGACTCAACTAGTCCGATGACTTGTTAAAGAGTTAATAAATTCCAAAGTTCGAAAAAAAAATTTTCCCATGTTAATCAAATGGGAAATTGAAATTTTCGATGCGGCACCTCTTAATATTAATATTAAGAGCTCAAACTTTCACAGGATTTTTTTTTCGTCATTTCAAACAATATTTTCAATATTAATAAGAAAAAAAAAATAGTCGATTTTTTTGAAACAGTCTAATAATTATATTTACTTGTATAACATACAATTTTTAAGTGTAGTAACAAATTAGTATAATTATAAAAGGTGTTGTAAAAGGGTAAGAAAAATGTCAGTTTTAAATTGGACGTTGCAAAATAAATTGCGGAAAAAGAATTTGCTAAAATAACGCAAAAGGATTTAATAAAAGATGTCACCACGCAATATCTATGGAAGATAAAGATCTTGACCGGGAAATTGTGTTGGTTGATCATGTAGAACAATTTTTAATCAATTTAGATTTAGATGATAATATTTAATTATTATTTAAGTAATTGTACCAATGTATGTTTAATTCATATCTGGATATTAAATATATTTTTTTAATAATTTAAAAATATTTTGTTTATTTCACTCTTTAAAGTTTAATCTTAATCTTCGACGCCGCTGTAGGCTGTATACAAGTATCAAGGGTGCAAATTCTGACAGCCATCGATAGGAATATCGAAAATAGATTTATTCTTTTTAAATAAAAAAATACTGTTTTTTCATTTTTTTTAATAGTTTACGCCACTGTAAAAAAAAAACGAAAAATATACTCTAAAAATTTCAGAAATATGCTCCATTAGCTGGTTATGACAAAACCTGTAAAAATAGGTAAGGAGTTTTTACAATAAATATGGGTTCTTTAATGTGCATTCGAACCATTATACCCAAACCAGAAAGAGTCACAAAGTTTTTTTGACATTGGTTATCATTAGGGATGGGATATTTAGGTACTAAAAACTGAAAAATAGGTAACTAAAAAGGTACTAAAAAAAAGCATTTTAGGTTAAAAAAAACAGCATTTTAGGTAAAAAAAAACATTAAAGTTTAAGTTTCGTTTATAATTTTGTTTAGCCGCATACCCAAACACAGAACTCACTACACAGAAGTTCTATGACAGAACATAAGCTCACTAGTAGTGAGTCACTACAAAGAAGGTAACTGTAAAGAAAGTTACTGTTACAGTCTGTAACCATAAGAAAAAATTCCATACCGTTAAGTTGCACGCCCTGGATAAAATATTGGCGCAAATTTTAAAAAGAACAAAAAAAAAATAAAATAAGTAAAAATACGTAAAAATAGGTAACAAATATATGAAAATAAACTGACAAATTAAAAAATATGTAACAAAAGTATAAAAAAGGTAGTTTAAAGCAAAAACCTCCAAAAAAGGTAAAAAAGGTGAAAAAAAGTTAAAAAAATAGGTAACAAAATTATAAAAAAGGTAGTAAAAAGCAAAAACCTCCAAAAAAGGAAAAAAAGGTGAAAACAAGTTAGGTTCATATAAAAGAAAATCTTTTAAAACAAATTTTGGCATTATTGGTTTTCAAATAGTTACATCGGTTAAAAAAAGGTAAAATAACTAAAATCCCATCCCTAGTTATCATATATCGTATTTTTACGGCAAAAGTATACATACCGGGTGTATCCGAAATTTTTAAGTAACCGAATCATCTTTAAAAGTAAATAACTTAACAATTACGTAATGCGTTTAGCGGCAAACCGAATGCTGCTATGAACCAAAGCCTATGGTGTTTTATACACCAAAAATGATAATATTGTATATAGGAAAACAGACGATAAGATGAATGGTGGCCAATTTAATTCTGTAAAAAATCCATACCTACTAAAATTTGTATAGTTTATTCCTCATTTCACAACAAATAATTGACATTAATATTGACATTATTATGGTAGGGACATAAAATTATTCTTATACTCCCACCCTTTAAACGCCCCTTACATGTTTCCATGACTCTAAGGGCCGGTTTTTCAATCATATTTTAAACTTGGTTCAGCATTTGAATTTGGTTCAAACAAAATATGCCGTTTCTCAATCAAAGTGCAAGCTTGAATTTGGTTTAAACTAAATCAAAAGATGAACCGTCACTGTTGGCCGTTTAAACGAAGTTCAACTTGACATAACTTAATTTTTCTCTGCTTTATTATGTATTACGTTGTCTATTTCTTGTTTTGTGATCTGCTGTTATAATAAACCAATGGATATATTTGAGGTAGTGAGGATAATGAGGATGATGAGGAAATTGGCGAATTCATAAATAATATTTGACTTCGTGTGCACAGGCCAATGATGATTTTTTTGCCAGATTTCGGTTTGCCAAACCTTTTGTACGTGGGATAGTGGATTTAATTAGACCAGTTATTGCAAATCCGACCAATAGGTTAGTTATAAAAATAATTACTGAATAGGTAATAGACTTTAGTAAAATTCATCATGAGAAAATACGACAAATTCAATTTATATTATAAAACGAAATACATACAAATAATTCCTCCTTAAAAGACAATAGTTAAAATAAAGTGCCTTTCTTGTAAAGTAATAATAAATGTGAAAATTATTTTATTATCGCCAATATTTGAAAAGATTATATGAACGTTTGTATGTTTTAGTTTAACCGTCCTAGTGCAGTTAACTAGATTTAACTGATAAAGCGTTAAAAAATTTTCCTACAGAGCCCATAAAACATTATCTTCTCTTTTACCTAAGTAAAAGAGAAGAGAATGTTTTATGGGCTCTGTAGGAAAAAATTTTAATTAAATTAAAAAAACAGCTTCTATATCGATTGTAAGTCTATTTTCAAGGGATAAATTTTGATTTACACAAAAAGATTTTATCGCCGATAGATTCCAAAGTTAGAAATTCTATCGGGAATTCCAATAAATACACTTTCAATTTTTGTACAGGGTGGTCCACGTAAGGTGACCCATATACTTATCTCAGAAACTACTGGAGTCACAAAAAATTTGTAAGGAACAAATATTCACGAAGTAAAAAATATTTTTAAAATATTATATTTTCATTTATACAGGGTGTTCGGTTTTCCTTGGGACGATACCAACTTTCTTATTTTCAATGGAACACCCTGTATTTTTTTGCATTTTTGGATTCTTCCCACTCTTTTAGGTATACTTTGTAAATATATTAAATAAGAAAATGTTAATACTTTTTGAGTAAAATTAAGATTTATTAAAATTTCTCTAAATGTAGACACTCGCTAAAAGTTAAAAATAACCAACTAAAAGTTATTATTTTTTATATTATGTAGCATCCATCTCTTTAATAATAAGTAAGCTATAAGTTAATTATTATATTTTTTGGAAAATATCATACAGGGTGTTTTCTATGTCCCGTTGAAAATAGCGATTTTAAAAGTTTAAAATCTTGTTTTTATTCAATGGAACACCCTATATATTTTTGCATAATTGGATAGAATAAGTAATTACCTTTCATTTTATATATATTTATATATATATATATATATATATGTCCTATACCTAAACCTAACAGAAAAAAAAATATTCGCATTTTTCACAATTAGTAGCTTTTTTCCAATTACCTTAGTTAAATTTTCATTATTCAAAGAAAACACCCTGTATAATATTTTCCAAAAAATAAATTAATTAACTTATAGCTTACTTATTATTAAAGAGATGAATGCTACATAATATAAAAAATAATAACTTTTAGTTATTTGTAACTTTTAGCGAATGTCTACATTTAGAGAAATTTTAATAAATCCTCATTTTACTCAAAAAGTATTAACATTTTCTTAATTAATATATTTACAAAGTATACCTAAAAGAGTGTGTAGAATCCAAAAATGCAAAAAAATATAGGGTGTTCCATTGAAAATAAGAAAGTTGGTATCGTCCCAAGGAAAACCGAACACCCTGTATAAATGAGAATATAATATTATAAAAATATTTTTTACTTCGTGAATATTTGTTTCTTACAAATTTTTTGTGACTCCAGTAGTTTCTGAGATAAGTATATGGGTCACCTTACGTGGATCACCTAAAAAAAATATTCGCATTTTACAAAATTAGTAGCTTTGCGCGTATGGTAATTATTATAGTAATATATATTTATATATAAAAGCATTTTTATTTGTTGTTACTGAAATTTATTTATTTGAATAATGAAAATTTAACTAAGGTAATTGGAAAAAGCTACTAATTGTGAAAAATGCGAATATTTTTTTTTCTGTTAGGTTTAGGTATAGGACATATATATATAAAATGAAAGGTAATTACTTATTCTATCCAATTATGCAAAAATATATAGGGTGTTCCATTGAAGAAAAACAAGATTTTAAACTTTTAAAGTCGCTATTTTCAACGGGACATAGAAAACACCCTGTATGATATTTTCCAAAAAATATAATAATTAACTTATAGCTTACTTATTATTAAAGAGATGGATACTACATAATATAAAAAATAATAACTTTTAGTTGATTATTTTTAACTTTTAGCGAGTGTCTACATTTAGAGAAATTTTAATAAATCTTAATTTTACTCAAAAAGTATTAACATTTTCTTATTTAATATATTTACAAAGTATACCTAAAAGAGTGGGTAGAATCCAAAAATGCAAAAAAATACAGGGTGTTCCATTGAAAATAAGAAAGTTGGTATCGTCCCAAGGAAAACCGAACACCCTGTATAAATGAAAATGTAATATTTTAAAAATATTTTTTACTTCGTGAATATTTGTTTCTTACAAATTTTTTGTGACTCGAGTAGTTTCTGAGATAAGTATATGGGTCACCTTACGTGGACCACCCTGTACATTTCCTGTGTAAGAATTTTTAATACCTAATGATAATATTTTTCAATTATAGTAATAAAAAAATAAAAAGGATACAATATTTTCTTATCATAATAATATTTTAAAGTATCAATAATTGTTAAGTTTCATTAAAATAATAACGGGCAATGTTAATGGTCAAAATTACTTCAAAAATTTTTATTGGGATGGTTACTTTATTTTCGTATAGATGTCGCTTTACACAAATATTTTATTTTAATTATTTTTAGATAATATTAAGTAGTTGTCGTAGAAAAATATAGTATGCAACTCGTTTATAATTTTTTCAAGGCACTGGCTCGTGTCTATATTAATATCGTGACTAAAATGACGTTTATTAAACTTGATACATAATATACTATTTTATATTAATCATAATTAAAAAATGAGCCATTATTTCTTTAATAAATTTTAAATTATTTAAAAATAATTGGAAACAAAATAAAAGATAACATGAAAAAATATATGGTTTTGGAAAAATTAACCTTAAACAAAATTTAATGGTGAATTTAGGCCACTAAATGGTGACGCTATCCCAGAAAAGGGACATTTTCAAGATTATCAATATTTTAAATAAAGTGGTAAACGATTATGTAAAAAATTGACATTGCTATACATTTTTAAAGTCGAGTGTTACTACACAAACGCCTAGGTATACCGCGTAAACTTTAATCGCGTGTAAATTTTTTAATACTAGGTTACTTTTCTCGGATCGCTTCACAAAGAATAACCATAATTTAAAAAAAAAGTTGTATCAAAAAATATTTTAAATAATTAATATGCATTAATATAATATATTATGTGTATTGTACCGATGACTATAATACCGTCTAAGATTAATTAAAGCAATTTCACCGATAATTTAAAAGATTATGGTCATCGATAACTCACCTTACACATCGTGACTTGCACCTGTACTGCAGTAATATTACTCTTACTAAATACACCTGATAATAAATACAGAATTTCAGATTTTTATACCCAACGCCATAAACAAAAGTTTATTTATTATATTAATTACCATTCAAATACCCAAAATAGGCAAACTATAGTCTAAATGTAAAAAAAGGCTCCAAGGGTCACAGAACTATTAATAGTTCCGTAGACCTTAGGGTGATAATAAATTAAATTAACTTATGTGGGATTAATACAAATACATTAAAAAATACCTACATGGTAAACGTTTTACCTTCTCAATAATAAATTAAAGTATTAAGGTACCTTAATGCTGTATACTTTCTATTCTGCTCCACCCAATTCGGTAAGTAGATGGTCGTATTTTTCACTTTCTCTATCAGCCTACCAATTTGTTCAAATATATGTCAATTTTATATTAGCCTGTAAGTAATTAAAACCACCAGAGGCAATTGTGATTAATAATAGACCCTTTACTTACATATATTAAGTTTTTACACCCACTCGCAGGTTTTTTAAATCAAATTTTATAGTGGTATTAAAACATTTATGTTACAGCTTTCTTTAGGACTTTTTGATTGCCACTCTAGTTGCTATCTAACACCATGTAGTGTTTAAAAAAAATACAATTATTTTAGATATTTATAGTAAATTAAAAAAAATCTATTACAAAACGATGTCACAAAAATCTTAAATGCAATACGTTGCAACATCTGAAACTTATTGAATTAATAAACAGTAACAAAATATTTGTTAATTTTAACCAAATATTCACCAGATTTTATATTAATCCATTTCCACATAACTTTATGTTAAGTTTACAAGGAACTGTAATATGTCAACTAATTAAATAAGTAGTTTGTAATTATATAGTCCGGTCAAATTAGACCAAAAAATAACAGTGAAGGTACATAAATTTACAACAAGCTGAAAATCAGTAAAATTGTTCAGAATATAATTATAAATAAAATTTTAAAGTTCCCCATCATTCCCCTGTATGGAAAATTTTTTATTCAAGTTCAAAGGTCAAAAAAATTAGTTTTTCGCGATTTTTATCAAAACGGTAAGTTTTATCATAAAAATACCCCAAACAAAATTGTAGATCATAAAATTATCTATAAAAAATGTATTGATACTTTTTTTCCTACGAGCCACCGTTTCTGAGATATAACGATTCGAAAAGTTGTAAAAGTTGTAATCGTCATAATATGCACGCCACGTATCTCTAGAGTTGTAATATATGTTAAAATATTTTTCTATAGGTCATTTTAACTTACACTTAAAATCTGTCACCTGTCATCTGTCACCTGTCATCTGTCACCTGTCATCTGTCACCTGTCATCTGTCATCTGTCATTTGTCCCTGTCATATGCCACCTGTCATTTGCCACCTAATCGATTTGATTTCGAGGATTTTAATTGGTTAACTTTTTTAAATACCCAACAAAAATTAAACGGGCTTTTGGCCGATTAGTTTTTATTCGATGAAGCTCATCTTTTAGTATGTCAAACTTTGGTCTTTTTCCCGTCGATTCGTGTATTTCGTTCGGCCAATTTCGAAAATTTCTCTCGACTTAAAAAACGTTTGAAAATTTTTCGAAAAAAAATAAAAAAAGAACGCTGTTCGAAAAGTTGCCGGCGTATCCGGCCCGTTTGCAATATTTATTTTTTCCATTGTCTGTATATTGAATATACTATATTCTCTTTTTCTAAGCGCCGTAGCTCGGACGCCGTTGAAGGTTGAAATTTGCATCCTTTTTTTCTGCCCACGAGACCTATCCGCGGACCAAATTTTTCCGGTGTCGAAAAGGTACAAGTCCACTTTTTTACGATTTTTCCGTCAAATTTGGCACGTTCCGTTGTCTTCGCTTAACTTTCGAACGAGCCGAGATTTTTCGTCCAAACTCGAGGAAAAGGGTCTTCGGGACAAGAAGTTATCGGCATTCAATTTCTTCTTTCTATATACGAAGCTCTTAAAAAAACTACCTGCTTTGATAAGTATCGATATGCATGTTTCGTTAAAAATTCTAAAAGTAAAAAACAAGTTCAATTAGCTTGTCTTCCTCCAACCTCAGTTGCTGCTCATCAACATCTTTTTCGGGTATATTACCATGTTCAATTGTGGCTTGGTTATCAGCTAGACCCTACAGACTAGGGTTGGAAGTTGGTCAACAACACATTAGAACCAGTTCAAACTTTACTCCCACCTGCGCCGGAAAAACTGTTGAACACAATTTTTTGCAACTGCAAAAAGGGATGCAGTGCTAAATGTGGTTGTAAAAAAGTCGGACTGTTTTATTCTCTGGCATGTACGAATTGTCAAGGCCGGTCGTGCTCTAATGTTGAATCACCAACAGTGGAGGATTCATTTACTTCCAACGAGGTGAGATGCGATACGTCGCTATTGACGCAATTTACTTGAACCCAGGATGAAGATGAAGAAGAAGAACAACAAGAAGAAGAACAAGAACAAGAAGAAGTTCAAGAAGAACAAGAAAAAGAATTTAAATGTTACGAATCAGACGAATAAACTTCAGTACTTTTTTTAAATTTACATCGCTATTATCTTTTCCAATCATTGCTAATTTCCGTTATTTTGCAATAGTTTCAAATTAAACAGGATCACAAGTGACCCGTAAAATAGGCCTACTGGGAAAACCACGTTTAAAAACGCGCTTAGTAAACTACCTCATAGGTGGCGTGGAAACGTGTGCATATTATGGCGATTATAACTTTTAAAACTTTTCGAATCGTTATATCTCAGAAACGGTGGCTCGTAGAAAAAAAGTTTTGATACATTTTTTATAGATTATTTTATGATCTACAATTTTTGTCTGGTGTATTTTTATGATAAAACTTACCGTTTTGCTGAAAATCGCGAAAAATCATTTTTTTGACCTTGTACCTTGAATAAAAATTTTTCCATACAGGGGAATGATGGGGAACTTTAAAATTTTATTAATAATTATATTCTGAACAATTTTACTGATTTTCAGCTTGTTGTAAATTTATGTACCTTCAAATGTCTAGATTGACCGGACTATATAACAAACATTTTGTAGATTTAATAATAAAATCCTATGTCAATAATTCAACTATAATACTTGTAATTTTCAAAAATTACCTTATTTTTACAAACATTTTTGTAGACCCAGTAACAAAAGTATTTGTTGGAAATTACGAACTTAAATAAAAATATTTTATCTCCACGCGGTCTATATTTTAAACTTTATTGTTGTCAACATTCGTTAAAGAAATACCTTGTTATGGCCTAGGCCGATAAAAATTTGTATGAGGCAAGTAATTAGTTCGATTTTTTCACGCTAGGGGTATTGTTTTGACAAATTAATCCTTCTCTGAGAAATTAAACTGGTTTAATTTATTTTAATAAGCACTAATTTGTTTGTTTTACTGTTAATGTTTAATATTTTTCATTAAATTATTGTAAAAATAAATATGAGTAATAAAACAAAAAGTGAGGTTAGGCAACCAAGAAAACTCACGATTCTTTTTCTACGATTTAAATTATCTTTAAGTTTTAATTTGCTTTAAGTTTTCAGTAAAATTAAATGTTAAACACAGCTTAAACATTCCAAACTACCTATTTTTTAAATAAAAATACAAACAAATTGAAATTAGATACCTACCTATTTATTAAACAATTAATTGAATTCAATGTAATAGCAAAAATCCATTTCTACTTAAATCATGTAGCTAGGTATTGTCAAACTATTACTGCTTCTAAAAGCAATAATAATTATTGTACATTTAAAGTAATCTTTAGCTAATACATAAATGAGATTCTAAAAAAGTGAGGTTAGGCCGCTTTGATGTTGAATTAAATTGACCTATATAAAGTGCTTTGAAGATAAAATTTTGTATGCCATTCGGCCAAGAAGTGCCTTTTTGTGCTTCGCTCAATTGTAGGCCTCCGCTATGCCTCGGCCTTCAAACCTTAAGCTTAGCACAAAAAGCCTTACTTCTTAACCTAATGACATAAATAACTATTTTTTCGGATACTTCGCACACACGTTAAATAGTTATAAGAAATCCAAATCACAATAAAAACAGATTTCTGGTAAAATATTATAAACTCTCTGGACAGTTGTTACGAACACGTTGCTTAACATGATTTTATTGAGGCCATTTTTGAATACTTTTTATTTTGTTTGTAAAAAATATATAATACAGGGTGTTATGAAATTAATGTTATATGTTAAAATGGGTAGTTCCTTAGGGTCCATAAAGACTCATCTAAAACTTTTTTTTTCTACGTAAATTCTAAGGAATAAAAATAATTTATAATAACCTTTATTCCACCAAAAAATACGCACTGATCAACTAGGAACTTTAGGCTAATCTGTTTGCCTAATTTAATTTTTTATGTTTGGTTAGAAACAACCAGCGTTTCCATATTTTGTCAAAAAAAATTGCCAAATTTTGTTTAAATTTAGCTTAATTAAAAAAATGACAAAATCAACAATGCAAATTGTTAATTTGGCGTTTTTAATAATTGTTGATTATGTCATTTTTGTAATGAATGTAAATTCAAACAAAATCTGTCAACTTTTATGAATCTGTTAAGTTACCATTAATGAGTGTATTTCTTTCAAATTTTAGGTATGTGCTCAAATTGTAAATATCTTAACTAAGGGAAGTGCTTTTGGATTTATTTAAAAAAATTGAATGTTTAAAGTTTAACCTGTGAACTTTTCCCAATTTCATCTGAGTTAGCAGAAAGAAAAAAACCGATGAAAAAGTGGGTAACCAGTTGGAAAATATTTTTTGAAATATATTTCCGTTACCCCTTATGTCAAAAGGTATTCAGTATTTTAATTTATACATTAATTACATAACACAATACATAGGTACTGTATATTATGCCAAATAAAGATATATAGTGCGCAAGATAAAAGTCTCCCTATGATTTCTTTTGAACAAAAAAGGTATCGACATAGGACAAAACCATTGTCAAGGATATTAAGTTACTAATTTTTGACGAAAAATTAATAGATGCCTATTTAAGGAGGCAGTATTAACTTAAGAATTTCAAAGGGAAATGAAGGCTTGTAATACCTCCTTTGAAACGCATATCTTAAATCTAAAATCTGATAAATGGTTGCTAAGATATTAAATGATTAAATAAAATTAATTTTCATTTTCATTTATAAAGTACAATAAATTTTTAATTAGTCATCAAATGAGATGTTCGAAATGCTACCCTGGGATATTTTGACACAAAAATTAGCAAAAGTTTCTTGTGAAATATTCGTTGTTTTAGATCATCAATTGATTTTGGTTCAGTGAAATAGTACTTCGATTTTAAATAACCCCACAAAAAAAAATCAAGTGGCGTTAAATAGGGACACCGAGCCGGCCATTTGGTAGGGCCACGCCTACCAATCCACCTATTTGGATAATTCACACCAACTCATTGTCTAACATCCCTAAATAATGTGCTCGCTCCATCTTGTTGAAATATTACTTCCATGTCAAATACGTCCAGATTAGCTTGAATCATTGGATAAATTTGTTTTTGAAGCATGTTTAAGTCCAAGATCCTTTTAAATTTCCTTCCAAAAATATGGACCTACAAATTGTAGGCTACAATATAGTTTCCCAGTTCACGAGAAACATGTGGATTACGTACATTTTGCTGATTCACAGTGCCATTTAGGAAAAAAGTGCATTTAACGAAACATTTCGCAAACGATAAATATTGTTACACTAAAGAGTACAATTATTTTATAAACCGCCTTAAAACTACATTGGTACTTTTTTTAAACAAAAAAAAAACGAAAATAAAAAAATGGCAAAAAAATTAAATGGTGATACAGATTTTCGATAATTTGTACTGCCAGGGCCGGATTTACCGAACAGGCAAGAAAATGTATTAATTTTAAAAACTCAAATGCCTAATTAGTTAGCAACCGTCAAACTGGTTTTAAAAATTTAAATAGCATCGAATAGAGAAACGAATTACCTTTCAAATGGGGTATCACAAGCCACCCTTTCTATTTGAAATTTTTAAGTTGATACTGCCCTCTTGAAACTCCTTAAATAGGCACTTATTAATTTGACGTCAAAAAGTAGTATACTTAATATCCTTGACAATGATTTTCGTCCGATATCGATACATGTTTTGGTTGAAAAGATAACAGGGTTAATATGTTATTATTTGATGATGATTATGATTAATGCCTTTTTTTCTGAACCTGAAAATAAGTTTGTTCCTATTCGTAACTTCATCCCGGGATCTCGGGACTATACTTTTGGATTTTTTTAACCATATACAAGTTTTTTTTTTTAACTTTTACATTTGATTTTTACTTTGGGGACAAACGTTTGGACACTGGCTAGTATGCTAATAAGATTATTAATACTGTAATCTGAAGGTTAATGTCAAGTTTGAATTCAAAGAATAATACAGCAAAACAGCTAAAATTAAAAGGGTAATTTATTTTTTTAAGCACGCTTAAATTTTGGTTTGGGATTTTTATATATAAAAAAAACTAGCACCCAATCTGGCATCACTGCATCAAAGCGAGGTCACGGGCGATCACGTGGCAGGGGGTTGATCCTCAGAGTACTACGAAATTTTGTTTACCCCGCCCGCAAAACAAATTTAATTTATTTAATTAAAACACTTGATTTTAAGTTGGCTTTAGATTTTTAACAGCTTACATAATAATTATATTCAAGTAAGAAATTATTACATATTTATTTAGAAAACGCTATAATTTTATTTTTGGTATAAATATTCATTTAAAATAAAACAGGAGAATTATCATTATCTATAATATTTTAATAACACCCGATGACATTTGTTATATATTATTAATAACACATGTGCTGTTAGTTATGCGAACGGAAAAATAAATTGATTTCCGTTTTTAATAAATAGGTAAACTATGATTAGTTGTCTTTGATCGGTTTTAAGTTTCTCCAGCTTTTCTTTTAATTTCTACTAATGATCCAAATGAAGAATGTCTGATTTCTATAAGTAAAGTAAATGCATTTAAGACCTGTTGTCACTAACCACATATGTATTTGCGAGACACTTTATTCCCGCAGAGAAAACACCGCACGTGCAGAATTACAATTTCCTATCAAATCAGCTAACCATCAAGTTTTATGCGAATATTGTTGTTTACGGATCAAACGTTTTGCCATTCTTCGTTCTACGTGCCTTATGTTTATACATATGCCACAAATTAACTAGAAATTATTCTATAAATAAAACTATTCCATATTTTATATAAATCCTATTTTTTATAACATAAAACTAGATGTTCCAAACTATTTAAAAAAGAAATAGAAATATGTAGAAACTGTACTTAAATGTACTTGAAAAAAGGCTTTATACAGGATGTCCCATAACAAATGGACAATACGAATGGAAATTAAAATAGGCCTTAGTAACATGATATTTTTAAAAATTAGAAATATTTGAAAAAAAATTAAGGGATTTAGCTAGCATTTAATGTAATGTAATTTAAGGAAAAATTGTGCCATTTATACAAAATTTACTCTCTAAAAATGAATTAGTCAAAAATGACCAATCGTCATAGCGAAAAATCAGCCACTAATAATTCTCGTCAATAGCAATTTGTATCCCGAACATTTAGCAGTCAATATTTTGTTGCAAAGGTTGGTATTACGCCGCTCAAGCGCAAACTCATTTTCATGTAATATAGCTTAAGAAAAGTTATAAGTTGGCCAACTTTCCATTACATTACGTTAAAAGCTGGGTAAAAGCTTACATAGGGTTATACAGTTTTATCTTTTAAATCCACCTTTAATGAACAAAGCTAAACATTTTTACAGTATAGTTTTTAATTATGAGAAGTAAAAGTATTAATTTACCCAATTCGACCTGTGTCATTGGCGCACATCAGGAGTGCCGTTAAAATTATTAAAAGAAATTATAATTCGTCCTTAAAAACAATACTGTATAAATTGTGAGTTTAATATATTGAATTCCCGAGTAACATTTATAGTGGTTAAAATGTGTTGGCCACTTATACTTGGAACTGAAAAGTATATTGCCAAAAACTCTGCCACTTAATCATAACTTTACTAATTTTACTTTCTATTCCCGTCTCTTTCCAGCATATTATTTATCTTATTATCTTTGCTTTCTCTGACTGGATATTAAACTAACACTGAATTATAATATTGTAAGAGTACAACTTGCAAATAATAACTAGAATTAAAATAATCCGAAGACATAAAATTAACACAAATTAAATTTTACATGGGTATCAAAGCTTGAAATATAAGCATACCCTGTTGAAATATGTGGTAATAAAAAAGAATAAGAAAAATCTATAAACTAAGCGGATATGAAAATTATTTATTTAGAGGCCTAAATATGTTTTTATTATTTCTGGGCACCTGAAACCAATAAATAGGTATTAACGTGTTAAATTTGGTGCGGTAATAACCAGGATTTGTTTAAAACTATACATTTATTTCCCTACAATGGCGATTATTTGTAAACATGTCTGCTTTTAAAAAAGGGAACTTTAAAGTCGTAATTTTATACGAAATGTGGCAATCACCACCGCAATTATATAATCAAGTTTTGCCACATTCAAGGTTTGGAAAAAGTTCCGAAAACGTTACCAAAACTGATATACCCACTTTGCTGCTACTACCACTTCAAAATTAAGTGATGTGATTTGGTTACAGTTACTATTCATAATCCACTCTAAAGTTTAGACAACTTTAAGGTGGTGTCAAAAGTTGTCATAACATTTCAGATACCAGACTAATACACCAAAAAGTTATAAAACTATAAAGTATATTCTGCTGGTGCAAATCACATGATTACAACTATTCTAATATAATATGGAGATATTTTAACAGAATCGTGGTAGATTTAGTTATTTAAACGTTATTGCCACTCATTTAAAGTGGTGATATAAGTTTTCGTCACTATAATGCTACTTGGGTTGTTTTTTAAATATTACAAATGTAAAAAAATAACAGCTCACATTTATCGCTCTGTATCTTGTTTATTATTTACATTTTACTAAAAGATATTAGTGTTAATTAACCAATTTTAACCCCCTATTTTTAAAGTCGCTGTATTCTCCATTAGTTATGAGACCCTCTGTATATATAATAATCGTAAGAGCACATTTTGTGTTTTAAACATATATAAAATCATTTTTTTAGTGATTGTTGGCCTTTGAATAAATGAAAAGTTTTTTTTAAATATATAGTACTCTTTTTTAGACTTAACCGACTTTACGTGTGCTTGAGTATACAAATTTTCATAAATACTTTAATGCTTTTAAAAAGTATGATGGATGAAAAATGACAAAGTGGAAAAATTAAGGGTGTCTCAAAAGTGGCCCACTAACGGGTAGGTCATGCTGTATTTTCAACATACCACGTTACCGTTTTTGCACCAATTTCAGGATACGCTGTTAAGCATGTTTAAAACACTTTTTTTAACTGGAAAAATCTTAAATTGTTTATTGCTTTCAAATAAAGGATATAATAGTATATTGAAGATCGAATATGTCATATTGTGCGAAAAACGTCTGAAGAGATGCGTCCTTTGTAATATTTTATGAATAATTTTGATAATAATTGCCGAATTATAATTTATTTTGCGATGTACCTGCCTATTTTGATTTTTTGGGGTGCCTTATACGAGCCTTTTTTTAATTTTTAGGTGCCTAAAAGTCCGGTCTCTAATAATGATATATCTTGTTTCCAAATTTGTAAAATAAAAAAATCTCCCATTTATCTGCCTATCGTAATAAGATATTATGAAAAGCAAATGCGTATCATAATTTTGCTTATGAAACGCGAGTAGAAAATATTAATTTATGTAGAAATTACACCAAATTGAACTTAGTTTATTGAGAATGAGGTTTTTAAAAGCACCAAAGAAATTTTGCTCATGAGGTACACACAACATTTTTTTTACACTGTATTAAAATTATAAAGTTAATATTTTATTTTTTTGTTGCATTGTCAAAATAAAATTGATGTTAATTTACTTTGTTTATTTATACCCTAGTGCGCCAATGTTACATTTGCACATATCAATAAATTAATTTCCCAAAAGTATATTTTTATTTTTTTAGCCCGACGCATTCGCCATTTTTTAAATCTTAAATAATTTTTCTTCATACCTTGTTCAAAAGTATTTACTTTCGTCCCTAATAGTAGGGACGAAAGTTTAACAATTACTCCCTGTGCTATTAGGGACGAAAGTACCTTTCGACAGAGGTAAATTTTCGTCCCTGCTATTAGAGTCGAAAGTAAGTACTTTCGACCGATATATGAAGAAAAATAGTATATACCACACGGGCCAAACGTTGAAATCTCGGTCCTGCGCATCATGATGCCCTCGGCTTCGCCTCGGCATATGACTCGCAGGGTCGAAAATTCAACTTTCGGCCCTTGTAGTGTAATATACTATATTTCATTTAGGGTGTATATAATTACAAGTATTATTTACTGTATTTATTATTTCCCTTTTAATTCTTTTCCTATAAATACAACACCTCAAAAGTACCTTGGGTTACTAAATTAATGAGCTTTATTACCGTAAGTATTTATTATATTTATTTGTCGTAATTTAACATTTAACATAACATTTGCCGTGGTGTTATATTTCATTCTATCACTTGGGGTGTTATCGTACTGAGTAGGTTCACTATTTAAGTGAAATACTATACTTCGCTGAGAATGGTCTTGGACTGACTCTTCCTTAGAATATTTACAAAGTCCAGGGTGCAACCATAGACATTCTACTACCTGGCCATGCCGTTTGTTTTCTATTCCAGAAAAGAAATCGAAATATTAACTGTCCTAACTAAAAAACCCTATATTTACACAGGGACTCTGTTATCTGCCTATTATGCCTTTTTTCATTCTGAAATCAGCCATAGGATATACTCTATAGTAAATCTAGTAAATTCATCACTGTCTTTAGACTGCAGAAGGGAACCGTAAGGACCATATTAAGGTTACCCCCTAACACTCACTATCGTCCTCTATTCCAAGTGCTCCAATATACCCTTTAAAGTATGGTAATTACCTAATACCCTTTTTTATTTACCATAGTTTGGTTGACGCTCACATAAATATTCATTTATGCAGACTTAGGGGAGGTTATGCCTAGAGGAAGTTTCTGGTTGATTCATCAAGTTTTTAGTGGGTTATATCTCTCACTAGGTCCCAAACTTTCAAAGGAGCGGCCTTTAGTGTGCGTAAATTTTTCCCATTCACAAAAAAAAGTATGTAATAAGTTAGAACATTTGTTAAAGGGTTTATGTTTGTTCCATCATCTGTATCTCTAAATACGATATGGCAATATACCGTCACCGTTCTGGCAAAAGTCATTAACTCCATTTTTGTCTAAAAGTAGTTGACTACCTTCGCGATCATAGAACAATTATATCTGTGGTCTAGAAAAACTTATTAAGTGCAGTATTGTATTTTTAGGATGCTAAAAATACAATACTATATATATATTATATATATATTTATAATGTATATATAATGTATATATATATATATTAGGGTGAGCCAAAAAAACTAACCTATCGGATTTATGGGTTAAAATGAACCTACATACCGAGCAAAAAATTTCCCTGCAAGGCAAAATTTTTTGTTCAATTTTAAAAGGTGTCGGTGAGCATTCTAAGTTTTCCATTGAAATAACACGTAAAAAAATCTTTTTTCATTAAAAATACCATAACTTTTGAACCGTTTGAGATAAAATTTTTTACGTCGCGGATTCTTGTAGAGCATAAAATTTCCCAAAGAATCTATACCAGGATTATTTTTTTTAATTCAAAAATTCGTATGTTTGAAAGCTTTGAAAAGTGTAAAAAATCCCTAAAACTGCAGTTAGTTTTTTTGGCTTACCCTAATATATATATATATTAGGGTGATTCAAAAAAAGCCTTTTTTTAAAAATGAACCCGCACTGGCCTAAATTATAAAGATTACATTAAAACTAAAAGATTAATACCAAAAAATCCAAATTCGATGAATATTTAGAGGTCGCTCAAATCGATTTTCGTATTTTTGCACATTCGAGCCGCGAAATTATTACTGCGCAAAATAGTAAATAACTCCGTTAGTTTTTATTCGATATTATTAAAAATTTAAGGGTTACCTAGTTTTTTAATACCCTCTGAGACAGTGAATTAAACTTTACGGAAAAAAAATTTTTTTCATGAAAAAAAAAATAATTTGTTAATAAAAACGTATCATCTTATAAAATAAGCAACAATTGGAATCGCACTATGATGGTACCGTAAAAAAACTAAGAAAATAACACTTAAATTATTTAGCATACATAAAACCTGCCGAAAGAAATATTTTATTTGATTTATATAAAACTTAACCTAATAATAATTAAGTTATTCAAATTTTTCCCATTTTCATAAGATTTTATAAATAATTTATATCCGTTTTATTAATTATGACGTATTTTTATAAAATTTCTTTATTTTTGATACCATATTTAATTAATTACACTAAGTAGTTATTAATTTATGTCCTTTTTATAATTAAAATAAAAAAAATCCACTGCTCTACATCTTTTTCTTTGCAATGATTGTTTCTAATGTACATTTTTTCAACCATTTTTTCTTTTGTTTCAGTAGGTACTCTTTTATCAAAAAATGCCAAACAAATTAGCTCTTCTATTTGCGAATCTATATTTTTGTAAACATGAAGTTCATGAAGTGTTTTCAAATCATTTTTGGGCGCGCAAGTTGCATTTGGAGCTTGGAACCAGGCAAATATGTAAACGAAATAATAAAAATACAAATTCTAAGCAATGACTTATTTTCATTGTTAGTGAGTTTAAATTGATCCCGAAATAAGAAAATCTTTAGAGAGTATATAGCTTTGTTCATCCATCTGGTACTTAGACGCTTTTGAATTAAGTAAATAATATATATATATATATATATATATATATATATTATTTAATATAAAAAAATCCTCACCAAATATGGGCGTTCCAGCTCAACTCTAAGAGGTCGCTGTTTTTATTTTAGTTTCCCATTGAATTAACATGGGAAAAAATTAATTTATGTTTGGAATTTTATACCTCTGTATCAAAGTAACTTATGGCAATGATCATTGCAGTTTCTAAAATTTAACGCTCTACAAAAAAGGTCTCTTATTATTTTTCGATAAATTGATTTCTTCTAGAGTTATTCGAGGTCAAAGTTTGATTAACATTAAATTTTCTGTTTTTTTTTTAATTTTATGGTATAATTAGCAGACGGGAGGTGAAAGGTGGCAAAACAAGGCAGCGTTGTCCCCCCCCGCTGGGGCACCCAAAAAGTTTCGTAAATTTTTTGTTTTATTGTTTTTTTTCGGTTTCTAAATCATTCGAAAATATATTTACTCACCAAGATAAAGGATTTTGGAAAACTTTTCATATGCTCATTTTTTGGGTACCCCCATTTTGCCCCCCCCCCCGCTGCCTTGTTTTGCCCCCTTCCACCTCAAGTCTGCTAATTGTACCATAAAATTAAAAAAAAAACAGAAAATTTGATGTTAATCAAACTTTGACCTCGAATAACTCTAGAAGAAATCAATTTATCGAAAAATAATAAGAGACCTTTTTTGTAGAGCGTTAAATTTGCAATAGTCATTACCATAAGTTACTTTGATACAGAGGTATAAAATTCCAAATATAAAATTATTTTTTCCCATGTTAATTCAATGGGAAACTAAAATAAAAACAGCGACCTCTTAGAGTTGAGCTGGAACGCCCATATTTGGTGAGGATTTTCTTTATATTAACATTTGAGAGGGTAAGAGCGAAAAAAAATTTTTTTTGAAGCACCCTAATGTATATATAATATATATTATATATATATATTTATTTTTATATAATTTATCAACTACCTGGTAGTAGGTCCTATTATCAAAATTTAAGAATTATAATTATTATTGTGGTATGTCAATTTAGCAACATCTAGACAGAATCAAATAATTTTGGTATCAAAATTTGAGAATTGTTGTATGTCAATAATTTTAATAAAATTTAAATTTCTGCTTAAGCCATATCAATGCAGTGAATAATTTTGTAGTTAACGTTATTTTATTTTTGTTGTAAAAAGGACCTAATTTAATAACTACCTAGTGTAATTAATTAAATATGGTATCAAAAATAAATAAATATTATAAAAATACGTCATAATTAATAAAACGGATATAAATTATTTATAAAATCGTTTGAAAATGGGAAAAATCTAAATTACTTAATTATTTTTAGGTTATATTTTATATAAATCAAATAAAATATTTCTTTCGGCAGGTTTTCTGAATACTAAATAATTTAAGTGTTATTTTCTTAGTTTTTTTACGGTACCATCATAGTGCGATTCCAATTGTTGCTTATTTTATAAGATGATACGTTTTTATTAACAAATTATTTTTTTTCATGAAAAAAAAAAATTTTTCTGTAAAGTTCAATACATTGTGTCAGAGGGTATTAAAAAACTAGGTAACCCTTAAATTTTTAATAATATCGATTAAAAACTAACGGAGTTATTTACTATTTTGTGCAGTAATAATTTCGCGGCTCGAATGTGCAAAAATACGAAAATTGATTTGAGCGACCTCTAAATATTCATCGAATTTGGATTTTTTGGTATCAATATTTTAGTTTTAATGTAATCTTTATAATTTAGGCCAGTGCGGGTTCATTTTTAAAAAAATGCTTTTTTTGAATCACCCTAATATATATATATATATATATATATCTTGAGCTTTTTTTATTTCTTAACATACTAAATTACCTACCAATTATTTCTTTTTAAATACCTTGACATGTTAGGACTAATTAAAATTTTTGTACGTTCTTTGCCTATACGTGTGTGTTAATTAATTAAAACGGTTTTTCAGCGTCATTTAAAATGTTTTTGCCCAATATAGGTACACATAATAAAAACGCAATGCTGAAAACTGGTTAGATATAATTGCTTTAAACTCGCTGCGAAATCGCATACCAAGAAAAAGAGCACTTTGTTCTCTTTATTATTTATATCATTTTATAACTATTGTTACGAGGATAAGTAAAGTACCTATTAAAAAGTTAGGTTCCCCTGTGTGGAATTTTACATAATACTTTAACTGTTTTAACTTATCGTAAGCCCTCAAAATTAACAGCTTGAAAGTGTTACCGAAATTACGAAATTATCCAAAAAAACTAATTATCTTTTGTATCAATAAATTGTGTCGCAGTACATATTCTAAAATTCACTCAAAACTAAAATTGACCCATTCGTAATGTGATGTTTAGATATATTTAAAAATAAATTAGCGAAATCGATTAACATTAACACGTGCTGCAGAGCACTTGGAATTTTTAATGGAAAATACATGTATTTTTTACAGCCTTTCTTAGGGACGGTTTATAAATGTTCAACTAAAAGTGGCGGTTAAGTATCTTAACTTTATCTGACAGATATCTTAATAGAATTGTTTTTCTTCGCCTCGTATGGTTACAGTTTCGTATCTGCCAGTTTATTAATTTGGCAATTGGGCAACACTGTCAAGATACATTTTAATTGGTGTTAGTATTGCACAAACCCAACAATTTGTTCATCGTCGTGACTTTCCAAAATATCTTCAATATTCATTTCAAAAACACTTTACAAATTAAACCTATAAATCGCGATAACTGGTAGTTAATTCCGTATCTGACACTTGCAGCTGCCAGTTAAATTTACTTTCAGTTTTCTTAATTTAAATTCTTAGTTAACGTTAGTTGCATATTGATAGCTACCACTTTAATTTTATTTACCTAACCACCCCAATGAGATTATTTGAATATAGAAATATTGAAAAAATACTTTTATCTACTCCTACATTGACGAGCTGTAACTTTATATGGCGTTTTATTGACGGGCTGAAGTTAACAACAGTGGCTTTTCGACATTTTAGGTCACGGGCTGAAGTTAGCTTTATTATAAATTGGGAAAAAGTGAGGTTAAATTCGGGTGACAGTTGACAGATGTCAAAATTTTAACAAATAAAATTGGCTTTAAATTCTGTTTTGTGTTCGTCGTAGATAAAGTATAGTATGCAACTCGAATATAAACTTCTCTAGACACTCGTTTTTATTAAACACTCGCTCGCAAGCTTTGTTCGTGCTTAATTAAACTCGTAACTAAAATGGCGTTTATAAAACTTGATACATAATATACTATTAACGGGGTAAGAATGATTTTAAAATTTAAAAAAAAATTAATATTGATGCTCCTCGTACTATTTGTATATTATTTTCTCGCACTCGTCCATTATTAGTATCGCACCGTACGAAGTTATTATTATACTTTTAAAAAAATTTTAATGGAAGGCTGTAAAAAATACATGTATTTTCCATTGAAAATTTTAAGTGCTTTGCGGCCCGTGTTAATGTTAATCAAATTTGCTTTAATTTTACACATTTTAGGCCGCGAACGGCAAAAATTCGACTGCACCGCGCGAATATCGATAAGCATAAATGACTTAAATGTCATAAGATGGCCTAAAGCATAAATACATACTTAGTAAATTTAGTAAAAGACATAATAAAAATTTAAAATGGTATTAAACCTGTAATTCTTGAATTTTTTTAATAAAATTTGAAATTTTTTGATAAACTTCAGTGAATTAAATATTGTACCACTTTAATTTGAATTATCTTAATTTGGGGGGGCAGGAGGCTGGGGGCACACTTAAAAACATTTTTTTTTTCGCAGACTTTAATTTAAATTCTGCTTGCGCTGAACTTGTCTATATAATGTAATTATAAACTCATATAAATTTGATGTGGGTCCCATGTCTAATAACTGAGATATGGGTGTGCCCAAAATCCACCATCCGGTATACAAAATAATTCATACAAAAATAATATTGTTGCCCCTAAATTTGAAGTTCCAATAGTGTTTGGTAATCATTACCAAATTTATAGTAGGTATTAATACCACATATGTATTAATATAATTCGAAAAGGTTTAATCAAAAATTAAAAAAGGAATTCATTTTAACTTAATTAATTTCAAATAAAATATCAATCCTTAATATTTAGGATTCAATGATTTTAACCGGTTTGACCGGAAGTGACATCAACTTAAAGTTGACAACTTTGTAATTTCAAATAGAACACTCCATATATTTTTAAATTAATAAATTCTACATAAAATTCTAGTAAAAATACTAAACCATAACAAATGCGCGTCCATCAAAAATAGCCTATACATTTTTTGTTATTATATGCGGATATGGGGATGAAATTTTTGGAATATTAAAACATTGTTTAAAAGATTTCATGTCAATTCTTTAACATTTTTCAACAAATTACCTGAGAAAACACATAACAAATTAGGCCAACTTAAAACTTTAATAACTGTTTTATTTTAAAAGTAACACCCGGTATATTTTTACATAATCAAATAGTAAAATAGAAAACCTTTTGATTAATGTTACTATTGCCTTTAACTAAAGTTAATAATTTCAGATATGTTTAACAATTTTTTAAATTTTAAACATTATTTTGTATCAAGAAACCTGTGACGGGTGAGTTGACGGTATCTTTGGTTACCACGTAATCTGTCATTGTTCAAAATTTAATGGCGTCGATTTTTAAGAATTTGTTGACTAATTTAGTCTTTAGTAAACAATATTACTGATAAAAAATATTAGTCAGTGACATGAAAAACCTTGACAAGCCTTTTAAAAATTTAAAAGTTATACAAACAGTATTTGCTAATTTTGAAAAAAAATCAATAAAGCTGTAGAAATGTTCACTAGATAAAGCACTAGACAATAAAATTTATTTTATGAAATACTTTAATAACAAAAAGAATGTAACAATTTAATAAACCAGCAATATTTTAATAACAATTTTTATTAATAATTTAATACTAAATGTATAAAGTGTCCTCCATTTACATTTAAGAATTTCTTAATTCTTACTTATACATTATAATGTATATATTGTAGCGAGTACCGCTCTGGATATCGGAGTGATGACTCATCGCCGGTTAGTCATCGCCGGTGAGTCATCGCCGGTGACTCAGCGCTCGAATAATCGAGAGTGTGGAGCTCGCTGGAATGTTCCAGAAGACCTTGGCGCTGAATATATAAGAAACGGAGCAGCACACGGCAGGCAGTTAAGATTTGGTACTCGCGGCGAAATAAATAAATATAAGTGCAAATAAATAGACTCTTGAACAATAGTGATATATAAATAATTAGTAGTTAAGTGTTTAGTTAGTTTTATAGTGTTTTAAGTGTAGTTAAGTTATTAAATAAATAGTTTAGTTCGTTAATTAACCAGTGCGTGTTTTAATTCACACTACGAACAGTTAAAAACGTTACAATTGGTGTCAGAAGTGCGGTTAGTGTGAAATTTCGCGAAAATGGTTTCGTTAATGGACTTAAAAGTGGCAGACCTTAAGCGGGAGCTGGAAGAAAGGGAATGTGATCCAACTGGAAAAAAGAATGTGTTGCAGCAGCGGCTTCGAGAAGCGTAGGAACAGGATGGTGAAAATTCAGATACGTATTTATTTGAAGGCCCGTGTGATATGCATTTAATGTTGCAAAATTTAAACGAAAAAATGTTGGAGAATTCTAACGATTTAAAACAGAACATTTTAGAAAATTCTAAAGAACTAAAGGATGATTTGCAACAGAAAATGGTAGAAAATTCTAGCGATTTAAAAATCGATTTACAACAGAAGATTCTGGAAAATTCTAACGAGTTGCAAAAGAAAATGCTGGAAAATTCTAACGAGTTACAACAGAAAATGTTAGAAAATGTCAACGATTTAAAGGACGATTTGCAACAGAAAATGCTGGAAAATTCTAGCGAACTACAGCAGAAAATTCTGGAAAATTCAAAAAAGTTAAAGGAATATTTGTAACAGAAGATTCTAGATAATGTTAAGGAATTAAAAGAGGATGTAAGGATGGAATTAAATAACGTAAGGATGGAATTGAATGACGTAAGGATGGAATTGGATGATAAATTGGAAGTCAAAATTAAAGAAATAAATAGTAAACTGACAGCTGTAAATCTACCCATGATGCTGGCGGAACCAGGAACAATGCCAGAGGGAAGCCGAGTACGGATGAAACCACCTCAGTTCGATGGAAAAACTTCTTGGACAAATTACATCCGTCAGTTTGAGGCAGCAGCAAAAGCAAATGGCTGGCTACCAGAAGAAAAAGCTACAGCATTGACTCTGGCTTTACGCGGAGATGCAACGGACATCTTGCAGACACTCTCTCCCAACGAACAAGAAGATTACGAAGCGTTGGTTAAACATCTGGAACTGCGATATGGCCAGACACATCTGGAACATGTGTACCATTCCCAACTGAAGAATCGCTGCCAGAAATCTAACGAGACTTTGCAAGAATTTGGGGCTGATATTGCACGCTTGGTCCGGCTAGCATATCCAGCTACTCCAACGACCGTTATGGAACGATTAGCGGTTCAAGCCTTTTTGGATGGACTTCGGGACAACGAAACAAGACAGGCTCTGACGTTGGCTCGTCCGAGCCAACTGGTTGATGCATTGGCCCGAGCTTTGGAATTCGAGGCGGCAAAGCAGAGCTGCAGGAGCCAGCCTAGAATTAGGAGAGTCGAGGAAGAAAAAGAGGAGGAACCCAGTATAATTGAAGAAATCAGGCGAGTTCTTAGAGAGAATCTACCAGAAAAGAAGGAAATCCGGTGTTGGAGGTGTGGAAAGCTTGGACATATACGAAGTCGTTGCAGAAAAAGCCTGGAGGCGCCGACTTCATCTCAGTCGGAAAACTAGATAGGGTCGAGGAAAAGGGGCTACCGTCGACCTGTAACCAGCATGCCCCAGAGAATATCGAACGTGTTGCATCTCTTCTACACCAGTCCAGCAGTGTTTTTTTGGATGGTTTAATTAATGGAAAATTACATGTGCTGCTGCTGGATACAGGTGCGACGAAGACAATTATTCGGCCAGATATTGTCGAAAAGTCCAAGATAAAATCTACCAATCGGCGACTACGTACTGCAACGGGAGATACTGCTACTGTTCATGGAGAAGTGGACATCACAATGGTCATAGGAAACACGAAATTTAAACATCGAGCATTAGTAGCAGATATTGAAGATGAAGTTATTGTAGGCATGGACATTATGAACTCTATAGGATTTGAACTAAACTTTCAACAAGGAATATTGAGAGTAAATGGAGAAGAAGTCGTGTTGCATCGATCGAAAGAAAAGAATATTCGTGTAATGTTAACAGAAGATGCTTTGATACCGGAACAAAGCGAGATGATATTGAAGGCTTCCTTAAATTGTAAATCAGAAGATGGAAGTATAATGCTTCTGGAGCCGAGAATTGATGACAAAGAGATCGGTCGAGGAGTTGTAGTGGGGAAGACTTTAATACGTGTCGGAAAAGAAGTGCCAGTAAGAGTATTGAATGTTAATGGTTACTCTGTGAACTTGAAAAAAGGAATCGTTTTGGGGAACTGTTCTTCTGTTTCCTCAATTATTAGAAGCATTCGTGAGTCTGGAGTTCCGGCCAAGAAAATTAGCAATGAATTGACGACTCTGCTTTCGACTTCTTCAAAGGACCTAAAACCAAATGAGAGAATAAAGCTGAGAGAGCTGATACACAACTATCAGGACGTCTTTGATGATGGACAAGAAAAGAAGGGTAGGACAAGAATTGTCCAGCATAAAATTAACACCGGTGATGCACAGCCTATTCGACAGTCGGCAAGAAGGCTGCCACTTGCCAAGCGAGAGGAAGCTGATAAAATTGTGCATGAAATGGAGAAGGAAGGGGTGATCGAACCATCCAACAGCCCCTGGTCTTCCCCAGTGGTGTTAGTTAAGAAAAAGGATGGATCAACTCGATTTTGCGTCGATTTTCGTCAGCTGAACAACGTGACGAAGAAGGACAGCTACCCTCTGCCTAGGATAGATGACACCCTGGATACATTGGCTGGATCCCAAATATTTTCGACTCTGGATTTGAAAAGCGGTTACTGGCAGGTTGAAATGGCACCAGAAGATAGAGAAAAGACGGCGTTTACCGTGGGTGCTGGACTGTGGCAGTTTACTGTCATGCCGTTTGGACTATGTAATGCCCCTGCAACTTTTGAAAGGCTCATGGAAATGGTTTTGAAGGGACTATCCTGGAAGACTTGCTTGGTGTACCTTGACGACATCATTGTGGTTGGGAAATCATTTGAAGACCATATGAAGAACCTGAAGGAAGTCTTTCAGCGCTTAAGAAGTTCCGGCCTGAAGCTAAGCCCGAAGAAATGTCACTTGTTCCAGAGGGAAGTGCAGTATTTGGGCCATGTTGTTTCGAGTCAAGGAGTGGCAGTGGACAAACAGAAGGTGAAGACGGTGCGGGAATGGCCAATACCGAAGAACAAACATGACTTAAGAAGCTTTCTTGGATTATGCACCTACTACCGTCGGTACGTACCAGGATTCGCAAAGGTTGCTAAGCCTTTGACACGTTTAACAGAGGGAGAAAGACGATTCCAATGGGACGACGAATGCCAAGAAGCCTTTAAAAACCTGAAAAACGCGTTGACCAGCTCACCAGTCCTGAGTTATCCTCTTCCGGATGGTGAATTTATTTTGGACACGGACGCCAGCAATGTGGGACTGGGAGCTGTTTTATCGCAGATTCAAGAAGGAAAAGAGAAAGTTATTGGATACTTCAGTAAAACTCTATCGAAACCAGAGCGAAATTACTGTGTTACTCGACGCGAACTGTTGGCAGTGGTAAAATCAGTCGAACACTTTTACAAGTATCTGTATGGAAGAAAATTCTTGGTAAGAACGGATCATGCTGCCCTAAAATGGCTTTTGCAATTCAAGAATCCTGAAGGACAGGTAGCAAGATGGATTGAGAGACTACAGGAGCTCGACTTTGACACAGAACATCGGGCTGGGACCATCCATAGAAATGCTGACGCCTTGTCAAGAAGACCGTGCCCGGAAGACTGTAAACATTGTCTCAGGGCCAAAGAAGAAGTGTTTGTTCTCAGGACTACAATCGTGGATGATCATTGGCAATCCGCTGAGGTTCAACAAGACCAGGAAAGGGATCCGGATTTGAAGCTTATCATCGATTGGAAGAAGAACGACCGTGGCAGGAAGTCGCCCAATATTCGCCGAATGTGAAATCGTACTGGGCCCAATGGAATTCCATCATCTTAAGTGACGGGCTTCTAAAGCGCGTTCTGGAGATGCCAGAAGGGGGGGAAGACCGGAAGCAGATAATAATCCCCAGAAACAGGATACCAGAAGTGCTGCAGGAAATCCATGATGGAACTACTGGAGGACATCTTGGGGTCACCAGGACGCTCGGAAGACTTAGGGAACGGTTTTATTGGGCCAACGAGATGTAAAGGAATGGTGCAAGAAGTGCGCCGTTTGCGCGGCAAGCAATGGACCCCAGAAGCGCCCAAAAGCCCCAATGCGACAGTACAATGTGGGCAGCCCATTTGAAAGAATTGCAATCGACGTGGCGGGTCCATTTCCGGAAACAGAATCTGGAAATAAATACATCATCGTTGTAATGGACTACTTTACTAAGTGGGCAGAAGCGTACGCCTTGCCAAACCAGGAAGCCGCCACAGTAGCCGATGCCCTTATTAAGGAGTGGATTTGTCGTTTTGGTGTCCCAATGGAAATGCATTCAGACCAAGGCAGGAACTTTGAATCTATATTGTTCCAGAATGTGTGTAAGATTCTTAACATTCGGAAGACGAGGACGACCGCATTACATCCGCAGTCTGATGGAATGGTGGAACGAATGAATCGAACGATAAACAGGTACCTTTCGAAGGTAGTCTCTGATCACCAAAGAGACTGGGACCGCTTCCTCCATCTGTTCCTGATGGCGTACCGTTCTTCTATCCACGATACAACCGGCCAGACACCCGCTAGCATTGTTATGGGACGTGAACTTCGTCTACCTTGTGACCTGAGGTTTGGTTGCCTACCAGGGGAAGATATTGCTGGAGAAGATTACGTTAACAATTTGCGTAGAAAAATGAGCGACATTCACAGCCGAGTTCGTTTAAACATCCAGAGTGCCAGTGATAGAATGAAAGAGGCATATGACATCAAGGCGGAAAATGGAGGATTTCAACCTGGATACCTAGTTTGGTTATACAACCCTCAGCGCCGTCGTGGTTATTCACCAAAGCTGCAGACTTCTTGGGAGGGACCATACGAAGTCATGGATCGAATAAATGACATCATCTACAGGATCAGGAAACAACCAAGAGGAAAGCCGAAAGTGATCCATTTCAACCGATTGGCCCCTTACGCTGGAAACAATGATCAAATAGACGATGCTAGAGTAAGGAGAGTTAATCCGCCGGAAGACGACTTGCCTTTTGAAGACTTCATGTATTTATATTCGAGCGGTAAAAAAGCTCGCTACGGTGTCACTAGAGAAGAGCAAAAAGATCTGTTCACAGTTTCGGCCGATTACTCCTTGGCTCACTGTGTTGCGGAAGACCTTAGGATGTCCAGGGGAATAGCTGTTGTCTTTAAAAACAAATTTGGACGGGTCGACGAGCTACAAAGGCAGAGTCCCAAAGTTGGAGAGGTGCTTGAAATTGTGGATAATGAGCAGATAGGTAACCGAAGTATCTTCTATCTGGTAACGAAGCAACTCTCCAATCAGAAGCCAAACTACCGTGATATATGGAATGCCTTAAATAAATTGAAGGATACCCTTTTGTCCAAGGACATCATGAACCTGGCGATACCAAAGATTGCTTGTGGACTTGACGGTTTGGACTGGAGAATAATTAGAAGTATGGTGGAAGTTATCTTCAGATTTAGTGGCATACACATTCTTGTCTGTTGCCACAACCCTAAAAGAACAACCGGAAGGAAGACCGTAGACTGTTACTTCTATAGGACGTCACAATGCAAGTTTGGATCTCTATGCAAATATCGCCATGGAGCTGAGGACCATTTTCGGGACGAAAATGTTTTAAGACGGGGGCAATGTAGCGAGTACCGCTCTGGATATCGGAGTGATGACTCATCGCCGGTTAGTCATCGCCGGTGAGTCATCGCCGGTGACTCAGCGCTCGAATAATCGAGAGTGTGGAGCTCGCTGGAATGTTCCAGAAGACCTTGGCGCTGAATATATAAGAAACGGAGCAGCACACGGCAGGCAGTTAAGATTTGGTACTCGCGGCGAAATAAATAAATATAAGTGCAAATAAATAGACTCTTGAACAATAGTGATATATAAATAATTAGTAGTTAAGTGTTTAGTTAGTTTTATAGTGTTTTAAGTGTAGTTAAGTTATTAAATAAATAGTTTAGTTCGTTAATTAACCAGTGCGTGTTTTAATTCACACTACGAACAGTTAAAAACGTTACAATATAATATAATGTGTCTATAGACGTCGCTCTTCTTGACTAAAATATTTCAAAAAATTAATTTTATATTTTATTGTATCCAATGAGCTAGTGTTTCATCTGGTTGACATCCTACAGCTTTGTTGATTTTTTTTCAAAATTAGCAAATACTATCTATAACTGTATTAATTCTAACTTCAAGTTAGTAACTTGGAAATCCGTATTACCGGTGCGCTGGTCAAATTTCAAATTTTTATTTGTAAATGGAGATGTATTCCTTGAAAATGGACTAACCACCGGTTAAATCCGATATAGAAGCAGTTTTTCACCGTGAAAGTGAAGATAATGTTTTATGGGCATTCTACGGTGGAGTATCCACCCGAAATTTTTAATGGTTAATCAGTTAAATCTGGTTTACTGCCGGCAAAATCAAAAGTCATTTGCATTTAAACTTTTTAAATATAATATTGGCGTAAAAAATGTTTTGTGTATTGAGATAATTTTCACATTTAGTATTATTCTAGCCCGTGACGAAAAACCTGTTGCTAACTTTAGCCCGTAAGTAAACGCCATAAAGCCACAACTTGTCAATGTGTATTTAAAAGGTTAGTGTCATGAAAACATGCAAGTGTTTAAGTTGCTCACGAGGCCTTCAGGCCAAGTGTGCATTAACACGATCTTGAAGAAAGCTTTTCTCACAAGTGAAACACAATGTTTTTTCTACGACCCTTTTATTTTTTATTATATTCAAATACAAAACAAAATAACCTAAAAACGTGTTTGACAGCTGTTAAAATTCTTTCATCCTATTCTTTTAATTTTTAAGGTATAAGTTACTTAAAATCAATAAACTTACCTTCTCAATTTAAATAAAGGCACTAAAAACTAGAATTTATTATACAAACACAATTAATTGTGTTCTAAATGATATTTAGACCATGTATACCATGTTTTATTAAACTTTGAAATCTTGCGCCCTTATTGATACACCCTTTACAATACAAATTTTAAAACGAATGTCAAACGATGCTGTCAATTTCTTTTCACACAGAAACGTCACTTTACATTCGTGTTTTGCCTTGCCAATGAAAAGATTCATTTTCTAAGCAACAATGCCAATACGAAATGTGACTTTTACATATTGGTCGTAGAAAAAATACTTTTAAATCCGTTACAAATTTTTCTCTTTATATTTTTAGTAATTTATAAACTGTGGAATACAGCTATCGCTTAAAAAAAATGAATGCAAAAGTGGCATAAGTAGCATTAAAAATAACTATTTTTATAACATCTCAAAGTCAAAGGATAATTGAGCAAAATAATGGGCATTTTTAAAATTAATGCAATGTAGTTGATCATTGTTTAATAATGGTTATTATATAGTCCGTATACAAAATATGTTCTGGTTTTACAAAATTCGTATTTAATAAAGTAATCAGTTCTTCATTTTAAGTAACTTTTATATAAGTATACTGATACAGACCTACTTAATTTAAAAATTCTCCGTGTACTTATTTGTTCATAAAATTTAAAATATTACACTTGATTTTGCAAATTTGTAAAACAATTTTGTTGTAATATCAAAACATTAATTTACTACTTCGTTTCTGGATATAAAATAAAATAGTAGTGACATTCGAAAAACACATTTTTTCTCACGTATACGTGACGTATTTTTATTAACTGACCTAAAACATAAAATTTTCCAACTTGTGCTAGTTTTAAGATTATTTATAAGATCATATATTTCTTTCCAACATGCAGACATGTTTTGTTTTTATCATAAGTAAGGCAGTAAAATAAAATCAGTTATGAAGATTTCGTAATATCTAACGACACACGTTAATGATGTCTTACGTGCAAGATAAGTGAGTGTGTAAGTAATAGATATTTACATAGTCTTCTTAGAAACAACAGGTTTTAATACTCTTTGTGCCGTTTTTTTAATATAATAACATATTAATTAATTATTTCTTGCATAAAAATAAGAAAATAAAGTATTATTTAAAAACACCTAAAATTAAAAATATAATTAATTGCATAATACACCACTAATAATTCTATAAATAGGTTTTTAACGCTCAATTTGATACGGTTTAATTAATTTACAGATTTTAATGACTTAATTATACATTCTTAAAAAAATAAAAATTAACATATTAAACAAGTAAACTGTCATAATAATTTAATCTAAAAAAATAAACACATGTTTTTTACATGATAAATGGGAAGTGCATTATTAATACCTGTTATGCTTAATAGGACTGATAATTTAACTTGTCACTGATAGTTTTAACAATCGTATTTTTCAGTGGCGTACAGTGCCATTTAAAGTAAAGTTAAATTAAATATAAGTATAACTTACGAATACAATTTCGTTAATTTTTTTGTTTTTTACTGTATACTCTAATAAAATCAATACCTGTGAAAGCAGTTTACATCGTGTGTAAACTTACAATACGTTGGCTGGATGGATCTATTTTTTTGTTGTTTTAGGTTAATAATAATCTATAAGTTATAAAACTTTAATTTGAATATTGATGTAAATAACCACTGTTATAAAAATCAGTTTGTAGTTTGTTAATTTTATTTTGTAAAATTTTAATATCATTTTTATAGAAAACCAGGGTTTGTAATTATTTCAACAAAGGAAAATATTTTACTAAAAGTTTTGTAAAGGTAATAGGTAATTTTGTAAGCATTTTTTTAATTTCAAAGGTTACAGATTATTTTGTTAATGTTAAACAAATTATTTCGTTGAACAAGTACATGTGGTTTCAGGCACTCAGTTAAAACATTTCCCACTGACAATAACATTAATAATAGGGTGGAGCGAAATATGAATATTTTTAAAATTAAAAACTCTTGTTTATGATAAAAATAAATATTTTATTGAAAAAATTAATAATTTTTTTAATTCCTTCCACTGCCCCAGAGCTATCCTAAATAAAAATATAAAATTCAGACTGTATAAAAATCATAAAATTCAGACAAGGGCAGAAAACGGTTAAACAATTTTTTTTTGAGCCAAGATTTTTTAAGAGCATAAATAACTTTTCCAAAATTGGGCACATTTATTTAAAAAAAAAAAAAAATAAGCTAAAGCTATTTTCATATTTGACACTGGGGGTTTACCCATTTCGCTTATTTTTTTTTGAAAATCAAAGTGTACAATTTTGGAAAAGTTTAAAATAAACATATTGGTGACAAAAACAAATGTATATAAATATATATTTAAATTCCTTCCACTGAAGCAGAGCCATGTCAAACACAAAAATTATAATATTTGAGCTGGGACAAAAAACGGTAATATAAATATAATTTTAGCTTTTTTTTTGAAAATCAATGGCACCAATTTTGGAAATGTAAGTTATGCTCTAAAAAAATCGTGCTGATCCAGCATACGGTGCTGGATCCAGCAGGCTGAAAAACGCGCTGGATCCAACTGGATTGCTGGATGAGGCATCCAGCAATTGCAATTCTCACTCTGAAGATGTCTGGAAACGGCCATAAATTCTGAACGATGGCATCCCGTTATAACTATCTGAAATAAAAAGTTGATTATCAAGGGTCGAATAAAAAAATTTTTTTTCTTAAAAAAATGCACGCAACAAAATAATAGGCCAAATTGCAACATACTCTATTCTTAATGTGTAGATCATAGTTCTGTTCTTCAAATATATATGGATTTGAACACCAAATATACATGGACGGTCGGAGTTAAGGAACATAAATAAGATATCTAAAAATTACCAAAATGGCAGGACCATATAATTCCCAAATAATATTAATAATTTTAATACAAAATCCGCAATCTTTAAGTAACAAAGAATCCACCAGCAAACGAAACCCATCCTAAGCATTAAGGGGACCATAATTTGGCTGACTCCTCAAATCTTCTAAACGAATAAACAATCGCAACCGCACAGTGGGGTGCAAACCTAGAAAAGATACTATTAAGAATAATATTCTTTATATGGGAGCAACGTTATGTATAATCAACAAGCTGGGAATATGACCCGGACAGAGAGGACACAGACGAATAGGAAGTACTTCAAAACCAGCAAGGATATATCCTAGCAGCATATTAACCAATCAAGTTCCCATTCATTAACATCAAATGAATGGGGTTATTACTAAACCCCTTGTTGAGGGGGAGTCCGGATTGTACTTAATTTTGGGTCAGTTCAAGGCCCGCAAAAACCATATTGTCCCTCCTTGTGCTACACTCCACTAGCCCAAATCTGGCGTATGGTCCGACCCGGCGACAAAAATCCGGGTGTGGCCTTAACCATCGACACTGTCATCCACGATCTCCTAGGGAAGATTTACCTGCCGGGTTGTGCAGTGGCGAGATACGTAATACGTATGAGAACCGAAAGGGCGTAAAATAACCCAGTTAGATCAGTGTAGGGCGTTTCCGATGGGGTCTGCCATACGTCCTTATACTCATACTCAATAAACGACATAATTTTTTAGAAGAAAATGTCGAAAGAAATATTGTTTGCTACTTTAATGGGAAAGAACAAATAAAAACATTAAAAATGCATTGGTATTTCGCTAAAGTATTATTATTTACGATGCTATAACTATTTTTTTAACTTTATTAAAATATAGTTTATTAACTATTTAATAAACCAGTGTGCCTTTTTATATTTTTAGGTACATAAAAGTCCGACCTCCAATAATTAGTATTTAAAAAAATCAATAATTATAATTTTTTTAAGGTACCTGTATTTGCCTGTATTCGTATTCTACGTACGTCCCTGGTGTTTTTGTAGTGTTTTAGTTGTATAAATGTTTTTAGTATTTTTGTGAAATATTTAATATTTTCTGAATTTAAGTTATAAAAATATGATTACCTACTTGGACTTTTTATTAAAAATTAAAAAATCATTCTGGATTTTATTATTTAAATTTTTTAATCTTTATTATTATTATTTTATAAATATATTTATAAATAATAATACTACTTATAAAAATGTTAAAAAACTAAAATAATTAGTCAAAGCTGAGGTTTTTATTTTTAATAAAATCAAATTTTCATAACATAAATTTAGGACGTTTACCAATTTTTACCCGGCGCATTCGCCATTTTGTAAAGAATTTTTATTACAATTTTGACAACCATTTAGTTTTTTTCTTTACTCTTTAATTTAATTTAATTATTAATATATAATATGAAAAAAATTCATATAATATTTATCATAATTCAAAATACGATAATTAATTTTAAACTTGAGATTAAAATCAAAGCCTAAAATCAAGAAAATATATTTTTTTAAATGTTTTTAGCAATAGAATAGTTACCTATTGTAGACAATAATATTATTTTGATTATTTTTTTTGGCAGTTCTCTGTATTGTTGGGACATTGTTGAGGCATTGTTGTTGAGGGAACCTACAGCGAATTACAGCGATAATTACCCTTTTATATATGCCTACAAGACAATTATCGCTTGATTACAGCGATAATTGTCTACTAGGAATCGATAATTCCATTGTATCTACGTATCCATGGCAATTAATAAAAATAACGTCAGTTTTTATTTTAATGTGACAGTTATTTTAAATGTCACGTTTTGGTAAAGAATCATTTGAATCAATTATTGAATAATGTTATAAAGTTTTGTGTTGAAATTAAAATGAAAATGTTATTTTTTGATTTAATTAGTTTATTCGTGTAATTATCTAAACAAATTACACTCGTGCATAAAAATAATCAGATAATTTTGCATTCAAGCATATTGCCTTTTAAAAAATGCATTCGGTCATTTTCATATTTTGAGGAAAGGGCCCTCCACCTTCGGTGTCGGGCTCTTTCCAAAATATGAAAATGAACTCATGCATTTTTTAGGCAATATGCTTTCAAGCAAAATTATCGATAATTTTTAAGCACTTGTGTAATTACCCCCGATAATTACCCTCTTATATATGCCTACAAGACAATTATCGCTTGATTACAGCGATAATTGTCTACTAGGAATCGATAATTCCATTGTATCTACGTATCCATGGCAATTAATAAAAATAACGTCAGTTTTTATTTTAATGTGACAGTTATTTTAAATGTCACGTTTTGGTAAAGTATCATTTGAATCAATTATTGAATAATGTTAAATGAAGTTTTGTGTTGAAATTAAAATTGTCTACTAGGAATCGATAATTCCATTGTATCTACTTATCGATAGCAATTAATAAAAATAACGTCAGTTTTTATTTTAATGTGACAGTTATTTAAAATGTCACGTTTTGGTAAAGAATCATTTGATTCAATTAATGAAAATGTGAAAAATAGTGTTAAAATATTTGAAAATGTTATTTTTTGATTTAATTATAATTAAATAATAATAATAAACTATAGTTTATTCGTGTAATTATCTAAAAAAATTACACTCGTGCATAAAAATCAGATAATTTTGCATTCAAGCATATTGCTTTTTAAAAAATGCATTTGGTCATTTTCATATTTTAAGGAAAGAGCCCGACACCGAAGGTGAAAATGAACTCATGCATTTTTTAGGCAATAAGCTTATCGATAATTTTTAAGCACTTGTGTAATTACCCCCGATAATTCGATAATTTTTTCATGTTGATTTTCATTGTTTCGTCGCAAAGTTTATTAATTAACATATTATGTCAAAATATTGATTTTATGTTTAAGCGAATATCGTGAATTTCATTCCAAAATGAGTCGCTTTGGGGCTATACAGTTACAAGATATAATTAATACCACGAAAAGCCAAGCATCCATATGGAGATAATTTGAAGAGTTTTGTAAATTAAAAAATTACCAAATTCTGGAAAATACGTCTGAAGGTGAATTGGCTAAAATATTACTGGATTGGGCATTTAATATGAAAAAAATAAACGGTACAGACTATAAAGAAGGAGGAATTAAGACAATATGGAATGTTACCGCAAAATTGCTACAGGAAAAATTGTACAAAGAGTTTCATAGAGCCATAAATCCTTTTGAAGATATAGCTTTTAAAATAATCTTATGAATACCATTCGAGCTTTAAATTAAAATCGGTTAATTACCTCTTTATTCCTGCATAGTGACGTCGAATCGTGTCAATTTAACATTGTTGTCAAATTGACACTCTTCTCCCGTCACTATGCAACAACAAATCGGAAATTAACTAATTTAAAGCTCTTGTGGTATTATAGCCAATAAACATTTAAATCGTACAATACCTCATACAACTACGTTTTGTTGAGGGAGATAGGCCTTAACTTTTAAGTATTACAATAATTATTATATGAGGTCTTTATAAAAAAACATCTTTAACTCAACAATTTTCCAAAACCACAACATATCTAAAAAGATTGGTTCAAAATGCATGGTTTTCCAAACCAAACAAAGGTATGTAAAAAATAAAATTAGATAGAAAGCTATGATCTCTGAGCTACGCGTCGGCCTTTAAACTTTGAGCTCAGCACAAAAAGATCTTAGCGTTTTATCACAAATAACTATTACTTAAAATATTTTGTGTTATTAATAAACTTGTCATTTCTTAATATTGAGTACCTATGCCAAAAGCGTGGGGCGATTTATCTAAATTAATTTAAAGTACATGCTTCTCAAAGAATGCTTTGTCACTTCTTAATCTTTTAAACAAACTATTAAAACGTACCTGCTAAAAATGCTTTTTGTTGTATACAGGAGTTTTTAAACAGTGATTTGCGTAATGCTTTTATTTAATGATTCCTTTTTTGATTGTATCGTTTTGTAACATTACGGAATACAATTTTTAATGTGTAATATTTTTACTAATATATCTTAAATTTTATTGTTATTTTGGTGTTTTATATGAATCTATTTTGTATTTTTCTGACATGTGCAAAAGTTTGTAAACATTTAATGCATGAATAAACTATCTATCTAAGGTTCAAAGACTGTCAAAAACGATCGAGGAATCTTCTGTCATGACCACTAGTCGCACACAATATTTAATTCAACCACAGTGTTTCAATTCTCGAAAATATCGGCAAACCCTCTAAATTTGACATTTTTTTTCAGGTAAATTTTGAGTTAGATGTGTAGTTAATACCTGTCTCCATCCTGTATTGAAAAAAAATTATATAAAATATGTATACTTTGTCTTGTAAATCAGTTTAAACTTGACGCTGTCAGTTGAAGGTACTTTACACGCTATCGCTGCGGAAAATTGTTTATTGTTTAAAAGGGAATAACTTGTGTTTGGAGTGTCCGATTGTTATGCGGTTTGATGAAGGGTGATCTTCAAGGTATGTAAAATTCAGATATGTATTTGTTTTTCATAGATTTTGCTTGTACAACGGGTTATTGTAACCGACAAGATCGGTCTGTTAAAATCGCAAACTTTGAATCGAGCTTTTAGAACAATGGAGCTACAAAAATTGTAATGAATTGATGAAGGGTGATCTTCAAGGTATGTAAAATTCAGATATGTATTTGTTTTTCATAGATTTTGCTTGTACAATGGGTTATTGTAACCGACAAGATCGGTCTGTTAAAATCGAAAACTTTGAATCGAGCTTTTAGAACAATGGAGCTACAAAAATTGTAATGAATTGTAAGGCATCAGTTCAAGATACGTTGAGTAGCTTAGAGTTTTGTCTATCAAGCCATCAATAAATGTTCTTGGGCGCTTGGGCGCTCAGGCGCGGTTGTGGTAAAAAAACTCGCGATTTAAGCCTTTGTCGCGCGCGTATCTGTGTTTTTACTATACAAAATATAAGATGTTTTTTTATTTCTGGGTTGCGTTTATGACGTTTACTCGATTCACTCGTATTTAACTCAAAACGTTTATTACAAACAACAGCACGCTGCAGCGGTGTCTAGACTCACTTGTCTAAATCGTTCGTGACTACTAAGATATTTAACACCGATTTAACATATTTAACCCACCTCTTGTAGGTGCCTTAAAACAACTCCGCATGCGCATTGTATTGCGTTAATGTCAACTTTGAATTGTGATTATTTGTGTTGACAATTTTTTTTAGCGAATCCAGTGACGGAGATTGTTTAATATATATGTAGGTATTAAATAATATATAAATAACAATAAACTAAATTAAGCTATTTTATAAAAAAATGTTTTATTTACATTTTAAAAAGAACCTCTTACGGGTTTTAATTAATTTCGACAATTTTTTGATAAAAATGTCCGCCATTTTGAATTTTGGAATTCTGATTCCAGATTCATTATCAGCGACCACAAAAACCCCTGTATGGTGATTTTCAATTTATTCCGTCAATTTTTTGACATATATGTCCGCCATTTTAGATCTAACATTTTGAATTTTGGAATTCTGATTCCAGATTCGTTATCAGCGACCCCAAAAACCTCTATATACGGATTTTTGGGAGAATCCGACTACTCCTTGATATTTTGCCGAAAATTTCGAGAATTAAAACACTGTGCACCGCAAGGAATTTAAAGTCAATTTTATTTGATATATTATCTGACATCTGTCAGCTGTCATGTAACTTTAACCTCACTTTTTCCAATTTTAACTCAAAGCTAAATTCATCCCGTGGGCGAAATGCTATTTTGCCCACCAGTTTAAGTTAATGAATGAAATGAGTGTTGAATTATTATATTATGTATCAAGTTTTATAAACTCCATTTTAGTTTTAATAGGCACGAGCGAAGCTTGAGAGCGAGTGTTTCCAGAGAAGTTGCATATATGTATGTATAGTATCTACGACGAACACAAAAAAAGAATTTAAATCCAATTTTATTTGTTAAATATTTGACATCAGTCAACTTTAAACGAATTTAACCTCACTTTTTCCTAATTCATAATTAAGATAACTTCAGCCCGTGACTAAATGGCCATAAAGTCACAGCTTGTTAATGTAGGCAGTAGTATTATTTTATACTTTTAAGTGCATTAAGGCGTGTTTTAAGTATTTATTATTCCTTAAATTGGTTTTTATAAAATGTAAATAATTGAGTCTGCAATCTCGGTAAAAATAAGAAAGTCGGTTCAAGGTAAAAGGAAGCAAGAATTTATTCACATCTACCCCCTTTTTTAAAAACGCGAATACGAGATTACAGAAACCGCTGAAACTGCACTGACATAAGCAGCCAGTGAATAGCAGGCAGGCGTTAGTATTGGGAGCGAAACTTTCTTGATAACATCTATCTCAGGTGTGTGTGTAGATATATCCGCAAAAGAGAGTTCCAACCAGATCAGTCAGAGAATCTCTCTCGAGGTCGTGCGAGCAGCCAGTCGTTCCGTTAAATCCTCCGACTTCGAGCTGCGAAATCGGCTTCTTCAGGCAAGTGCTTGCTGTCGAACAGTGTCAGTGTCTTCCAAGTCGGGCGCTCACACACATTACAGCCTAAGTGCCAGTTTTCGGTTTCAAATCAAACTCCAATGCATCACCTTGTGTTAATCGGATGATGCACCTCCAGACGATAGTGCCACTCTTTTCGGGAATCGCCCTCTTATCGCCTGTCTGTGCTTACTAAAAGGTTTTAAATGTTATGTGTAGTAATTTTGTTGTGGTTAGCTGATTAAACTAACACTTGATTGCATTACCTGTTTGAAGAGGATATGTATCTAACCACTACCCTTGGATGAACTGGTAAGTTGGTAAAAGTAAAAGGGAACTTATTATCAGATGCTGCAGTTGCATAAAGGCGATATTGAATTAAATAATAATTGCGATTTAATAGTGATTAGAAAACATAACTGGCTTACGTTAAAGCTTTTAATTGAAACTTGATATCTATCCGGCTACTTTGTTATTCATTACATTATCTATTAATTGAATTTTTAAACTAAAATATTAAACACAACTAATTAAATAACTACCTTGTTGGTCGCTTTATTTTCTCCACCTTATACAATTCAAATTATGGTAGTCGATATTCATTAATATTTATGAAAATTATGATTTATCGGTGGATATTCAATAAATGTGTTATTAAAGTGACCAAAAGGCTGTTAACGCAGTCGATTAAAAATAATTAGAAAATTATTAAAACTGTAAAATTTAATGAATTGTAAAATAAATAGTAAAAGACGGTTAAATTACGATTGCTGGATATACAGAGCGTTCAAGACTACCAATGTTAACATGTGCACATGCATGTGCATGCAAAAGCTGAATTACTCAAATTATAAAGTTTATTAAATAAAACAAATAGTTATTTTAATATCCATGCCCTTCGAGCCATGCCATTTATTGATTTATTGGTAAAAAAATATTAAGATGACAAACTTTACTTCCATAGCAGCAATACCTATATGTATTTTTAAGAGTTTCTATATGGTTAAAAATGGAACATTATAAGTTTACAAAATAGTTATTTATGTTATTAGGACGTTTTTTGTGAGAAACTTAAAAAGACCTTCTTGGCAACATTTTAAAATTTTATTTATTAACATAAGATTTATTATTGCCCAAACGCGGTAAATAATTAATCACTATCCTCATAAAAAAGTTTTATTGGTCCAAATGGTTTATGTACCTAGTTTAAAATTAATCACTTTAGTGTCCAGTGTTGACAACAATACAATTTAATGTATAGACCCATTGAAGATAAATACAGTTTTTCAATGAGAATTTTTTTTTTCATTCATTCAAGTTTTAAAAAATCGCTAAAGATGTTTAAAACAAAATCAAAATCGGCAAGTATAGCAGATAGTGTTATTTTTGTTTAAGTTTTTATTTTTAAAGTATTTTTTATTTATTTTTTAAAGTGATGGTGAATTCATGGTTTATATTGTGTAAGAAAACTGTCAAAAATTATGATGATATATTTTATTTCATTTAATTCCCTAAGAACCGCTATTAACCGCTACTTAAAATGACTTCCACACACCCAAATAGCCCTATAGGGCAAGACAACTTCAAAAATATTGTTTAATTCCGCTAAAATTTTAAAAACACATTTAAAACCATATTACTTTATGTAATGTAAAATGTTTTTTTATAAATTGCTTGACCTTTGCTATATTGTACCTATAACATATTTTCTAACTATTTTTGAATTTTTATTATTTCTGCCCCGGATTTATATTATAATAGGCTAACTATAAAATTTAAATTTTGGAAGGCAGAATTTTTTTCCGTGGCCCTTGTTAGGGGAAAATAGTATATTACACTACAAGTGGTGTATACTATTTTTCTTGCTACCCCGCAGAAAATACGGGAAAAAATTAAATGTATATAAAAAAACTTGTGTCAAAATTAAAATCTGACGTTTAATTTAATTCTGACGTTTACATTCAAAATCAATCAAACTGTAGCGTTGTCATGGTAATTCAGATGTGCCAATACAGTAAAAATAAAAGGTTGTATTTTAATTAACAAATTACTACTTTATAACAAATAAAAGTACCATTAAACAATTAAAACAACATAAAAAGTAAAAAAGTAAAAAAGTAAAAAAGTAAAAACATAAATTGTTTATTTGTTGTTATAATTGCAAAATTATGGTTTAAAACTGTCATATTTTTGTGTTTCTCATGTTGGCAGTACGAAATTTGAATGTTAAGCACACGACTAAAAAATTTTTACTCCCGCTATTAGAGTGTGCGCGTATAGCTTGACCAATGCAAGAAACGTAAACTTTCTGCCGTGAAATCGGGGACGAAACAACGTATTTTGAGTCGAGGTAGTAAGAAAAAGTATTAACTTCACAGGATTTTCAATCTATTTATCTCCTATTATAGATTGAAAATCCTGTGAAGTTAATACTTTTTCTTACTACCTCGACTCAAAATACGTTGTTTCGTCCCCGATTTCACGGCAGAAAGTTTACGTTTCTTGCATTGGTCAAGCTATACGCGCACACTCTAATAGCGGGAGTAAAAATTTTTTAGTCGTGTGCTTAACTATAATAGTTTTTCTATTTTTTTTTGTAAATATATTATGAGTTATTTTTTACTAAATAACTTTCCTTTTGCATAGGTATTTATAGTTTAATAAAAAATATATAGCATACCTACACTGAGAGAAAAATTAAAGAAATAAAATTAATTGACTCCAAATTTAATTATTTGAACAACATCGAATTTGAATCGAAATAATAGTATATTATGTTTTAAGTTTGGTAAACGCTATTTTAGTCACGAATTTTAATACCGAGCGAGCTTGCGAGTTTATAAACGAATTGCATACTGTACCTTTTCTATGACAAATACCTACTTATTATTATCTAAAAATGATTTAAATTAAATTGTTTGTGTAGAGAGACATATATAAAACAATATAGTAACCATTCTGATGTGGGGATTTCAAATTTTTACGTGTAAATGAAAATTTATCCCTTGAAAATGAACTAAATCCGGTAGAAGCAGAGGCAGTTTTTTTACATTGAAAGTAAATATAATGTTTTATAGGCAATATAGGGAATATTTACCCAAAATCAGTTAAATTTAGTTTACTGCCGGCGAAATCAAAAGGTCAGTACAACTGAATATAAACTTTTCAAATATTGGCGTTGAGAAACTATTTAATACTTTTGTTTTTTTATATTACAATAATAAAATAATTTTTACATTTAGTATTATTTTACAAGGAGAGCATTTTATTTTAACAATGTATGGCATTTGACAATTGGCCAGTAACTGAAAACCAACTTCAGCCCGTGACTAAAAACCTGTTGCTAACTTCATCCCGTGACTAAAAACCTGTTTCTAACTTTATTCCGTGACTAAAACGCCAAAAATCCACAGTGTCATAGAAACATATATGATTATGGGCGTTTTAAAGGTGGGAAATATACTCTATAGAAAAAAAATATTTAAATTTAAACTGAATTTTATAATAAAATTTTTTATTAAGTTAAACTGGTTGTTTAAATTATTAAATTTAAAATCAATTAAATAAATTTTTTGAAATTACCACTTTTTAACATTTTTTCTTAATGCGGCAAACTTATAAATTCGCCTCTGGTTCCTGTAAGCCAATTTAGATTAATTCCTTACTACAATGACTACCATAACGCTATTTTGTATTAAAAAAAAGTTAAAAAATGTAAACAAAATTATTTTATTATTATAAATACCAAATTTATATTTTGTATTTTAAAAATCTTATCTTTCCCCCCTATATATTTTATAAATAATTAACTTTGTAGAGTTAATTGCACACACAATTAGTGAAATTATTAATGTAAACAATAAAATAAATACGCGTAATAAGAATATCTATATAAATTCTAAATATGTATATTAATTTCTTATATTATTTTAAACAGAGTAATAATTATTTTCTTATTGCAGGTATTAACAAATTATTCTGAACGTAAATAAATTTAGAAACATCCAAAAAGAAAGCAATAATTAATTTTCACAATGAACATTGACCAATGTTGGGTGTGGGCAAAAATTAAGTCAATTTGTGTGTAAACATAATTAAAAAAATATATAATAAAATAATTTTGACATATTTTTAAAAACAATTAGTGTACAGTATTAAATATATAATAAACTTATTGAAAAGGTCAGTTTTAAATAATTTTGTTAATTTTTTTGTATTTATTTTATTTACATACCTATATGATTCGTGTATAATCAAAAGCGGACATGTACTTTGCCTTGCCAAACAAAAATGTTCCAACTACAATATTAAGTAATAAAGTAGTTACAAGCTTTTTGCTTAGCATGGCAATTGTTTAATAACACATTATTAAAATTGAATTTGAAATGTAATTTGTATGATGTTTAATTTATTAGGGATATTTTAATTTAATTATATACTATTTATGATTAGTAGAGACCGGACTTTAAGGCACTAAAAATTAGAAAAATCCTACCAAAAAGTCACCCCAAAGGAAAAAGAGAATACTAAAAAAGGGTATATTCCAATACAAATAAAAAAAAATATCAATGCATTTTTGATAATTTTGTTGCTTTATTTCCTATTAAAGGAAAAAGATATCGGGGGCATTCTACGTTACTCGGTAATTTTTATTCCGCCCGTCACAATTAAAAATTGTGAGTAAAAAGTTATTAAATTTATTTTAAAATATTGTTTATTATTCTTGTAATAAGCTTATAAGCTCAATACAAATAATATTTTAAAATAATACACACCCTGAATACAAAAAAAATGAACATATATATCTAATATTTAATAATTTTTAATATTTATTAATTTAGCATTGTATTATCAAATTGAATTTTAGTTGTTTTTGAGTTTTGATATAAATATGTGTGAAAAAATACCTTTTTAATAACCAAAAAGTTGATGATGGTTTTATGTTTTGAAATTTCCAAGCTGTCATAAAATACATCTGTTTAAATCAGCTGCATTATATTTTTCATAACAACCTAATGAACACACAACTCAAAAACTACTGTTTTGAAAATAAATTGTAATTTTTTATTTTTAGAATCAAGAGTTATGGCATTAGTGCGTCATTTTCGTGACATTCTGTATATGCACAACCTACACCTAGTTGTTTATCATACCAGTAACTTTGATATTTATATGTACCTATTTCTTACTTATTTATTTTGGTTACAGACTTTTTATGTCGCAATTACCTATCTACTTTACCGCACTAGTGCCTTTTATCGTAAATAGGCTTATATAATTATTTATTTTGCAATTTTTAATTATATCTTAATAACGGCAAAATAATTGTTGTCTATTTCATTTTGTACTGAAGCATATTTAGTTTATGGTAGTAATTAATATAAATTTCATATTATGAAACATTTTATCTTCAAGCGGTCTTTATTTTCGTCCCTTAAGTGTATTAAAATTAGCAGTAAACGGATAAAAACTTTTTATAAGGCTAATAATTAGTTGTTAGGCATAACATGATCGTCTGATTTCATTATTTACTGTGATTTGGACCAATCGGGATTTAAATTGGGAGAAACCTTCTCGCCCCTCGTATCCAATCACAAAATTCGACATCTGTCAGACGGTTTTAACCTCACTTTCTACTTTTAATAATTGTACGTTTTGTGTATAGTTTAACAAATAAATTGTCTTTAAATTCTGAAAAACAATACAAGATAAATTTGTTGTAAATATGCCATTTCGCACACAGGGTCTTTTTGTGCTTCGCCCAATTGTAGGCCTCCGCTACTCGTTTGCCTTTAAACAGCACAAAAGACTCACTTCTTAGCCTAATAACAAAAAATTACTATAAACATAAAAAGTACTTTTGAATAATTTATATAGTTAATTGTTACTATTGTTAATAGGAAAACCGGTAAATAAAATAAATCCTAGTATTAATAATATTTTACATCTTTTCTAAAGTACCTTCTAACAACTAAAAAACCGTCCTATATTTCCCATTCAACTTTTACTTTTTTTAATTTTATTTTTTATTAAACTAATAGGAGAAAATATTTTGTTAATAATAATTCTTAAAAGCATTTTTATTACCAATCAATTTTTAAATTAAATCATGCGTATAAACGAGTAAAAGTACCAAAAGTTCATCAAACAATGTAATTATTTATAATTCACTTAATTGCTTTTTAACATTTTGAAAATAACATGTCTTTGTTTTACTAGAAAATAACTTTTAATGATTGTATTATGGATAATTGAAAATATTTTAATAATATTATACCAATTATATTATACGAGGATAAGTCAATAAGTCAGAAAACAAAGAGATGACGTATGTAGTAGCAGTAGTACAAACTGAAGTTATATCGTGGTTTTCTTTTATTATTCAATCTATTTAAGAAAAAAATAACAGTTTGCACCATTGGGTAAATAACTTTTAGTTGACGTTACTACATCAGCGTCTGCGTTTACTCTCATTAAAGAATAAACGTAATGGCATATCCCTGAATACAGTGGATGCGGTAACAATGTATGGTCATCATTAATGATGATGTATTGGGGTGTCACACGCCCTGAACTTTTCCTGAGTCTACATTTTCCGATAATATTTCCATGAATAGGCAGAAAGCCCTCGGTAGATTTTTCAATAAATATATTTACTACTATTCCACGAGTGGAAATAAAATTTCGGTGATACCTTATTATTAAGGAAAAATCCTTATCGATAAGGAAAAATTCTTTTCAATAAGAAATTTCTTTCAGCGATGCGTTGCGTATGTCTACTCTTGTGATTTCTTTTTAACCTTTAATTTGTGTGCAATTATCAAATATTATATTGTTTATTTTATAAAATATATAAAAACCACAAAACTCAGACACCAAATAATTTGTGCTTAGATTCAGCAGGTGCAATTAACTTGTTCGTTGTTCCGAAAATGTTTGTTTATAAAGTATTATGTCTTGACGATCGGTCCAATTATATACAGTTATCTTATTGCGTTTAAAAATTATTTTTAAATAGCATAGGTGGGTATAAAACATGTTCATTAGTGAACTAGATTGGAAACCTAAATTAAAATTTATATCAAACCTAATGTTGGTTCTGTATACTTTTCTGTTTCACATTGTTACTCTCTGAAGCATTTATTTAATACCAATAAGTGGAGTGTATAAAAATATATGGTTTTTGTATTTAAGTAGGTAGGTTATATATATATTATGGTCCACTTGAAATTGAAATTATTTTTTGTAGTGTATTATTTTATTAGTTTTTTTGAGTGCATACCAATTTTCATATTATATCACTAGCTCTTCACCAAGTCTTGGCAACTAAAAACTTAAGATATTTATAAATCTTGTATCGTACCTTCAGAAATGGAAGGTCAAGATCAGCTGAGGCAAAATCGATTAACACCTTAAGCCAATCCTGGTTTATAAGCTGTTGACATTACCCTATATTCGACCTATTTTAGCTCTTCAGTTGCAAACAAGAACCTGAAGATACCTTGAAGGTATCTTCCAAAATCGAAGGTCAATATATACTTACGATCAAGTTTAAAAACAACAAGTATCTCACCACTTTCCCTAGAAAACCATACTGTCCTAGAACGCTGAAATGCAGTATATTTAATTTAGGCAATTTAGCGCACAATTTTTGAAATAACCCCTATTAGTCTTTGCTTGTAAATTCATAATATAAGTGTCTTAAGCGCCTTAAGCGTCATGGGCTACTTAAAGCTCCTCCCTCAAGGGCTTAGTAAGGCCACTGCAGCCCCTCTAGGACAAAGTATTGTAAAATAATATTAAGCAGCTTAATATTAATTAGTTTATTAATTTAAGCTACCATTAAAGTCATTGTATTATTCAGCCGGTACCTAGATTTAAGTTTTTATGTACTTCGTGTTCAATTCCTTTCTACGTAAGCATCACAAAACAAACAACTTTACGGTCTTCTCAAAATAAATGAGTAAACTCCTTTGTCTGCTATATTCAAATCGATTTGCAATAGCTTCATTGATTTGCAATAGCTGCAGTTAAAGTCGACAGCTAATCAAACTTGCCGAAATATGCCGACTATAGTGAATTCACAAAAAAATTAGGATTTGAATTCACTTAGGAAGCTTTAAAAATCTTCCCCTTTTGCTACGTCCATTGGTCCTAAATACGAGATACGTAATAAAAATAATATAAAAGGCACAGTTTCAATGCACTTTTTTTACCCTTGGTATGTTTTAACCAGAGCTGAGCACAAGTAGCTACTAAAAAAATTATTCGTAAAATTTTAAGTAGGAGTACTTAAAATATTTACTCGTAAGTACATTTGTAAAGAGAGGTTACGGTTAGTAATCGTGAAAACACGAGTAAAGAGTAGGAGGACTTATAAAGGCCCCTTCCTGGGGTGTCTGGCGCCTACGTGCAGCATTCGTTGGTGCGCCCCGTTTATATTTAAATATAATACCTTAATTTTTTTAATTTTAAGCCCTTAAATTTAAAAAATATATATTTTGCGACAAACTGGCATATGTAATTGAAAAAACCGCTTTAATTAAGTATAAAAAATATTTATTGAAAAATATTCTGTGATAAAAATCCTCTAAAGAAAACAAAAAAATAATCCAAACTATAATAACTACAACTGGTTTTTAGTTACGTACTCTCTAAAAATGAATTAATCAAAATGACTAGTTTTCGAAGTAAAAAAGCAGTCACTTATAACTTTAGTCCACAGCAATTTGCATCCCAGACAATTAACAGCTTATTATTATGTAAAATTGTCCCGTGAATCCGAAAATACCGTTAAAAATTATGAAAGTAAAGCAGTTTTTAAGATATAGTCAATTCCATATTTTACTAAATCTCAAAAAGGTTCTAATTTTATAATTTTTGACATTTTCTGATTCAGCGGACAATTTTACATAGGAGTTGACTGCTTAATGATGATAATAACCTACCATGTCTCACTATGATTTTCTTTTATAGTTTGGCTCACTAAACGCGAAATAATAATAATAATAATATGACTTTATTGCAAGTAAATAATAAACATTTACATATAGTAAAAAAATACATTTAAATGCAAAAGGCGAAGTTCAGTATGTCACCTACTGGTGAACTACTGCTCTTCCAAATCAAATCGATCAATTAGAACTCGAAGTATACTCTAAAACGTAAAAACCTCAGAAAATTAAAAAAACAATTGAAAATTCATATTTCAAAAACTCTTCCATAAAAAAATACTTATGAGTGTGATTTTTGTGTTTAGTGGGTCAAAATACATGGGAAAATTATAATGGGATATGGTGGGCAGAATTTTTTTTCGATGTTGTTAACAGTAGTCTACACAGTGCATGACTTTGTAACGAGCTTATAAGCTGTTATTAGTCGCTGCTTTTTCGCCATAGCAATTAAACTAATTGAATTAATCATTTTTGACTAATTCCTTTTTTCAAGAGTATACTCATTAACATAGAATTAGTCAAAAATTACTAATTCAATTAGTCTAATTGCTATATAGCGAAAGGGAAGCGACTAATAACAGCTTTAAAGCTCGTTACAAGGTCATGCACTGTGTAGACTATAGTCTAACAGTATACTGTTAAACTTTGCTACCGTCAACTACAACTATCAAACAAATACTAAAAATATTATGACCATTTTCTCTCCTTTTATTTTGATCCTCATATCAAGTACTGATTGACTTTTTGATTATGCGCCCCCAAAATGTTGCGCCTGCGTGCGTGCACGCACTGCACGCTCGCCAGGAACGGGCCTGGACTTATATATACTTGTTATAAAACCTATAGGCTATAATAAATTATATCGACCACTTGTTGCCAAAATATCGTAAGCATCAAAACATTTTGTTTGGAAGTCTGTTTTAAATTATATAATATATACTCTCTAAAAATGAAATAGTCAAAATTCTACTATTTGAATTAGTAAAAGCATTTTTTACTAATAAAATAGTCGTTTTCACTTTTAAATAGTTATTTTTTACTATGTAAATAGTTAAAGTTTGACTAATTTAAGATTAGTCACCATATTTGACTATTTCTGACAGTTAAAAGTAACTAATTTCTTTAGTCGTTTACGGCCAACAACAAAGTATTATTTGAATTAAATGCATATACCTCTCCATGGTTAAATGACCCATAAAACAAATAAAGATGCAAAAAGTTTAGCTCAAAATAGCAAGACAAATAATATATTAAACTTTAAAATATTATGAACCATATTTATTGACAAATAAAATTAATTTTTATATGAGCTAACGTCTTAACGCATTCGGCTGTCAGCCGCGGCTGACAGCCGAATGCGTTAAGACGTTAGCTTGACAGACCTGAGTTCAATCCCAGGCTGGGTCAAAACTTTTTTTAAATTTAAATTTACTAATTTGACTTCAGTGGAATTTGACTAATTATTAGTGACTGATTTTTCACTATGACAATTAGTCAAATATGACTTATAATTAGTTATTTTTGACTAATTCATTTTAAGAGAGTATATTATATAATTTAAAACAAACTAAATGTTTAGATGCCTAAGATATTTTGAATTTGGTTGGTACGTATATAATTGTTCTTCGGCTTTATATAGGTTCAAACCAGAGCTGGCCAAGTAAGTATTTCAATTACGACTAAAAAAGTACTCGTAAATAAAATACGAGTAAAAGTACTCAGTACTTGGCCAGCTCTGGTTTTAACCTATATAAAGCCGAAGAACAATTATATACAGGGTGTTTCACATTTGTGGTCCATTAGAAGTTTCTGGGGAACGAAAACAGATATCGATTGGAAATTTTAAAAGCGTTTATAATCCGTTTTAGTCTATTTTTCTAAAATGTTTTAAACAAAATGCCACTTTCGGTTTAACCGTAAGTAAAAGATATGGATTTGAAATTTTAATAGCGTTCATAATCCATTTATATTTATATTTATATTTTCTAAAATATTTTGAGCAAAAGTTTATCCGGAAGTGACATCAACTTTGTTATACCAAATATAACACCCAATATATTGTTACATTTTTAAATTCTGTATAAAATTCTGAGTAAAATTACTATACTTACCTAAAGTGAATATTTTTCGAGTTATTAATTTTTTTAATTTACTATTGGATATCTACTTTAAAAACATATCGGGTGTTAAATTTAAAATAAAAAAGTTATTAACATTTCAAGTTAGCCTAATTTGCCCAGGGTTTTCTAAGGTAATTTGTTAAAAAATGTTAAAGAATTGACAATGTTTTTAGATTCCAAAAATTCTACAGCCATATCCGCAATCCCAAAAGTTTTAGTACATTTTTATTGACAGGCATTTGTCAAATTTTAACGAAAAAAATTAATAACTCAAAAACTATTCACTTTAGGTATGTAAAAATATATACGGTGTTGTTTTATATAAAAAAAGTTGATGTCACTTCCGATTAAACCGGAAGTGGAATTTTGTTCAAAATATTTTAGAAAATATACTTTCAAAATTTCAAACCGATATTTTTTCCACCTAGAAACTTTTAATGGACCAAGAATGTGAAACACCCTGTATAAAATTGACCATTCGGCCAGCTGACCAAAAGATACCATTTCAATGTATTTTTCGTCAAAATTGAAAATAAACACGTTTTTTTTACGTATTTTACAATGCAACAATAGCCAAGAGGTTAGAAAAAACCTGAGGGTGAAATTCTGGCCACGGATTCGTATTCGGGTGGTGTTATTATTATAATAATAAAAATCAATATCATAATTATTTAGATTGATTGGATGAAGAATACCTTTAAAGTAATAAAACCAACCTAATAATTATAGGACATTTTAATTTATCCCATTAGTTGTAACTACCCAACCTACTTATATCTAATTAAAATAAAATAACAAAGTTTTACATAAAGGCTAAAATTCTTTTTATGTCACTTGAATGAAGCTATGCATATATTATGCCCAACCTATAGTGAGTACTTACACCTAATATTATAGAACGACTTTTAAAGAGTTAATAAAAATAAAAGTGAAAATCCAAAGACCTACTTATTAATTCTATACAGTTAGTTTTAAACACATTGTTAACAATTGATTATCACACACGTGCTAAAATATTAAAATAAAATGCATATTTAGGTTTCTTCTCCCATAAATTATTATTAATATCCTATTGTTTGGTCGTTTTACTATTACTTTATGCACTAAAGTATATAGACTGAAATAATTTTCGATTATCGTGTGGATTTAAAATACGTTTTAAATAGTTTATAGAATAAAATTTAGTAGGTTACCTACTGTATGTACGTATTTATATGAAAAATAAATTGTTTAATCTACTCCTACATTAAAGAGCTATGACTTTTAGTCACGGGTTGAAGCAACACTGGTTTTTTAGTCGCGGGCTGAAGTTAGCTTTATTATAAATTTAGAAATTCGGGGTGACAGTTGACAGATGTCAAATTTTTAAGAAATATAATTGGCTTTAAATTCTGTTTTATGTTCGTGGTAGATAAAGTATAGTATGCAACTCGTTTATAAACTAGACACTCGTTTTTATTAAACACTAGTTCTACTTCCACCTTTAAAACTCCGTACATGTAACTCGTGATCTATTAAATATACATTGACAAGCTATGGCTTTATGGCTTTAGTCACGGGCTGAAGTTAGCAACAGGCTTTTAGTCACGGGCTGAAGTTAGCTTTAAGCTAGCTGAATGTGAAATTGATTGTATTATCTTCATACAAAAATTCAAAAGTATTAATTAGTTTCTCAACGACAATATTTAAAAACTTTTGTACCTACTGACCTTTTCATTTCGCTGGCAGCATGGTATTATATAAGACTGTGGCCGACAGTAAACTAGATTTTACTGATAAAACATTAAAAATTCGGGTGGAGGCTAAACTGTGGAGTGTTCATAAAAGATTCTCTTTAACAGTGAAAACCTACGAATATATTGGATTTAAACGGCTGTTAGTCCATTTTCAAGTAATACATTTTAATTTACTTACTCTATTTTTGTATAGATGTCGCTCTGTACAAATATTTAATTTAAATCATTTTTAGATAATAATAAGTTTTTGTCGTAGAAAAAGTAGAGTACGCAACTAGTTTCTAAACTTTTCTAGACACTAGAAACTTGAGACATAATATACTATTTTTAATAAAATATTTAAACAATAATAACTTATTAACTTATTATTAATAAGTTTCCAATAATAATATTTTCCAATAATAATATTTTTCTCATTTAGTATTACTTGATTAAATTTAAAAAAATAAACAATAGCGAAAAAATCTATAGAATACTAACAACCATTTTATCAATTATTTTTCTCTACCAGAGGTCCCTGATACTCGAGCTGACACTACTAATTATTTTAGGACTGAAGATTTTTCTATAGCGTTTACTTTTGTAAACAATTAAGGCAATATTTACTATGTAAATTGACTTTCGTGTTAATATATATTTATTTTATTAATCCTTCGTAGAGTTTATGTGTGTTTTTTATTTTTAATTAATTATCAATTATTAATTTAAATAAAACTTGGGCACCACCTTAAAGGTGGTGCGTATGATCCACAAACCCCAGGAATTCCAGAATATTGTTCAAAATATTCTTCCTTCGTTATACATATTTTTTTATTGGCAACATTTCTGATAATTTGTACCCCTCCCTTCCCCTTGGTGAGATTTGGTGAGATGTGGTACATGAGATTCTAGCCATTATCTTTCATTGCGGACAATATGATAAACTAAAAAAAAAATTGATTACTTTTTTGACAAATTTGAATTATAATACTCATATTCTTTGATCCCAAAAGTTGACGTGAGATTTTAAATGACCCCCCCTCCCTTAACATGAGATTTGGTGATATTTTGCTAGACCCCCCCCTATTTTTATCTCACGTAATTAATGCATGTACCCAAAACTAGAGGTTTAATTCTTAGTCATCGTGATAACAATATTAGAAAATGTTAAAATAAATTCGTTATTTTAAGTTTAAGTCCTTTAGCTTGTATGGTTCACACATACATATCAAGGCACAATTTTATTTGTTAAAGGATTCATAAAACATATAATTATAATAAAAATGATTAATAGTACAAAGTGAGGTTAGAGAGATCTGATTGATAACTTTATTAGTTACTTTCAAGTTTTAGTAGGCACAAGCGAATCTTACGAGCGAGTGTTTAATAAAAACAAATGTCTATAAAACGAGTTGCATACTATACTTTATCTACGACAAACCCAAAGAAAAATTTAAAGTCAATTTTATTTGTTAAACTATTGACACCTGACAACTGTCAAACTTTTCTATTTTATCATAAAGCTAATTTAAGCCCGTAACTAAAATACCCAAAAGCCACTTTAGCCTGTGACTAAAACGTCACAAAGTCACAGCTTCTTAATGTGGGAGTAGATAATATTATATTATGTATCAAGTTTGATAAACGCCATTTTAGTCACGAATTTTAATTGGGCACGGGCGAGCTTGCGAGCGAGTGTGTAATTAAATAAATGTCTAGAAAAGTTTGCATACTATACATTTTCTACGACAAATACTTATAATTATCTAAAAATGATTTAAATTAAATATTTGTATAAAGGAAATGGAGTAACCATTTCAACTTGAAAATCTGTGCCACCGGCGTTTGGAAATGGACTACCCACCGTTTAAATCCGAAATAGAAGCAGTTTTTGACAGTGACTATAAAGATAATGTTTTATGGGCACTCCATGTTGGAGTCTCCACTAGAAATTTTTAATGCTTAATCAGTTAAATCTAGTTTACTGCCAGAGAATCAAAAGGTCAGTACAACGAGCATAATATATATGTTTATTATATTACAAACTTTTTAAATATTGGCGTTAAGAAACTATTCTGTTACTTTTGTATTTATATAATAAGATAATAAAATAGTTTTTCTACTCCCACCTTTAAAACGCCCTTTATCGTACATGTTTCCATGACACTAAGTGACCTTTTAAATACACATTGACAAGTTGTGGCTTTACGGCGCTTTAATCACGGGCTGAAGTTAGCAACAGGTTTTTAGTCACGGACTGAAGTTAGTTTTAAGTTAGTTGGCAGTTGTCAAATGTCATACAATCGTTAAAATAAAGTGCCTTTCTTGTAAAATAATACTAAATGTGAAAATTATTTTGTTATTTTAATACAAAAATACAAACATATTAAATAGTTTCTCACATTGTACTGACCTTTTAATTTCGCCGGCAGTAAACTATAACTTAAATTCGGGTAGGAACTTTACTGTAAAGTCCTCATAAAACATTTCCTTTACTTTCTCTGTGAAAAACTGTAAATTTTCAAAATAAATTTTGATTTATAACCTTTATAATTGTGTTTATAAAATTTAAAAATGTGACATTTGACAGTTTCCCCTGTTGTTTCATAGATGACGCTCTATACAAATTTTTGATTTAAATCATTTTAAGATAATAATAAGTATTTGTCGTAGAAAAAGTATAGTATGCACCTCGTTTATAAACTTTTCTATACACTCATTAACTTAAGCACTCGCTCGCAAGCTCCTAGTGCCTAAATTAAAATTAAATTAAATTCGTGTATAAAATGGCGTTTATCAAATTTGATACATAATATACTATTTTACATTTGGAAATATTTTACAAAAAGGGCTCTTTATTTTAACGATTTGACATTTGACAACTGTCAACTAATTTAAAACTAACTTCAGCCAGTGACTAAAACGCCATAAAGCCACAACTTGTCAATATTTATTTAAAAGGTCAGTAGTATCATGGAAACATGTACGATAATGGGCGCTTTAAAGGTGGGATTAAAAAAAAATTAACTACAAAATTTTACTCCAGAAATTGTTATATGTAAAATCTATATATCTGTATATTATACATATATGGAAATTACAGTAATGAAAACAAAGTAAATATTAATTTTCAACCATTATTTTAAAAACTTTATATTGTCCATAATTATTTATAATAAATATTTAGATAGCAAAAACACAATTACTTTTTATTAGGTTTTCACTAGTTTTGTAATTTGTGGTCCTCGTACTCGCCAAGAGCTACTATGCGAAATAAGAGCATAAAAGCAGGGTCTAATTAAAAATAATTTACTTTTTCGCAATGAAAAATTTATTTTTTACTGAAAAATTCAAAGAGCCTATTTTAGGCTCATAAAAATGTCCTTTTAGGACAATAAATCAAAATTTCGCCATTTTAGGCTTTAAGGCAAAAACAAAGGGGTGTCAATCGCGTTATTTTTTATGTTTATTTTATTTTGATAAAGTATTTAAAAAAATTTCCTTTAAAACTGTTAACTGTTAATGTTAAATTTTCGTTTATTTAAATATTTATTCTTGCAAAAGGATAATTAAAGGCTTACTAAAAGACTAGTTTTTTTATATTTTTTTTATATTCACCATCTAACCTATTTACAAGAATTGCCTTAGAAAAATTATTATTTTTGTCATTTCTGTATACAAAATTGCATCTGATTTTCTCTTAAAAAAAATTGTCCATAGTTTTTGATGTTGTGTGACACTGTTGCTTTGTTTAGGCTTCATTTAAAATTTCAGGCTAAAGAAGTCATTTATCAGAACATCAGAAATAAAAATGAAAATTGAATAAAATTGTTCGTATGTTTCTGAATTAGTAGATATTAGTATTATCTTTATTTTCTCATTCTTATTCAAACTTTCCCTTACAGCAGCGATATTTTCAACACGTCTTGCTTTTCTTTGCCTTGCTAGCGGGTTACTATCCAGGAGAGTGTACACTGTTTAAAATACACAGAAAACTTTAGTGAAACCAACCCGTTGTATGGTTCAGTTTATTAAATATGTTGTTTGTAAAATAGGAGTTACTTCAACCTAAAGCTCTCTGTTAAAACGATTAAAACAATTTGCCGTGCATTCCCGGTTGCATAGTGTGTACCGATCGCGGCAAAGGCGGTGTGGATCACGTGATGTTCTTAAATCTCGCCTCTGTTGACTTACATGAAGAGTATATAAGCTTAGGTAGTCCTTTGCCTTGCTGTGACACTACAAGTTGTTCGATACTAAAGAGACCTTAAATAGGTGGAAACAGCTGTCAATACTTGAAGTATTTTAAGTTAGTGGAACGCACTAAAAAAATTATCTATAGCGAGTTGAATGTTCAATTTTCTGGCATAATACCACTGGTAATATACTAGTAATGCATCAAGGAACTTTCTGTTTCCTTTTTTTTTTCTTTTCTGTGTAGTATGATTTAATTTGACCAAAAACACATAATATTTAACACTGAAAAGGAGTTCAATTTACACCAGGTAAAATTTAGTTTAATACAGTGTGAAAGTTAAATTAACACTATTTTAGTATTTGAACTCACACCGGACCAACGAACCATTGTGGTTTGTATCGATATAGACCATGTATGGTGTTAAATTGGTGTTAAAACGTTGCTCTTTGGTTAAACGATTCATGATAAAATGTCAGACTATAGTATATATACCGAGCACAAATTAAGGTTAATGGGCGTTATGACTTTTAAACTATTAAGCAGATGAGGTTCCAAAGTTCTATAATTCTTATTGGTAATATTAATAAATTATTTTTAACATTTTTTTTTCTCGAAATTATATTTAATTTTAGTATTTAACAGTTATTTAAACAACTAAGAGCAAACAAAATTTAAGTGCATTAATGACAAATAAGATATTGCATTTCCAAGAAACTTAAATTTAAATAACCTTATACAATACATGAGATATACCTCATTTCATTTTTTAGTATCCAACGGTACAGGAAACTAGAGCATGAAAGTAACAGATTCAACTTTATAATTAACAAGTCGCGACATAACAGAAAACTGCTTGAAAACGAAAGTGTTTTACTTTTAAGATTTATTTACATACGTAAAAAACGTTTGGTTGTTACTTAATTAACTTGTCTGTTAGAGTAAAATTAAATGTAATTAAGACGTCCTATTTTTCAGCGGAAAACGGTTTCTTGGTTCATATGTTAAATGTTTCTTGATGTGTTTAATTGTTTTATATTTTTTCTTGGTATTAGCAGCTAATACGTGTAAGAAAACACCAAATTTTGATTTAAAAAATATTTATTCTTTAAAATACTAAAAAAAGAACATTTTGGAAATCTTATGAAAAAATCATTTTCAATTATTTTACTAAATTTAATTTTTTTTTAAACAATAGTAGGTATATTGTGCAACCAGTGGAGAAAATGGTCGATTATAAATTAGCATTTGTTTGACGAAGCGAGCGTGTAAAGAATGGGAGTTTTAAATAGACCGTTCCACAAATTATTTTATTCCACAATCGAATCAAAAACGTAAAAATAATTTTACCTTTATTGTATTGTTGACAATGTCAGTTTGTTTTGTTTTATTTTCGAGGTAATGATTTCTAAAATTGTTATTTATGTTTTTTGGGGATTATTTGCTTTCAAAATTTAATAACAAATACGTAAATAACGTGTAAAATTATATTTATAGAAGTAATTTATTGTTTGCAATTGTCTTTTTCATATTTTTCTTCTAGTAGTGAAACAATATTTTCATTATTAAACTAGTCAAACAATTTACTTTATTCATTGTTTTACAGCAAATAATGTTCATGTCGAGTGTAAAAAAAAGTTTTTTCTACTCCTATTACAGAGCAGAATATACTGTATTACAAACTTGTTAAAGTCCAAAACATATGTTTATAAAACTTAACTTAAAAAAAAAAAATTTTTATAACTTCCAAACACAAAAAGATAAAAAATCGAAATTTTAGCTATAATTTTATTTGTTCATTGCCATTTAATTCTATTCTCTAGGACTAGATCATTGCATACTCTATTTGTTCCCTTATTTATCAAAGTCTGTGTGAAAAAATTCTATTTACAAACCTTTTGGAAAGGGATACCTACGAAGAAATTCAGAAGAAAAATTTTGTTTAAAATAAAAAGCAAATTTTAAAAATTTACAAAAAATCGCCTACCATATTTTTCTGTCTAAAATACTATGGCAATATCCCCGTATGTACGCCATTGAGTAACCTACTAATACTTTAGTTCTACTAGAGCAAGATTTTGTTCCTTTATCTTTTAGTGTTCAAAAAATATTAAACAATAGCATTATGTGCGACTAGTAGAATAAATAGGAGATTCCTCAAGCGTGGAGTGTGGTAACACGCGAGTGGAATCTCCGCTTTGGACCAATAGTCGCAAAAACTATTTTATTTAAATACCACAAGGAATATAAATTCCATTTTATTTGATTTTTTATCTAAATTCTGACAGCTGCCAAGGAACTTTAACCTCACTTTTTCCAATTTTAACTTAAAGCTAACTTTAGCCCGTGGGCAAAGTAAAATTTGCCCCCCGATTAAAGCTAAAAAATGAAATGGGTGTTAAATAAAAACTATTTGTTTAATTTTTTCTAAGTAAAGGAAACAGGTTGTCCTGGGGTAGTGGGGTAGATATTTGATTTATAGGTACATAAATATAAATAGGTTAAGGAGTAATAGTATATTGTGCGACTAGTGGGACTAATAGTCGCATACAATAATTTATTCAACTATCACAAAGAATTTTAAGCCAATTTTATTTGATATTTTAACTTAAAGTTAACTTCAGGCCGTGGGCGAAGTAAAATTTTGCCCACGGACTGAAGTTGTTATAAAATATCAGATAAAATTGGCTTTAAATTCCTTGTAGTAGTTGAACAAAATATTGTCTGCGACTTTTTGTCTCCCACTAGTAACCAAGGGATAAAATTAAATTTTTAAAAATTAAAAACCAATTGGTTTGTTTGTTATTAAACTACTATTCTAAATACCAGTTTTCTATTTTTAAAAACATCATTTTGGTTTTAAAAAATATATATATTATATATCCAGTCCAGCTTGCATATGGTAGGTTTTATCCATTGAAACATTTTTCTTTCAAAACGAGTTTTATCGTAACTTATTTTTTTGTTAGCCCACTCATTACGAAATATAACCAGATTGGGATTGGGTCTTCAGAAATCGAATCTGTTATCTTGAGTAGACCACCCTGTTTAAACTAATGCATATAAATGGACTTTATCTTATTATTTCAACACGATATTATCATCTATAGGTTATACCTACGCGAACATGCTAGCGGTAGCTACGAGTAGGTATTAATACAATTCAGACATGCTTCTGTAAAAGATAAGTAATTTAAATGTTTCTAATTAGTCACCGGTATAATTTTCAAATTACGTATTTAAAATAGCTGTGTGATTATACGGAAATAATTTGAGTTTAAGTTCAATGTACATGCATTTAGAAAATCAAATTTTCTTCTTCAATGGTTTCACAAATCTACCGTAACATTGTGATAAATCAAACAATCTCGCAAAAGTATCGGTTAGGAAGTAATTGTAACCATTTACCGTGATGTCTTAAAATAAATTATTTTTGTAAGGAAAATGTCGAATTTGAGGCATTCAAAAAAACGGTATTAAGTTTAGTATTTAACAATATAATATTAAATTATTAAGTAGATTATTGGGTTGCACAAGAAATGCTTTTAAATTTTAATACATACCAATATTTTATTGCATTTTTAGTAGTCCAACTAACATTACTCAAATAACCGATTTTTTATGACCTTGTAGAAATTATCTTTAATTCCAATATTTTTTTTCATTTATTTTATAATATATTTTTACCACAATATGGGTTTGAATAAACAATATTATTAGATTATTATACCTAAATTAGAAATAATACTTCTTCAATGTTGTTTCAGTAGAAAGATGCTGTCACAGCAAGCGAAACAATGTTATTGTGTTTTGGATATTAGAATTGTCTTTTTTTTAACATTCTATGAAGATTTATTAAATAAAACATAAACATTTAGTGATATCCGTCTCTATTTTTATTTATTTAAACTTAAGTTTACTTTTACATAGAAAATATATTTTTTCTACTCCCACCTTTAAAACGCCCTTTATCGTACATGTTTCCATGACACTAAGTGATCTTTTAAATACACATTGACAAGTTGTGGCTTTATGGAGCTTTAGTCACGGGCTGAAGTTAGCAACAGGTTTTTAGTCACGGGCTGAAGTTAGTTTTAAGTTCGTTAACCGTTGTCAAATGTCATACAATCGGTAAAATAAAGTGCCTTTCTTGTAAAATAATACTAAATGTGAAAATTATTTTATTATCTCAATACAAAAATAAAAAAGTATTAAATAGTTTCTCAACGCCAATATTTGAAAAGTTTATATGAACATTGTACTGACCTTTTAATTTCGCCGGCAGTAAATTATAACCTAAATTCGGACACGGACTCCACTGTAAAGTTCTCATAAAACATATTCTTTACTTTCACTGTGAAAAACTATCGGTGACACACAGATTCCCCTATTGTTTCATAGATGGCGCTCTATACAAATTTTTGATTTAAATCATTTTAAGATAATAATAAGTATTTGTCTTAGAAAAAGTATAGTATGCACCTCGTTTATAAATTTTTTGGCGTTTATCAAACTTGATACATTAATAATATACTATTAAAAGTGGGATTTATTGTAGGTTAAAATGTAATGTAGACTTCAAACGCTATAAGTTTGGTACCGTCAACAGCCTACTAAATTAATTTAATTGTAAAGATTCGAATTGGTTTATTCGAAAAGTTTTATTGAGAACCTTATAATACTGCAAAAATAAGATAACTTCATTTTTTAATTTTTTGACTTAAGTACATTTTTTATAATTGTTTTTGCAAGGCCAACTACGAGCATAACCGATCAATGTCGGTATAACTCAATTTTTTAGTAAGTAGACCCAATGAAAATAAGTTACAAATTCAAATTACTTAAAACAGTCTTTTGGGAAGTATATCTTTTTTGTGCAGTAACCTGACGATATATTATATTCGTTTGATGAAGCAGTGATTTTGCGCAATAACCCTTAACCCTTTCAATACGACTTTTCGGAAATTAATTTAAAACTTTTTTATTAGTGTTAAAACTATATTTAGGTTAAAAATAGTTAATTGACTGAATAACAGATTTTTAACTTTGGTGGTATTTGAAAAAAAGGCCTGGGACAGATTTATCCCTGCAGTAATATGCCCTGGGATATATTTATCCCCACACTAAAGAAATTCTACTATTTTTGAAAATGTTTATTATCAAAAAACACTGATGGGATAAAACTATCCCCTGTCATATTACTGGTGGGATATTTTTGTCCCAACGTATATTTTGAGGAATGAGTTGTGACGTACAATGCACATAAAGTATCACAAAAATTCAAGCAAAATTTACACAAAAACTGCACAAAATAGGTTATGTGACTGGTCTTTTTCAATTTAGAGCGTGCAATGGCCGAAAAACAGCTGGTTATTGTTCACATGACGTTAAATAAATTAAGTTTTTATTACTGATATCCCAAGTCAAGACATAGAAATACTAAATTGTCCCGACCCTGTTTTATTTAAACGCACTTAATTAAGTAGAGACATTTTTTAATTTTCTTTGGGACGTATATATCCCCGCAGTATTGAAAGGGTTAAAAGGATCATTGTGTTGTTATTGCGCATTAGAATAGTACTAAAACTAAAGAGAACTGCTTCATAAAACTAATATATTAAACGAATATAGAATAGGGTAGAACATTGCATACAGGTAACTCATTAAAACTATTTAAATAATATCATCTTTAAGATGGGTATCGCCAGCTAATAGGCCAGATGATTTATAGATGATGGTTTATAAGCTTCGGCTAAAATCTCCCCAAAGGTTTAGCCTAAGCTGAAAATTTAACATTTAAATCCCCAAATATTCTAGTAGGAAGTAGGCTTCGGCTAAACGTTCGGATCAATTTTAGCTAAAGTCGAAAGTTTAGCCAAGGTTATTATTTTTGTATGTTAAAAAGTATTTTAAAATCATAGAGGGTTGTATATACTACCTACCTGTAAAATATCTATCAAGTTTTGCACACATGCCTAGAGTTCCAGTTTTTGGTATCGGTATCCCGATTTCGAAAAAAAGTTCCTTATTTCGGGACTGATCAAGAAATCCCGAAAAATATAAATTAATAAATATTAGCTGAAATCTTTCTTACTTAATTAATATTTATTATTTATATTTTATAGCGAAAGAACAAACAAATCTAAAAAATATTTAAATATTTAAAACTTCACTATTATTAGAGTATTTTCATAGAATGTAATTTTTTTATACGCTAACAATCAACAATTATAAATTATATTTGTTCAAATATAACATGGCAACCCTAGCTCAGCTGCAACGTCCAACCCTTTATTAAGAGTAGCATTTCGGAACATTTTGGCACTTTTCGGAACAAAAAAATTGATGAAATTTAGGAATCCAGAATTGTTTCATTAAAAACCTTACACATTCCACGCCGATAACAGAAAATATAGAATATTTAGCAAAGATTATATTTTACGAGGTGGCCTGGGATTGTGCTCTAACATATTAAAATTCCTTTAAAAAAAAAAATCGCGCATATATACGGCTAATTTGTATGAGCCCTAACAACTTAATGTTCGGACGGTACCAATTTTCAGAAATATTTACTCATTTTCTCATTCAAGAAATAATATTTAAATTTAAAATTAAAATATTTTTTTTTTACATGCTTAGAAGTCACATTTACTTAAATAACATTATATTTAAATAAAAATTAAACAAAAAAAATAAAACAAATACAAAATTAACAAATTATGTTGGCAACTTCGGACGATCACTTATTTGAAGGTTTAGTACGTCGTTACATCTCCTTTGGCCTTTATAACAGCTCTTATCCTGGCTGGCATGGATTCCATTAAGGATCTACAATAACCTGCTGTAAAAGATTCCCATATTTCTGACAATTTTGTCTTCAAATCATTAGTGGTTCTTTGAGGATTATTTCCTAAATAACTTTTTATGCGGTGCCACAATGTTTCAATAATATTGAGGTCTGGACTACTTAAAGGCCTTGACAAAACTCTCATAGTGTGTGCTTCAAACCAGTTTTTGGTTGTTTTTGCAGTGTGGGCCACACTGTGTGGCTTGATGCTCCATCTTGTTGAAAGATAAAATTACCATCGGGATAAAGATCTTCTAGACTGGGAATAAGGCTGTTTTGTAGAATTTGTTGATATTTATTTGCATTAACTATTCCATCTATTATTTCCATATGCCCCTTTCCAGACATACAACCCCAAATCATTACCCCCTTTGCAAATTTTACAGTTCTTTTAAAACAGTCTTTATGGAATGCTTCAGTTTTATCCGGAATAATTCGTTTTCTACAATCACCTACACACGTCAAATTTGGATTCATCGCTAAATACGACATTGATACATTTATACCTTACATATAACTTATTCCGGATTTATGAATCCACTGTCTACAAGTTTAAGGATTTGCAAAAATAATCGAAGATCCACTTTAAGGGAAGTAACGGCGATTTTTAACTTACGAGCTGCCTCCTTATTCTAGGAGATACTTTTCTTGGCTGCCCTGTACTTTTACCCCAAGTTTCGTAATCACTGGTTTCCCTATAACATTTTATAATGTTTCCTTTGGTAGATTTCGCCAAATTTAAATTTTTTCCAATAGTTCCCATGCTTTTTCCTTCATGGTACTGTTATATTACAATTTTTCAAATTTCTTTAGAAGTAGCCTTACCACGAGGCATTTCTAATACGGTAAATTAGAAACCATTATAAAACAATGCCACAAGATTAATTAATTTGACACTTCTTTAACTTAAATCATAGCCACTTTGATGACCATAAATTAAAAACGTTAGTCGTCCGAACTTTAAGTTGCCAACATAATTTGTTAATTTTTTATTTGTTTTACTTTTTTTGTTCAATTATTATTTAACTAAAATCTTATTTAAGTATATATACTTCTAAGCGTGTAAAAAAGAAAATATTTTAATTTTAAATTTAAATAATATTTATTTAATGAGAAATGAGTAAATATTTCTGAAAATTAAAATCGTCCGAACATTAAGTTGTTAGAGCTCGTATATGGTTGTTTAGTTTAATCTTTATTTTGTAATCTACAGCCGACAAAATTGACAGGACGCACTTGGAATTGAGTAAAAAAAACTACTAAAATAAAAATTATTTTTAAATTGCTAATTTTTTATTAAAATAGTAAAAAACCAAACCATTTGGTTTTGAAAATAAATAAAATGTTTACTTACTTAACTTTAATATAGGAAACCATGACTATTTTCGTTTTGGGAATGGCCGAATAATTAATACTTTAAAAATAAACAGTTTCATAACGGCCGACAAAATACACTTACCCTACGTGACATACAACTTTCGACAGAGTTACCAGCGCAATGGTAAGTCGCACAGCCATGGGACAGGTGGTTTATGGTTTAAAAACTAATCAACTTAAAACTGGTAATAATTATTTTTGACCTGAAGTAAGTTTAAAAAAATACCTTTGGCAGACTAGATCGACCAAATATCCATCCCACTGTCCCGAAAGTGGGTTACAATAACACTAATTTTGTTTTTGTAGAATTTGATTTAGTTGTCCACAATATGTATTCATAGGTTTAAATTAATAAACTATTAATATTTATTAAACATTTATTAACATAAACGTACATTTATTTTGTTTGCTTAACTATAATATTATTAATATATACTTTATCTTGCAGGATCAAGTATGCTCTGGATGGCCATTCTGGGTACCATACTGTTATGGTTAATATCCCCAGGAGCGGCTGTCAACCATCCTCACAGAGGAAAAGGTAACGTTTAAATAAATTTAAAAGATACTTAATTATACAGGGCTTTCAACTAAAAACTCGCCAACCCTAATAACTTTTGAGTTTTAGTAAATACGATCTGTAGCAAAAACAGGTCGATTTAGATATCGAGGGGGAAGTACAAATCCAATCCAAATTTTATGTTGCACCCTCTCACCTCCAGATACCCTTACTAAAATATTTTACATGTCACCCTACACCTGGCGACACATCATTTAAAGAAAATGTAATTATGACCCTTTGAAGTTAAATCAATTAAAATCCGATCACGAATTCCCGGAGACAAAAGAGGTGTGATATAAATAAAACAAGGAATTCCATAAAAAAATTATATAACAAAAACCATTTTATTTGATTTGTTTTAATTTATCTTTAGCAGAGTTGTTACACATTTTAGTTAAAATATTTATATTGATATAACAAACTACCTAAATATTTGAAAAATAGTGTATACTTTACCAGGAAGAACAGAATTATTTTTTATTAACAATTTGATTCCTGTGCTCGTAGAACCCCACGCGTTTGGCGAGAGGTTGATATCAATGAAAAAATGTAGGCCATTAATACGTTAGTAACCTGGTAAAAAAATTTGGGAAACTAAAAACAGAAAAGATCGAGTGTACTGGATGAAGCTGCACGAATGGAAGTTTTCGGTCATTTTGCGGTGGGATCCACTTAGATTACAAAAGTAGCTGCTTTAACAAATATTTCTGTTAGTTCCGTTTATAAGGTGTTTAAAATAAATAATTTTTCCCTGATAACATGAATTAATTCCTCAAAAGGCAATCTCTCAACGGGTGAACACAGGGGTGAGGTCCGTGTGGACACGGAAGTAATAAAGTGACAGGCGACAGGTCAAGGAATCACCTATTTAAAGAAAAAACGAGTCTAACCAAGAGTGGAAGGGGCCATCATCCACATAATTTGATAAGTATCAATGCATGATCTAATACGCAAATCTGTAACAAAAACCTGGCAATAATTAATCATTATCGATAACAGCGTATGAGTGTAAAAAACCAAATCAAGTAAGAACGTCACAATAGGTTTAGTGCCAACCTTATTAAATTGTTTACATCATACCTACGTCAGCAGTATGTAGAAGTACGTGGTCATAAGTCGAAATTGTCAGAACAACTTTCTGGTGTCCCTCAGGGCTCTATAATGGGACCCATGTTATTTGCTATTTTCATTAATGACATTGGTAATAAGTTAACAGTAAAACTTTTTTTGTTATATGCTGATGATTTAAAGTTATTACAACCCATTTATTATATTAATGATTGTAGGATTGTAGGTCTTGAATACTTAAACAACTGGTGCTCACAAAATAAATTAAATTTAAATGTAAGCAAATGCAACACTATGTCATATACACGTAAAATAAATAAAATTATTTTTGACTACCAGCTAGGAGGTAACATATTGCAAAAGATTGACAACTCTATAGATCTTGGTGTGACATTTGACACAGAGCTAAGTTTTATTCCCCATATAAAACTCTTACACGAAATTCTAAAGACTTTTCATGTCCTTTTACTTATACTACACTATATAATACGCATGTAAGAGCTAAGCTGGAGTATGCTTTAATAATCTGGTCACCTAAATACGATATACATATAAAAAGTTTAGAATCAGCTCAACGACGGTTTTTGAAATCACTCAGGGATATGAACATAAATTACTCCTCTTAGAGTTTAAGTTTAATAGTCTGGCACAGCGGAGATTAAGCTCTCGTGTTTTGTTTCTGCACAGAATAATAAACTATGATGTTAAATGTGAGGAGTTAACTTACATGTTAAATTTTCAAATTCCCCGCTTGAGAACAAAACCACATTTTCCATCGCAACCCAACGAACAAATATTTTGATTCAATCACCACTTTATCAAATTATGTCTAGTTACAATAAGTTTGAGGATCACATAGATTTATTTTCATGTAGGTACCTAATGCTAATTCTGTAAAGCGTTTTTTCTCAACCTACTATTTTAATTTATTTTGTTTTCCGTTTTTTTCCTTCTCATTTTAATTTAGTTTGCATAATCTTGTTTTATTTTGGTAAATGGTATTATACATTAATTTAATAATAAAATAAATTTAAGAATATACAAAAAGAATCTAAGAATGTGGGGAAAGTAAAAACAACACCCTAGTGGGGTAAACAACTGCGCGCAGCAGATTCTAAATTCCGGCAGAGCCGGACACAGACCAGCAAGGTTGTCCAAGCAACTTACTAATCACCCAAGCCTCATTCCCTCAACCCCAATTAAATGGGGTCCTTACTAATACCCGGATTGTAATTAGTTTGGGGTCAGTTCAAGGCCCGCAAAAACCAACTTTTGCCCCTCCTAGTCCTACACTCCACTAGCCTAAATCGGGCGTATGGTCGGCCCGGCGACTAAATTCCGGGAATGGCCTTAACCACCAAACACAGGTAACGCTTTGCAGTGGCGGGATACGTATAGAACCGAAAGGGGGTAAAATAACCCTGAAAGATCAGTGTAAAGCGTGGCCGAAGGGGCCTGCCATACGTTCTTATACTCCCACTTATACTTATAAAATTTAAATGTGCCAGCAACTTCGAGAGGATCATACTCAATATCCTCAAAAAATCAATGTATGGGCAAGTATGCTTGACAACAAAATAATTGGACCGCTTTTTATCTTGATCTTCTTGCAAATGTTATAGACCCACTTATTACCCAGTCATTAGAAAATCAGATGGACGAACAAGGAAACATGTTGCTTGATGAAGGACATATTTACTTTCAACACTTATTGTTGTTTAGCAAATAGCGGAGCAGATTTTGTACATTTAATTTTTATTTTTTCACTTCAATGGATCAAAAATTTAATGTTTCGCGAGGTATGGGTCGAGAGGGTGCAACAAAAATTTGTTTAACACTGGATTTGTGCTTCCCCCTCGATATCTAAATCGATCTGTTTTTGCTTAAAATCATATTTACTATAACTCAAAAGGTATTAAGGGTGGCTAGTTTTTAATTGAAACTATTGTATTTTATATCTTAATGTATTATATTGTAAGAAACCCGTTAAAATGTTGGATCTTCTTATCTATTAAAAATATATAAACAATGAATATTTAAAACCTTTAATTTCATAATAAATTGATAATTCGAACATTCGAACATAAATTTTATAGGTACATAGGGGAAATATTTATTTTCAAAATATAATCTAAAAAATATAATTATTGGAAAATATACGTAATATGTAATCTAATATATTTTCTTATTTTAGTATCATCATACCAAATTAGTCCGAAACCTTGCTGGGTTGACGGTCAGGAAGGAACCTGCATGTTCGTATACGAATGCCTGAAGTCTGAAGGCTACCACATAGGCATGTGCGTGGACACTTTCATGTTCGGGTCATGTTGCGCCCACAACGCAACAGAAAACACCGTGGTGCCGAACCATCATCACCATCATCAACAACACATATCAGAGCCCTCCGTGCTCTACACCGCTCCTAGTCAACATAGTCAAATCACTAAAAAGCCAATTAAACCAATTAGTCATAGTAGGCCTTCTTATAAACCTAAACCAACAAGGTTAGTAAGTTACCTATTGTAACCATTGATTTCGCGATGTAAATTAAATTAAATGGCATTTATTGTCAAATTACCAAAATTACCAAATTTTAGACGCTTACAAAACCGCTTTGTTGAAATATCTATACAGGGTGTTATGTAATTAATGTTATATATTAAAATACTGAATTCCTTTTGACATAAGGAATAAAGGAAAAATATTTAAAAAAAACATTTTTCCAAAGATAAAGAAAAAATATGCATTAGAAGTTTTTTATATTTTTTGTGATACGCCACTGGTTACACACTTGTTTATCTCTGCACACCTGTATTTTGTGAGTACAGGGTGGTCCACGTAAGGTGACCCATATACTTATCTCAGAAACTACTGGAGTCACAAAAAATTTGTAAGGAACAAATATTCACGAAGTAAAAAATATTTTTAAAATATTATATTTTCATTTATACAGGGTGTTCGGTTTTCCTTGGAACGATACCAACTTTCTTATTTTCAATGGAACACCCTGTATTTTTTTGCATTTTTGGATTCTTCCCACTCTTTTAGGTATACTTTGTAAATATATTAAATAAGAAAATGTTAATACTTTTTGAGTAAAATTAAGATTTATTAAAATTTCTCTAAATGTAGACACTCGCTAAAAGTTAAAAATAACCAACTAAAAGTTATTATTTTGTATATTATGTAGTATCCATCTCTTTAATAATAAGTAAGCTATAAGTTAATTATTATATTTTTTGGAAAATATCATACAGGGTGTTTTCTATGTCCCGTTGAAAATAGCGATTTTAAAAGTTAAAAATCTTGTTTTTCTTCAATGGAACACCCTATATATTTTTGCATAATTGGATAGAATAAGTAATTACCTTTCATTTTATATATATATGTCCTATACCTAAACCTAACAGAAAAAAAAATATTCGCATTTTTCACAATTAGTAGCTTTTTTCCAATTACCTTAGTTAAATTTTCATTATTCAAAGAAAAGACCCTGTATAATATTTTCCAAAAAAATAAATTAATTAACTTATAGCTTACTTATTATTAAAGAGATGAATGCTACATAATATAAAAAATAATAACTTTTAGTTGGTTAATTTAGCGAATGTCTACATTTAGAGAAATTTTAATAAATCCTCATTTTACTCAAAAAGTAATAACATTTTCTTAATTAATATATTTACAAAGTATACCTAAAAGAATGTGTAGAATCCAAAAATGCAAAAAAATATAGGGTGTTTCATTGAAAATAAGAAAGTTGGTATCGTCCCAAGGAAAACCGAACACCCTGTATAAATGAAAATATAATTTTTTAAAAATATTTTTTACTTCGTGAATATTTGTTTCTTACAAATTTTTTTTGACTCCAGTAGTTTCTGAGATATGTATATGGGTCACCTTACGTGGATCACCTAAAAAAAATATTCGCATTTTATAAAATTAGTAGCTTTGCGCATATGGTAATTATAATAATAATTATAGTAATATATATTTATATATAAAAGCATTTTTATTTGTTGTTATTGAAATTTATTTATTTGAATAATGAAAATTTAACTAAGGTAATTGGAAAAAAGCTAGTAATTGTGAAAAATGCGAATATTTTTTTTTCTGTTAGGTTTAGGTATAGGACATATATATATATAAAATGAAAGGTAGTTACTTATTATATCCAATTATGCAAAAATATTTAGGGTGTTCCATTGAAGAAAAACAAGATTTTAAACTTTTAAAATCGCTATTTTCAACGGGACATAGAAAACACCCTGTATGATATTTTCCAAAAAATATAATAATTAACTTATAGCTTACTTATTATTAAAGAGATGGATACTACATAATATAAAAAATAATAACTTTTAGTTGATTATTTTTAACTTTTAGCGAGTGTCTACATTTAGAGAATTTTTAATAAATCTTAATTTTACTCAAAAAGTATTAACATTTTCTTAATTAATATATTTACAAAGTATACCTAAAAGAGTGGGTAGAATCCAAAAATGCAAAAAAATACAGGGTGTTCCATTGAAAATAAGAAAGTTGGTATCGTCCCAAGGAAAACGGAACACCCTGTATAAATGAAAATATAATATTTTAAAAATATTTTTTACTTCGTGAATATTTGTTTCTTACAATTTTTTTGTGACCCCAGTAGTTTCTGAGATAAGTATATGGGTCACCTTACGTGGACCACCCTGTACATAGATACCAACCAACAAAGTAGCTATGCGTTGCCAAATGTAAAAAATTGTTACTAAAAATTTTTCTTGCAAAAAATAAATAAAAACTCAATAAATACAAAAGTTTTATGCCCTTAAAGCTCAAATACCCTTCTGTATTTATTTACTGATCCAGCTATTAGCTTAAGCAATGATTAGAAAATTTAGTACCTTTGAAATTTGAAATCCATAACCACAAAATTAATTTTTTCATCAGTTTTTTTCTCTGTTTACTCAGATGAAATTGGGACCAGTTCACAGGTTAAACTTTAAACATTTAATTTGTGTAAATAAATCCAAAAGCACTTCCCTTAGTTAAGAAATTTACAATTTGAAAACATAACCTAAAATTTAAAAGAAATGCACTAGATTCTATCATAAAAGTTGGCAGATTTTGTTTGAATTTACCTTCAGTACAAAAATGAAATAACCAACAATTAATAAAAACGCCAAATTGACAATTTGCATTGTTAATTTTGTCATTTTTGTAATTAAGCTAAATTTAAACAATGTTTGTTAACTTTTTTGAGAGATTTTGGAAATACTGTTGTTACCAACCATAACATAATAAATCCACCAGATTAACCTAAAGTTCCTAGTCTATCAGTGGCGTACTTTTTGGTAGGATAAAGGTTATTATAAATTATTTTTAGACTTTGGAATTTAGAAAAAAAAAAGTTTCAGGTGCTTCTTTATGGACCCTAAGGAACAACCCATTTTAATATATAACATTAATTACATAACACCCTGTAATTAAAGATTTTTATATCCGTCCATTTTCATTTTTAATAAATAAGCACTTAATAATATTATATTATATTATATCATATTATGAATAACGCCTTTAAAAGTTTAATGTTTTATGAAATTAAAAGCCTTGAATTTTCGAATAAATTTCGTTTAAATAAGCGATTAAATCACTAGAACTATTTAACAGCGATTAAATTTTAGCCTGCATATTGGATTGTTGTTTACGATTTTATGGTGTTATTTACAAGTTTTAACAAACATTTTTTAAAAAACAATAAAAAATAAGTTATCTAGTTTACGAAATATCAATTATTACTTATTACATACCTTAAATTAATGGAATTTTCTTTAAAAAAATATTAATAAATTTTGACACACGTCAGATTTTATGAATTGTCAAATAGTTTCCTTTAATTCGAGAAATAATCTAGACGTATATCACTCAACCTATAAATTTAATCTGTCAAACTATGCTCAGTAAGTTTTTTATTTGATTTTTCTTTTTGAAAAATAGTTTCATGCAAAATAAATAAAAATAAAACCCCACGACCGCTTAGCGGTCTCGTGATTTTATTAAATTATTTTGCATTCAACATTTTCTAAGAAAAACCAAACAAAAAACTACTGAGCCTAGTTTAACCGATTAAATTCATAGTTCTCGTGATATAATATATGATAAAACCTGCAGGTTAAAGCACAGGTTAAAGCACATGTGCTTTAATTTTAGTCCAATAAATTATTTTTCCTGACACGTGCAGCAAAAATTCGAATTTTGTTGCCTTCGATGAAAAAAATAGGTGTAAACGCAAAAGTTAATTTCTTTAATTATTTTTAGGTTGGTACTCGGACAAAATAAAACAGTAACCATTGATGCGCAGAACAGTAATCCACTTAATAAACTATTAAAAATAAAATTTAATGTGCAGAATATTCCTCATTATACTGCCCTGTTAAGCCAAACCCCCGTATGTACAATATTAAGTATTAAAGGACAAAAGGTCATTTTCATTGTTAAAACTATAAAAACTATCTTTTGTCCATTATTATTTAATATTGCAGATACGGGGGTTTAGCTTAGCACGGCAGTATAGTTCCTGGCACTATTCATTGATAAGAAAAAAGTAATGACTGATGTTGTCAAATTGGCACCCTTGCGGTTTTATTAGAAATTGTATGATTTTAAATAGTAAATTGACCTTGACATTTTATTAATATTAGGGCACATAAATACTACTGTTTTATTTTTTTATGTACCACTAAACTTTTGTTTATGCAAAAACGCAGAAATATTAACGATTTTTCTCTCGCTATCTCTTAAAAAACAGCACAATTAGAATTTGTGTTTGTCATCAATAGTGTCATAAAGAGTGTGTCACTCTTTTCAGAAATTGGCGCCTTTCATCATTCGATATCTAATGCACTATTTTTTTAATTAAGAGGTATAAAACAGAACTTGTAATATAGTTTCATAATATATTGGACAAATGCGACTGTAATAAATGGAAATATATCAAGCTACTCTAACAAAAGTGCTTGTCCGAACAAATTGTATTATTTACAAAATAGAAACTAAACAATTGATTAAGGTAAAAAAATAAAAGATAAGGAAAAAATAGCATCATCTATAAAGGAAACCTGTCCTCTAAAAAAGGATGTCTAAATGAAAAAAATATATATCCAAAATGATAATTTAACATTAAGAATTAAGAAAAAAAATATTTTTGGTCAGAAATACCAAACTATAAAAAGTAAATTTAAAGTTAAATTAGCATTATATAATATTGCAAAAATAATAAGTAGGATATTTAAATTTCGCAATAGTATTTTAGAGCTGCGATTATAAATAAAAATATATTTTATTCATTAAGTGTAATTCTAATATTACAAATGGTATCTCCATAGTTCGGTATAATTTTAGATAAAGTGATTAAGTGTATTTATAATAAGTAATAATATTTTATGTGATAAAATAAGAAGGATATGGCCTATTAATAAGTACTCAGACACAGACTGAAATCTTGAGCTTACCTGTTTTTCATAAAACTTAATAAATTCCGGATATACTTAAGAACACTACTGCTATTTATAGATAGACTATTATAAGTGTGTTTTTTTCTAAGCTTAAAGAAATATTTTAGGAGGCAGTTGTAAAGGCGGTTGCAAATTTTAATCTAGAAATGCTACCCTTAAAAGAATCTAAGATATTCAGTCACTATCTAAAGAAGTTAGATACGTTTAACATGTTATCTGTTTAAAAGAGATTACATAATGAGTTTAGAGTTAACGATTTTTTTAAGAGCGTGTAAAACCTAAATACACCAACAAATATTTGAAGCTACTTTTTAATTAATACCTAAAAATAAGAGAGAAATATCCTTTCAAATTTTGTTTCCAAAAATTTTCCTAACTGTCATTGTCTGCACCCTCAGGCATTTTTTAATGCTGTTTAAAGGAGGATCGAGGCACCCCAGAAATTTTCATCGGAGGAACACATTCTAAATTTAGTGCATGAGGATTCAACGACAAGTACTTGTGTAATCGCGTTCCAGTTGCAAGTAAGTCGGACGAAAGTTTGTAAAACTCTGCAAGAAAATCAGCTTTATCCATATCCAGTTCAAAGCGTCAAAGCTGTGAAGCCAGAAAATTGTCCACGCATGGTCAGTTTTTGAAACTGGCTTTTTGAGCAAAATGCCAACAATAATAACTTTTTAAATAGCATGATATTTGGCGACGACTACCTTTATTGTTTGAAAGAGATTCTTCCTGTTTTGCTGATAGATGCACCTGAAAATGTAATACGCAACATGTAGTTATTGCACGATGGGGGGCCTCCTCATTTTAGGCATGAAGTTAGACCACACAGAAAAAACGCTAGCATAGCATGAATGGGTGACCATTTAAATCAATGGGATCTTGTAATCCGTATTCCTGAATAACAGTTCCTATATTATATAATACCAATAGGTTAACTACCTTGGTTTATAATCGTTTACTGTTTTTAAATTAACAACGAAAGTTATCGCTCCTAAATCTATTTATATTTATTTTCATTTGATGTTATTGCATTAAATAATAATTTGATTTATTTAATAACGTTACTATAGTATGTATACAATGTATACATTTAACGCAATAAATTCTTTGACATTTAGTCAAAATATTTCCCTATTTTGGTTTAATAGTAATTAATTGGGCAAATAACAATTAAGATTGCTTCAATTTTAATGCATTCAATGGCATTTTAAAATGAACTGTTTCCTAACCAGTGCCAGTGGCCGTCAAGATCGCCGGATCTAAATCGGTTGGATTTTTGTGAGGGTGCAAATTTTTGTTCTTAAATACCCGGTGAACACGGGAAAAGCTTTAAAAGGCTATTAATATCTTATTTTCGAGTTGATAAAAAAGTTACTTGAAACTTAAAACTCACCCTGTATAAATATTTTACCTACAAAAGTTTGCAATTATTCATATTGTATTCTCCAAAATAATTATAGAGCATACCTACTTAAAGAAGCCGTTCCTTGCAAAAATATAATGGCCACTCAATTGGAACCTAAAATTAGTAATAAATGCGCTATTGAAACGGGTATAATTTTCCAACTCGACATCATGTAATTTAATTTTAAAACCAGTTATTTTTCACGTTACAATAACAATCATGCTTCTGTAGTGTATACAAAATTAGGATAATTGAATCAATTTGCGGTTTCAGTGAAACATGCTGTATTGTATTTATTTTTGTGTTGTAATTATCTTGTAATATCGTGACTACCTACAATTTATTTTTTAAATTCTTAAATTTCAGTCAAATTCAACTAAGTCAACAATCTACGAAATATAACTCAGTAACGACTACACCTCTCCGTCCGCAGACAGTGGAGACATCTATGAACAATTTTCAACCTCCTCGACACAGCATCCGACCGATGAGTACAGATGCCTTGGCGGTGGCCAGCAGCATCAACATAGGCACCTACACAAAACCTGGGTGGCAATCGACCACAGAACCAGGATTTATCACATCTCTAAACCATAATTCGATTCAGGTAATTTGTACATTTTTAAATTAGTTAAATTTTTATATTTAGTCAAAAAACAGCAGAAATTTAACTTCGAATGAGTTAAAACAAAACGACAGTTTGGTTAAAAATTAATTATGTATACCTATAGGTATTTAAAAATATAGTAATATTCCCTTATCAAGGGCAAATAGTATACTAGTAGTTCCTCTGAGGTGTAATTTAAACTTCTCGATACATTAAACATCAAATACAATATCTGCAAAATGAACTCCTTGTCTTCTTGGACAGGAAACCATTCTTTTACCAAAGTTTTGGACTATATTTTCACATAAATAGATATATGTATAGGTATTTTAATTTCACAAATAGCTCGTTGAATATTGTATTGTGAAAGCGTTTGTGGATTGTTAGCGTAGACTTTGCTTTTTAAATTACCCAAAAGAAAAAAGTGCTGTGAAGTCGCACGATCACGGTCGCCAACTGATGACGCCATTTAGAGATATAACACGACCAGGAAATTAAGACCGAAATAAAACGATTGTTTTATTCGCTGTGTGAGATATGATACTATCTTGTTAATATCAAATGTTTTTCAAATCGATGGATCCAAATCATGCCATAAAAAGTGTCTTAATATTTTACGATAACGATCACCATTCACTGTCACCACATTTCCAGCTGCATTTGTGTTATCTCTCAAAATGGCGACATCAATTGGCCATCGGGATCGTGCGACTTAACACCGTTTGGTATTTTTCTTTGGGATAATTTGAAAAGCAAAGTCTATGAAAATAATTCACAAGCGCTTTTACAGTTGAAAGATAATATTTGATAGGCAATTGGTGAAATTGCGATACATTTTTGAAAAAATGTAGCCCACAACTTCTGTTAAAGAATTGGTTGTAATAGTTTATTCTTAGCAACTTTAATTATTTTTTTAATTGAAAACCAGACGGTCAATCTTTCTAAAACTTTCTAAATGTCTACTACAACCTAGACATTCTATTTCTATATCATAGCGACTAATATCGTGCCCGAACCTCCTTAAAAATGTTATTTTAGTTACAAAATAAAGTTCAAACATGAAATACAATATCTGTCAGTCAAATAACCTCCTCAATCCATAATAAAGAAATGTTCTATAAGTGAACTTTTCTTACGCATTGAAGACGCTGTTAGTTGGTAAATTTCGTAAATTTTCAGGGCGCGGCCATGTTCATATAAAAGCATTATTTAATAAAATAAAAAATATCATACTAAGATCATTATAGTCGCCCATCGCATACTAACATAAAATTTGATATCTGTCAGATAGACTTTCTAACCCGAGTTCTAACCATAAAAGTACTTTTTTCCACCCCTATTACGGAATATGGTCGTTCTAACATTACTTTTTAATGTAGAATTACATATATTCTTTAAAGTGTTACAAAACGAATTATGCTATCATCGGATGACAAAATAAACACTGGTGGCGCCATCTCTGTGTTTTTATATAACCACTTTTAGACCGATCCAAACTTAATTTCTCCAAATTAAATTATTTTTCTATTGTATTTTTTGTAAACCTACAAAAAATTATAGTTTGAAACACATTTGGAATTGCATATTCCGCTCTCGTGAAACTTTTTACTCGAGCGGAATATGCCGTATTCCAAACTTGTTATAGATATACCTAATATTCTTTACTATTTTTAAGATTTACTTAAACGTAGATTTTATGTCATTTATTTATAACTTTTAAAACTATGTGTATTTTGGTTACTTATGAGATAAAAACTGAAATAAATGTTTGTATATTGTATACAATTGTATTTATTTTTCAATGTACCTTTATTTTTCAAAGTACAAACAGTTTTTATTTCAGAAGTAACCAAAATACACATAGTTTTAAAAGTTATAAATAAATCACATAAAATCTTCGTTTCAGTATATCTTAAAAATTGTAAAGAATAGTAGGTAAGTATACTCTATAACAAGTTTGGAATACGGCATATATTATATATAATAGAATTTCTTTTGAGAAATGTTCTTGATAGAATAGTACATTATAGACCAGGCGGAGAAAGCACATATTATGGCCGAGTATACATTTTACCGAGGCGACAGCCGTGGCAATAGATTGTGTGCGAGGCAAATAATAAGCTTTCGCTGCCGGGTCTTATATAGGTACAGTGGCGGACACGGAATTTTGAACGACTATAATCCCGTTGAGACTTTCTTTACTTTAAGGTAATTACTTCTGGTTATCACTAGATTTGTCATTTTGGCAGAAAAATCAAAAAAGTCAATATTGTATCTTTGCTATTTACAGATTTATACATGGTCAACCAAATTATGACGTTCAAAATTCCGTGTCTGCCACTGTACTATTATTTTTTCAAGCATTTAATTAAATATTTTTTTAAAACTCTGTCACAATGATTTTAAATTGGGTTAAAAATGATGACATTTTAGCTTTATTATTATTAATATGAAGTTATTTTATATAAACTTATGAATATTTTAATATCAAAATTATTGTTCGCTTAAAAAAATATTTATTTGGTTTTTATTTTATCAGTAACCAAAATACAAATAGTTTCAAAAGTTCCACATAAAGAACAACACATTTTAATATTTTGATGATAAAATTTGACAAAAATAGGTCATATTATGTTTCCATAATCCTAATCATATTATGTTTCCATAATCCCAAGATTATAACGTTAGCAGTTACACCACATTACACTACACTAGAGGTAGAGTTTATAAAATGTAATATTATAATAAAGGGTTTTCCAATAAGCGGGTCGATGTTAAAATTAAATAAAACAAGCTGTGTGTGAGGAATCAACAAAATTATATTTTATTTGAAAGGCCTATGTATGCCATTATTTATGGAATATGACATCGTTCAAATGTCCTCCGCGGCTTCTCACGGTGGCACGAATTCGAGTGGTCCAATTTTCAATGACTCTGCCGCATAGATCCGGCTGAATTTCAGCGATTGCCTGGGTTATGTTAGCTTTAAGCGCATCGGTCGATTGCGGCTTATTGGCATAGACCTGTCACTTCAGAAAACCCCACAAAAAGAAGTCCAGCTCTGCAGGAGATAACCATACCATCAAATCGTTCACGCAGAAGGTTCATAGTGGCGTCCGCTGTGTGGCACGTAGCGCCGTCCTGCTGGAACCACATGTCGTTCACGTCCATAGCGTTCAATTTTGGCCACAAGAAGTCTGTTATCATCATTCTGTAGCGGTTTGCCATTAACGGTGATCGCCTCACCAACGTCGTTTTCGAAAAAGTACGGACCAATGACGCCGCCGGCCCAAAGTCCGCACCAAACGGTAACTTTTTGTGGATGCATTGCCACCTGGTGAACCTCGTGGGGGTTCGCGTCGTTCCATAAACGGCAATTTTGCTTGGTTGCATAGCCATTCATCCAAAAATGCGCCTCGTCGCTAAAAATGATTTTTCGGACAAAATTGGGGTCCTCTTCCAAACGCTGCGAAGCCCAGTCAGCGAACAAACGGCGTTTTCTGTGGTCATGAACTTTGAGCTCCTGGGTCAATTGAATTTTGTACGGGTGCAGGCCCAAGTCCTTACGCAATATTCGCCAAGTTGAAGTCTGCGAAAGGCCAAGTTCTTGTGCACGGCGAGGAATTGACTGCCTCGGATTCTCCTGCACACGAACAACGATGTTCTCGTCCGATCTGACGTTTCTTTGACGTAAGGGTGTTGGCTGATTGTTTAATGAACCAGTGGATTCGAGTTTATTCACCAAACGTTGGAGAGTCGACTTTGAAGGGCCTGCCGTAAAATGAGCGCAATGCGCGCAAAGTTTTCACTAACGAACACTCATTTTGATAATAAAGTTTTATCATTTGGACGTGCTGTTCAATCGTGTAACTTGCCATGGTGATTTGGAATTAGTGACTGAATAATTAACAACGGGTTAAACAAATGTCGCCAAAATAACATGGCCGACATAGCCCGCCAACTTCGACCCGCCCCAATTGGAAAACCCTTTATTAAAACCCTATATTATAATTTTCATAAACTGTTTTTTGCCCTAATATTTTATGCAATTTCAGAACAAAAAATGTTTTACAGGAGTGTTTTTAAATGTATTTTAAAAATAAGGTAGACTATGGAATATTGTTAAAAGCCACTTATTTCTTAAAAGCCACTTCTGCTATTCGGGATCCTCTTAAAATCCATTTAACCACACACTCTAAAATTTACTTTTGTATAGATTTTGAAAATATTTTACATACTACATATTTATTTTGCATGTATTATTTAAACATTTAACATTATTTAAACATTTTAGAATGAGCAGAAACCGAATGCCCAATGGCAGTTCACTACAGAGCCTGGGTTTGTGACGAGGGTAAAAGCGAAACCGACGAGCTTCAGGCCGAAACCGAAACCTACAAAAAAACCGATACAGATTTCTACTATTAAAAACACCACCAAGTTCAATGCGAAGAATACTACCTCTACCAAAAAGTAAGCTAATGTTTTATAGCTAGATGATACTATACAAATTTAATGCCAACAAGTTTGAATAAATAAACTGCCAGCAAAACATAGGATATATATATATTAAAGATTAGTTAGAATAAAATGAAAATGTTTATGAAAAAGTTTAATCCTAAATTATACTTTTTATAAGTATAATTCAGTAATGAGCTACATTTTCAATGTTTATAAACCCTAGCAAAACCCTGTTATATTTCTAAACAAGAAACTATTTAAAATTATTCGATAATAATGTTAAAAATCCAATATACCCTATTTTTTGCCCCTAGTATAATTTAAAGTAGTTAATCTGACTTTTAATAGTAATAATTGTTACACTTATAAATATACAAGGTGTCCCTAAACTGAGTGGCATAAATTTTGGAGCAGATTAAGCAAGTCAAAATAAGACGAAAATCTAAATAAATATTTTTCCTAAATGCGTATGTTTAAAAGATACAGGGTGATAAAGTGTTACTTATGATATCAGTTTTTTTAATATAACTTCTACTATGGTAGACTTGGAAAGGTGATATTTTGCGAACAGTCACTTACTCCCAAAACACATATTCACAAATAATTACAATTGTTCGAGTGAGCGCAGTGTCGTAGAAACAGGGGTTGCTTAAGCTTTTTGTCCCATATAAACTTTGAGGTTAGGTTTTTATACCATTTGATGCAATTTTTGGATTACTCAGTTCGGCTACTATTAAAAAACTTCGATAAAATAAACCGTTTCCGAGATATTCGAGATTACAATAATTGTTATATCGCATTAAAGGACTAAAATTACAACATTTTTTTTAATTGAAAAAACTACAATTTTTGTTTAATGTGACGGTCAGGGCTAAAAATACCGAGGCTCACGGAATGCCCTTTTTAGTTTTTTCAATTAAAAAATAAAATTTGTTATCATATACCTTTCAATTTTTTTAAATAATGCGATATAACAATTATTGAAATCTCGAATATCTCGGAAACGGTTAATTTTATCGAAGTTTGAGGGGTACACCTTTTTAATAGTAGCCGAACTGAGTAATCGAAAAATTGCATCAAATTTTATAAAAACCTAACCTCAAAGTTTGTATGGGACAATAAGCTTAAAGCTACCCCCGTTTCTACGACACTGTGTTCACTAAAACAATTGTAATTATTTGTGTTTATGTGTTTTGGTAGTAAGTGACTGTATCTTGGAAACATAAGTAATTAGGAAAAATATTTATTTAGATTTTCGTCTTATTTTGACTTGCTCAATCTATTCCTAAATTTATGCCAATAAGTGTGAAGTTAGAAAAAGGTATTTAGTCACGGGCTGAAGTTAGTTCGTCATACAATCCCTTAAAATTAGGTGCCATTCATGTAAAATATTAAAAATGTGAAAGTTATTTTATTACCGCAATACATAAAATACAAGAATATAAAATAATTTTTCAACGCCAATAATTAAAAAGTTTAAATGGACATTGTACTTACCTTTTAATTTCGCCGGCAGTAAACTAGATTTAACTTAATTTCGGGTGGAGACTCCACTGTGGAGTGTCCATAATACATTTTCTTTACTTTCACTGTGAAAAACTGCTTCCATATTAAATTAAACGGTCCATTTTCAAGGGATGCATTTCGATTTAGGTACACATAAAATCTTATAAATAAAAAAATTCACATATAAAACGCGCTAACAAAATATATAAATTATAATCAGTGTTAAGATAGCACTGATTATAATTAATATTACTTTATTATTTATACCAACAAAAACGAAATAAGGCCATAAAAGAAAAAATATTTTAGAGGCGGGTTTTAGCAAATTTTGACTGTAAAATAATGTTTCAACTAAAATGTTTTTTTTGAGTACCTACCTCTTTTTACTGAAAGTAATCGATAAGTTTTTCAGTCAGTTTCTTTATTTAAAATGTTTACTATTTCATAATTTTTATTATTAACAACTACTACAGCAAGATAAACTTTAAAAACCAATAAAGAACTTTAGTTTTTTGTTTTGTACTAAACTTCTTATTTTAAATTATTAATATTAGATAAACCAGTGATTAAATTTTCAGACCAGCAGAACAAATAAGTCTACTTAATAATCAGGAAGTTTCCACAACATCTGAACCAAGTTTACCACAAACTTCCACTTTTAGCAGTATTGTTTCCGTTTTGAGTGTGAAAAATCAAGGTGAGAAAACAATTATTTAAGATTTGAAAAAATATATTTTTACACAATAGATCAATAGAATATATCCCGATGTGTTTATTTTTTGGCTACAAAGCTCATCAGACTTGTTCACCAGAAACTTTTTCTTAGACCTCATGTCATATGCATCACAGCAAAAGGATTAACTAGTTGGACTGGTTCTATCCAGTTTAATAAAGATTTAACACTGATTTAATACTTAAGTCCTAATTTTAAGTAATTTAATAGGAAAATTAAACACTTATTCTAAATTTTTTCATCTTAAAAATTCAGAAAAATTAAAATGGCAAATCCGGATACCTAGTTACCTTATGATGGGCCGTCATAGAAAACCCCGAAGAAGATTCCATGTATCGCTTTATGGATACTGATATTCCAAGAATCACGCTTTTTTTGCAACCAGTCTGACACTTCCACTCCCACTAATGGTTCTTAATAAATATAACCAAAAATCGCAAAAACCTTTTTGGATACCTTGTACCATTAGTAAACTTCCAAAAACTTTCTGTGACATTTAAAATTGTGTTAAAAATACAGCATTTAAATTAACTCCCTACTTAACCAATTTATTCGTCGTAAAATGTATACATTATACATTCTATTATAATAGAAATAAACTTAAATGATGTGCCAACTAAAGAAGAAAAATATTTTCATTTGCTTAAGTTGTCCTGGTAAAATAAGGACGTACACCTTAAACTTTGATGCAGCACAGGGAATGATTATTTTATTCGATTAATGTTTTTTTAAAATATTATTTTAAACAGTTTAATGGTTTATTATTAGAAATGTCCAATAAATAAAAATAAGTCACAAGTTATACATACAAAATATATATAAATATATATACAAAATGCCCCCCCATTATGCCACTCTGGGTCGTTGCCAGGTTCGCCTGTAGCTCGGACCGACCCTGCGGCTGAGACGGGTCTTTTTGTGCTCCGCTCAATTGTAAGCCTCCACTAACGCGTTTGACTTCAAACGTTGAGCTCAACACATTGTGCTGAGCACAAAAGACTTATAAGTCTTTATAAGTATACTTCTCAGCCTTATGACATAAATAACTCTTCTTAATGTCACGTGATTGTCAAACGCGCGTGACAAGCTATTAGAAATTATCTTTTACTCATAAAAAGTGATTCTGAGAGCGAGACATTAAACAATCGTGGGAAATAAAACGTTCTTCCATATATCAAGTATACTTGATATTAATAACATCGCTACGAAAAAAAAAATAAAGTTGAGGTATTGAAGTTATTTTTAATATAAGTGAAGACTTTCTGGACATATTTTTACATACTATATACATACAGGGAGATAATTTTAAAACGAACAGAACTTATAGAAAATAATAAAAAAAACTACCATTATCGAAAAACCCACTAAAAAGTAAGTTTTTTTTATTTTGTTGGTACTCTTAGACAAATCAGAACGTTGAAAGATTAAAAACTGAACCAAACAGTTTCATGCATAATTTTATTATAAATGAGGTCATACGGATTAAATCATTTTAATATTGATTTTTACCTATAAAAGGTTAGGTTACCAATAAAAGTTTATTTTAGCTGTGAAAGGTTATTCCAGATTCTTTATTCTAGTAATTATAACAAATTTTAGAAAAAAACACCATTGCATTTTAACAAAAACACACTTGTCGCTTTAAAGTTATGTTCGGTTCAGTTTTTTAACACTTCAATTATTGTATTATGTGACTACTGTTTGGATTGTATATTGTTTAAAACAAGGTTGCGTTGAACATCTACAAAACATTATAATTTTTAAATGCAACAAATTCACTCTCACAAAAGAAATGCGCTAAAAACGTTGATGATGCTAATACATAGGGGTTCTATTTTTCTCAGTTTCAAGCAAAAACAGCAATTAACAAGATTGTTTTTGTAACGAAATACTCACACTTTTTAAAAACAAAGTCTGAATAATATTTTAAAACATTCAACCAAAGATTATTTCCAATTTTAGTATGTGGAGTTCCGCAGATGCATTCTCAACCACAGACAAGAATTGTTGGAGGAAAAAATGCCCCTTTTGGAAGGTGGCCATGGCAGGTAGATAACTCTTATACTTTTTATTTTAAAATAAATTATTTACTGTATTGGATAGAAGAAAAAGTAAAAGCAATACCATCCATCTTATTACATATTCTAATACACGTCCGTCCATTTGACTCCGGGACTTGGGGATGAAACAAAAGTATTTAACCAAACCGTTATAATATTTACATATAAAAACGGTTGTTATGAAAACAAAACTCGTCAGATGCGATCTGAAATTTAAACATAAAATTATCAAATTTTTATTATTAATCCTTTTGACTAATTATTATTTTCAAAACCTTTTTACACAATTGTGGTCTTTTATTTTATACAAATAAATAGTCCCAAAGCAATAAAATAACAAAAATTAAATTCAATTTTTGAACCTTTATATCCCAGAAACTAACCTACAGAAAAATAAATCCAATGAAATGATTTAGGTATCTTGTTCTTCTGACTATACGTGACATTCTCTTATATATAAATAAATGTTTTTACACTAAAATATGTGGTAATGAAGTACTGTGTTCTATTTTTAGTGCTGTTTTGTTAGAAAAAGCTCCCCTTAAAAATTCAGCCTTTTACTGTAAAATTGTAAAAAGCACAATTTTAAATAGCATTTTTTGTGGGATTTACAATTATTTATTCAATACTTATTTTAATTAAAATTCGGTTAATAAATAGTCAAGAAAAAATTTTTTCAAAGTAAATAAACTTGGCAGAGAAACAGTAAAAACAATAAATTTAAACTGTCTTATTATAGGTTAAATTGTAGAGATTTTAAACCGTATTATCCCCATTTGGGGCTATGAGGATAAAATATTTATTTGAATTTTTTTTTACCGGGGTTTTCAATCGGCACAAAGTATTAATTATATAATTAAAACTCATACCAGAAAATGTGCACCCATAAAACATACTTTATATTATTGTAATTTTTTTATACTATTATTTTTTATATAGTTTTTATTCCACTGAAATATTTTAAATGGTTTAGGAGCTAAAGCCTAACTTAAAATATTTTTGTTCTACTCCCACCTTTAAAAGGCCCTTTATCATACATGTTTCCATGGGTTACCTTTTAAATACACATTAACAAGTTGTGGATTTATGGCGTTTTAGTCACGGGCTGAAGTTAGTTTTAAGTTAGCTGGCAGTTGTCAAATGTCATACAATCGTACCCTTCTTGTAAAATGATACTAAATGTAAAAATTATTTAATTATAACAGTACAGAAATAAAAAGTATCTCAACGCCACTACCTATTTCAAAGTTTAAATGCAAGTTTGTACTGACCTTTTGATTTCGCCGGCAGTTCACTAGATTTAACTAATAAAGCATTAAAAAATTAAAATTTTTTGGTGGACTTCACCGTGAAGTGCCCATAAAACATTCTCTTCACTTCTACTGTGAAAAACTGCTTCTATTTCAGTTAGTTCATTTAATAGGAATAAATTTCGATTTACACATAAAAATTTAACATTTTGACCGGTGCGCCGGTAATTAAAAATTCTTATGCAAGTAACTTTATATTTTTATAGATGTCGCTCTATAAAAATATTTAATTTAAATTATTTTTAGATTATAATAAGTATTTGTCGTAGAAAAAGTATAGTATGCAACTTGTATATAAACTTTTTTAGACACTCATTTAATTACACATTCTCTCGTAAGCTCGCTCGTGCCTAATTAAAGTTCGTGACTAAAATTGCGTTTATTAAACTTGATGCATAATATACTATTATAAAGATGCTATAAAGACTTATTTTAATTTTAATTAAAGAAAATGTTGCCATTCATAATTTATTTTATTATTTTTTATAGGTCTCAGTACGTAGAACATCCTTTTTTGGGTTTTCTAGTACACATCGATGTGGAGGGGCAGTTCTAAATGAAAATTGGATTGCAACTGCTGGACATTGCGTGGACGAGTAAGTTATTTAATTTATCAAACAAATTTTATAAACTGATGTCATTTTAGATAAAATGAGGTGGTTGCATAAATATTTAGGATTGAAACAAAAAAAAATGTTTTAATTATCTATAATAATGTTTTAAATATATATATTTAGGATGTTTTAAATATATATATATTCAGGAGAAGCTATTAAAAAGTATATACCTATAAGTCATTCCACCAAATATATTTTTTTAAGATTGGAATTCTCTACATTACACTAAAGATTTCATCTCCTAATATTAAGTACCTATGAATGATTTTTCGAATTTTTGGATGTAAATAATGTTTCATATGTATAAGTACAAACAGTCCTGTTTTTTGTAAAAATTCTTAAATTTTTAATTCAAATATTCATTCTTTAATTTATAATGTAACGAAAGACGGTCAAAAATTTAATTAAAGTGAAAAATGTAGTTTCTAAAAAAGATTTTTTTGGCCGAAAGCCTTTTTTGAATTCTTAGGGCCAGTTTTTCAATAGGCTAGTTAAATCCAGAGTTGGATAACTCTGGCTTATCTCTGACTTAAGTCAACTCCGAGTTTAGGTCGCGTTCGGGTTTTTCAATTACAATCATAGTGAGGATTTATCAACTCTAGGTTTGTATAAAATTTGTAAGGTTGGTAATGCGTTGTCATGGTAACGGCTGCACGCCAACCTCATTTTTGACTCTGTTTTCGGTTTAAACCTTTAGAAAAGAATGTCACGAAGGTAGTGTGATCATTATTATAAAATTATTAAATTTATTGATTACAATTTTAAGATTACGGTGAGTTTATTTTTTGCTTTAGTGGAAAATGTGCTGTAATTTATTTGAAGGCAGTGATGTCGTGTAATAAAACTGCTATATGTGATTTTGTAAAAAAGGCTCGATCTACAACTTTTTTTTCGGCTAAAAAGAAAGTAAAATGCATAAAAAATTAAAAAATCGCAAGAAAGTCATGGGTACTACCCAGCCGTTGACGGGGCGCAAACCTAAACCTAAACGAACAGCTAATTCAAGACAAAATTGGTTTTGTTAAACTGCAGAAAGAAAATTGTTTGAAAATAAAAGTGTTGCAACTTGTTTATAAATTTTTTTTTTTTTTTAAAGCATCATTTCTACAACGAGAAAATTAAAATATGACATTTATGACTCAATACGCTAAGAGCCGTCTTGGAATACTTTTTGCTAAATAAACTTTTCACCTGTTGGAGACCACCAAAATCTGGTTAGAAAATCAATATTGTCCCACATTTCAAAATGATTTATTATTGGACAAATAACTTTTGGTCTTCTAAAGTTCTCTTCATCATTACTATAGGCATTTACATCATAGTCCCACATTAACACTTTACACAACACTCAGAACAGAGCGATATATAATCTCTTTTTATTTTAATTCTTACTTAACATACCCTTTCTGGGAATTAAAGTAACTCTGAGTTTAATATAAACTCGGGAATCAAAATGAATTGAAAAATGCGAATTTAGTTAACTCCAAATTTAACTCGGGGTTTTAAGTTAAACCTCGGATTAAATCACATTGAAAAACTGGCCCTTAATAAACACATATTTATGTGGATATATTACAAATAAATATTCCAGAGTTCAACATTCTTCTTTTGAATTTTTATTTTGTCCTACCTATAACCAAACAAAAGTCTTCAGTCTTTAGTTTAGGTGGTGCCCCAACTAACAAAAGAAAATCGTCTAGCGTAGACAAAATTTAAAGCTGTCGCAATATTCTGTTTAAAAAAAAGTGCGTTTTTTTAATTGACATAAATATAAAATCGTAGTTCAAGCCCATTTAAAAAAAGTTGTTAAAATATAAATAGCTATATATAACTAACTTATAGAAACGTAAAAATCATATTAACCTATATATAGGTTTGACCTATAAAAAACCGTACAAATTATCCATCCTTACATAAATGCCAAATTCTGTTCTACTTGTTCCTCTTTCACGCCTTAACCGCTAAACCGATTTTGGTGAAATTTGGAGTGGAGATCCAGGGACTGACATATATTACTTTTTTATTTTATGTTTTGTTTTTTTTATTTGTTTCGATTGGTGGCTTGTGGATTGGTTTAATGTTGAAATCACCCCTTATTTTTTCTTGGAACCAGACGAGGAAAGCCGCGGGCATACAGCTAATATTCTTGTAAAATACAGTTTGATTTCATAAAAAAACTTACCAAAACATTGAAATCAAGAAAAAATAGAAACAAGTTGACGTTAAATTGACAGAGTTACAATTATTGTATTACTTAATTGTATCTAAACAAAAAGTAACCCCAACGTAAAAATTACATTTTTTATGTAAAACATTCTCAGCTTAAAAAAAAATATATCAAATTTGAAGTATAATTTGCCCCAAGGCCAGAAACATCGTATTTTATATAAATACCAGCCCAAACACTTTTTAGTGAACTAATAGCAAAGTGTGGAGGGAATACGTTTACTTCATATTGGCAACGGAGATTCATCAGTGAATACAATATCTTTAATAAAATGTTCATCTGCGTTGTCACATACCATTCCTGTATCACAAAATTCCATTCTTCAATATTGATCAGTCTCCAAAATTTTAGTGGATTTAATATTTATACGAACAATATTTGTTTTTTAATGGTAACTTTAGAGTCTTCTTTAAATATTCAACAAACCATTTTGGCATCAGGATGTACCCATTTGATAAAAAATGTTAAAATGTTGTGGTCTACGTGTCTAAAAGAAAAAATAGCTTGTGTTTGGTGGGAATTACAAGTATAATCAAAACAATTTATAAATAATTATACTATAATGGATGTATTATTTATTATAATTAATATTAATATAAGCTTCTAGCTTATGCCATTACTTTGGCTTATATTTAATTATCAAAGACCGGATTTTAGGCCGTTAAAAATCGGAAATTAGGAGACTTAAATAGTCAATGAAAACCTACATTTTAGGCTGTTTTAGGCCTAAAATGCCAAAAATAGGCCTAAACCGCCTAAAATAGTATTTTAGGCTGTTAAAAATTGGAAATTAGGACACATAAATAGGCAATAAAAGCCTACATTTTAGGCCGTTTTAGGCCCAAAGTGACAAAAATAGGACTCAACATTGGCGTAACTAGCCATCTGACCCGGGGGGGGCCTAGGGTGGCCCTGTTATTTTGACTAGGAATTTTTAAAAAAGTAAAAGAAATCTTGTCTCCAAAAGGCACAAATAACAATTTTTTTGAACAAACAGTTTCAGTGAGAAAGGAAGTAAGTACTACAATGTGATCTTGAGGACGTGTCCTAATATAATTGATGACCGCGCATGACTGTTTGTTGTTATGAAAAGGTACAATTGCTACATACACTTTAAGTGTATGTACGCATGTTGGGCGGGGCTTAAATACGTCACGTTGAGTATTTTTAAATCTTTAATTATCTGCTGCTAAAATTCTTGTTTTTGCGATGCTGTTGGATGTTAACTTGTTCTATTTTTTTTAACTTGTTGTTTTTGCGTTTAGTGAGGTTCGAATTACTTTTCATTGTTCAAATTATTGTTATTGCGTTGTGTTAACCTGTTCTGTTTGTTTATTATTGTTTTTGTGTTGCGTTGAAACTTGTGTTGTTTGTGTTTTAGTTTGTGTCGTGCCATTTGCATTTATTAAAATACGGTGTGGCATATTTGTATGCAATTTGGAGAACCAGTCCAAGAAAAACCCTTTAAATAAGAACAAATTTCATCGATTCCCGAAAACTTTGATTTTTGCAAACAGTGGTTAAATGCCATAAAAAGAATAGACAATATTAACGTTAAGACCGCTTCTGTTTCCTCTAAACATTTTCTGGACAGTGACTATAAGATAAATTTAAAACACCAACTCTTAAACTAAACTCCTAATGTTATCAGGACTGAAAGAATCTATTATCCATATTATAACACTTTCTTTAATATTAAGTTTAATAAAATGCACTATGTCCAGATATTTCTCTATTTTCTTTGATAATATTACTATTATTCGTGTATTCGCACGGCAACTACTTATCAAGGGACGTCATGCGCGGCACCAACCAAAACTCGTCCACGGGAGCATCCAGCCCGTGTTTTTATTTAAAGGGTTTTTCTTGCATCCAAATATGCTACACCGTAAATGCAAATGGCACGACACAAACTAAAACACAAACAAAACAAATTAACGGAACACAAAAACAATAATAAACAAACAGAACAGGTTAACACAACGTAATACATATATGGAAATTACAATAAAACCTATGAAAACAAAGTAAATAATAATGTTTAACCATTATTTTACAAACTTAATATTATCCATAAATATTTATAATAAATATTTAGATATAACAAAAACACAATTACGTTTTTCATTAGATTTTCACTAGTTTTGTAATTTGTGGTCCTCGTACTCGCCAAGGCCGTCTAGGCAAAATAATCAAACGCTTTATTTTTTTAACTTTAGGATTAATATCAAGGTCCCAAACAAATGCCTGAAATAGAAACGAAAAGGCATTTTGCCTAAAATCCGGTCCTTGTTAATTATAAATTGTATGCATCCTTAAACCTAATCAATTAAAACTAGTTTAAATTAAATTAATGTTTGCGAATTAAGCTTCTCTTTAAAAGCCGCATAAAGTGGAAATAAACGTAATTATTTGTTTTTCTAAAATAAAAAACTTATGAAATCACCTCTCTCATATTAGCAAATCATTTAAAAACACATATGAATTGTATTGCATTTAATTTAAATGTATTATTTTCACAGTTTATTAACATCCCAAATACGTATTCGAGTTGGCGAATACGACTTCTCTTCAGTTCAAGAAGAATTACCCTACGTGGAACGAGCTGTAGCAAAAAAAGTCGTACATCCGAAGTACAACTTCTTCACGTACGAATACGACTTGGCCCTCGTGCAGCTGGATAAACCACTGGAGTTTGCGAAACACATTTCGCCGATTTGCTTGCCCGCCTCCGACGATCTGTTGATAGGGGAGAACGCAACCGTGACGGGCTGGGGGCGGCTCAGCGAAGGCGGCACGCTGCCGTCTGTGCTCCAAGAGGTTAGTAAGTTCGTTAATTATCTGATAAGGACAATTAAGTTTTTAATTCGGATTAATATGTTACAATTATTACACTGAAAAAAATAATTTGTTCAGGCAACTAAAAAAAAGTTGCGCCAAAAAAATTTATTTGTAGCTATAGCTAGAGATGTAAAAAAACCGTTTTTTTTTCAGATGTGAAAAACAACATGAAAAAAAAACCTAGAAAAAAAACGGTTTTTTTTGTTTTTTTTTTCAAAATGAAATTTTGAGTAAAATATATGTATTAACAATAAAGTGAAATGTAGAATAAATTAAATTTTTCATCATTGAAAATTTTGACCGAGATTTGGTAGTTTCCACATTAGAAACCAGGAGCAATGTAAAACTTCTACACAAATACAAAAAATTAAAGGATAAAACAAATTGTTTTGCGATTCTTCGGAAAGCTGTATATTTGTTAAAAATGGTCGTATTGGAGCCGTAAAAAAAGCAATTTGAAGCTTGAAGTTTCTAGTTTTGAGATTTTTAGATGAAAAATGTGCAACGCTCAATCCTAACAAATACCTTAATAAAAAAATGGATTATTTTTGGCTTTCTGGTCCACGGAATGTTCTGACTTTACCACCAATGAATAAATGTTCTACAAGAATTTGCTATTGTTTTTTTGAAACAAAAAATTCCATACTCTACATGAATTTGAAAAATCATGAAAAAGTGCTTTTGGTAGCTTTTTGAAAAATCAAGCGCTGAATCAAAAATATTATATGAAATTACTTTTTTTAGGACCAAATCAAAACAAGCGCGGCCCTTATTGGTCAATTCGGTGGTGGTGGCGCGTGCATAGCGCGAGACTGTATTTACATTTACTAATTGTCATTTAGTGGCTAATTTTAGTCCATGAAACCTAAAAAATTAGGCAAATGGGACTAGTCTTAAAAAAACCTAAAATGTAAAAAAAAACCATTTGAAAAAAACAATGAAAAAAAACCTGAAAAAAAAAACAAAAAAAACTGACCGTTTTTTTTCAAGTCGCATCTCTAGCTATAGCCTCAACTAAAATCTTTGTTGGAAGAACAAGTTTTTTTTGTTGAAGCATATCTGTTTACTGTAACTTATATTTTCTGTTGACAAAACAAAGTCGTTTAGTTTGAAGTAAATAATATTTTTGTTATCACATACAATAATATTTTGTAGTTGAAACAGTTTGTATTTGTTTTAATTAATAATCTATTGGTTCTTAAAACAGTTTTGCATTTGTTTTAAATAATAATTTATTTGTTTCTATAAATTTTTGCCTTTTGTCCTACAATACAATACAATTATATGTGTAATAAGACTTAGTGTTCTTACCTATAAAGCAATTTACGAATTTGACTGTAGAATTATATTATAAAAAACTTTAAAAGTATTTCCGAAACGAAGAAAATCCCCATTCTGTTAATAATAACTGCACTGCTTCATCCATCATGCACAGCACAATGCACAAATTACACAAAAAATTACTTTCTTATTTATTTGGGTGCAGCAAAAAAATGTTTGATGCTTTGACCATGTTTGATGCTTTGACGCACTCTCACATCAAAAACCCACTGCCCTGCATCGAAACCCAAACACTACAATATCCTTGACAAAGCAACTCTGATTGGCGAATTTTTGAGGGAATTGCCAACAAAAATATATTTGTTACTTTAACTTAAGGATACATATTAGCGGCAACGCATTTTGTCAGTAGTGTAAACTAATAATTCCCAAAAAATTCAGTTTTGTTGCAGTTTTTTGTTTAATACTTTACTTCGGGTAACAAATTTCTTATTAGAACCAACAACAACACTTGCAACAAAAAATTTATTTGTTAATAAAACAGATTTGTTTTTTCGGTGCAAGTATTTTAAATATGTTATAATATGTTTTGATTTCACTAAAAAAACATGTTTGAAACAGTATGAAAAACATTTTTTATAACACGTGCTTCTTCCATGCTTTTACGATTCCATGCAGATAGAGACGGTTTTCTGGACCTGTTTTTTTCACAGACCACCAAAACAAATGGACGGATTTGTTTACGTTTAAAAAGCGACTAAAGCATAGTTTCACATTCTAAACACCGTCGAAAGAAACACGGCTTCCAACGTTGTCAGAAGTATAGATTATAATTGTAATTACACGCCTTTTTGGACGTTCATCATAACATAATGAACATTAATAATTACCAGTAATTCGTTTGAATAATAAAAAAATTGTAAAAAGGATTTGTTCATCATTTTCTTTAGATATTTTTCTCTATTTAAAGAAAGTAAATCATTTAATAATTATTAAAATTAAATATTAACAACGTTGGTAAATTCGTCATATTTGACAGCATAGAAAAAGGTTATGTTCTGTGGGTTGACAGCTTGTTGTTTTGTGCTTTAGTTTGTGTATTTCTATCGTGTTTAAGTTAATTATGGAGTTTAAATACATTATTTCTGGAAGAAAACATAAAATTCTATCTCAAATTTGACGCTTAGACTGTGACCGTTTGTTGACCGCAAACAAAGCATTGTTATTGAATGGCAATGCGCCGTCCATTTGTTTTGGTGGTCTGTGGTTTTTTAAAGCCCAATAAAATAAAAAATACCTTTTTGGCCGAATGACCTACAACATTTTTTCTTCAATCGATCTATAAATTAATAACAAAAATTATACGTACAATAAATAAAAGTAGGAAGTACGGTTAGATAGATCTGACAGATCAGTTTTTATAATTGAGGAGCATCCGTGCAAAACCGACTATATCCACTTTAATAAAATGGCAAAAACTCTCGGTTTCCTGGCCTTTACAGATAAAAGAAAAAGCAAACTTGAGTTTTGTTGGCTTTGTGGTACTTGATTTATAAGACGTACTTTCGTATTCAAAAACTTTATATTAAGGCCAAAATTTCCAAAAATGTTTTGTATATAGCCGGTTTTGCTCAAAAACCGAATAAAATAAATAATAATAATAATAATAAAAACCTTTATTATTCAAAAATATTAACAAAATAAATTTAGTGCAAACATGAAAAAACAGAAGAAATTTTAGTAGTAGTATCGATATATCCAAGCCACATGCTCACCATCATTATTATTTATTGGATATAGCCGGGTTTGCTATAAAAACGTGGATTTGGCCGGTTTTGCTCCTAAAGCTACTTTTTAAATGTGATTTTAACATGGATATAGTCGGATTTAAACACATTTATCTTGGTTGTCGATAGAAATGAACCCAAAGATGCGAAATCAGAAAAAAAACAAAAAGTGAATAAAATGGATTTAGCCGGTTTTGCACGGATGCTCCTTAATTGTTCCAAACGCGGTAAATAATGAATTTACTACCCGATTGGACTAAATTATTTTTATGTGCTTAGTTCATAATCAATCACTTTAGTGTCGAGTGTTGACAACAGTAAAATTAAATTTATAGACCCATTAAAAGTTTGCAAGACAAGCCGAAGGCAAGTTTTTCAAGCACATTTGTTAAAAAAGTTTTATGAACAAGTTAAGGACAGTATTGCCACGGCGCGCTGTGGCGTTGAGAAAAATAAATTTTAAATTATCTCACTCCATTTTTAAGCAAAGTATCAGGTTTAGGATTAATGATTTAAAGTACATATGTTTAACTAAATGATTTTTAACTACACTTAAATTTCAAACAGACCATATAAAATAAAAATTTGCGTGTAATTAAAAAAATAATGTTAAATTTAAGTGTTTTTAAATTTGAGTGTGCATAAATCCAAAATAAATGTAATTTGTTTATTGAATTTAAAAATGTATGAGATTTAATTAATTTAACTTTATTATAACAGTACTGTAAGGTATAAGTAATAATTAAAAAAATAGTAGTTATTAAATATTCCAAAATAAATAATACTACTATAATATAGCTTGTCCTTGTATTTTTGCTTTTTTTGGTGGAATTTCCTCAGACAACTCGGCAGGACCTCCATTATGAATTATTGTATTATACATTTTGTATCAGCCAAATGGAATAAATTCGATAATACATAAATGGATGCGTGTTCCAAAAAAGGCTCGGACAGGTTAATTGTATTTTTAGTTGCGGATGTGTCTTGTAGCAGTGGCCAATACTAACTTTCTTATTTCAAACACCATGTATATTATTTAATTTTTTTTATTCTTCAAATTGTAGATATATTTTATGTTTCAGAAATATTAAAGAACCATGAATTTGATTACCGAAATTTGCTACAACACACTGAAAAACTAATAAGTTATAAACAACAAAAAAATGTAGGAGATGTTCAAAATGCTCGCCGTGAACCACTTGGCAAGATCCTAATCTTAAATAGAAATTACTTTTAACGTAACTCAATATCTGAGGAGGGACCGATCTAATCGCCAGCGTTAATTGTCTTCTTAAGTCAGCTAAGTCGAGGGGTTTGGTTTAGTATTCAAAACTTTTGACATATCCCCATAGGAAGAAGTATAATGACGTCGGATCAAGGAATCGTGTTGGCCATTACATTGATCCTCGTCTCCCTATCCGGTCTGGTTGAGGTACTGACGGGCATTGATTCGGTAATGAGGCAGTGCTCGATCTTGCTAAAACCATATCGAAATTCGCTACAACACACGTAATCATGGGTGTTGTAGCGAATTTGTCTAATTAAATAGTTATCCTTTAGGGCTCTACAATTTAACCGGTTAAGCCAGCTAAAAAAGTTAGCTTAAGTTAATTAGCTAGCTAACTGATCAGCTTAGCTAATTTAACCGGTTAACTAAATTAGCTTAGCTAATTATCTGGCGGCTTAACCGGTTAATCTAGCTTAGCTCAGCTAATTATCTAACGGCTAACCGGCTAAAGGGCAAATTTTTTAAGCTATTTAATGTTGTGTGTGTGTGTCTGCTCTTTCCAATGAGGGTTTTGGTGGGACCAGTAGCGGCAGTTATGACGGTTAACAAAACCGTTTAGCATGAATGTGGCCCTATTCGAAATTTTTTTTTTGAGAAAATTAGATCCTGATTACAACGTTCCATCAAAATTTTACAAAACTTAGCCCTACGATGAAAATCGTCCTCACTTAATTTTTGCAATAAATGCAAGGTGCATAGGGATGCATTTTTGCTCACTGACGTATAACTAATACTTCCTGGACTTGCAATAGCACATTCAGGGCAACATCTCCAGCAGATTTTGGTCGACCGCTTCTAGACTTATTTTTCACACCTTCTTGCCGAGTCCTTTTTCGGTCACCATACCCAACCATCATTAAAATTTCAATTCTATCAGTACGCATTGTTTTTTAAAACGGTAGCTATTTATTTTAATTTTAGCATACTATTACATGTGAAAATTGTACTGAATCCCGAATTAAAAATAAATTACAGGTAAACGATGTGAAGCCTAAAAAAACTATAACAAAAAACTTTTATACAAATATATAAAATTTTAACATTAACGCTCATCCACCTGATATCATTCCTAAATCGGTTCAATTTTATTACACCGTTATATCAGAAAAATAGACCCTTCAAATTTTGATATAAAAAGGGAGTTTTAATTAAAAAAAGTTTAAGTTAGCAATATCACCGTAAAATTTAAAATAAATTATTAAACAACTTCCATTAAAATCATTTATTAATATTTTTACGAAGGCGTAGAAGGGCCAACAAAAATTTTACAAATTTTAGCCAAAACTAACTTTGATTTTTGCAATTTCTATTCTATAATTGTAACTTGAACCTACAATTGTAACTTGAACCTACAATTGTAACTTGAACCTACAATTGTAACTTGAACCTACAATTGTAACTTGAACTTACAATTGTAACTTGAACTTACAATTGTAACTTGAACCTACAATTGTAACTTGAACCTACAATTGTAAGTTCAAGTTACAATTGTAAGTTCAAGTTACAATTGTAAGTTCAAGTTACAATTGTAGGTGCAATAGACTGGGCCAAAAAAATCAACTATTTTTTTTTGAAAAGTATATCGAAAATATGGTTTGGGGTGACAAAAAAAAATTATTGTTAAAGTTTGAGTCGATATTATTAATATTAAGATTTTTTTTTCCTAATCGAGTCTTTGTCTCAGAACTCCCAAATCATTGAGTTTAACAAAATTGACTTAAAAATATTTTTTGAAGAAATTGAATGTTCTACAAAAAAGGTTTAATTGGAATTTCCCGTCAGATGAACCGTTTTCTTACAATCATGCCTTAAAAATTGGTTTAGTTTTACAATTTGATCTTTTAACTTTAGAATATTGCAGTGGCGGCTGGTGGATTTTGGGTATACCAATATTTCAGTTATTAGACATGGGACCCACACCAAATTTATAATAGTTTATAATGACATTAAATAGACAAGTTCGGCTCAAACAGAATTTAAATTGAAGTTGCGAAAAAAATTAGTTTTTCCTGTCGCCTCACCCGCCTCCAGGCCCCCCTATTTAAGATAATTCAAATTAAAGTGGAGCAATTTATTATCTACTATAATTTATCGACAAATTTAAAATTTTATTTAAAAAATCCAAATATTACAGATTTTATTCGATTTTAAATTTTTATAATTTATTTTATTAAAATAAAAAAATAATTAAAATGGTATAAAACCTGTAATATTTGGATTTTTTAAATAAAATTTTAAATTTGTCGATAAATTATAGTAGATATTAATAACTGAGATATTGGTATACATAAAATCCACCAGCCGCCACTGGAATATTGTAATTAATGTAAAAATCAGTACCCTGAAAAAAAAACGATAAATATTCTTATGGAAAATCAAATGCTCTACAAAAAAAGTATTTTATCATTTTTGGCAGAATTCACTCAATCAAAAGTTATTCAAGGGTAAATTTCAAGTCAAAACGAAATTTTAACCTTGAATAACTTTTGATTTAGTGAATTTAGCCAAAAATGTCAAGAGGCTTTTTTTGTAAAGCATTTGATTTACCATAAGAATATTTATCGGTTTTTTATGGGTACTGATTTTTACAAAATTTCAATTTAAAAGATCAAAATGTAAAAGTATACCAATTTTTAAGGCATGATTTTCAGGAAACGGTCCATATGACGGAAAATTTCACTTTAACCTTTTTTCTAGAGCATTTAATTTTCTTAAAATAATATTTTCGAGCCAATTTTGTTAAACTCAATGGTTTGGGAGTTCTGAGACAAAAACTTGCTGAGGAAAAAAAAATTAAAATTGCGATGATAGACCTTAATATACCATATTTTCGATATACCTACTTTTCAAAAAAAAAAAATAGTTGATTTTTTTGGCCCAGTCTAAGGTTCAAGTTAAAATTGTAAGTTCAAGTTACAATTGTAGGTTCAAGTTACAATTGTAAGTTCAAGTTACAATTGTAAGTTCAAGTTACAATTGTAGGTTCAAGTTACAATTGTAAGTTCAAGTTACAATTTTAAGTTCAAGTTACAATTGTAGGTTCAAGTTACAATTGTAAGTTCAAGTTACAATTGTAGGTTCAAGTTACAATTGTAGGTTCAAGTTACAATTGTAAGTTCAAGTTACAATTGTAGGTTCAAGTTACAATTGTAAGTTCAAGTTACAATTGTAGGTTCAAGTTACAATTATAGAATAGAAATTGCAAAAATCAAAGTTAGTTTTGGCTAAAATTTGTAAAATTTTTGTTGGCCCTTCTACGCCTTCGTATATTTTCGATATTTCAAAAGTTACACTCAATATTCCAAACTTTTGAGCTTCCCTGCATACACTGACTAGCTAAATAAAGTGATTATGATACGTCTATCTGACAGTTAAATTTCATATCGATCGTTGTGAGAACAATAGTATCCATGGTAATTATCCACCAGATAACTAACTGCAGCTTTAACTGAGCATTGATAAACCGGCCCTCAAAAGCGCATTAACCGTAGGTACGTAGGTACGTAGGTACTTACTAGTGTATACATTGACGCACAACTCAAACTCAAGGGCATTAAATATTCAAGGGAGGAAACGCATTTTCCTCCTGAGGTATGTATATAGTTTTTTCTATTACCTTTTAACGGTTTTAAGACATTTTAAGCGTTCCGGTTCCTTTTAGTAACCCGGTATGGTGCTATAAAATTATGACAAAATATTAAGTACGTGTTGCGTCGCCGACGTTATGTTGACAATGCTTTGTTGCTATGGTATTTTTGATAATACAACAAAACAGTTTTTATAAGCTGTCAGAATGTTTATCATAAATTTGAAATTCTTCCTACGTTTTGAAAATGAATTCTAGTGAAGAAGACCTGCCGCAAGATCTTGCTGAAGAGGCCAGAATAGTTGCAATTAATTTCCTTCCTTAAAAATCGAAAGAGCGATATGAAAATTTATGTAGTTTGTTCAAAGAATGGTTGGACAAGCGCGGATTAAATCTTTTTCCTAAAAAATCAAATAGGGATAGACAATGTACAAAAACTCTTTCTAATGTAAAATTGTTCTTCCCGGGGAGGAAAAGAGGAATTTCCCTCCCTCGCTCGTGGGCGGAAAATTAAGTTTTCCAGTAAGGTAGTAGAAAAAAGAATATATGTTCAATTCATCCCTTAAATAATTTTTTATTCTTGTTTATATTTTATTTTTATGTCAATGTGCCAAATACACTTCCCCTGAATCCGCGACTATATGCATGTTTTAACATGTTAACATTTCGGCTTGACCTTATTTTTGTTTGTCATAATTTAGTTAGTTAGTTGTCATTTAAGATTGAGCTGTTTGTCATTTAGGCTTATTTGGCTTGTTTTACCTTTTATTTTGCCTATGATTTTATTTTTTACTCATTTTTGTAGGTTCAAGTTCCAATAGTGAGCAACGACCGCTGCAAGAGCATGTTTCTGCGTGCAGGACGACACGAGTTTATTCCTGAAATATTCCTGTGTGCCGGCCACGAGGGAGGCGGTCAGGATTCCTGTCAAGGCGACTCAGGAGGTCCGTTGCAAGTCCGCGGCAAAGACGGCCGATACTTTCTTGCAGGAATCATCTCCTGGGGCATTGGATGTGCGGAGGCTAATCTCCCTGGGGTCTGCACTCGTATCTCCAAGTTCGTTCCGTGGATATTGAAAAATGTTACGTAATAGTTAATCCTTATAACTTGTTAACTGTGTACAAAAGAACAACAATATTGTTTATTTCTTGGAAAAAACAAAATGTCCCATTATTAACGGATAATGGAAGATTATTCACGTCTAAATGTATCTGATAATATTTTCACCAACGAAACTTAACTTTTTTTAAACTTTTATGATAACAAGGGCAAACTTTTTTTAAAACTTCTTCACAAAAATAAAAAACGAAAACGAAATGAGTTGCTTACGTTTCAACTGGTGATCCAACGTGTACGATTTAACTGCGCCTATTTTTGTTTTGGCAATTAACCGTAATAGTCGATTATAACATACGACTATTTTACGATTGGAATTTTGAATACTGATATTGAAAAATTAATTATTGACTATTTAGGGGAGGTACTCTTTAAATTCTGTAATATATACCGGCGACTTTGAAATTTATACCTTTGTCCAACTTTTTGGGAATTCCGACCGCTGTGCATGGATGTGTCAAAAAATGTATACCAAAAATCAAAACAATGCTTCTATCCGCGTTTTTTTAAATTACATAAGAAAGAGCACTTTATCAAGGATATAGTGGTTCAGTCGTTCGTCTAGATAGGATAGCAGTATTTTTAATAACACTACCTATATATAGTTAGTTAAAACGGCTTTCTTACGTGGTAATAAAATGCATAACAAATGAAACTTACATTTTGTTAAATTGTAGGTTACAAAGCAAAAAGACCCCAATATGTTTATAAATTATTTTTTTAGAAATATCGGCCATTTCAAGCGCGCGAAACGCACGAATTACAAAACTGTTTTTATAAAAAAAATTGTAGATTATTTATTATATAATATTTTGGTATCAAAATTGTCAAAAATGTTCTTCTTTTGTTAGGTTATACATTAAATAAAAAAAAAAATCAAGAAATATTTTATGAAAGTAGATATAATTTTAATAATTAAAAGGTGTGGACGGGACAAAAAAAGATTTATCTTGTCCCGTCCATCCCTGTCAATTATTGAAATTATCTCTACTTTTATAAAATATTTCTTGCGATTTTTTTTATTTAATGTATACCCTAATAATAAAAGAATATATTTGACAATTTTGATACAAAAATAATATATAATAAATTAGCTACAATTTTTTTTATAAAAACAGTTTTGTGATTTGTCCCGTCCATCCGCTTGAAATGGCCGATATATTATATAGAAATATGTGTTGTAAGGATAATGTGTTATAAATATAAACTTTTAAGTCCTTTATCTACTCTGACATTGACAAGCAGTGACTTTGTGTCGTTTTAGTCACAGGCTGAAGTTAACAACAGTGACTTTTGGGCACTTTAGTCACGGGATGAAGTTAGCTGTATTATAAACTGCAAAGTGAGGTTAAATTCGTCAAATGTCAAATATTTATAAATTAAATTGGCTTTAAATTCTTATTTGTGTTGGTCGTAGATAAAGTATAGTATGCAACTCGTTTTATAAACTTCTATAGGCACTCGTTTTTATTAAACACTCTTTCGTAAGCTTTGCTCATGCCTAATAAAAATCGTAAATAAATTAGGTTTATAAAACCTGATACATAATACCTATACTATAAAACGTGATGAAGTAATTTAATGCGTAGGTATGAACCTATTTAAAATGTTAGGTACTGGAAAGGGGATTTTAAGCAAGAAAAGGGAAAAAATAATGTTTTTGTTACGATTTAATTGTTGTAATTTTCATCGTTTCATATTAACTAAGAATATTAATAAAATAGTGAAAATAAATTTATTTTATCTCCTAAATGTAATTGCTGTTTTATTTATTAATTTATAATCTACGATGTAAAATATAATATATATAAACTTATTTTAATTTATTTTGTATTAAACATAATTACATATTATATGAATGTTCGTTAAGCTTACTTTATATTTATTTAAATAGATTTAGGGCCGGTTTTTCAATCGTTGGTTAAGTTTAACTTACGGTTAACTTTCTTAGATACTATTGTGTTAACAATAGTATCTAAGGAAATTAACCGTAAGATAAAGTTAACCAACGATTGAAAAACCGGCCCTTAATGTTTATTAATTTAACTGTAATTTCTCATGTGATAAATTAAATATGTATTTTATAGATTATTATGTATTACTATTTGTTCATAAGAAAGTGTTAAAAATATTTAATAATTACAATAAGATAATTTTATGGTAAAACTATGTTTGTATTAAAGATTTTCTTATAAAAAGCGAGTTTTCTGTATACCTACTAAGAAAGTGAGAACACCAGGATATTATAAAGCTACAATTTTAGATTTAAATAAAATGGAATGCGCAAAATTGTAAATTGGTTATGATGCTAAATTGGAGACAGTCATTTGCATGAAAACAGCGTAAATAAGGAAATTAAAAGCCGCTAAGGGGTTGAAATTAAGTCTGTTCATCTCTTGGCCTAAATTAGGTATCCAATTAAAATATGATGAACACTGTAGGGAGGTTTAAATATCACAGCGCGGACACGAAAACTTAATTTTTGGTCGTAGATTACAAATCCATGCTTGATTTAGCTGTATCAGGTCCAAATTTAAAGATATTGCAAACACCCTGTATAAATTTCAAAAAAAAATAAATTTTGCTAGACCCACACATCAGTTCCAAATTATAAAAAAAAACAAATTCTTGCAAAATTTGAAGTTAATTGATCAAAATCAACACGTGTCCCTGAGGGTTTTTTGTAGATAATTTAGGAAATTCAAAATGGTTTTTTGCAATTATTTTTTATTGAGTAAAATTGAGGATATTATATTAATTGAAATAAAAAGCATAGGAATTTTGGCACAAGAGGTGAAATATATTATTTTACAAATTAAAATATACCAGAATACAGTGTGTCCCCGGAGCGGATTTCCGAGAGGAAAAACTTTTTTAGACCTGATACAGCTAAACTGAGCACGGATTTGGAATCTACGACCAAAAATTATGTTTACGTGTCCGAGCGTTTAGCTGTGATATTTGAAGAGTTAAAAATTTACCTACAGTGTAATTATTGATGCATACAAAGAATAAGTAGGTATAAATATCATTATAATCATTATTTTTCCTAAATTGGTTTGATTGGATTGATGTGTTTTTTCGTTATTATCATTTAAATTGAACTATGAGTACTTTCGCTATCGTCGTTTTTAAATTGAAGACATGTACATTGTACATCGCATTATGACTAAGGTTGTGTTCATTTTTTAAATTGAAGACATGTACATTGTACATCGCATTATGACTAAGGTTGTGTTCATTTTTTAAATTGAAGACATGTACATTGTACATCGCATTATGACTAAGGTTGTGTTCATTTTCTTTAAAAACAGCGCACCTATTTGACCAATCAAAATTTATGCAGTGATTGTTTTTTTAATATTATAGGTGTTCGGTTTTGCCTGGTACAATGACAACTTTCTTATTTTTAATGAAACATTCTTTTTTAGCAGTGTTGGATTCTTTTTAAGCTATACTTTGTCATATATTTTACTATTTTTAGGGTAAACTTAAGATTAAACAAATTTTCTTGAAATGTAGAGAGTTGCAAAAAGTTGGAAATATCCAAGTAAAAATTATTATTTTTTATCTTAGGTATCATTTATTTCAGAATTAACTTAACTACAATTTGGTTACAGTAATGTTTTTTATCACTGGTTTAATTTAATATCTACAATTTTTAACAAATCTTAACATAACGAAAATTGTTTTTTATCTATAAATAAATAAAAAAACATTTTAAATTCTAATAAGTCAAAATAATGCGCAATTTTAGGGACACCCTGTATAATCTAATTTTTCTAATAAAATATTGTATAAGAAATAAAATTAATAAATTCGTCATCTTCTACGTATTATGTTTATAACACAAACAATAAAAGACAACGAAGTTACAGTCCCTCAAATGGACTTTTTACTATTTTTGATTGCATTTTTTTCGTAGGACCATCTACATTATCGAACAAGACCAGAATTCAGCATAGCATTTTTAAGGTTGCCCGGCCATGAGTTTTAGTGTTTCGATTGTGGTAGAACTGTGTCCTATCCTACAGCATTTAAAACCCGTTGCCAACTACTGGCAACCAAAATTCATATGGGTATACATAAATTCCATTTATGCACGATGACATTATAATATGACAATTATAACAAAAATTCTTTGACGTAAACGTCTTTTTATAGCCCGCGGGCGTTATTATGACCCAGCGGGCTATAATGAAACGTCAAAAATTAAAAACAACAATGTTACACCATTTGATATATTCGAAGTAAGTTTTTTCGTATAAAGATTTTGATTTTTCCGGCAGCAGGCCGCAATTTTTTGCCTTTTCAGCTGCTTCCTCAATTTCATTCATCTTTAAACTAGAGAAACTGACTGATGTCAGTTGACATTATAATATGACAATTATAACAAAAATTCTTTGACGTAAACGTCTTTAAAAACAATAATATATATTAAAAATAATAATATATTAATCGTGCTTAAAGTTTTGTATACATTGCTGGCATAACTAGTTTTTATGGTCCGCCTCGGACCATAAAAACCTTATTATGCCCTTAATACATAAATAACTATTTTAGGCGATTTTTTTATTATTTTGCAACGTAATTGCATTGTCAGTTCATGAGGCGTTGTTATAGTATATATATTATATTATATATATTATATATTATTATTATATATATTATTATATATTGTATTATATAATATACCTATATACTATAACAACGCCTCATGAACTGACAATGCAATTACGTTGCAAAATAATAAAATATCGCCTAAAAATGGAATTTATGTATAGTATACATTGTATACCCATATGAATTCTGGTTGCCAAGCGTTGCGACTGTTATTGGCGAAATTTTTAAAAGCGATGTTATAGATTTTTATTCATTCATATATGATTAAATAAAAATCTATAACATCGCTTTTAAAAATTTTGCCAATAACAGTCGCAACGCTTGGCAACGTCGTATTCGCTGTCTCTTTCACCCTTACGCTTGCTACATACCTACGTTCTCACTCACATCTATGTAGCACCGGGCGAGGGCGTTCCTATCTGACGTCAGCGAAGTTGCCATGAATCTCAGATGCAAGCGTCAAATTTCTTGAATTCACCGATTTAATCCAATACTACCTACCACAGACAAAATAGACTTGCCTTAGGGAGAAAATGATACGGCCGGGCGGGTGCCTGAACGGGTGCCTGTTTTCCAGTTCGCATCATTCATATTTGAGCAGTTGACCTGTGAGGATGTATTATTTATGTAAAATTCTTTGAACATTATGGGTAAATGTGTTGTCAAAGTGTGTCCTAGTCGTAGTGAAACTAGTTCCAGCCAATTTCAACCAATTTCCTTTTTCCAGTAAGTAGTAATTACTAGATAAATTTTAAGCGATTTTATTAATTTTGCATGTCAATACCTTGCGTGCGCACACAGATGTTGTATTGTTCTCTCCTGTGCACAGAGCCGTACTTCGTTTATTCTGGAGCGTAAAACTAGATGAATTTCTTTAATAATCCACTAGGAATATTTTAAATTAGATACCGCTCGTACGAAATTATTTAATACGGGCCTGGCAGAATACATATCTTCTCTTATATAATATATAATATAATGTATACATTCCCTTGCCCCCCTACCCCGATTTATGACACGCTGGTTTCATGTTAGCGATACTGAACAGGGCAAGTCTATTTTGTCTGTGCTACCTAACGACATGATCATTGTGAAACTTCGCGTATCATGTTTTGAAATTTACTCAGCTCCCAACGACAAGAATTTTTATTAAATTAAACAGGATGATGTGAAGCTTCATAAAGAATTTATTTGTAATTTTTTATCAAATTCTGATCATTCGACACTCACTCCAGGACAACCTTAAGAGAGAATCCATCCTTTACAAACGTATATTTAAAAAGGGGTAGGTAAGTGTCTAGTTGCTACTCTTTTCGGTTTTTTAACAAAATTTCGTTAAACTTCTTGATAATGATACAAAACTTTATTATGTACATACTTATACACAAACTATATACAAACTTAGCGTGTAGTCGTTAAACTTCTTGATAATGATACAAACTTTATTATGTACATACTTATACACACTTATACACAAACTATATACAAACTTAGCGTGTAGCCGGAGCCGATGTATTCAAGAGGGAGAATTAAGATGTAGTGATCGATGAGAGCTCCCCGATCTTCCACAGTTGGTCGGGGTAGGTATTAGATATAAAAATATATGTAAATTCTGTTATATTTTTGGATTTAATTTATAAACACGATTATATTTCTTTTGTCAAGGTAAAGGAGAGGCGAGGTAAAGGAGTAATAAACCCAAAATGTTTTTAACTGGTTTTGATCAAATACTGCGTTTTGAAAGATATCTCCTTTATTGTGAATAACTAAAAAAATACATTTATGAATTTAGACCAAAAAATAGAAACGAGTTACCTTATTAATGCCATTTAAAATGAGTGAAAAAATTTGGAAGAAAATTACAACAGTAAAAATTTAAGTTTCAGCCTAGAAAATATTTTATGATAATGATGGATCTATTAAATATTAATTAATTATTTTTATTAATATAAAATTTATGGCTTAATATTTATTTTTCTCGGTCGCCCGATAAACACTAGAAAGTTCATTTTGTTTTTTACATAAATAAAGTTGATTTCTTATAATGTTTTTTATTTAAAAAATATATTTGATTTCTTGTAAAAATAATTTAATTGGCACAACTGACGTGAAAATTCCTATTAACAACAGTCTAAATAAATAAATAATCCAGCTTTACTAAGGATTATGATATAATCAGATATTTGAAAATGTTGAGTCAACTATCGACAAAATATTTTTGGGTAACCATTAATATTATTATTTATAACGCAAATTTAATTATAAAATAATGGTTTTAAAATTTATTTTACATTTTTATTATTCATTTTATGGCTAATAAAACACTACATTTTTTACGCAAAAAACGTTAATTTAAACAATCTGATATTTTTGTCGTATCCAGCAGACCAAATCTATTAAAAAAGGGATAGCTATTTGCCTATGCAATAAAGTTTATTTCAAATGCTATTTACACACTCCAGTAAAATCAACTTGATCAGAATAAACATTAGCCAATTTACTAAAAAGAGGAAGGCGCCATATACTGTATGATTTTAATTAAATAACACCAAACAAATACGTAAATCAATATTGGGAATAAAGTTTTTTTGAGAGCATTTCAGGAGTAAACAGTTAATTAATATTCTTAGTTGGCAAAGATAACACAGTACGACAAAATTTGATTTTTGGTCCCTCCCATGAAAAATTTCTACAGATTCTAAAAATAGAGTTAAAAAAATGATACCCGTGTCTCGGCGTTTTTCCACATCACGTCATAATTTTTTTTAAGGGCTATCCAATAAAATGTTATTCACACTATTCGCGACATAATTTAATAGACTCGATAACAGCTGGACTGCATAGTTAAAAATATATATATTTACTAAATGGATAGGCAACCATTATAGATGCATTTTAAAATTATTTTAATCTTATACAGAGTTTTACACATTTATATATATATATATCAAACGGTTTATTTTTAAACCAAGTAACAAAATGTTTCAATTTTAAGCCAATCAAAATGCTTTAAAGTCGGGTGATTAAAATTTTTATTTATTCAATTTTTTGTAAAAATTGAGTTTTGTTGAATTAACATTTTTAAAAAAAATTAAAAGATATTTAAATGAATTGATTTAAGTCTTAAAGCAAGTGTACCCAAAACATTTAATTTAAGTAAAAAAAGTATTTAAGTATACGAAGTCAATTGAAACGGCCAAAAAACAAATTTGGCATTTATACATAAAAAGCATTGTTTTCAAAACAATCTTTATATGAGGGTAATACTTTTTTTTTAAATGTTAAATAAAAACATTATTGCAGCGATAAATCGATAAATTTTTCATATTAATTTTGATTGTTGAGTTAACCATCCATTTGAAATCAAAGTAAAAATGCAGTGTCCGAATCGAAATAATTTTGTGGTTTATTTGCACCTCCAAGCCATATGCGAAATATTACAAAAAGTGTAGTAACAGCTTTTGAAGACTATTTTTTGGTGACGTATATACCAAACTTATGGTATGTACCAGAGGTTTTATGCGATTATTGTTACCGTTGTTTGCATGGATTGCAAGATAAAACACACAGTATGAAATATGTTGCACCAACAATTTGGCTTCGACCCGTCGCAACGTACCGAACACGCATCTGACCAGTGTTATTTCTGCATGTCAAAATTAAAAAGTTTTGGATTTCGGTACAATACTAGAGAGAGATTGATTACGCCGATGTAAAATCCGTCATTCTCGCAAAAGTGCGATCTGAAGATTATCCAACTGCTCCTTCAGAAAACATATGTGAGGATAAAAGTAAAAGACCTTTAACACCCAGTACAACCATTTTTTCCGAGATGGAATCTGAATTTATTCCCTGTAGTTCGGGTTATAAAGTACATTTTATAACACAGGACATGAAAGTACATAATATGTCATAATATGTCATATTATGTCACTGAAAATACATTTTCTCCATGCTCATTTGGACTATTTTCCACCAAATTTGGGCGATTTTAGTGACGAACATGGCGAACGTTTTCACCAAGACATTTTAACAATTGAAAAACGCTTCAAGGGAAAAGACGTCAGGCATTTGCTGGGTGAATATTGCTGGTCGATTCGAGATTCTGAAGCAATATACAGCCTGTTCAGAATAAAACCGAATATATCTATATATATATGGGGCGTGGCCTCGCCTCCCTACAAGGCGCGTCACAGTTGCTTGTGTGATAAACGACATGACGAAAGGTCGAGCAGGTAAGGACTTAAAAAATTAAATGATAATAATGCAAAAAATCTCATTAGCGATGCAGTCTATTTGCTTAGCTACTGTGTCGTGCGTTGGAGGGAGGCGAGGCCACGCCCCATATATATAGATATATTCGGTTTTAGTCTGAACGAGCTGTATAATCGTCAAACTAAACAACCAAGATTTCATTCCAACATGTATTGAATATAAGATAAATACAAAAATGTGTTTCATTAAAAAAAAAATAAAAAAAATTACTTAAAAAAAATCAAAATATAAACTTTTTTTATATTTGTTTTTTGTATTGTGTAAAAACATACAATATTTACAAAAAAATATATTTTTAACCGAGTAAAAAATGTACAAACTGTATAAGCAAATTTTTTTATGACGTGATCTCTTGAAACTGTGAGACACGGGTACGTTTTTTTACCTCTATTTTCAAAATCTGCTAAAATTTTTCATGGAAGGGAAATCGTGTTGTACTGTGTAATCAAAGAGAAATTAGGTTAAGGTAAAATTTAACGTTTCCTTTCAAAGATTAATTTGTGGCTTTAAAAGCCCAAATTTTATTTGGTAAATTTATCTTGTACATTTTTAAAGCTATTTATATGAATACCTACAGCGACTAAATAGATTTAATTATTCCATAAAATATCTAATCACAGAATCGTTTTTAATTGTCAATATGTAGTTAGGTACGTACTATACGAGGTGTGTTCAGAAAATATCGGGAATTTTAGTTTTTTGAAACAAATATTTATTTATTCGTCTACATTAATGTTATCGCCTTCAAAATAGTCCCCATTGGATATTATGCACATGTGCCAGCTCTTCTTCCAATACTCGAAACACTTCTAAAACTCGATCTTTGGGATAGCCTTAAGTTCTTTCGGCGATGCGCTTTTAATGTCATCTATGCTTGCAAAACGACGGCCCTTTAAGGTTCTCTTTATTTTTGGGAATATGAAAAAGTCAGACAGAGGCATGTCTGGCGAATATGGAGGCTGGGGCATCATTACAGTATTGTTTTTGGCCAAAATTTTTGTTCAAAATTTAACAATTTTAGAACAAATTTGGCTGCCACGCGTTTCGTACCCAAAACATTCGAAAAAATTTAATGGGATGAGTCAATTGATATACCAACATCATCAGCGACTTCTCTGATGGTTTATAACCATTTCTTCCACTTTTTCCATGTTTTTATGGGTTGTTAATGTGCTTGTGCGTTCGGGGCCTTCGTCATCTTCAACGTCTTCACGGCCATCTTGGAAACTCTTTTATCACTTGTAAACTACTGTTTTACTTATAGCAGACTCACTATAGGCATTTGTTAACATTTCACAGAATTTATTTCATTTTTAACGAAAATTGGATACAAATTCTTTAATCCATTTCTTTTAACGAACGAAAAATCGCCGAGCTCATAAAACACGTCTAACCTTAGCGGCTGCCACAGACAAAGTAAACAATGAAAATAGCTAAAGTTTTTATCATACTTCGGGGGCTGTATACCAACATAATAAAGAAAATTTTATGACAACCGGACCCTCCGAACCGGCAAATTTAACAATTCCCGTTATTTTCTGAACACACCTCCTATGCTCCACAAAAAAGTTTCACTTTGACATTTGAATACAAGTTCATCTTATTTTCTGAAAATAATACATTATGTAACTTACAATTTTGGAAAAGTTAGCTATGCTCTAAAAAAATATTGGCTCCTACTGTACAAGGGTACAAATTTCACGAGTTTGATGGTTCACATGGACTTAAAAAAAAAACAGAAAAAAGGTCACTAGAAGGTAGGAAAATCGCAACTTTTTGGTGTGTCTTTTTAACTCAATATAAAGGTTCTGTTAGTAACGTAACGTTACTAACGTTGGGTATAAAATTAAATTATATAATTGACTGTAAACGGGTTCCAAAAATTCTTTATTTGTAACTTATAATATAAAATTTTATAAAAACGTAGTAAAATGTAATATAATTTAAAATTTATTCAAGTTTAATAAAAAATGGACCATAATAATGCATTATATTAAATTAAGAAATTTTCTTAATCCTTTAATTCAACGAATACAATTTTGATTAATGTTAATTTTTATTATTGTCTAGAAGTGTTAACCAATTAATTAACAGGTGTCTATTGTCAAGCAGGTACATTAATTAAAGAAAAATGTACTAATACATATTTCTATGGTCTAATGTTAAATAAATACATTTAGTTTAAAGTACTTTTAGTTCTAAGAAATACATAAATATACTTTCTTATTATTATTTATACAATCAGTTCACATTTAATATTTCTTAATAAATTAGAGATTTTGATCTGTTATTGGTGTACGTTGACGAGAACACTGTAAATTTACTATATCCGGATTAGATACAATCAACAGCTGTTCCAGATCCCCCTAAAATAAACACAAATAAAGTGGTACAAAGTTTTAATCAATATTTAATTTAAATTGGGAAGTTTAATTATTTGAATTAGAAGTTTAATAGCACTAACCGCTTTTAAGATGGCTAAGAAAAATGTTTTTAATTATGAAATCAAAAATAACGACTTCAGAATATATATATACAGGGTGTATCACGGTCCATGGTAGGTTAAAGGTTTATGGATAATTAAAAAATTCAATTTGATATCTTTTGCCATTCATTATAATGAATCGCAAAAGATATCAAATTGAACTTTTTATAGCAATTATAATATCATTAAAACTATTTTTCTAAATTATTTTGAACAAAATTCCATTTCCATCGGAAGCGATATCAACTTTGTTATTTTAAATGGATCATCACAATTTTTCTTCTTACTATCATTCCTTACTACTTTTTATAACTAAACTTAATAGTTATTGAGTTAATAATTTTTCTTGTAAAATTTGGTCAGTTTTACCCTAAAAAAAAGCTTATAACTTTTTTAATGTTAGGTTTGCTGATATTCGGTTGGATTTCTTGGAATCCTGAAGCATTGTTTTAAAGATTCCATATTTTTTATTGTAATATTTTTAAAACCTTATACTTTTTTATTTTTAATGAACCGCCTTGTATATTTTTACATAATTAAATATGAAATTATAATGACCAAATTTTACAAAAAAAATTAATAACTTAAAAACTATTAAGTTTAGGTATAAAAAGTAGTAAGGAATGATATAGCCATTTTATAAGGAATGATAGTAAGAATTTAAAAATGTAAAAAAATTGTGGTGATTCATTTAAAATAACATTGATATCGCTTCAGTTTTGTTTAAAATAATTTAAAGAAATAGTTTAAACGATATTATAATTGCTATACAAATCTTAATTCGATATCTTTTGCCGTTCTCAATAAACGTCTAACCTACCATCGACCGTGATACACGCTGTATATATATACGTCCATGTATGGACTTAACTATAATTGTAAAAATATTTATTTTCAATTTTTCGAAGAAAAGTCACTCCTCATAATTTATTCTGCTTGTTATATTAATACCATTCACGATGAGAAACTTATATTTTGTTATACAGGGTGGGCAAATAATACAATTGTAGATTTTGCAAAATTGAAAATAAAATTTTTTTTAAGGTCTAATATGAATAGCTTTTAAGGATAAACGAAAAAGCCAAACAAAGTTTTTTTATGTGAGTTGTTACTTTTTGTTATTAAAAATAAAATCAGTCCAGGTCCTAACTTGAGTGGTCCTTATATTTCGTAGAAATTAACTTCTATCTCATTTTGTGATTATAAATCAAGGTTGTTGCTTTCAACTGACATGTCTACAATTATTTGTTAAAATTTGAAAACTAATATCTTAAATTTTCAATATCAAATATTTTAGTATCAAAAAGTCATATGAAAAAACTTTTTGATTTCTCCTTACCAGCTCTTTATATTAGCGCTTAAAAAAATATTTAAACATTTTTTATTTTGAAAATATGTATTTTTGCTTACCCTGTACAATAAAATGGATGTTTCTTAACGCGAATCGTATTTTTATAACAATCAAAAGAAATTATGAAAAATGACTTATATTTAAGTCCATCCGTGGACACACTGTAAATTGACTTATAATGGATGATAAAAACTGATTTTAATCTGAATTAAGATTAGTTTTGTATAGCTTTTTAAAGAGAAAAGTAAATTTAAACCGTAATATTTAAAATGAGATTGTCTTATAATCAAAATAAAATTATATAATATTACGTAAAAAAATATCACTTACAGTAAATAAATATCCGACAATAACATCAGAATTTTCAGGAATTTTTAAAGTCCCAGCCTTCAAAATGTCTGTTCCCAACCATTCACAGTCCGAATAACTGTTTACGACACTTTCGTCTCTTATGCTGAAATATAATTATAAACGAATTTATTTTAATTAAAACAAATTTTGTATTTTAAATGTAAATTTTTTAAAAAATATTTCAAACATTTCATCATAATTAATATATTTACTATGTGCCAGTATTGGTGAAACGGATCACCAATAATAATTATTGATGGTTCTTGTTTTTTAAAATAAATTAAATATGACCATAACAAAATTTCACCCATTGTCATAAACAGTTTTTAGTCGTTTTTTCATTTAGGTATTATTCAATCAATCCATTGAATGGAATTAGATAAAATTTAGTGAGCAATTTATAAAGTATAAACATAAGAATGTTTATTTATAACATAAGTTGCGGTACGCATGGTATGTGCCCAATTTTTAAAAATTGTATTAAAAAATATAATAATTCGTTCTGTCAACTTAAAAAATAAAAAAAATTGACAATTTTAAACCCTAATTTTGCCATTTATAACAACAAATTAACTATTGTTATAATGTTATTGTTACTTTATGTTGATATTGGGTTTTTATGATAATTTACTCGTAATAATACTTTTTGATTGCTTCTGTCCAAAAAGAAATTGAAACAAAAAGCAGGTGAGTTATTTTTAAAAAAATTAAAATTTTTGTAAATATGCAATAGATAATTGTAGTTCGTTTTTTTATTCTGAATTTGATTATGTTGGTATTGTATGTTAATAAAATTAGGTATTTTTAAAATTTTGTGGTCTTTATGACGAGTGTTTAATGTTTATTTTTGCTTTAAAATGTCATTTAGACGAATTTGCCTCGAGTAATGTGGTCACTACATATCAAAAAAACAAGTAAAATTTGAAATAGTGCAGAATACAAAGCTTTGGGACATGTATAAATGTTATTTTGGCATGACTTACGTCTAGGTACAGAAAAATTGCGAAGCTTCGAGCATGCGCCATAAAGATTTGTCACTTAAAGAAGTTTAGTTTAGTTTATTATATGGTTTGCCAATTCCAAACCCAAACCCAACAACACAACCCAACCGACCCCGCCCCATTGGCCCCCCCCGCCCCATTGAGTAAAAATATATTATATAACTAGCAAAATGATTATGAGGAAAGGTAAATAAATTAAAATATTAATGTAAAATTAAATATAAATGCTTTTAAGGCCACATTGTATTATTTCGGTATATAAATTCTTTAAAAAAAAAAATTAAAAAAAGTTGTGGAGGCGCCAAGTATCGAACCCCGTATCTCTCGCATGCAAAGCAGGCACCCTTCCATCGAGCTACCGAGCTTATTGTAAAATTTTCTATTGCTTGGGAAATAATACCGATTTACGGTGTGTGACGTGTGAAGCTTCGCAATTTTCCTGTACCTAGACGCTAGTGCTGTCGATCAACTCTTGAGGCATGGTATAGAGGAGAGAACAGGAAAATGGCTTCTGGCCTTCCAAGAACTTGGAGAAAGCCCACCAATCATGTCACAGATTTTTATTTTTGTCGTCGACTTAAAAACTTATAAGAAGTCACATCTGATCGAAAAAATATTTGTTATCCGGACTTACAGTCTACCAGTGCACCAATTGATCATACCGATAAGCTTCCTGTTCGTTTCCCACCAGGCACTTTAAGTTCCAAAGAATCAGAATTGAAAGAAATTGCCAAACAATTTGTGAAGGCTGGCACAAATTCACTTGCCTTTGGACATATCGATTGTTATTTGACAAAACATAGTAAGCGACAAAACCTAAATTTTACATGAGAGATTTTTTTTGTGTGGGAGCTTTATTTTTAAAGTTATTTATCTGAAAACTGGTAAGGCATTATTTTATTAATGTAGAATTCAAATATTTAAGTAAGATCGAATTCAATCTAAAATTTTCATTAAATTTTGTGGCATACGATATTTTATAAGAACATCTTTAGGAAATTGTAAAATTAGTCTTGTCGCTTAAGTTACATTTACGTTACTTTATGGTATATAGATTTGATGATTACTTTTGTCAAAACATCGTTAGCGACATTTATTTTTTTACTTTTATTATTAAATTAAAAAAAGATACAAAAAAATTAATTTATAAAATATCACCAACGATATTTTGCCAATGTTTGAAAATGAAATTCTACATTAGCTTTCTTTGAAAAAAAACGAACGATTTTTATTCACAAACCAGTATCTAACCCATGGAGCCTACACAAGGAGCCCGAACTTAATAGGGGAAATTGACAAAACCAGCCCTCTAAATTGTACAAATTAAGTTTCTTTTTTTCACTACCAGCGGCGCTGATTGTCGATGCTAGCGTTTCGGTACAAATTAAACAATTGTTTCAGAATAAACGGAACACCAGCGCACTCTTATCTTAGGAAGATACAATATGTTTACACTCCTTGTGTAGGGCCTACACTGTAGGCTCCATGATCTAACCCATGGTACCATGATCTAACCGTTATAAATTTGAGTCAAATTATTTGACGCTATAACAACATACAATTACTACAAAAAACACTTTTAACGAACCACACTACGTAAAAACAATTATTAATTATGCAATGAAAAAAACGAATTTATAAGCTTTTGATCAAATAAAATATTGTTTTAAAACTTGGTAGCAATCACCAGGATGCAGGTATACTCACGAATAAACTGTTTAGAGCGGGTATAATGCCTTGATAGATCAAGGCGGGAGCACAATATTATCGTAAGCGACACAATGGTAAATCGCAAACGCTATGTCTCGGAGTTGCTTAAGATTATTTGTCGGGAACATATAGGCGCTTACGATATAAATCGGTAACAAATTAAAAAGAAGAGGCGCTTACAGTAATAAAAATATTTAAACTGACCAATATTAGATTCCAAAATTGGGATAACTATTATGTTAACATGTGCAGCTTATCGTAACTGACACTTTGATAAAATAAAAAGTAATTCAACAAAATTGTCGCTTACGATGTTTTGTCAAATACCCATCGATATTATATCGATGTTTACACTGGTAAAAACTAGCAAAACTAATGGCAGGCATTTTTACTGGGCCACAAATAAAAAAAATGCTATTGTACGAAGACTGAAAATAAATTGGCTGAAAATGAAAAAAAGGCTTGGAAAGCATTTCGTGCCATCACAAAGTGTTTTCTGGAAAATAACAAAAGCGACAACTATGTGGAAGTTGTTGAATATTTATTAATAGCTTTCAAAAATATGTCAATCAAAATGCATTTCTTGCATCGTGAAAACCTTGGAGACGTGTGCGAAGAATATGGGGAAAGGTTCCATCAAGATATTAAAGCAATGGAAAGGCGTTATCAAGGTAGATGGAATGAAATAATAATGAAATCTCATTCGAGATGGATATGGTCAATATAACAGAAAAAGTCGTTCTACCACCCATTTTAAAGCCTAAATCTGTAAATCAATGTAAAAAAATTGTTTTTTTGTAACTATAATCTTTAGTTTTTTAATTTTTTTGTCAGATTTTTCATGTTCAATATATTTTTTTGGCCAAAACCTGATTAATTTATTTATTTTTTTAATAAAAATTTTAACTGAAGGAATCTTATTACTAATTTTTTTTTATTAAGTTAAAATGACTAAATAATACAAAAAAATACACAATAAACAAAACAATAGTTATTATTTGTTACGTAGTGTAATTATATATTTTAGATAGATTTTGAATGAAACCTAAATGAAAAAAAATAACTGAAAATTGCTTGCGACAATACACTGTATATTATACAGTATAACTTCTTATTTAAGGAAACGTATTTTCTGTCTAAACTAAACAGAAAAAACTAACTTATTCTAAAAAAACAAGAACCACTAATTTTTAATGGTCCGTTTTACGAATTCTGACTATAAAAATCCAGGCTGTCATCCCCTATGGGTTTTGTCAAGGTTTGGGAAAGAAATAAGTTAACTTTTTCCCAACTAAGTTTGGTGTACGATATTTTACATTTATTATGGTTTATTTGAATATATAAATTGTATTTTCATAAAGTTTAACCCAAAATTTACATATTTTATGCCAATCATTTCCCAACGCGATAGCACAAGCACAAAGCTTGAAAATAAAGAATAGTTATTTTTGGCCAACATCGTTTGTAATGAAGTTTGGTCGAAAATTGTCAAACAATTAATAAGCATGGAAAAAGAATCAGTTTACTACGCGCAATAGCGAGTTCTATACTTTGCGTCTAGTCAAAAAGTTCTTGTATAAAAGTTAAAAAAAAATTATAATCCTCCGTCCACTAACTAAACGTGTGTTAAGTTCTAAACAGCTTTAAATTTTGAGTATTGCTTTAAAGTTTTTTAATTATTTAACAATTTCTTACTTTTCAAAGATTGTTATTCCGTCGTTAATTTTAAAGTAATATAAATTTACATTGGTAGTTCCTTATTACTTATGTTCTTATGTTTTGTTCATCGTTATAGATTTTTATCTCGTTACAGTGGATAAAAAGAACCGCCGTTTTCTGGGTAAATAGAGTTTACCTATACATACAAGGCATACTACAAGCAGGATAATTTAGAAATAAATGTTTTATCTATATCATAGAGAAAAACTTATTGGGTTTAAAGATCTATTGTGCCTGAAGTGAGGAAGGTAATAATTATATTGTGATTTTTGCATTGTATTTTAATATTGATTTCTTTTTTTATTTTAGAAGTTTTTAATAACATAAAATGTATAAAGTTACCAATCACAAACAATTTTACAATAAGTAATTCTATTTGTCTCATAATATTATAACACATATAATGGTATTTTTTTTTAGAGAATTTACATAAACACAAGATATTTATTTCTCCTGGGGCTGTAGAGTTTCAAAGGTCATTTGACGTGGCCTTAAACAACGCCAAGCAACGCGCCAGAAATCAAAGAGAAGCCTTATTTTACAAAACAAATTAAAACACTTTTTTTAGGATTCTTCATAAAAAACGTTATTTTTTTTTCCAACTTTTATTATTTAAAATATTTTTTAATAAAAAAAATTTAAAAAATTTTTATTTTTTTATTTGTTTTATTATAATTAAAAAATTTAAATACAAAATTTTTAAATTGTTTTCTGTGCCTGTAGTTGTAAACCGTGTTTCTTTAATTTTAATTATAAAAAGCGTTTAATTTACCCAATCGGCCATTTCAAGCGGATGGACGGGACAAATCACAAAACTGTTTTTATAAAAAAAATTGTAGGTAATTTATTATATAATATTTTTGCATCAAAATTGTCAAATATATTCTTCTATTATTAGGCTATACATTAAATAAAAAAAATCGCAAGAAATATTTTATAAAAGTAGAGATAATTTCAATAATTGACAGGGGATGGACGGGACAAGATAAATCTTTTTTTGTCCCGTCCACACCTTTCAATTATTAAAATTATATCTACTTTTATAAAATATTTCTTGCGTTTTTTTTTATTTAATGCATAACCTAATAAAAGAAGAAAATTTTTGACAATTTTGATGCCAAAATATTATATAATAAATAATCTACAATTGTTTTTATAAAAACAGTTTTGTAATTCGTGCGTTTCGCGCGCTTGAAATGGCCGCAATTTTTAAAAACTCCCCTAAAAATTAATAAATTTTAATGTAAACGAGAAACAGCTTTAATTTTTTTGTAGTAATATTCCTTTAAATATAATAATATTATTGGTAAATACTGAATTTGTTCAAATTTTTACTAATTGGTAAATTTTTCAAAAGCCTAATAAACTGTAGGGAGGTGAAAATATCACAGCTAAACGCTCGGACACGTAAACTTAATTTTTGGTCGTAGATTACAAATTCATGCTTGGTTTAGTTGTATCAGGTCAAAATTCAAAGATATTGGAAAGACCCTGTAGACATTTAAAAAAATCAAGTTGGCTGGACCCAAACATCAGTTCCAAATTAAAAAAAACAAATTCTTGCAAAATTTGTACTTAATTCATCAAAAGAAACACGTATACCTGGGGGTTTTTCATAGATAATTTAGAAAATTCAAAATGTTTTTTTGCTAATTTTTTTTTATCGAGTATAATTGAGGATATTATATTAATTAAAATAAAAAACATAAGAATGTTGACACAACAAGTTGGTACATTTGGCGTTTTCAACTAAAAAAATATATAATCTTCCAAATATATTTTTTTGTAATCTTGATGGTTTTCCACGATCTGATCCGTGTTGTCGGTTTTGGTTTTTAAAAGAACCGTATGTCTGACAACGTTTCGGTACAATCTCATGTACCATCTTCATGTCTTATCTGCTGGGCTGCTGTTGCTGCTCTACTATGAGTTCATACATATAACGCCAGGGAAAACCTAAATCAGCAGAGCAGCAACAGCAGCCCAGCAGATAAGACCTAAAGAGGGTACATGAGATTGTATCGAAACGTCGTCAGACATACGGTTCTTTTAAAAACCAAAAACCGACAACACGGAGCAGATCCCGGAAAACCATCAATACATATAACGCCTGTGGAAACCTCAAGAAGAACATTGATCTCGTTAATTTGCGTGGCGTTTTGGTGATTGTACTAGCTGGTTTCCATGCAGTTGGTAGTCTCTGTGTATCGTATTGAGGTTTCTTGGTCCTGCGTTCGATGCTAGCCAAGACCCTTGTTTTTTCAAAGTCAATTTCATGAGAAGTTTTTTGGACGTTCCAGCTAAGGAATATGTTTTTTATTGCTTCAAGTCTGCGTTACGATGTTCTTCGCGTCTATTGGTCAGTCCCATGTAGCTTCCGTCACAATTTTTACAAGGAATTTCGTATACCCCTTGTGCCTCCAACTCTATTTTTGGTTTGGCGTTTGAAAGTATTTGACCGATCTTTCTTGGGGCGGTAAATGTTGTCTCAATGTTATGTTTTTGAGAATTTTGCCTATTCTCTCGGTTGTCCCTTTCACGTAGGGAAGTAAGGCCTTCGAGGTTGGTTTGTTTAACCGGCGTCATGGTCTAAAAGCCTTTTTGATTATGGTTTTGGAGAATCCGTTTTGCTGTAGCGTCGTTTGGATTTTCAGTTCTTCTTGTTTCTTGTGGTCATCATCCGCAAGCCTTTCGGATCGCGTGACAAGTGTCTTAATGACTGCAGTTGTGACGGGTGGTGGTGAGACTGGGCGTGTGCCCTAGTTTGCCATTATTTTTCTTAATTATGAAGACATCCAGAAAAGGTTATTCGTGTTCTTTCTTGGTTTTCATTGTAAACTTAATCTTTTTGGGAATTCCGTTGAGATGGTCCAGGAATTTCTTCAGTTCCGCTTTTCCGTGGGTCCAGATGATAAATGTCCCTTCTACATACCGTAGCCATAACTTTGATTTTAGTGTTTTCGTTTCGATTGCTCGTACTTCTATGTCTTCCATGAATAATTTGGTTATTGCTGGCGATAATGGGAAATTGACTTAAAAAAAAACAAGGGTCTTGGCTAGCATCGAATACAGAACCAAACGTACCATCTGTGCAGCCATTGAAATAGAAAAATGTCCTAGAAACCTCAACACAAGAGGCGATACACAGAGACTAAGCTCACTGTTGCACATTATATTATAAAAAAAATCATTTAAGTGTATCTCCACAACGGCTACATACGCGATTTCAATTTTTCTTGCAAAGTGAAGCTAATAATATCACTATTTAAAAAAAAATGTTTGAAAGATTATATCGGCTACATACGCGATTTTAATTTTTCTTGCAAAGTGAAGCTAAGTTGAAAACGCCAAATGTACCAACGTGACAAGAGGTGAAATATATTATTTAACAAATTATAATATACCTACCAATATACAGTCTGTCCACGGATCGGATTTTCGACAGGAAAACTTTTTAGACCTGATACAGCTAAACCGAGCACAGATTTGGAATCTACGACCAAAAATTATGTTTACGTGTCCGAGCGTTTAGCTGTGATATTACCTACAGTAATATTTGCCAAATAAACTTCAAAACTTGTCATCGTTTTTCCATGCCCAAACATTCCCAAAATTAAACAAACGGTAACCTACCTAACTTAATCCAAACTGCTTCAGCATATTATTGGGCACAATTATTTATTGTTGGCCATCGCGATTGGTAATTATTGGCCAAGTTTTAACCTGATATGCTTCTATGGGTGATTGTAAAAAATCCATGTTTTGGAGTAAAAAAAATGTTTTTTATATGTGAATAAGAGCATATTTTAAAACGTACTAATTTTATGGTAAACAACATTTTTCTAGAGTTTAAACGCTGTTAGTTTGATACCGCAACGTCATCACTCGACAACGGTGGGCAATTAATGGCTGCATCTGTCAGATGGATAATCTTACATCGATATTAGAGAGACGTTCTAACCTTAAAACTAGTAGTCCAGTGCAATAAGTAACTGACACAAAAATTTCAGGTCAATTAACTACAATTTTTAATACCACTGTTATTTAATATGGAAGCTGTTTATTTTTCTTTAAGCTAGTCTAAACTCATCTATGCATAATGCTATGTTTTTATTAGAAACTTTCTTGTTGTTAAAATTTGTTTTACCATATATATCCTAACGCAATTTAATTTTAAAATTATATTCAAACCAAACGCTTTTAAACTGAGGTATTTCATTATTATTCACTAAAGGCTATATAAGTCCTTACCTTATTGCAATCTGATGCCACTGACCACCAATTAACTTAGTCGGTATTCGAATGAAGTCGGTTCCGTTGGATGCCGCATGAATTAATTTGAGATCGGACCCGGAAACTTCGAGTGACAAATAGCTGTCCTGGCGATTCCTGGAACGCAAGCTAAAAATCGTCCCCATTGCGTCCTGAAATGTTTAACACAGCTTAAAAGGAATTAGAAATCAATATTATACGTTATTATTAGTTTTCTTTCTACAGTTGTGGCCAAAAGTAGCAACCTTGTTAGTGTATTCCCTTAAATTGTCTCTTTTAGCATTAAATCACAAAATGTTAATTTTATGATTATAAACCAAATATATATGCATAATTTAAGCTGCCAAAATCATACAAATGATAAAATTTTCAAGGGATCTTAGAGGTCTTCCATAAAGTAATTTGCTCCCCAGTAAGGGGTCAAGACTTGTAACAAAGAGTAAGAAATTAATTATGCGCGACATAGGCAGAGGGGCCTGAAATCCTGAAAAAATGCAATTAATGTACAACCCTTTAGTAAAGTAAGGTGTATTGATTATACAAATATTCAAGTAAACTTTTCCAAGTAACCTTTTGCTGAAAAAAATATCTCCAAGAACAATTTTTGAAGTAAAACTTCTTTAGCGAGGTATAAGCTTTAATACGTCACGTTTAATATGTCATAGAAAATATAAAACGCTTTTAAACACCTGTATCAGGAGAGCATGAAGTGGCCGATTTGACATTTTAATACAGTTTTAAATATCAGGATTGTATGGAGTTGCTGTTTTCTATAATGCAAGCATTTGCCGAACATACTATACTTATTTTATGTATACATGTATACAAAACTTACAAAACAACAATACATAAAGATAAATCAATTAATTTTTAATAACTAAAAACCCACTGATGCTATAAAAACAATTAAATTACAATTAACAAAGGAGATTTAAATTTTAAAATGGATTTGGCATTTTTTATTTTCTCTGTAATTTTATAAAAAATGGTTTTACCCAAACTAGTAGATTTGTTTAATGTTTATTCTGTTATATTATTTTTTCTACGAGCACTAATGCTGAAAGTCTTTTTCTCACTAGTGCCGAAAAGGTTTTTCTGCACTGACGCAGGAATCAAAACATTAACTATGGACTGTATTTGTCCATACGTTGAATAGACGTAAAATTTGACTTTTATACAAGTACCAGTACCTATTAGTATATCGAGGGAGAAATTAGAGATAAAACCAAAAATTAGTTAATTTTTCTATGCTCGTAGAAACACATTGCAAAAAGTTTATTTTCCGCACTAACCGAACTTCGCTTCGCGTCGTTTGGCAGTCGCATATGGAAAAGTATCACTTACCGCACTTCATAAGTAAATTCCTATATTGTACAGGTAAAAAATGTTGTTAAAATTATATAAACTCTTAATTTAATAACAATACATGGCAACGCCAGAATATCGTACATTTAATTATAAGAATAATAATAATAATATTTATTTATCCAAAGGATTACAAAGTAATATAGGATACGTTAAAAGAGAAAAGTAAAAATAAAAAGTAAAAATATAATTAAATTAAATACAATAAACCAAATATAAACACTTTCATTTAACAAACTTATCAAATAGATTTTTAACAAACTTATCAAACAGATTTTTATAGGTTCAAGCAGATTATTATGCAGGTGGTGCACTAAGATTTAAAATTTGAATAGTAAAGACTTACAAGTTGAAACATTACATTATTAATTGATCGAAGTCTTCTAAATGCGAAACAGTCTTTGGATATTTTCTTACAAACCTCACACATGATAGTCCTACTTAAGATCTGAATCAAGATTGATACCTAAAAAAAGTGTCTTGCACTAATAGTTTTGCGTTACTTTAGCAATACTTTGTACAATTCTCTACTGACTTTTATACGCATCGAAGATCCCCAAAACACAAACTTCATAACAAAGTCTGGAATAAACTTGAGCATGATATAAAGGTTAGAACTGCTCTAGTAATTTGTTTTTTTAACTTAAACCTTTCATCAGTGATGTATTCAGCCCATCTATCTCCAAGCATAAATCTAGCATGTCCTTAAGTGAAATCTTACAAATTGGTTTTTTGGACATTTAAAACATTCTAAAGTTTTTATTACATGCCTTTTTAAGGATAATGCTAATTTGGAAGACATCTGTATAAAAGGTGGTTAAGCAGTTCTCTTTAAGATGAGATTCACACAACACACAACTCTAATCATTACTCTAAAACTCGATTTCTAACATCTTCAGAAGTTTCACTTCAATAGTATGCTTATAAAGGGGTTCCAGGTGTAATCAATAAATATAATTTTTTATTTATTATGCCTCATTAAAAAAAATTATATTTATTAATTAAATTTAAACAATTTAAAATGGTAGCGATCTTCATGTTTGATGCAAATTAACTTATGTAAAAAATGTATAAACTATTCTTATTTGTGGAGATTACCAATGCACTTGTCATACAAAAATTAGAAATATATAATATACATATATATAATGTGTAAATAAATTATTTGGGTACCTACCTTCTCAACACGAAGAGTAATAAACAAAGTAAAATCTCTTGGAAAAATTTGTTTTTGGTTTGCAACAAGCTCAGATGACGGAATCCATATGTAGGAATTTGGACGTAATTTCCATGCTGTCGGCCTATCTGCCACCTTTTTCCATCTATCCTTTGAAGGATGGTAAAACTGTTCTTCCTTTAACGCTAGAGGATTTAATGTCCCATCACATCTAAAAAATCAGCAATATAAAGAAATTGTGTATTGACATTACCGAAATCCTAAAAGGAGGTAATTTTACCAAGGACAAGCTCAACTTTATTCTTTAATAACTTCTTTATTTTTGATCCCAGGCATTTAAGACCAATTTTATTTAATCAGTCACATTTTCTTTTATATAAATCTATCAAAACTAGGCCACGTCTTTAGACGTTAGATGTCTCCAGACTGACTTGCCGATATATCTCGCCGCTGTCCTAGTCATTATTTCTTTATAAGTGAACAGTTCCGAGCTCGATCCGTGTCTCCCGTCACCGACTGCCTGACACTGATGAGACCCAGAAGGTCGAAACAGGCTGTCTGTCAGTGTTGGTGGGCGGCTCGGTGGCCAGATGGAAGGCATTTCAGTCTTTGCAATATTTGTTGCCTACTACTAGCGTAAAGTAGAAAACCTATTGTATCTGATTTTATCAAAATTTCCAGGAATGCGAATAATTTAGTTATTTTAAACTCTATGAGAACCATTCATTTTTGTTTCAGTTTTTAAATTCTATTATACTAAACTTGTAATTCTAAAATAAATAATAAAAAAGATACTCATATATAGAAGGAAGTATGGTGCACCTTGAATAGAAAGACTTCAAAGTCAAATTATTATACACCACTGTATTGAAAATAATAATAATAACAATTACATAAAAAGGGTGGTTCCATCTAGAGTAAGCATCTGTTAAATTTCATTCACATATGAGGCCTGTCATAGCAAAACCAAAAATCTCCACTTTTGGTCAAAAATTAGATTTTTGGCGGAGACTGTACTTCAAGTAATTATCTATAAGATGATAAAGTTTATGTGCTGCAAAAGAAGCTTAATCCTGTCTAAAATACTATTTTAAAAATGACATTTAGTGCAAAGTTGACAATCTCCACTGATAGATTTGCAGCAAAGTATACAATCTCCAATTAGTAATTTGTGTCACCTGATATCCTAACATTTGATGTTATAATGTATTTTATAGATTTAATTTTGTGTTTTTTACTGTTACATACTGTTAATTTCTATTGCACTAAATTGCACTTAAAAATATATTTAAAATAGGTGTATATACGTTTTATTGTTTTAAGAATTATAAAAAGTTATCTTGTTTATTTTGTGCTATGCAAAACATTACGGGGCAAAGTGGGAAGAAGATGATGAGTTGTTTTAATACGAGGCAACCTGGTCCCAGATTTAGAAGAAACTCCAGATTTATGTGGTCCGATTTTTGTATATTTAAATTTTATAACCATTAAAGGAATAAAAATACAATTATTTTTTTGTTTATTTTTCTAAATCTCCTTAACGTTTACAACAAAATAAGCAATCTCCAGCAATTCATATCAAAGTCAGCAATCTCCAATTTATAATTATAGATTTCACCTATACTATGCATCCTGGAGACCTTGTAGTTGGCTGCTAGACTAACAACAACAATATTTCAATATAATATATAAAAAAATACAAATCTAGAATTTAAAATATCAAAAATATCAAAATTTACTCAGTTTTATTTTGACGGGAGATTGTTGACTTTGCTCTGACAGGCCTAAAAAAAAGTATGCAACATGGCAAAGAAAGTGTATTAACTGCACTGAGCTCGACTACAATATAATCGCTTTCTCTGCCTGTTGGATAATGTACTATGGTTGGTCTTTTAAGCTTATTTAATACATTTTATCTCTTTTAAATTGTATTTTAAGCTAATTCATCTCAATTAGTCGCTTAGAATTTTACTGACTTACTCACCCGAATAAATTACAGTGTCTTTGTTCCACATTAAAGCCAGAACATTTAGGTGAACGACATCGGCGGAACCGTTGTTGAATGCCCGAGGAGCAGGACACGCTGCAAGCTGTCCATTCACTCCATTTGCTCCATCCTTAAGGGAAGAATTTAATTAAATTTTCTTTTAGAATTCGTTTCAAACTTTCTTTAATATTGCAATTAACCCCGTTTCTCTCTAATATAATAAGTAGCAAGTAAGTTTATTATCAAACATTTGTATTTACTCAAGTATTAACGAGGTAGTTAACATACTAAATACACTGAAAATAAACCAAAAAAATATAATATAAAATAAACAATAAATAATTAAATAAAATTTAAATGCTCCTATTAACGTATACTTCAAACTTTAGTTTGATTGTATTCTGAAGAAGCTACTGTGATAGCGAAACAACTGTTACGTTAAAATAAAATCGTAAAACTCTAAAAACAGTAGAGTTTTTATTATATTTATATATTAGTAAGATGGAGTATCATAAAGTTAGGTCGAAATTATAAATTATTTAAAAAATTATATTTAAAAAATAAAAGATAAAATATCCTATTTGTCAGAATTTATTTGTTGGCGCTGAGGCTTGCAGAAAATCTTAAAGGTTATTTTGAACCTATTTTTTTTAAAATACCACTTTAAATTGATTTGTCGCATATTATATATTGGAAAAACAAAAAAAATAATAAGAAATTTGTTTGTTTTTATCGTTCTTACTTTTGTCAAAAAAAAATCAGCTAAAAATGTTTAATACAAATTGTATTGTATTATGTACCTATATTATAAACCTTTACTGGACAGTATAAATTTATCAGTAAAAAACAACAAAACCTACAGTATTGTGTGAATTAATGTGAACATTGGGAAATTCTAAATATATTTTAACTTTAACACTGCTGCGACAATTCTGACAGGTGTTTCTTGACATATCCCATAACCTATCATTCTGAATTAAGTCATTTTGCCGGTTATTGCGACTAATTTTTACTAGGACAAAAAGGTAACCCTTTTAGACTGGCCTGTAAATTCACCGGACATTAATCCTATTAAGAATTTGTGGGCTATATGCTAGGCCAGGTTGCTGAAAATGAATTCAGGTACCTATGGTTTCGAGATGACAAAATAAAGGAAAATTGCAAAACATTGATTAATTCCATGCCAAAACGAGTTGAAGCTTTAATAAAGGCAAAAAGGGGGACATATTTCCTATTAAATAATACTAAAATATTTAGAGTGGGGTTATTTGTAACTGTGCGGTATTTTGGAACATGTTAATTTTGTGACATTTTCTTTAATTCAGTAAATAGTTTTTGACTAGGACTGTTAAATTTTATTTTGTTTTCGTACTAGAAGCATACGTTCCAAAATGCCTTATGCATTTATTTTTAATTTAAAAGCTGTAAAACATAGAAACATGATAAAAATATACATCTGTTCCATGTTATCAGAATGAAGCGAAACTTGAACACTAACTTTTTTTTTAATTCGATAGCTTTCGTGAATTTTAAATTTGTTGTATATATATATATATTTCAATTTAAAAGGTACACACTTTGTCATTTAAATATCGAAAAAAATGCTTTTTGTTGTTTATTTATGTGACTTTTTATATAAAAAGTGTTCCAAGTAACCCCAATTTTTCAATAAATATTATTTATACGTAAATACATTTGTGTTCACATTAATTTGCACTATACTGTAATAGTAAGATAAAAATTAATTTTGCGAATGTACAAAAAAGACGAATTATAAAATGTATTTTTTAAAAACAGTTCTATTCTTTAACAAAAGCACTAATCCTTTTAAACAATAGACAACTAACTACCGGTGAGACAGTTACATTTATCATCTGCCACTCTTTCGTAGGACTACAAATAAGCCGGACAGAAGGAACATACAATGCCCATAAAAATACAGTGTCGGTAATTCCGTAATTTTCAATAGGCTACAAAAAAGAGAGAAATGAACAAAATAACTCTCTCCTCATAGGTCTATGGTCTCTCTCTTACTCGTTGCATATAGTAAATTAAGAAATTTCCGACACTTTATATAGGAAGTCATGTAATGGGTTTTCATCGCTTGGGGGAAGATAGTTTACGACAAAGAAAGCAAGTTTTTTCTTTATCACTTTTGCAATGCAAAAGTGATAGGAAAAGTATTGCAAAAGTGATTTATTTAAGGCTTATACGATCCAATTTTTTTACACAAATAAAAAAATGTATTAAAACCAATTTTATATAGAACAAATAACAAAACAATGTGAATTTATCTAAAAGAAACTCTACAGAATATAGGAAGAAATATTAGATTATCGTTAATTTAATGTTGCCACCTCTATCGTCAATACAAGCACGAATTCGACGAAGTAAGCTTTCCATAATGTAATTAATTTTTTTTTGAGGAATATTTTACCACTCCTTTAGAATGTTTTGCATTGCCAGGGGTATTTTGAGAAGCTCTAATCCTTGTTTTAACTTTATCCCCTAGGTGCTCAATTGGATTAAGATCCGGTAAACCAAAAGGTTACTATAAAAGTCACATCTATAATTTATAAACAATATTTGGGAACTTTGATGGTATGTAATGGTGTATTATCCGGCATTAATAAAAAAATGTCAGTAGTCAGGGGCGTGCTGGGCCGCCGGGACACCGGGCGAATGCCCGGTGGCCTGCGCTACCATGGTGGTCTGCTGGACTTGTTATGGTAGGCAAGTAGAAAGAAAAAGTTTTTTAAAGTTATATCATTAAACACTAAATATAAATTTAAAAAAAAGAAAGTTTTAATTGACTCTCGTAAAAAAATCTAAAACACTAAATTTGGAAGCTTTTATGCTGATTGCTGTGGAGAGAAAGGTGCAAAATCGTTTATATAGTGACTTAATAATTAAACTAGCTGAAAACATTTCTTTGTTGCGAAGAGAGTTATCACGGGACGTTTTATCAGTCGAGTTATTTAATTACAATTACAATTTATATGAAATTGGCTTGGGCCTGGACTGCTCTACCATCTAGTCCAGGCCTGCATTGATTCTGCCAGCACGCCCCTGTCAGTAGTAATAATAATTTGTTAATGTGAGTGATTTTGTACATGTTACTTTTGTAAAATGACTCGAACAACATGTTATCTTTAATTTAAAAGTTGATCAAATTTTTTCATTGTGGATCTTGAAAGCAAAGGTTCTTTTTAATGTATAAGCAAACTTTTTCTTTCGACGTATCTTTCAACATCTTTGGTATGGCATATAAAATTTATAAAATAAACTCAATAAGATTTTTGTATTGAAAACTTATAATATATTATTTATTTATTAAACAAACTATAGAAAATTTAGTGTTGTTATCATCAACTGATAGTTTATTAAGAAAAGGTATACCTGAATTTTCTTGACTTTCTACATAGGAATAAAAAATTTAGAGAAGTAGCATGAATAAAACATAAAATAAATTAACAACAATTTAAATAAGTATATATTTATTTTAATTAAACCTTTTATAGTAGCTTTAAAGAACTATATTTCAATAATATGATCTTGCATGAAATTTTTAAATATCAACCAACAAAGTCTGTTGTCCATTCTATAGAAATTAAAATTCTTTTTTGATATATTATGCCAGTAATACATCTAGTTACAATCTGCAATTTGGAGCGTTATGTAAATTCGTTTGTATAAATCAGCTTGTTTTGGTAATTGACGTTAAGTGCATGTTGCCTATTTCATTGAATTTCAAATATTAAGCAAAAACTTTTCCTAAAATGTTAGGCTTTAAACAATGTTTAACATGTCATGTTAATTATTTTTATACAAAACATAAGCAAACGAGTGAAGTCATTCAAAGAAAAATTAATATGCAGGGTATCGGATAACCTTTTAACCAATATAGCCAATTTTTAAAATTTTTAAAATCAATGCAACAGAACTAATGAATTGGAGGAGATATTTTAAGAAAAGGTTTTGTGGTTAGAAATTAAGAAAATGGAAACTAAATAAACAATTTTAGATAAACAATTTTATGGCATGGACACATTTGTAAATTTAAAATTGCCAAAACTAATTTGGAAATGAAAGCCACAAGAGACAGACAACGTAGAAATTGGGGACAGGAAGTTAAAGAAGCTTAACAAAAAGAAAATTTAGATGCAAATGTATTTTTAAACTAAAAGGAATGGAGAGAGGGATGCACTAGAGGCCTAGGCTGTAAACACACTGCTTATTAAAAAAATTTAGATTTGGTACTGTTTATTTAGAGCACATTAATTTAATCTGAATTCAAAATAAAAAAAAAATTCCGTGTAATTGAAATAGAAAAACAACAAAAGAATTGAGGCAAACCTTAATATTAAGGGGCAAATAGGCGCCAACATTTTTGTTTTTTAATGTACTATTAATTTTTCAACACCATTGGAAAAAAATTATTGTTTTTTTTTAAACACCCTAATATATATATATATATATATATATATATATATATATATATATATATATATATATATATATATATATATATATATATATATATAGGTTATTTTTTAACAAAATGTACATCCCAATTTTTAGGCTATTCGGTTTATTTACCCAATATTTTCCAGATTCTTTCGTCAGTATTTTCATCCCATGTCGCCATAGAAGAAGCTTGTACATTGTCATCCACGACGTTTGCGAATATAATGTATTCTCTCGGGATGTCATTGGCTTGGATACACTCGGTCGAGGGTCTGGTTACAAAAGTAACGTTTATTTGCCTGAAAAGAATACATTTCTCAGCAGGGCCACACAATTTAAAAATCTTCTTTATACGAGGAATTCAGTAAAGAAAGAAGGGAATGCAAACCCGAGTAAAACCACCCGAATATAAAGAATTACAGTGCCTGCTTTCGTAAGACAAGTTTAATATATTACAAAGTTGTAAATCATATTAATGTCGCCTTTAATGTAATATGAATATTTATTTGAAAAAAAAATATCGATTGAGCTTTAAAGAAATTGCTTGGGCTGATTTGATTAAAAAAGGTAATATTAAATTTATCCAGGGTTAAAATTCAAAAAAGTTTTGAAACAATATTTAAAGTAAAAAAAAACAAATAAATAAATGATGAAAACCTTAATTCAATTATCTATTTAATTTGATAATGGTTTGGTATTGTAATATTAAAAATAATAATCCTGAAATATAATATGTTATGATAAAGTATATGAGGTTATCCTAATTGATTTCTCTCTCTCTCTCTCTATATTTTTTATCCACTACTGTAGTACCATAAGCCTCTCCCTCAGTAATGGATTTGGTCTGAGCCGATGTGGCTCTTTTAACCAGTCACCAGTAGATACACGTGGAATTTCAAATCTTGAAACATCCACTAAATCGATTGCACAAATCACAAAATACCTCGCTGAATGGTCAAAGCTTGCGATATTGTCAAGAAATACCGGTATATTTCTATACCGGGAACCCCATTTTATCCTTCCTGGGTCAAAGTCAACTATTTTCAGACTTTTTCATGGAGCGATGTACAGCCGTTGAAGGATAAAATCGAACTCCCCTAATTGATTTAAATTTAAAAACAATACATTTGGTCCCGGCGAATTCGCCAAAATTTAATTTAATTATTTTGTTATTTATTTTAATATACTCTTTTGATTTTCATTGATAATAACAGCGGTTCCGTCCACGGATCCCTAGGAAATCAAGCACAAGTCAAAGGACCCCTTGATAAAAAAACAGCAATACATGCATGTCATGTTTATTTTAGAACTGCAAATACAAAAAAATACGCTAATGTAAAGGTTGGTGCTGCTTCTTCGCAACTAAGTTGAAAATTTAATTTAATTATTTTGTTATTTATTTTAATATACTCTTTTGATTTTCATTGATAATAATAGCGGTTCCGTCCACGGATCCCTAGGAAATCAAGCACAAGTCAAAGGACCCCTTGATAAAAAAAACAGCAATACATGCATGTCATGTTTATTTTAGAACTGCAAATACAAAAAAATACGCTAATGTAAAGGTTGGTGCTGCTTCTTCGCAACTAAGTTGATGATACTTGGGCTGATGTTAATACTAAGTTGCAATCTCAAATCGGATTCCACTTGTAGGTAATCTGTTTCTGTTTTTAAATTAATACAAGCGAAGAGAATGCCTTTTCACAGAGGTATGTCGTTGAGAAAGGCAGTAAATGTTTCAGTGCTTGATCTAATATTTCCTGAGACTTTTGGTAGCATTTATTAATTATTATTAAATAGTACATATGTGAGACTGCGGCGGATACTCGTACTCGAGGACCACTGGTTAAGAAACACTGGTTTATATAAAGAGTACACAGTTTTTTTTATTCTGAAAATAAAAAAATTAAAGTTTTCTTGTCATTTATTAAATTTTGTCTGAAATATCTCCACCACATAAAAGGGTAAAATGCTATATAGCATATGAATATATACCCTGTATATAATAGCTCTGGTAGGTGATGACGTTGGTGGTTGAAAGTGGTACCTCCTCTGAGTGTCCCTCAGAGATTAATTATTAATATAATTGATTCCAATAATATTTACTATGCAGAAATAGCAGTCATAGAAGTGGTCTCTTCACTTTACCAATTACCAATCTATTTAAATAATATTTTATTTGAACCAGGTAAACTAAATAGTTTACCTGGTTCAAACCCGTGCCAATTTCTACTCTCGTAAAAAAATACAGATCTAAAAAAGTAGAGTGGAAAAACTGATTTCATATTTGAATTCAGCAACTTAAAATTAACTAAAATTAATTTAAAAATCCTAGGCACCAAAAAATATTCTTTTTTGTTGGTCTGTGTTATTCGTATACAGGCAAATAGACATCATGGTTACGTCCTAGAATTATTAGCAAAATTCCGGCCAACTGGTTTAGTGGCAAACAAAAAACGAGATATCGTCGCCTTCAGGAGAAAATTGCTTAACTCCATGTTGTAAAATTTTACAGGAGGAAAGAAAAACATATTAAAGGTGTATTGGTGTATCTCCACATTACCGCCAAAAAATTGTTTAATGGAAAATTACGTATCTCCAATATGTACTTTATGTTAATAAAAGTAACCTTAAATTATTCATGGTACCTTAACTTTACACACTATACAATCTTTCATACTTACATACAGAAAAAATAACTAGGCAATAACTTATACTTGTCAATGGCACTGATTTGTATATTGGAGTTAGGCATTATTCCCTGGACGCTCCTCCACGATTGGAGATACGTATATTTCTTTTTCTAAATTTAAAATTAACGGTTTATTTTAGGACTTCTGTAACTTGCATATAAATTAGTTACAGTTTTATCTAACAGATGCCACTAAAATACAATTTTAATGAAAATGTGGAGTTACGTGATTTTCTCCTGAAGGCGACGATATTTAAAATACGGTAAGAAAAGAGGTAGTAGAAGCTGTTCTGTATGAAATTACGTTTGAGTCAAACGGTTTGACCCTACATTAAGTAACAGAAAACTAATATAAAATTCAACTTCTCCAAGAATTACATAAAGATGATATTGACCGCCGTTTACAATTTTGTGAAATAATTCTAAATACTCCCAACTACCTTTTTAATATTTGCTTCTCAGACGAAGTTTCATTTTTTCTCAATGGCATTGTCAATCTTCATAATTGTCATTATTGGTCTGACACGAATCCAAGGATCTTTCATGAGTTTCATACTCAACATTCTCAGAAATTAAACTTTTGGGCTGGTATTTTTGGTGATCCAATACTTAATTGGACCATTTTTCTTACCGGACTTTTTTGAGAATGCCGTCAACTCAGCGCTGATTGAAATTATGGAAACCGATCAACGTTACCATGAAGAAAATCCTTTCCATTATGTTATTATATTACCTGTAGGGCAGTTTCTGGATAAAAACGTTTCCTGGTAGATATGCTATCGATTGGCCCGCGAGATTACTGGATTTATCTCCCCCTGATTATTTTTGTGGGGACATCTGAAATTAAAAAATTATCCCAAGCAGCCTGAATCCTTAAAAGATTTGCGGAACCACATCATAATCAATGACAACAAATTACACCCGATATTTTTCACAATGGAAACACTTTAAACAGTTGGTGTACTATTGTATGAAGGTGAACGATAGATAATATATTGATGGGTAAGAACCAAAAGAGTACAAGTAAAAAAAAAGAGAAGTGGAGTTATTAACTAAAGTTTTTGATATATACAAAAATCTGGATACTTGTTTCATTGTTTTCATTAATCAATATACAGAACTGTACAGGTATTTCGTTATGAGAAAATTTAAAAAAAATTGTAGTCCAAACTACCCAATTCTGTACTTAACCTTTTTCATGCTAAAATGCACTTTTTGCTTCCCACCCCTTTATATGTATATGTATAATTAGAGATGCGACTTGAAAAGAAAACGGTCCGTTTTTTTTGTTTTTTTTCAGGTTTTTTTTCATTGTTTTTTTTTCAAATGTTTTTTTTTTCATGTTTTAGGTTTTTTTTCAAGATTAGTTCCATTTGCCTAATTTTGTATGTTTCCAGTCCAGTTCGTGGACTAAAATTAGCCTCTAAATGACATTTAGTATGTAAATACAGTCTCGCGCTTTGCACGCGCCACCACCACCGAATTGATCAAAAGTAACTAGGTACCTATAATATTTTTGATTCAGAGCTTGATTTTTCAAAAACCATCAAAAGCACTTTTTATTCATGATTTTTCAATTTTTTTTTTCAAAAAAACAATAGCAAATTCTTGTAGAACATTTATTCATTGGTGGTCAGAACATTCCGTGAACCAAAAAAAAAGCAACAAAATTTCATGTTTTATTACGGTTTTCGTTAGGATTGAGCGTTGCACGTTTTTCAACTAAAAATCTCAAAACTAGACACTTCAAGCTTCAAATTGCTTTTTTTACGGCTCCAATACGACCATTTTTAACGAAGATACAGCTATCCGAAAAATCGCAAAAAACTTGGAATTTTTTTTCTATTAGTGTAGAAGTTTTACATTGCTATTGAATTCTTATGTGGAAACTACCAAATAATAAGAAATCAGATTTTTTAGTCTCGATCAAAATTTTCAATAATGAAAAATGTAATATATTCTACATTTCACTTTATTATTAATAATATATATATATATATATATATATATATATATATATATATATATATATATATATAATATATTAATAATAATATATTAATTAATGTAAATTTTACTCAAAATTTCATTTTGAAAAATTACTCCATTTTTTAAGATTGATTTTTTTTATTTATTGACAGAATATGCTATATTGCAGCGGATTTGAAAAAAAACAAAAAAAACCATTTTTTTTTCATGTTTTTTTTCACATCTGAAAAAAAAACCGTTTTTTTACATCTAACAGTATACTAATCCACCGTAGCACAAATTTAAAAACGTACTGCCATTTTAATGAAAATGTAATGCACTTTCAAAAGATGTATCACAACATCACCCTTCCCATTTGAAATATAAGTTACAGTGATAGTATTAATGTGTAAATATGGCCTCTTGAAAACAAAAGTATACTGCTACGAAGATTTTTTATTTTCACATACTAGCTGTAAACCTGTATATAATATATTCGTACATACGTATTTAAGGCCATGTATTATTATAACAATATAAAACTTTGGATTTCAAAATGTAGTTGGAGGGTTTTGCATCTATACCACTCAAATATGCTTCCTGGTTTTTTTACGGACCACCAATAATCAATTTAAAAAATTATAAAATTAAAACTACTCATTAATTGTGTGAGGTAAGGTCAAGGATGTGAATGTGATGTGATGTGAATGAATGCTTTTTAAATATATTTTAAAACTACTCTCTAAAAACACTGTAGGTAAACATAATTTTTAGTAGTAGATTCTAAATCCGTGCTCGGTTTAGATGTATCAGGTCTAAAAACACTGTAGGTAAATGTTTAACTCTTGAAATATCACAGATAAACTCTAGGACACGTAAACATGATTTTTAGTAGTAGATTCTAAATCCGTGCTCGGTTTAGATGTATCAGGTCTAAAAAAGTTTTTCGTTTTGGCAGGCCCGTGCGCACGGGGGGTTTGAACCCCCTCTGGAGGGTTTTAAACCAAAATTCAGCATTTGAAATGTTTATGAAATATCCCATAAATATATATTTTATAAAATCCATTTACGGAACAATTACATACAAGAAATTAAAATAAGTCCTAATATTATTAAAAAAATAAATATATATAAAAAGAGGTATAACAAGTTTAGACTAAAAGATTTTTACATAAGCTATCAATTATAAAACCAATACTATTGAAGTTAATGTCACATTTATTGCAGTATATATTAAAATTTTTGCACATAAAATAAATTGGTGACTTAAGAATAAAAAACTTACATTTCAGCATGTATCTCAAAAGTATATATTGATTGGAGAGAACTGTTTTGCCAAAAGATTTTTCTTCTCATATTTTCACTTTGATAAAAATGAATAGTTATATAAATAATTATGAACAAAAGTAAAAAAATATATATTTTTATATTCTCAACACTTTTTTGTTCATAATTATTTGTTTTTATAAAAACCTATTCATTTTTATATAAAACCCAAGCTTTATTTTTAGGCAGTCTATAGAAACGTCTACACGTATTATAAAACATAATAAAAATATTTTTTCCTTAATACATTTTTCTTTTCAATGACCTTTCGCACCAGGTGGAATCTTTCTTAAATAAAAAATGAAAACTTTTTTTGATGCCTTATTTTATAAAAATAATTTTTTCTGAAATATATATATATTGTTTATAATAATATATCTTTTTTTAGAATTATTAAAACACATAATTAAAGATCGGATGACTTTCCATAAAGGAAAGAATATTTTTTATAGTAATATTAATTTATTGCAAATGCTTCGAATAAATTTTATATATTTTTCCATAAAGGGATAAAACTTTTTTATAGTAATTTAAATTTATTGCAAATGCTTCGTATAAATTTGATATATTTTTCAATACCTCGATATTAGATTTTTTAAATCCTGTAGGTAAAATTATTTGAATTCAAATTCAAAAGGAATTCAAAATTAAAAACAGCAGTACCTACCTACATTTATATTTTAAAACAATTAACGTCCAGTGTGAAATGTCAGTTAATAATAAAATGAATGTAGATTTTTATTAATTTATAGATTAGCAAAAAACTAACTATAACAGTTATTATAATAGTTAGTTACTAATAAAAGGTAAATTAGTTAGTTACTAATAAAAGATAAATTTTACTTATCACTAATATAATAACTTTCCTACAAAAAGTTACTGAAAATTGTCTATTTATTGTTTGAACTTACTAAAAATATTCCCGATTTTTTATAAAATAACGCATATTTGCCGAATTAATCCCAAAATAAATGAGTAAACAAACTCTACTATATTCAAATTGATTAGTCGGCATTAGCTGCAGCTTCAGTCGGCATTAGCTACTGAATTTATAGAAAAATGAGGATCCGAATTTACTCTAACAATCTTAAAGATAAATAATTTTCGAAAAATTACATATTCATACAAAGTAAACAAATATTTGTTAATTTTAACCAAATATTAACCAGATTTAATATTAATTCAGGTCCACTTAACTTTATGTTAAGTTTACAACCAACTGTAATCTGTTAACTAATAGAATAAGTAGTTTGTAATTATAACAAACATTTTGTAGATTTTTACAAACCTTTTTGTAGACCCAGTAACAAAAGTATTTGTTGGAAATTGGAAACTTAAATGAAAATATTGTTAATAACAAATGTTGCTTTATTGATCAATTCCCTAAACAAAAAAAAAACATACCTACACAAAAATAACATAGGGGAGACCGGGGCGGAACGTTTAAAAATAATTTTTAGTAGGGTAGAGACGTGGTACAAATTCAAAAAAAAGCAGAACGATTTAACTAAACAAAATTTCACCACGTTTAGTCTAAAACACACTAAAAGGTTTGCAGTAACCCGTTTGTCATTACCAACTGACGTGTTGGCCTTCTAGTAAATGATAACAAAGGACGATAGTACTATCGATCGTCTTCAGCGGGAAATTTCAATAAAATACCGTTCTGCCCCGGTACCCCGTTCTACCCCGGTCTCCCCTACTCACAATTAAATAACACACCATTGTGAAATCATCAAATTGTAAAGAAATTTGGTACAATATAATTATTAGTACCACTACAACACTTATTGAAGTATTTCGTAATTGAACCCACTTCTACCCACCCTCTAATTTCAGTTTGAAAACCAGTGAAGGCATCTTTTTTCGGATACTTCGCACACTCGTTAAATAGGTATAAGGAATCCGAATAACAATAATTTCTGGTAATATATTATAAACACTGAACGTTACGAATTAGAATAAAGCAGAAACATTATTTGCAGACGCTGAAGTCAGTTGAACTTGATGATGCGAATTGTCAGTGGGAAATGTTTTGCCTGGAATCACGTGTACTTTTTCAATTAAATAATTTGTTAAACATTAACAAAATAATCTGTAACCATTGAAATTAACAAAATGCTTACAAAATTGCATATTACCTTTACAAAACTTTCTGTAAAATATTTTCCTTTGTTAAAATAATTACAAACCACTCTCTTAAAATGAAATAGTCAAATTTCTACTATTTGAATTAGTACCAGCATTTTTTACTAATAGAATAGTCGTTTACACTTTTAAATAGTTAAATAGTTAAAGTTTGACTAATTTAAGATTAGTCACCATCTTTGACTATTTCTGAGAGTTAAAAGTAACTAATTTCATTAATCGTTTGCGGCCAACAACACAGTATTATTTGAATTAAATGCATATAGGCTCCATGGTTAAATGGCCCATAAAAACAAACAAAGATGCAAAAAGTTTAGCTCAAAACAGCAACACAAATAATATTTTCTTCTAACTTTAAAATATTATGAACAATATTTATTGACTAATAAAACTGATTTTTACAAGAGCGGCTGATGTCCGAATGGGTTATGACAACAGCTTGACAAGCTTGACAAGTGACACACCTGAGTTCAATCCCCGGCTGGGTCAAAACTTTTTTTAAATTAAATCTACTAATTTGACTATTTCATTAAGTAGAATTTGACTAATTCTTAGTGACTGCTTTTTCGCTATGACAATTAGTCAAAAATGACTTATAATTAGTTATTTTTGACCAATTCATTGTAAGAGAGCAAAGTTTTCTACAAAAAATTAGATATGTTAAAATTTTTGCAAAATAAAATTAACAAACTTCAAATTCATGTTAACAAATCTGATTTTTTTAACAGTGTATTAATTAGTAATTTTGTTCCTATTTATTAAAAATATTGGAATTTAATATCAGAACCTCCCAAATAGTCAGCTCTGGAAATGGGGGACACCCCCCGTTAACATTTTTTTGCTATTTTAACTTTTTAAAAACAAAAAGGTAGTTCATTTTGGAAAGAAACAATAATTTAATAAAAGTTTTAATTGTTTGTATATTTTTTTTGTTTATTTGTACATTTCCAACCCTGTATGATAATATTATATTTTAATTATACGTTACCCTCTGCAATATTCCTTTTAATTTTCGAATAAATATTCTTTGACAATACACGGCTAAATTGACAATTATGAGCACCTTACCTAAATACGTAGCCGATGCGAGCTTTAAGCTGATCGACTCCTTTGTAAGTGTTTACTAAGTTAAAGTAGGCTGAGAGACGGACGCCTCCTAGATCATTGGAAGGCGGCGTCGCGACGGCTATTCTGAACCCCCGAAACACAATATCCGCTGAAGCTGCGTTCTCTTCGACGCTTACTTGTTTTTCCAAGTGAAACCGCTCCAAGTCGCAGCCGAACGCAGTCCAACTTATTAGAAGAGTTTGAAAAGTAATCGCCACGAATAATCGCATCCTGGTTTCTGTTTTGTTTTATGCGTCCATTTTCAATTTTGACTTCGCTCCCTGTGGACAATAAGAGTTTAATTAAAGAATCGGGATTGTATGATATGACGTTTAATTACAAATGTCGGCAATGGCAGAGACTGCAATCGTACCAAGAATGTATTTGTGTCAATAAAATAGTCCGTTTTTTTTTAATAAAAAGGTATTTTGAGCTGAGCTCAAAGTAGACCAATCAGTCGAGTAGTGTAAGTGCAATCGTTCGAATATTAAAAAAAATCCTACTTTGTACAAAAATAAAAATGCAGCATTTACATTTTCGCCAAGAATAATTAAAAATCATCGAAATAGGAACATTTTTGAATTTTCTAAATAGAGTTTGCACTTTTACAATGCAAATAAGGTATTTACGAAAAAAATGTATGGATAAATTACCAAAAACAATTAAAGACCGAAATTTAAAGGAATTTAAACCTTCTTTAAAAGCATACTTTGTAAACAGATGTGAGTAAGTTTATGTTCAAGTACCAAAATTCAACTTTTTAAACTTTTATATTCTAGTAGGTATGTTGTAGGAACATGTAATTAATTTAAAATGCATTTTGAGGAAAGAGTTTTCGTTGTTTAAAATTTAAACCCAAAAATATTCAGTAATTAATACATGTATTAATTACTGAAGTTGTTTGGGTTTAAATTTTTTTAGTGGAACCTTATAGAAAAAATGCAATATAAAAAAATAGGAAAAATACAAATTTTTGCATAATTCTTCAGCCAATCTTTGACAATTATTTAAATTCCAAAAAAAGTTGTTTGCCACAGGGGATCCAATGACTTTTCTATGGTAATTTGAGTCTGCTGATTCCTAATAGGACCAGAATTTTTCTTTTTAAGTCGTACAAGCGAAAAAAAAACCAAAAATATAAATTTTGCCAATTTATATTTGATTGCGTTGAAATTTTAACACAATATATATATATAAATAAACTAAATTTTCTAAATTTTATAAAAATTGTACAAAAATTGTTTTCGAACAGCACTTTGATCTTTGAAAACTTTCGAATTTTTACTAAAAAATCAATTTTATTTTGTTAAAAAACAAGGTTTTTTAAGGGAATAACTTATAAATGTGTATAATTTATTTATTTAAGTTAAATAAGGACTTATAGCTTCATGACCAATGATCTTTGGTTGTTACAAAAAACATGTACGAATTTAAATGCTTGCATATCGAAAAAAAAACGGTTTTAAAAATATTTCAAGGTTAATTTTTTAACTATTGACACGATACAATAAACGAAATCAGTATTATCAACCTAAGAAATTGGCATATTGACTACAATAACATCACAAGGTCAAAATCAAAATTTGAACAAAAAATTCCCAGTTTTTAATATCAACGCCAAAAATTGTTTCCTCCAATTGTATTGTAAATGCATTGCATAAATCTGCAGTATTACCCTATAACCATTCCTTACTCAATGCTATAACGTTAAAGTTCAAAAATAAACAAAAAGTTGAATTTTGCTACTATTGCAGGGTGTCCTGCTTAAAGTTGACCCTTATTCTCAATTTATTTTTGTTTTTGGTAAAATACTTTACTTAAATAATTTTTCATAGGGCATAGTTATTGGATACATGAGGAATAATATTTATTTAAAATTAAAAGATTTTAGTTTTTTTCTTATAAATATATAAAAAGCATGTTGTTTAAACTTTAATACGTTTTAATGAATAAGAATATTTGAATTTTTAATAATAGTTTATAAAAACAATAGTATAGTAATTACACATTTTATATACATAGTTATTGGACATTGTTATTGTAAATACAATTTATAATAATTTAAAATATTAATTATGAGTTTAAATTTAATAACAATTTGCTAAATAATTATTTAATTAAATTATTAAACGCATGGGCAGGGCCGGCCCGAAGTTTTTTGCCGCCCAGGGCGAAGATATTTTTGCCGCCTCCTTTTTATTCAGCAGGAAAAGGAAAAAAAAGTATAGTATAATTATTATACCTTCTAGTACTAGATTTTGCGTTTTCAGACATTTTATACTTCTAATTATCAAAATACCTTAGCAATGCATTGATTTTACAACACACGATCGTGATATAATATTTGTCAATTATTAATTGTCAATTGTCAAACACAAGTATGGAAAACTACAGGATGTGATTGAAGAACAAATGAAAGAGGGCACAGGGTTGTCTTTCGATAGCGCCTCTATTAAATCTTTGTAACAAAGATATCAAATTTTTTCTACTCCTATTACGGAATATGACCGTTCTAATATCACTTTTATCTATGGAATGATATATATTCCGTATAGTGTTACAGAATGAAATATTTTATCATCGGATGACAGAATAAACACTCGTGGCGACATCTCTGTTTTTAATATCTAACAAATTTTAGACCGATCCAACCTCACTTTCTTCCAATTAAATTATTTTTCTATGGTATTTTTTGAAAACGTAGAAAAAGTATATTCTGAAACACGTTTGGAATTGCATATTCCGCTCTAGTGAAACCGTCAAACTCGCCTTCGGCTCGTATGACAAACTCTTCACTCGAGCGGAATATGCTGTATTCCATGTTACAGAATATACTATTCTAAACTGCATTTCTCGAGCGTAATTCTTGAAAATATCGCCAATCGAAAAAATTTTAGTATGTTGAATGAAATTGATTATCATTAACACATCTTAAAAATACCGCCCCCCCATTCTGCCGCTCTGGGCCGTTGCTTGGTTCGCCCGTACCTCGGGCCGGCCCTGCACATGGGCGCCGTCAAAAAAATATCAATTGGGGGCAAAAAAATTCCCTGCTAAAAACAACTGATTGGAACTTGATCAGATTCGATCAATTTTCAAATTCCTGATCAGATCCGATCAAAGCGATCCCTGTCGTGGGGTTGGCAATTTCCTTTCTTTATTAACTGTCACCACCACTGTTCTATGCTAAAATTTTAAGGTAAAACATGATACTTAGGGATGAGCGTTTATTAAAAAATAACCTCTTTTTAGTTAACCGGGAAATTTGTACCTTATAACCATAAAATTAATAAAACTGTTCCTATTATTAACCTGACATGTTTTATTAATCATAACGAATTTTAATAAAATCCAACCGTAAATTCAGATCAGGAGTCGATCAGATTCGATCATAAAAACCGTATAGGAACTTGATCAGATCCGATCAGAATTTTTTACCAGGGTTAAGTGCAATTTCAATTATCCAGTGGCGGCCCGTCAGGGGAGGCAGGTGAGGCAGTGCCTCATCATAGAGAATTAAAAACTTATGTATAGTTTAAATATTTTACTTTCTATAATATATTTTAATATTTGAATTACATGAATTGTGAAATAGTCAATAAAATTGATTGATTTTATACTTGGAATACCCAGCAACATTTAAATTATTTGAATTCGAAACGACCGCAATTTAAACTAATATTTATATCTATAGATGACTGGCTCAGAAGCATGCCTGAACTAATTTAGACTCACGATTGGCGTTAGCCTTTTTGTCTCGTTCTATTACAATGCGATATCATAGTTGTCTCCTTCTCTCGTATTAGCATAGGCGAGGCAGGCACGCCTAAATCCAAGAAAATAAGCAGACCTATTGTGGCAACCAGTGGCAGCTGGTGGATTTTGGCACACCCATATCTCAGTTATTAGACATGGGACCCACATCAAATTTATATGAGTTTATAATGACATTATATAGAAAAGTTCTGCGCAATCAGAATTTAAATTAAAGTTTGCGAAAAAAAGTTAGTTTTTAAGTGCAACCCCCAGCCTTCTGCCCCTCCAAAATAAGATTATTCAAATTAAAGTGGTACAATATTTAATTCACTGAAGTTTATCGACAAATTTTTAATTTTATTAATAAAATTCAAGTATTACAGATTTTATACCATTTAAATTTTTTTTAAATTTTGTAAAAAAATAATAAAAATCATAAATGGTATAAAACCTGTAATTCTTGAATTTTTTTAATAAAATTTGAAATTTGTTGATAAACTTCAGTGAATTAAATATTGTACCACTTTAATTTGAATTATCTTAATTTGGAGGGGCAGGAGGCTGGGGGTTGCACTTAAAAACTAACTTTTTTTCGCAAACTTTAATTTAAATTCTGCTTGCGCAGAACTTGTCTATATAATGTCATTATAAACTCATATAAATTTGATGTGGGTCCCATGTCTAATAACTGAGATATGGGTGTGCCCAAAATCCACCAGCCGCCACTGGTGGCAACACTGTTGCGGAATTTTAGATAAATTATACTTCACACTTTTTTCAAAATTCAATAATAAATGGAATTATTTTTCTTATAATAAATCGATTTAATCAAAATAATATTTCTATTCTAAAATAAACATATTTTAACACTAACGCCATCTTGTAGCCATCACAGTAACCAATAAAATAAATACAGATTCCTTATTTAGGTTTGTTTTGGTTATAAAATTCTGAACTGTTTAAAGAACAAATCTGTGGTTACTCGTATTTACGCAATATTTTGTTTATTCTTTTTCTATGAGTTTGTCTATTTTATGATTCTTTTGTAAGTGGTTTATTCTGTGGGTTTAGTTAATTGAACTTGGTGATTTATGTGAATTTAGTCATTATGGATATTACGGTGAGAAATTGTACCGATATTGTTGACTTTCTTTTGAACTTTCCATTTAGTCATCTGTTTATTTATTTATTTTTTTATTTATAAGAGTTATATTTATTTTGTTGGTTATTTATAACAGTAATATTTATTTTATTGATTATTTATAAGAGTTATATTTATTTTGTTGATTCTTTCGCACTGTTCCCATTTTTATAAAAAGAATTTAGTTTTAGTTTTTAGTTATACGCAACTCATTTATCCCCTTTTTCTCTCCAGTTCCCCTTACTTCCCTTCAGTTCCGCTTCCCAGTTTCCCTTTTTCCCGGCAAGATGGTGTACTATTATTAATTTAATGATTATGGCTTAAACCTAATGGTTATATAAATAATGCTGCACTTTACCTCTATACTTAAAACTAAGTAAAAAACTTAGACTGTGGTGGGGAAGGAATCCTCTACTTTGTCAATGAAATATATTTTATTGTAAAAATTACGTTTATTTTAAATAAACCTAATTTTTGTCTAATTAATATTTCATTGTTCAGCAAGAACCACGTAAAGGTGTATACAGTGTATACTATACACCTTTTTAAGTATAGGTTGTGAACTGCGACGTCAGTTTTTTTAAGTTGGGTTTAGAAAAATTTCTTCGCCTTTAAATGAGGGCGAAACCCTGCCTCTGCCTCACCAAAATGAAATGTCACGGGCCGCCACTGCAAGTATCTATGTTTAAATATTTAAATGCGCCCATGAAGCGCATTTAATTAAATCAATTGGCGTAAAATGGTTAAAGAACTTAAAGAGGCTTTTGTCTTCTTCGAAAAACCACCACTGATAAGAATGCTAAAATATTCGATTTATTTATAAGCTTTCTAGGGAGATACCATGGTTTAAAATACCTCTAGATAAACTTACTTAATATTGGATTAATGCATTTTTATTTTAAGGATGGCTTCAATAACAAGATAAACTATACATTTTTTAACATAAAAAACAACAATTTAAATAGTGTTTTTAGGGAATAATGTAAAATTTCCTTTTGGTCAATGACAAAGTAAATATGAATGAAATGCCATATTCTAAAAATTTACTTATACAAATGTCTTGCCAATTAAAAGTATATACTATACTGGGCCAAAAAAATTGACTATTTTTTTTTTGAAAAATACATAGAGAATGCCATTCAGAATGACAAAAAAAATTGGTGAAAATTTGAGCCCTTAATATTAATTTTAAGAGGTCTATTATCGTGAAAAAAATTCCTTTTCACTTATTTTGATATAAAATTAAATTCTCTACAAAAAAGGTGTGATTTAAAATTTTTGTAAGACGAGCCGTTTCCGAGTAATTGAGCTTAATAAATCGATGTATTTTTTCGATTTGCCCTTTTTATTTTGAAATTTTGTAACTAATGAATCAATAAATATTTAAAAAAGCACACGTCGGATTCTTAAAGGAAATTTAATGTTCTACAAAAAAGGTCTCTTAACATTTTTGTCTAAATTTAATTCTTAAAAAGTTATTCACGAAGAAAAAATTGAAATTTTAAGTTTTTCTTCGATTTTAATCGTGAATAACTTTTGAAGAATTTAATTTAGGCAAAAATGTTAAGAGACCTTTTTTGTAGAACATGAAATTTTCTTTAAGAATCCGACGTGAGCTTTCTTAAATATTCATTGGTTCATTAGTTACAAAATTTCAAAGTTAAAAGGGCAAATCGAAAAAATACATCGATTTATTAAGCTCAATTACCTCAGACCTTTCTTGTAGAGAATTTAATTTTATATCAAAATAGCTCAAAAGAAATTTTTTGCACTTCAATGTTTTGACAGTTCTAACGTAAAACATCAAATTATGACTAAAAATTAATATTAAGGGCTCAAATTTTCACCAAATTTTTTTTGTCATTCTGAATGACATTCTCGATATATTTTTCAAAAAAAAAATAGTCAATTTTTTTGGCCGTCTAATATAAACATATATATCGCCGACGGTGGTGTAGTGGTTAGTGCATGCTGACTACAAGCCGGAGGTCGTGGGTTCGAATCCCACCAGGGGTATGGCTGTTTATTTGTGTTTGTCCTATTGTGTATTAGTCCTTCGGAGGGGACTTTAAGCCCGCGGTCCGTTCCTACCTCTAACCCGCACAAGCCATTCAGTTGGCTTATGGGACTTCTTAAGAAGTAAGGGTGGAACTAAAAGAGCACTTTTGTATATAAACTTTTTTTGTATATATACATATATATCATCCCTACGTCAAAGGGACAACCGAAAGAATAGGCAAAGTTCTCGAAAAACATAACATTGAAACCACATGTACCGCCCCAAGAAAGATCGATCAAATACTTCCAAACGCCAAACCAAAAATAGAGTTGGAGGCACAAGGGGTTTACGAAATTTCTTGTAAGAATTGTGACGGAAGCTACGTGGGACAGACCAATAGACATATCAACGTTCGACGCGAAGAACATCGTAACACAGTCTTAAAACAAGAAAAAACATCTTCCTTAGCTGAACACGCCCAAAAAACTTTCCATGAAACTCACAGTGAGTTCCGCGTCATTAACCGTGACTGCGATTGAACCTGTGTTATGTTCGGCTCCATTGATCTCGTTAATCTGCGTGGCGTTTTGGTGGTTGTAAGAGCTGGTTTCCATGCAGTTGGTAGGCTCTGTGTATCGTCTCTTATGTTGAGGTTTCTTGGACGTTTTTCTATTTAGTTACTCACTTCACGTCTAACTCGCAGCAGAGCAGCAACAGCAGCCCAGCAGATAAGACCTGAAGATGGTACAGGAGATTGTACCAAAACGTCGTCAGACATACGGTTCTTTTAAGAACCAAAAACCAAAAACACGGAGAATATCCCGGAAAACCATTAATACATATAACGCCTGTGGAAACCTAAAGCAGAACATATATATATTATATTGTTATTTTAGGCAAATTTCCGTCGGCGGTTTTAGTTTGGGTTGTCTTTGTTTACTATTTACTAATCGATATTTGCAAAGTTACCTTTAGTTACCTTTTTAATATATTGCGCACTTGGTAATACTATAGTTAATGTAATTTTATTTACCCGCTAAATAAAAGTTACGTTTTTAAAAAATTTTACAACAAGCGGTCAAAAAATATCTTAAATCGTGATGATGTTATTTTTGATAAATTAGTAGATAAAAAAATCATGACAAATGTATGTATTATACATACAGGGTGGTCCAAAATAAAAAAAGCTCTTCATCAGTCCTTTAAGTACATAAAATTAGTTTAATTTTATTCAAAAATGGTTAACAGTATTTCAGAAAGAGTTAAAATAATCAACAGTTTTTTAAAATATTTTGAAGCAGATTTAATTAATAAACACCATCCGGATAGACATGTAGATAGAACATTTGTTTTGGAGATGTTGGCAAAGTTTCGAGAAACAGGATCAGAGGCAAGCAAAAACGAATCTTTGGACCTAAACGTAAACGTCCGGTCAGGAATGAAGCTGCCAAGATTGCAGTTTTAGGACAAGTTGTTGCTGATCCAACTTTGAGCACGAGGAAAGCTATGGGTAGCAACATCCTTTCAAAAATATTTAAAAAACGTGTGACATCATTTATGGCGGCCCCTTACAAGATTCATTTAGGCAATGAATTAAATGAGGACGATTTTGACCGGCGCCGCGGCGTCTGTAGTTAGTTAGTGCGAAACTATGACTAAACAAATAGCTAATGATGACAATTTCAACATCTGTTTTTTAGACGAGCGTTACGTTCTTTCTTAACTTACTGTCAATCGCAATAATTATCGTTAATGGTCATATGCAAATTTAAGGGTTTTCCACAATTAAACTCCTTAAAAACTTAATGTCTGCGCAGGTATTTTCGGAGATCGTCTGGTCGGACCTATTTTTCCTGATGGGTACCTAATAGGAGAAACGTATTTAGAATATCTAGAAGATGTCCCTTACTGGTCGATATTTTAAAAAACGATGACTGCTACTTAAAAGACCATTTAACGTACCAACAAAATGGATCACAATATGCACTGAGTTTTAAAAAGTATTTGGAACAAGTGTTTTCTGGACAATAAATTTAACAAAAAGGAGCTCTAGATTGGCATTGGTATTTTGAGCATTTAATAGATTAATAAAGTTTGTTTTGCTATTATCATCATATTATCATTACATTAAAATTTTAGGGATTGATCGACTTTTTACATAAAAAAACGTAAATACTTTTATATAACTTGGACAAAAAGAAACTACAGTAGGTACGATTTAAAATTTAATACAAAATATGGACACACAATTTATAGATGATTGAAGAAGCACGATGAAATCACGCGCAAAATGTATATTTTTATTATTTAAAATGAATATACCATAGTTTTATTATTGACTAAACGGATTAAATTTTAATTAAATTTTCTATTGATATCCTCATTAATTAATAATTTTAAATTTTCCCATTAAATGTTAACTTCTTTTTAAATTAATTAAACTTTAGATCAGATTTGGATCGATGATTTTATAATTATTAACACTGACCCATTTTTTAATTCCCATTTAATTTTTTTTTCACAATATAAAAAAGTAGAGTAGTAACGCCATCAACCTATCCAGCTTACAGGCAAAGCCTATAAGGTTCGGTTCTTCAGCGGGACCTACTGTTTAACGTGGAATCCGAACCACGGTCCTCGATGAGTTAGACTCATCTACCGACTTTCAACGCGCACAACACCCAAGGCTGTGACCGGGAATCGAACCCGCTACCTTCGGACGCAGTTTGTCTCGGCATAGTCGCCTAACCCACTGCGCTACCCGTGGCACCTTCTCATTATAATTTTAACTAATAATGCGATAAAAGTACAGGGTGTAATATTAAGGTTGGTAAAAACTGAAATGGTGGACTCATCAGCAAAAAATGACAGGTTTTCTCTACAGGTTTACTTTTAAATTAAAATAGAGAGTTTTTGTTTCATAACTTTTTAACTCAAAAAGATAATTAACCAAAATCTTTATTGTTTGGTAATAATCTAGTAAAACTATAAAAATTTAATTTTTAGGTTATTTAGTGGCGTATATAAGAATACGTAAAGTTTTATACTGAGTTTTTTCTTCTAAGGTTTTATAATATTATAATATGTATGTAAGTTTTATAAAAGTCATTTTAGTTAGTTTTTATTAGTAACACCTGTCAATTATTGATATTATCTCTACTTTTATAAAGTATTTCTTTCGTTTTTTTTATTTAATAGCCTGAGGAAATCTGCAAATACCCCCCTAATAAACAATCCGTGGGTTATTACGATCCTAATTGTTTAAAATAAATTTATTCAAAAAATCCTGTAACATTTAAATTTAGCGGGAAGTAGAAATGTATTTGACGTACCGAGTGACGAACGATTCGCGTAGACGGGCACTCCTGTTTAGGTGGGAAAAGTAAGGGGGGGAATACGGCATTCGAGACGGGAAGGAAAGAACGGAGAGGTGCAACGAAAAACATGTGTAGCAAACAACTGTTAAAAAGGGTGTGAAGTACATTTTAATAACTAAATTATTGTAGATATATATTCTCGAACATTTTGGTATAATTAGTTTGCACAAATGCCTTGTGTAAAGATAAATATTTGATCAATTGACTTGGCGTCATCGATCTTTTATTCTGCCATGATGGCTACCGTTTAATAAACCACACCCGTAATCCACATGAAATAAATTTACGTTTGAACTATTTCGTATTAAGATTTAAGAATTTAGATTCTAAATAATAAACAATTGGTACTTGATTGTATCTAATTAAAAGTGCAGGGTTGTATTTGATTCTATCTAATTAAAAGGGCAGGTTGCACGGGATTTTATGTAATTAAAATAGCAGGGTTCTAATGGAATTTTATATAGCTAAATGTCAAGATTGTACTTGAGTTTATTTAATTATTTTAATAAATATTTCTTAAAGGGGATTTACCATAAACGATTTGTAAATTAAGTGTAATTGATATCAATTTTCTTGAATTTATTAAATTGTACTAGCAGATTCACATTTATGTCCTGTAATTAATTAAGTCATATTTAAATATTTGGTATTACGTTTGGAGTGAGTAGGAGTTTGAATTACTATCCTATAAATTTTATTAGGTGCCGGTCTGGTTTCATCTGACTGCGCGACGCAGACATTATTATTTATTATTTGTGTCATTTTTATTACCTAGTATTTTATGATAATCATTAGTTTATTAAAGTTTGCCGACAAATGAGGCATAATAGACAATTGCGAACCCTCAGTTGAAACGATCTCGAGCCTGATAATTTATTTACTCCTTTTTCTAACAGTCGATTGAGCCTGAACTCTAATAAATATTACATGAAAAATTGTGTAACAGTAAACTTAAATTCAACAGTAAATAATTATAAAAACTTTATTTGGATGATGGAGGCCTAATGCAGATGGAATACTTGATGAATAAAGTTACATTTCAAATACAAAAAAATAGAGACTAAGACTCAATCTACTTTCACTCAATAAACAAAAAAATAAGCAAACAGACAAAGAAACAAACCAAAAATGAAAACGAGGAACACATACGACAGCTAAGCTCTAGTATGAGGTATTATTTATCTAATGGTATTTATATATTTATTTATTTATATTATAAGTGGGTTGTGGTCGCAGTAAGGAGATATTGTGTGGTTTTAAGGGTTTGTAGGATGTCCCTTTCTTTCAGAGTTCTCTTGCAAAAAAAGTTAAATGTCGTTTAGGTTGCGGTTAATATTGTTGCTCTATTCAAATAAATATCAATATTGTTTTTTATAAATTTTAAATGTTTTATACGTTTAAGTCTCTCCCATAATCACTCATTTTGGAAGGTTTTATGAGCGATATTTATTTAAAAATAAACGGGAGCCTTCCGGGTGTTTGACCTGAGTTCAAACGTAATTTATTGTCTTTTATTTACTGTATTTATTATTTCCCTTTAAATACTTTCCCCATGAATACAAAACCTCAAAATTACCTTTGGTTACTAAATTAATGAGCTTTATTACCGTAAGTATTAATTTTATTTATTTGTCGTAATTTAATATATATATTAAAAAACTATTATTTTTTACTTGGAATCTAATTTTTTTCCAATCTTTATGTTAAACCCTGTATATTGTCGAATAAAAATAAAAGATTTGTTAAAAAACAAAGTACTTATTTTTTTAGATTGAACAATACGACGAAACTTGTTTGTTATTGATTTGATAAAATCGCATAGTTTACAAAATGTTTTCTTTCTGTTAGATCGCTAAAAATATAAATTTTTAATAAAAGCATTAAAAAATAAAAATTGTTTTTCTTAAATTAAGTTTGGGATTATAATAATGATGATTTTATAATTATCAATTCGTTTTTTAATATAGGTAAAATACTATAGTAGTTTTAAACAGCAATAATGTTTGCAAAAGTTTAATCAGAAACAAAAGCATCCAAGTAACATTCTGTGCTACCAGATTTATTTAAAAAATACGTTTTTGCACCGGTATCGGATTCTTAAAAAATATGTAATATTTTCTAAAAATTGTCATTAATTTATGTTGTATTTATTTTAACTTTTAACTAACCTGCCTTATTTAGCTGCTTTACAGTGTCCCACCTAGCACAAGTCGGTATTTAGGACGTAATAAGGAAAGCCTTACAGAATATTGCGATATCCCTCGGTGCGAGGACCTCGGACCTCCTTATGTGAAAAAAAAGCCCGGCTACATGGCCTTGAAGTCCAGGAAACCCGAATGGACGTCCTGGATGTGTCCTCTTAACGTCCCTGGGGTTATTTTTATTTTTGGGTATATTTAGCCCCTGAAGAATCCTCTAGATTAGCTAGCTATTATTTGCTACAGTGCAGACCAGCTCCACTCTAATCAGTATTCAGCTGTGCCATTACAAACGCACACCTACAACTGATATTTGTAACATATCGGTGCATATAGTTATCGACCTTTGGTGAGAGGTATTGCGACTATATTTGTTTATAACTTTGTTAATTAGTTATAATTTTAAAATTTTTAGTTTAACCTATTAAGTAAATAAAATGAATATTATTAATTAATTCAAAATAGGTCGACCCTTTGGGATATCCTAGGCAAGTAATTTAAGGATGTCTTTGGATCAACCTTAATGTCCCAGAATGGGATAAAAATATTAATTAAATAAAAATATGTATCCCATTCTGGGGCATTAAGGTTGGTCCAAGGACATCCATAAATTACATTCCTAGGATATCCCAAAAGGTCGACCTATGGACGTCCTTATAGATTCATCCCATTCTGGGACATAAGGCTGGTCCCAAGGACGTTTGTGCTTGCTGGGGTTCCATTCAATTATTCTTGTCGTCAAATCAACTCGTTAAATTAAATGTACCTAGTCATTTAAGCATGTCGCATTTAGGATTTTTGTTATTTCAGCCTGTCGCATTAAAGATTTCCGTCATGTTAGTTAGTCGTTATTTTAACTGGCATTTAAGCTTGTAATCATTTTCCTGGTCACTATTTTGTGTTTTCATGTTAGCTTGTTATTTTATTTTGTCCCATTTAAGCCTTTCATCGTAGCTTGTCAAATTTACGGTTGTCGTAATTTTAGCACAAAACTAAATGGTTTTAATATAAAAATCAAAATTTATAATTATATGCATCCATAATTTCTACAATTAAAAGAACAGGGGGTTGTTTTTTAAAGTTTATGAAAGTTTGGAAAATGGAATTACCAACTTTCGCTCAGGTTAGCCTTGAAATTGAAGTTAGTCTTACAAGAAGACGAAATACAGGAGAAGGAACTTGCTAGGCACGACAAACGTGTAAGTAATTATATAGCAACCCACGGTAGCAGTCTATGTCTATGAGTATTTGTAAATTACCCAGCCAGCAGTTTAGCATTTACCTATATTGTTTATTTAAAATTAAGTAGGCCTAAATACACTGGAAAGAAAATATTGTACATCTTATGCTCTTTAAAGTGGTTTGCAATGCTAAGTCAGCATAGGATTAATATATCAAATGTGTAAATACAAAACAAAAATGATCCTAAGATGATACCCTGAGGGACATTATATAAAATGCAAGCTTTGTCTGATTTCTCCTTATTAGTTTTTACAAAATGCATCCTATAATAACACTGCATAGGAAGAATTTACACATCTCAATACCATTGGGTATGATAAAGAATAGAAAACATAATTTCGTAATTAATGGTTTTAAAAGCCCAGTAGTCTTATAATATGTCCTCAATTTTCTATAGCATTTAAAGTATCATCTGTTATATTGAAAAAAATGGTATAACTATAACTTCTTTTAAATCCGGACTTAGCGGGTATTATTTTTTTAAATTTATGCTCCAAGAACTAAAAAGTTCATTTGTAAAATTTCCTACTTTATATCTGCCCTTAAATACAGTGTGTCCACGGATGGACTTGTAAAAATATTTATTTTCATTTTTTCATAATTTCTTCTGCTTGTTATATTAATACCATTCACGATGAGAAACTTCTATTTTGTTATATAGGTCTAATATAAAGAGCTTTTAAGGATAAACCAAAAAGCCAAATAAAGTTTTTTCATGTGAGTTGTTGTTGTTACTAAAATATTTGTTAATAAAAATAAAATCAGTGCAGGTCCTAACTTGAGTGGTCCCATTATTTCGTAGAAATTAACTGCTATCTCATTTTGTGATTATGAATCAAGGTTGTTGCTTTCAACTGACACGTCTACAATGTCTACAATTATTTGTTAAAATTTGAAAACTAATATCTTAAATTTTAATATCAAATATCTTCATTAGACTTTTTGATTTCTTCTTACCGGCTCTTTATATTAGCGCTTCAAAAAAAAATATTTAAAATTTTTTTATTTTGAAAATCTGTATTTTTGCTCACCCTGTACAATAAAATGGATGTTTCTAAACGCGAATCGTATTTATATAACAAGCAAAAGAAATTATGAAAAATGACTTTCTCAAAAAATTGTAAATAAATATTTTTACAAGTATAGTTAAGTCCATCCGTGGACACACTGTATATAGCAACATGCCCACCTCTTAAGCATTAACTGGTCATTCAAGCTTGTTATCATTTTAGCTTGTCGTCATTTTAATGCAAAACATAAGGTTTTTTTCAAATAAAAATTACTTTTGTTCTTTACCACTTAAAATTGGAGTGTGTTTAATTTTTAAAATCTGCTTCACGTTAAAATTTGATATAAACCAAATTGGTCACCTGTCTTGTTTTAAGTCTTAAAGATGCATATTGTTCTATCTATATATAATTGGGGTAGAAATTGTACAGTTTAAGGCTTAAACTGTACAATTTCTATTCCAATTATATACAGGGTGTTTCATAATATATGCGCAGGACTTCAGGATGTGATAGCTCAACCAAAAAGATGAAAAAAGTTGCTATTAACTTACCCTCTAAAATGCACAATTTTCGAGATACAGGGTGTTGAAATTTTAGAAAAAAAAATCCTTTTTTTCGATTATCTCCGGAACCGTTTATCGTACAAAAAACAGCTTTTGTAAGCATTTTCTACTCAAAATAAGCTATGTTTTGTGCCAGAAAAAAAATTTTTTTTTACTCATAATTGGTGGAGATTTTGAATGGGTAGCGGGCGTTTTTCTCCTCAACTTCTAGGCCCCTGAAAACGTACGAACCGCCAATGTTTTCTACACAAAAAAGGTACTCTTGGACATAAGCTCTAAACTTTAGAGTCTAAAGTTGACCGTTTTCGAGAAAAATCAACATTTATGTTTAAAAACATGGTCAATTAAAAAAAAAAAAATTTTATTACTAATTAAACAAAATTTATTTTAACGTTAGAAAAAGTAACAAAACCAAACGATAATTGCAAAATTAAAAAAAAAATAAAAAATGATTTTTTACACAAATGCTGAAATGTGCGAAATGCGTTACCTTTACGGTTTGGAGAATTTAGCAAAGACAACTTTTGAATCATTTTTTATTTTGCAATTATGGTTTGGTTTTGTTACTTGTTCTAATGTTAAAATAAATTTTGTTTAATTAGTAAAAAAAATATATTTTTTTTAAATTGACCATGTTTTTAAACATAAAAGTTGATTTTTCTCGAAAACGGTCAAGTTTAGAGCTTTTGACCACGAGTACCTTTTTTGTGTAGAAAATATTGGCGGTTCGAATGGGCCTTTCAAAACCGTACTTTTTTCAGGAGCGTAGAAGTTAAGGAGAAAAACACCCGCTACCCCTTCAAAATCTCCACCAATTATGGGGACAAAACATAGCTTATTTTGAGTAGAAAATGCTTACAAAAGATGTTTTTTGTACGATAAACGGTTCCGGAGATATTCGAAAAAAACGAATTTTTTTCTAAACTTTCGTAAGTTAATAGCGACTTTTTTCATATTTTTGGATGAGCTATCACATCCTGAAGTCCTGCGCATATATTATGAAACACCCTGTATATAGATAGAACAATATGCATCTTTAAGAATAAAAACTAAACTAACCTCAATTTAAAAAAAAAGCAGATAGAACACTATAATTCTCACGTTACGCAATGTTATCACATACTATAATAATAAAATAAAATAAACTTTAAATAGCTTAATAATGGGTAAACTTTTCTTTAATAATAAATAAAAAATACAAACAAGTAATAATTTTTAAACCAACAAAAAAGGTTTATGAAAACTTTTTAAACACGCAAGGACTTTTTTAAAGCCATCCACTTGAAGCAATTGAGTTCTTTATGAGCGCAAACTAAAAAGAAGATTTTTTTCTTACCAAGTAGGCCTTAAGAAATGTTAAGCACACTTCACATGCGGTTTTAAAGTAATCTGAAAGCACGACGCCGTCGTGACGGCAACTGGACGCTCACTTCGCAGAACTTTTCAGGGCGACGCGTCGCGAAATACTGGGAATGTCAAAAGGCAGGGACGCCGAAGTGCACATGCGCTTTGCCGTGTAGCCACATGGACTTTGCGATCATTTAACTGGTTTTGTCTTTGGATTTTTGATTGGATTTTGGTCTGACTGGAAGTAATCTGCGATTTCTGCTATTTTATTTTATTTTCGAACCTATTTTAACTTTTGCTTCTTACTTAAATTCCTGTGATTTATAAATATTAAGTTTTAGTCCTTCGCAGGGGACTTTAAGCCCGCGGTTTTTCATACCCCTAACTTCTTAGGAAGAGGAAGAGCATTTTTTTGTAGTCCTTATTATTAAAAATAAGGTATTTCGTGGACAAAAATAATTATAAGTTAGTTATAATGTAAAAATATATCATTGTTTCTGTCTTTAAGAATATTAATTTCTTTAATTAGCTTCTTTAAAAGGATTTTGACAGTTTTGTGTACAAATTAATGAGGTTCTATCTAACCTTGTCTTATTTTTTAAAAATAATGCAATACATATTTTTTGTCCTTTAAATTAGGACCTTTATATACAAAAAATACGAAAATTTTATTATTTTTTTGGAAAAAAGGGAAAATATGCGTTAAACTGACATATAACCTCAATTATTTGTATTCAAATATCAAGGTTGGCCTTTTTAATGTTGAGCAAATGAGTTTCAATTAATAACAAAAATTAGCTTAAAAAACTCCTACCTGAAATATAGCACATGAAGGGATCATTTCAAGAAGTGCCTAAGTCACATTTTCAATAAAATTGACATTGTGGCGCTAAAACAGTTTCACTTCAGCTTTCAGGTGGTATTTGCAGAGTGGCAGAAATATGTGTCTAAGTGCCTTAGTTTGCATTTACTTCAATGGGAGTTTACCTGGTTATCAATGCAAGAAGTACCTAAGTCATCATTTTGACAGATGCAATGCAACATGAGCCTTAGTCCACGTTATTTAAATTATGTTATATCTAAACAAATTACCTATTAAACTGTGTAAATCCTAATAATTTGTGTCTGTGATTAAAAACATAACTATGGCAGGTAAGAAAAGTAAAATAAAATAGATTGTGGAACCTTAACATACCAGTTACCGTTTTTTTGCTCGAACCTTGTCTGAAAATGGAACTATAATCCAGCAAAATGATGTCATTGATAAAGAAATTGATCAGATACAAGAACCCGACGCTGTTTATGAATAGCCAGCCTTCTTATTATATTCTTAGTTTTGATTTAAGTTATGTACTAAGTTATGAGTTTTGTTCACAATTTATATATTTTTTACGGCGTTATAACATAATAAATCTTTTTTTAAGTACCTATAAACAAATTTTTCTTCAAAATATTCCTTAATTTTTGACAAAATAAAAACATTTCAACACAAAAAAATCCCTAAATCCCAAAGTATTTTATATAATTTTTTTTAATATAACAAAACGTTTTTTCTTTTTTAATCATGGAAGCCTAATCCACTTTTCAAAAAGAATACAATACAACACACATTTTCATCATATTTTGTGTAATATTTCATAATCAAAAATAAACCTTCAAACCGCAATATCTCAGAATCACCTATTTGTGACTAAGGCACTTCACATGCAAAACGGTTAATAGGAGAATTTTTGTTTTTTTATAAATATGGCTTTTACTTTTTCTTAACAATAATTATTATTATTTTTTTAGGTTGGGGTATACGTTTCTTCTAATATTGTGTCATGTTTTTATACAAAAATCTCAATTTTTCTTTTGGAAATTCTCAATTATTTCTTGTTTTTTTTTCTATTTATTTACAGTTTATCTTAATGTTGACCTTAATTTTGTATACGTTATTTTTCCCATTTAATTTAAATATTTGAAAAAAAATAGTGGAAAGATAAAAAATAATACAAAAAAGCAATAGAACATTTTAATTATTTTTCTACTCCCACCTTTAAAACGAGCAATATCGTACATGTTTCCATGACACTAAGTGACTTTTTAAATACGCATTGACAAGTTGTGGATTTACGGCGTTTTAGTCACGGGCTGAAGTTAGCCACAGGTTTTTAGTCACGGACTGAAGTTGTCAAATGTCATACAATCGTTAAAATATTACTAAATGTGAAAATTATTTTATTATCTCAATACAAAAGTTTCTCAACGCCAATATTTGAAAAGTTTATATAAATATTGTACTGACCTTTTAATTTCGCCGGCAGTAAACTAAAACTTAAATTCGGGCACGGACTCCACTGTAAAGTGCTCATAAAACATTTTCTTTACTTTTACTGTAAAAAACTGACCATTTCCAAGAAATACATTTCGATTTATAATCTGTTTTTATAAACTATAAAAATTTGACATTTGACGGTGACACACAGATTCCCCTATTGTTTCATAGATGGCGCTCTATAAAAATATTTGATTTAAATGATTTTAAAATGCACCTCGTTTATCAAACTTGATACATAATATACTATTTTCTACTCCCTCCTTTAAAACCCCCATTATCTTAAATATTTTCATGACACTATACACTGTTATAAAAATCACATTTGTTAAAATGAGTTTGTAGTTTTTTAATTTTATTCTGTAAAATTTTAACATAATATTTTGTATTAAACCAGGATTTGTGATTATTTTATCAAAGGAAAATATTTTACCAAAAGTTTTGTAAAGGTAATATGAAATTTTTTTAATTTTCACAAGTTACAAATTGTTTTGTTAATGTTTAACCCATTATTTTGTTGAAAAAGTACACGTGATTTAGGCAGCCAATCAAAAAATTTCTCACTGAACTTCAGCGTCTGCCACTTATGTTTCTGCTTACTTTATTTTAATTCATAACGTGTTCGTAACAACTGTCCAGAGTGTTTATAATTTATTACCAGAAATCTTTTATTATTGTTATTTGGATTTCTTATACCTATTTAAAGAGTGTGCGAAGTATCCGAAAAAGATGCCATCACTGGGTTTTAAACTGATATTAGGGGATACACTCAAGTGGATTCAAGTTACGAAATATATTAATCAGAAAGTGTTGGAAGCACTGATAGTTATATTATACCAAATTTATAATTTGATGATGGTGTGTTATTTAATTGCGTCTATGTTATTTTTGTATTCATTTACGTAGGTATGTGTTAAATTTTTTGTTTAGGAAATTGATTAATAAAGGAGCATTTTTTATAAAAATTCCTTTCATTTAAGTTTACAATTTCCAAAAAATACTTTTGTTTCTGGGTCTACAAAAAGGTGTGTAAAAGTGCCCTTATTGTAAAATGATATTAATAGGTGAAAATTATTTTATTATCTCAATACGCTAAATTTTTTACAGATATTCTCGTTTGTACTAACAATTTGATTTTGTCGGCAGCAAACTATTTGCCGATAAAGCATTAATAATTTCGGGTGGAGTACCCATAAAAACATCCTTTTCACTTTCACTGTGAACAACTGCTTCCATTTTGGATTTAAATGGTTATTAGTCTATTTTTAAGGAAAGAATTAGACTTTTACAGAAAAATAGGACAAATGGACCCTGTCATTTGGAAAGCCCGTAAAACAAATTTTAAACTTGATACATACTATTTTTTATAAAACTATTTTTATTTATAAGTATGTTGTTTGAAATGTATCGCCATTTTTTTATCTGTCAATTATAAAAGTGTTTAAATTTAAAAAAACTTAGCGAATGGAAATTGTAAAAACGCACTATAAAATAAAAGATTCTACGAACAAGAAAAAAGTGGGGATAAAAAACACCCCTTCATGGAAAACCCTTTATTATAAAAATACTTTTGGTAATAGAAAGAAGATTGTTCTAGGTACGCATAAAACCCAGCAGGATATTACATAAAGCAGTATAAAGCAGGACAATATAGAGGAAAATGTAATGAATGGATAATGTGAAATAAAATGCTCTGCTATTAAATAAAATTTATTTAAAAAAGCACCTAAATAACTTAACATAATGCAAAGCTTTAACACAAAAATTTAATTTTTTTCCTACATTATGGTAAAGTTGAATCTTACCGTCTCCAAGTAGGTGTTTTTATGGCTAGCCTTGCGAAGGTAATTACAAATACTTTTTTTTACTTTTTCCAATAGAGGGTGCTGTTATAATAGGTTTAATTAAAATTTAAAAATAGACATTTTGCGATTGTAATTTTTGGTTTAAAATAATCGGTCTACACTCAGAGAAATATCATGTCATGAAAAGCATATGAAATGATATTAATTTAAATAATCGGGTAAATTTGATTCAAATAGAAAAAAATGTAGTTTTATATTCATTTACCAAACAGTTTTACAATGTTTTTAAACACTTTTAAAGTGTACTCTTTTTAAAATATATATACAAAAAGAAATCTATTTATTTCATTGCCTTTCTCAACGTTATTTTAAAAATATATGTATTATACAATTGTTATACACCTTTTAATTTAATGAGAAACACCAATGACGCCAAAACATATTTGAATCCCTTTGAATTATTAGGGATTCAAATATGTTTTGGCGTCATTGGTGTTTCCCATTAAATTAATAGGTGCATAACAATTGTATAATACATATCTTTTTTAAACAACTTTGAGAAAGGCAATAAAATAAATGGATTTCTTTTTGTATATACCTATATTTTAAAGAGGGTACACTTTAAAAGTGTTTCAAAACATTGTAAAACTGTTGGTAAATGAATGTAAAACTAAAATTATTTCTATTTGAATCAAATTTACCCGATTATTTAAATTAATATAATTTCATATGCTTTTCATAACTTGATATTTCTCTGAGTGTAATAAAATCTAATTATATAATTGTTCTCACAACTATCAATGTGGAATTTAACTGTCAGATAGACTAACTGGAACTTAAGCAGAGATTGATAAACCGGCCCTAAATCATATTAAAAATTTAATTTGTTTTATAAAAACTATTTCATTGTACGCTTAGTTAATTTATTTGATGGCTAAAAAGAAAACGCTTCAAATAATATTTTGTAAAAAACATGGTATTTTTGTAATCAATTTACTTATAAAAAACGAAATGGATAAACTGAATTTGGTATTTGCGCAAAAAATTGACGAATCAATAGCGATATGGAGAGGAAAATGCAGCAGCGGCTATCAATTTAGACTAAAGCTTACTTTATAAGCCTTATAAGGCCTAGGTGCAGTGGCGTCACTATAGGATTCTACGAGGCTTTTAAGGGTTTAGTTAAATTTACTGTAGAACAGTTGTTAAAACCATTAATTATTTTGATTACAATTTGAGAATTTCAGCCCTTGATTTGTTAGTTTGATGGAATTTACAACAAAAAATAACATTTCGCATAGTTTTGAAGTAGGTATAAAACTAATAAATCATGCCTTGTCTTTGACGTTTGTACGTGCATTTTATCGTTTAATATATATTCTGAGCTTTAAATTTAACTAATAACAATTAATTTTAATATTGTAAATCTAATATCATTTTGGTAAACAATTTTCTTAGTATCAATTCTTTCTTATATCATTTTACTCCACTTTACTTTGTTGCAGGTAAATCTTTTTTTTCTGGATTCGCCTCTTTGTGTGACATAGATAATGATAAGATATGATGGATGGGGAAGCAATAAGTAGCCCAATTCGTTCAATTTTTACATTGATTTTATTGGAGATGTGCCTAAGACGGTACATTGTCGTGATCAGCAGTTTGTTCTTACCTACAGGTAAATGGTTGTTTTTTCTTGATTTTACCATGCATTGCTTCTTTGTCATTTTTTTAATTAAGGTAAATTCTTTTCTTTTCAATGCTACAAAATTAATTCTTTCTAGGATTATTTTTTTACATTTCTAAAATCCAATAAAAAATTTCAAATTCAGTCATGTGTGTATGTTTTATTCACAGACCACCAAAATTTTTTGGTGGTCTGTGGTTTTATTTAATTAAAATATTAGTGGAAACCTACTGTACATTATTATTATTTTTGCAAAAATATTACGGCATCTGTCAAAACCTAACAAAATTCTATAATAGATAAATATCAAAAAATAATCTTTCCAATACGAGTAATCGAGAGTTCAATAAATTAGAAAATAATTTTCCAGAAAATTTCTTATACTTATTGTCATTAGGCAATAGCCCCTTGACCCCTGCGGGCTCTCGTGGCTGTTGCCAGACAAGAAGTTTTCGAATTATTTTAAATTTATTCTCACTCTCTTGTGATATTAAAGATGATAATACGCTAAAGAAGCATCGCTAGTAGTGCCACCACGTGGCCATTATCATCGTAATAAAACTGCAACTTTTATTAATCAGATGTCAAACGCGTGTTTTTGAGAATAAGGCTGGAAAAGGGTATAAATATCGAGAGAAAAAAGATTTGTTGCGTTGTTGGGTGTTTTTCGAGAGGAAATCCTGGGTTTAGTTTTTACCAGTTTCGCAATAAACAGTGGAAATCCGAAATTTGGACTGGTGGCAAGTAAAAATAAAAAAAAATTGAACGCGGGTGATTTATGTGGTTATTATTATTATTATTATTATTATTATTATTATAATAATAATAATAATAATAATAATAATAATAATAATAATAATAATGTTTATTCATATAATAAAGATTACAGAAAACGTCAGGTACATAGGTAAACAAAGAAAATATACTACAATAAAGTGTTACAGACATCCAATGGATTTAAAATAATTTACACTAATACTAACAAATAAACTAATTAATAAATAGATACAATTAAAATTTAAATTAAATTAAAGTTAAAATCTAAAAATTCTTGTACAGAATAAAACACATTTTTTATAAGTAATTGTTTCACAGTCTTTAAAAACATTTTATTATTTAGAACTTTAATGTCTTTTGGCAACACATTATAAAATTTGATCCCCCAGTAATCCACACTTTGCTGGGTAATTTTTAGGCGACATCTAGGTATTAACAATGAGTCCTTAAATCTGGTGTTGTGATTGTGAGAATCTGAGTTTACAGCCCATTCATCAAAATGATTTCTGACAAATTTCAAACATTGGTATATATAAATGCTCGGAATGGTAAGTATTATTTCATTTTTAAACGCGTTTCTACAACTTTCATTGAATTTTAAATTACATATGACCCTTAAAGCTTTTTTTTGCAACACAAAAATACGACCAGCTTCAACAGACAAACCCCAAAATATAATACCATAGGAAACATGACTAAAAAAATTTGCATAATATGATGACTTTGCTTCTTCATGACTGGCATGTAATTTTAAAGTTCTTATACAGTAAATTGCACTAGAAAGTTTATTACACAGTACATCAATATGCTCACTCCAACGTAGCCTGTTGTCCAGGTAAACACCTAAAAATTTTACCACATTTATGTCGTTTACAGTAAAGAACTTCATAGTTTGTGTTTTAGACTCATTTAAAACCAATTTGTTACTCTCCATCCAAAGCTTGGTTCTTTGCAGTGTTTCCATTGAAACTGGATCGATGTGCTCGTGACTCTTGGATTTGACCAGAAATGAAGTGTCATCCGCATAGACACTTGCTTTGTAGGTGGTTATGTTGCTCGTAACATCGTTCATGTATATAATAAACAAAATTGGCCCAAGTACTGAACCTTGTGGAACTCCATGGACAACAATGTTTTTGGACGAAATTTCTTCCTTCCATTTAACGCATTGGAGTCTACCTTTCAGGTAAGATGACATTAAGTTTAGAGGTTGCCCTCTTATCCCATAATATTCCAGTTTCTCTAATAAAATTGAATGATTTACAGTGTCGAAAGCTTTGCTTAGGTCACAGCAAATCATTGCTGTTTTTTCAGAGTTGTCATGTGCTTCCAGTGTTGCTTTAATAACATCATATATGGCAGTCATTGTTGATTTTCCTTTTCTGTACCCGTGTTGAGTATTATTAAATAAATGTTTATGTTCAAAATAATCCATAATTCGATTTTTTATTAGCTTTTCAAAAACTTTGGAAATTGCAGGCAATATGGATATTGGTCTAAAATTTTCACAGTTATTTTGATCCCCTTTTTTAAAAATCGGAATAATCTTGGCAATTTTTAGTTCTTCTGGAAAGTAGCCTTCATTTATGCATTTGTTAAAAATCATTGCTAGTGGATAGGATATACATGTTGCCAATAATTTTAAAATTTGAGTTGTAAAGCTATAAATGTCTTCGGTTGTTTTTGATTTTATATTGGGAATTATATTAAATATTTCTTTTTCATTTGTGTTTTCAAAAAACATGGAGCCTGCATTATTCAGAGCCTTCGATTTAAGAAACAAGTTAGCTGGTTGAGAGTTATAACATTATAATGTTATTTATCTTTGATAGAATATTATTTGGTACATTTGTAAAATATGAATTGAATTGTTCTGCGGTGATACTGCTTTTTATTTCTTCTTTCTTGTTGTTTGAATTTGTTTCCTTTTTTATAACTTCCCAGATTGCTTTTTGTTTATTTAAAGAAGACTTTATATAGTTTGTATTATTTTTTTTTCGCTCTTGTTCCAGTTTTTCATGATATATTTTTTTTAAGATATTATAAGCTCGGTATGAATCCGAGTTTTTAGTTGTTTGTGCAATAACAGCAAGTGCATCAAGAGTATTTTTCATATTTTTTATTTCATTTGGCCATATTTCTTTTTTACTTAATTTATTATCATATACTTTTTTCTTTTTAGGAGGATATGCCACCTGATATAGTTTTATCATTGTATCGTGAAAGTAAGTGAACGCTTGTTGTGCGGTTCTTTCCTCAATAACATTGTTCCATGGAATAGATAAAAACATCTCTTCAAAATGGTAAGTATTACTACTGCTAACTTCTCTTTTATAAATAAACTTTGATTTGTTATGTTTTAGCATCATATGGGTTGGATTTGTTATCAATTGAGCCATGTGATCAGACAGATGTGGATTTATCGTCTCTAAAATGCAAGACATAATATTAGTATTGGTAGCTATATTATCTATGCACGTTGAGCTGCTTTTCCATATTCTTGATGGTTGATTGAATGCAATATTTAGTCCATATATATTAAGTAAGTTTAGTAGCTGCGATTTTTGAGAAGATTTCTCCAAAAAGTTAATGTTAAAGTCTCCACACAGATATATGAGTTTATCATTATTTTTTTTTAAAGATTTTTTGCAGAGCCTCATCAAGAATTTGTAAAAATTGTTCAAAGTTTCCTAACGGGGATCTATATAGTGCTATAACAATAATGTTTTTTGTTACCAACTGTATTGCAGCTATTTCAATGTGTTTTTCAATAGATAAGTCGCCAATATATTCTATCTTTTCAGCTTTTATATTGTTTTTGACCAAAATAAATACCCCACCATGCAGGTATTCCTGCCTACAAAAGCAACTAACAATCTTGTACTGATTAATATAAATATTGGGAATAACTTCCTGTTTTAGCCAATGCTCTGTTATGCATAAAACATCAATCTTATTTTGACTTAAAAAGAATGTTAAAGAATTAATTTTTGTATTAATTGATTGTGTGTTTATATTTAATAAAGTAAATGCCTTAATCATTTTTGTTTCCTTTTTCACCGAAAGTACCTTGGTTTGGTCGAAAAAAATAAAATCTTTTTATATAAATTCCATTTGGCCAAGTTTCTGGTTTATTCAGCTCATTTAGTAAATCCATATCGGCTCCAAGTTTGAAGGACATACTTGCTGCCTCCTTACATCTAGGAAGCTCTTCAATAGCGAAGTCATTGTTAGGGAATTTTGATTTTAGATGCGTTTCTATCTTCGCATTTGGTACCCACTTTGATTTTGCTTATACATAGCCATGCTTTTCTTGTTGCTCCAATTGTTTTGTTTGCATTTTTTTCAGTTTGATGTTCCTGTTTTTTTTTGAGTTTCTTTATTCTTTACTATGGTTTCTACTGCAGTTTTTTCGGATTGATTAAATTTTCCTTTATTTTGAGGAATCAAGTTAGTATTATTATTATTATTATTATTATTATTATTATTATTATTATTATTATTATTATTATTATTATTATTATTATTATTATTATTATTATTATTATTATTATTATTATTATTATTATTATTATTATTATTATTATTATTATTATTATTATTACAGGATTAAGAGCCGGTATTTCAATCGTCAGGTAAACTTAACCAACGATTTAAATACTGGCCCCAAAAGTAATGTACCTATAACATTACTATTTGCAGGAGGGAAAAATAATAGAAAAATATTAAATTTACAAAAATCTTATTATAATTATTTTTATAATACAAAAAAATAGGTTTACTTGCAATACATCCAATACATAATGAAATATTTTAACTTGGTCAAATTAATGTTTAAAAAACAAATTTACATAAAATAATACATAAAAGTAACTTTACATACAAACATAATTATGAAAAATAATAATATAAGTATATTAATAATATTTAAATATTAATATTAATAATATCAAATATAAAATTAATAATATACAGGGTGACAAATTTAAAACAAACAGCACTTATTATTTCTTTAACTGATGACACTATGAAAATTTGGCGAAACACGTCAATTTATATACCAAGAGAGACAACTGTTGAGGTATTTGTTGACAACAAATTGTTGTTGTATTACATTTAACCCAGTGACCTCCAGAGCACCTACCCCTACAATTTTAAATAGCAACCCCTATTTATTTCACCATTTTTGAAATCCTTATGTAATTCTAGATAAGTTAATTTTTTTTGCCAAAATTGAAGCGGTTATACCCTCACAAATGTATGGAATGTATTTAGTCTATAAATTAAAATACTGCTAGTTTTAATAGGGTTCCGCCGTAAAAGTAATAATGAAGATAATACAATTTCTTTATTAATTGAAAATGGTTTCCATTGTTTTGTAAGCACAAGTACAGCCGATATTCAAACTGTTCGAGGACGTTTTTGAAGTGACCTAGGTGGCTATTCAATGGGCCCCCTCCTACCAATACATTGCTCCGGTTAATGATTATCCAACCACTCTCTTACTGGACGTACATAATAAGGAGGTGCTCGGCCTGCTGAAAGCAGTAGCAAATTTTCATCGAAAACAAGATTTCCATCGACGTCTCTTTGATTTTCCACCTCATGAATTATACGAGGCTCAATTCTTCTGTCCAACATTTCCGCATACATTTCACCATTTAAATTTCCATCTATGAACAAAGGACCAATGATAGTATTGCCTAATATGCCCGCCCAAACATTTATTTTTTGAGGATATTGTGTATGCCTCTCTCTAATAATGTGAAGATTTAAGTCGCTCCAATAATGGCAGTTTTGTTTGTTCACCTTGCCATTTAAGTAGAAGGTGCACTCATCACTGAAACAGATATTTTTTATAAACTGGGGCTGAGCAATAATACTGTTAGTCATAATTTCGCAAAACTCAATACGTCTGTCCCGGTCATCATCCCCTAATTCAAAAGTAATTTGTAGCTTCTATGGGTAAAATTTGTGAAGCTTCAATACTTTTCTGACTGATTCACGCGACAGTCCAGTTTGTTCTCCAGCTTGACGAAGCGACATAGTGGGAGCAATAGCAATTTGGCCAAGAACTTCAATCTGAGTGATCTCATTGACCAATCTTGCCTTATTGCTCTTCTTATTGCAAACAGATCCAGTTTCTTCAAATTTACCTACTAAATTTTGGATGTACTTGTGTCTAACATTTCTGTCTGGATGTCGATCATTAAATATGACAGCCGTTCTTGCGAAGCAACGGTTTTTCGCTCCATAAATAAAAATCATTTCAACGAGTTCTGCAAGGGTGTACCTAGACCATTTTTAGAAAAGGATACAAAAACACCCAACTACTATAGCTTATGTTTACTAATCGATTCGGAAAATCAAATTAATAAATTTACACCGGGCATTCGAAAATGTGAACTGCACTTATCACTTTTAACTTATATCAGATTTAACAAAATAAAAAAAATGCACAAAAAACTTGTTTTTAATAAAAAAATGTAAATAAAGGTAAGCATTTTAAACGTACTTTCACACTAAATATTAAAATAAATGGCTGTGACAGCACAGTAAACGCAACCGTTATTGTAATTTATGGATTAAAATTTAATACATTTCATACATTTGTGAGGTAATCCACTTCAATTTTTGTAAAAATAAATTAAAAAGAAATGTAGCTTATCTAGAACTACATAAGGAATTCAAAAATGGCGCCACACAAGTGTCATCAGTTAAAGAAATATTAAGTTCTGTTCGTTTTAAAATTGTCACCCTGTATATTAATAATAAAGGTTCAAAAACAGAAGTTGACGTAAAATAAAAAAATAATGAAGCAATAAATAGTTAATTCAAAATAATACAAAAAATAAGGTTTACTTACTAACATAATGAAATATGTAATACAAACATAATGAACTATGTAAGATGTAAACTTTAAGAAATTAATATTAAAAAACTTCAAAATGTATTAATATAAAATATTTTTTTATACCTCCGCATGGCAAACTCTCTTGCCTGTTTAAAAATGATAGGTGCATATTTTGGCAAACACCTTCGATCCTTTAATTTAATTATATTATTGTGGGTTTAATCTTATAAAAATCTTTTTAAAATAAGGTTATTAATAAAGTTATGTTTATTACATATTGAACATTTTTGGTCGTCCAATATTTTCAATAAATTCAACAATACTTTTTTAATTGTGACATAGCATTTGCTTAATTTTTGTTTAAATTTTTTATTAACATATTTTAATAAACGTTTTCCTTTATAAAATTCCTTGTTTCTTGTAAAAAGATTTTCAATATCATTGATGTATTCTTCCTTAGATGCAAAAATAGAGTTATGACATTCCTTGCAATCACCAATTTTTTGAATATTTTTTTTGGATATATATCCAAAGTTTTTTATTTTAATTGTGACGGGAACTTGAAACTTTGGCAAAAAAGGTAGAAAAGCCTTTCTCTCTTTTGTATATGCTTTAAATGTATTGTTCACAATTCTCATATGGAATGTGGAAGTATGTGCGAAAACCCTATTAGCGTATATCGAGTGCCTGGTTGAGGTGAAAGGACAATATTTTTACAACCTTTTTTGTAGACCCAGTAGTTAAAGTATTTGTTGGAAATTGTGAACCTAAATGAAATGAATTTTGATAAGAAATATTGCTTTAGTAACCAATTTACTAAACAAAAAAATTGACACACACCTAAAATAAACACAAAAATAACACACACAATTAAATAACACACCATTCTGAAATCATTAAATTATAAAGAAATTTGGTACAATTTAATTATTAGTATACTACTATAACACTTGTATTTCGTAACTTTAACCCACCTCACTTTATACCCTAATTTCTGTTTGAGAACAATTGTTGGCATCTTTTTCGGATACTTCGAACTTTTTACACTCGTTAAATAGGTATAAGGAAACAATAATAACAAATTTCTGTAATAAATTATACACTCGGGCAGTTAGATAAAGTAAGCAAAAACATAAGTTGCAGACGCTAAAGTCAATTGAACTTGTTGAAGCGTATTGACAGTGAGAAATGTTTTGATTGACTGCCCGAAATCACGTGGACTTTTTAACGAAATAATTTGTCAAACATTAACAAAATAATCTGTAACCTTTGAAATTAACAAAATGCATATTACCATTACAAAACTTTCGGTAAAATATTTTCCTTTGTTAAAATAATTACAAACCCTAGTTTTCTACAAAAAACAAACTCATGTTAACAAATCTGATTTTCGTAACAGTGTAGCAACGGCTATGTGTGCCCAAAGTTGTTGTTTTAGCATCATTTTATTTTGTTTAATTTTTATATATAAATTAAACAAAATAAAATATACTTCGGATATAATAAAAACTAATAGGATCATATTTTAAAAATAACTGTGTTAAATTATATTGTTCTAAAATTGCATTCTATAAATTTTATATCGTTGACATTATTTGAAAATATTAATAAATTACTATTTATTTTACAAAAACAAAATAAAGCAACAAATGGACTTAAAATGTAATATGCGGACTTTGCACGTTTATTATGTTATGGTATAGCGAAACTTTTACCTTGGATTCGTAAAACTCGAATTGTACTTCAAATTGGCATCCATATAGAGATAAAAAAACTTTTTCAAAGCCGCTACAATAATTAAAAATAATTAACCATCAATCGCTTTGGAAATTAGATCCAATATAAAATTTCAAATAAATAGTGTACCTGTATTATTAATAAAGTGAAATATAAAATAAATTTCACTCATTTCACTCATTGAAGATTTTGACTGATACTAAAAAAATGATTTCTTATTAATTGGTAGTTTTTTCAACATAAGAAATATTGTTATTAAAATAAATATACTAATTTATTTTACAAAATCTACTAAATCCACTAAAAATGTTTCTAAACCACTAAACTCACAAATCAAGCTACACAACGACCACAATTTGCTTAAAAAATATAAAAAGAGTAGAAACCTACTAAAAGTGGTAACGTTGGTCCTAAAAACTTGCCTTGGGAGTTTTGTATCACTCTGAATAATAATAATAATAATAGTATAGTTATTATATATATATATATATATATATATATATAATTTGTTTTACTCCTGACTTTTCCCTTTACTTTGTTTCAGACCAATTTTATTTGCAGGGCCACCTTTCTAGGGGGCCGTCTACAACCCTTCTTCCTTGCTAATGTCTCTAAAAACGACTTACAAAATGTCAAGAAGTTTGCTTAGACTTTTTCAGATGATATTTCGCAAATTTTACTGCCCAAATTCTCTAAGTAAGATAATTACACTGTGCGACAAATTTTGACCTTACAATTTGAACTGGGATGAAATGTGGAAAAATGGAATCTATGCAACCCCCAAAACTAATCTTTAAAGGGGTTTTGCTAGTTTAGCTCTAATAATGGAGATATACAGGGTGTTTCTTTTAACTTAAGACAGCTCAATATCTCGAGAAATACGCATTTCAAGGAAAAATGTCTTAAATAAAAGGTTAATGTGACCAAAGGGGACATTATTTGGTGCTACCGCTAGCTACCCCCTACCCTTCCTTAAGGGTGAAACGGGGGGTAACTTTGGAAAGTCAAATAGATTGACCCGATTTTTTTCACAGAGTTTGGTAGTACATAAAAAAATGAATAACTTTTATTTGAAAGTTTTTTTCAATTTATCAACAGATGGCGCTGTAATTCAAAATTTAAGAAAAAGGGGTTTCCTTGTAAAATGTATTATTTGAAACGTTTAAAAACAAAAATTAACATTAAATCAACAATAGTCGGCTCTGAAAACAATTTATAACAAATGTTCGAAATGTCGTCCTTCCATTTCGACACCAAGTGGAGCACCAGCGTCCTTGGTCGGTAAACGTTTGGTGCGGTACCTTAAGCGAACGATTAATCGGACCCTTCTTTATTGACGGTGCATTAAATGGCGAAAAGTACCGGAATTTTTTAGAAAACGATCTGACGGACCTTTTGGAGGATGTACCACTAGCACGGCTCCAAAACATGTGGTACCAGCAATATGGTTGTCCTGCACATTATTCGACAATTGCTCGAGAGGTGTTGGATCGGGAGTTCAATGGCCGGTGCACCGCGGTGGATCGGTAGACGTGGTCCAGTAATTTGGCCTACTCGATCACCTGATCTTACGCCACCAGACTTCTTTCAGTGGGGTTACTTGAAAGAAAAAGTTTACGCTGCAATTCCTACAACTTGGGAGGACATGGTGGAGCGGCGATACCGCCCGATATGTTGGCGCGTTGTGTGCCAGAATTCATTACCCGCATTCAAAAATGTGTTGAAATGGAATGACGACATTCCGAACATTTGTTATAAATTGTTTTCATAGCCGACTATTGTTGTTAATGTTAATTTTTGTTTTTCAAACGTTTCAAATAATACATTTTACAAGGAAACTCATTTTTCTTAAATTTTGAATTACAGCGCCATCTGTTGATAAATTGAAAAAAGTTTTAAATAAAAGTTATTTATTTTTTTATGTACTACCAAACTCTGTGAAAAAAATCGGGTCATTCTATTTGACTTTCCAAAGTTACCCCCCGTTTCACCCTTAAGGAGGGGTAGGGGGTGGCTAGCGGTAGCACCAAATAATGTCCCCTTTAGTCACATTAACCTTTTATTTAAGACATTTTTCCGTGAAATGCGTATTTCTCGAGATATTGAGCTGTCTCAAGTTAAAAGAAACACCCTGTACATATATATATGTATATCTCCATTATTCGAGCTAAACTGGTAAAACCCCTTAAAGGATTTGTTTTGGGGGTTGCCTAGATTCGATTTTTTCAGATTTGATCCCAGTTCATTTTTTGTGTTGCACAGTGTTATCATTCAAAAATCAAATAACCAAAATGACTTCTGAAAAAGCTTTGGCAGATATGCTATTTGTAAAGCACAGCTCATTAATGTCTATTTACCCTGATGTTGGTACTGCATGTTTATTAAATCTGACAATTCCAGTTATAGTAGCACGAGAAAAGCGTTTTTTCTAAATTGAAAATAATGAAAAGTTATTTTAGATAAACGATGAGTCAGGATCGACTAGCAGGTTTGGCTCTGCTATTAATCGAAACTAAACAAATAGATATTTCTAAGCTCATTGATATTTTTTCAGAAAAAAAATCTAGAAAAAAGTCATTTTATACGGTTTTGCAATGTGATAAGTTTTAATAAGAGGGTTAAACAAATTGTTTTAAAAAGTTGTTTTAAACATGTTTAAAACAACTAAGATTGTTATTAATTTTTATGTCCCTGATTATATTATATTTAAGGTCTTGGGGGCATCGCTTGCAAAGGATCTAATGCATTTAAGTTAATTATAAGGGACCTTGTAAATGTTTAAAATATATAATTAATTAAATAATAAGAAATGCAATATTAAGTAGTATATCTACCTAAGAGTCTGAGACTAAGCTGAGTGTGGTGCCCATTTTATTTTGCCGCCACTGAGTTTTATTGAGTTATCAAATGCATGCATTGAAACTTCTCATCCTCCAATTTGTTACAACACAATGTACCCCTATTATTTGCTATCTATCATGATAATTCGGCTGTTTTAATTGATTGGGTACAAATGTTTACTAATTCAATTAATTAATTGGTTATTGTAATTATATCATTTAATTTATTCCAATGACTGCAACTGCAGTTCGTGACTTGTTAGTTAACGACTAAATGGCAACGCAGAATATTTATTTAAAACATGAATCTAAAAAATACAAATAAATTGCATGACTTTTTGTTTTTAAAAGGACTTCATTAAAGTTGCTTTAAATTAACTTTTAATTTTCTATAAAAGTTGATGATAAGTGTTTTGCCAAGAAGCAGTTTCAAATAACTACTATAAAAAATAGTGCAATTTTAAAGTTTATAATGGTAAAGCAAACAACAATTATTTCTACAAATTGTATCAAGTCATCTACCAGCCAGGAGAATAAGTGTTTTGCCAAGAAATATAATAAAATATGTTAAAAATAAAAAATAGTGCTTGTATCTAATAAAGCGCTTTTTTAAAGCCGAACTCAGTTTTCGCTGCAGATCTGAGCGAATCAGTTAATGTGCTTTCTCCGCCGTGTTGCATATACTTTTTTGTACGCATTTAATAATTCTTGCATTTATATTATCGAGTTTGCGACATTTTGTCAGATTTAACGTTTTACATATGTTATATTAAATTTTATCCACAATACGTTGTTGCAACTTTTGTACCGCGGCCCACGTAAATTTAACTTTTTAAATGACCCCACAGAAAAAAGTCTGAGGGGTCAAATCTGGAGATTGGGCTGGCCAATCCAGAGCTTGCTTCTCTTTGGCCAATTCATTGTCTAGGAAACACTTGGTCCAAAAACGCTTTAACACTCAGTGCATAGTGTGAAGGTTCTTAGTCTTGTTGAAAATGGTCTTTCAAGTAGCTGTTATCATTTTCACATCTTCTAGTAATTCCAAATACCTTTATGCTGTTAGAAAACGATCTCAGAAAATACCTGCCCAGACATTCAGTTTTTTAGGAGTAAAAAACATTGATTAAATGAATCTTGTAAGGACGAAGTTATGAGATCTGAGGATACCTTGCATGGTCGTTCTTGAAATGTTAGTTACCGTAGCTAATTTACTCATGCTCAAAGTTGGGTCAGCAACAACTTGTCCTAAAACTCCAACCTTAGCAACTTTATTCCTGACCGGGCGTTTACAAGGCTCCATTTTTGTTCACTACTGATCATGTTTCTCTGAACTTCGCCACCAATTCCAAAACGAATTTTCTATTCACGTGCCTATGATGGTGTTCATTAAATAAATCTGCTGCACGATTTCCGCACTCACTATTTAAAAAAAGCTACTTAATCATTTTAACTTAAAAAAGTGCTGAAGGCTTTTTATGATTCAACAGTTTTCCTACACGATTTTTTGTCAAATTCATTATAATGAACAGATCTGTTTGCTGTTGCCACTTCAACTTAAAATATGTCGAAAACAGAACTAAAGCTGACGTGTCTTTGTGTTTTTTAAAAATCATTGCTTATTCCCTAAAAGCTGCTTTATTTTGTTTTTTGTGCGTAATAGTTTTTTTTAAGTTTAGTTTCATTTTTAATTAACTTTAACAAGATTTAAACTTTTATAAAATCGCCGCCACTGATCCGATATTATAATTTGTACGAGATCAAGATTAATACCACAAAAATATAATATTAGAATTTCAAAATATCGTTATCCGCTTCGCGCGGCACTAAACATTATTATTAACCCAAAGAGCGAGCACAAAAGTTTAAACGGTTTCTAAAATAAAAAAAAAGGAAATTTCCCTTAAAGAACAGGGCAGAATCGGCATTTGTTTATTTAATACAAGATATAAATAGGCATGATTATAATTTAAAATTGTTTATCTAATCCCACATTGACAATTTGTGACTTTATGGCGTTTTAGTCACGGGTTAAAGTTGACAACAGTTGGTTTTAGGCTCAAGTTATTATAAAATGCAAAAAAGTGAGGTTAAACTCAGATGTCAAATATTTATAAATTAAAATTGGCATATCATTTTAATATCTGTTCGTCGTAAGTATAGTATGCAACTCGTTATATAAACTTCTATAGACACTCGTTTTTATTAAACACTCGCTGGCAAGCTTCTCTCGTTTTTAATAAAACTCGTAATTAAAATGACGTTTATAAAACTTGATACATAATATACTATTATCTACTAATTACTTCATTGAAGATCTTCTCGAGACTGTGACTTTATTGCGTTTTAGTCACGGGCAGAAGCTTTTAGTCAGGGGCTGAAGTCTATTATATATTGGGAAAAAGTGAGGTTAAATTCTGGTAATAGTTGACAGATGTCAAATTTTTAACAAAGAAAATTGTTTTTAAATTCCCTTTTGTGTTCGTCGTTTATAAAGTTCTCTATACATTCGCTTGTGGTTAATTAAACTTTTAACTAAAATGGCTTTTATATAACTTCATACATAATATACTATTATGCTGTATCTTCAAATTGACATAGTATATTTCTCACTGAACTGTAAAAATATCTAAAATTATTGGAAATACCAATAAATAGTATTAAAAATAACCAAAAATTAATAGCATTTTCAATATTATTAATTGTTTTTTTTGTTAGATTTCTAACTTGTCTTAAATTTAATAAATAAAAAGTTTGTCCACACAGTGACACTCTTATGAGAGGGCTTAGCATAATTACCAATTTAGTTAAATGACGCGGCAGATAAAACCATTTAACAAGTTAAAGAAGAATCTTTTCGAGCTATAGCCTTTGAAAGTTTTTGCTAAAATTTGGTAAAATGAGTAAATATCTCGCTCATTATACTTTGAAATGTTCACCGTAATAAAGGATGGAGGATCTGCAAATAACAGTGCCAGTTTGCATTAATATTCATGGCAACCCCAAGATGTAGGTGGCTTTGCATTACAATGACCCCAATATTGCATTCACATTCTTGAGATAAGCAATTTGTTTTAAAAGGGGCTGCGAATAAAAGTCGATGCCTGAAAAACAGCTAAAAGTTTTTTAATTATTTAGAAATGTTTAAACGAAACGTAGGTACCTTTCTAAAAACTTTTGATTTGAATAGGCGAATTGAAAAGGTGTTGAATTTAAATGCTGCAGCATTTAAAGGCATGTCTGTAAATTTAACAAATCGGATTTTAAGAATTCAATTTAGTGCCTAACTTTAAGGTATTATGTTCCTATTATTTAAAGTTTTTATTGATTAAAGCTAAACTTCAGATAAACGGACATTTTTTTTTAGTAAAAATGAAAGTAAACATTTATAGAGCAAATTGTGTAGAACAGTGGCGTCGCACCCTGGGCGGATATCGATAGTGTCACCCCAGTAATAATAATAAAACCTATAGCTTTATTGTACATATGGAGCATTCCACGCCAAATCAACCACTTTATAACTAGATCTCTTTTAACATAAAAAATGTTTAGCCAAATCAAAAGGGATCGCACATACAGGTATTTCTAAGATCTGGGCGGCCAAAATGCCTGTTATCAAAGTTTGAATGACATCGTTAAAACAGACAACCTGCGTTGGACGACACTTCTGAGAACCGTATCCAACCGCTTACTCCCTTTTCCCGCGCACCCCACTTACGTATGATTAGTCTGAATTTAAATGTCTAACCTAGTGTACATATCAACTTTTGGCGTGCTTATAAGACAACCTGTTTTTTATGTGAATATTTGCACCGCAAGTTAATCTAACAAGTTTAAGGTGATGGATCGTAATACACCAGGTAATAAACTTACAAATTATCATATAATAAATATAAATAACTTATTTAAATAGAAATTTTTAATTATTAATAGTGAACTCTTTTTCTTAGTCTAGTTTTAATGATTTTTTTCTTTTACGAAGGTATTTGTTATGGTATCAAGCTAGATCAAGCTATGGTTTTAATTTTTATGTAATATTTACCCTTTCTTTTAATAAATAACATCAAAAGATTGCCCGGAAAATTCCGGATAACTTGTTTTTTTGATACTTCAAAGATTTTGGACACAAAAATCGAAAAAATAAATAATATTATTTTTAATATAAATAATATATTTTTTTTACATTTTTCAAAGTGTATGTTTGTCTTTGGTGTACCAGGTGTTTCGGAAGTAAGGATAGTAACTCGAAAACACTTGTTTGATGGCATGGAGAGTGCGGATGTGTCTTATATTATAACGTATATGTTAACCTGTACCCATTGCATCCTATGACTCCACCATTGCTCAAGATTTTAGTTCATGGGGCAGTAATATATTGAAAAAGCATTGTTACCTATTGGTCAGCTTTCATAGGAGGCAGCTGAAGCTCGTAATAAGCATTTTAGGAGATATCGACAAAACTTTGCAAGAACATTTTTTCGAGAAAACTGCAATAGGGACAAATTAAATCGCCTTTCAGATCCTATGTTGAAAAGCATGAGAACAATATAGAAAAGAAACACGTTCTTGCCAGAAGCAATATCAATGTTCATATCTGAAGATCCATACACGAGCGATAATTCATCAGATAGCGATGACGGAATTAACTAAGTTAATTACAAAAATGCTGAATGCTTATTACGTTGGGTTAATTGTACTGTGTGGTGTGTGTAGGAAAATGTAAAGTGTAATAATTACAATTACAATTATTGTAAGAATCTGACTAAGCATATTTTTCTTAATACGCCATTGTGCCGTTTAGTAAAAGTATTGTAAATTAGTATTTTTTTTTTTTAAACAAGTTAATTCATCTATTGGCATGGTTAAGATACCATTTAAGCATACAAATAATTTTGGCCGCCCAGATCGTGCAAATACCTGTATGTGGATCGTGTTTAAAAGTGATTTAGCATGAAATCCACCATACATTGATTTTTGAAGTTCTATGAGGTGAGTAAAAATGGCCATTTTTATATAGCTACGTATCTACAAGATTTGGACCCTTCACTTGCAAAATATAGTTTTCTAAATATGCAATTGACGTGTGTTCTAGGTATAGACAAACAAGTTCATAAAGTAACAACAGTAGTTGTACATCATGACTTTATCCCAAAATCCTTGGTATCGACTTTCGATGTTCTCTAGATCTTGGTGTAGCTGCTCTCCTAGCTCATCACTCATATCGCTTAAATTTTCAGGGAAAAAATCGAGATGGAAATGCAGAAAATGCTTCCTGAGAGACATTAGATCTTTAATCATTTCGAAATGATGCCCGTGCTGCCGCTTCATCGGACGTTAAACACTTTTTAAAGTTTCCGTCGGCCATTAATTTTGAAAAATTAGGTCAAACCAATATTCCTTTTTTAATTTTTTTGAATGGAAATTTGAAAAACAACTTGATACTACACGGTTGAGCGCTTTGACGAAGTTGTTGATAAGGGCAAGTTTGCTGTGAACAGATAGTAGGAAAATGAGTACGACTAGGCCAATTTATTTTTCCATGATGATGTACAGCAAAATTTGGTGAATCCAGATTGCATCCAAATCAAGAGACAAATGGCTTGTTGAAATATTATCTAAATGAAAAATTGATTAATTTTCAAACATTTATATCACAACAAAGTTTCCATTGTTGCTTATTATATATGTATATGATCTTTGCCAAGATGCATTTCTTCGTTTGTTCTGCATTAGCAATTGGAATAAATGTTTTTTTATTTACATTATGGAGCAGAGCAGCCTTCGGACTGTATTAGGAACCATCGATGAAAATTTTATTTCAAATGTCATTGATGTTATGGCAGAAATATTTTTTTTTAACGGTCGATACGACTGATCTCTGTATTTGTACACAGTGACTTGTGTCAATATATTTTCACCCATGAAACCGTGATGCAAGCAACCATGCTTTAATTTTAGATTAATTTAAATCACGAATCAAACCACTTAGTTCACTTTGCGAAATTAAATGCTTTTCTTTCATGACGAAATCGCGTCCACGTCTCAGAAGTGATGAAGCACAGTATTATTATTCTTAAACTGGACTGATGAATTTAAATTAAGTCGCTTTTTGTACTTTTTATTTATTTATTTTGAATTACAAAAAATATCTATTGTTAAAGCAAATCTGGCATAAATTTAATAAAATGTCCATAAAGTAATTTTTATGAAATTAAATTTAATCCTTAACTGACTACACAAGACAGTCCTTAACTGACTACCCAAGACAGGAAATAAGTTAGAAATAAGTAATTTGTATGAAATTAAATTTAATTCTTAACTGACTACACAAGACAATCCTTAACTGACTACACAAGACAGGAAATAAGTTAGATTAAATTAAATTTAAAAAAACTATATTCTTTGTTAACATTCCAAAACTGCAATAATAGTAAAATTAGCCTTGAAATCAGTACAAATTGGGAATATGTTTAAATTGTATAACAAATGAACTAAATATACCCAGTAAAACTATATAATATTAATAATAATAATAATAATAATAATAATAATAATAATAATAATAATAATAATAATAATAATAATAATAATAATAATAATAATAATAATAATAATAATAATAATAATAATAATAATAATAATAATAATAATAATAATAATAATAATAAGTAGCTTTATTACAGAAAATATTTTACATACAAACACAATAATGCAAAAAAACATGAAATGGAAATTCGTCAACAACGTATAATAACAATTGATCTTTTTAATAACAAAATTATTACATATTAAAACTTAAAATTTGGTTATTCATTTATGCTATAGGTAGTATTCTTTTTTTAATAAAGTTTATTTTATACAATTTTTATACAGAACTAGATTTAATTTAGAATTATATTAATTTCATTTGGCAACTTATTAAATAGTTTATATAAGGGCGTGCATGTAAAAAGTCATCTCTAGTGTCTGGTATTAGTTTTGCTGTGTTTATTTTTAAATATAAACAATAAACAGTCATATATAGGGCGTAGACAGTTACAATATCACTTGTCCTAAACTCTCCCCTGTAGAATTCTTAATATTTTTTGGAATCAGTCTCAATACCGCCTTCTGGATAATGAAAACCTTTTTAGTATTTAAGTTACTTTCATAAAGGAAAATACCATTTTTGATTTTTAAATCAAAATTTGCATGATAAATAATTTTATCTACACCCACATTGACAAGCTATGACTTTATGGTGTTTTAGTCTCGGGCTGAATCTTGCAAGTGAGTGTTTAATAAGAACGAGTGTATAGAGAAGTTTACAAAACCAGTTCCATATATGGAATACTTTACTTTATCTACGATGAACTCAAAGAAGAATTAAAAGCCATTTTTAACTGTTAAATATTTGACATTTGAGTAATTAAACCTCACTTTTCAGCAATTTATAATAAAGTTTAGCCCGTGTTATTAACGACGTTATTAACGACTGATAAGGAAAAAATCTGAACCCCACGTCCACATAACGTTGATTTTAAATTGGTTTACCCCTCGACTCATACACATGTATTTCTATTTTTTTATATATTTTTAGTATTTGCTTGCGATTTGTCAAATATGTTTGAACCATGTGAGTGAAATACTTCTTACTCCATATAAACTAACTGAATTGAAAAAATCTAAATGGATTTATCTAAGTAGCGAATTAGTAATTAGGCCGAAAAATCACTAAAACGTAAAATATTTTTTTAAGTTTTTTAGAATTAAAAGAAGTTTGATAGCAAACGTAAATTAATTTAAGTTTGAGCCAAGGAAAGACAATGATATTTGCATTAAAATTTATGAAACTCAGTGATCTAATTTTTAAATCGTCTTCAATGTATGCTGTCATTGACGGCTCTAATCCTAAAAACGGATAGCAATTTCCTCTGCGCTCTTTGTTCTTGGGGATTTAAAAACTTTGCCGCTTTTCTTTCTCGCCTTTTTTCTTTACCTATTTGCCACCCTTAAATAAAACGATATTTTATTCATTGGATAAATATACATTTTATACCTCATACCATACGCGTAGCTATTAATATTAATTATTTTTATAGATTTAATAAACAAAAATATATACAGGTTACCAGAGCAACTCTTACCAAGTACAAGGTGTGCTCAAAACGCAACGGTAATTTTGTTTTTTGGGAAATCTATTACTTATTCGTCTACTTAAATGGTGTCCTTTTAAAAATATTTTTTATTAAATAATAAACACTTCTTCCAAATTCCCAATCACGAAAACACTTCTATGGTATATTCATTTTACCAACACCCAAGTGCTCGGTACTCTAGCGGTAAAGCGGTAAAAGGCTTTGAGATGGATATCGCAAAAATCTTCTAGAGTCCGTTTGGATAAATAAAATTTACACGTGTCTGCAGTTTATGGATTTGACGCGCTACGTAAAGGCTATTTAACGGCAGCGTTGCCAACTTAGCGACTTTTTTGCTAGATCTAGCGTTTTGAGGTAGCCAATTGAGACATTTTTTTATGATTTGCGACGTGTCTCAAACCTAGCGTTTTTCACATTGTGTTGGCGACATTTTTGGAGACATTTTAACATTGATAATGAAATTTGTTTTTAAACAAAACAACAAAATAATTTCAAGTTTAAAAAATTTCAAATTAAATTTGTTACGTTGGCATGGCCAACTTGGCAACGACGCATCCGTACGTCATCCGTCAAATGTCAAAAACTGAAAAAATGCATTGTCTTTCAGTTACTGAATGTCAAAAGCGAAAGGGAGTTTTATGATCTGTGAGGGAGTGTATATTGGTCCGGCCGCTCGGGCGAATTGTAATTGACACCACAGATTGACACTATTTGTCCGGGCGCTATTTGTAAACGTTGACGCTATTTGTGAACGTTCAAACATTTCCATCCTAAATTAGCTGAAATGGAAGTTGTAGTTTTTGTGCAAGTACCTCAGTCAATATAAAGTATAATTACCTACCTATAATAAATCTGAATAGCATGTCCTTTTTCATATCGATTTATTGCTTTTTCAATATCTTAAAATAATTGAAACATTTTACCAACAGCAATAGTATTATCCATTTTTCTAAACACAGAATGGACAACAATGAATATAAGTAATAATAAAAAAGTAAGCATACATATAGAGAATCTCTTCATATGACTCATGAATATAATGAAAGTACTCGTATGAATATAATAATTTTTGCTTTTGCTTCTGTTTATTGCAAAGGTAAAAATATTGCTAAATATTGCTAAATATTGCAAAATATACATGGCCATCATAAGGCATTGGAAACGAAGTATTTGATGGAGCAATTACATAAATCTGCTTGTTGGTAGGTATACCTACTTCTACACTAAAAAATATTAACTTAGTCTTTATTTAATTCTGTTTTGTCCGAATTTTACGAAAATAAGAAACTGTGAGTCTAGTCATACATCACAATATGTTAATAATTTATTATAGGTGCTTATACTTTATATTGACTAAATCACTTGCACAAAAACTACAACCCATAGAAAAAGGACCTACATTGCAGCTAATTTAGAACGTTCACCCGGACAAAGAGTCGCCGCAATATTCGTCCGGCCGTCAGCTGTTCAAGCCCAGCGCAAATAACGCCCGGACAAATAGTGTCAATTAAAATTCGTCCGAACGGCCGCACCAATATACACTCCCAAAGCGAAATAAGCCAAATTGAAGAACAGTGGATGAATATTCCTGGACACCACTTGCTGTGGCAGGAAACTAGTGATACCGAAAAATTTTGGGCTGAAGTAGCAAACTATAAAGATTCAAGTCTAGCGCAAAAAGTCATATGCTTGCCTTTGTCAAATGCCGAAATCGAGAGGGTATTCAGTCAAATGGCGCTTATTAAAACAAAATTGCGAAATCGAATAAAGCTACCACTCCTAAATAATTTGTTGCATGCTTGCCCTAGTTAGATCATATCTTAGTGATAGATCCCAATATATTGAGGTTGCCGGGTTTCAATCCAGTAGCTACATTGTAACGTCCGGGGTTCCCCAAGGTTCAAACTTGGGTCCCTTACTTTTTGTCCTTTTTATTAACGATCTTATAAGTTCCATAACCGTCAACAAGCTAGCATTTGCTGATGACTTAAAGCTTTTTAAAAGGATTGATACCTATGATGACTGTGTGATATTGCAAGATTCTATTAACAAAGTAAATGAATGGTGTAAATCATCAAAATTAATGTTAAATTTTTCTAAATGTGTCGTGGTTTCATATACCAGAAAGAGAAAAATCATGGAATTTAGTTACAGCATTGCTAATAATCAATTAAGGCGAAGTGAGGGTGAGAAAGATCTGGGTATACTATTTGATAAACAATTTTCATTTACTTACCATATTAATAATGTGGTTTCCGGTTCCTTTAAAACTCTTGGTTTTATTTTGAGAAATTGTAGGGACTTTAAGGATAACAAATGCTTAATCTTTCTTTTTAATTCGTTTGATAGAACTAGGCTTAAGTATGGGTCCTTAATTTGGTTTCCCATTTATGAAACCTACATTCGAGTCCTGGAATCTAACCAGCGTAAGTTTTTAAAGTACCTTACCTTTAAGAGGATCGGGTATACCCTGAAAGAGGAATAGATTATTCTATCCTGCTTGACAGGCACAACATGATTTCGTTGGAAAAGCGTAGAGTTGTGGCAGCGATTTCATTCTTGTACAATCTTTGTCATGATAAAATTGACTGTCCATATTTACTAAATTGTTTAAAATTTAACGTACCCAGATTCAACTCCAGAAATAATGTTTTATTTAGAATTGATACTTCCCTTACTAATATGCTACGTCGCGCACCTGTGTACAACATGTGCTCTTTATTTAATAGTTTTTGCTACAACTGTGATATTAATTTTGATTCCTTAAAGTCTTTAATAACATGTTTGTTATTAATATACTATGTATTTGTATATATATATATTTTTCTTTGTAATCATACTTGCTATTTAACTTCTTTTTTTTATGTTGTTATATCTTTATCTTAACTTTTCTTCTTTTTACATTTCCTGTAATTGGGTGTATTCCTGTTGGAAATAAAGTTTATTATTATTATATCCGATTTGGCCTTCGAAGAATGAAAAAGTGCTGTAAAAGCTATAACTTTCCCGATAGAATCCTTTGCAGGCTTGTATTAATGACGATGAATTTCTTGAAAATTTCGAGGAAAATTTATTAATAAACTAATTTTTTTTAAATTTTTTTATTTACCTTAAGAATTATTTATTTTTATATATTTTATTTATTTTTCTTATTTTAGAATGACTTGATTTTTTAATGATTTATGTTATGGTATTTAAATAAAATATTTGTTAACAAATATAATTATTAATTATTTTTGTGTAATGATAAGATAATGCCATTTTCTAGTGTCCTTTACTACAACCACGTTAAAATTCTTTATGAAAAATCAATTCTGTTTAAAATTTTGCAACCACTTTAAACTTTTTTTTTCTCTTTTTCTTTTAAATTTGCGACATCTGGCGATTTTTAGCTGCCAAATAATTTAGCGATTTCTGGCGACTTTTGAAGAGCTTGGTTGAGACTTTTCACAATAGACTGTTGGCAACACTGGTTAACGGATAGTGGAAAGTACATTTTAGGTGTAGAATAGAATATAAATTAACTATTTATTAACTTTATGTGGTGGAGTTTATTGACAAAAGTGCTTTTTTCTAATAGAAATAAAACATAAAATAAGAAATGTGGGACTGAAGTCCCACATCTAATAGATGTTTTTTTATTATCATCTTATTAGATGTTTAGATAGTCAAAGTCAAAAAATTATTTAAAAAATATTCATTTTTAAATGTTCACTGTTTATATATTTACAATTTAATTTAATATCCTTTCTTAATATAAATTATCCCTTAGTTTCTTTAATGTATATCAATTAAAGGTTTATTTATACAAACAAAGGTTATTAAATATAAGCTTAAGAAACTGCTGACCTGGAATAAGGCAAATATAGGTTTTTATAACCTCTTGTACTTGTAACTATGCATATCCTTTTTTTATATAAATAAACCTTTAGTTAATATAACAAAGGCTATGCATGATAACGGTAAAAGAGGTAATAAAATCCTATATTTGCCTTATTCCAGGTTATTAGTCTCTCAGGCTTATACTTTATATACCAGGGTACCAGAGATTAGTTTTCTATTGCTTTGTTCTGCTTTCTTACATTTTTTCTTCTATCCAAAGCATAAAAAATAGTCGTTATTAAAAAAAACTGATTTTATAAAATATATTAATAAAATCGCATTAAAACGCTTTTAGGAAGATAAATAGTTTATTACACTATACCACTATACTACAGGAGGTAAGTAGGTTTTACCAGTCGAGCACGAGTTTGCGACCGAACGTGGCAATAGCTAGGTTTCATCTAATAAAAATACTTTTTTTGATCAATTTATTTTCACACTAAGTACTTGTTTGACATTAAAGGATGCCACGTAGTCTGCTATGATTTTGTCGTTATTAGAACGTTGTTTACCCATGGGATGTAAGTAGCTCACTTACCTTCCGTTGTAAATAACAACCAGCCTTTTACTGTAAATTCAACTTACCTGCTATAAAACAATAGCTGGCCATACACAGACGTTATTGCGCGCGGTTTATCGTGTTATCTGCAAAAACATATGGAAAATCATGTACGTGAGTGAGTATCGCCGCGCGCAATGATAGAACGGGAAGGGATTTCAGACGTGCTTTCCTCTGGAGTGTGGAGTGTCCACACGCCACATTCCGCGTCACGGTTTACCTTTGCTTGGCAAAATTTCACGTTGAAAATTTGTACATGATCACATGCAGTTTCAAACGACTCGATAAATGACACTTTTTGCCCACTCACATACGATTTTTCCTTTGAAACTGATATACCACGGGCAATCACTTGCTAAATCATTTGAATACTTTATCAAGTGTATGGAACATGACGCTTTTTTGCCATGCCGTTCTTTCGTGCATACTAACCGCTACATCCCAACACGCCACGATAAACCGCGCGAAATAACGCCTGTGTATGGCCAGCTAATGTAACAATGGCCTAGCTACCATAGTTGGAGCAAATAAAAATGTTTTCCCGATAATTTTTTTTTTTAAATGTTGGTAAATCGCACAATATACTTTTACTTTCGTTATAATGTAATGCATATTACACACATAGTTTGTACCACCTTGTGAGCCGTAGATGGAGCTGATTACTTCCCTCATAGCTGTCGCTGTATCCTGCTGCTTTATAGTGTGCTTTCAACCACTTGGCTACCCGACGCTGATGAGGTCCAAAAGATCGAAACCGGTTGTCTGCCGGTTTTTAGTGGAGCACACTTAAAAACAAAAGCAATAGGTAAAGGCCAGGTGTATTGGTTTTTAAAACTACAACATACAGTTTTTTATGTGCAGAATCCAAGTGGAAAAACGCAGATTTTTCATTACAAAAATTGGGTTTGGGATTAAATATATTTAAATATTAAAAAATACAGCGTTTTTTCTTTTTTGCTTTAGAATTAAAAATTTAAGTTTAAAGGTATTTTTTATATAAATTTTATTTAAAGTTTTAATGATTTCCTGAAAGGGATTTTAAAGATTTTAATAGCATATCGAGTTTGGTAAAAAATATATTTCGTTTTATAAACACAAAAGTTATTTTTTTTAAATTTTAGTATATTGGCCAGTTAAATATCAAGTGGTTTAAGGCATCCACAGTGGGGTTGCAGGAGCCAAATCAATGATTTTTTTTATTTAATATACATGTGAAGATGAGTGGAGTTGATTGTTTACCTAATTTGTTAGCTTTATAATTTTCTTTAATATTTTCGTGTCCTTTAACCTTCGTACCTACGTACCTATATGTATAGCCCATTCGTAGCCGTAGTTTTATTATATTACAAATAACTTTGTTATTTCATAATTTAAGAGAAACATTTAAGTAGTGAATTTAAAAGTTTAATATTTAAAAACCTTTAAAGCTTTTCCATAAATATGAGAGAATAAATTATTAGCCGCTTCGCGTACAATATGAGTTTATTGCACTGAAAGAAATATATGTTTGTTTTAGCAATGTATGTGGTAGTCTATATATGAAACATAAAATATATTTACCTTAACCATTTTTATATTTAGTTTTAACATATTATGTTAAAACTAAATATAATATATGTTTGTTTTAGCAATGTATGTGGTAGTCCATATATGAACCACATACATTTGCTAAAACAAACATATATTTCTTTCAGTGTGGGCTTTCTACTCTCTTATAGGAAAATGAAATAGTCAAAATTCTACTATTAGTACCAGCATTGTTTTTAAATAAAATAGTCGTTTTTACTTTTAAATAGTGATTTTTACTACTTAAATAGATCAAGTTTGACTAATTTAAGATAAGTTGCCATTTTTGACTGTTTCTAAAAAGTAACTAATTTCTTTAATCTTTTAATTTTTGCGGCCAACAACAAATGCATGTAGGCTCCATGGTTAAATAGCCCATAAAAGCAAACAAAGATTCAAAAAAGATATTCAACTTTAAAATATTATTAGCAATATTTATACACAGATATAACTGATTTTTGTAGTGGCGCCTCGGTTAGACATCCGTTTAACAATCGACAGACAATTTTTTTAAATTTAAATCTACTAATTTGACTATTTCATTCGGTAGATATTGACTAATTATAATTAGTGACTGATTTTTTGCTATGACATTTAGTTAACACGTTAACTGCCAAGGGGAAATTTGCAACTAAACTGCATCTTAAAATGTTGGTTGAAATATAATTATTGACTAATTCATTTTAAGAGAGTAAACTTTTTATACTTCTTGGTATTCATTATATTTTTATTATTATAAGATCAATATTTGTGACGAATTTAATTCCTAGAAAACTATACATACTTGGAAAAAGAAATTAGTAAATAACCGAAAAAGTAAAGATTTTTTCAGAGACTCCATCTTTTCAATATATTTTATCGATAAAGGGTTCAAAATTTCATTCATGATTTATTACATTTTATACGTGAAATTAATATTTCATCAAGCACTTAAAGACGGGTGCTGCAGTTATAAAAAAAATCTAATTATTTAACACGAGATAATTCATCATCTGGTCGCAACCTGGGGATGTTGCAGTCACCGTCATTGCGTCTAAAATAAAGTAGGAGGAGGGTAAAAGAACGCACCTTAATTGGGGGTTTGCATTTTTTTTAATCAAATAATTACGTTAAAAATAACAGTGTTACAATTAGCTTAATAACTACTGTCAAACTCACTCCGTAATAATTATTTGAAATTTATTTAAGATTTAGAGCAAAGTTGTCAGAATCTGATGTAAACTACAAACTTACGATTTTTAGTAAAACTTAATATGTAACAAATTATACATTAAGATAATTAATTTAAATATTTTACAAGAAATAAATTTTATATTTCCTATTAAGTAGATATTAATTTTATTTGAAAATATGTGTATTTAAAACCAGAACTCACAACATTGTAAAATCGTGTTTTGTCAATGTTTGTTAAATTTAAGAGTCATACATACAATGTCGCACAAATATAACAAAAAATAAGTTTCTGCACGAAGAAAAAAAAAGTAACCATTGATGCGCAGAACACTTATCCTCTGAATATACAATGTCATGTCATGTCATGTATATAGATATTTCTAATAAAACCTCAACAGTAATGCTTATTTTTGTTACATCAATGAAAAGTACCAAGAACTAAGCTAAGCTACGCTAAGCGAAACCTCCGTAAAACAATAATAATTAATAAAGGACTAATGATAATTTTAATTGTTAAAAATAATAAAAATTATCTTTTGTCCTTTATTACTTAATATACGGGGGTTGGGTAAGCAATATTCTGCACATTAAATATATAAACAACATTTATTTTCAAAGCACACTTTTATTTATTAAACCATATATGAAAAGTTAATTTATTAAAAGTAGAAAGTGGGGTTAGATCGTTCTGACAGAAGACAAATTTTTAAGTGGTTCAAACACGGTGCTTAATTAAATCCCAGCCAATTACTGACGCCTAAGCCACTGGCTAAAAGAAAAGGAACTAATTAATAGCCTCATGAACGTTTGTATTTGCCTAGGCCATAATCAATCACTTTGTGTAGAGTGTTGACGATAATTGAGTTTAATTTATAGACCTCTTCAAGATTAATTATATTATACCTTACTTGCATATTAAAGAAATTTAATATAGGGGAAAGTACACTGAGACGGCATAGTCACTGAGATGGCATAGCGCCTATAGTTTGTGAAAATCGATAAAGATATGGCAACACCGATGTTGCTGCGCGTGAGTAATGCATATTTCGTTGTACCGACGCCATTTTTTTTGGTTCTCCTCGCTAGCGAGTTGCCACGCGAATGTTTTTAAAAAACGCCGTTTGAAAGTATTGTTTAATAAATCTTTTTGTGTTTGTTATTGGAAGCCAGTAGACAATATAAGGTAAGTTTTAATTTATTTTGTACCTTTTGAGAATACTGTTGAAACTATTCTTAATGGTTTACTGTTTTAAATTTTTGAGGTTGTATTTTGGTTTGCACGTGTATGTGGGTGAGATGACATAGTATGCATCTCACCAACCACCACTATTTTATATTAGTCTTTTTATACAATTTATCTCAAATTATATAAACTTCATTTCAGAAATGTCTCCATATATTAGGAAATCTCCAAGGCAGTCGTGGGATGAGAACCACATGAGGGAGGCGATCGATGTTGTTCAGAGCGGTAAAATGGGTTGGATATTGGAGTCCAAAACTTTTAATGTTCCGTTTACCACATTGCGGCGACGTGCTCAAACGGGGAATACTTCAAAAGGATATCTAGGTGGACACAAGGCTACATTTAACGTCAATGTGGAAAAAGAAATAGTCAATCATTTGGAAATCAGATTCTTTGGGATGACTTCGGTAGATGTTAGAATAGCGTATCAAATAGCCCTTAAGAAAAAACTTCCCCACAGATTTTCAACTGAAAAGGAAATGGCTGGTAGAGGTTGGTTAAAATTCTTTAGAATGCGGAATCCTACAATATCTCTTCGCATACCAGAAGCTACTTCAGCTGCAAGGGGAAATATTTTTCCGTCACTTAACCGAAATAATGGAAAAATATAATTTTGAGCCAAAGCAAATTTGGAACATTGACAAATCAGGGTTTAGCACAGTACCAACGCAACCCACCAAGATATTTGCAACCAAAGGTGGAAGTGCTGAGAGAGGCCATCACTGTGTAAACGCTCTGGGAACATACATTTCGCCTGTTTTTATATTTCCCAGGATAAATCTAAAATTAGATTTAATGGACCATGCTCCAACGGGTTCCGTTGGATTTTCACAGGAAAAGGGATGGATTAATGGAGAGGTCTTTCTTAAATGGTTGCAACATTTTGTCAAATACAGCAAAGTTTCACCTCAAAACAAAGTTTTATTGCTTTTGGATGGTCATTCAAGCCACAAAAACATAGATGTTTTAACATTTGCAAAACAGAATGATATCGTAATTTTCTGCTTCCCGCCACATTGCACTCACAGGCTTCAGCCGCTAGACGTTAGTTTTTGGGGCCTTTAAACACATTCTATAATCAAGAATTGAATATTTGGCTCAAAAGTCATCCTGGTAAAATGGTAACTTACCAACAAGTTACAGGAATATTCAAAGAAGCGTATCTTCGAGCTGCAACAGTAAAAAATGGCCAAAGTGGTTTTGCGGCTGCTGGAATATTCCCACTTAATGAATATATTTTTCCGGACTGGATGTTTGCACCTGCGGATGTAACTGATGTACCAGAGCCAGTGGTACCAGAAGAGCCATATGGGCTTTCAGTAACCGCCCAGGAACAACCTGGCCCTTCAACATCCAAGGACCCAAGCATATCCGAAATTTCGCCATTGCCAAAGGCAACTATTACAAGTAGATCAGAAACAGAAAAAAAAGCTACGCCGGAGATTGAAGAACTGAAGTTAGAAGTGGCTAATAAGAAAGCTGCAGTTTTAAGAAAATCTGCTAGGCGCTCAGCCAAGAGAAAAGTCCCTATGCCGTCATCTTCTGAGAGTGATGAAGAAGAAGCGGAGTAGGTATTCTGGATCAGAAGAAGAAGAAAATCCGGCCTGCATTTATTGCCTTGGACCATACAATAGGTCACGAAGTAGATAATGGTGGCTACGTTGCCAAAAGTGCCAAAAATGGTGCCACGCAGACTGTATTGGCCTTCCCAGAAGTGCGAAAATTATAATTTGCGATATTTGTAAATAAAACACATTAGTGTATGCCATCTCATCCTTAGGAGGTGACTGAGATGGTTTTTGCAAAAGTTTACGTTTTATTTTTTTTACATGTAATATACATCTTAACACAGTTGTTGTGAACATTTTTTTGTTAAAAATAAAACATATTGTTTGCACAAATTTTTGTTTTAAATTATTTAGAAAAGGTTAATTTTTATAAATTATTTTCAAAAAGTACGCCATCTCAGAGTACTTTCCTACATATATACATATGTATGTCATAGTGCTGAAAATTGAGTTTTTTTGTGCCAAGCCCAAAGTTTATGGGATGAGCGAAGAAAACACTTATCTTTAAGGCATAATTTTATTTGGTAAATGATACAAAAAACATACAATTTTAATAAATATTATTCATAGTAGAAAGTGAGGTTAGGTAGATCTAAGACTTGGTCGAATTTTTGTATTGCTTTAAACGGGTTTTTGACAGAGCTGGTGGTAAAAACTCTACCCGACTGGTATAAATTATTGTTAAAGCCTAGGCGATAATCAATTACATTAGTATATCAAAGTGATTGATTATCGCCTATAGCCTTTAGGCTATACTGAGTGTTGAGAATAATAAAGTTTAAAATATAGAACGCTTGAAGATAAAATGGATTTGTATGAAAATAAAATATCTGTTTTATCTTGTCTTATAAATATGTTTTACTAGGTTAAGACGTGAGTATTTTTGTGCCGAGCTCAAAGTTTGAAGGCCGATGCGTAGCGAAGGCCTACAATTGAGAGAAGCACAAAAAGACCTTCTTGACTGAATGACCAGCAACATGTTTACTTCAATCGGCGTATACCTAAATTAAGGGACAATTTTATTTGTTAAACAATAAATGAAACGTCAAATAATTAAATGTAGAAAGTGAGGTTAGATAAATCTAATGTATAGAATTTTAAGATTGGTCCAAACGCGGTAAATATAAATTACTATAAGCCTAATGAATTTGTTTTGCAACTACCCGATTGGTCTAAATTATTTTATTATGTTTTACTCTATTATCAATTACTTTAGTGTTGAGTCACTCAACTTGAGTGTTGACAACAATAGAGTCTAATTTGTAGACCGATTTAAGATAAACTTATATATTTAAAATTGTAGGCAAAAAATCTTGATTATTACAGGTTTTTTTTAATTAGTAGGAATAGAACAGGAAGCTCATATTATATCTGAGCATACTTTTCGCAGTAGAATGTTCAAGAGGAAATTAATAAGTTTTTGCCGCCTTGTTTTATTCACTATTTTTTGTCCAACCGTTTTATTAAAGATATTTGAAATTTTTAGTTTAATTTGTATGAAATTTAATTTATTTCAGCTCTGTGGTACATTAAGAATGACATTGTCCTTCTATATGGGCGTATAGGGGTTATAATTTAAAAAATAGGTTTATTTTATTTAGTTTAAAAGCATACAGTTACTTAAAACATGATTATATTTGCAAATTGCACTCTCTTAAAATGAATTAGTCAAAGATTACTAATTATAAGTCATAAGTATTTGACTAATTTTAATAGCAAAAAAGCAGTCACTAATAATTAGTCAAATTCTACTGAATGAACTAGTCAAATTAGTAGATTTAAATTTTAAAAAAGTTTTGACCCAACCGGGTATTGAACTCAGGTCTGTCAAGCTTGTCAAGCTGTTGTCATAACCCATTCGGCCATCAGCCGCTCTTATAAAAATCAATTTTTTTTGTCAATAAATAATAATATTTTAAAGTTAAATATATTATTTGTGTTGCTGTTTTGAGCTAAACTTTTTTCATCTTTATTTGTTTTTATGGGTCATTTAACCATGGAGCTATATGCATTTAATTCAAATAATACTTTGTTGTTGGCCGCAAACGATTAAAGAAATTAGTGATTAATCTTAAATTAGTCAAACTTGAACTATTTACGTAGAAAAAAATAACTATTTAAAAGTGAAAACGACTATTTTATTAGTAACAAATGCTGGTACTAATTCAAATAGTAGAATTTTGACTATTTCATTTTTAGAGAGCATACTTTGGAAATGAGTCGTCTTACTCTCCTTTACCATACACGTGCGTAGGGATGTCGCTGGTGAACGAACTCGAATAAAAACAGCGAGAAAAAATACAAACTTCCACTGCTAAAAATAGATTTTGTAAGCGTGTTAAAATTAACTTGGAGGGATGTGCACTGAAATTTTATAGTTTGGCGTTGGGTGCCACGGGGCTCGTGCGCGAAGAGGAAGTACCTTCCTCTAATCCGTACCCTCTACGTTATCAGTTACTTCAAACATGACGTGAACTAAATCGCGTATATTTTGTGATTTTAATTATTTATTTATTTTAATTATTTATTTATTTCAATTATTTATTTAGTTAATTATTTTGTGTACAGTGTTTCGAAAATTGCAACCATTTATCCGATGAAAATGATTTCCAAGTAAGTAGCCCGAAATGGGAATAGATTGTTATTTTTAGTAACGCCAGCACAATTTTAAAAATGTCAACTTTACAAACAACTAAATAAATTTAAAATATTTTAGAAAACATTCTTTGTTTAAATTTACTTTATTTTATGTATCAAACGATTTTTTTTTATCTTAAAACACATATATGTGAATGTCACGTTCAGAATGTAATGAAGTTGGGGAAACGGAAATAGAGATGAAAAAAAGTTACTTGAAATTTATTACTTTCTAATACTTTTTTATAAAATGGTAACAAAGTCGAGCACATTTATCGCAAATTTGTTATCAAAGAAAAAACTTTATCGCCCAAAATTATTAAAAATAATAGGGTGCGTGATAGCTTTACACTCAAGCTAGCACACAACCTGTAAAATAATTAAATTGATGATGAATCATCTTGACCATAAATTATTACTATTTATAACCAAGAAATATCAACTAATTGTACTTAATATTAATACTCAAGCCAGCACACCACGCGCAAAACGACTCAAATCTTCTTAATTTTCTACCTCCAACCCAACCCAACAATTGTTGTTAAATTATTTACGAGGTGTGTTCAGAAAATAACGGAAATTGTTAAATTTCGCGGGTTCGGAGGGTCCGGTTGTCATAAAATTTTCTTTATTATGTTGGTATACATGCCCCTGAAGTATGATAAAAACTTTAGCTATTTTCATGGTTTACTTTGTCTTTGGCAGCCGCTAAGGTTAGACGTATTTTATGAGCTAGGCGATTTTTCGTTCGTTAAAAGAAATGGATCAAAGAATTTGTATCCAATTTTGCTTAAAAAATTAAATAAATTCCGTGAAATGTTAACAAAGGCCTATAGTGAGTCTGCTATAAGTAAAACAAGAGTTTACAAGTGGTATAAGAGTTTCCAAGATGAACGTGAAGACGTTGAAGATGACGAACGCCCCGAACGCACAAGCACATTAAAAACCGATAAAAACATGGAAAAAGTGGAAGAAATGGTTATAATAAATAATTATAATATATAAACCATCAGAGAAGTCGCTGATGATGTTGGTATATCGATTGGCTCATCTCATGAAATTTTTTCGAATGTTTTGGGTATGAAACGCGTGGCAGCAAAATTTGCTGCAATTGTTAATTTTTGAACACAATTTTTGGCCAAAAACAATACTGTAATGATGCCCCAGCCTTCATATTCGCCAGACATGCCTCAGTCTGACTTTTTTCTATTCCCAAAAATAAAGAGAACCTTAAAGGGCCGTCGTTTTGCAAGCATAGATGACATTAAAAGCGCATCGCTGAAAGAACTAAAGGCTATCCCAAAGTTCGAGTTTTAGAAGTGTTTCGAGTATTGAAAGAAGAGCTGGCACATGTGCATAATATCCAGGCGACAACATTAATGTAGACGAATTAATAAATATTTGTTTCAAAAAACGAAAATCCCCGATATTTTCTGAACACACCTTGTATATCTAAAAAATATCCATAGTCGGCGAACTTAAACCATCGACTTACGTACCCCCCCATAAACCTCTCAAAAATTTGTAAATTGCCCCTATGCCAAACAAATTTTTTTAGATACGCTATTATAGTACGTGAGAAAGCCAAAGCGTCGCGACGCGTGTCTCCTTGGTGTAGCGTCAAATGTAGGGGAATTATTAATAGAACACACAATTGTCAAACTGTTTGTTTTTTTAGTTTGTACAACAAAATAAAAGTAGCACTGATTCGTGGTCCATTAGGTTCGCGCTAAATAAGTGTGTTTTTGAATAAATTGACTTAAAGTGGGATTTCTAGAATATATTTTTAAATTGTCTATTTCAAAAATCAGATTATGACCAAAACGTGTAAGATTTTATTACCTAAATTACGTAAATTAAACTTTTTTAAATATCTTACTTTTCTTACTCTGAAAATTAATTATTGGCCTTCTACCATAAGAAAAATTTACTCTCTAAAAAATAATTAGTTAGAATTACTAATTTTCATAGCGAAAAGGCAGCCACTAATAATTCTTGTCAATAGCAATTTGTATCCCGAATATTTAGCAGTAAATTTCTATGTAAAATTGTACCCTGAATCCGAAAATGTCGTCAAAAGTTAGAAAAGAAGAACAGTTTTTGAGATATAGTTAATTTTCCAAATAATATGGAATTGACTATATCTTAAAAACTGCTCTACTTTCATAATTTTTGACGTTATTTTCTGATTCAGGGAACAATTGTATCCCATGGTTAACCATGGTCAAAGTGAAAAACTAATAACTGTAGTAATTAGTCATTTTTGACTAATTCATTTTTGGAGAGTAAATTTAAATAACTTTTCCATGACACATGCCACCTTTATGCTTTAAATCTAGCTATCAAACTTTAACCTACTACTGTGTGTAACACAACCCAAAACATCCCTTAAAGATGGTTTAAACAAGGTAATTTTAACCTCAAAGATGAATCGCTTTCTGAAAAAAAAAACAAAAAAAATTTAAAGATAAGGAGTTGGGCAGCTATTGATAACAATATTATTATCAAACTCAATACTGTAAAGATGTTTCCTTACTCAGGTTCGTTTAAAACAAGTTTTATGAAAACATCCCTTAAAGATGGTTTAAACAAGGTAATTTTAACCTCAAAGATGAATCGCTTTCTGAAAAAAAAAACAAAAAAAACTTAAAGATAAGGAGTTGGGCAGCTATTGATAACAATATTATTATCAAACTCAATACTGTAAAGATTTTTCCTTACCCAGGTTCGTTTAAAACAAGTTTTATGAAAAATTTATAAAGGATCTATTTTGTGACTTTGGCTCGTGTTGTCTTACCAAAATTTGGACCGCTACGTTGTTTTATTAAATACATTGCTTTAGGAATCATACTTGGGAAAATTTGGTAAACAAAAAATAAAATACAGTGTTAGGTTTACTTCAATTTAATTACTTTTTACTACTATTAGGAAAATAGGGCCAGAAAAAAAGAGCTTGAGAAAACACCCTGTTCGGCAATGAAGTAGCAAAGGAAGTCACGATTAGGCATTGTTTCTTTAAAAGTTTATGCAAATTATTGTGATGCCCCGTTACTTTATTTAACCCCAAAGGTTCAAAAGCAGGAAAATAATGGTTTTACCGGGTAAGCCATACGGGGTTAATTTGGGGGCCTAGTGGGTAACGCATCACGGTTGGAGAATGTTTATAACGACAACAAATACCCACACTTCCAAAAGAGAATGCCAAAGTTTAGAGTTAACAGTGGCAGCAACGAACGAAAATACAAAAATCGAACAAATTATTAAATGTAACGATAAACTTGGTAGAAAACATTAATAAAAAATAGCTAAAGGGAAGGGGGTTAAAAATTTTGAGTAAAATTCGCCAAACGTGGTAGTGCAAAAGAACTAATAAATAATTAACTTTAAGCTAAATTTAACTTAACTACATATTTAGGGCCATTGAAATTAATAACTAACCTTTAAGCGATGTGGCGTATTTACCAGACTTAGCTCCTTCAGATTTTAACTTTTCGAACTTATCCAACACCATTAAGCTATGCCGGATAAATGACGAGGTTAAAAAAAGCATCTAACCTATCTGGAATTGTGATTCTAACAAGAAAACTCAAAAAATATACGGAATAATATTTAAAATTTTAGGGGAACGGCTGAGTTTTTAGTGGTGGATTTTTGTAAACATGTTTTTAATAATATTTTTGGCTAAATAATATAGTTTGGCCTGGCTAAATCAGTTTAGGATACCCTGTATATTAAGGACAATAGGCCAATAATTAAGTTTCAATTTTTATATGTATTTACAATAATTAAAATTAATTTATTAATAATATTAAAAATTATAATTATACAGTGGGTCCCCAGATTAACTCTGAGATAGGTATAATACACCAAAACATGTACGGCTTTCAATTTTTGCAGTTTCTGCCTGCTAAACCTAAAATAAATTTTCACCAAGTTACAGTTTAAAAGATTAAATTCATTTATTATGCTTTTAACCTCATATTAAATTGTTTACCAATTTATTTTAGGTTTAATTAATTTAATACTACCTTTACTAAATTGTGCTTTTAATTATACTTATTTTAATAATTTAAAATCTTTTAAGATTGTAAATACTATCCCAAGTTAAAATAAATGTACATGTATGTTTTTTAAATAACTAATATAATATAAGCCTTTCGACGTTTAAAATTGTAATTTTAATTAATAATAAAATTTATTGGTGTGTAGCTTTATTATATTTTATTTTATAAAAAAATTTGCCCATGTTCATTGAAACTTGGCCAGCACAGCTACGATTTTCAAACAAAAAAATACATCCATATCTTATCTTTTTATGTACAATTTAATTTTAACGAAAAGTATGATATTTTGGATAGCAGTAAAAATAACTTCATATGTAGAGGGTTGATTTTTACGATTTAGCTAAAATAAAATCTAAATTATATCTAAACAGTAATATAAGTTTTATTTCTGTTAAAACGCATTTTCTGAGAAAATTTTGTTGTATACATATTGGTTTATTTTAAATTGACTTTTGTTTTGATTTAGTAAAAGAATGTACCATTATTTATTTTAATGCAAAATACTATAGGCTCTTTCCATTTCAAAACAAACGGTACGCGCAGGTCATGATTTTCTTTTTCTATGAAAATTAAATATGTTATTTTTTTTTGGTCGAAATAATGAGGCACGTATTTCTTTTTTTTTGGCCAAAAAATTTTTTTTGTTGATTTTTGGCGATTTATTTTTTGCAGTAAATTCGATTTTTTCCGTTGACCAAAAAAGCCATTATTTTAAATGCGTATAACTAGTTCAAAACTAATTCACCAGGTTTTTTCACGTAAAACAATTATACAACAATGAACTTTAGATTCCAATCTTACAAGTCTTGTTTGCTATTACACATAAAAGCAGCATGCGTTCGTAGAGAAAAAAATAGAATTTGAAAAAAAATTCATATCTTCTTAACGAAAAGTTTTGGCTAACAGTCCCTTAGCCAAAAAGCAGTTTGGACTATTTAAATTTTGAAAAAATTTTGTACTTTTCGTTTTTTATCGTATAAAAAAATTATCACAATGAATTTAAAATTTTTGTTACTTTTAATGGAAAGTCTTACAAGCATTTCAATTGTCAAAATCGGTCAATTTATGAACAAGTTATACGCATTTAAAAAAAGGCTTTTTGGTCAACGGAAAAAACCGATTTTTACCGCAAAAAATAAATCACCAAAAATCAACTAAAAAAATTTTGTTTGCCAAAAAAATACGTGTCTTATTATTTCGACCAAAAAACAACATATTTAAGTTTCATAAAAAAAGAAATTCATGACCTGCGCGTACCGGTCGTTTCGAAATGGAAAGAGGCTATACCTTTATTTCAATTTATGGATTAGTCCTAGCAAATAAGATGTATCAGGGCAGGATAGGCTATCTAGGCTGTAGCCTATGGGCCCGCACTACAAAGGATCCTGCGACCACTGTCCAGGTGGTCAATTTTTAAAATCAATTTTTTTGTTTTAGTAAATAAATAGTATAAAAGTTGGGTGATCTTAATGATAATTAAATATTAGCATTTGGTTTAACTTAATGTAGTGTTTGGGTGTTTGACCAGCTTGACAATGTCTGCCATCCAGAAGTTTCGAAAACACGTAGCGCAAGGGGTTGCTATTTACCTAGAGTTAAAAAAATTATATATATGAAATATTATATTATGTTATATAATTAATATATGAAGAGCCCAAGTCCAAAAAATAAAAATTAGGATTATTACGCCAAATACTAGCTGAGTATATGTATGTATTTTATTTCACCCAAAGTTAAAGACCTATCCCTAGACCACACAGTAAAAAAATATTTGTTATATTAGGTTATGTTTACAACCAACTGTAATTTGTTAAATAATTGAAAAAGTTGTTTGTAATTATAACACACATTTTGTAGATTTAATAATAAAATCCTATGTCAATAATGCAACCATAAGTGAATTTTCAAAAAGACCCTGTAACAAAAGTATTAGTTGGAAATTGGGAACTTAAATGAAATGTTGCTTTAATAATCAATTTCCTAAACAAAAATATTAACACATACCTACATAAATGAACACAAAGTCAGTTGAACTTGTTGATGCGTATTGTCAGTGGGAAATGTTTTGATTGACTGCCTGAAATCACATGTACTTTTTCAACCAAATAATTTGTAAAACATTTAAAACCGCCATATGCAACTTGGACTTGGAGGCATTCCCAAAATTGGCATACAAACAGGCCATTTACACTGTTCAAAATTTCATGACCATTTTAACACCATATTTGGTCTCACCAAAATGGTGTTAAATAGGGTTCGTTGGTCCGGTGTAAATTCAAATACTAAAATGGAGTAAATTCAAATACTAAAATGGTGTAAATTCAAATAATAAAATGGTGTAAATTTAACTTTCACACAGTATTAAAATAAATTTTACCTGGTGTAAATTGAACTCCTTTTCAGTGTTAAATAGTATGTGTTTGTGGTCAAATTAAATCATACTACACAGAAAAAAGGAAAAAAAAAGGAAACAGGAAGTTCCTTGACGCATTACTAGTATATTACCAGTGGTATTATTCCAGAAAATGGAACCTTCAACTCGCTAGAGATAATGTTTTTAGTTCGTTTCACTTACTTAAAATACTTCAAGTATTGACAGCTGTTTCCACCTATTTAAGGTCTAGTATCGAACAACTTGTAGTGTCACACCAAAGCAAAGGACAACCTAAGCTTATGTATTCTTCATGTAAGTCAACAGAGGCGAGATTTAAGAACATCACGTGATCCACAAAAAAATAAATACTTATGGGTCAACTAAATTAATATAGTTAAATGAACTATTCCTTTTTTTCTGTGTAGGTGCACTTCTCAAATATTTTTAGATAAACACTGTTTTGGTGTTCATTTTCAACCATAATTCATGGTGTTATATTAACACCACTTGGTGTTGGATTTTGACACCATTTTAGGATTACTCTTTACACCACAGATATTTTAAACAGTGTAGGTGTCAAAAAATACCTTCAGAATTTTTGAATCAGAAACTAAAAAAGATCGTTAATAAATAACATTAAAATTACTACTTGGAGTTGCCAAACATATGAGTGATGACGAATTTGATGTAAGTTTACTACCTATAGTTGGGCCCACAAGACAAGAGTGTCTAACCCCGTCCATTGAAATTATTATTTTTTTCTTTGCAGTAGTTATAAAGCAAAAGCACTATGCAGAAATTTAAAAAATAGGAAGCTCTTGCTCACATGTTTATAAGCACCTTCCATTTTGACATTTGAATACATTCACCCGACCACAACAAACGAGCGAGGTCAAATTGTTATCTTTGTTTCCTAACAGAAAGCATAAACTAAATGTGGTTTGGAACTTGAATTGTTTTTCTCTTTTGTTGTTTTTTTTCAATATCTAATAAAAGTAGACTTTAAGTCAAACTTTAAAATTGATTTATCTGAAAACTTGCTTGTTTATTAGATTTCTTCATCAGTTATTTTGCATTTGAGTCAAACCACGTCAAGTGGGACCAGAAAATTTCACGAAATCACCGATTTTGAAAATAATCACATTATTGTGTAGTAGGCATGACTCATATGTCACAGTAAAAAAATTGTTTTAAAATTCGTTTTTTTGGTAATGTTATTAAGGTTGACAATTTTGTCAAACTTTAGAGCACGGTAAAATTGAAAAAATAGAATCTCTGGGACCACTCTGTATAATTGAATTAAATTTTACACACTATTGTAGAAATGTTTAGACTATAGAATGATCATTTAATAAACGTAAATTTGTTTAAATAAAAGAATTTTGCATACATTTATTATAAACAATTGAAGTCACATAAAAACGCTAAAACCGATTGCAGTTTCTTGTTCGGGACCCTTTGGTGACTTAAAAATGATATTTACCAAAATCCTAGCTACTCCTCTTATCGAAATTTTTTGAAAAATCATTTTATGCATTATGCCTTTTACTATATAAAAAGTGATTTTTGTCTAACCCTGTATAAATCTAATGATATGCTCAGTATAAAAACAGTTTCTCTCGTTTACAATATCAGTGTACAAATGGGTACTCTGGCAAAGGTAGAATTAAACAAATAATTAAAAAAAAATGAATTTTTTACAAATTTTTCAATTTTGGTAAATATCTTTTTTAAATCACCAAAGAGTGCCAATCAAAAAACTTCAACCAATTTTTCGTTCAAAATTGAAAACTACTAAAAAGCCTAAATTAAACAACATTTTAAATATTCTCCAAGCGTTATTTTATTAAATTTTATTAAATATCTATTTTTCTTGTAAAAGATTAATAATAATGCCATTTTGTAACCTGATAGACGTAGAAATATCTAAAAAAAATTGGGGATAAATATTTTTTGCTTGTTATGCTAAAACCATGAATTTACGCTTTTGCTTTATTAAAAATAAGTGATTTTTGGCTATCCCTGTATATATTAAATGATGTGAACAGTATTAAAAAGTGAGTCTCCTAAATAATACACTCCAATTTTATAAAAATCGTATGTACTCTGTCAAAGGTAGACTTTGAAATAAACAAAAATTAAAAAAAAATCATGAATTTTCGAAGAATTTCGAAAAGAGGAGCAGCTAGGACTTTGGTAAATATCATTTTTAAGTCACCAAAGGGTCCCGAACAAGAAACTACAATCAGTTTTTGGAGGCATTTTTATGTGACTTAAACTTCGTTCAGGCACACCGTTAAAACGGACGAGCTAGCAACGAAGCGCGCCGCGTACTGATCAAGCGCACAGCGGGACAAAAAAATTAATATCTCTGGAATGACAAATGAAAGACAAATTTTTGAGTATATCTTATTAAACGGAAACGTTTGCCGCATATTATGACACAAGATTAATTTTTTTTCAGCGTGAAGAACACATACAAAGTTTCAATTGTTTATAATAAATGCATGCAAAACTCTTTTATTTAAACAAATTTACCTGTATTAAATGATCAATCAATAGTCTAAACATTTCTACAATAGTGTGTAAAATTTAATTCAATTATACAGAGTGGTCCCAGAGATTCTATTTTTTCAATTTTACCGTGCTCTAAAGTTTAACAAAATTGTCAACCTTAATAACATTACCAAAAAAACGAATTTTAAAACATTTTTTTTACTGTGACATATGAGTCATGCTTACTACACAATAATGTGATTATTTTCAAAATCGGTGATTTCGTGAAATTTTCTGGTCCCACTTGACGTGGTTTGCATTTTTTAACATGTTTAATAAATCAAGTTAAATGCTGTTAACCCTTTCGACACGGCTTTTAGCTTTTAGTTTTATTTTTTAGAACAATATATAAATATATTTGTTTCATATTTTTAACTTATTGGTGCTTAGTAAAGGAAGTTTGAGCAAAAAAATCTAAAAAAAAAAAATTAAAAATGGGATGGTACATTTATGTACCAGCAGTGTTATAACACATTTATTTGTGGTACCATTATGAACCACCTGGGTTGTAGAAACTAGAGAATACTAACTAAGGGTTGTACGGAGCAAAACCATTTTTACATAGTGAGATTTTACACTCTTGACATTATGTTGTGCTCCTGGTTTGTATTTTATTTTCGGTACAAACCATTCATCGCTTTCTGCTAGTGCCTTGTATTGTTAATGCTTTTTGAGACATTTCCTATTTATTACATCCTTAACAATAGTACAAATGGTACAAATATAAACGGCACTTAAAAACTGAGCTGGTACACATTTGTACCACTTTATTTTGTCTAGATAAAATCCTAATCTAAACATTACAATCAATAATACTTATTGACTATAACTATAACTACACAAATAATAAAAGAAAATTATTAATTGCACAATTTCTCACGTTTTTATATCACAAAATGAATTAACGTTGGTGCAGCAGCTGTTTAAAAGGTAGATAAAAGGCGCCAACATAAAATTTTAGCTTAGAAATCAATATGATTTGGTATCTGGCAACTATAAAATACTAACTGGTAGACGGTAGCACCAATTTTAATGAAAAATTTTAAGGTTAGTAGCGTACGAATGTTTGTGGTACATAAATATACCCGCAGTAGCGAAAGGGTAGGTATTTTACCACAATTTATAATTTGTATCCCCATGAATCCATTAAATTCTATATACTGTAAAAGAATGTAGTACATAAACTTTCAATAATTTAATAAGGTTAATAGGTTTAAGGTAGTTGTCGTGGTACAATATTATCAAAAATTTTAGATTAAACGCACCGTAAAAGTATACAAACTTGTAGCTAAGTGATTCATAATTTTTTCGCAAGAGACGTTACCTTTTTTCTTTTTTTTTTCTTTTTTAGTTCCACCCTTACTTCTTAAGAAGTCCCATAAGCCAACTGAATGGCTTGTGCGGGTTAGGGGTAGGAACGGACCGCGGGCTTAAAGTCCCCTCCGAAGGACTATTACACAATAGGACAACACAAATAAACAGCCATACCCCTGGTGGGATTCGAACCCACGACCTCCGGCTTGTAGTCACATATTTTCATAAGTTTTAATCCGGCAACGTCGCTTATGCCCAACCTATAGATATATTGGAGACTGAATCAGTCTGTTTGAATTTACTGCGCAAATAATATCTATACTCGCGTACAGCGTTGCCAATTTGTTTTTATCTGACTCACTAGTATGTATACTTTTTTACAAATTGTTGAACTTAAAACTTATTTATAAACAATTGGACGGTCAGCAAAAATACATTAAAAGACTGTTAGTTTTTTTGAAAGCTTCTGACAGTTGGTACAGAACTACAGAAAGCGTATACAATTCATGTTAATTATCCAATTTTTAATTGAATTTATCTCGGGTTATAGACGGTCAATCGACTTCAAATTTTAAGGATAATTGTATTGTCATATCCTTAATAAGTATACAAAAATTTAAAATTTTTTAATGGCATGCCTACAGCACGACAACTACCTTAAATGTTTATTTTTAAATTTTTAATTGAATAATTGTTAAAAATGCGGTTTTTGTAGGTTAATTTATAATATTATAGAGAATGTGTTTTGGTGTTAAACAAAACAAATAAAAATTAAAGACAAAAAAATTAGTCGAATATCTTTCCTCGTTACGTCCCTGAATCCATACAAAAATATTTTTACCTATAAAGTTCACATATTGATGTTTGGATTGTTTACTCGAAACTGTAAATATCATTTTTCAAACCATTGCATTGCATATTCAATCGATTTTAGTATCTAATAATCCCGGATTCTGTTTACCAGTATTAAGTATACAGTATATACGGTATACCTACCTAGTGAGTGGTCATTGAAATAAAATGACGCATTGCAGCATAATCCTGCAATATTTTTTTATGTTTGTCTAAGTTTAATAAATTAATAAGAAGATTAATCAACATTTTAAAAATTAAAGTTTAGTTTTTAAATCAAAGCCCAGGGTAAATTGAATACGTAGATATATTTTTTAATGGTTTTGTAAGGATTATTCTCATGACAAAAACTCTTTCAATATAACTTTTATTTTCCATTTCCATTTTCGAATTTAAAATAGAAATGGGAAAATAAAAGTATGGGATGATGTATTTTGGTAAAGTAAATATAACTTTTAAGTTTCTAAATCTCTTAACTAGTTACCTTGAGAACAGAAAACAACATGTAAAAATTGATAAATACATAAGTGATCCACTCACACCTAACTACGGTGTTCCACAGGGCACAATATTGGGTCCACTCTTATTTATATTATATGTAAATAATCTGTTTAGGGTGAAAACTAAGGGTAAAGTTTTAAGTTTTGCTGATGATACCATCATACTCTATACGGCCAGAAATTGGATTGAACTGAAAGAGGTAATAGAAAATGACTTTGTCTATATAAAAGAGTGGTTCGACAAAAGTGTTTTAACATTAAATATTAAAAAGACAATGTTCATGCCTTTCGGCTGCTACAAAAACAGTCTACCTACCTTTGACACTTTAACATTTGAACAGGAATCGATAAACTTCTCAATAAAAAGAACAACGTCAACCAAATTTCTGGGAATAATTATAGATCCGCATCTTAAATGGGACCTCCAAATACAATCTATCACCAAAAAACTTTCTTTATTCCATTCTTTAAAACTTTACAAAATATACTAACTATAAAGCAGCTAAATATTGTATACAGCGCTTTAGTAGAGTCTCACTTAAGGTATGGAATTATGGGTTGGGGAGGAGTCTACAGCAATACTCTTAGGGATCTTAACGTTACACAAAAAAGAATCTTAAAAGTAATGTACAATAAAACAAATATCTTCCCCACTAATGAATTATACAAATTATCAAATAGAATGGACTGTAGACAGCTCTTTTTTATGTCACTTGCTATTCATATGTTTTCGAAAAAAACTGAAATGAAATCCACATGCACAAGAAATAACCAGAAGTTACCTGAACCCAAAGTTAACAAAACCATCGGACAACGCAGCAGTCGATTTCTTGGACCAAAAATTTATAATCTTCTTCCAAATGAAATAAAACAGGCTAGATCAATCCATAGCTTTAAAAAAAAATGTAGAAACTACACCCTAGAAATAACTAGAGAAGATATTCATAAACACATAGAGTTTAAAATATCAATGAATGAACTTTACTGAAAACGTAGTTTGCTCTCAAAGACTTGCCTTCTTATTTTCAAAATGCTTCTTATTCTTATTTATTCTATTTATCTCAATTATTCAAATTGTTTTGTTTTTATTATATTTATTTTACTTTTTGTGTTTGTACACAAACATATAATATAGTATTTAAAAGGGAAACAGCTCAAGTGGGTTACGTATAAATTATTGTGGGTAACCTGTTGGTTATATTTAAATTAGTGTAGGTTTTTTTTATATTTATACTGTGATTGTATTGAAATTTGTATTATATTTTATTTATTTTGCACGCTCAAATGCAACTGCATTTCTGTGCTTATAGCATATTTATTGTTACATTGTTTTAATATTTGTAAATTTTGTAAACATTCTTTAAACAATAAATATTATTATTATTATTATTATTATAATGAATATTAAAAAAATTATTCAATTAAAATCAGCCATAAATAGAAACAAGCAACTACCGATAAAACAAGGCGCTTTTTCAGTCGATTTAAAGTGAATCTAAAAGTAGAATAAAAGAAAAACCTTAAAGAGCATCTTCAATCCATCAACACCGTAAGAATGACTAATGATTTCTTTGAAAGAAAATTTCGCTGTGAAAAATACAAAAAGAGAATTGGAACCAGACAGAAAAGGTGATTAAAGTCCTGAAAAAAACGACAAAGTACAAAATACGTTTAACTTTTCATCTTATATTATTTCCCTTTGAAATGTTTCTGTTTACCTCTCAACGAACGACAAAATTACTATGGAAGGGAGGAAAAAAGACAATTTCCAATCCATAGTTTTTCTCCGTAAGTAATATATATTAGATATCCAATTTAGGATGATTTTAACAAAGGATAATTGGACTTAATTAAAAAAAAAAACTATTAAACTACCCAATAGACAATACTGTGAACAAAGTTCTTCCTGCCGGAAATGCTGGTCTGGCTGTTTCGCGTAACTTCCTCTTGAATTCAGCCTCTGGAAAGACTGCTCACAATTTTGCAATATATCTTTTTTACACAACTCTTTTGTGTAATTTTATACAGGGTGCACTGGATGTTCTTTTTTTGTATGATTATTTTTTTTATTTAATGACCTACACGGAGAAAATAAAACAGTAACAATTGATACTCAGAACAGTAATCCACTTATTTTTAATTAAAAATAAAAATATCCCAAAACTAACAATTGCTGTTATCAAAATAACCCGTGATGTTGTATTAAAAATTGTAATTTTAAATGGTACACTGACGTTGACATTATACATTAAGTTGATTAGTCAATGGTTAGTGTTGTGTGATTAATGATTACCTACTGTTTTGTACAAGGTTGCTAAAATTTAAAAATTAAAGGTTTAATCTAGTAGGCGAAATTACAAATTGGATGAAAACGTAGATTAATGTGTATGTTTACATTATTAATTTGTGATTTTTTTCGCTTCCTAGATTCTGAGTTATCCTCACCATCTTTTGTTTTTATTTACGCCCTTAACGCCATATTGGAAATTTACATGGATAGATAGAAAAAAATCAAGGAATCCAACGATGTATCAAACTAAACTGCTCGTCATAAAAATCGACGTACCTAGTTTTTTGGAAAATATTTGAAAGCTCGTTATTGGAAAATTACTGAATCGATTTTAAAAATCTTTGGAAATCCTGAATAGCTGATTCTTTGACTCTTATGTCTAACTTTGGGAATACGATATTTTGCACATAGCATTATACTACAGGGTGTTAAACGAAGGGATGTATTTTTTCCGAAATTTCAAGTTATTCCCATTCATGAGGCAGTTGAGTTTGATAGTCGTAATACCCCTCCCTAATATAAGTAAGGTAATCCCTCGGAACGTTTTCGAAATTTTGTGAATATCAAGGCCTACTACGATTATATGCCAATTTTTTGAAAATTGTCTTTATTTCCCAGTTTAGTCCAAAAAATGAGCAATAGTGGATTCTTTGACTTCTATCTAATTTTGAGAATAAGATATTGTGCACAAGCATTATACTGCAGGGTGTTAAAAAAAAGAGTTGTTTTTTTCCAAAATTCCAAATCCCCATTCACAGCGCAGTTGAGCTTGATAGTCCTAATACCCCTTCCTAATAACAGTTAGGTAATCCCTCGGGACGTTTTCGAGATTTTGTGGATATCTTGGCTAACTACGATTATTTGACAATTTTTGTAAAATTGTCGTTATTCCCCAGTTGTCCAAAAATTGAGTAATAGTGGATCCTTTGACTTACGTCTAATTTTGGGAATACGATATTGTGCACATAGCATTATACTACAGGGTGTTAGAAAAAAGAGATGTTTTTTCCAATATTCCAAATCACCATTCACAGGGCAGTTGATCTTGATAGTAATACCCCATCCTAATAATAGGTAATCCCTCGGGACATTTTCGAGATTTGGTGGATATCTTGGATAACTACGATTATTTGTCAATTTTTCGAAAATTCACGTTATTCTTCACTTAAGTCCCAAAAATTAGCAAACTACAGAAGGTATCAACACAGCGTTTTAAGGTAGGTCACGTGCTTCCAGTTGATTTACGTTGCGTGATTCATTAAAAGTGAAATGTTTCGCACAAAAGCAATTTTTTTCGGTGTAATCCAAACAAAATTATTCTCGTAAACTTATGCAGGCTATATTCATGCAATTTTCTACAAACGGTTGACTATGGCGCATATCTGGTTTTGAGTTTCCTCCCTTCAATTGTTCTTGTCATTTTTATCATCGAATATGAAAACATTTTTCAAACAGCAAAACACATTTAAAAAAAAATGACGGATGTAAGGTTGCATACCACGCAAGACGAAGAGCTGCCTGCCCTCTTTTTCTGCTAGAAGAAGATGGGCACAAGAACTTGCAAATTGGGGAAACGATGTGTTGTTAATCGATACCTTTAGATGTTTGCTTATTTTTGGGAATTAAGTGGAGAATAACGACAATTTTCGAAAAAATGGTTTATAATCGTAGTTAGCCAAGATATCCAAAAAATCTCGAAAACGTTATTAGGAAGCTGTATTAGGACTATCAAGCTCAACTGCCTGTGAATGGGGATTTGGAATTTTGGAAAAAAACATCTCTTTTTTTAACACCCTGTAGTATCATGCTATGTGCACAATATCGTATTTCCAAAATTAGACATAAGAGTCAAAGAATCAACTATTGCTCATTTTTTGGACTAAAATGAAGAAGAACGTGAATTTTCGAAAAATTGTCATATAATCGTAGTTAGCCAAGATATCCACAAAATCTCGAAAACGTCCCGAGGGATAACCTAACTGTTATTAGAAAGGAGTATTACGAATATCAAGCTCAACTCCCCTGTGAATAAGGATTTGAAATTTTGGAAAAAACATCCCTTTTTTTAACACCCTGTAGTATAATGCTATGTGCACAATATCGTATTCTCAAAATTAGACGTAAGTCAAAGAATCCACAATTGCTCATTTTTTGGACTAAACTGGGAAATACCGACAATTTTCTAAAAATTGGCATATAATCGTAGTAAGCCGCGATATTCACAAAATCTCGAAAACGTTCCGAGGGATTACCTTACTTATATTAAGGAGGGGTATTACGACTATCAAACTCAACTGCCTCATGAATGGGAATAACTTGAAATTTCGGAAAAAATACATCTCTTCGTTTAACACCCTGTAGTATAATGCTATGTGCAAAATATCGTAGTCCAAAAATTAGACATAAGAGTCAAAGAATCAGCTATTCAGAATTTCCAAAGATTTTCAAAATGGATTCAGTAATTTTCTAATAACGAGCTTTCAAATATTTTCCAAAAAACTAGGTGCGTCGATTTTTATGACGAGCAGTTTACATAAAACATACGTTCACTGTAAAAAACTGCTTCTATATTACAGATAAATTCGAATACTAAAATTTTGAAAGCCGGTTAAACAGATTTCTCTATTTTTGTGTAGATGTCGCTCTATACAAATATTTAAAAACCGTTAGTAATAAGTAATTTTATCTTTAGGCTTTTTATAATTTATAGTCTTTTTATAGGCATCAAGACATTTAAAATGCTTTTTATAAATATCAGAAAGCTTTATATTATTTGGTTTCAACAATGTTTATTGTGGCTTCCCAGCCTTAACTTAATTGTATTTACTTACTACTGTACTTCCTTTGAACGAAAAACCTTTTTTAACACCTCGACACTTTTTAAAAATATATGAATATATTTTACCTTTACGTTATTTTATTTTTTTGCTTTAGGTGCTTTTAGTTTTATTAATGGAGATCTCTCCATGTCATAGATTCTACAATATGTCAGTATCTAAAGGGTGGGCCATGTTTATGTTGAATTATAAAATAGCAATAAGAACAAGAAAAACTGATTTTTTTTTCAACGAATTTTGCTTTATTTGATACAATGTTTCTTCCGATTAAGTATGGAAAATGATTTTAGCTGGCTCGGCAGTAGCCCATCTTGGAACACCAATTTTCTAGCACTTTGTCAAAAGTTTGCTGCTCTATTTAGGCAATTTGAGCTTGAATGTTTTGTTTTAAATGGTGAATAGGCTTTGTTACGGCGACGTGTGGATTTTCCGTGGCCGAAATCCTACAGTTTTGCTTGTTGACATAACCTCCGAGGTAAAAAAGCGCCTCATCCGAAAAGATGATTTTTCTTGCAAAATTAGGGTCATCGTTCAACTGGTTTAAAGCCCACTCAGCAAAGCGAAAACGTTGTGGATGGTCAACTTGCTTTAACTCCTGAACAAGCTTGACTTTGTACGCAAACATACCGAGGTCTTTGTGCAGAATCATCCTCAGAGTGGTACGGGAAAGGCCGAGTTGTTGACATCTGCGCCGAGTTGATGTTGACGCGTTCATGCGTACATTTTCGGCCACAGCAGCGATTGCTTCAGATGTACAGTTACGGAAAGAAGTAATGTCCATTTGAATGCTCCATTGTAATTGTTCGGAGGCATTCGGGTTTTGCTAATAAAATTAACATATCTATTTTTAAACTCAATAATTCTACCTACCTGCTATTTACCATTCTTTCTAAGCACATTTCATTTGACTTTTAAGCTTTTATGCAATAATTAAATATTTAAGGAATAACATTGATTCTGAAATAATTTAAATATAATATATGTTCTATAACTTATTAAATAAACTATATATTATTTAATAAGTTGTTATTAATAAAATAATATATTTAAATGAAATATAGACATTTAATACTAAAATGCATTTTGTGCACTATTAATACGTTTTTCTACTTCTATTGCATATTATTGAAATTTTTTGTTATTTTTTGCGTAAATAATGGTAACCAATATATCCGCCCGGCCTATCAAAGTGAATTATATTATATTATTATTATATTCACGTTGTTAGGTATCAGTGATTGGCTTATTTTAATATTCACTGTTATTTAAACCAATCGGGTTTTAAATTAGAAAAAAGTAAGGTTGACAGATGTCAGATTTATTTATATATACGAGGGGCGACTATAATGATTTTTAAAATAGGAGAAAAGTGAGGTTATAATAAATTTTGTTATCAATGAAAATTACTTAATTGGAGTAGAAAAAACAGTATACTATATTAATATTAATATATTATAATTATTAATTAATATTATATTAAATATTAATATTAATTAATTATTAAAAGTAAGGTTGACAGATGTCAGATTTATTTATATATACGAGGGGCGACTATAATTATCTTTAAAATAGGAGAAAAGTGAGGCTATAATAAATTTTGTTATATATGAAAATTACTTAATTGGAGTAGAAAAAACAGTATACTATATTAATATTAATATATTATAATTATTAATTAATATTATATTTAATATTAATATTAATATATTACACTCAAAATAATGCGCATTATTTACTCGGATGAATTAAGTATCTCGCCTGACGGCTCGACATGCAAACCTTATCCTTTTGAATAATAGCCTGCATTATCTCTCGTATAATAATATACTATCATCAACATTTTGGTTTTCATTAAGTACTTGTTTTATGAAATATCTGCCCAATACCAACTTATTTCAATGTATAAAAATACAATAAAATATGGACACGGCATAAATTTATAATTATTATAATAATTTAACTTGGTATTCCCGAAGGCTCTAAGTGTCAAAAATAAAATTGTGAGAAATCAATGAAAATCCATCCATCTTTAAAATTCAAAAATAATATGGAGAAAATTTTTTTAGTCGTTTTGCATGGCACATAGACTATTTTTAAATTATAATATAATATTTGACCAAATTGGGTCCAAACCATGGGCGCCGGAAGGAATTCGTCTAGGGGGGTTAAAGTTTTTTACAAGTTTGATAGATGTTATTTATAATCAAGTTGTACTGTAGAAGTTCACATTAAACTTAAGCCAAATAAAATATCATCTTTATATGTATATTTACCTATTTATTTATATTGGTACATATTGCAAAAAATACATCACAGTCTTTTGGTAAATATATAAATATAAAAAAATTGTATCGCCGAGGAATCTCTAGTACAGCCGTCTTAAGTATACGCTAGGGTGTTTCATTTAAAACGAACATTTTTTTTTTCTTGCTGACACATGAAAATTTTGTTTTTTAGGTTGAAAAAAAATTCCCTGAAAATTTGAGCCCTTAATTTTGATTTTAAGTACTTCCTTTTTAATTTTGTAGTTTTTCCATATAAAAAGCATGTATTTTTAATCATTTTTACTTTAAATTTCTATATTTTGGCCGGGTTTTGAATTATAATTTTTATCACCATAATTTTCTGCATAGTATTCACGGTTTTTGAAAGGCCCTGCATCAATTTTGTTTTTGATTTATTTACGTTGATTGTATACTATATATAGTAGCTCTTTTCACATATTTTTGAGAAAATCGAGCGAATGACTGGTTTTACCGAAAAAGTTCAAATAAAAAAGTTGTAGAAAATTTAATTTTTGACAAAAAAGGTTTTTACGTTCATATCACTAAAGTGCTTTGTTTAAGAGATATAAGGAATATATAGTCGTTTAATCAAATTACATAAATTTCAATAAAACCTATTTTTTCTTTGTTTTTGGTTATTGAATTGCTTATATCTCTTAAACAAAGCACTTTAGTGATATGAACGTAAAAACCTTTTTTATCAAAAATTAAATTTCCTACAACTTTTTTATTTGAACTTTTTCGGTAAAACCAGTCATTCGCTCGATTTTCTAAAAAATGTGAGAAAAAGTGAAAAAACGACTTTTAGAGCTACTACAATCAACGTAAATAAATCAAAAACAAAATTGATGCAGGGCCTTTCAAAAACCGTGAATACTATTCAGGAAATTATGGTGATAAAAATTATAATTCAAAACCCAGCCAAAATATAGAAATTTAAAGTAAAAATTATTAAAAATACATGCTTTTTATATGGAAAAACTACAAAATTAAAAAGGAAGTACTTAGAATAAAAGTTAAGGGCTCAAATTTTCAGGGAATTTTTTTTTCAACCTAAAAACAAAATTTTCATGTGTCAGCAAGAAAAAAAAAATTCGTTTTAAATGAAACACCCTATACAAATTATGTAACTATACGCTATACAAATTATGTTAAATTAAAATATAATGAACAAATGATAACGATCAGCACTTAACGTCAAATTATGGAGTACCGGAATTTCTGGGTATGAATTTCCAGGGGGGGGCCCGGGCCCCCCCCTGCCCCTATGTAGCGGCGCCCATGGTCCAAACCCTTTGGGAATGCCATGCTTCAACTATAATTATTAATGTAATTATTTACCATTTCTTTTTAAATAAAAAGGCAGCTTTCTTTGCTCATGGTTTTAGATAATATTTTCCTAAAAAAGGGTCCTACTAAATTTTACCATAAATTTTGTTTCGCTGAAAAAGTTTGAAAATCTTGAAAATTTCTATAAATTCAACTTTTACCTTGAATACCTTTTAAAAGAGCCCTACCAAAATTTGTTTCAGTTTTACTAATCCGAATTATACAATTTTAAAGTATTTTAAAAAATCACATATTATTTTAATGGGAAATAAAAATTCCCGATGAAGGACCAGTAAATGTAATATTAAGAGCTTACATTTTAACAGGACCATTTTTTTGAGATTCTAAACAATATTTTTGAGGTACTTTAAAAATAAATATTCGATTTTTCTGTATAAGTCTAATATTTATAATTTTTATTAAATCGTTAATTTTTTGATATATTTTTGTATAGTTTTATAAACATTTATTCTATGAAAAAACTTTTAATAAGAACTTTTTAGGCTATAAATAATATTATCGTTGTAGTTTTTTAGAACTTACTTTACATTTTACAATACCTATAGATAGTAGTATAAACAGAAAATAACTTAAATACAAAAAACATAAATTATGTCAAAAAAGTAGGTAGGTAATAAATTTTACAGACCAAAGTTCTTCCGGACTAAAATGTTAAAAAGTATTTTAATTTAATTTCATATTAATATTTTAAATGTAGGACAAATTTTTAAATATTTGATAAAAAATATTATATAATTATATTTTTTCCAAACGCAATTTTCTCGCCGTCTCTGCGATCACAGTCACATTCAAAGTAAGTTTTGAGTATTTTGAAACGTTGATCCAAATTTATTCGGTGCATATTTTGTAATCGGAAGGTTAAAACTAAACCACTGTCAACAATTCATGGCGCTTAAGTTGAAAGCTTCATTAATAGCACGTAGTTTAAAATTCTACTTATAGATGGCCCACCCTTTACATACGATTCATTTAAATTTAAACCAGGTGTTTCATTTAAATTGAATGATAATTTTTTCTACACGGAAATGCTTATTTCCACACGTCTTTATCGTTATAAATCTTTCCCTATCAGGGCCTACTTCAGTGGCCTGACACGTGCCAATCAGAAGGGGACGAGTCTGGAATGTAAGAGGGTACCTATTTTAAAGTTTTATGTGATGTCAAAGAAAAAGTTGCCATTACTGTTGCGCTGAGTTATAAAATTTATATTGATATTATTTTGCATCATGCATTGCAGTTTTCATATCGCCGTTTAAAATACGTATAGGCGCATTTTATTTTTTTTCTTTAAATTGCTCTCCTGAGAAGTTGTTATAAAGCATTTGGCTTACCAACCACCTAGCCAACCACAGTTAGTCTCAGAACCGATTTCAACAAAAAAAATATAACATTTTTAAAACAAACATTTTTCAAGGTAGTTATGTACTAGTTAAAATACCATTAAAATTAAAATCTTGGATATAGCCCTTAACGAGAAATTTAATAAAATGGAATTTTACTTTAAAAAGATAACCCTCACATTTAATATGTTAATAGCAATTAAGTTTCCATCTTATATTTGGGCTCAGAAATCTTACGAAAAATACCTTTTATTGATATAATTTGAAAAGAGTGAAAGCAACCCTTCAAGGGCGAAGAAAATGGGGATAGTTTAAATAAAAACACATTTTGCAACCAATCATGGCTTTCGGGATATTTAATTAATGGGATTTTGATCTAGAATAATTATTACAAGTTAATATATTAAATATCTCAATTATTAACTGTAGGTCTTAAATACTCAGAGAATCCAAAATTTTTGAAATTATAATAGTATATTATGTATCAAGTTTTATAAACGCCATTTTAGTTACGAGTTTTATTAGGCACGAGCGACGCTTGCTAGCGAGTGTTTAATAAAAACGAGTGTCTAGAGAAGTTTATAAAACGAGTTGCATACTATACTTTATCTACGACGAACAGAAATAAGAATTTAAAGACAATTTTATTTCATAAAATTTGACATTTAACAAATTTAACCTCACTTTTTCGCAATTTATAATAAAGCTAACTTCAGCCCGTGACTAAAATGCCCAAAAGCCACTGTTATTAACTTTAGCCCGTGACTAAAATGCCATAAAGTCACACTCGTCAATGTAGGAGTAGATAAATTATATTTTATTCCTATAATTAAAAAAAATAACTTACGATAAAACTTTAAATTAATTAAATATGTTGGCTATTAAATGCAGAAACACATCTATTTATAATTAGGGTTTTTTGTTTAAATAAAGCCTTGTCGAAAAGGTACTAAAAGCATGATGTACTTGCTCAGATGCTTTTCAGAAAAAAAACCAAGGGCCATTTAACTTTCTTCGATACATTCAGGCACATGAAGATGGATTTTAGGTGTATCTGATATTCCTATTTCATACAAATTATCTTTAAAATTTTAAAAATTTCATTCCAATCATGTGTAAGCATTTTACCAAAATAGTTTTTAATCACTTCATTGAAACTTAGGAATAGTGGAACATAATATTTAATGTTATTTTTTCAATGAGTGATTGCCTATTGTTTCGACATTTTCTAAACGAAATCCCATGTTGTGTAATATTTTTCTAAAGAAGTTTTACATCCATTCCAGCCAATATCTCCTCTAATCTTTTCTCTTAGCTTTTCTAATGTTCGGGTTCCGTTGCTAATGTGATAATTATATATAATATCACGAATATCACGGTGCTGTTCTGAGAGGTGATTTTTGGACTTTCTGTGAAACCTAATTTTTTTTTATATTCTTGTTAATTAGGTCATAACTAAAATTTTAAGAGCAAAATAAAAAAAATTTGACGGTTAATTTTGTTTTAATTGGATGTTTATTAAAAATCACACTTTCAATTCTCCAATTAAAACTTGCGATTCTGAGAGAACAAAAATTATAGAATACGTATACTGAAAATGAAAATTCAAACGTCAAATAAAGTTTCATGGCAACCTTTAAGGATATATTAATTAAGGGAACATAAATGTATACGTCAAAGGTTAGATTAAAAGTTTGAACGTTTATTGCAACAAAACAGTAAAATATATAAAAAAAATTGTAACAACCTTTTTTTTAATTATGCAAATATTAAATATTTAAATTAAATCGCTAGTTTTAATTGGATAATTGAAAGAGTGCATAATATTTTTAATAAACAGCCAATTAAAACAATTCAAACCGTCAGTTTTTTTTTATTTTGCTCTTAAATTCTTAGTTATGACCTAATTAACAAGAATATAAAAAAAATTAGGTTTCACAGAAAGTCCAAAAATCACCTCTCAGAACAGCACCGTGATATTAGCGGAATGTCAGTGACTGATAAAGTTCTTCGACGCTTCTTGCCATGGCAAAGTAATTTTTAGGAGTCCTGCAGGACTCCTAAAAATTACTTTGGAACTTGTTGGTTGAGTCAGTGGCGGCTGGTGGATTTTGGGTATACCAATATTTCAGTTATTAGACATGGGACCCACACCAAATTTATAATAGTTTATAATGACATTGTGCATAATATTTTTAATAAACAGCCAATTAAAACAATTCAAACCGTCAGTTTTTTTTATTTTGCTCTTAAATTCTTAGTTATGAACTAATTAACAAGAATATAAAAAAAATTAGGTTTTACAGAAAGTCCAAAAATCACCTCTCAGCACCGTGATATTAGCGGAATGTCAGTGACTGATAAAGTTCTTCGACGCTTCTTGCCATGGCAAAGTAATTTTTAGGAGTCCTGCAGGACTCCTAAAAATTACTTTGAAACTTGTTGGTTGAGTCAGTGGCGGCTGGTGGATTTTGGGTATACCAATATTTCAGTTATTAGACATGGGACCCACACCAAATTTATAATAGTTTATAATTACATTATATAGACAAGTTTGGCGCAAACAAAATTTAAATTGAAGTTTGCGAAAAAAAGTTAGTTTTTCCTGTCGCCTCACCCGCCCCCAGGCCCCCCTATTTAAGATAATTCAAATTAAAGTGGTGCAATTTATTATCTACTATAATTTATTGACACATTTAAAATTTTATTTAAAAAATCCAAAAATTACAGATTTTATTGAATTTTAAATTTTTATTATTTATTTTATTAAAATAAAAAAATATTTAAAATGGTATAAAACCTGTAATTTTTGGATTTTTTAAATAAAATTTTAAATTTCTTTATAAATTATAGTAGATTATAAATTGCACCACTTTAATTTGAATTATCTCAAATAGGGGGGCCTGGAGGCGGGTGTGGCGACAGGAAAAACTAACTTTTTTTCGCAAAATTCAATTTAAATTCTGTTTGCGCCGAACTTGTTTATTTAAGGTCATTATAAACTCATATAAATTTGATGTGGGTCCCATGTCTAATAACTGAGATATTGGTATACATAAAACCCACCAGCTGCCACTGGGTTGAGTATTATTCCTTCTTTAGCTATTCTTTCAATTCTTTGCACAACTAACTAAATTTACAGCACTTGTGTCGATTCTCTTCCTCAGTTTTATTACTTTTAAAATAATTAAAAACATGAGAAATATATTTTTGCGATACGATGAAATTTGGATACATTTTCTATACAGTAAATTTAACAAATAGCCAAAAAAATTTAAAAGTAAATATTGAGTACGCGCCACTGCTTTGCCAAACACGTGTTAAACTAAACTTGAAGGGCGTTACCCTTACGAAATTACTGAGCATAGGGCGTCCTCGCCAAGTTATAACGCTATAATGCTATATGCGCAGTGGCGTAGCTTCCGATGCTCAACTCTGCGCAAATTAGACGGTTCTGGGCACCTAGGGGGACCAAACCAGGGCCGCCAAAACGGGCCCTGGGACTATTCAGCATTTTGGGCCTCTAGTTTCGTTAATGAATTGTTTAGCTATAGCTAAACAATTCATTAACGAAACTAGAGGCCCAAAATGCTGAATAGTCCCAGGGCCCGTTTTGGCGGCCCTGGTTTGGTCCCCCTAGGTGCCCAGAATATATTCGTAATACTATATACCTACGGGCCCCGTCTGCCCCCCCCCCCTCACGTCGGCCATGGGCCCAACCAAAGAAAATCTTTGGGCTCAACGACCTATTATATAACTAAACTTTTTTAAAATATTGTTGCCTAAGGTATTTTTCCAAAATATGTTCCCTTATTGCTTAAATTTGGCAACATGTGGTTTTATAGACCGCAGATTAAAAATTTCATATCCATTTTTGCGGTTTTTAAAAACAAAATGGCGGAAACAATATTTTTTCAAAAAGTTTCTGATTTCTCGGAAACGGCTCTTTAATTTTTAAAATTTTTATAAAATTTAAAATAACCAACATTTTTATAATTTTAAAATAATTATAATTCCATTAATCTCAAAAATTTTCAAAATTTTAAGACTAAAAACTATAAATGATGTACTAAAATTTTTTATTTTTTTTGTATACTTGAAAATATTTTATTTTTTGTAATATTTTGGATAGGGTCCCAATACGTAAATTCAGAGGGGCCCAAAGGTTCCATGCATTTAAATTAAGCCGATTTTTATATATATTTTATTTATAATGCAATGGTGCCGCACTTAATTTTGATATGAGAAATCACGTGGTCAAACTCATTTTGTAAATTTTTGGGCAATTTTTTTAATGGGAATGGCCTACACCTGCCAATATGCTATTGATTCTTTTAGGAAAAACTTATTTCATTAGGATTTATTTATTTTGATATTTTAGCGATATTTTGATTTTTTTACCATTTTAAAAGCTGTTTCTGACATAAGTAGGACCGAAAAAAGCTAACTTAAATTAATTTTTCTACTCCCACCTTTACGCCCATTATCGTTCATGTTTCCATGACACTAAATGACCTTTTAAATACACATTGACAAGTTGTGGCTTTATGGCGTTTTAGTCACGGGCTGAAGTTAGCAACAGGTTCTTAGTCACAGGCTGAAGTTAGCTTTAAATTAATTGACACTTGTCAAATATCATACAATCGTTAAAATAAAGTGGCCTTCTTAAAAAAATAATACTAAATGTTAAAATTATTTTATTATCTCAATACAAAAACACAAAAGCATTAAATAGTTTCTCAACGCCAATATTTGAACTAAAATGTTTATATATGAACATTTTAATTTCGCCGGCAGTAAACTAGATATAACTTAAATTCGGGTTTGGACTCCACCGTGAAGTGCTGAATACATTTTTTCACTTTCACTGTGAAAAACTGTTGTTTATCCATTTTCAAGGGATACATTTCGAATTATAACACATAAATTGTTTTATAGATGGCGCTTTATAGAAATATTTAATTTAAAATATTTTTAGATAATAATAAGTATTTATCGTAGAAAAAGTATAGTATGCAACTCGTTTATAAACTTTTCTAGACACTCATTAATTTAAGCACTCGCTAGTTCCTAAATTAAATTCGTGTCTAAAATGGCGTTTATTAATCTTGATACATAATATACTATTTTAATTACTCGAAATAAATTATTTTAAAATAATATATATTAAGACACACTTTAAAGTTAGTTGTAAAAATAAAGTGTTAAAAATGTCAGTTATAAAAATATAAAATGTTTGTATTATCTTTATAACTAGGTTAAATATTTTTAACACCTTAAATAATGACACGTCATTCGTATATTTAAAAAAAAATCGTGAATGTGTGGGTATTTCCTGCATACAAAAATAACTACCTATCTAAGTATCCTCATTTTTAATGATACTTGATAGCACAATTATAAATGAATACTACGCAGCCCAACCTATCCTAATCAAAAATATTAGTACGACCATCTGAAACATACTAATCTTTATCTAGATTAATAGTTTACGCATGATTTACAACCTTGACGCGACTTGCGTGAGGGTTAATTTCAGAAGTCGAAAGGCATCGCGCTACACGTTGCCGACATAAATAGCATACGGGTTCAGGGAATTCCTTTCAAATCAGACTGTCTATGTTTAGAAATTGCCCCCTGCGAACTCCACAAATAGACAAATGCATCAGTTACTTCAGCCTTTGCAGAAGCAATGCACAGTGTAACATTTTACAAATCCTCTTATCTAAATCTAAAGGATTTTCAAGACCTCAGCGCTGCTTCGGCAATGAGTTTATTTTTGATCAAGGGTCTCAATAAAATGTTTACTCACATCTATTCATTTAACCAATGTCATTGTTATAAATTCCTTCATTCCTCGTTAAAATATAAAAGATTTTAAAAATGTTTTTAATTGGATTTTGGTAGAATTGTTCACATCAACTGACTTCAGTCAATGTTAGCATAATAGCGCTTCTCAAGTAACAATTGGAAGAAAGGTTTCATTTATTTTGGGTTTAAAGTTACCTTAAGATAAACTAAAAGTTCTTAAAGACCACTTATTTTTATACAAATAATTTAATGTATTCTTTAAATTAAATTAAAAAACTATTTGCTCTTAAAGCCCTGTTGATTTTATACTGGTTTTATAATACTCTCGACATTGGCTATTTTAAAACTTATTTGCTTTTTAAAGGATTACATAGCAAGTTGGTTTTAAACATTCCATTTTGGAACAAATACTTTTAATGTATTTTTATGGAGTTAACATGATATAGGTACTCATTAAAACCCATTAAGAAAACTATTTTATCTTAGGCCTATAGGCTCAATAAAATTTCCCTTTAAAGTGCGGTTCTTGTATCTACTTTATAGGTAAAAGAAAATTATAACACATATTTAAAATGAAAAATATTAGCGACAAGTATTATGAGTTAAAACGAAGTGGTAATTTTTAAAAAACGGCACAATTTGTAAGGTTAGGATTTTATTCGCGCGCCAGACCAGTTTAATTTAATAAGGCCATGAGTTCGATAATAAATATAATAAAGAGTGAATAGACGTTTGCGAGAGTAATTGTACTTAAAGTGGTAAATAAAAAGCTGTTTTAAGTCTGGTAAGAAAATCTAATCTAATCTAGATCGCGCCATGTTTTATATAAAATACAGACTCCGCCATGATGAATATTTTTTATGATTTGATTTATCTTTAAAGTGTTACCACTCTACCATTTACTATTTTATACAAAAATTGTCCCACTTTAGTAAACAAAATAAAACTCTTTTAGGATTAATTAAATTGATTCTTAAGGTAATTTAGTCTGCAGCAAGTATATTTTAAAGGCAAATAAGTTTTAATACATAAATTTAAAGTTGCCTTAAAAACTTTTTAAGAATATCAAATTAAGACTAAATGGGTTTATTATGGTTTTAAAGATTTAGTCTTGAAGACCCTTTTAGGATCGGCTAGAATCTGCTTTATAATGGTCCTAAGGCTGTCTTGAAAATTATTTGGTTTTATTCAAAGTTTTATTGTATAGTTTTAAAGCGGAGATCGTAATGAGAGCATAAATGTGTTACACAGTTTCTTTAAATTTGTTTACTAAATATTTTAATCAGTAGGACAATTTATATACCGATCTTTTTTATAATAGGTTTTTATGATTGTTGCAAAAATGGCACAAGGTTTACGTTTACGTAAACACCAGTTGATGAGTACGAAATTTTGTCCACAAAACTATTTAATTGGAAGATTTCATCGAACTAATTAAATTTTGCTGGTCAAAATAAATGAATACTTACACAACAAAGTTTTCATATAATAGAAAAAATACATGTACATATAAAACAAATAGTTAGCAATGCCGAATTCTGAAAAATATCGAAAATAAAATAACAAATAAATGCTACATTGGTTTTTGGAAACTACTTTTTAATGTACCTACATTACATAAGAAATCAAAAAATCAGATAAATATTTTAGTAATAGTTAAATTAAAACTTGGTAAAATAATTTTTCATTAATTGAAACCAGACCAAATATTTTATACAAATAGTTTTCGATTAGATTTAAAAAAATAATGACATTTTTATTTGTTTCTTTCAAACAATTTTGATCACTTTTATAAAAAACGTTCCACTGTGCGTCAGTCGCACATGGTTTTTCTTTTTATGGTTGCGAACACATGTATGACTGGCGGTCTAAGACTTTTATGAATACACAATGTTTACTTTATAAAGACATTGTTTCGTACCTTAGACTTTTGTTTATTTCAAGATAACAAATAAACCATAACCCTTAATAAATGAGCAAAATAATATTTTTACAATTTGTAAGCTAAAACGTAAACGTAAACATCATAGAATTTAAAAAAGTACAGTTGCTTATTTCAAAGTAATTGTAAATTGTAAAATTGTAACATAATTAAATTAAATAATAAATTTTATTGTCGAAAATTAGGGTTTGTAATTATTTTAACAAAGGAAAATATTTTACCGAAAGTTCCGTATATGTATAAGGACGCTGGGCAGGCCCCATCGACATTACCTTACACTAATCTCCCAGGGTTATTTTACCCCCTTTCCGTTCTCCTACGTATCCCGCCACTGCACAGCATTACCTGTGTTTGTTGGATCCGGAGTTTTTACGCCGGCTGGTAGATCTACCCTAGGAGGTCGTGCATGACAGTGTCGATGGTTAAGGCCACTCCCGGATTTTTGTCGCCGGGTCTGGCCATACGCCCAGTTTAGGCTAGTGGAGAGCGGGACAAGGAGGGTAAAAGTTGGTTTTTGGAAGACATTGAACTGACCCAAAACTAACACCATTCAATTGGGATTCATGAATGGGGGTAGAAGTGTTAGTACGCTGCTAGAACCTGTCCTGGTTGGTGTATTTCTGAACGTCTCTGTCCGAGTCAGTTTCCGGTTCCTGGTAACCTGTTTAGAATTGTTTGCCCCCTGTGAGATACTGAATCTTGTCTTCAGTACCGAAGTGTTGACAGCCACGACCCGCCGTAAGTGCCCTCTGCCTTGGTGGATATTCCTCATGCCGAGTGCCGGCTACCGACCTTGTATATTCTTTATTTATTTTATTATTAAAGTAGTGTTTATACCGTTTAGATTTCGTTGAAAACGTACACGTGATTTCAGGCAGTCAATCAAAACATTTATTACCATAAATCTTTTATTATTGTTATTTGGATTCTTTATACCTATTTAACGAGTTTGCGAAGTGCGAATTATCCGAAAAAAGATGCCATCACTGGTTTTCAAACTATTGTTTTACAAAATGTTTGTTATAATTACAAACTACTTATTCAATTAGTTAACAGATTACAGTTGGTGGACCTGGATTAACATAAAATCTGGTTAATATGTTGTTAAATCTGGTTAATATGTGGTTAAAATCAACAAAAATTTATTTATTATGCATATGTGACGCAGCAATTTAGCCTGATTTCAAAATATTTTATTTATACAAAACGATGGCAATGTTATGCTTTTTGCGTTTCTGGGTAGCTTTATTAGTTGCCTATCTGATTCATGCTCTACATTGGTATTATAATAACACACCTGGAAAACTTATCTGTCAGGCCCGGATTTTAGGTAAAACACCTTTTGTTGGTTTTTTAGGTTTTAAAGATATTTTTTTGTATTTGCCCGTTTTATAAAAAATGGAGTCATCTGACTAAGTTTTATTTGACCTAAAATACCTTTTTTATATTTTTTTCACCTATTTTCCTTTTTTGCACCTAAATTGTATTTTTAATACCTACACTCAGAGAAATATCATGTCATGAAAAGAATATGAAATTATATTAATTTAAATAATCGGGTAAATTTGATTCAAATAGAAAAATTTGTAGTTTTATATTCATTTACCAACAGTTTTACAATGTTTTTAAGCACTTTTAAAGTTTACCCTCTTTAAAATATAATATATATTATATACAAAAAGAAATCTATTTATTTCATTGCCTTTCTCAACGTTGTTTCAAAAAGATATGTATTATACAATTGTTATACACCTATTAATTTAATGGTACACACCAATGACGCCAAAACATATTTGAATCCCTTTGAATTATTATCGTTTTGAATGATTCTACAACATTTTTTCTCTCAGTGTAAAATGAACTTTTTTTACCCGTCCTGTGACGTTAAACGATCATTCTCTTGGTTTAAAAATGTTTTGACTGATAAACGCACTAGCTTTACTTCTGAAAACTTTTTTTTTATTATTTTTTTTCTTTATTATTTTTTTAATGTGCTTTCAACAGGCACCAGGCCCAATTACAGAAGTACACAATGACAAACACAAATAAACAGCCATACCCCTGGTGGGATTCGAACCCACGACCACTCGTCTTGTAGTCCGCAGTGCTAACTACTACACCACCGAGGGCGAAACTTGGAGAAATATTTTGTCTGTCATGCATATAATCGTTAAATAAATTAATACAATTTTTTTTTTGATTTTAGAGTTCCTATTTTGTTTTTTTTTTGTAATTTTAGAGTTCCTATTATGTTTTTTTTTGCTATTTTACATTATTTGTGATATGATATATTTACTTTTTTAAAGAATCTTTTATTTTATTTTTTATTTTTCCAACCAACCTTTATTGCCGGACATTAACAGAGCAATTATAATGTAACTAAAACTACATAAGACCTATGTATGGTTTTACAACGATATCGACATTATAATGAAAACATTTTATTTCAATAAATCAGCTTATTTTTTTTATTTAAGTACCTAAAATGTAGACACCTAAAATAATAACCTAATTTTATAACTATGTGACCTATTTTTTGCATTTTTTTTTTACTTTTTTATAACCTAAAAATACGGGCCAAACAATATTAACTTTTTAATTAAGTACCTAAAATATAGGTACCTAAAATATTAACCTATTTTATTAGAAATATCACCTAATTTAGGAACCTTTTATCACTTTTTCATGACCTAAAAATCCGGGCCTTACTTATCTGATAGACAACATCAACCGAGTAGAGGGAAAAACAGTGGGAGAAGAATGGGAAGAGTTTTTTGACCCAGAAAACAGTGCGATAGATATGGATGGATCGACTTCAGACAAAAATCAACAGGTAGTAGAAGTGGAAATCGAATAAAGTAAAGATGGTGTAAGAAGCGAAGATAGTGAAAGCGCTGAAGCCAACAAAAACCGGGACTCTTGAAAAAGGGCTCGAAAATTCATACTAAAACATATACCAAAAATACTACTAAAAAACCACAACAGAAGTGGCAGTTTAAGCAGCAGAATAATAAAGATCTAATCAAAACTACAATCAACAGTATTTTGAAGCTGTTTTTTGAAGACAAAGTAATATACCAGAAGTTTCAAGACGACTCGTCGCTGGTTTATGTCCCCTTTACTGTATATGAAGTACTGGTCACGGTGTGAAGTTAGCATCAGGTTTTTTTTCACGGGCTTCTTATTGTTATTTGTAAAATAATACTGAGGAAATTATTTTATTATCTTAACACCAAAAAGTATTAAATAAATTTCTAACGCCATTACCTATTTGAAAATGCAAGTGTGTACTTACCTTTTCATTTTGCCGGCAGTAAACTAGATTTAATTGAAAGCCGTGAAGTGGCAATAAAACATTCTCTATACTTTTACTGTGAAAAACTGCTTCCATATCATCATTTAAACGGTTGTTATTACATTTTCAAGGAATAAATTTCGATTTGACATTTTGACTGCTGCGCCGATAATACAGATTAGAAATTTTAAAGCGAGTTACTTCATTTTTTTTATAGATGTTGCTCTATAGGTAAAAATATTTAATTTAAATCATCTTAGATAATATTTGTCATAGAAAAAGTATAGTATGCAACTCGTTTATAAACTTTCCTAGCCACTCATTTAATTAAGCACTTGCTTGCAAGCTCACTCGTGAGTGAATTAAATTCGTGACTTAAATGGCTTTAAATAATTTTAAATAAAATGTGTATTTCCTTAAATAAATATTTATAAATGCCACATCTCAACAAAAAGAAAGTAATTTTCTTATAAGGAAAATATTAATGAGATTTATTATTTGTTTTAATACAAAGAACATTTTCACATGCTTGAACTTTTATTTTCTGACAAATAATTTAAATGAATTTCTTATAAAAAAAGTATTATTATAAAAGAGTGTTTACATAGTAAAGTTTATTTAAAAGGTTTATAATTTACATCCATTTGTGTGTTTCAAAAAAACCAAAATTGTTTTTTTCTTGCAAACATGCTTAAAAATATGAGCTCTTCATTTTAATATCTCAATGCTCGCACGCATCGCACTTTTCGTTTTTCTATAAGAATAACATGGAAAAAATTTTGTTTCTTCTTTCTGATTTTTTTAACTCGCCAACCAAAGGTCATACATAAAATGTGTTTAAATATTTTTATACAGAATTAAACGCTCCACAAAAAGGTTTTACATGATTTTTTGCTAAACAAATTGGATAAAAAGTTATTAAAGATCATTGCAGCGGAACTACTCAGTTTGATAAAACTGAGCACGAAATTTCAAGCGGAACATAAATTTGACATTACAAGAGTCGTTAAACAATATTTTTTTTGGTGCCTGAAATTTCAGTATTTGATAAATCGATATGCATTAATGTGTCCCGCTTTCACTCATGTAATATATTTTTTTAACGATGAGGTGGAATTAAAATGATTTGGGACCTCTAAATATTTTTTTTTAATCTGAAAAAAATTCATAGTGGCTTTTCTAGTAAAAACACACAGAAAAAATAAAGTGGACATCCTACTTTACATCCTCAAATGTTTCTGTCTCAGAATTGATCCAACCATCGATTTCTCCAACCTTATAAAAATTTAAAAAGAATTTTGAAGAAAAAGTTGAAAAAATACCTTTTGAGCAAGTCAAAAACTGAAAAGTTTAATAATTATAATTTATTTTTATCCAAAAATAAATATTTTATTTATTGCAATGCAATAGACCTATCTCATAAAACAGACTTTTGGATAGCGCGTGCCTGAAGAAGAGTGGTATCTCTTTCTCTTTTATATAATTAAAAAAAGACGACCTGCCTTTTCACGCACGCGCTATCGAAAAGTCCGTTTTATGGGATAGGTCTATTATAATATTTTTTTTTAATATCTCATTACTACTTAAAATGTTACATCAAGATTTGTTGCGCCATCTAGGAGCTAAAATTCAAAACTTAAATGCTGTTTAAAAGATTTCTTTAGTTTTATTCATTAAAAATATTATCTTTATATCTGTTTTTCTTATGTATTTTTATTCAAAATTCAGCATTTAAAATTAAACTCTTTTTACAAATTTAACTCTCACTCCGTGTTTGGGTCTTAAAACTACATCAGGAATAAATATTACGCTAGCAGGAGTATCTATCGCCTCCAATTTAAAATGTTTTAAAATTCCACATAAAACTGCTTTATATTCCAAAATTGCAAATCGCTGACCTAAAACAAATTAATGTAACAGTTGTAACAATTCACATATCGTTTATGCAAAACAAAAGTGACCTAACTTAAAACTAGAATGGCGTTTTAAAATTGTCTTCACTTTTTATAGGTCATAAGTATTTTACTTTTTGTTTTTACTTTCCCCTCTGACCGTTATTTATATACAGGGTGTCTGTTTTGTATCTCGGTTATCTTTTTTATTTATCTTAAAAGATTAATAGGTACTTTCTAAAAATGAATTAGTCAAAAATTAATAATTTGATAGTTATAAGTGGCTGCTTTTTCACTTGTACCATGGTTAACCATGGAATACCATGGTATCCAAAAATTTAACAGCCAATTCTTATGTAAAATTGTCCCCTGAATACGAAAAGGTCGTCAAAAGTTAAAAAAGTGAAACAGTTTTTGAGATATAGTCAATTTTTCATTTTGGAATTGACTATATTTCAAAAACTGCTCCACTTTCATACTTTTTGAGACAATTTTACATAAGAATTGGCTGTTAAATTTTTGGATACCATGGTATTCCATGGTTAACCATGGTACAAGTGAAAAAGCAGCCACTTATAACTACCAAATTAGTCATTTTTGACTAATTCATTTTTAGAGAGTAGTTGATTAAATTAGAAAAAAGTTGCACTTTTTAAGGTGAATTTAAATTTGTCAAAATTTAGCTTCGGAAAACGGACACCCTGTTTTTTATATTGTGTCACTTATATTGTGCATAAGCGATATAATAATTTTAATATTTTACCAATGCAATTTCTGGGTCCTGCACTGAAAGGTAAAAAGGCAAAGGGATGCCTGTGTTTTGTATTCTCAGGCAAAAACCTATCAGGATTAAACACATCGGGGTCTTCGTAATGATCAGGGTGCCTGTGCAAATCAAAGATGTGGATATTGACTATTGTCTCTTTCGGTAACATGTAACCAGATTTTGTAACTACGTCCTCTGATAAAACGCGCGATATAAATGGCACGCTTGGATAAAGCCTTTGAATCTCTTTTATGCATCTTTCCATGTACTTTAGTTTCATCAGCTGGTCGTAGTTTGGACGAGATGTGTCACCCAGAATTTGTTTCATTTCTTCATAAATCAAATCCTTAAAGAAATCTTTTTTTAATTTCGGTCTTTTGTGGTAAAATAAGGGTAAAATGACTAATCCTATAATACAAGGTTGCCTCGAATATAAACGCAACTATTTTTGTTTTTAAATTAGAATTGGCTCTCCAGATGTTTCCACGTATTTTAAAAACCAAACAATATCCATTACAATTTTATATTTTAGAGTGTTAAGTAGGTACACTGTTTTAAAAATCACATTTGTTAACATGAGTTTTGTATAGGTATTATGAAATTTTGTAAGCATTTTGTTAATTTCAATGGTTAAAAATTATTTTGTTGATGTTTAACAAATTATTTTATTGAAAAAGTACACATGATAACATGTCTGCAGACAGTCAATCAAAACGTTTCCCACTGACAATACGTATTAACAAGTTCAAATGTCGTCTGCAACTTATGTTTCTGTTTACATTATTCTAATTCGTAACGAGTTCGTAACAACTGTCCAGATAGTTTATAATATATTAAGAAATATGTTTCCTATATTCCTTATACCTATTTAACGAGTGTGCGAAGTATCCGAAAGCCATCACTGGTTTTCAAACTGAAATACAGAGATACAGTAAAGTGGGTTAAAGTTGCGATATACATCAGTAAGTATTGTAGTAGTACTGATTATTATATTGTACCAAATTTTTTTATAATTTGATGATTTCAGAATAGTGTGTTATTTAATTGTGTGTATGATATTTTTGTGTAGGTATTAGACTGGGCCAAAAAAATCGATTATTTTTTTTTAGGAAAGTATATCGAAAATATTGTTTGGGGTGACAAAAAAAATTATGGTGAAAGTTTGAGTCTACAATATTAATATTAAGAAGTCTATCATCGCAATTTTAGATTTTTTTTTCCTGAGCGAGTTTTTGTCTCAGAACTCCCAAATCATTGAGTTTAACAAAATTGACTTGGGAATATTTTTTGAAGAAAATTGAATGCTCTACAAAAAAGTTTTTATTGGAATTTCCCGTCAGATGAACCTTTTTCTTACAATCATGCCTTAAAAATTGGTATAGTTTTACAATTTTATCTTAACTTTGGAATTTTGTAATTCAAGTAAAAATCAGTACCCTGAAAAAAAACGATAAATATTCATATGGGAAATCAAATGCTCTTTTTGGATAGATTCACTCCATCAAAAGTTATTCAAGGTTAACTTTGAAGTCAAAACGAAATTTTAACCTTGAATAACTTTTGATTGAGTGAATTTAGCCAAACATGTTAAGAGGATTTTTTTGTAAAGCATTTAATTTCCCATAAGAATATTTATCGGTTTTTTATTGGTACCGATTTTTACATGAATTACAAAACTCCAATTTAAAAGATCAAAATGTAAAACTATACTAATTTTTAAGGCATGATTTTAAGGAAACGGTTCATCTGACTGAAAATTTCACTTTAATCTTTTTTGTAGAGCATTTATTTTTCAATTTTGTTAAACTCAGTGGTTTGGGAGTTCTGTGCCTAAAACTTGCTGAGGGAAAAAAAATTAAAATTGCGATATTACAATATATTTTCTTATAAGAATATGTCGCTGTAGTTCTTACTATACAGAAAGTTTATACATATCATACGTATAGTATATTTAACCATATAGAGGGTACTTGTAACCCTAGGCATATGATTATTATTTCTAAATAAATTTTTGTGCATAACCATTGTATATGAAAACAATTAAATGGATTTAAATTAAACACGTATGAATATAATAAAACCAATTAAACACAAAAAAATCAAAATAAACATTTTCTTATAAGAAAATATATTGTAATACCTAACAATATAGATTTGCTATTCAAAATATGGTTCATTTAATTATAACTTATGGTTATAATAACAATATGCGAAAAATTAGTTTTGTTATAAAAATTTAGTAAAGTAAGATATTTAAATAGGCTATTACAACCATCATGAACGGCTAAAGTGTTAGTACTACACTAGATGATTAAAATTATAAGATTATCTGGATACAATAACAATATAATGTTATCACACATTATTAGCAATATGTCGCTGTAGTTTTTACTATACAGAAAGTTTATACATATCATACGTATAGTATATTTATATTTATTTTATATTTGACCATATAGAGGGTACTTGTAACCCTAGGCATATGACTATTATAACTAAATAAATTTTTGTTTTATGCAACAAAAAAAATATAGTTAAAGTGACAATTAAACTGTTACAATATAAACATGGTTAACTTAACAGTATATAATATATTATGACTGTGTATACTAATCAGAATATTCGATTAAAATAACCATTGTTTTTTCTCAGTATGTATTTATTTTCATATATTTGTGTTCATAGAATAATTCCATAATGTTATCATATTTATAGCCTTAAAAAAGAAGTAAAAAATAAAATTAGAAACATCGGCAATTTGTTTGCCTAATTACTGTCCTACACCCAAGAATTCCACATCAAATTAGAGAAGAAAGGACACGAAAAAATATTTATGTCTCCACATTAAAATTATCTCCGCTTTTACAAAATATTGCTTGCGTTTTTTTATTTATTGTTTAGTCGAATATAAAAAGAATATTATATAATTTTAATGCAAAAATAATATACAGGGTGCACCAGGTATTTTTTTATTTGAAGATCTGCAAGATCTGTTAAATTAGAGAAAAGTTGCGTAATTTCAAGCCTATTAACATAAAATTTATTAATTAAAAAAACAACAGAAATTCTCAAAATAAACTAAAAAACTTTCAAAACCAAAAATTATTATAATTTTGTTATTCCAGGGTATTTTGAAACAAAGTAAATGTTACATATACATAAACTTACACAATAATCTAGATTTTGTCCAATTTCTTTGCTACTATGTTTTAAATTACCATCTTATAATGACCGCTATAACTTATGTAATTTAATACATTATTGGATCCCTTAATTTTTTTAATCTAATAATGTAAAATTTTAAAATGGCTGTCATTAGAAAAACAAAAGATGGTGATGATATCTCAAAATTTAGTGTGGGAAAAAAATCACAAAATTAAAATACTTTTTCTTAATTTAAAGTAACGTAATTATAACGATTTTTGGTCTTGACAGGTTTTCAGTTTTTTTTTCAAATAATTTGAGGCCCTATTGTAATAGTATTGAAATATTATTTTAATTTTTAACTCTGTGACATAGTTCATTAACATAAAGGTCTTATGGAATGTCAGGGTGACGTAAATTAATATGCTTTTTTATCACTTAAAGGGTTAAATAGTCCTAACTATCATAGTAAGCAATTTTGCATGGATGATCCATGTCGAATCTTTATAAATCGCTTTAAGAAATTGTGGTTTCATTTGACACGAGATTTTTTCGAATAATATAGGGTAATTTTTACCTGTGCATCCGGGTGATTGGCCAGGACCATTAGTCCCAAGCTTATTCCCATAGATGTTGTATCGTGACCCTAAAATTACATATCATTATATGTAATGTTATTTATTATTTTCATTTAATTTACCTCAAACATAAAAGTATCTACTTCTTCTCTAATACCCTCATCATCGATAGAACCATTAGTAAACTTTTCGTTCAACAAAATATCGAGAAGAGCCATATTTTTCCTTTTGGAATAACTGTTATCGTCTTCAACTTTAAAAGGCACAAAATTCTTCGATTTGTTTTGTATAACCTTATTGGTAAAATTGTGTAGTTTTTGTAATAATTTTTTTTCTTGGTAGCCGTCAATAGTGCAGTAGTAATAAAACCAATCCCTCCACAACCATGGTTTAAATAGCCTTGCTATTAGAAGCGTTCCCAATGAATATATTGTTGTTTTATAGTCTTCATCTTCTTTATTTTGGACCGTTAGTTTTGTACCCATTGATGTTTCTAAAATAGAGTTATACATTTGGTTTCTACATACAATTAATTTTATTATTCACCATTGATCGTATATAAAGTAAATTGGGTGATTGAAGACACTACGTCGATACTTAGTTCTTGCTTGTTTTCACATAATTTTAAATAGTTTTGAACTAAATTATCAGTTTCATCGTTAAAAACGTGAATAAATTTTTGTAAAATACTAAAATGAAAAGCTGGAGTAAGAATTTTCCGCCTTTGTTGCCATTTTAGTCCTGGAAAATAGTATTCGGTTTTGGAAGTTTTTTTAAATTATTTAATTAATCTTACCAGTTGCAGTTAATAGACCAGTACCCAGCCATCGAGACAAAATTCGATAAATGTCGCTTTTTGTTGAATGTTGAGTTGTTGATACAATTTGCTTAAAAAATGATTCAGTGTAAAATAGTTTATTTTATTTTTTTTCTTTATGTACATTGATTTTTGTTGATTTTAGGAATTTTTACCTTTATCCCAAAAATATACATTTCCATTGTGTGCACAAGCTGACGTCATACATATTTATTTTATAATTTTACTTACTTCAATGTCATCAGGCCCAATAAGATTTATTGCCAGGCCAGGGCCAGGTTGAAGCCTATAAATTGGATAATAATCCAAAGCCCATTTCCTTAACTGCATAAACAATCGTTCTAAAATATAAATTTTACAACAAAGAAAATAATCGATCAATGGAAAATTTACCATCTGTATGCATAAATTCGAAAAAATGTCCCACAGGGTAGTTGTATCCTTTTGGTCCTGGCACTTTTTTGCAATATAATCGAACCCTGACGTGATTGTAGAACCAAGAAGACAAATAAAAAATTGCAGTTAAACATGAAACTAAGGCTAATACAATTAGGTACGACATTGTTGTTATACTGCCTTTAAAACATAAATAAATATTGCAATCAGCTCTCGTGAACTGTTGATAATAAAGTTTAAATTTGAACTTTGTTCATATAAAACTTTTTTTTACAATAAACTGATATTTTGTAAGTGTAAGTGTTTATTGTTTATTCTTAAATGAAAAAATAATACAAAAACACTTTTCGACAAGACTTATTTAGTAGTTTGTCATTTATAAGGTTTTAAACATTTTTGAAAATTAATAATACCTAATAATTAAAGTATAAATTTTATACACTTAATACAACTCCCAATATCCCAAGGCCATGCCCTTAGTGTGCGATTTTTGGGACACCTTGTGTATAAAAGTGATTTTCTACTCCCACCTTTAAAACGCCCTTTATCGTACATGTTTCCATGACACTAAGTGACCTTTTAAATACACATTGACAAGTTGTGGCTTTACGGCGCTTAAGTCACGGGCTGAAGTTAGTTTTAAGTTAGTTGACAGTTGTCAAATGTCATACAATCGTTAAAATAAAGTGCCTTTCTTGTAAAATAATACTAAATGTGAAAATTATTTTATTATCTCAATACTAAAATACAAAAATATGAAATAGTTTCTCAACTCCAATATTTGAAAAGTTTATATGAACATTGTACTGACCTTTTCATTTCGCCGGCAGTAAACTATAACTTAAATTCGGGCACGGACTCTACTGTAAAGTCCTCATAAAACATTTCCTTTACTTTCACTGTGAAAAACTGTAAATTTTCAAGATACATTTCGATTTATAACCTTTATAATTGTGTTTATAAAATGTAAAAATGTAACATTCGACAGTTTCCCCTGCTGTTTCATAGATGGCGCTCTATACAAATTTTTGATTTAAATCATTTTAAGATAATAATAAGTATTTGTCGTAAAAAAAGTATAGTATGCACCTCGTTTATAAACTTTTCTATACACTCATTAACTTAAGCACTCGCTCGCAAGCTCGCTCGTGCCTAAATTAAATTCGTGTATAAAATGGCGTTTATTAAACTTGATACATAATATACTATTACCTAGTAAACTAGTCTATACATATAGTAAATTTAAAAGTAAACTACGTACACGTCATCAATCAGCTGATCGGGCACGGTTGTCAATGTGATGCTAAAATCCTTGCATCAAGGGAAAGTGGTAGTGCAACTACAGGGCGATAGATGGCGTTTACATGAATAATACCAAAATGTCAAAAGTCTGAGTTTTTATAACCTATCCCAAGCAGCAATTTGTGCCCGAACTTGGGCACGACACTTTTTGTTTCCAAATTGTTTCGACACAAATCGGAAAACTTATGTCTAAATGGAAACTGTGTCCATTCTTCAAATTTGTGGTTGCTTTGGGTCGACACCTTGTGTCCAAAAAAAGTATGGGTCTAAGTAGCATTATTTCAGAAATATGTGCCCAAGTTGCGTCGCTTTTGTGCCCTCTTGGAAACAGTAACACAATTTAGACTCATTAGGGTCGACACTTAGTCGACTCAATGTTTCCATATTGTACCTTATCAATCTGTTTCCATTTTATTACCAAATTGAGTCAAGTGGACGCAAAAGTTTCCATTTAGCTGCATTTTAGATTCATGGTGTCTGATTTGTTTCAAAAATGTGTGGGGCGGGCGCATTAGGTTCCAAAGGGACACATTGTGTAATTCGCCATATTTTTTTGTTGAAACAGATTCGACGCTTTAATTTTTTTTACATAATTTAACTTTCTGGTGAAATTTAAACTTAAAATTTAAAAAATGCAATGTTTTAAGTTACATAGAAGGCACATACGTCTAGTTTTGATAAAAATATAGGGAAAAAAAATTATTTTTAATAAAAAAAAATTATAAATACTTATTATTTGTGAGGCCCTATCAATTTTTAAAAGTATTTTGCTTATAATCACCAATAAAATTTTGTTCGCAATAAAAATGAAGGTAACATATACCAAAAATGTTAGATTTAAGTTATAATAATATATTATATACATAATTATTAATAAGACATCACGCCTTACTTTGCCTCTTTGTTTGTTTCCAATTCGTTTCCAATTAAAATAGTTAGTGTCCATTTGGGTTTATATTAGGACACAATACAGTACTTTGGCAACAATTCGGAACAAATGGTGACCATTTAGTAACATACAAATTAGAAACTCTTTGGGCATTAATCGGTCACACTACCGGGCACATTGTGGGCAAATTTTAAGAAAAAATCGGGCACATTTTGTGGACAAACTATGGACACTTTTTGGTACAACTTTCATCACCACTTTGGTCTCATTTTCCACACTTAGTGGTCTTAAAGTGGACTATGTGTCTTTAAAATGTGTCGTGTCCAAAATCATGTTTCGACGCTGTGTCGACACATTGCCCAAAATGTGTCATTCTTTGCTGCTTGGGATATGATGCACCGCCAAAAGTATGTTTTTAGCCATTTTTAAAGACATTTTCTGATATAAAACCCAAAAATTTTGCCATCTAAAGTCAGTCTCTGGTATATACAGGGTGTTTCATAATATATGCGCAGGACTTCAGGATCTGATAGCTCAACCAAAAAGATGAAAAAAGTCGCTATTAACTTACCCTCTAAAATGCACAATTTTCGAGATACAGGGTGTTGAAATTTTAGAAAAAAAATCGTTTTTTTCGATTATCTCTGGAACCGTTTATGGTACAAAAAACAGCTTTTGTAAGCATTTTCTACTCATAATAAGGTATGTTTTGTGCCAGAAAAAATTTTTTTTTCTTCATAATTGGTGGAGATTTTGAAGGGGTAGCGGGTGTTTTTCTCCTCAACTTCTACGCCCCTGAAAAAAGTACGGTTTCGAGAGGCTCATTCAAACCGCCAATGTTTTCTACACCAAAAAGGTACTCTAGGTCATAAGCTCTAAAGTTGACCGTTTTCGAGAAAAATCAACTTTTATGTTTAAAAACATGGTCAATTTTTTGAAAAAAAATTTTTATTACTAATTAAACAAAATTTATTTTAACGTTAGAAAAAGTAACAAAACCAAACGATAATTGCAAAATTAAAAAAAAAATAAAAAATGATTTTTTACACAAATGCTGAAATGTGCGAAATGCGTTACCTTTACGGTTTGGAGAATTTAGCAAAGACAACTTTTGAATCATTTTTTATTTTGAAATTATGGTTTGGTTTTGTTACTTGTTCTAATGTTAAAATAAATTTTGTTTAATTAGTAAAAAAAAATTATTTTTTTTTGAAATTGTTCATGTTTTTAAACATAAAAGTTGATTTTTCTCGAAAACGGTCAAGTTTAGAGCTTATGACCAAGAGTACCTTTTTTGTGTAGAAAACATTGGCGGTTCGAATGGGACTCTCAAAACCGTACTTTTTTTAGGGGCGTAGAAGTTAAGGAGAAAAACACCCGCTACCCCTTCAAAATCTCCACCAATTATGAGGAAAAAAAAATTTTTCTGGCACAAAACATAGCTTATTTTGAGTAGAAAATGCTTACAAAAGCTGTTTTTTGTACGATAAACGGTTCCGGAGATATTCGAAAAAAACGATTTTTTTTCTAAAATTTCAACACCCTGTATCTCGAAAATTGTGCATTTAAGAGCGTAAGTTAATAGCGACTTTTTTCATCTTTTTGGATGAGCTATCACATCCTGTAGTCCTGCGCATATATTATGAAACACCCTGTATAATATTATTTTATGTATCCAACATATATTTTGTTAAATATTCTAATATATAATTAATAATAATCCTATTTACCTCTCTAACGGCTGTTAAAGGTAACAAAGGTCCATTATTATCCCGTTCTGCCTCAAAATAGCGTATTAAGGATGACACCAACTCTTGACTCCGACTATTTAAATGCTTCGGTATTTTAAATATAGGAAACACAAAAAAACGATATATAACAAACACAAAAACGGCAATGAAAACTTAAACGATATAAAATAACACAAACAACAAACAAAATAAACGAAATAATACACGAATTAAACGAAATATTCAAAAACACAACTTACAGCTTCGAAATTCTAAAACGTCAAATTCTTTTTTATGTCATTTAAATATGAAATATTTAAATGTAAATATGACAACATCTTAATTGTTGCCAACTGAAGTTTAAAATGCATTCAAATATTCAATTACAGACTTCGATTTAGTCATTTAGTGTTGGTACCAATGCCTAAAATTTTTGTTTTATTGATGACGTGTACGTAGTTTACTTTTAAATTTACTATATATACCTACATATTTTATTGTTTCGACATTTACTTGATGAAACTCCCTCACTAATGTAAAACTAATAACACAGTAGCTTCTTCAAAAATTTCAAATTAAATTAAAATAAATTCGAGAAACTCAAAAAACAGTGTTTGTTTTTTATCTAGTTATAGGTATATTATAATATATAGTATACTAATCTTTATATCTATATATCTATATATCTATATATCTATATATCTATATATCTATATATCTATATATCTATATATCTATATATCTATATATCTATATATCTATATATCTATATATCTATATATCTATATATCTATATATCCATATATCTATATATCTATATATCTATATATCCATATATCTATATATCTATATATCTATATATCTATATATCTATATATCTATATATCTATATATCTATATATCTATATATCTATATATCTATATATCTATATATCTATATATCTATATATCTATATATCTATATATCTATATATCTATATATCTATATATCTATATATCTATATATCTATATATCTATATATCTACAGTGTGTCGCACTTAAGATGAAGACACCCCCATATTTTCGCTATTTGAAGGAATAAAGGTTTGAATTTTTTCACATTCATACATGTTGATGGGTCACATTTTTTAAGATACTCAACTGAAATCTGAACTTTAAACTTGGCCTACTACAAATTGACAAACAGGGCCAGTTCTCGATATTTTGCTTCGCGTTAGAGATATCGAAAAAAGTTATTGGAAAAAGTTGTTCAGAATATTATTTTAACCCCATATACCAATTCGCATTTTTAATTTTTTTTTATTTTGGTCCACACAAAATTATTACAAGTTCATTTTTTAGTTTGATAATAAGGGAGCCATGGAAAGTAATAATTTGATACTAACTAGTGTTTATGACCGTTAAATAAATAATTAAAACAATTTTTGGAAATTACAAATCAATTATAATTTATTAAATTAAGGAAATGGTATAAAACAATAATAAAACTAATAAAAATAAATAAATTAGAAATGCGAATTTTGCTATGAAAATCGGTATACGGGGTTAGAATATTATTCTGAACAACTTTTTCTAATAATTTTTTTCGATATTTCTAACGCGAAGCAAAATATCGACAACTGGCCCCGTTTGTGAATTCGTAGTAGGCCAAGTTTAAAGTTCAGATTTCAGTTGAGTATCTTAAAAAATGTGACCCACCAACATGTATGAATGTGAAAAAATTCAAATCTCTATTCCTTGAAATAGCGAAAATATGGGGGTGTCTTCAAATGCGACACACTGTATATATCTATATATATAAATAAAATTAAAGTGTTAAAATTTTAATGTTTGTCCGGGATAATGTCCGAAACGTTTGTATAGATTGTGACGGAACTTTCATTGGCAGGTTAAAAAGAGCAACAAATGCTACTTTTATCCCCTACTTTCTTCGCCTAAGGGGGTTACACTATAGTTATAACTGGCAGCCAAAAGCAAAAAGTAAAAAAAAACGTTCTTAACATTTGAGATTCTTTGTTAATTCGACGAGATTCAAGGTTTTTTTTTGTTATTAATTATAAATATTCAATTGAGTTTTTAGAAATTTTACTTAATATTTTTTTAAACTAACATCCCGAAGCGGCCGCACGCTATACTGCCGTGCTAAGCACAGAGGCGGCAACTGTAATATTAGGTAATAAAGGGTAAAAGTAAGCTCGTATTGTTTTTAACAATAGAAATTATTGTTTGTCCTTTATTACATAATATTGCAGTTACCGCCTCTGTGCTTAGCACGGCAGTATATAGCTGTTACTGGGGCGGCCGCGGCCGATTCGTTTTTTTTTATTTTAGTTTTTTTTTCTTTTTACGACTTTTCTTTATTGTTTTTTTTTACTTTTTTTCGTTTTAATAACCCTTTTTTTCTTAGCTAACTTACGGGTATTCAGCTAGTATATAATAAATCGCTAGATTTTTTTATATATATATTTTTTATAAATTAACAGTACACCAAGTTAAAACTAACTGAATAAATTTTTGACAATTTAAACTCATATAAATTTTTATTTAACAAAGATCCACAAAATCTAACAAACTTCTATTGTTGAAATAAAACAGATCACAAAATATTTATTTTACAAAACTTCTACAAAACTGGTTATGTCATTTAAAAAAAAAAATTTTTCTCTTAAATTATTTTTAACTTAATTTAATAACTTCTACACTTCTATAAATCAAATCTACGTAAAACTTTTACCAATGTTTTTTTCAAGAGTAAAACGGATTGAAATTGAAAAAATTCTAAAAAGATGAGCTTCTTTAGCTCACATAGAAGAGACTTATTTTCTATTTTTCTGTTATTCTATTTTTATATTTTAAAAATCTAAGAAATAATGGCACTTAGTGAATAGCAAAATATTTTGCGCAGATTTGTATATGAAAATTTAAACGATTTTAAATCAAAATGTTCGATTTAGAGTTTTTATAATTTTTAGTTTTTAAAAAGATCTTTTTACATTGCAGTTTGTTAATTTAGATATTATGATTTAAAATTTATATTAATTTTGATTAAAATAAGTAAACTTTTTGGCATCTTTTATCACAAAATATTTCGTTATTTTTCTTGCGAACTAATATTAATCAACTTGTTTAGGAACTATCAACACAAATGTATAATTAATGGTTTGAAAATTATATCTTAAAAAGCTTCCTCATTCCCTACATAATTTGTCCCATATAAAGGGTTATTTTCAAAAATACGCTTTAGTTTTTGATTTTTTTGGAGAAATTTTTTAGGTTTGGAAACAGTGTAGACTAATTTTTATATCATACTTTTGTATCTATACCATAATGCCATTGTTTTTAAAAACAATGATAATACAAATGACATTTTTTTTCTTTTTAATATAGTTGTACGTACGAGTGTACGTCTTTTATCAAAAACAATGTTTGATAAGTATTTTTGATAATAATTCCAGTCAATTCTTTAATACAGGTTTTTTTATTGTTAAAGTTAAAATGTGTAAATATTTATTCTCACAATGTGTGTAAAATTAAAAAAAAATGGATTCCAGACCAATTAGTTAAAGGAGTTATTGAATGTAGTTGATGGATAAAATATTTCTTTTTTAATTTTTAAGACTACAAATTGTCTAATTTTTTACATTTATTTATAGTAAAATGGATTTTCGCCAAAGCCTCGACTTCGATAGTGTTATGGAATGCGATAGCATAGCAGCGTCTACAGAAGAAATTTTATGGTCTGATGATGATACTATTATTGCAGAACAAGAAATTGTTTGGAACGAAGGTATTTATTAAATACAGTGTACATTTTATTTGTAAAATACAATTAAACTTATTGTCAGATGTAACACCACAGCTTTGTTAAAAATTCCCTCTATGATTATATTCACTAGATAATGAGATAATAACAGCATAAAGATTATTATTGCAATAAATAGGTAAAATTGTAAAGTATTTTTTTAGTATAGAATTAATTACCTTAATATCCTTTCTGAACACCTATTCTATTGCTGCAGTGCTTACAATACAAGTACCTATTGAATTTTATATTTTCAAATGTTTGGGGTTTAGAGATCTTGGAGGCCAACTAATAGAACCACCGCGACCAATGCAAAGCACTGGAAACCTGTCTTCTGACAAATACATACCCTGTATAAAAATATGTGGTTGTAGAGTTCATATATATTATTATTAAGTATTGCCTAGTTCCTAGAAAATAAATCAGTGCACGTTTTTTCGTCCTAGATTGGACTTTTTCAAAAGGCCTATAAATCTGGCCTTTATCATTAACGACCATAATATAAATTAAAGTTAAAGAAGGTTCAATATCATTAAAAATTAAAATTGCGGTTTCTGATTTCATCAGTAACGGAATAATGTAATGAATCGCAAAATATTTTATTGGGTTTCGACCATAAATCTTGTACAATAAATTAACTGCTAAAATATTTTATAATTTAGATTTTCAATACCTGATTATTAGCATTCGATGATATATTGCATTATTTTATAAATTGATACCAATCGGCAGCTTAAACATGTAAGATTCATTGAAGAATAATAAAAATAATATTTATGCCTATAACCTTCAATAAAATCACAAAACCTTTCTGATATCTTTATGTTTATAAAAATATTATTTTGCTTTTACTTCTTGATATTAGGCAACTGAATATACGTTTATTTTATAGACCTAGTTATTTAAATACCGAAACGATTTTTTGAGTTGTATTTTAAATTGACTTTCCTGTAGATTACCGGATATTTCAGCACTTAAATTAACTTAAATTAACCTACACACTTTAAAATAATAACGGGAAATGAGGAGGCTGTTAACTTAATTTTGATAAATTTAGCTATAAAGTTTACAGACACTGTTGGCTGTTTAACAAAAACCTTAATAACAATTAAGATACCTAGCATGCAGATTCCGCATCGCAGAATAGCTCTTAATTTGGTGGGTCATCATTTTGGAAAAGCATTTTAATTAAATATTTATTATATCATACAATTTAAGTTAATATTGCCCGAAGTAAATCTTAATTTTCATACAATAACATAATTGGCCATTTATAAGTTACCAATGAAACTACCAGAAATATGTCCAAATTTTTTGTTTGACCATACTATTTTAAATGATTTGCCGTATTCTTGTCGGTAAGTAAATTACATATAATTTGTCCAAAAGTCGGCATTTTCTTTGAATATTTAGGTATTTAAAAATGACAACAACAATTCTGAATTTCTTTGGACAAAATATACCAACAGGACTTTTTTGTTTTTTCCCTTGCTTTCTTCAAACCATTTTTTTTTCATAGCATTGTTTCGACAATTTTGTTATTATAATGGAATATTCTATTCCTCCTAAACCGTTGTAATAGCAACGTGGTATTTCCACTTATTAATTTTTGAATTTTCACTTATTAATTTAGTAGCTGTTACATTGTTTCAACAATGCATGAGTAAAATACTCAAGAAAATGTATTAAATACTGCGTATAATGGTCGTACAAAAAATAGTGTAAGCATCTCGAAAGCTCACCATGCTCCGTCGCCAAACATTGTTGTTAATCGGTAAATTATCCTTACTGTTTTTGATAGTTAATAAACTATAATTAAACATAAAATAATAATATATTAGGTAAGTTTGAAAAGCGCCATTATAGTCACAAATTTTAATTAGGCACGCAAGTGTTTAATTAAAGAGTGTGTAAAAAAGTTTATAAACGAGTTGAATACTATACTTTATCTACTCCTATTGCATAATTTTGGTGTTTTTCCGTGAATATTTTTAAGCATTAGAAATTTCCTTCCCAACAACTTGAATAATAAACTCAGTATTCACGTTGTTGGGCATCAGTGATTGGCCGATTTCAGTATTCACTGTAATTTGAACCAATCGGGTTTTAAATTTGAAGAAGGCGACTATAATAACATTTAAAATTGGTAAAAGTAAATTTAACCATTTGACAGATGGTCTTGTAATACCTCCTATTCTTCTGCGTCTGTGTCTGCCGAAATCGGAAACTGCTGTGCTATTCATTTCTTCGATCAAATGGTCGAGAAGTATCTAAAGATAGCTTTTGGTTAGCAATATAGTTACCGATAGTAATCGATAGTTTTTAATAATTTTAATTTTTATTACGAAATTAATGCGAAATTATTTAATAATTTGGGTAAATTGTTTGTCCCACTGTGCAAAACCATTTCTTTAGTTTAGAGATCAAAAACTATCGATAGATAGTTTTCGTTAGTCGGCAATGTAAGTACCGATGGTAATCGTTAGTTAGTTGTTTTATTTAATATTTTTTTACCGGAGTAGTGCTAAAATTGTCTAATAATTCTAGTTAATCATTTGACCGAGCATTCGGTTATGTACGTTTTGTGGTAGAAATTGTATTTACGTTTTTTTTTTTTCTAACAATTAGGATGTTGCATTTATATTTTATTAAATTAATTGAAAGACAAGTTAATAGCGATTTTAACTGTAGTGGCTATTACTTTTGTTTGATATTTTGAGGTGTAGAGTGGTTTATTATGTTTATGTTAGGCAAAGATCAGAAATTGGCTTAGAGTGTTACCTAGTTAAGATTTATAGGTTTATTACTACTTTTAAAGTCGCGTCCTTTGGTCGTATGCTTGTTTTTAATTTTAAGTCGAACTTGCTTTATTGTTCCTACGGATTTTTCTACGTGATAGGTATAAACCCTAGGCTTGGTAGGCTTGATAAATTTTGAAATTACAAGTTTTTATTACTGCGAATAGCGTCCTGCAAATATTATTAAAATACTTATCCGAATTTAGCAGATACCCCTTGTTTCCTCATGATTGATCTTTCAGTTTCCCGCTACCATGTTCAGGTGTATGGCAGGGGTGACACTATGCACTTTGACATTATTCTGGATTTAAAATGCCCTATTTATTCTGTCTTGTTCCTCACACCATATTGGTTACCTACTTTATTTTTGTGTAAACGTCGATCTAAACAATTATTAGTATGCAACTTGTTTATAAAGTTTCCTAGGCACTCACTTTATTAAACCATCGCTGGCAAGCTTTGCTTGTGAATAAAATAGCGGTTATCAAACTCTATACATGCGGTTAACAAACTCTATACATACTCTCTAAAAATAAATTAGTCAAAAATGACTAGTTACTACAGTTATTAACGGCTGCTTTTTCACTTATACCATGGTTAACAATGGGATACCATCGTATCAAAAACTGTTCTACTTTTATAACTTTGACGACATTTTCGGATTCAGCGGACAATTTTACATATGAATTGTCTGCTAAATTTTCGGGATACAAATTGCTGTTGTCGTGAATTATTAGTGGCTGCTTTTTCGCTACGAAAATTAGCCATTTTTGACTAATTCGTATTTAAAAAGTCTTTAATTAGTATATAATTTAAAATTTATTTTGGTTAAAACGCATTACTAAAGTGAATAATTATAGCCTACGCCATAAAAAATTATTTACTATTTTGGTCCAATAAAAAAATTTGACTTGTGTCACATCTATATAACCTCACTTTCTAATTTTATGATTGTTCGGTCCAACAAATAAAATTGTGCCTTAATTTATAGACCGATTAAATAACTATTAAAAAGTTGGTTTATTATCAACAGTTGGTTTATTATCAACAAAATAAAACTTAATAATATAGTTTTAAAAAGTTTTTAATCGTAAAAAATTTAAATTGGATCCGCCACATGGGACTCTTGGAACAATTTCGATTAATTAACTAAAGTTTTAATTTATGTGCGACTACTGGACTGTAAATTTTAGCAGGAAATTATATAATTTTAATAAACATGCATACATACATACAAGCATGCATTCCAATATCGGCCCATTATTTAAATTTCACATTTTCAATGAAAATGTGCAAATTAATTAATTTGCATTCGTTCTGAAACGCTAAAATAAGTGCGAAAAACGCTTGTCGTGTCACGCAATTACCTGGTCCGCCGTATTTTTCGAAATGAAAGTGAATAGTTTATCGCGTGGTTCAGTTCATAAATATTTTAAACTAAAGGAAAAAAATACTTCACTGTACCATTTGTATTACAAAACTTTTATTTTTCCTTTAAAAATAAAATTAACATCGTTAAACATTTAAGTCGCTGCAAAAATTATGTTTCGTTTTTTTAAATACTTTCCCCACCACTCTGTATAACAAAAGTTTTTTGTGTAGCAAGAATATCAAAAGTACATACCAAAATCAATAAAACAATAAAAAGGGTGCACCAAGTATCCTTTTATGTATGGGTTTCTTTTTTATGTGAAGATCTACAAGGTCGGTAAAATTAGAGAAAAGTTTCGTAATTACAAGTATATTAAAAGGCATTTAAAAATTTGAGAAATAAAACAGCGGATCTCAAATAATTTGAAAAAAACTGAAAACTAAAAAATGCACCTTCCTTATCAAAAAAGATACATATTTTCTTTAAATGGCAAAATTGCCATTTAATTGCCAAATTGTCAAAATGAATTGACCAAATTTGTTACATTAAGTTAGAGGTTATTTAATTTACATCGGACTGGACAGAATGAAATTTGCTATTTGTATTTATACATGTAAGTAATTCCTTTTGTCCAGAGTTATTTAGCCTGTATGTGTATTGTTAATATTTGTTTAGTTTTTCTTTATAGATTTATTCTATGGTTTTATTGGTTCCTCACTAAAAAAAAATATTAACAAAACCTTGACACATACACACTGTGTATTACACAGGCTAAGTAACTCTTGCAATTTTAAAGCATTCTCCAAACACAAGATAGATATCACAATACTTACTAAAGGAATACATTGACGTTCGCCAAAACGAATATTTAAGAGCATTAAATGTTAAGTATAAAAGAACATGGTATATCGATTTTTGTCAAAAAATTATTTAAGATCATTTTCCTATATAAAAGTGACGTCTTTTTTAATAAATCTAATTTTGTTTGTAAAAAAAACTAAAAAAAATAGTTTGAAAAAGATGGTAATTTATACAGAAAAAAAAATTAGGATATTAGCTAAAAAACGTATTTAATTTTTAATCGTAACGCTTCCAAACTGATAATTTTGTTAATTAGGTTTACGATGTGCCTAAACACGTAAACTATTTTTTTACACTTTTTATGGTTTCTTCTCAAATTATCTTCATTATTCTTTAAATTTGTCCAAAGCCCATCAGGTAATAAAAATAACTTCTTGGCTATAGAGACATTAGTATACAGGGTGCTCTGAAAATAACAAACGTTACCCTATAGTTACTTTTGAGATCAAATATTTTTTTGTAAATAGTTTTTGATTTATAGGTTATCAAAATTTGATAGAAATTTTACTTTAAGATGTTTTATTATGTTTCAAGTTTGATATACGCCATTTCAGTTACGAATTTTAATCAGGCACGAGCGAGTTTGCGAGCGAGTGTTTAATTAGTGCCTAGAAAAGGAAAAGTTTATAAACGAGTTGCATACTAAAATTTTCTACAAGTACTTATTACACTGTAGGGAGGTGAAAATATCATAGCTAAACGCTCGGACACGTAAACTTAGTTTTTAGTGGTAGATTACAAATCCGTGCTTGGTTTAGCTGCATCAGGTCAAAATTCAAAGATATTGAAAACACCCTGTATAAATTCAAACACCCTATATAAAATTTGGCTGGACCCACACATTAGTTCCTAATTAAAAAAAACAAAGTCTTGCAAAATTTGAAGTAAATTGATCAAAAGGCATACGTGTCCCTGAGGGTTTTTCTTAGATAGGTAATTTAGGAAATTCAAAATGTTCTTTTGCTGATTTTTTTTTTATTGAGCATAATTGAGGATATTATATTAAACGAAATAAAAAGCATGGGAATATTAGCACAAGAGATAAAATATATTATTTTAAAAATTATAATATACCTGTATACAGTGTGTCTCCGGATCTGATTGCCAATAGGAAAAACTTGTTTAGACGTGGTACAGCTAAACCGAGCACGGATTTGGAATCTACTACCAAAAATTATGTTTAAGTGTCCGAGCGTTCAGCTGTGATATTTTAAAAGTTGAAAATTTAAATACAGTGTCATTATCTAAAAATGATTTAAATTAAATATTTGTATGTAGCGACATCTAAAGAAAAATAGAATAACCGTAAGAATGGGAATCTGTATTACGGGCGTCAACCTTTTCTGTGTTAATCGAAATTTATTCCTTAAAAATGGAGTTTTTCACTGTGAAAGTAAAGAGAATGTTTTATGGGCACTTTACGGTGGAGTCTCCACCCAAAATTTGTAATGCTTTATGCGTTAAATCTAGTTTACTGCCGGCCACAGTCTTATAAATATAAAACCGTGTTTCTAGCGAAATCAAAAGGTCAGTACAAACTTTTTAAGTATTGGCGTTGAGAAACTAATTAAAACTTTTGAATTTTTGTATTAAGATAATACAATAATTTTTACATTTAGTATTATTTTACAAGAAGTACACTTTATTTTATCGATTGTATGACATTTGACAACTGTCAACTAACTTAAAACTAACTTCAGCCCGTGACTAAAGACCTGTTGCTAACTTCAACCAGTGATTAAAACGCCATAAAGCCACAAATTGTCAATGTGAATTGAAAACGTCACTTAGGGCCGTATTCAGAAACACTGATTTATTTATATCAACTCAGTGGATATAGGTTTTGCACTACATTGCAACGTAGTATACTAATTTTAATTTTCTTTAAAAACTGATGTTTTATAAAATAAATTGCGTAATTATCTTTCAACGTTTATATTTTCCCTCAAAAAGTCGATTTCTATACATTGACATTTTAAATTAGACATAAAACAATTTAATTGTCATAAAGATTTTTTTGACATTTGTGACATTTACTTTTAACCATGGAAAATAATTTCGCTAATATAAGTCATTGTTAACTAGATTTGTTTTTTTGGCCAAAAAATCATCTAAAATGAATATGAAAAAATAAATTTAGAAGGTAAACATACCTTTAACAAAGATATAATTAAAAAATAACATTTTTATAAAGATAAATCTTTGATGTTTTTTTGTCTGATTGAAAAGCTGAATGATTGAAATCAATTGATTTATAACTTTCTTTGGTTTCCTTATAAAATAATTAGCCCTAAAATTAAATTTATTGATTCATTTTTTATTATTAAAAACGTAAATGTTTACTTTTTAATATAATACCTAGATAAGTAAAACTAGGTACTAGGTATTTAATAAATAAGAGGCATTATAAAATAAAACCAAAATTGTGTTTAAAATAGTATATTACACTACAAGGGCAGAAAGTGTGAGATTCCTGCACTGCGCGCCATGATGCCCGAGGCGAAGCCGAGGGCATCATGGCGCGCAGTTCAGGGCTCTCACACTTTCTGCCCGTGTAGTGTATACTATTTTTCTTGCTACCCCCGCAGAAAATACGGAAAAAAATTAAATGTATATAAAAAAACTTGTGTCAAAATTAAAATCTGACGTTTAATTTAATTCTGACGTTTACATTCAAAATCAATCAAACTGTAGCGTTGTCATGGTAATTCAGCGGTGCCAATACAGTAAAAATAAAAGGTTGTATTTTAATTAACAAATTACTACTTTATAAAGTACCATTAAACACTTAAAACAACATAAAAAGTAAAAAAGTAAAAACATAAATTGTTTATTTGTTGTTATAATTGCAAAATTATGGTTTAAAACTGTCATATTTTTGTGTTTCTCATGTTGGCAGTACGAAATTTGAATGTTAAGCACGCGACTAAAAAATTTTTACTCCCGCTATTAGAGTGTGCGCGTATAGCTTGACCAATGCAAGAAACGTAAACTTTCTGCCGTGAAATCGGGGACGAAACAACGTATTTTGAGTCGAGGTAGTAAGAAATAGTATATTACACTACAAGGGCAGAAAGTGTGAGATTCCTGCACTGCGCGCCAACAACGTATTTTGAGTCGAGGTAGTAAGAAAAATATTTTTCTTGCTCTTCAAATAGAGACAGTAGGTTTTGGGTAAAGGGCTTAATAAGGTAGAGGGGACTCTTTTAAATTACATTAACAATTTATTTTTGCCCCAGAAATATAGGTAGGTGCTATTAAACATAAAAGAAAAGAAAATGGAGGGACAAAAGGGGAACAACATGGGTATTTCAAATTGAATATACATATTATAATATTATTAATAGATTTTGCCAGTAATACAAGTTTAAAAGGCAGTTTATAAAAAAATAAAAAAACACCCTGTAGGGTAGAAAAAACGTACTATTTGTGACGGAAATACATTGTTAAAGGTAGGTACCACCAGGCTTAGTCCCATCTCGGGACCTCCCATCTCGGGACCTTTCCCATCTCGGGACCCAGACCCTAAGGCATAAAGTTTCCAAAATTAAAAAGTCCCATCTCGGGACCTATACAAGGTAATACATTTTTATACCTGCCATGAACAAAATACTTAAGGCGACTGCACGGCTTTTTGTTATTAACGGGACACTTTAACTTATTTTATATTAACAGAACAACAAAACAAAAAACATAATGAGCAAAAATCAACAAAATGGACAAAAATTCAATAAAAATTAAAAAAAAGCAAAAATTGTAAAAAAAAACTTGTAAAAAATGGATATTGATTAAACACAGCAAAAATGAGCCAAACTCAACAACACAACCCTACCAACCCCGCCCCATTGGCCCCCCATAGGTTTGATTTTTAAATGTTTTGTGTTTGTTTATCCATAAAATAGATTGAAAGATATATAACTTTCTAACGCTTAAAATATCATAGTTTTAAAAATATCTTTGCAGTAGCATAAAATAGACGCTTTTAATAATTTTGCAAAATAATACAATATTCCTTCAATGCTTACATGTAAAAACTGACCGCGAAGTAATCCTTTTACTTAGGTCCTCAGATGGCACTTTTAAACTTGTACCTGTAGACTCGGTCCCGAGATGGCACAGAAACAGGTAAATTTTCCCTCGGTCCCGAGATGGGAGGTCCCGAGATGGGACGACACCACCACCAGGCCCGTGCGCACGGAAGGTTTTGGGTGTTCAAACCCCCTCAGGATGGTTTTAAACTATAATTTTCACTTAAAATACTGAAAAATTATTTATAAATATACCTATATTTTTTAGGAAGTAAAACTAAAAATGATCAAAATTGACCCCCTTTCCCTTTCTTGGTACGATGGGAAGATTATCAAATTATCCCCATCCAGCTTTACAAGATTCATGAACGGCTCTAAATTTGATAGACAGGAGGAAATCCTGCGCACGGCTGAATGGAACTTTAAAATGAAAATGTTTCTCTTTGAACACTAAAAATCTAAAATCTAAGTAGGCGAGAATACAGGGGTGGCAATTGCCCCCCCCCTAACTCATGTATGTTTTTTTTTAAGACAAACACAGCAATATGCAAAAATCTCCCCCTAACTTACCTATTTGTTTTTATTTTATTTTTTTATGACAGACAAACACCGCATTTTGCAAATCCAAGTATTACATGGACAGCAAACTAAAATTTTTGTTTAGAACGTATTTTCTGGATGATACTAGTATGAATAATTACACAAAAATCCACACTCTTACTAATGTTTATTTTACTAAAAATTGTACCAAAACTATGTTAAAATTTTATGATCTTAAAACACAAACTAGTAAGTATAAACCAGGCCGGCGCACACGGGGGGTTTTGGGTGTTCAGGAGGGTTTTAAATTAGAATTTGTACCTAATATACAGAAAAATAACCTAAAAATACATATTTTTTATAAAAATCTTTAATATAGTGAATTTTTAAAATGAATATACTAAAGAAATTATTATGTGACAAAAAACAAATACCCGTTATATTTTTAAAATATGTATTTAAATTTTATTACTTCGTAAAAAATTTAAATAAAAAAACCAATATAAATTACGAAGTTGAAATTATAAGGGGTGAAATTTTCATAAGTCGTTAGTTGTATTTTTATAATCTTTTTGGGCGAGTCTACTCGGCCAATCTGACATAGCAGCCCACCGGGATTTGTCCCGGCGTCCCGCCGGAGCCCATCTGCCCCTGCTATTACATTACTAATAAATAAATAATAATAAACTTTAAAATTTTTTACTCGTACCATGGTTAACCATGGGATACCATAGTATCCCAATTTTAACAGCCAATTCTTATGTAAAATTGTCCCCTGAATCCGAAAATAACGTCAAAAATTATGAAAGTTGAGCAGTTTTTAAGATATAGTCAACTCCATATTAAATGGAAAATTGACTATATTTCAAAAACTGTTCTACTTTTTAACTTTTGACGACATTTTCGGATTCAGGAGACAAATTTACATGGAAATTGACTGCTAAGATATATTTTATTATACATATACAAAAATTATGTATAATAGCAATATGCATAAGACTTTTTTATCCGGATGAGCCAAAAAAACTATAATTTCTTCTGTTTGCGTGTTTTTTATCAGTGATTGTGTTGATGTACAAATGTTGTTTCATACTGTGTGTATAAACATTAATTTTCGTAAAATCATAATTTGTTATAGGTTAAGGCTAAATGCACTTAAATTGCTTCTCCAAACTACCTCCATATAAACATACATATAAAACTTTTGATTTCTCTTTTATTTTAAAACCTCATCAAATTATAATCAATGTAAAAGCTGTTTGTTGGTCGGGACACTTTTATGACAGAAATAAATAAAACAAAGAGGTTTATAAAGACGATCGTAAAACAACGTACGACAATTTTAAATTAAAGTCTACAATGTATTATATGAACGAAATCCTAGACAGCCATTCACGAATATACAAAACCTAGTAGGAAAGTTCCAACGGTTTATTCATTGAGTGCGTTAATATTTGTTCAATGATTGCCAGAACGTATTCGTGTGTAAATAAACGCAAGTGTATGTATGAGTTTTTGACGTGGGTAGAAGACTTCCCTTTCGCGTTAATTTGCATCAAAACCCGTTCCCGTACGCCTACGTTAATACGTTAATATTTGTGAATGAAATGCATAACTGAAGGCGTTAAATAATCATATTAGCGTAAAGTGGGCCTATTGCAATTTTCAACACGACCTACTGCTTCTTTTCCTATTGTCATTTACTTTTTTGAATCCAAAATAAATGATTTACGTTGCTACGCGTTGTTAAAGACTTTTGTTTAAACATTGTTGTTTGATGATAAATAAATAATGAAATATAAAATAAAACTATACATACTTACATACACGTTAGAGAAATTATATTATTTTGCGCTTTTCTTATAAGGAGAATATGAAGGTACTTATATATTTTGTAATGTTTTCACATCAAATGAATGTTTCCATAATTCTCTGTACCTAATACGATAGTCCATAAGAATTATGAAAACTTTAATATGACGTAAAAACTTTTAAAAGTGGCACCAACATTTAAGATTATATAAATATGTAAATAAAAATCATTTAAATATGTATATACCAGCCCAAACATTAAATTTTTCGGGATATTGCATTCAAAGGCTTAAGGAGGTTTGGGCACTATATATATATATACATAAACAAAATCCATCACAAAAACTTGAATAATCCATATAACTAAAAGGTTGAAATTCAATAATTTAATATTTATATGTATTCAGTCAAATAACAAGCAAAACCAATTGATTTTAGAACACTACAACATAAAGTTTATAGGTATATGCTCCGCGGCGTTCGAAAATAACAAGGAGGTTAGGTATAATGTAAAGTCACGTGATTATATACCTATCCTTATACCATATCCAAAGTACACTCTCATTTCGAACGCACTCTTAGATTTGCTAGGGAACATCAAAATTGGAAATTGGAACTAAGGTTGCTATGGTCTATCCATAGGGTATGAAGGATGACAGTGACAGTTTTGTTGAATCATCCCATACTTGTACATGTCATATACGGCTTTCAAAAGCTATCAAATTGTATTTTGTAAATTAATGTGTTAATTTTGAGATGTCTCCTTACTTTTTAAAATGTATATGTCGCCAACTGTCAGTCGGCGACTGATATTGCCCTTGGTACTTAACTCTTGTGACATTTAAAACATTTGCCACGTAATACTGTGACCATCCATCCTAAATTAAATCAATGGCTCTGACAACATCTACATGCATGTAGTCTTAGCAACTTTAATAATTTTTTACTCAAAAACCAGACGGCCAATCTTTCTAACCCATGGGTTGTTATCGTTTATTATCGCTAAAGTGAGTTGTGAATGTCAACAAAAATTTATATGCAGTTTTGCAATAATAAATGATAATGTTGACTGTGTCCAACCAAAATTATCAAACTGTCATTCTCGTCCGGCAATACTGGATTACGAACACGTGATGATTGGTTTAATTTAAGTATTTAGTGACTACCACAATTTATTTTATTACATAGTAAGGCAACCAACTTTAACGTCGGCCATTTGTTTTTATGTCATATGATCTTTGTTTTTGCATATCGTGTTTCTACTGTGTGTTTACGGATTAATAATCGTTTTAAACGTTGTAGTGGCAGTGGTTTATATTATGTAACAAATTTCGTGAAACTAACGCAAGTTGTTTTTATATCCACACAATTTAAATATCTTTCACTTTGTACCTGACCTGCGTAAACATTTTTGTTTTTTGTCACCAATTCTGAAATATTTGCGTTTTCAGTTAAAAGAATAGTTTATTCTGTAACAAGTTTGACGGTTTCACGAGAGGGGAATATGCAATTCCAAACGTGTTTCAGACTATACTAAGAATTTAATTGGAAGAAAGTGAGGTTGGATCGGTCTAAAAATTTGTTATTAAAATCAGAGATGTCGCCACGAGTGTACGTTCTGTCATCAGATGATAGAATATTTGATTAAAGTTAAAAGAAAAGTTTATTTATTAATTAGTTTCTAAGAAAATTACATTTTATTTAATTATCGTAGATGTTAATTATGTTAGATGTTTATTATTTAACTTTAAAAGCAAATATATCATAAGTATAGCAACCAACATTACACTCAAGATTTTTTACAAACGGGACTGCACTGGACCGTGACCTTCGATAGATTGCTTCGTTCGAATGTGTCGGATGAGTCACGTTCATATATTCGTGGTTTCTACTTTATATTAAGTTATTTATAATAAGTTTTTGTTTTAATAATTAAATAATCTTTCTACCTTCTATGGTTTTATTCCCTTTGTTTTCTCCTCTTTTCTTTATTTTCTGCTCTTCTCTTTAGACTTGGATAAGTAGGTATATTGTTTCCAAATTTTAAAACCCAACCACCCCCTTATGAATTTTCTGGCTACGCTACTTGAACCATAAAATGGAAACGTAGATTCATCATTGAACGATATATTTTCAATTAAATGTTCAACTGAATTGGCACGTTCCATTGCTATATCACAAAATTACATTATTCTATATTGGTCCCAAAAATTTCTTAGTAAACTTTGTGTTTTTTAATAAAAATGGTGAACTTTGCTAACACTTAATCCAGTCTCATTGGAAATTATATGAATGGTCTTCTTCAACTTGAACAAACCATTATCTTTTGCTTTTCGGCATCAGGATTTAATAATTTCCTTTTGTGGTATTTATAATCCAAAATGCATCTATTTGTTTTAAAATGATTGTGGTTAATGCAGGAATCGAATGTTCTACGTGCCCAACAGAAAAAGAGCTTGTGTTTGGCGTAAGGAATTACCCTGAAACAACCATAAAATCATGTCATTTTTTTTTGCTAATGTATGATTATGTCATGAAAAAATCTATTTAGAATCTATAAGTATCAGTTATACACAAACTATTTAATATTTGTTTAATCATAAAATAAAAATGAATTTATACAGAACAGTATAAAAATAAAAAAGATGTTTGTAATAAGGCAGCAGATTGTTGTTGTTCTTCTTCTTTAGGTTTAATGGCCTTTAGTTTAGCTATATTTAAAAAAATAAAATTAGTATGATCACGGGTCTTATGTGATATTAACTCATTATTTGAATTATTTATATATTTTTATTAATTTATATTCATTTTTATAGAACCCGGTACAAAATTTTCCAAATAATTTCAATCTTAAATCATCTGCTTTTTTATTATTTCGATATATTATTTTATATCCTTTATCAATACCAGTGTGTTTATACACTGGAAATACAAAACTGAACTTCCAGTAGATTGTTTAATAATTTTTGTTTAATCCTTTAGATAATTAATTATGCCATAGTAATATTTGTAATAAGGTAGGTAATTTAAATTAGTATTATTTGTATAAAAAATAGCTTAACAAATTTCAAAATTTATTGTGTGGGGTCATATCCAAATTAAAACATGCAAAATCACGTTATATTCCTAAAGACATGGGCTATATGGGAGACGTATTTAAATGACAGTAAGAAATCCATGATTTTTTTTCTCGTATGAACCTGTAGAATTGGCATATAAATTTTTGTAAACATTCACTACATACCAACTTTAATAATTATTTACTCGAAAACCAGATGTAAACCTTTGTAAATGCCTTTTAAGTATTGTTTTATTTTAATATAAATAAAATAGTGAAACTTTTAAACAGTGTAGTTTATATTAAAATAAAACAATATTAACATGGAGTTTCATCAAGTAAAAGTCGAAACAATTAATTGTCTTTTAAGTAGACTCTACTACAACCTAGAATTGTTTAACATTTTCTTATAGCAACTAATATTATGCCCGAACCTCCTTAAAATCATACAACTTCTAATAAAACATCACGGGTTACTTTGACAACAGCAATAGTTAGTTTTGTGATATCAATAAGTAGGAACTGTAATGATCAATTTTCTGCACACTAATTATTATTTTAATTTACTTTAATGGTTACTGTTTTATTCTCCCCGTTTACATAAAATACAAATTGAAGTAGTGTTTGACATCCATCAAAAGTTCTTTTAAATGGCAAACTAAAAGGATTTCCTTGTATAATTCGTAAAAAACCGACGTTGGATCTTAAATAAAAAAAATAATTGTCCCATACTAGCAGTTTTATATAGGTAAGTATTTATTAAAAAATATATATTTTTTATATTAGTTATACTTACTATACCTTGTTAGACACAATATTAAAATATTATAAAATAAGAACAAGAAAGTTCAATATAAATGAAGGAAGTTTAAAAATTGTAATACAAGAAATATTAAAATAATTATTTATTTAAATGCAAGTTTGGTGTGCTCGCACAGTAAATAACGCATTTTACTGGTAAATCAGCTATAAACAGTTAAAAATCTGTGTTAATGACGATTGTAAATAAATTTCGAAATTGTGTTTAATTGGACATACACTCATTAACACTTACTTATTACATGCTATAATGGTACACTAGTCCAGTTTAGTCTAGCTATTTTTTAGTCTTAGGCTGAAAGCAAATTTATATAAAAAAATCCAGTACCACATGAAATCTCCGTATTCGCAAAACAATTGAATTTTATCGACAGTTTTCTAAAACATTGAACGTGGGATTGACATGTACTTAAAAGTATGGGAATATAGATCTCACAACCGTTTTCGTTTGACCAACACGTAGCTGCGGCCCACAAAGTGTCAATATTAAATGAAATGAGTCAGAGACAATGCTGCGTTAACTTGATATAGTGGAGGTAATAAGAACTTTTGTCACACAATTGTTAGGTAATTATTAAGAACAATATGTGAAACAATTCACTTCATCTAGATAAAAAATATGTGATATTATCGAAAATTAAATAAATTTGCGACTTGGGATGTAGGTAATAACAATTATTTTTTTTGTAGTATTGGGGTTGTCGTATTTGGATGGCATATACTTTATGTGGTTATTTTTTTTGTACAGGATTGGTAATGTGGTTGGTAGTGGTTGGTACTGGAAATCGCGAATGTGACATTTTTATGCAATGTTGCCAGGTCTCATGCTTTTGCAATCTCATGTTTTATTGTTTTATTTAAAAATCTTATGCATTTTTACAGCTTCCAGCAAATTCGTGCTTTTGCATAAGAAAGTATGTTTAAAACATTTCTATCATAATGAATTTGAATTTTTTTATTTTCAGCGATTGTTTGCTTATTTACAAAACATTTAGAGTGTGCCGCGGCTTTAAAAAAATATAAAAAAATTTATGGTATTATAATTTTTTTAAATTTTTAAATTATACAAATTTTCTTGAATACAAACAATTAAAAGTAGCTTTTTAGTACTTATTTTCGTAAAGTATAGAAAGTACCTAATTTAGAAATTTTCCCCCTAAAACAAAACAATTTTACCAACTTAGGTATCTATAGATAAAATATATTTTTATAAAGATAAGGCACAGAGTTTTTTTAATTGCAAAAATTCAAGGTGTTTATAATAATGATATAGAATCCCACTGTATAATATTCGAGTGATTTAAATAGTTAGGCGTGAGGCGAAAAATTTATTAGAAATCGGGAGGGTTAGTTACTACTGTCCATTAGGGTGTTTCAAAAAAATCGACTTTTTCTTTTTCTTCAAATGGTCAGCAAATTCTTTCAGAGGATGTCAAAACAAAGACCTCGTTAAAATTTGAGCTTTTAATTTGAAGATTTAGAGGTCGCGGATCGCAATTTTCTATTTCCCATTTAAATAACATAGAAAATTTTTTTTTTAACTTTGGAATTTTATACGTCTATATCGAATCAACTTATGGCAAGGAACATCTTAGATTTTTATAGTAAATTTAACGCTCTATAAAAAATGTCTCTTATAATTTTTCTATAAATTGATTTCTTCCAGAGTTATTCGAGGCCAAAGTTTGATTTCCATCGAATTTTCTCGTTTTTTCAACTTTTAGCATCATGTAGTAAAAAAATCACATATTTATATCTGAAACATATGAAGTGTTGTAAAAAAAAAACAAAAAAAACAAAAAAACGTCACTTTTTTCCAAAGCCTACTACAAAGTTTTAATGAAAATATGAGATGTGTATAATATGCAAAGTAATTTATTTATAAATGCATTTTTCTCGAAAATGGTGCATCTGAGCAATTCAAATCAAGAGTACCTATTTTTCGTAAAAAACTATAAATTCTCATAATTTCATAAAAAAAATTAAATTATTAACCCAGAAAAAAGTTGGGGCTATTTTTGTAACTTTGCCCCCTCCAAATGTTACGCCTATGATTAAATTTTAACAGTTTTGATCATAGATCTAGATTCAGCATGTCAAAATTACCAAAGTACCTACCGAAAATTCATTTGTTCATGTTCAACCCTCTAGGAATAGTTTAAAAAAAATATCCTCTTAGGCTTCTATTCAGGGGGCCGTAGCTCCTTTAGGGAGCATTTTTTGATACATGTTTATTAAACAAAAAGTGTTATTTTTATACGAATAATGCAATGTTAAAAAAACGCGAAAATTCGATGGAAATCAAACTTTGGCCTTGAATAACTCTGGAAGGAATCAATTTATAGAAAAATGATAGGAGACCTTTTTTGTAGAGCGTTAAATTTACTATGAAAATCTAAGATGATCCTTGACATAAGTTGATTTGATTCAGACGTATAAAATTTCAAAGTTAAAAAAAAAAAATTCCCATGTTATTTAAATGGGAAATGGAAAATTGCGATCCGCGACCTCTAAATCTTCAAATTAAAAGCTAAAATTTTGACGAGGTCTTTGTGTTGACATCCTCTGAAAGAATTTGCCGACCATTTGAAGAAAAAGAAAAAGTCGATTTTTTTGAAACACCCTACTGTCCATGTCATTATGAATAATAACTAAGCTGCTTAGTCTAAGTATTTTAGGAATTTAGAAATTATGCATAGTTCCTAAAGTTTTAGTTGTTATGCATTATGCATATTATTGTTATTCGGATTCCTTATACGGATACCTATTTAACGAGTGTGAGAAGTATCCGAAAAAAGATGCCATTACTGAAATTAGGGTATATAGTGAAGTGGGTTAAAGTTATGAAATACATCAGCAAGTGTGGTAGTAGTAATGATAATTATATTGTACCAAATTTCTTTATAATTTAAAGATTTCAGAATGGTGTATTATTTAATTGTGTGTATGGTAGGTATTATTTTGTTAATTTATTTAGGTATTTGTTATTTTTTTTAGGGAATTTATAATTAAATCAACATTTCTTATAAAAATTATTTTCATTTAAGTTTACAATTTCCAAAAATACCTTTGTTACTGATCCTACAAAAAGGTTTGTTGAATTATTAATATAGGATTTTGTTATTAAATTTACAAAATGTTGTTATAATTACAAACTACCTACTTATTCAATTAGTAACCAGATTACAATTGGTTGTAAACTTAACCTAAAGTTATGTGGTCCTGGATTAAAATAAAATCTGGTTAATATTTGGTTAAAATTTACAAATATTTGTTTACCGTGTGGTGTTTTTGTGGTTTGAAAACAAGCTGGAAAAATCATCAGAAATGATTTATTTCTATGAAATCAAAAATAAAATTTGCTTTTCCATATGCAAACTAAACCTGGTGTACATTTTATAAATCAAAAACATCAAACCAATCTTACCATTGTGAAAAAATAAAACAAAAATGCAAAAAGATGATTTATTACTTTTAAAAATACCTGTAAACGCCTAATGATCCTAAACGGAAATACGTAAAAAGACATTTTCTATTTGAACGACACATTTAACGGGAGCATTTGAAAGCTTAATAGGTAGCTTACAGATATTGAAAAAATATTTACTTCTAATATTAGAAATATTTCAACTTTTTACAGCAATTTTGCCATATTTGATTAAATAATTAATAATAATTTTCATCCAACAAGTATCTCATTATAACCGCTGGGAGAAATGTTTCGCTTTAGCAAACATTTTTTTGCGAGACATTTATATTCATTTAAATATTTGAAATAAATCGGGTTTGCAGAGTTTCAAATAGTTGAGATTAAATACCCCTGAGATGCATTTCTTGTAGAAGCCAAAGGCGTAATTAATTTTTTGTTTTATTCAAAAAGAATACCTTTGCTGGAATCCAGGTACTAAAATGCTTGGTGGCATAGTTGTGTATCTTTTGATAAGAACGCTTACGCTGGGCAACACAGAAAAGGTACCCAGGGGTTTAAGATCGGTTTGACCCGCTAATTATAAAAATGATTGGTTTGGCTGGTCTTGTTCTTGTCTTAACGATAACGGATGTCTCGTCTAATGAGGTTTAGACGTTATACATATTTATTTAATGACTATATTTAAAATAAACTGATCGTGGTGATTTTTAAATTATTTTGTTAAATTATTAATTTAATTTTTAGTATATGAATCGTCATTTCGGTAACGCGTCTTAACAGTAATTTTTAAGGTTTACCATGGTTTAAATATTGTATTTTAAATTTGTTTTTTAAAACTGTAAAATATAAGGTGTACGAGGTGTGTTCAGAAAATATCGGGAATTTTCGTTTTTTGAAACAAATATTTATTTATTCGTCTACATTAATGTTGTCGCCTTCAAAATAGTCCCCATTGGATATTATCCACATGTGCCAGCTCTTCTTCCAATACTCGAAACACTTCTAAAACTCGATCTTTGGGATAGCCTTTAGTTCTTTCAGCGATGCGCTTTTAATGTCATCTATGCTTGCAAAACGACGGCCCTTTAAGGTTCTCTTTATTTTTGGGAATAGGAAAAAGTCAGACAGAGGCATGTCTGGCGAATATGGAGGCTGGGGCATCATTACAGTATTGTTTTTGCCCAAAAATTTTGTTCAAAATGTAACAATTTTAGAACAAATTTTTATGCCACGCGTTTCATACCCAAAACATTTGAAAAAATTTCATGGAATGAGCCAATCGATACACCAACATCATCAGCGACTTCTCTGATGGTTTATAACCATTTCTTCCACTTTTTTCATGTTTTATTTAATTTAATTTATTTAATTTTTTAAGCAAAATTGGATACAGATTTTTTGATCCATTTCTTTTACCGAACGAAAAATCGCCGAGCTCATAAAACACAGACAAAGTAAACAATGAAAACAGCTAAAGTTTTTATCATACTTCGGGGGCATATATACCAACATAATAAAGAAAATTTTATGACAACCGGACCCTCCGATCCCGGGAAATTTAACAATTCCCGTTATTTTCTGAACACACCTCGTATACTAGGCATGCGCATTTTAAAATTGTCATGTGCATTTTGCATTTTGCATTGAACGCCAAATTTTGATGTCCGAAATTAGTTTGCGATTAGCTCAGTAAAAACAGCTGTTATTTAACTATGTAAAATGTTTTTAATACTTTATTAGAAAGTTACTCTCATAATATTCTTTTTTAAATCTTTTATTGTGTACTATTGTAATTTCTCAAATAGTCCAATAACGCATTTGCGCATAAGCCAGAAAGCATTCTTTGTTTGTTTCAGTATAAAATACCAAAATATATTTTTTTTACCTTACATATAATACATAGAAATTCCTTGTTCCTAAATACATAGTATAAAGTACTGGGTGGCTGCTTCTGGAAAGAATGATTCAACCATATGCTATATGGGTTCCACAAATTAAGGAATTTTAGCGGCTCACCTTGTATCACAAAAAAATATAATACAAACCTGATTAATTTATATTCTTAAATGTTAATTGCTAGGATCTTAAAACATTTTTTTGTCGAAAATACTTTTTAAAGTGCCTAATTCTCAGTTTCCTGGCGTGTCGAATAAAATCTTGTCAAACATTTTTAATTAATAAAAATTATAAGGCCACAAATCAAACTATAATTATAAATAAAGAAAAGGTCGTCTTCAGGTAAATACGTCGTTTAATCAGGGCATCGCTGTAAGTGGAGAAAGTTGCGTCGAGTTTTGTCAAGTTCTCAGGATCCTGGAAAGAATTTATTTAGGAACCAAACAAGAAGGAATTGATAATTTTAGAGATTTCATATGTAAATTGATTGCACTTAAGCTTGGTTTTACTTGATTTATTGTTTGTACATTTACGTTTTTTTTTTAATTCCTACTATTCTGTCAATTTAAAATCTTTTTTGTTAAACTAGATTTAAATGCAATTAAAACTCAATATTATTCTGCTTACAAATATTGTTAACTATAATTTAAAGTTCAACTATATTATAATTTTTAAAGTTTCCCTTCAAGACTAGTAAGGTCTTTCCTCACTTAATAGATAAAGTATAGTTTACAAAATTGATCTTTTTTTTCCAATATTATTAACATATTTTGTTAAAGAATATCGAATATTACATAGAATCTATCTATGTTATAGATAAATGTAATTTAGTCTATGGACTGAATTAGATCTATCTCTGCAAAAATAAACGATAATAAATCTTGATTTGTCCATTTTCTGTTTTATTCTTAGTTTCCCGGCGCTCTTCAAATGGCTATAAATCTGTATTTTTCAAATATGTTGGCACCTAACGTACGCTAAAAGATGTTATATTTCACATCGTAGGCTAAATTTCACAACTAGAATGTACAAAAAATGTCAGGCCGAAATCAGGCTCATTTTCGTCCCTAGTTTATATCTACATATAACCCCTGTAAAATTCTTTAGAACGAGTAAAGTAATTTTAGATCTATTTGGGCAAAAATGTCTTATTTGGGTAATTAGAACTCGTATATATTCTATAAATAATATTTAGGATATACCTACTTGGGATATTTATTAAGCCTTTTATTTTGCAATTATGGTCGTCCTTCTTTGGATGTAAAATTTTCTCTAAGGAAATATTTTAGCCAAACCATCATCATCATTTTGGTTTAATTTTCGGACACCCTGTATAATTAAAAAGCATCAAAAACTTGAATTGTTATAATATTTATAAGTTTATAATTTAAACCAGTGTTTATGTTTATTTTAATGTAAAATCCAAAAGTATAGAATTTAATTTCCTTCTTTTGGAACAGGAACATTTTCATTTATTTTTAAAGATTAACTAAAATTTGGTTTTGGCGATAAACTTTTACTATACAGTTAATAGCAAAAACCAAATGTATCACCGGAACTAAATTTGTCGTGTTCATGTTATTTTATAAACAAATAATTTTAAAAACATTTACATAAACTAAATTGAATACAAACTGTCTGATTAAGTCGTCAGAAGTTTTATCAATCAATCATTTTATTGAAATTTTCACCAGGTGCTGTGCATACTAAGTCTTAATAAACTGTTTATTTCATAACGTCAAAAAGTATCTTGTGTTTTTGTATGCAATTATTTTTATGTCCAGAATAAAATATCAACCATAAAACCCATCATTTTGCTCAAATATATCCATATATGGATATATATTTTATATCGGGTGGTTCATAATGTTGAAAAAATTATTACAAAAATCTATATATCTATTTTTCTTAAAATTATATTATTATTACGAAATTATTTGAAAAAATGTTTTCATATAAATAACCTTGTAAATAAGATGTGAACCATCAAATTATAGTAGAACCTCGATATCCTATAAATTTATAAACATTTATATTATTATTATTTATATATTTATATAAAAATATGTTGTTTTTGTGTTCATTTATGTTAATTTTTTTGTTTAGGAAATTGATTATTTAAGCAACATTACTAAATACAAGTTCCCAATTTTACTACTTAGAATTGACATAGAATTTTGTTATTAAATCTACAAAATGTATGTAATAATTACAAATTATGTATTTACTTAGTAAACAGATTACAGTTTGTTGTAAACGTAACAACATGCATCTGGTTATTATTTATGAAAATTAAGAAATATTTTTTTACTGTGTATTAATCTAAACTCTAAACTGTCCCAATACTCGATATCGAACTATACTAAGTATACATACAAGTCTTGTAGCCTGCATGCATGCAATCAGGAATAAAATAATAAAAAAAATATTAAAAACTTTTATATAACGAAGAACAAATTTTTTATAAAAAAAATAACTTTTAAGCATGGCTTTTTTAGTCTTCTTGTCTACTTCATGCGAATATTTCTATGGATTTAAACTTGATTGATGTTTTAGTTTTTGGTCGTTTAAAGGATGTTAAATTCTTGATTAGAAAGATTTCTTTCTTAATAAATATCTACTGTATTTTTTATAATATCTATATCCGAAAATTGCCTTATTTTTGATTCAACAAAGTAGAAACTCCATAAGTTTTTACAATGAAGAGGGAAAAGCAAATAAAGTAAAGATAAAAAATATTTATTTAAAAATAAAGTTATTCAAAATAAAAATCCACTTGCAAAAATATAAAAATTACATACTCCTACTAAAATAGAAGAACGAATGGGCTCAAATAATTATAATAGCAGCAAATGAACTAAATGTTATTATTGAATAATATTCAATATTTAAAGAATTTGTATTATTGCGTAAATAATACCTTAGGTTTATTTAAAAAGGAAAAAATATTCATAAAATTATAAAATCAATTTAGTTTCAATTTCCGATAATATTTTTTTTTGACAATTTTGTTTTCAATTTAAAGTAAAGCCAAGTTTTAAAACTTTTCCTGTGACATAGAAAACCTTAACCACGTTTTGTCACGACGATAGCAAAACAGCTTCTTTCACATCCTTCTTAACTCACTGGAAGTACTACAGCTTTTTATAAATTAGGAAACAAATTTGTATTAATTTTTTTTCAGCATGTTTCTTAGTATTGTTGTCTCAGCTTCTAGGGTAGGAATATCAATAATCAAAACTCTTTTATAATTGCGTACAGATCTGATTTTACAAAACAGTCGAAATTATCAAATCTGATTCTTAAGTTGCTGATAATGTTGTTCTTAAATTGGTAATAAATATTGCTATGCCAATATTCGCGTAATTATCTTAGTTGAAAGCAGCTAATAAGCATTTTTTTGATTCAAACAATTAACACAACCACTGTGTAACGGAATAACAATCAAAATAAAATACAAATAACATTTGTAGAATTAAGACATTAATTAACATGGCACATATGACTGTATTGATTGTATTTATCAAAATATATCGTCAAGGTTGTTATATATATATATATGCATATCGGGTGTCTATTTAAAACCAAGCAATGCTCTATAAATCTGAACCTAAAATAGATAGGTATCAAAATGTTTTTAAAATCTTTTCTAGGATGTGTGGGGTGAATCAGTATTATCCCAAAATGACCTCAACTCACTTTCTTAAGTGTCAACATCCCCTTTGTGATACCTCATTGGAAAGCTCTTGAAAATTGTTATTTAACAGTACTAAACAAAATACTTTTTATAATTATAATAAAATAATAAGGTCGTACAAACTTAAATGATAAATTGAATTTAAAAGAATTCTAAAATAAGAAAAAATAATTCTAATTAAGAAAAAAGCAATATACAGAAATTGTTCAACAATAATCAAAACAATGTTCTGCTCTTTAAATTAAATTCAGAAAATTACTTCCATAAGTAAATGTCTTACAAAGCAATTGTAAAGTCTATTTATAAATAGTCTTTTATTATTTTAAAATGTTTGTCATGGAATAAATGGGCATTGTTAAACAATTTAAATTCTCAATGAAATGTGTATGGTTTTTAATGGATTTTTGGTATCAGGTTTATAAAAGTTTACAAAAAATGCTATTCATGCTGTTTTTAATATTTTATGTAAATAGTATTGTTTGTTTTCTGAAATGCTGTACACAACGGCTGAACGTGTTAAAATTATTTTATGTATGTTTTACAAAATCTTTGTGCTCTACAAACTGCGGTGACATTTAAAAATTTGTAAAAATATAAATATTTTGTTTAAAATATAAATAATGTGTTTAAAATATATATATTTTAACTTATTTTCTTAGATGTATATTAGTTTTACTAAAATTTATAATATTTTAACTAAACTGCGCACCACTCAATGTGTCGCGACCAAAAATTTCGTCCTTTTTCAAAACGACATAACTTTTTTGTTTCTTGAACGATTTTATTTTGGTTTGTGATGTCTGCTAGCCCCATTCTCTAGCAATTCATGCTATAGATATGAAGCTCACAGTTTTTCAAGTAAATTTACTACAGGGTGATATGTAAAACAGTGAAAAATTTCAATAACTTCATCCAAGCCCCGTTTGTAAAATAAATATTTTTTTCTCGTTTTTACTTTGAAATAATAAAGTATTATGTCTTACCTTGAAACCTTTTTCAAATTTTTCGAATTGGAATCTTAGCAACAAAAATATGATTTTTTTTTCAATAGAGCACATTTGATGCTTTTTTGTAGGCAATACACTCAGCCTTTTTAAGAACAAAAAGATAAGTAAAGATAAAAAATATTTATTTAAAAATAAAGTTATTCAAAATAAAAATCCACTTGTAAAAATATAAAAATTACATACTACTACTAAAATAGAAGAACGAATGGGCTCAAATAATTATAATAGCAGCAAATGAACTAAATGTTATTATTGAATAATATTCAATATTTAAAGAATTTGTATTATTGCGTAAATAATACCTTAGGTTTATTTAAAAAGGAAAAAATATTCATAAAATTATAAAATCAATTTAGTTTCAATTTCCGATATTATTTTTTTTTGACAATTTCGTTTTCAATTTAAAGTAAAGCCAAGTTTTAAAACTTTTCCTGTGACATAGAAAACCTTAACCACGTTTTGTCACGACGAGAGCAAAACAGCTTCTTTCACATCCTTCTTAACTCACTGGAAGTACTACAGCTTTTTATAAATTAGGAAACAAATTTGTATTAATTTTTTTTCAGCATGTTTCTTAGTATTGTTGTCTCAGCTTCTAGGGTAGGAATATCAATAATCAAAACTCTTTTATAATTGCGTACAGATCTGATTTTACAAAACAGTCGAAATTATCAAATCTGATTCTTAAGTTGCCTTAAATTGGTAATAAATATTGCTATGCCAATATTCGCGTAATTATCTTAGTTGAAAGCAGCTAATAAGCATTTTTTTGATTTAAACAATTAACACAACCACTGTGTAACGGAATAACAACCAAAATAAAATACAAATAGCATTTGTAGAATTAAGACATTAATTAACATGGCACATATGACTGTATTGATTGTATTTATCAAAATATATCGTCAAGGTTGTTATATAATATATATGCATATCGGGTGTCTATTTAAAACCAAGCAATGCTCTATAAATCTGAACCTAAAATAGATAGGTATCAAAATGTTTTTAAAATCTTTTCTAGGATGTGTGGGGTGAATCAGTATTATCCCAAAAATGACCTCAACTCACTTTCTTAAGTGTCAACATCCCCTTTGTGATACCTCATTGGAAAGCTCTTGAAAATTGTTATTTAACAGTACTAAACAAAATACTTTTTATAATTATAATAAAATAATAAGGTGGTACAAACTTAAATGATAAACTGAATTTAAAAGAATTCTAAAATAAGAAAAAATAATTCTAATTAAGAAAAAAGCAATATTCAGAAATTGTTCAACAATAATCAAAACAATGTTCTGCTCTTTAAATTAAATTCAGAAAATGACTTCCATAAGTAAATGTCTTACAAAGCAATTGTAAAGTCTATTTATAAATAGTCTTTTATTATTTTAAAATGTTTGTCATGGAATAAATGGGCATTGTTAAACAATTTAAATTCTCAATGAAATGTGTATGGTTTTCAGTGGATTTTTTGTATCAGGTTTATAAAAGTTTACAAAAAATGCTATTCATGCTGTTTTTAATATTTTATGTAAATAGTATTGTTTGTTTTCTGAAATGCTGTACACAACGGCTGAACGTGTTAAAATTATTTTATGTATGTTTTACAAAATCTTTGTGCTCTAAGAACTGCGGTGACATTTAATGAACTACACCCTGGAAAAAATGTGCCTCATAAATATTTTTAAGAGCTGGTTGCTAAATTTAAACAAATGGGATCTGACGTAATCGAAAAGAAACCAACCTAGAATAATTAATAAAGCGACCCATATTGATTAGTTTGGTGTAGATGCCACAATATCATTCCATTCGGTATCTAGATTAACAGGGCCTTGCCCTGAGTCTGTTAAAAAGGTGTGAAAACATCACAAATATGTAGTAGCTTCTAGACTTGGCTGGATCACAATTATCCAGGATAAAACTTAGCTCTATTTTATTGAAGATACACGACAAACATGTTATAAGGCAATTTAAGAATCGACTTTACTTTGCTTTTAAAAATAATGGAAATCATTTTGAGCATTTACCGTCGCTCCGGCCAAAATGTCAATTTTTTGTGTGTAAATCGAAATGTATCCCTTGAAAATAGACTAACCACCGTTAAAATCCGATATAGAAGCAGTTTTCCCAGTGAATGGGAAGAAAATGTTTTATGTTAAATCTAAATTACTGTCGGCGAAACTAAAAGGTTAGTATAATGTTTATATGAACTTTTCAAATATTGGCGTTGAGAAACTATTTAATACTTGTATTTTTGTATTGGAATAATATAATAATTTTTACATTTAGTATTATTTTACAAGAAGGGTACTTTATTTTAACGATTGTATGACATTTGACAACTGTCAATTAACTTCAGCACGTGACTAAAATGCCAAAGACACAACTTGTCAAGGTGTGTTAAAAAGGTTACTTAGTGTCATGGAAACTGTTCGATAATGAGCGTTTTAAAGGCGGGAGTAAAAAAAATATTTAAAAATTGCTTTTTAAAAAGTGTTTTACTCTATTCTTACAAAAAATTTATTCAAAAAATATTCAACTCGGGGCCCCTTCGGGCTGGGGCGCTTTTTTGAATATTGTTGTTAATTTGTCTCTGAACTATGTTTGGTGAACAAAATTTGTAGTTTTTTTTTAATAAATTTCTAATATGAGTATTTTTTTATTTTTGAGTATGTGAGTATCACATTTGCACTATAAAAAACATGTCTATACATACGGCAAATACTTTACTTAAGTCGGCATCTTCATACAAAATGTTATGACCAATATATTTATGTAGTTTCAACTTGATCCTTTATTTTAAATTCTTGGTACTCTTTTTCGTGTTCCCCTGTGTTATTTAATCGCTCGGCGTGTACACACACCAGTACAGATAGATAATCTGACCCTTGCTTGCTAAAGGAGAGAGACTGTGTCTGAGCGGCAAAGAGAAGCGAAGCCGAAGCCCCGCAATTTACCAGACTGGTCCGTCACACCGGTGAAGGCAAAAGCCTCGACAACGGTTCCAACAACGAGAGCCAGTTCTCACTTGGGCATGACGTAGTGCAGTTTGCATGCCTCTCTGCCTTTCGTTCTACACTGCAGTTGCTGCGTTATTCAACAACCCAAAACGTGGGAAACACTTGCTGGACCAAAACGGACTAAAAGTGAAAAGTTTCTTCAGTGAATTGTGATCGGATATTGCTACACCACAGACCGCAATACGAATTATAAGAAGAGGTAAGTTTGGTTTTGTTTTATAAAACAAATCATATTTCCGACAACTTAAACTACAAGCATCCTCATGCGCTTTATCAATAATAACTACTATCCCATGTATTATCATCATCAACAAGATAAGTGATACAATGTCATTTTAGGTGTATGAAGCATCGTCGAACTGGATCTCGCGGCGACCGAAAAGTGACAAGTGTAATATAACAAGTGCATACGTATAGTATATATAGTTCAGTGCCCCTGTGCCTCTGCCATGATAGCCGATCTGAAATAGGAGTCATGACGAGCAAAATTCACAACTCTAGAACAGGAAACGGGCACAGTCTGAGTGTTCTAGGTGAGTTTACAAACTGTCCGTAAAGAATCGTGACCAGCATCGCGGGTTTTTAAGAGAATCATTAATTCAGCATTCGATGACTCACACACAAGTTTAATTTCTTTTTTTGCGCTTGAAATTGCCTTTTAAATAGAACGTGGTCTGAATAATACAAATCTAAACTTCAAAATGAGATTTTTCGTTCGCGATGTGGGTCAATATTTGTTTGTTTACTGTCTAAATAAACTTCTCACTGAGTATCTTTATTCGTTTATTAACTTTCTCATTCCAAATTATGCTATACAGGGTACTACACAACCTAGAAATTTTAAGAAAATTAAAATTACCCTTTTATAAAAGTTTCGTATTATAGAATTGAGTAGTCTTATAAAACGTAATAAACCAAACATATCTAAATATAGATTTAGTTTTAAAAACAATGTGGTAACTAATAAATTGTTTACTTTATTTTTATTGTGCAATATGGATACAAAATATTCGATATAAAACTAATTCCTGATCAAAAAGTGTATCAAAAAAATAAAAAAAATGAGGTATATACCTATTGAGCATATCGGTATATATAAAAAAAAAATATCTTATATGAAAATAAAGACAAAAAAATGTTTGGACATAACTGATTTTATTTTTTTATGGTAATTTTTGGATTCAGTCACTGAGTCCACTGAATTTCAGTAAGCAAAATTTACCCTAAAAAGTTGTCTTTCCTGCAGAAAAATGGCTTTTAATTAGTGTATTTACGTAGTAGAAATCATTAATTTATAGTTTTATGCAAAAATTTAAAAGTTATATTTATAGATTATAAACAAAAATCTCTTAATTTATAAGTAGGAAACCATTATTTTCTGGTTCTTTTTTATTGGTGCATATGGGTAAACATGTTCTTGCCTTATAATATCTAATTAAAATTAAAATATTAAAACAATATCTGCACCCTAGAACCAAACTGTAATACATCAAACTTTTAAAATTGTTTAGGAGAGCTAAATTAAGAGAGTAAAAGCGTTCAGCTTTGGAACCAAAAGACATTTACCTACTACCTAATTTTTTAACACACATGAAGAAAGTATCATTTTATTTCTGGAAAGAAAAATGGTGCGGTTAATATTGTTACTTTTAGAAATAAAACATTTAATGGACTTAATACATATGGCTTTGATGATGGACTTTAAGTGACTTAATACCAAACTTGCTAAACAGGAGTTGACTTAATACTGTTTGGCTTAAATAAAACAAAAATTTGTTTAACTGAATACTTGACAACTGAAAATTTTATAACTCTAATTTATAAATAATATTAAGTCCCACAAACGATGGACAGTCCCATGTCGTCGAGCCAAACAGTATTATGGGACTTAATACCACATAAAACTGTACATTTCTTGGAACTAAAAAATAGCAATTGCTTATTGCACAATTTGGCTCTAGGCGAGGTGTGAACTTTTTTGAACATTTTTACTCTGTTATATCAAAAAATAAGTAAGCCAGGACTTCCGGTTTACCATTAGAAAGAGCGGACAATTGTGGGGGAAAAACATGTAAAATGTTACTTTTAAAAAAAGTGGACTTAATACAGTTTGGCTCTGGAGTACAAATATATTCACAGAATATATCTGTACTCAAAGCCAAACTTTTTTTAAATCACGTTTCATATTATTTGTCTACGTATTTCCGCTCTTTCCAATGATAAACAACATGATTAAGTCCGGACTTACTTAGTTTTTGATATATTACAAAAAGTATTCCAGAACTTAATCCTGTTTACCATTAAAAAGAGCAACAAAAACTTAATAAAAAAATATGCCATTTGATTTTAAAACAAAAATACTAATATGGATCTAAAAAATAACATTTTCAGTAAATGTAATAACCTTTACAAATGGACTAAATATCATTTTAATGGTTTAATTAATAACATAGACTGTTTGGTCTTGGGTGAGGTAAAGAACAATTATTTAATTTGACCAAATTATCTATTTCCACAAAATAAAAATTTAATCCTTTTAAAAAGGTGTCTATCGGACATTTTACAGATACAAAACGATCTAGTTGTATTTAAAGTATTCAAATGATAAAACTAAGTTAACTGTTAAAGAAACCGGTATAAATAAATCTAATTTGAAACAAAGCTTGTGTTTCGATATATCTCTTTTAAGTTAACATTTTTAACTAATGGTCTAACAAAACAGCGGATTATGAGGTATCTGAAATATAATACTAATTTTTTCTTTTTACCCTAAAAAATACCTTAGATAGGGTTTCGGTAATTTAAATTACGTTAAAAGGCTTCCTTCGGCAGTTGTTAACTCAAGCATTTATTGCAAGTAAACATTTTTATTTAAATTTCCTGATAAGATAAACAACTTTATAAAAAAGTGTTTGTTTTAACAGTTTCTTGTAGCAATATGATGCAATTAACACTTTGCCGCATCTGGTCCTGAAATAAAAGTCATAAAAATAAAAGCACAGATAAATACCCAGAACTAAAACCCTATTGTTAACAATTTTAGGCTGCCGGCTAATAAATTTAAAGCCTCCCTTCGTTGGGTGTCTTTTTGTTGTGGCGTTACAGGTATACACTTGCTAAAGGCATTTTACTGTTTAATATTTAAGTGAATCTCGAAGAAAGAATATTATCATTAAAAGAATAAATTCTTATTTCTTGTTCCCACGTTTAACCAACACATGTTGCTTGTGTTAGTTAGTAATCTAGTAAATGAATAATATTGAAATTTCACGATTGATTAACTGTGTGGAAGTAGAAGCTACTTTTAGAAAATATCCCGACAATTATTTTTAAACCAAGATAATTTTAGACCATTGTACCGACATTCCGTTGAACCATTAGTAGACACATCAATTCTTTTCTTAAGTTATTCCCAGTAGATATATATAGATAGTAGATATTAAAGTTATACATTCCGACGTCCAAAATGTCCGATTATAATTCGTTTTTAGGTTACAAAATTTATAATAATTTATTAGTTGGCCTCCAAGGTCTCCAGATCTGGAACAATTTGACTATTGTTTATTTTGTTAGCCAAAATTAAGGGTATAAAGCATTAGACGAACAGAAAATATTTAAAAATGTTAACCTAATAGCGCTATATCTTTAAGACCTGCGAAATACTTAGATAATTTTTCCTGTGAAAATCACCTTCACGCGTTTTATGGAGTAAAAACAATTTTATCTGTACTGAAATAAAAATCTAGGCGCCGTTGCATCATTAAGCAGACTACTACTATAAAAAAAGGAAAATTACATATCTGTAAGAAAGGTAATCTAAAGCAGTTGTGCCTTGAGCGTAACAAATTTAATGTTTCTTTGGCCTTGATAATAATTTTAGATGCACAATTTTCATACCATTATATGTTCGTATTGTGGAAAATTAAAATAACAAAATATCAATATCATTTTTTTATTTTACTATAATATCAACTTAGTTTTTATTTCAAATAGGTTAAATAAACTAACAGCAGAAAATAGGTGATAAATATTCTTTATAAAGAAAAGAGGCTGAAAATTAAATGTTTATTCTTAAATTGTATTGGTTTATATTCAAATAAAAGTACTTATATTATGTATCAAGTTTAATAAACGCCATTTTCGTAACGAATTTAAATTATGCACTAGCGAGCTTGCGAGAGAGTGTTTAATTAAATTAGTGCCTAGAAAAGTTTATAAACGAGTTGCATACTATACCTTTTCTACGACAAATACTTATTAATATTACTTTTAAAAAATGATTTAAAATATTAATTTTATTTGTATAAACATAAACGACATCTATTAAAAAATAGAGTAACTCGCTTATATATTTCTAACTTGTGAATGTGTATTACCGGCGCCTGGATCAATGTCAAATGTCAAATGTTTATGTGTAAATCGAAATTTATCCCTTGAAAATCAACTAACAAACGTTTAAATCTTATATAAAAGCAGTTTTTCACAGATAATATTTTATGGGCACTTCCATCCGAAATTTTTATTATCCATCCGAAATTTTAAATGCTTAATTAGTTAAATCTAGTTTACTGCCGGCGAAATCAAAAGATCAGTACAAACTTGCATATAAATTTTTCAAATATTTATTGAGCCTTGAGAAACTATTTAATACTCTTTTATTTTTGTACTAAGACAATAAAATAATCTCCTCATTATTATTTCACAAAAAGGGCACTTTATTTTAACGTATGATGAAGGGCGTGTCCCATTTTAAACGTAGGTAGGTTTTTTAGCCTTTTTAGGCCGAATTTTTCGTGTTGTCCCCGTGGCTTGAAAAACCCCTTTAAAATTATTTTAAACCTTACATTAAACATAAATATAATACTAAATTTGTCCAGTATGTCCGTCCTTACTTTTATTTAAAAAAAAACTATTAAATTTATAGTATAAATTGTATTTTTTTCAGAAATTTATTAACAATATTTTCTAAACAATAACATTAACAAAACATAACAATATATACAGTATAAATTATTATATATGGGCAATTTTTCAGCCTTTTTAGGCAGAATTTTTTGTGAACACAACATTGTCCCCGCGGCTTGAAAAACTCCTTTAAAATTATTTTAAACCTTTCATTAAATATAAATATAATACTAAATGTGTCCATTATGTCCGTTCTTTCTTTTATTAAAAAAAACTATTAAATTTATAGTATAAATTGTATTTTTTTTTATAAAGTTATTAACAATATTTTTTTTATAAAGTTATTAACAATATTTCCTAAACTGTATAAATTTACTATTTAAAAACAACAAAACTTTCAGTAGTAACATAAAAGTAAATTTTTTATACATTTTAAGATTTTCCAGCTATCAGCACACACGGGGAAAAGTGAATTTTTAAATCTAGTAATTATTGCTATAACTTTGAAAGAAGTTACTTAAAACCGCTTAAAACTTAACAACTGTTTACTTTATTTTGAAACCAAAATATATTTTGTAATATTATATATAATATATAGGGACTGTATGATAACATGTTACAATTAAGTTAACAATTTATTACTTTTTTTATTAAGAATATATTAGAGTATTAATTTTAAATTATATTAAAACTTTTCTTAAAATATTATTAATTATTAATACCACTATTCAATGCTAAAATTTTGTGAATATTTACTACAGATAATTACCAAACGCTATTGGAAGCAACTCTCCAATATTATTTTCATATTATGACATTTTATCTTATTTATGCTATATGCCATTCGAGCGGTTTCCTATCTTCAGTGGCGTATACAGGTATACCTATAAGAATTCAGTCCCCACCTTGCAAAAATCTCAATGGGGCGTCCATTTTTACTTTTACAAAATATTTTTAAAAGGGCTTTTAAAGGGACGTTGTTCACGTACTTTGATCATAATACTAACAAACAATTGTAACTAAGGAACTGACCATCGATTAAAGTTAAACTGCAACGAGTTGTAAAACCAGGCCTAAATTTCAACGTTTATTTATAATTATAATGATTAAAACAATCTTTTTAACCTTAATACTGTATTAATAAGGGTAATATGTAAAACTTTTTACAGGCTAAAAGAAAAATAATATTATTTAAAAGGAAAACAAATTTAAATATAGTAATTTTAAAGGCCCGTTATTTGGGTTTGGCTTGTTTGTGTTTAAAAATATTTATGGACATATCGTCCCCATTCGGGGACATTTATTAATTAAGTGAGGCATTTTTTTGATAATATGGACTCCTTCTCCCCCTTGGTGAGATTTGGTAAGATGTGGTAGACCCCCCCTTTCCCTCGCGTGAGATTCTAGCCATAAAACTTTCTTTGCGGACAACATGATAAACCCCAAAAAAGTAACAATGTAGTACATTTAATGTCATAGCTAGTAGCACATATTTATCAAAAAAATAATTTAAATTAGAATCAAAGTGGGCCTAACCCACCAAATTTGATATTGGAATATTTGGTCATAAAATGACCTACTACTACAATACTCAAATACATCATATTATAACGCATTGAGGGCCTATAGGTTATAACCGACAAAATTTTATATAGGTATGCCTATAATAAATAACCGGCGACACCCTGACAATGTGTTAAATGGGTTTTAATTGTCTACATTAAAAGCAAAGTTATTGGGAATAATTGCAATTATAATTGCAGCTACGCCACTGCTTATCTTATTTTGGGTATTTTGTTGGTTATCGTTTAATGCTGTTCAATTAGTTATTTATTTAATGGTGTAAATTTATTGATAAGTTTAAAATAGTTATTAATTATTTACATTAAACTCTTGCTTTATGCACGTGTAATAAAAACGAACTGTAACCATAATAGTATATTATGTATCAAGTTTAATAAACGCCATTTTAGTCACGAATTTAATTTAATTTAATTAAATGAGTGCCTAGAAAAGTTTATAAACGAGTTGCATACTAAACTTTTTCTACGACAAATTCTTAATATTATCTAAAAATGATTTAAATTAAATATTTGTATAAAGCTACACCTATAGGTATATATACGAAAATAAGTTAACCATCACAATAAATATGTTCACCATTAACATTGCCTGTTATTATTTTAATTAAACTTAACAATAATTATATAATTATTATAAATTATATAATTATTATTAATAGGTATTTTATCCTTTGATTTTGATATTACTATAATTGCAAAATATTATCACAAAGTATTAAAAATTCTTACACGGGAAATGTTAAAGGTACAAAAAGTGACAGTTGTATTTATTGGAATTCTCGTTAGAATTTCTAACTTGGGAATCTACCGGCGTTAAAATATCAAATTTTTCTGTGTAAATAAAAATTTATCCCTTGAAAATAGACTAACAATCGATATAGAAGCAGTTTTTTACAGTAAATGAGAAGAGAATGTTTTATGGGCACTGTACGCAAAATTGTTAACGCTTTATCAGTTATATCTACTACTACGGCGAAATCAAAAGGTCAGTACAAACGTTCATATAATCTTTTCAAATATTGGCGTCAAGAAACTATTTAATACTTTTGTATTTTTGTATTGAGATAATAAAATAATTTTCAGATATAGTATTATTTTACAAGAAAGGCACTTTATTTTAACGATTGTTTGACATTTGACAACTGTCAACTAACTTAAATTTTTACTTTAGCCTGTGACTAAAAACCTGTTGCTGACTTCAGCCCGTGACTAAAGCGTTATAAAGCCACAACTGGTCAATGTGTATTTAAAAGCTCACTAAGAATCATGAAAACATTTACAATTAATTTTGTTTTTGTTTTTCTCTTTTATAGTTTTCTTGTAACATTAAGGATTTTGAAAATACAATATTTTAACAATCCACCACAAAAATGGTTTTAACACGTAGATGTGAATGAGTTTTCATTAAAATATTTAATATTTATTTAAAGAATATACGTGTTTTATACATTAATATTAAATATTACATTCACTCATTCATATGTTATTATTTGAAAAAGATAAGGATCTTTATTTATTTTATTATTATCTATCTCTAAAACGTTAAAATATGACTATTGAGTAAAATATTTTATCTATCAAATTTTAATTAACCCCGATAAAACAATTCCAATAATTAATTGTGTACCTATAAAATACTTATTTAATTACCTAAATAAAGATTTTATTTGTACGTCTTTAGTATTATAAAATGAGTAGGTATGTCTGCCTCTTATGTTCCATGAACACGAACTTATCTTATCACTTACCTCATGCCTGAGGTTATCAACCATTTATTACATTAGGAAGTATTTAAACAAGCACTGTTTAGTTTGTTATTTGTTTAAAATAATAAATTTTACAAACATTGATAAAAATGAACTACTATAAAAATATGGTTCATTGATGATTTTACAGTGTAAAATGGACTTTATTTTATATACAAACTAAGTAAAATGAAGTAACAATCAAAACATTTCGAATTTAACAAGGAACAGTAGAGCCAGATTTACTTTTGTATCCAAAATCCAAGTAATATGCGCACTGCGCAAATTTAACATTAATTTTTTTTTCCTACTAGATAGGCCGAACGTTCACAAAAGCATGTTTTGCATTTGACACGGTGTGTATAAATTAAATATACAACCGAATTAATTTTTATACAAAAATGTTTTTAATGGTTGTGTTACCATCCATAAAATTCCAATGAGACTATGTGTAGACAAAGTTCAGAAAATTTTGATGAACAAAAATCTACGTTTTCATTACACGGTAAACGAAATTAAGTCAGCTTTGATAAACCCAAAATCTTAAAAAAATTTGGTTTCCACAAGACGGATGCCCCGCTCATAATTCCAGGGTTGTCACCAATTATTTAGGGACAATATTCCCCCAAAGAATAATATTAAATGAAGGTACAATTAGCTGGCCAGCGAGATCACATATACCTACGTTAATACGATAATGAATAAGATGAGCTGTGTAATATAATTGTGAAGAACTGAAATACTTAGAAAGACCGGTTTTGCTGTCTGTATGAAACACCAAGAACAATATTTCGTATTCAGTCAATAAACTCACATATACAAAAAGTTGTGATAAACGGGCAATAATACCGTTAAAAAATTAAACGGGATGTTTTATTAATTTTGATAATGTTTCAAAGAAATTTGGATTATGAAAAAGATGTTTTTTTTTGTTATACCCGAGTTGTATGAATTTTAAATTATAACACTATAGTATACCCAAATCTTATTGTTACAAGAGTTAAACTACTAAGTTTAATAGTACAAAACAAGTTAAAGGGATTGTGGGGTAGATAAAAGTATTACTATTATTACACACTTTTAGGCCCTAAAATTTAGGGGTTGTGTATTGAAGAAAAAATAATATAATATATATTATAACTGGAGCTGCTATTACGAGCTTTCAATATACGTATGTGATGCGGAAAGGGAAAAGAGACCTCTTGTCGCTCAGCTGAAATTGCAGAAGAGGCAAATGCCTGCTAGAATCTACTTCATTTAATTTTTGGGAAGTTTTTTAATCCTTAATTCTTTCAAATACAAGTTAGGCACCCTGTTAAAGTTTAAAGCATTTTCCTTAGAAAATGAATTTGATCTTAAAATGTGTAAAATTTACTATTTCCAACAAGAGGTCCCTTTCCTCATTAAATATTGATATTATTAATAAATGTTATTTATAATATATTAAAAAAATTTTACTAAACAATATATGTAAATCTAAAAATGGTAGCTGTAAAAAGTAGGTATGCACTAAAAACCATTAAAATATGCGGCATAATATACACGATACAAACCACCATAGCTGCTGAAATATTCTGATATATAAATTAGTGGTGCTAAGCAAAAAGGTGGCACTATATTACTTAATATTGTACTTAGCACATGTGTGACAGAGAAAATATCTGCGTTTGATTCTACACAAATTTGATCATAAAGAGCCTAAGAAGCATTTTAATTTCTATATTATAAAATATAAAGGGTGGTCCATCGAAAACAGCCCAGAAAGGTTTACGGCTTTGTATGTGAAAATAAAAAAAAATCTTCGAACCCGTATACTTTTATTTTCAGGGGGACATATTTACACATTAATTTCATCACTGTAACTTCAACCCCTTAGCATGGGCGGCATTCACCCTTATTTTTTTAAATGGGAAGGGGTTTGTTGTGATACATATTTTGAAGAGGCATTACATTTTCTTTAAAATGGTGCTTCGTTTTTAAAATTTGTGCGGCGGGATGCCAAGAAATTTAATTTAATTTTATGGATTAGTATTGTTCGCCATTCAACTCCATCCAATAGTACAGCACCTGTTTAAAGTGTTCCCGGTCATTTTGAATATTATGGGGTGTAATTTGTTGGCATTTATTAGTGATGCGGTTCCGTAAATCTTTTAAGGATTCAGGCTGGGTGGCATAAATTATGGATTTCATATGTCCCCACAAAAATAAATCAAAGGTAGATAAATCCGGTGATTTCGAGGGCCATTCAATAGCACCCCTTTTCCCAATTCATCTACCAGGAAACGTTTCATCCAGAAACTGCCGTACAGTTAATGCATAATCTGGAGAAAATATCGGATTTTCTTCATGGTAACGTAGCTTCATGTAAATTTCCTGGTAAGAAAAATGGTCCATCACCAAAAATACCAGCCCAAAAGTTTAATTTCTGAGGATGATGAAAATTAACCTCATGGAAGATGGGAGTAATTATAATTATTTCGGACATTATTTCACAAAATTGTAAGCGGCAGTCATTATCATCTTCATGCAATTCTTGAAGAAGTTGAATTTTATATGGGTGCCATTTATTATGTTTCAGAAACTCCCGTTAAATCAAAAAGTAGTAATGTAGGGTCCAAAGTAATTTCACCCAGAACAGCTACTTCTGCTGCCTCATTTCACCGGATTTCCAATATCTTTTTTTTATTTGCCACTGAACCAGTTTGCCGGAATTTTGCTACTAATTCTAGGATGTAACCATGATGGACGTGTCCATTTGCATGCCTCTCGTTAAACAAACTTGCCGTTACTCTTGCACATTGATTGTTCATAAAATACAATTCAATAATTTCCACTCTTTCCGACTATCCACATCAAATACGTTACAGAAGATAAAGTCGATTTTTTAGTTTAAAAACAATTTTGTCAACGAATTTTTTGCTTAACGAAATTTGTAAATAAGCGGTCCAGTATAATGTTCCGAATTCCTTTGTTCGGCTTCGCGTAGCTCGAATTTAAAAAAACGAAGCAGAATTTTAAAGAAAATTGAAAGCCTTTTCAAAAAAATGTATCACAACATATCCCTTCCCTTTTGAAAAAATAAAGTTGAATGCCGTCCCTGCTAAGGGATTGAAGTTACAGTGATGAAGTCCAAAGATTTTTTTTATTTTCACATACAAAGCAGTTAACTTTGCTGGACTGTTTTAGATGAGCGTCATATGTATATTAAAAAATATTATGAATACTCTCAAAACTAAAAATAAATAAAAACGTTTTTTAATTAGATGTGGGAAATTTCAAAAATATGATAGTAAGTAATCCAAAAATATGCACAAAAAATAGAAAAACGGTCAAATCATGCACCAACGTCAAAATATGCATTCTTAGGCACTATTAAATTTTGGCGGGTACAATATATGTATGAATTTGCATATAATTAAAAGCTTTACTAATAAGGCATACCCGCAGGTATACCGCGATAAATCTTTCTCAGTAGCCAATATTTTTCATGTATAGTATTTTGTATACCTAACGAAAAAAATCATTTGTTGTTGTTTTATGTGGTGCCGCATATCGCAGCTAATATTAAATAGACAATCAATTATGATATGATATTTGGTTACAAGTAAAATAAGTTTTTTGTGACTTTCTACATTTAATACGTGTTTTACAGTAAAGTTAAAGGATTTAAAATTAAATTCTATTTTTATTATACATAAAAGCAAACTATTTTATTAAAAATAAGGGATTCCCGTTGAAATTAGCATTTTTATTACCTAAAGGTGTTGTCTTCTTTATTGGCCTCTTACAACACCATTTCTATTGTTAATATTAAAAGCCTCGTTACCCATGGGTTATTAACACCTGTTATTACCATCCATGGGAAAATTGTTATGCTTTAGTGAAAAAAATTTATTAACATGCTCTCTTAAAATTTGCATCCAGGACATTTAATGGTCAATTCCTAAGTAAAATTGTCCGCTAAATCCGAAAACATCGTTATAAAAGTAGAGCAAATTTTTAAATGGAAAATTTACTAGGTATGTATATCTCAACAACTGTTATACTTTTATAACTTTTAACGACTTATTTAAATTCAACTGACAATCTTCATGAATGCTTAATGTCTGAAATACAAATTGATGTTGCTATAACAATTTTTGACTAGTTCATTTTAAGAGAGTCCATTCAAAATAAAAATTCTTATGTAAAATATTATATTGTAGTATAAAGTAATTAAGATGATTTTAAAGATAACACCATGAAATACTTTTAAAATAACCTCTTTTAGTTCCACAATTATAACCAAGTCAATTACTTTTAATGTACCATGTTTAATTTTTTTGCCGTTATATATGTATATATTAAAAAATAAAAAATCATAAAATGTTTTCAGGTCAAAGTAACTTTTTTGTTCCAACAAGAGTCTTCAAAAACGATGTACAAAGTACGATTATCTGATTGATGCTGACAAATTTCTGATTTTTTGTTGAAATAATATATTTGGGTAAACTATTATTGTGCGACACAATAAAGGATGTTAAAACGTGTTACGAGTATACTGTTAAAAAACCTTGACAATACATTATAATGCCATCATCCACTGCAATAAATAACGTTAATTTACCATCACATATCATACAACTGCTCAGTATAGCGTAACAAAATATGTACGGCATCGACGGGAAATGTCGGATGGCGAAAATGTTTTTATAATTAAATGATTGGTAACCGTTTCTTTTGCGCCAATACCTTACAGTACTCTAACCTTTTCCTCTTACGAGGAAATCGTACAGGGCGTGACTCTAAATTATTGCTATTACGTTGGTTTTGCGATTGTTTGCGTATATTTCATGTTTACTTTCAAAAGCCTATAGGGTGGTCTAAAGGTAGTGCAGTCGGAATAGAACAAGGAAAATCAGAATGTTCCAAAGAAATGAATGAGAAGCAGAATCAGTTCAAACAACAACATTTGTTCTCTTGTGTTATTTTTCCTTTTTCAAGAGTGTATCTAATTTACTAACAACTCTTAAATGAACCTGGGTGTGTTTTATGTATACATACATGCTTTCTAGTTAAATTAGTGTTTGCTTATTCAATTTTGATTTAAGCTTATTGGTGATAAGTAAAATTGCAGTTATTGACCTTGAAAGCTGAGGGATACACGGGAACAAGTCCTATCCTGTTGCCCACTCATGACGCCCACTAAGACTGCCCACCTAAAACACCTGTCTATTTATAGCAGTTTATCTAAACTACTGTTTTTGTTAATTAATTATTATTATTTGGAAAATAAAATGGTGGAAAGGTTTTCGAAGAAATATTCATTGTAACAATAGATATGGTAGGTAATAAAAATTAAATTTTATGTCTTATTTGTTATAAATATATAATATATGTCGGAGAATAGACATTAATTTAAGCGTGTTTAGTTTATAAGTTTATTAAAATAACAATTTAGTAAAATTAGGAATAGGTTCTCATGTTGTTCTCATGTTGTTCTCATGTTGTTTATCATGTTGTTTATCATAAATTAGACTTAAGAAATAGATGTTAGGGAACAGTTATTTAGTCTGCAGTCCGATAAGGATGCATTAGTGAAGGTGATGACTAACGATCACCAAACGTAGCCACGGTCTCGTGGGAAAGTAAAGATAAATGTTGACAAAAAGGTGGAAATGTACTCACCCTCGGGGGGATGAGGGCATTCTAAAACGGGCATTAAGACTGTAAAGACAGGCGTAAACCGGAGACCGTGGATTCGTTACAATCGTTAGTTTCCGACTTTAGTTTAGTTTGTGTTTATAATCTTTAGTGTCTATTGTTTTGTGTAGTTAGATAATCGTAATAAAAAGTACTATTATCGAGAAGCAGTGTTTGATTGTTGTGAATACATTCATGATGTCCAAGTCCAAGCAGCGCGGCCCCAAAAACACCGATTCGACATATATATTATGTAAACTGTAATTACTAAATACAATACAATATAAAATATGATGTGTAATTCAAGATTTAAAAAAAAAATTAACTTGTTTGCCTATATTTTTTATTACTATTCAACCATTAATATTTTATGTATATATTTGTCGTTTTCCATGCCACTTTAAGCATAGAATTGCCAATCTGTTCAAATAATTAAAGAAAGTTTCTCTTAAAAAATTCTTTAAATTTTTTTTTAAATTTAGAAAATATTGCCCAAAGACTTGTTATTATTATTGTTATTTATTTAACAATACAATTCATTATAATTAGAACCAATAAAATGCCAGTATTCCATAGTTACGCATTTTATCACAGCGACAATATTTTTTATCACCTTGTCAAATAAAGAAAAGTGTCAAAAACACTTTTCTTGATTTGACATTTGTTCACATTTAAATACTGTGTTTGTTAAATGATTAAAATATTGAATTATAATAATTATAATAATTATAATAATTATTAACTCTAAAAGATCGATTGGTGTAAACGATACTAAAATTAAGGCAAGTTTGAATAAATAAGGTTTATTAAAGTCTTTTTATATTTTAAACCACATTTTAATTTCAAATGTCAAACTTACAATTCGTTAAATCCTAAAATTCATTATATTTTCCCACTAAATATAACTCGTGGTATGATTAATTATCGTAAGTAATATCATAAGGGCATTTAATTTTTCCGAAAAGAATCGAAAAAACACGTTGCTAAGTAATATTTTAACAAAAAGCATGAGTGCTGGTGGCAAAAAAATCCGAGTCGAAGAGGAGGATTTTTGCACCTGCACGAATGCATTTTGTTAAAAAATATTACTTAGCATTGTGTTTTTTCGATTTTTTTCACAGGAAAAATTATATGCCCGAATGGTATTTGACAAGACTATTTCTTGAGTAAAAGTTAACAATTAAAATATAAATTGCAATTTTTGTTGACAACAGCTGTCAAGTTTTGCCGCGGGTAAACTCGAATAAACTGCTGACAGGTGCTGTCACACAGTTTTTTCACCTAGAAACCATTTGTAATTCAAAATTGCGCGTTTGTGATTGGTGGAAATTAAGACGAGGGAAATAGTCGATGATATTTACTCATTGAAACCGAAGCAGCACAATCAGCTCGGTTTCAATTCGAAAATATTATCGATGATAATCATACCACTTGTTATATATGGGTGACAATATTTTTTTCGAGCCAGTATAAAAATGATCAAAAATTTGATAAATGCTAAGAAGAACTGCAAGAATAATTTATAAACAACTATTTTTTAATAAAACATATAATTTTAATTAAATCCTGTTTAATTAAAAGTGGACATGTCTATTAAACATAAAAAATATCTTTTGGTGTTTATTTCTTAATCCTACACATACGGGGGTTTAGCTTAGCACGGTAGTGGTCATTCATAAAGGACGTCTCGCTCTAGGGGAGAGGGGGTCTAGCTAAACGTAAAAACATTTTTTGTAATGGAAAATTTCGTACAAAAATTTATTTTATGTCCAAAAAAGTAAGTTGTGAAATTTTTTTTCAAAATAATTGTATTTATAATTATTGTTTATAGACTGTAAACAAATAATTTAGATGATACCTAAGTAAAAAACAAATTATAGCCAACTTATATTCCTAAAAAACATTTTTTTAATTTATTTCAAAGTGTAAAGCATAAAGTATTTATTAGCGAGTTACGTCATTATTCAAGGTTAAAACATTTTTTCTCAAAATTGGTTTTATATTTTAAACAAATAATTTATATGATACCCAGGCAAAAAAAACAATTTGAGAAATAACGGACACCCTAGTGGACATGTCCGCTTTTGATTCTACAGTACTTAATGATACAATATCACTATAGGAAGGCAAAAGATATTTTTAAATAATGTTGACATCTGTACTTCCTGTACTCTGAACAAAAACCATTTAAGTAAAAAAGTCCCAGCATATGTTTCCTACAAAAACCCAACATGTTCAAATGACATTCCCTCTATAATTTATAAACGAAGCTTATATATTTACACAAGCAGGATTATGTTTAAGCAGTTGGGAAAAAATTTAACTTTTTACCACACGACTCAAAATTACCATAATTAAATAAGAACTACAATTATCATTCCAAGTCACCGTAACAGTTTTCTTTAAACAAATACTGAAAGAATGAAATCGTTCAAACAAATAAAAGTAGGAGTTAAGTAGCATAAAGTATAAACATGCGATTGTTTATAAGGAGATCAGGCATTAATGTTTACCAACCTACGAATAAAAATATTGGTAACGTATCTATTTTTATGAATGGATATACCTACGAATCTTTACCCACTTACAAACTTAATCCATTTTAATGATATGAATCATTTAAATATATGTTTTGTTAACAAAGTTAGCTATAAATGTACCACAAATTTAGTGGTTTCCAAAATTAAATTTATATTCTAGTAGTTAATTAGTATTAAGTTATAGAAAGTAGGTATTGATTTCCTATATTTAAATTTTTTAACGTTTGCCTACATTTTGGTTTATTTTGAATTTATTGTATTGTGAAATCAATTTTTAATCTCTGCCATAATTAAATTCCAATTAGTTTATTTAATTAAATTACCTTTTGAAATAAATTTATTTACTTTATTTACCATTAACTCATTGATAGCAGCATACAAAATACTTACTACTCGAAATAATGACTATAATTGTATCAAGGCTCGTACTTTCAATTTACCAGATTAATCATTGTTCCACCATTGGTTTCATTTACATTCTGGTTTAATTGAGGCTTGCAGTTAAGTAAAGTATTTTAATTAAATTGCTCAAAACGCATTTAACTTTATTTATTTTACCATTTTTTCAATATACGAAATAATTTGTAATAAGTCAAACTATTAATATAAAAAATTTAATTTCCAATAAAAGAATCTTATAAGATTAATAATTGTATACAATTACCTTAAAATTGATTAAAATGACATCCAAAAATCATGAAAAATGGAATTCTCAATTTCTGTAAAAATACATCAAACTTATCAGCTATAAGATAAGCTTATAAGATTATAAAATAAATTAACTATTTTAGAACTGTGCAGTAGTACTCTCTTAAAATGAATTTGTCAAAAATAACTAATTTTAAGTCATATTTGACTAATTGTCATAGCGAAAAAGTAGTCACTAATAATAATTATTATTATTATAATTATTAGTCAAATTCTAAAAAAGTTTTGACTTAGCCGGGGATTAAATTCAGGTCTGCCACTTTTCAAGCTTGTTAAGCTGTTGTCATAACCAATGTGGCTATCAATCACTCTTATAAAAATCAGTTTTATTTGTCAATAAATATCGTTCATAATATTTTAAAGTTAAATATATTATTTGTGTTGCTGTTTTGAGCTAAACTTTTTGCATCTTTGTTTGTTTTTATGGGCCATTTAAACATGGAGCCTATATACATTTAATTCAAATAATACTTTGTTGTTGGCCGCAAACGATTAAAGAAATTAGTTACTTTTAACTTTCAGAAATAGTCAAAGATGGTGATAATCTTAAATTAGTCAAACTTTAACTATTTACGAAGTAAAAAATAACTATTTAAAAGGAAAAACGACTATTTTATTAGTAAAAAATGCTGGTACTAATTCAAATAGTAGAATTTTGACTATTTCATTTTAAGAGAGTAGGGTTTCAGAATAAAAAAAATGATTTTGCTACGGTACACACCCTAAAAAGCTTGTTTCTGGCTTTTTGGGAAAGCCTGTCGAAATCCACTTTATGGAGAAAATGATGAAAAATAGATTTTTATGACCTTTATGCCCTCTAATAGATAGACATTTATCATTTATCTTAATTGTTCATGAAACTGACTAAAAAGTATAATTTTAAAATTATCGGTAATTTTTGTCCCTCCAGTCAAAATTAAAAATTGTGAATAAAATCCACAAGTTATTAAATTAATATTTTATAATATTATTTGTATTGTGCTTATAAGCTTATTACTTACATGCATAATAAACAATATTTTAAAATAAATTTTATAACGTGTAGTTTTTACTTGCAATTTTTAATTGTGACGGGCGGGACAAAAATCCCCGAGTATTGTGGAATGACCCCCTAGAACTTGCTAACTGTCTTTAAAATATAAGTTTTGTTTTTAAATTTGAAATAACTCGAAATGAGACTGCGCGTTCTGTGTGTTCTCGTAAGGTCATCCTTTGTGGAATCAGTATGAATCGGGCAGGGATGACAACGATATATATATATATATATATATATATATATATATATATATATATATATATATATATATATATCGGTATAAAAAACTTAACATTTTTTAATGAAAAATGAACATTTTACCGTATTTTTTGTATTGATTTGTCATCCAAAAATAAGAAAAAAAGTTCATATAAATGAAGGTCCGTAAATGCTTAGTTTTTTAAACATTTAAAAAAAACGGATCTTAAATATCGTTTGTTGAAATTTGGCAACGTTATTTATACTGATAAGGAGCTAATTTGGCTTAAACTAGATTAGAATTGTCAAGTTCGGTGTGTCCCGGGAGACACCTTAACGAAAATTAATGTAAAACAATGCACGCCACTGACTTTTTTGCAATTTTTATGATAAAGCTACTAAAAATACAACTTTTTTATCTCTTGAGTGGTTTTCGTATCTTATCTCAAAAAAATAAAAACCACATTATTGCATGAAAATTGATAAAACGCATATTTTGCACCTTTTTCAGTTTTGAAGAAAATTGACTAAACATTGAACAAACGTTGCCAAATTTCAACAAACTCGGGCAAACGATATTTAAGATATTTAAAAAAACATTTTTTTTATGTTTTTACACCCTGTGTAATAATAATTATAATTATTGTGTTTTTTTGTTTTGGTAAATTTAAAATAAATTATATTATTTTGGTTGGTTAAATAAATTTATTAATTTTTTTATTGAAACCTCATATTCCCACAATTTTTTTAATGCCTATTAAAGCTAGTCCATGGACTAGCTTTAAAAGGCATTAAAATAATTGTTTTTTCAGGATAGTGATAAATTTACTATTTTAAGCAATTTTTGTGCACAAAATTTATCACTATCCTGAAAAACCCTATACCTATATGTATACCACGCAAGTTGCACCAAGTAGGTATACTTCTAGGTATTTTTTCTTATTTAAAGAACTACGCTTAAATTAGAAAAAAACCGCGTAATTACAAGTATCAAAATATTTATAATAAAACTTAAAACCTTTCAAAACCATAAATCGTTATAACTTTTTTATTCCTTTGAATTCAAAATCAATTTTTTTCGCTAGCATTTTAGGTTACCATCACCATATTTTGTTTTTATAATGGCCTCCATAATAAGTTATTAACTTATGTAGTTTGATACATTGTTGGATTCCTAGATTTTTTTTCTATCTAACCATTCCAACTTAAAATCTAGTAGGCGAAAAAATTACAAATTGGATGAAAATGCAGATAAATGTTGTTGGTTAAACTTATTTTCTTCAAAAATCCCATTGATAAAGTTATAACGAGTTTTGATTTTTACAGGTTTTTATTTTTTCCAAATTATTTGAGAACCGCTCATTTTTTTTAAATTTTTAAATGCCATTTTAATAAACTTTAAATTACGCAAGTTTTTTCTAATTTAACAGATTTGGTAGATCTTTAAATAAAAAATATAGGTACCCATACATAGAAAGATACTTGGTGCACCCTGTATATCGATATATTTCTTTTAATATGTATTGATATTGATAAATGATTTCGATATATCATTTAAAACGATATATCGAAAAATTATTATATTTTCAATCTGCCATCCCTTTTCACTTGTAAAGATTGCGTTCTTTAAGTAAAAACCTAGGTATTACAAAAAAAACAATACTTTGATGGCCGCGCGCAGATTTTTCTCTGCTCATAATTGTGTTCCATCAGTTAAAAGTGACGTTTTGGAATCCAACGTAAATGTTTTTTATATTAGAGTCCCAGGAAAGAAAGTTTTCAAGAATTTATTTGTCTTATTGTCTTTTTATTTTTAAATGCAGATCTTACGAAATCATAATTTTTCAGTAAACCATGAAACATTTATCATTTATATAATATATTATTCCTAAATATGCGATGACTTCTCCATTTTTTTCCTATTCAGTAGGTATGCATCTTTTTGCTGAACAAATCCTAGCAAAGATGTGGTTATAATTTACGTTATAGCCTTTATACGCCTTTCAAGAAACAAACTAAATTTATTTTATCTTCCTACGTATAGAAGGTATGTATTTCGCTCGACGTACATACTTTCTCAGACAATAGAAAAGTGCTTGGCTTGGAACTGCCAAGTGGTAAGTAACATTTATATCTAGTAAGCGGCGGCTTGGCCGCGGTTTCTTAGCAGTCAGCGTGGCGCGGTGCTTTGGCCCCGAGCCCCAGGAGGTGAAGCAGAAAGAAGGTAAACCTAAGAACGCAGGTGACGCTGATGTACAAGCCTTGCTTCGCTGCTCGAAATACATTCTAATCATTGTTAGAAATATGTATTCAATGGTATCTATAAGAGTTACTGTAAGGTTAACGCCAATCAAGATTTTAATTCTCTTAAATTTTTGTTGCCAAAGAGATTTGCTATATTTAGATAAAAATTTGTTAAATTACAGTAAGCATGATTATTGTATTAATTTAAGGTTACTGTATTTTTAAGGATTTTTGAAATTTCAGAGCACGATATTTTGATAGTTTTAAATTTTGATATTTTTTTGGAAAACTATGTAAAATTTAAATCTTGTTGGTTGGTAAAATACTATAGTAGACTTAAATTAGTACCTATAGGTACTAATTTAAGTCTACTATGAAAATGTGGTTTTAGTAGACTTAAATTAGTGCTTTTATAGAAATAAATTGACGTTTGAAAATAAGAACATTCTATACTATCTCAAATTTTAGCAAAAATTAGTTAAGATAATATACAGGGTGTCTCGGATTTTGATCGGGAAAATTAAGAAGTCGATGAAAGTTTCAAAAATATGAAGAAAAGGTTATGTTTTAAAGCTTCGTTTCGAGATAAAGTTATTAAAAAATATTTATTTTTTCAAAAATATTAAAAACTTCATGTCTGAATTTAATAAAACTATTCAGGTTTTAGTATTATACAAAGCGCTTAATTTAATGTAACTTAATTTAATTAAGTTAATCCAGAGGCGGCGCTGGGGCATCCAAACTAGATATTTAAAAATAAAATAAAATCTAGTTTGTGTAATTTTTAAGAAAAAATAAAATTTGTTTATTTGCTTGCCCCTGGAAAAATTATGGTCACGATCGGATAAAAGAATTAAATTCTTTTCTTGAAGATTAAGCAGGATAGAAAAAAATGCAAAGTAATATTTAAATTTTACCGTGATTATAAAACGTATAATTTTTTTCAAATAAACTTTATTTTCCGAATTTAAAAAAAAATGAGTTTGAGTTTGATGAAAAAGACGACACTTATATTGGAAGGTATTTGTGAACGACGAAACAATCAATAATTAAACATCATTTATCAGTAAATATTTAAAAACCATGCTACTATAAAAATACACACACTTCCAAGAAATATCAACGTGATTCTAAAATAAATTATTAATGTTGCATTGGCCTAGATCAGCAATGTTGCAAACTCAATGGACCATAATATACCTAGTTTAATTTACTGGTACATAAAAATCCTGTAAACCGTCATTTTATGAGAAAACAATTTATTTAATATTATAACAAAGTCCATAAAAATATTAATATCTTAATCTTTATTATATCTTCTTTAATTTATTTTTTATATAACATTTCTCAAACTACCCAATTAAGTTTAATATACATGGGTATATTTTAATTCAAAAGTCAAAGTTTGCATTAAAATATAGGTATTTGAACATTAACAAATTTTAAAAAATTATTTTCAAATAAAATATTTCGTTTTATCTACTTTACCGTAGGTTTTCCACAAGATATATTAGATTTAAATTAACACTCCGATAAGATCCTATATTAAACATATAACTTTTAGGTGTGTATAACCAAGGTTTCTTTAAACGGTCATCATTCAATGATCATTGTAATAAGATGCTTCAAATTATCATTTATATGAAGTCAATGACATTTAAAGGTGTTTAATAAAACATCCGGACTACTTATAATTTTTCATAGATATATTCAATATATTTTGGATTGGCTTTACACATAATATGTCTAAGGCATCCCCAGTATGTCCTGTAAATGCAAGTCACAAATGACTAATTTAATAGTTATTAGTGGCTGCTTTTTCACTTGTTCCATGGTTAAACATGAAATACCATGGTATCCCAAAATTTAACAGCAAATTCTTATGTAAAACTGTCCCCTGTCAAAATTTAAAAAAGTAGAACAGTTTTTGAGATATAGTCAATTTTCCATTTAATGTGGAATTGACTATATCTCAAAAACTGCTTTTCTTTTATAATTTTCGGATTCAGGGGACAATTTTACATAAGAAGTGTCTGTTAAATTTTGGAATATCATGGTTAACCATGGTACAAGTGAAAAAGCAGCCACTAATAACTATTAAATTTTTGACTAATTCATTTTTAGAGAGTATATTTACAACTAAATACATGCCTTACAGTGAATAAAAACCATTGTCCCATTGCTAAAAAATCTATATCTAGCTAAAGTTAACATTCTTAATACTTCTTAAAATTATGAATTTAAGCGTTATATAACCTATTTAAAGTAAGTTATCAGTAGGGGTATGCGAATAGTACGAATAAGAAAATGCTAATTAAACCATAACAATTATTTAATTTGAATAACATAAAAATAGCTTATAGAAATTCAATTAGGTATTTTTTATTTGATATACCTACCTGAGCATCTGTTCCTAATAAAAATCATGTTTTTTAATGGTTTACGGAGTAAGTTTAATAACATTTTGTTAAGAATTTTAAAGTACCCAATACTTGACTTTGTTACAATATACAATTAAAAAAATAAGTGCTATTGTACCCAAAAAGTATATATAAATATCTTGTATGGTTTTTATATTTATGTGTCCGTGGAATTTTCAATTACACAATTTTAAATAAATTAAATGTAAGGCGACTTTCAATTATTAAACTTTATTCGAAATTGGGAGTTAATCTCCGGATTTATAGAAATGGCAACTCTGCCAATGCGTTACATCTTACATTTTACTCGTGACGCTCAATTCGATGTTTACACATCAAAAATTCTGCTTTTATATGAAGTAATTTTTATATAGGTATTTCAATGAATTTTAAACTTCTTTAAAATCCTTTTAGATAAAAGCTCGGTAAATTTTCTAAAAGCAATTGTTTTTTTTGTATCAACATTTTGGGTAATTTTTCAAATTTATTAAGAAAGACCATTGAAAGACATAACCTATTTTATTTTCCTTGGAAACAGGTTGAAGCAGTATGGAAGGTTTGACCCAAAAAAGGTATAATTTTTATAAAATATTGAAAATTGCATTAATATTGTAAGAAGCTGTATTTAGTAAATTAATACTATGATTATAGGGTTTAGCATGCATTACGGAAGAAAAATATGAATCTAATAGGAAAATATATAATGATTTAAAGAAAAAAAGTTTATTATTATAATAATTTAAAAAACTTCCCTGGTTAAGGAAAATACTATTAAATAATTAATTATTTGTTAATTTACCTACAAAGTAAAAAAATATTTGTTAATTTTAACCAAATATTAACCAGATTTTATGTTAATTCAGGTCCACATAACTTTATGTTAAGTTTACAACCAACTGTAATCTGTTAACTAATTGAATAAGTAGTTTGTAATTATAACAAACATTTTGTAGATTAAATAACGAAATTCTACATAAATAATTGAATTGAATTGAATGAATTCTTGTATTTTTTAAAAAGGACTTTATTTTTACAAATCTTTTTGTAACCCAGTAATAAAAGTATTTGTTGGAAATTGGGAAAATAACTTTGATAAGAAATGTTGCTTTATTAATCAATTTCCTAAACAAAAAAATTAACACATACCTACATAAATGAACAAAAAAATAACACACACATAATTAAGTAACACACCGTTCTAAAATCAACACATTATAAAGAAATTTGGTACAATATATATATAATTATAATGATATATTTCGTTACCCACTTCACTGTATCCCCTTATTTCAGTTTAAAAACCAGTGATGGCATCTTTTTTTGGATACTTCGCACTTTACACACTCGTTAAATATGTTTAAAGAATCCGAATAACAATAATTAGAGATTTTTGGTAATATATTATAAACACTCTGGGCAGTTGTTACAAACACGTTACGAATTAGAATAAAGTAAGCAGGAACATAAGTTGCAGACGCTGAAGTCAGTTGAACTTTTTGATGCGTATTATCAATGGGAAATGTTTTGATTGACTGCCTGAAATCAGGTGTACTTTATTAACGAAATAATTTGTTAAACGTTAAAAAAATGCTTACAAAATTGCATATTACCTTTATAAAACTTTTCCTAAAATCTTTTCCTTTGATAAAATAATTACAAACAAAATTATGTTAAAATTTTACAAAATAAAATTAACCAACTACAAACTCATGTAAACAAATCTGATTTTTATAACAGTGTATTTAGCAATTTTTTACTGGCAGAGAACGCAGAAACAGATTTTTTTGTCTGTGAGGGAAATCCTTTTATTTTCTTCTTATAATGGCAATTTGGCTGGGAAAATTACCTATTTTAAACTCTTTGTGTGGTCTATGAAAATATTCATAAGTTTTTACAAAGTATATTGGATGGAATTCTGCAAAGTTCTTAAAAAGATTCAGACTACTTTTCAGCTTAAAAACTGCATGACACAAATACGGCCGTTTCAACATAACACAATTAATTTTAATTAATTTTTTTTTATCAAGCTTAAGGAAATGCACTTTTATTTATGCGCTTATAAAAAGACAAGTCATGATAAAGTGCGCTTCTTAATGCAGCCTTGATTCACGTTTGATAATCTCGACAGAATTACCTTAAATCACTTTTATTGTGAACGCGAAATACTTAAATGCAGGAGATTACGGTATTAAAATTCTTATTGAAATGGCAAAATGGATTTATTTCGCTCAAAACCGTGTACCAACCTTATTGCACTTATTTTATAATGGTGCGGTATTGGCAATCCCGCACTTTCACTGCCCTACAATTTTTAATGTTGCTGCTGCCAAATTAAAACGGCACTTGGCTTAATGTAAACTTAAAAATAAAATAACCATATTAACGTTTACCGTTTTTTGTATTCAAACTGTTTAAACAGGAAATTCTTTAATTTAGCACCGTTTAAAATTATTTTTATAGCTTTACATCCTTTTTTCAACGAATAAAAATAATAGTTATTTTTATCTTCAATCAAAAAACCTCCTAGACTTATAATAATTTGGACCAATCGGGTAAAGTTTGTTACCTTCTAATCTGTTAAAAAACAGTTTGGACCAATTAAAACGTTCGACTACTGTAGACAGTAAAAAAATATTTATTAATTTTAACTAAATATAAACCAGATTTTATTTTAATCCAGGTACACATAACTTTATGTTTAGTTTACAACCAACTGTAATCTGTAAACTAATTGAACAGACATTTTGTAGATTTAATAACCAAAATTCTATGTCGATAATTTAACCATAATTCTTGTAAATTTTAAAAGGGGCCTTATTTTTTACAAACCTTTTTGTAGGCCCAGTAACAGATATCTAGGTACATAAATAAACACAAAAATATCATACACACAATTAAGTAATATACCATTCTAAAATCATCAAATTATTAAGAAATTTGGTACAATATAACTGTCAGTACTACTACAAATCTTACTGATATATTTTACTTTACTGTATTTAGTTTGAAAACCAGTGATGGTTTTTTTTTTCGGATATTTCGCACACTAGTTAAATAGGTACAAATAAGGAATCCGAATAACAATAATAACAGATTTCTGGTAATAAATTATAAATAACCTGGACAGTTGTTACGAATATGTTACGATTTAGAATAAAGTAAGCAGAAACATAAGTTGGAGACACTAAAGTCAGTTGAACTTGTTGATGCGTATTGTCAGTGGGAAATATTTTGATTGGCTGCCTGTTGGCTGTTTGTTAAACATTAACAAAATAATATGTTACCTTTGAAATTACCAAAATGCTTACAAAATTGCATGTTACCTTTACAAAACTTTCGGTAAAATATTTTTCTTTGTTAAAATAATTACAAACCCTGGTTTACTACAAAAAAATATGTTAAAAGTTTACAAATAAAATTAACACAAACTACAAACTCATGTTAACAAATCTGACATTTGATGCCATTATTTTTTTCCAATGTATTTTGGCATTCTAAACTCAAAAAAGTTTTCGAGATTTAAATTTTTTATTTTTTTTATTTGTTTTTCGAATGCAGCTTTACAATTTGGGATACCGACCAATATCGCTCTCTTAATGCCCGATTAGTTGAGTTTTTTTAGTGCAATGGGCTTGAATATTGGACAAAAATAACAATAAAACATTAAACTTTTCGCTCAGAACGAATTATGCAAATATCGGTATTTGTTTTATTCTTTTACATTACATTTTTGATTTTTGAGAATCCATTCATTGCATTCAAACTTCTTTTTTTTTCGAAAAATCTCAGTAACCAGAGTGACGACGTGGTGGAGGATTTCACCAAGAAAAAAGTGTATGAAGCCGCACTATCAGAGATTTTTAGATGAACGACCTGTGGAAAATAATATTTGGTTCTTATAATAACATAATCAGATACCGAAAAAAAACCAGAAGACGATCAAAAAGATAAAACATATTTCAAATTAACTGCTATCATAAAAATACTAAAATACTCTGTAAGCTATGAATAAGGTAAAAGTCCAAAAGTGGAATGAAAAATTAGTTAATTGGTGGAATCATTTTAATTTTTCACCTGTGTTATCTGAAACAACGCAGTAACAGAAACAGAAACCTAAGAAAATATATTGGTAACCGCGACATCACACTGTGAAATTCAAAATTTGAAGAAAAAAATTGTAATAAATAGGTAAAGGACAAAAAAATATTTCCTCAAAATGAACTGTAAGTACCTTATTTTCTTCGTTTCTATATATGCATATATTGCATATATTGCATATATGCAAACTATGTAGATAACTAGAATATGGTCATATTTTTTGATTTTTATTTATTCTTGGACAATAGGTAAATGTTGCATTCTTATTGTTGGACATTAAGTTAAGTTAAATTTGTCGGCCCTGTGATTATTTTTAATTTGACACCTTTTGCAATTAGATTGGCCATTACAAACTCGAAATATGACTCAAATTGTCAAAGTACCTTCGAAAAAAAAATCCTATTTCGAAAACCTTGCCATAATTTTTGATCTTGTGATTTTCAAGTTAGGCAGGCCAAAATACATTAGAAAAAAATAGTGGCACCGAATGTACATTTATTTTTTATTAATTTATAACCAGTGCAATTATAATAAATATAAAATAAATGTACATTCGGTGCCACTATTTTTTTAATAATTATTGTACGGTCATAAAGATTTGTTTAACAAATACAATATTGATATATTGCATGCCTTGAAGATGAGAAGTGTCTTTGTGCTTCGCTCAATTTGAGCTCAGCACAAAAAGACTCACTTTTCAGCTTTATGACATAGGTACATAACTATTATTAAAATTTTATCATTATTTTCTATCAAGATTCAATTTAATTTTGGCCACTTGAAATATTACCTATGGTAGGTATAAGTGGAATAAATACCAGATTGCCGATAGAAACAAACAGCTGAAAAAAATTATGAAATTCTTACCGTGTATTAGAATAAACAAATGTGCAATAACAGTTAGATAAAATCTCAAAAACCTGGTAAATGGTAAGCTGTATTCAATTAAAGCATTATTAGCAATAATATCGAGTATTTGTTACTTTATAATATGTTTAATGTTTATTATTTATTGCATCCTTTCAATTGAAACCATTCCACGACATATTAAATATAATATTTATGTTTATGATGCATTTGATATAATTATAAAGCATAATTTATTTGTTTTAAACGCCCTAGAAAGGTAAACTTGTTGTGTTACTATACTCGAATTTACTGAACAAAATAAAATAGTGTTGAGGTATTTTTATGAAGCAGTTATGCAAGTTTTAAATATTTTTACTTAGTTTTGAGATTAAACTCTTATTTTAAAATTGCTATAAATAATTCGAAAGGGTATTGGTTCAAGGAAGCGTATTGAATTCGATTTTATAATTAAAATTCTTTGCGATAAAATATTTTAAACCACTTTTCTTATCGAAAATTTGTAAACAAAAAGTATTCAATTTATAATGACATGGTGGATAGAAGCTAACCAGTTTTTTATCGCACGAGCAAATGTTCAAATCTATTTGATACGATTTATGGGTATATATATATATTACATAATATATATCACATAATGATTATTATAATCATTCAGTTTATATAAATGCTTAAAATCCTGATATCTTTTGAAAAACATAGTTAATTTCAAAATAAAATGTCAACTTTAACTATAGTTATGTTATAACATGACCACTATGAGGTCCAGGGGCGAATAAAGAATTATATTTGAAGGTGCGTTAGCCCAATGTATCATAAGAAATCTATTTCGAACAATGGTACAATGCTGTCAACAAACGTACAATGCTGTCACAAAAAAAAATGTACTCTTTTAGTTCCACCCTTACCTCCAGAAGCCAATTTCAGAGCTGGGAACGAGTACTAAAAAAGTATTCGTAAAATTTTAAGTATGAGTACTTAAATATTAAAATATTTACTCGTACATTTGTAAAGAGAGGTTACGGTTACGAGTAGTAATCGTGAAAACACGAGTAAAGAGTACGAGTAGTTTAAAAAAAAATGTTAGTTAATATAATTGATTATTCTTTATACATTATATATACTTTGGTCCTGAGTTATAAAAATACAAATACAAATTTACAAAATTATTTATTTTATACATTAGGTACATAATATATAATGTCGCCCCCTTTAACTTTTTTATTTTAAGTGTCCCAAAAAATTTTAAAGCGTGGTTATGTAGGTAAACTAAAAAAATACTTTTTTTCCACTTATAAAAGTTCTTAGCATAAATCATAAATTCATAAAAATTATAGGGGGGCGACATTATATGGGATCACCCTGTACATAAAATAATGAATAAAAATAACAATTCTTAAATAGTTTATAATTTTACCTATATTCTTGTTATAAAACCTATAGGATATAATATATTATATTATACAATATATTATATAATTTAAAACAGACTTCCAAACTAATTGGGAGGCCCTAGGGCCGCCCCTAATGTGTTCATCATAGTTTGACAGCTCCCCCTTGTATTATCTATACTTTAATAAACGATTTTACTGAGACACTACTCTCTTAAAATGGAATATTCAAAATTCTACTATTTAAATTAGTACCGGCATTGTTTACTAATAAAATAGTCGTTATTAGACATGGGACCCACACCAAATTTATAATAGTTTATAATGACATTAAATAGACAAGTTCGGAGCTAACAGAATTTAAATTGAAGTTTGCGAAAAAAAGTTAGTTTTTCCTGTCGCCTCACCCGCCTCCAGGCCCCCTATTTAAGATAATTCAAATTAAATTGGTGCAATTTATTATCTACCATAATTTATCAACAAATTTAAAATTTTATTTAAAAAATCCAAATATTACAGGTTTTATACCATTTTAAATATTTTTTTATTTAAAAAAAATAAATAATAAAAATTTAAAATCGAAAAAAATCTGTAATATTTGGATTTTTTAAATAAAATTTTAAATTTGTCGATAAATTATAGTAGATAATAAATTGCACCACTTTAATTTGAATTATCTTAAATAAGGGGGCCTGGAGGCGGGTGAGCCGACAGAAAAAACTAACTTTTTTTTCGCAAACTTTAATTTAAATTCTGTTTTCGCCGAACTTGTTTATTTAATGTCATTATAATCTATTATAAATTTGGTGTGGGTCCCATGTCTAATAACTGAGATATTGGTATACATAACCTCCACCAGCCGCCACTGAGTTAAAGTTTGACTAATTTAAGATAAGTCACCATTTTTGACTGTTTCTGGGAGTAAAAAGTAACTAATTTCTTTAATCGTTCCTAATTTTTGCGGACAAAAAATTATTGTTACTGTTAAATGCATATAGGCTCCATGGTTAAATGGCCCTTAAAACCAAACAAAGATTTAAAAAGATTTGCTCAAAACAGCAACATAAAAAACATATTTAGCATTAAAATATTATTATCAATATTTATAGACAATAAAAACAAATTTTTATAAAAGTAAAACGAGAGCACCGGTTTGACATCCGCTTGACAAGCTACATACCCGAGTTTAAACTGGCTGTGTTTTTATTTTAAATCTACTAATTTGACTATTATTAGTGACTGCTTTTTCGCTGTGATAATTAGTCAAATATAACTTATAATTAGTTGTTTTTGACTAATTAATTTTAAGAAAGTATGTATTTAATATAAATTAGCTTCTTGACAATATATTTATCGTAAGTTAAAACTGTTTATTTAATTAGGGTTCTATAGGTTCAATTATTGTTATCTTAACAGGAAAAATCGTTTTGTAACCGGTAGAGGTTTAAATTAATTAATTATTCTTCTGATTGTTTCAGATCTGGCAGCCATCAGACGGCTACTGGACACCGAGATCACATCGGAAACCTGTCCTAGCTGCGACATGCCCTTTGACAAGGGTAAAAAACGAAGGCTCATCGATAACTGTGGACATGAACGTTGCTACTCGTGCATGTTCACCAACGAATCTTGCCCATTATGTTCCTTAAATAATTCTAAGAAAACTGGTAAGTAACATTTTAAAGTTAGTTAGTTTTGCGATTCAGCGGAAAATAATCACTTTTGAATCAGTTCAAAACGAATTTGTAACTATTGAAACTAACCCTTGATTACACTGTTTAAAATATCTGTGGTGTAAAGAGTAATCTTAAAATGGTGTCAAAATCCAACACCAAGTGGTGTTAATTAAACACCATGAATTATGGTTGAAAATGTTATATACAGCAAACACCAAAACGATGTTTATCTAAAAATATTTGAGAAGTGCACCTACACAGAAAAAAAGTTCATTTAACTATATTAATTTAGTTGACCCATAAGTATTTATTTAAATAAACTGTGGAAAGGTTAATATAAACAAAAAATAGTTTGACGATACTATTAACCCAGAAAACTTTAATAAAACCAACCCGCTGTATGGTTCAGTTTACTAAATATGTTGTTTGTAAAATAAGAGTTACTTCTTCAACCTAAAGCACTCTGTTAAAACGATTAAAACAATTTGCCGTGCACTCCTGGTTGCATAGTGTGTACCGATCAGGGCAAAGGCGGTTTGGATCACGTGTTCTTAAATCTCGCCTCTGTTGACTTACATGAAGAGTATATGAGCTCAGGTAGTCCTTTGCTTTGGTGTGACACTACAAGTTGTTAATACTAAAGAGACCTTAAAATTTAAGGCTTAAATAGGTGGAAAGAGCTGTCAATACTTGAAGTATTTTAAGTTGGTGGAATGCACTAAAAACATTATCTCTAGCGAGTTGAAGGTTCAATTTTCTGGAATAATACCACTGGTAATATACTAGTAATGCTTCAAGGAACTTCCTGTTTCCTTTTTTTTCCATTTTTCTGTGTAGTATGATTTAATTTAACCAAAGACACATAATATTTAACACTGAAAAGGAGTTTAATTTACAGCAGGTAAAATTTATTTTAATACTGTGTGAAAGTTAAATTTACACTATTTTAGTATTTGAATTTACACCGGACCAACGAACCATATTTAACACCATTTTGGTTTGTATCGATATAGACCATGTATAGTGTTAATTTGGTGTTAAAATGATCATGACATTTTGAACAGTGTATATGCTGCGCATGGAAAAGAGTTCGAAACTAAGATCAGAAATTAAACTGAAAACTTAATTTTAATAATTGGGCACCAACTCACTAATATCGATGACTTTCTGCCAAAGTATCGCATGCAACATAACTCAAATTTCGGTAATTGAAAAAATGTCTTAAAGTCTGTTTTAAATTAAATATAGCCTAAAGGTTTTATAACAAGTAAATAGCTTATAATTATATCTATTTACTTGTTATAAAACCTATGAGTTATATATGGTTTAAAAAAAATGTTTGCGATACTTTGGCAAAAAGTCATCGATAACGAAATTTTATTAATTCTTAATGGCCTATTTTAACATCTCTTTAAACAACCAAACTCGTGGTTGTGGATGATGCGCGCTATTGCCTTTCCTTACCTCCATCTATATTGCTTCCGGTCACAATTATTCCCCATAATTTATGGCATATGTACAGATAATTACTGCGCTTTTCGAATTGGGACACACAAATTTGATAAATCATTTTTATGCGAAGACCATGCCGGTTAATTCCGCACTACCACAAATCAGTCTCTGACAGCCATAAAGATTTTTATTCGACCATCAACGTTAAAATACCGTTCATAAATAAATATACTCTCTTTTCCATAGGACCTGCTGCTTATTAGGTTTAATTAGTGAAGTTCCAGTTAAATCGTATAACTGCAGGTTACTGTAATTACACGTTTAAGTTTTAATAATTAATAACAGGCCTAGAAACCAGAATTTTTTATCTTTAAAACCTATCCAGTATTTTATTAATGTTTTTTTTTAGTGGATGAACCAATAGGAAAAAATCTAAATTATATGGAGCTAAGAGGGTCCGAAATCACGCTGTATGGAGAACTGCCCCAAATAGAAATGAGTAAAGTAGAAAAAATTAAGGCTGATCCAGTTAGAAATGGAAATCACATTACAAAGGTAATTATTGCATGTTTTAAAATACTTTTTTTATATTACTAAGAGGTATGTTCAAAAAGTGACAGAAACTTACGTTTTGGGGAATTTATTATTTATTCGTTATTCTATCTTAAAAGTAATCTATATAAGATATTACACCGAATGCCAGCGCTTTATACAATCCCCAAAACACTTTAAGTAGGTACCTTCTAAATCTTTAAGAATCATATTTTGTTTCCATATCAACTTTTCTTAGATATGTAGCACAGTACGCTAAGTTTTTAATACTTAATTGCTTAAACGGTTGCCTATTTTTTTACACCTACTTCGGGACACCCTGTATAATATGTCAAACATTTGCATGCATTGCAATAAAATATAAGTCCTCAAATACAAGTCCTTATCGATTAATAATTTCGCAATAAATTGCTATCAAAATAATAAATAAAGTTTTTTCAAATTTGTCATTTTTGTTAGATTGCTATACTGACCTCTGCAGTTACTAATAATAGGTTTTTATCACCATAAAGGCGCCATAAAATCACCATTGCATCTGCTGCATCTTCTCTTTGCAATAACAATAACTTCCCGTGTAAAAGTAAACAAACCGAAAGCAATTAATTTATTTTATCGAAACAGCAAGAAATTAATAACATATTGATAATTTAAAATGTAACAGACAATAAAGGCTTCTATGGAAAATAATGTACAAAGTATTTATGTCTTGGTTTTGAAACGATCTATTATTAGCATATGTTCAGTAGTAATAACAGCAGGAAGTGAAACTTTTTTAATTTAACAACCTTTTTTAGACCCTAATTAATCATGTTATCTTTCTGGTATGTGCTGCAATTCTATATACCTTAAATCTAGAACCGATTAAATCTTAAATACATTTTTTAAGCTTACAATAACTTTCATATTATAAGACTCGTAAGTCTATATAGAAAGACGTCATTAATACCAGTTCAAAAGTCAAATTATTATTAAACTCCAATGGAGTTACTCCATACAGAAATAAAGCTAAAATGACAGTTGAACCTAACCTAAAAATGTGGTGACAGAATCATAAGAAATTATTTAATTAAATGCTTAAAAAAATGCATATAAAACCCGGCGGCGAAAGGTTATAAATTGCCTCGCACACAATCTACTGCTTCGGCTATCGCCTCGGCAGTGAAATGTTTGCTCGGCGATAATATGTGCTTTCTCCGCCTATTCTATAATGTACTACGTATTTCCTGTTTTATAGTTTGAAGCTGTTTTTGTTTATGTTAATCGATGTCTTTTGCAATGTTTTGGACAAAATATGCACCAATAAATACCAATAAAAGAGTTTTACAGATACCGAAACAAATGGTACCTACCGGTCTTGCTCAACTATTTTTACCACAGACTGCTTTTGATGATAAATGTATCAATGGATCACCATTAACTTTACATTTTGGATTTTACCGGTTTTCATATAACAAGAAGAAATAAATTGCATAAGGTCCCTGCAAATTTAAATTAGATATAATAAATAAACATTTTAGTAATTTACGTGAAAATTATTAACATTTTAATTCAGTGAAAATCATAAAACAAATAAGTCGTCTAAATTCAAACAGCGTTATGCATTATAAAAAGCGTTGATTAAGAAAGTCTGCATTCAAGGGTGAAAAAACAAAAACGGGTATTATATTATGTATTACCTATATTATAGGCTATATATAATATTATGTTGCTATGAATTCGTAAATATATTTTGTCGTTTACTATTTTAAAATGAAGTTTTCGGCGTTTTTTAGAGGACTCAAATAAGAAAATGTTTGATTTTAAGTTTATGTTTGAACAACTATTACTTTTGTTAACATTCTTAAAAAGGTCTAAACTTAAATATAAATTATATTAGGTAGTTAGTATTTGTTAATTCTGTACCAACAAATATACGTACCGAATTGGAAACATAAAAATGCAACGATTTAGTTCTAGAATTACATTTACAATTAAAAGTACAATAATTCAATATGATCACTTTGATAACATACACACACTAACGTAACTATATAAGCATTTAAGCGTTGAGTTTCTTAATCAATGATATAAGGAATATTAAATCGAAATCGAGCTGTGCAATTAAAACTTTGCCAACAAAATTTGTAGAGTAAAACTTCTGCCTTCCTTTCTTTTGTGAAAAACTACTTATTTATTTAAAAATTATGTGCAGTTCGTATGATTTAAATGTATTATTGATAATTCTAGATAATTCTTACAATGTTATCGAGCTCCACCAGATTGCGCGACGGGTTGCAAAAACCCGATGCTTCTTTAGCGTATTGGTCCAATACTATTGGACGTTGTAAAAAAGACGAACTCTTTTGCAATGGGGATTTTGTTACTGCCAACACTCCTTAAAAAGTAATAATATGAATTATGCATATTTATATTTATTTAGAGTAGGTACTCACGAATTAAAAACCTGTGCCATGGTGTAATAACTGTAATTTTATCCTAAAAACCAGTTTAAATAATTTTTGAAATTACACATAATTATTGTATCGGGTAAATCGACAAATTATGATAAATTGTTGTTTTTGCAGGGTCGTCAAGGATTATCGACGTCCGGCGTGGAACTCGGCCACCCGGAGAAATTGCCAAAGACGCGACCCAGTAATCCAAGGATCAAGTTGGACCACGGCGTGATGACGCAGAGCTGCCCGACGCCTCCGCAACTTCGAAAGAAATTTTTTCTCAGCCCGAAAGGATTGCGTAGTCCGTTTTCGGCGAGAAGTTCAAGGCAATCTTCAGCAGCTGATTCAGCCGTCTCAGGTACGCATATTTAAACATTTATTGTTTCAAGTACCAAAATAGTTTAATTAGTAATCCATTTATACATACTTGGCATTATCAATTTTAAAGCTGATAAACCAAGAACCAGGTATGTGGTTCTATTTTAAAATGTATAGGTAATTGTAAATTTCCATTTGCTAAATGATCATAATAATATATTTCGAGTCAACATTTTTTTCTCGAAACTTAATTTAACAATGCAATATAATCTAATCTTTAAATAACTTTTCAATTAAGCGTTTGTTCTTAATTGACTTTTGTTTCTTTTTAAAATTCTCACCAGAAAATATTTTTTTTAAACGAGATTTTTCGTAATATTTCATTACATCACGAAATTTTTTCCACAAAACTCCTTATGCTATCTTAAAGTACTACCCTTTATGTTTAAAATCCTTTTAAATTGTTTTCAATATTATATTGACAATATATTTCTCTTAGAGGAGTCCTCTTCAAGAAAACTTTTACCTATCACTACTGTTATAATCATAATTTTAAATCGATGGGAATAAAAGGTATTCAAAAAATTTAAAATAGATTTTAAAGGGAAATATTAGTACTTTTATATGGCGTAACGAGCTATGTGAAAAAAATGGTTTTATACTATACCTTTTTAACTTCAAATTGGAACTAATCAATTTTAATTTGGAATGTAACAATTTCAAATTGGGATTAATCAACTTTTAATTGGTAACTAACACGTTCAAAATGGGAATAAACGAAGTCAAATTGGAAACAAACAAATTCAATTTGGTACTAATCAACTTCAAATTAAAATCTTCACTGAAATTGTAATTCAAATTGTCATACGTTTTGCAAGTAGAAAAGCAGTCACGTTTAAACTTTATATCAAATTAATTGAAATGCCTTAAGCCCAGGGCTGGATGCTGCCGTGTACGAGTTTTGGTTCGTGCCGCGCATGACATCACTTGATGAGTAGTTGCCGTGCGAATATACGAATAATAGTAATATTATCAAAGAAAATGGAGAAATATATGGACATAGTGCGTTTTTATTAAACTTAATATTGAAGAAAGTGTTATAATATGGATAATAGATGCTTTTAGTCCTTGATAACATTAAGGGCTGTAGTTTAAGCGTTGGTGTTTTAAATTAAACTTATAGTCACTTTCCAGAAAATGTTTATAGGAAACAGAAGCGGTCTTAACGTTAATATTGTCTATTTAACAACTGTTTGCACAAATCAAAGTTTTTCGGGAATCGATGAAATTTAATGTTTTTATTTAAAGGGTTTTTCTTGGACTGGTTGTCCGAATTGCATCCAAATATGCCACACCGCAGTTTAATAAATGCAAATGGCACGACACAAACTAAAACACAAACAAAACGAGTTAACGCAACACAAAAACAATAATAAATAAACAGAACAGGTTAACAAAACGCAATAACAATAATTTGAACACTGAAAAGTAATTCAAACCTTACCGAACGCAAAAACAACAAGTTAAACAAAAAAATGGAGCAAGTTAACATCCAACAGCATCGCAAAAATAAGAATTTTAGCAGCATATAATTAAAACGCACGTTAAAGATTTAAAAACACTCAACAAGTGACGTATTTAAGCCCCGCCCAACATGCGCACCATCCTATCTTAAGGTGTATGTATCTTGCTTTAAGCCGGTCACAGACCTGACGAACGTTTTCATTCGTTACAATTTACAATTTCAGTAAAAATTCCAATTTGAAGTTGATTAGTACCAAATTGAATTTGTTTGTTTCCAATTTGACTTTGTTTATTTCCATTTTGAACGTGTAAGTTACCAATTAAAAGTTGATTAATCCCAATTTGAAATTGTTTCATTCCAAATTGAAATTGATTAGTCCCAATTTGAAGTTGAAAAGGTATACAGTGCTTGCAAACACAAGTCCGACCGGTTTGGGAAGGACGCGTGAAAATAACAAGGATAGAACGCCAAACAGAAGGCGCTTACAATACGCACGCCTGACGCTCTGACCAATCAAATTCTGTTTGGCATTCTATCCTTATTCTTTTCACGCGGGTATTGAACAACCGTCCTTCCCAAGGCGGTCGGACTTGGATTTGCAAGCACTGTATATACACTATAGTGTATATATACACTATAGTGTATATATACACTATAGTGTTCTCTTAAGAGGTTACAAATATTAAAAAACATATATTCTTTTCCAATTTGTTAGATTGTTGTCCTTTTAAACTTTAATACCTTAAATCAACAATATTGAGCAATCCCCAAACATTCCATTTCGACGTTTCAGCATTAATGACAAATTCTGCTAGTTCCACCGATGGTCGCTATTGGCCCAGCGTGGTTTTGGGAAAGATTCGTTCTCTTTGGACGGCCGGTTCAAGCAGCGCAGGCTCTGGTCTCAATCAACTGATATCAGGCACGATATTTCGCTGTTTTAGTGTTTTTTTTTCTTTTTATGTTTGGCATGCTTACGAAATGCAAACCCTTACACACCGAGTTTTGAGTTTATGTTCACCTATAGATACTAATGGAATGATATTTTTGTGCAATGTTTGATGTTTAAAATCCATATTTTTGCATGTTATATTTATTAATGTTTTATTTTAGATGATGAAGGAAACGCCAAATCATCTTCTTCAAAGAAATCTTCGGATAGTGATATGTATATGCGTCTTGGTTTGCTATTGGGCGATGGAGCCAGAAGGGCCAAGAAACCCACGAGGCAATTTAATCACGAATCGTGTTCATCTTTGGCGAGTTACGAAGCATCCGCAATGATGTCCACAAATACAAGTCCCGTCTCAACTTTAACAGGCAGTTCCGAGGACCAACATAGGAACAACCCCAGTTCCGATAGCGTTGCTTCTTTAATGTCCATGTCAATGTCTGGACAAAGCAATTGCAGTTCCAGCCCTGTCAGCAGACGACATAGTGTTACAGGTAAGTCTTCTAGTCTTAACACTAAATACAATTAAAAATATCGACTTAAGTTTTATACGGTTTATTAACATATTATTTAAATACTGTATATTTTAGCATCTCAACCTGGGCATGTGGATGATCTCAGTCTGTTTCGAAATAGAAAAACTTGCGTACGAAGATCTGCTCGAACTGGCGTTATAAAAGGCCCTGTCGATCCTAAAATTAGGTTCGCACAGTATAGAAAACCTCAATTGATGTTAAAACCTTTATTCTTCGAGGTGCCCCTACAAGAACCGGAACCTTTGTTTTTAGGAAGGTACTGGCTTATAAAAGAAATTGAAGAAATAGTTGGTAAGTGTTGTTTTCAATGAATACAAAATTAACATAGTAATACTTTTTTTATTGTAGCTTCATCAAGTTCTGGGGTTTTACTAATGGGCAATCCTGGAGCTGGTAAAACAGCCTTTATTCTACAACTAGTAGAGTACAGTTGTTTTGGAAGAAAAAAGGATCCAATCTACCAAACTCCAAACTCGTCCAGGGTACACTCTCCGGAGCGCTCGATGAGTCCGCAAAGCCTTTCCTACCATGCAGATGTTTTAGGAGAAAAAATAAAAAATCTTGCGGATAGCATAGTGGCCTATCACTTTTGCCAGGCCGACAATAACAATACTTGTCTGGTACCTGACTTCATTCACTCCTTGGCTGCCCAGTTGTGCCAAGCTCCGCAGTTGACTGCCTACAGAGACCATCTTTTAAACGAGCCACATTTGCAAGCTGCCTTATCGCTAAGAGAATGCATTGCCAATCCTGATGTAGCATTTACCAGAGGTATTTTAGAACCTTTAGTGAGCTTAAGAAGAGTTGGAAAAATTGATTCCTTAAACTGTGTTATACTGGTTGACGGTCTTTGCGAAGCAGAATACCATAGACCTGACCATGGAGATACTATAACCACATTCCTTGCGAAGCATGTGGCCAACTTCCCAACGTGGTTAAAAGTACTTTGTACTGTCAGATCTCAATTACAGGAAGTCACTAAACAGCTACCCTATACCAGAGTTACTCTTGATAATTTTACTACCAACGAAGGCATTAATAAAGATATATTAGCCTACATAAATTTTAGACTACAAAGTAGTCCTACGATACAAAGTAACGTTACTATATCTACAACAGGAAAAGTGGAAAGTTATGGTGCATCGCAGCCAAAATTCGCTCAGCATTTGTTGCAATTAAGTCAAGGTTCCTTTTTATTTGCCAAATTAACATTAGACCTTCTCGAAAGAGGACAATTGGTCGCAAAATCTTCTGGATACAAAGTCTTGCCCGTTACTCTTGCCCAAATTTATCTACTACATTTTAATTTACGATTCCCTACAATACGATCCTTCGAAAAAGTCACACATATTCTGAGTGTATGCCTTACGGCTCTATATCCTCTTACAATTTTGGAAATTTACTATTCAGTAAATTCGTTACTCGCGGACAAATTTCTTCCCTGGAGTGAATTTCTACAAAGGTTTAAATTGCTATCTGGATTTTTAATAAAAAGATTGGACGACACTTACATGTTCTTTCATCCATCGTTTAGGGAGTGGTTGATAAGAAGGGATGAATGTGAATCGACCAAGTTTTTGTGTGATTTGAGATCAGGGCATGCTGGTATTGCTTTTAGATTAAGCAGAGTGCAAGCTCCTTTGGATCCTGAAAAAACTCTTGAACTGGGACATCATATTTTAAAAGCGCATGTTTATAGGAACGTATCCTCGACAAATATAAGTTCAAGGGACTTGCAGGCTTACTGGGTGGCTGAAAGTTCAGATAATGTATCAGCAGCTTTATGTAACTTGAGGAACATGTACAGTCCTAATGTTAAAGTGTCAAGACTTTTGTTGTTAGCCGGCGCATCGCCAAATTATTTAACGGATTTCTTGGGTAACGCGCCCGTTTTGTGTATGTACGCCAATGAAGGAATAGTTCCTATGGTTTCTTTGCTATTGGAATTTGGTGCAGATGTGGAGCTAACCAACAGCCAGGGTTGTACTGCTTTATCGTTAGCATCATCCAGAGGGCACTGTGATGTTGTTCGACAATTAATTGCTGCGGGAGCCAGCCCTGGACATGCGGATACAGGAGGATATTGTCCACTGGTACACGCAGCCAGAAACGGTTGTCTTAATGTCGTCGGGTATCTTTTGGCATGCGATTGGGTGATTAAAAACCCAGAGGATATGGAATTGGTTGAGGCTGCCCAACAGGCTTTAATTGCTGCATCTAGTCAGGGCCATGTCGAAATCGTCGAATACTTATTGGATATGGCTGAAATTAATATTGATCTCCCGGATACAATTACCGGCGAAACTGCGTTAACCATATCAGCTGCGAACGGATGCCATAACGTTTGTTCGGCATTGATTAGTAGGGGCGCAAATTTCTCGGTTACCAACAAACGGGAGATGGCACCTCTGCATTTGGCGGTAAAGGAGGGACATTGGGCTGTTGCTGAAAGGCTCATACAGAATCACGCTGCAATTGAGCAAGCCGACAACGCCGGAAGATCCCCACTTATGCTAGCTTCGGCTGATGGTCATGTAGGACTTATTGAACTACTATTGGATAAAGGTTCCGATATCCACAAGGAAGATCGAGAAGGACTCACACCGTTATGCTGGGCTTGCTTAAGAGGGAAACAGCAAGCAGCTCAAACGTTATTGGAAAGAGGAGCACATATCAATCACACCGATAAAACCGGAAGAACACCACTTGATCTAGCATCCTTTCAAGGAAATCCCACATTGGTGCAATTTTTACTCGATAGGGGAGCTGTTATAGAACACGTCGATATCAATGGAATGCGCCCACTAGATAGAGCGATTGGATGCAGAAATATTCACGTGGTGCAATGCTTTCTTAAGAAAGGAGCTAAATTGGGCCCTGCGACATGGGCAATGGCAGCAGGCAAACCCGAAATCTTGTAAGTTCTACTAATTTTTTTATTAATTTCATTTTAACTTATTATTTTTGCAGGCTTATCCTTCTCAATAAACTTCTAGAGGATGGTAACATTCTATACAGAAAAAGTAGATTGAGAGAAGCCGCCCATAGGTACCAATATGCTTTAAAGAAATTTCCCACTGAAGATCAAGGAGACCATAACAAAGCCTTTCACCAATTGCAGATCAATTTTCTCCTTAATTTTTCCCGATGCAAGCGAAAATTAAACGTACGAATGTCTTAATTTTAACCAACTTTACATATTTACAATTTTGTTTTATATTTTAGGAGTTCGACGAAGCCATAGAGTTGGCCAACGAAGCCCTGGCAATGAAATTCGATTCTTACGAAGCTTATTACGCGCGGGCAAAGGCGAGATTAGATCTTAAGTTATACGAGAGTGCCTTGGCAGATGTAAAGGATGCAATAAGATTGGCGCCTTCCAAGAACGTGGAAGTCAAAAAAGTTTTATCTTATTTACATGATGATATAACGAACAGAATGTCAAACAAGAATCCTAGAATAGGAATGGCAAAAGATTTTGCTGTATCAGTTGATACTTTACACGAATAATTTGTTGATATTTATTAACATATGTATACGGTGCCTTTGATGTGCATTATTGGGAAGACTGATTATTAATTCAAAATTTAAAAGTTTTGTGAATAGATGTAGGTTTAGCTTGCATTGTATATATTTTAAATTTATTTATTTTTCTCTGTTGTCAAATTTGGGTTTACTTATCATTCCCGGGAATTATTTATCCTGTTTGTTTGTTTGTTATTTATTTTAGTTTATATTATTTTTTATTTAGAGTCTACAACTTTATAGATCAATTTTTGAATTTAAATGCAATAATGGTGGAAGAATTCTATTTTATACTTGATGCTTTAACTATGTTAATCAATTAGTTAAGATGAAAGTTTTTGTGTGTAAATTATTTATCCTATGCCAAAATATTGCCTTAATGATTAAAACATTTTATCTTTGCTATAATAAATTTCCAAAGTTATTATAAATAATAATAACGTTATGAAACCAGTGATAAGATGTTTTTATAGAGAAATGCAATACAAAATTTGAAGTGTTAATTTGTTATACATATATTTATAATTTAATGATTTATAACTTTTATTGTATGCCACTATTTAATGAAATATATTTGAGAAATAGTTCTTGCAAAGCATGCAATTATTCCATATTTTAATCTTGTACTTATTTCAATGTATGATTTTAACAGTACAACTGTTTAAAACATGCTATTAATTTATTTTAAAATGTAGGTATAGTAATATTGTAAAAGTGATTTGATGAAATTGAACTGAATAAAAGCAATAATTAAATAAGTTTATATTTTATTTTGATTTTACCGAAAAATTACAATATTTCTTAAAATTAAGCCTTTAGCTTTAATCCTTGGAAACAGCAAAACCAACACGGTCATTGCCAAGATCGTAAATAGAATAGAATTTGCCAAGAAAGACATCACCAAGAATCCACAAACCATCATTGATATCCAAGCCCTGAAATCCAGACATACACACGGTCTCTCCTTCATCTTCGATCTAAAAAGACATTATTTTTAAGTTAATGCCTGCAAATTTGATGTATATACATGTTAACTTACTTTTACGATGTAGTCTTTGCCCTCAAGAGTAAAGTTTTTGCCGTTAATAACCCAGTTAATGTTGGGAAGATCTGGGATACTAGCGCAATCAACAAAAGCTTCTCCGCTGAATGTTAATTCGGCCCCGATAGCATCATTAATTTGTCCGATATCTCTGTATGGCCCAGTGATGAGACTAGTACCAGTATCAGCGATGACTTGACAACCTCCATTGCAAACGCTTAAGCTCTGCCCATCGATGCTCATACCTTCGACAGTGAATTGCCAGTAGGATTTTTTGGTTACATCGACCCAGGTGATCTCTCCTTCGTAGTGCGCAGGATCGGTACCTCCCAAAATAAGTTCACCGCCCAATTCATCATCTGAATCTCTGTTAAGGTAGAAAGAGAAGACGGGTTCGTCTACGGATCCTTGAGCTACCATGTTGTCAAAAACTGGTGCAACTTCATCGATAGAGTTGCTAGCGTAACCCATACCTAAAATACCATCGAATTTGCCTGCGATGAAGGTGGAACCTGGTTGGGTGATGGCTTCAGCGAAGGCTTGGCCTTTAGCGGTCAAACCGGCAATCTATTTAAAAGCATGTTTGATTAATTAATTTAAAAAGTTTGTACAACCTACAGTGATTGTGTCAGTTGAGAGGAATCCAGCCATAGATCCAGTTCCGTATTCGATAGCGAAAGATCTACCATCAGCTTTGTAAGTGGATGATTTGTCGGAATCGTATTTGTTGTGGAGCACTAAAGAAAATATATTTTTTCATGATAATGATTTAAAAAATAAAAAATAAAGCACTTACTGCAAGCAACATTAGAAGATGGACATTTGACGGATGGAACCCACAGGTTTGAGGAGCCAGTATCGAAAATGACGGTGAAGTTTTGCGCTGGAGTTCCAATGGAGATTTCTCCAAAGTATTGGGCCTTAAATAATAATTTATGTTATAAAAAAAATATATTTTACAAAAAAAACTTACATCTATGTAGTTGGTCAGTGGCTCAACACCAGAACCAGATCTTAATTTGGAGTAACGCTCCTTGAGAGCTTCCCTGTGTGGTCCAATTTGTGCAAGAAAATTTCTGTCAAGCTTAACTTTTTTTAAGGCAATCCTTATAAAACATAAAAATGTTAACTTGTGTAAAACAATATAACATAACGTATGTATACCTGCCCATTTTGGCTTCATGTTTGGATGGCAAACAGTTGACTGCTACTGCCACCAAAAGCACTGTGAAAAGGCACAAACGAAACATTTTGAAGAATTGTCTAAAGTGATTTAAGTTTATTAATCTTCTCCTTATATACCCACTATGTATTTAAATATAAAATTAAGTATATATTTTGATAGTTAAACAACGTTATCTAAACCAATTTTAAATAGGTATTTTTAGATATTTTTAATGAAATTTAAATCCTTATAACAGATAAATTAACCCAATTTATTTATTGACTTTATTAAAATAACATGCATGTGCATTAATATTTTTCCTATTAAACTTAAGTATATATTATCTTCTCCTTATATACCCACTATGAATTTAAATATAAAAGTAAGTATATATTTTTGATAGTTAAACAACGGTATCTAAACCAATTTTAAATAGGTATTTTTAGATATTTTTAATGAAAGTTAAATCCTTATAACAGATAAATTAACCCATTTTATTTATTGAGTTTATAGGTATCATGCATGCGCATTAATATTTTTTCTATTAAACTTAAGTACCTATAAGGGCATTCCACGTTACTCGGGGATTTTTGTCCCGCCCGTCACAATTAAAAATTGTGAGTAAAAACTACACGTTATAAAATTTATTTTAAAATATCGTTAATTATGCTTTTAATAAGTTTTAAGCACAGTAAAAATAATATTATAAATATTAATTTAATAACTTGTGGTTTTTACTCACAATGTTTAATTGTGACGGGCGCACAGTGGGCTAGAGAGCCAATTTAACGCGAAGAAATTATTTGTTTTAGTAATTCTTAGTTAATGTTTATTTTTTTGGTCTAATTAATGAAATTTTATTAAAAATTACTTTTTACTACCAATATAAAAACAAATTTATTTTTATTTTATTTTATCTTTGTGTCATGGCAAAATTTAGATCTATAGTTTTAATGAGTAAATTACAAAAATATCACTGAATCTTTTTAAAATAAAACACAATTTTAAAGGTTTATTTTAACAAAAAATACATAAATATTAAAAAAAATTAATCGTTAAACATTCTGTGGGTCTCTTGTGATACGTTTATAAAAAAATCTTATTCACTATTAAAACTATTAGACTTTTCCGAAAAAATGCCTCAAGCGATGCTAGGGGCTTTCAGTAAAGCTAAAGCTTCTGGTTCTAATGCCAATTTATTTTTATTGCGCTTATCTTTTATCCAAATTTGTGATATAATAGGATCAGAAGACAGAATAAGAAAATTTAATAAATCTTCATTAGTGTGACTACTGGTATCCTTCCTTGTTCTATGTTCTCTTACAAATTTAAAATCTTTATTTTTTGACTCCTGTGCCTCTTCCCCTAGCTGACCAATAGGTAAGATGGCGTGATTTATAATCTGCGCTCCATGAATAAGTATCTTATGGACGCTTGTAGGCATGTAGTACCACGGGTAGAGGGACACAAACTTCTCAGCAGTTTCAGTTGCGAATTTCTTAAATTTTTGTGTATCTATTTCATAACCACTAGATATGGCTTAAAGTATTATATGAAATCTTTTAATTATTTCAAAATCAACGCCTGTAATTTCCGATGCTTTTTCTATATTTTTGAAAAAACCCTTGCCGTACTCCCTGTATTTGTTGAACCATACCCGGGCTTAGGCTGATCAACTAAAAGCGCCAAATCAAAAATATTATAGGTAGTTACTTTTTTAGGACCAAATCAACAAAGCAAAACAAGCGCGGCCCTTATTGGTAAATTCGGTGGTGGTGGCGCGTGCATAGCGCGACACTGTATTTACATTTACTAAATGTCAGTTAGTGACTCATTTTAGTCCATGAACTGGACTGGAAACATAAAAAATTAGGCAAATGAGACATCTTAAAAAAAAACCATTTGAAAAAAACAATGAAAAAAACCTGAAAAAAAAACAAAACAAAAACGGACCGTTTTTTTTTAAGTCGCATCTCTACTATTAAGTAATCTAAAACTAACTTTATATTGAAATGCTTCTAACTAAACGACTTTTCACATAGCTCCGTATGAAAAAAAAATAAACAAAACATATTTGTTGCGCCTACTAGCACTTGATTTTAGATTTATTTGAAAGACAGAACGATAAGCTATTAAAAAAACTTAAACACAGAATGTGACAGTTAGTGACATTTTTTAAAACCTTAGTAATGTCCATTCATATATCAAAAATATGCAGCGGTTACTGTATTGAAGTAGTGACAGTACAATAATAATAATAACTTACCATTTTTCGTTTTAGCTATAACGTATGACAGTGTTTAATACAATTATAGTAAAAAAGTAAGAATAAATTAGTAATAAACATTGAAAGAGAAGCCATACCTTTACGCGCAATTTACCAACAGGAAGCAAGTAATTATAATTCTTAAACTTTGAATGAAGACCTGATAAAAATTCAACAGATTTGAAGGTGATTTAAAGTTGTTTTATTATCTACAGACATTAAAGAATTCAAAATTTCCTAAATTTTGTTGAAATAAAACTCTTACTTATTTTGAATTTCTTCGCGCTAGGAACGCTCTCTAGACTACTGTGGGGCGGGACAAAAATTACCGAGTAACGTGGAATGCCCCATAAGCTGGAAAATTTACTTCTAAAAAGTATCTAGGTAGTTACTTTTCTAAGATAGTTTAAACAAAGTAACTTAGTTACCTCTGGTAACTAGATACGTTGAGTTAAAAGTATCTTTAGTTACAAGATACTTTAGAAAGTATCTAAAATACTAGTTGCTTTTAAGCAGGGACCGTTTTTGGACAGAAAACCGGACCGGAACCGGTATTTATTTGTGGACCGGAACCGTAACCGAACCCATATTATTTTTAAACGTAACTCTAGAAACCAAACCCGAACCCTTCAAATTTAAAACGGGTTTTAAGATTATTTAAGGTTTTTTCTTAATTTTTTTTGCAATAATTTAAAAAAAATCGTTTCGTTAAAAAAATCTATAAAATTAGTTTTTGCTAAAAATATTTTAGCACGGGCTATAAATCTATAAATTATACAGCGTATAGTTGGCGTTCCTGCTGTGTTAATACCAATTGTAAATGTTGTATAAATAATTATTGCAATAATTACATGTAAATGTAAATTAAAATAACTTTATTGGAAAAAGAAAGATGTCATATGTATACATATATATTATATAGTACTAGGCAACACTGTAATTAATAAACCCCCACTACAAAATATCCTACCGACTGCGCCATGAAGTAAATATTACCAGAGTAGGTTGAAGACTGATTTATTAAAATGACTAGCATGTAGGTGTATGTATCTTGGCTAGTATGGGTGGTAGGTGCATTTGTAGTGGGGATTATTAATTAGTGTTGCCAAGTATTATGTATACTTATGACATCTGCACACAAGTAAGTAAGCGTTAAAAAAGGCTGTTTTCTGTTCACAAATTTTTACTTCACCCAACAAGATCAAACATAAAAGAAAAAAAATTAGAGGAACAATTATTTGTGAGAACAGAATTTTTGGAGATAAACTTATTTTAAATATGAATTTTACAGTTTTTCAATCGCAAGATCAGAAGAAAAAGATAAAGTTAGCAAGCAGATCGAGATTAAAAGTAAAAAAAAGAGAATAAAGGGCCTAAAATTAAAGAACCTGATTTAAAAAAAAGAATAGACCAGATGCCAAAAAAAAAATACAAAAAAATAAATTTTTCATTTTATAATTTTACTTATTTTACATGGTAAAAAAATTGGAACCGAAAAAAACCGTATGGACCGAAAAGATTGGACCGAACTGGAGAGAAATATTTTTTTTTTAACCTAACTGAACCCGAACCGAAATTTGTTGTTTCTCTCGGAACCGGACAGGAACCTTTATTTCATTTGGGTCCGGGTCCCTGCTTTTAAGTTTAAATAAAAACTATAAAATTCAACAAATTGTAGGTTAGGTAATTACATTGAATCATTCTGGAATTCCCCCAATTTTCCCTAACAAAGTATCTAAGTTACACTGAAAAGGATCTAAGTTACTTTAAAATATCTAAGTAACTTGAATGTATCTTAGTTACTTTACCGAATAACTTAAGTATCTTAAAAACAATCTAATTAGATTGTTTTTAAGATACAATTTACAGATACAGTTTAAGATACTTTCTGTCCAATATAAAAATTATCTAAGATAAAGTATCTTAGATACTTTAAGTAACTAAGTTACTTTTAAGTATCTTTTTTTCAAGATACTTCCAGCTCTGAGAATAAGTATAAAAATTATTACTTAAATAATATAAGTATAATAATTTTAGATTGATAGGAGTACTATAGTATAGTACTATAGTACTATTGTATACAATTAATGAATAAAATTCAAATCAACCTAAAACTGCAATTTCATATGAGTCGCAAAAATCCAAGTAAAATATGAAAAGTTTATTAAATTGAGACCCAAGGCAGATCCTAACTATTTTTTCACCCTTAAGACCTTTACAAATTAGTATTTTGCATTTAAAACCATTAAACCAACAAAAATAAAAACCTTTTTCGCAAATTCACAAATAAAAATAAACGACATGTTTTCCAAAAATTAAATTTGGACCAATTACAAAAAGGCAAAATAGTTGTTGGATTAGAAAAATACGTCTTTTCCGAAAGATTTTGTAAGCATTGAAGTATTATTTTTGCATTTTAAAATGCGTAACTATGCATAGTGTAACTAAACTACTGTTACAAACTTTAAGGGTGGATTCCCCATCAAAAATGGAATCGTAAATATATAATCTCAATAGTCTAAAATCATCCGTTAAAAAATTACAGGGTGTTAAAATTTAATTTTTAGAATTGATTTTCTGGCATAACTTTGAAGACAGTACTCATTGAATAAATACCTATTTTTATACTTATAGATTTTGTTAAAACCATCCAGTAGCGTAGATATACGGTATTTGCTCCCCTTTTCGCACCTTTTCTACGCCACTGGAGTTACTCCTACAAAATTTTGTTTAGAGGCACCATTTCTGAGATATTTGAGTTTTAACGATTGAAAACAAAAATTCTCAATACCAAGTGAAAAAGTTTTGTTTAGGGTGAAGTGCCTCGAGTGCAAACTCATTAGCCACTAAACTGGTAATATTATAGAAAAAAATCCTAAGACAAAATATATTTCGAAGGTGGGATTCGAACCCACATTCTTCGGTCTGCAAAAAATGTTTTGCCTAAATTTTCTTTATCCTTAATAAAAATGTTTATAAAATTATGATGGAATAATTATAATGAATTAAAAATGATTTTTGAAATTACCTACACCAGCTTAAACACAAGCATTGCAACGCTTCGTCATTGCAGCCTTTACTCGTGCAAATAGTCCTGATGTGGTTCAAATGTGATCGAATACCTTTCTCCTAGTTGTCTGATAAACCGTTTCTTTTCCAAAGCCCAATAAAAAATGAAACGATGTGAGGTCGGGCGACCTGGTTGATTTCAAACTTTTACCACATAGTGTACGGAGCTCCGTCGCCACGTTGGTACACAGAGCTGTGAAAGATACTTTTAAAAAGTATCTAGATACAAGATAAGTTACTTTTTGAAAAAGTATCCGAAGTTACTTTGGGTATCTAGTTACTCTTTAAAAAAAGGAACTTAAATACTTATCTTAAGTTACTTTTTAAGATACTTAATAAGATACTTTTTTAGTTACTTTGTATATTATGTAATAAGTTTCGTATAAACCGCCCAACAAAAATTCGTTCCAACCCCACCCTGATTATTCAAATATTTTTAAGCTTACTTTTTTAACAATTTTTTTCAATAAAATCTAGTTGATTAAAACCATTGAAGGGTCTAATGCAAAAAGTGTCTAACTTTAAATAAATAAAATAAATATCTTAAAAATAAAAAGAGATAAAATCGTTAATTAAACACCACTTAATTATAAAATAAAAAAAATTACCTCACACTTTTCATTTAATCTTTTTTAACATTTTTTTAAAATTTAAAATGGAAAACATACATTGAACATTATAGAATGTACGGTACAATGTAACAACCAATATCCTACATCAGTACATCATAAAGAAGCAAGTGCAAGTACTTACCTAACCTAACTTATTAAGGAACTTTTCTTGTGGTATCTTAGATACTTTTTGGTATCTAAGTTACTTTTTGGTATCTAAGATACTTTTCGGTATCTAAGATACTTTTTTAAGTTACAAGATACAGTTCCTTTTAAAAAGTATCTAAGATACTAATTACTTTTTGTTAAAAAAATAAAGGAACTAAGATACAGTAACTTAGATACTTTAAAGTAACTAAGTTACTCTAAATTAACTAATATACTTTTTTCTGACAGCTCTGTTGGTACATTTCGCGTTTTCAACTTAAAAAATATATAATCTTCCAAACATTTTTTTAATAGTGATATTAAAATTAAAATTGCGTATGTAGCCGTTGTGGAGATATACACTTAAATGTATTTTTTTATAAATTAATGCGCAACAGTAAGCTTAGTCTGTGTGTATCGCCTCTTGTGTTGAAGTTTCTTGGACATTTTTCTATTTCAATGGCTTCACGAATAGTACGTTGGCTTCTGTATTCGATGCTAGCCAAGACTCTTGTTTTTTCAAAGTCAATTTTCCAATATCGCCAGCAATATCCAACTTATTTATGGAAGACTAGAAGTACGAGCAATCGAAACGGCAACACTAAAATCAAAGTAAACGGAGAAAAAGGAAAGCGAGAAAAAACACCAATTTCCTTTTCTGGATGTCTTCATAATCAAGAAAAATAGGGCACACGCCCAGTCTCACCACCACCCGTCACAACTGCAGTCAGTCATTAAGACACTGCAAAGGACGAGAAAAACAAACCAACTTCGAAGGCCTTGCTTCCCTACGTGAAAGGGACAACCGAGAGAATAGGAAAAGTTTTCAAAAAACATTACATTATAGGACAACATTTACCGCCCCAAAAAAGATCGGTCAAATACTTCCAAACGCCAAACCAAAAATAGAGTTGGAGGCACAAGGGGTGTACGAAATTCCTTGTAAAAATTGTCGTAACGCAGTCTTGAAACAATAAAAAATATCTTCCTTAGCTGAACACGTCCCAAAAACTTCCCATGAAATTGACTTTGAAAAAGGTGGTTGCCAAGCAAATTAACGAGATCAATGTTCTGCTTTAGGTTTCCACGAGCGTTATATGCATTGATGGTTTTCCGGGATCTGCTCCGTGTTGTCGGTTTTTGGTTCTTAAAAGAACCGTATGTCTGACGAAGTTTCGGTACAATCTCATGTACCCTCTTTAGGTCCTATCTGCTGGGCTGCTGTTGCTGCTCTGCTGCTTTGGGTTTCCACTGGCGTTAAATGTATGAACTCAAAACCCACTGTTTTGCGAAAAAATTCATTAACTTTTTTATTACAAATAAACAGTGATGCAGTGAGCCCTGAGCCGAGCGGTTGAGTTGGGGTACGATAAGCGCTCGTGCGAGCAGTGCCGTCGCCGCTAAATTTCAAGTAACAAAAAGGAATCAATGTCGATTCTGCACGTGATAACGGATCCAAGTGCTAAAAGAAAGGAAATAATTCTAAGTTTGAAAAGTGCGGGTGGCCCCCGGTTAAGCCACAAAGTACTGTAGCGTCGTGGAGGTTTGTGTGAGAGTGAGTGAATAAGGTTGGGTCACTCCGATGAGTTTCCTGACCGCTCCTGATTACCTGTTTGGTCATCACAATCGGCAGGGCCAAGGAGCTAAGTAATTTTCCTAATTGCATGACCTAATAACAGTACTAATTTGATTCTGATATAATTTAATCGTTAAATGTTTATATTCGCAAATTCGCAATGTTGCCAAAAATGTCATCTGGCTTCAGAAATCAAACAGGTCCCTACACTGAGAAAAGTAAACTATTTCAAGTTTTAATTAAATGAACAGTTTTTGGTACATTCAATACGACCAATGCGCATAATTGTTTATTTAAAAGTCGAATGATACCTACAGTCTTTAAATTAAACCCGTACAGTTTTTGAATATACATTTGTACTATGTACAAAGATTTCAATAAAGCGGTTCAGTCTTGTATATGCATTTAAGATACCAGCCATAAATCAAAGCCAAATAAACATAAGCTCAAAAAATACAAGAACATCACAGAAGATAAGAAAAACGACCCTCTCAATAGCCAATGCAGGCCATATGGCCTCCTTCCAATTACGTATTCTCCAGGGGTGGCTTTATCTATTTTGTATGTTATATATTTATATAAAAAAGTAAGAATGCAAAGATAAATTAAATGAAAACGGTATAAACACTAATTTAATAAAATAAATAAAGAATATACAAGGTTGGTAGCCGGCACTCGGCAGGAGGAATATCCACCAAGGCAGAGGGCACTTACGGTGTGTCATGGCCGTCAACACTCAGTATCACACAGGGGGGCAAACAATTCTAAAGAGGTTACCAGGAACCTGATACTCGACTCGGACAGAGATGTTCAGAAATACACCAAAACAAGGACAGGTTCTAGCTGCGTTCTAACACTTCTACCCCCATTCATGAATCCCAATTGAATGTCCTCCAAAAACCCTTCCTAAATTGGACGTATGGCCTGACCCGGCTGACAAAAATCCGTGGAACGGCCTTAACCATAGACACTGTCATCCACGACCTCCTAGGGTGGATCTACCAGCCAACAAACACAGGTAATGCTCTGATTTGGCGGGATACGCAGGAGAACGAAAAGGGGGTAAAATAACCCTGGTAGATTAGTGGAGGATAATGTCTTTGGGGCCTGCCATACGTTCCCATACTCATACTCATACTCATACTTAACTTTTTTATTAGAAATAAATATTTTTTTCTTTATTGCTGACTTTTATGTGACTTACGTATAATTAAGTATATTTTAATAAAATTCCCAAAATTACCGTTTTGCGGAAATAATTTAAAACTGTTTTTATTACAAATATATATTTAATATTTTATTTTAAGAGTGATAACTCTTACGAATAATTGCCTATATTTTAATTAAAAAATAAGGGTTTTTATTATAGTTCAAAATATCATTAAATAATTTTAAAAAATAATATCAATATTAAAAAAATTATTAATAGATTAAAAGTATAAATACAAAGTTGTTTACAATCTTAAATTATCTTATCAAAATATTCAATAAAATATTTACATTTAATCTAATAACTTCTTCGCCAGGTCCGTGTTTTACACATTTTGTTTTTCTCCTAGTTAATGAAATAATAATTATAATAATAATAAGAATAATAATAATAATAAGTTTATTGTCATCAATAATAATACATGACATGTCAAATACAATGGGTAGATATAAAAGTGGTAAGTACAAGAGTATACTCTAGTACTATAGTATATATAAAAAAAGACATTTACAATGTTACAAATTACAATCAGTATATACATTTACAGTTACATGGTGAAATGGCCGGAATAAATAGCATATAAGTTATTATCACAGTTCTAACAATTTCAATCACAGTCCATGAACTCTTCTATAGAATAGAATGCCCCAGTTGTGAGTATACTTTTTACTGCCTTCAAAAATTCATTTGCTTTTAAACACTTTATTCTTTCAGAAACTTTGTTGAAAAGTTTTGTACCCCAATAATCAACAAATTGCTGCGTACATTTTTTGGAGTGGTATGGTATCATTAGAGCGGCTTTGTTCCTAGTGTTAAAACCATGAAAAATGTGCTAGGTAAGTAAGTAAGTAAGTAAGTACTCTGTGTTCTCTAAAAATGCCTTTACAGGACTCTTTGGATCCCAAGCCAAACATGTTCGCAAAGCTCTTTTTTGCAGTTTGAGGACTTTTTCAGCTTCACTTGCTCTATCCCTTATTCAAATTCCATAGCCTAGGATACTGTGGAAATTTGAGTAAGTAGTATGTTGTTTTGAGGTCTTCTATAGAAACTACGTCTCTTAACTTTCGTAAACAGTACAAATGTTTGGAGAGTTTGTTGCAATTTTCAAAGTACGTATTCCAGCTCAGCCTGTTGTCTACAAATATTCCCAAGAATTTGACGCAGTGATTTTCGTTTTTTTGCCCAATGTAAAGTGTTTCTGTTTTGTCCTTGTTGACTTTAAGTCCATTAGCAGTGAACCAAGTCTCTGCTTCTGTTAGCACTTGTTTTTGGATTTCTAGTTGTTTTCCAGGTACTAATAATGAAGTGTCATCACAATACAGGCAAGTGTTTATGCTGTTTTTTCTTGAAAGTCATTTATATATATATATATATATATATTAGGGTGTCCCTTATTTTTTTTTTTTTCACGCATACCCCCTAATTATATTTATTACGTGTTTATATACTCCCAAAAAAAATTTTAGCTCATTCTATAAACGGGAACCCGTGCCGACTTGCATCTGAACCCTCCGTTAGCCAACGTCAGGAAAAGTATTGGTCCTAGAATGAAGCCCTGTTGAACTCCAAAATTGACTGGTAGTTCAGGTGGAATTCTTTCATTAGTAGAGAGATATTGAGTCCTATTGTCCAAGTATGATTTAAGAAGGTCTAGCATTGATCCTGTAAAACTATAAAAATTCAATTTTTTAAAAAGTAATTCCTGTGGGACAGAATCAAAAGCTTTACTCAAGTCTAGATTCAGCATGCTTAAACTATCACCCTGATCAAGGGTTTTGCTTATGATGTTCGTAACCGTAAGGAGAGCTGAAATTGTGCTTCTTTTTTCTCTATGGTAAGATGAAGATAGGTCTGTAATTCCCACAGTCTTCTTTCTTACCTTTTCCCTTATAATTGGGGATAACCTTTGCTTTTTTAATTCATTTGGGAAGTAGCTGTCATGAAACATTTTATTTACAAGGAGAGTTAGGGAAGGGATGATTTCCTCAGATATACTATTTAAAATGTTTGTACTTAGATATTGCTCATCCACACTGTTTTTTCCCTTAATTGCTTTAAAATTTGTGCGCAACTCTTTAGCTGAACATTCATACCAGTAAAAATACTTGTTATTATTTACTTTTAGGTTGTCTACAAGTTTCATAGCTTGATTCGGATCTGTCTTGAGGTCTCTAGAGAGGTTTTTACCAACATTTGCAAAGAAATTATTTAGTTCTGTTAGTGTAATAGTTATGGACTGATATTCCTTGGTCTTGTGTTCTCTGTTAATTACTTTCCATATGGCTTTTTGTTTATTGTTTGCTTTTGAGATGATTACAGTATTTTTTTGTTTTTTTAATTCTTATAATTTCATTTTTATAAAATTGTTTCTGTTTTGTACGCTACCTATAACTCAATAGTTTTTATTACCTGTGAAATGGTATATAAAGTTATAGTTCATTTTTTATTTTATTTAATTCCTCTGTTTTTCATGTCACTTTATCCACATATGTTTGAATCTTTTTCTTGATTATAGGCATACATTTGTTAATATTATCCAGAATACAGAAAATCATAAAAAGCTGTAAAGGCCTCTGGAGCTGACTTATTGTTTAAATACTTTACCCAATCCAGTTTGTAACTGCTTTTTTAGTTGGTATGATATTTATTTGTAAATACATTATCTAAGCAAGTTTGTGTGGTTTTCCTTATGTGTGAAGGTTCTCTGAATGTTTTATGGAGACTATAACTTTCCATTAATTTTGTAAAGTTTACTAGCTCTTTACTTTTAATCAAAAAGTTTATATTAAAGTCACCAGCTACAATAACATATTTTTTTAAAACTTAGTATTTAAGAATTCCAAGATTAACTTCATTTTAAAAATAAAAGTATCATGGTTTCCACTGGGTGCTCGATATATTGTTAATATAATAATATTTATGCTTGTAATAATGATCCCAGCTGCCTCTTTGTCTTTCTCTACAGAAAATGATTTAATTGCTTCAATTAGGTGTCGTAGAAAATATGGTGGAAAAGTGGTGCAAATACCCTATATCTACGCCACTGGATAGTTTAAGCAATTAAAAAATAATACTCAATGAGTACTCTCCAAATTTAGTCAAAATCGGTCAATAATAATAATATAACTGTTATCGTGTGACTTTTAATTATTTTGTTTAAAGTAAACACTCAAAAAGTTTAATTAACTGTATTTTATAAAACCGATTAACATTACAATGCAATTTTGCTTATCTCAAGTCAAAGTCATTTTTAATTGATGAGGGGACTATATACTTGTTTTCTTTAGTTCGGTTCGGTAGCAGCGAATTTGACAATCGGCGTCTTTCAAAAACATAGACAATACATTATAATAATAACAAATATGTAACAATAACGTTATAAAACCAGCGATAAGATGTTTTTCTAGATAAATGCAATAAAAAATTTGAAGTGTTAATTTGTTATCATTAAATTTTTGTTTTAATGTATAACTTTTATTGAATGCAACTATTTAATTGTTTTTGCAAAGCATGCAAATATTCCATATTTTAATCTTGTACTTAGGATTGCCAACCGTCCCGTTTTTTAGGAAAAGGAAGGCCAACGTTCCCGCAAAAGCGCAAGCCGTATTATATGCATATAATACATATTATATGTAACGGCATAGTTAAATTTTTTTAACATATTTTTTTGTGTCTTTGCGTCTTGCAAAAGATAACCTAAATGACTTTTTTTTATTTTTTGTTTGTTTTTAACTTGAATTTAATGTTTTAATTTATTTTCTCTACCACAAATATATTTATAATTAATACACTGTTATAAAAATCAGATTTGTTAACATGAGTTTGGAGTTTGTTTATTTAGACTAATTTTAACATAATTTTTTGTACAAAACCATGGTTTTCAATTATTTAAACAAAGGAAAATATTGTACGGAGAGTTTTGTAAAGCATTTTGTCAATTTCAAAAGTTAATGTTTAACAAATTATTTCTTTCAAAAAGTACACGTTATTTAAGGTAGCCAATCAAAACATTTCCCTCAACAATACGCATCAACAAGTTCAACTGACTTTAGCGTCTGCAACTTATGGTTCTGCTTACTTTATTCTAATTCGTAACGTAAGAACTGACGAAAGTGTCAAAAATTTCAAATACTTTCAGATCTACCTAACCTCACTTTCTATTTCCATAATTATTATTAAAATTGTACGTTTAATGTATCATTTAACAAATAAAATGGTGCCTTGTTCATAACATGTTGTCGGCTGAGAAGTGTCTTTTTGTGCTTCGCTTAATGTAGGCCTCCGCTACACGTCGGCCTTCAAACTTTAAGCTTACTACAAAAATAACTATTATTTATTTTTGTTGTCTTAACAAAAATCCCATTCTGAATGTCCTGCAAATTTAGAATGTGTCCCGCAATTTGTAATGTACTTTACCCGCTAAAGCTAAATTTGAAGTTGGCAACCCAACGTACTTAGTTTAATGTACCTATGATTGTAACTGTTTAATCCTTGCAATTTATTTATTTTAAAATGTAGGTATAATATTATTCTTAAAGTAATTTGATAAAATTAATTAAGTAAAGGCAGAAATTAAGTATTTTCGTATTTTATTTTGGTTTTAATGAATTATTACAATGATATAAAGGCTTTAATTCTTGGATACAGCAAAACCAACACGGTCATTTCCAAGGTCGTAGATTGAGTAGAATTTTCCAAGGAAGACATCACCAAGAATCCACATACCATTATTTATATCCATGCCCTCGAATCCAGACAAGCACACGGTCTGTCCTTGATTTTCGATCTTAAAAGAAAATATTTTTAAAATAACGCCTTCAAATTGGATGTATATACATCTTAACTTACTTTTAAGATGTAGTCTTTGCCCTCAAGAGTGAATTTTTTGCCGTTAATAACCCAGTTGATTTTGGGAAGATCTGGGATACGAGCGCAATCAACAAAAGCTTCTCCGCTCAATGTTACTTCGGCACCGATAGCCCTGTTTATTTTTCTGATATCTCTGGATGGTCCCGTGATAAGACTGGTACCAGTATCAGCGATGACTTGACAACCTAAACGGCAAACGCTTACTACATGTCCATCGATGCTCATACCTTCGACACGGAATTGCCAGTAGGCTTTTTTGTTTACATCGACCCAGGTAATCTCTCCTTCGTAGTGCGCAGGATCGGTACCTCCCAAAAGAATTTCACCACCCAATTCATCATCTGAATCTCTGTTGAGGTAGAAAGAGAAGACTGGTTCGTCTACGGCTCCTTGAGCCACCATGTTGTCAAAAACTGGTGTAACTCCATCGACAGAGTTGCTAGCGTAACCCATACCCAAAATACCATCGAATTTGGCTGAGATGAAAGTGGCACCTGGTTGTTTGATGGCTTCAGCGAAGGTTTGGTGTTTAGCGGACAAACCGGCAACCTATTTAAAAGCATTTTAGATCATAGATTAAATAATTTCAAAAAGTGTATTACTTACAGTGACTGTGTCAGTTGAGAGGAACCCAGTCATAGATCCAGTTCCGTATTGGATAGCGAAAGATCTACCATTAGCTTTGTAAGTGGATGATTTTTTGGAATCGTATTTGTTGTGGAGCTCTAAAGAAAATATATTTTTTTATAATAGGTAACAGTTTAAAAAATCAAAAAATTAAGCACTTACTGCAAGCAATATTGGACGATGGACATTTGACTGATGGAACCCACAAGTTTGAGGAGCCAGTATCGAAAATAACGGTGAAGTTTTGGGCTGGACTTCCAATGGAGATTTCTCCAAAGTATTGGGCCTTAAATTATAATGTTTGTTATAAAATAGTATTAGTATTGTTCAACTACTTAGAAATTTGGCCATTTCCATAAGGGTAAATTAATTTTTAAGAAAATAATGAACCACTGTATAATCGTCATAGTAATGGTAAATACTACCATGGAAAAAAATATCAATATTCTCCACAGCTTAAGACTGAGCCACTTTCTCAATTGAAAACGTATAGGAAATGTACAAATTCTTTAATATGATTAGAAAAAATATATTATTTAAAAAAAATTACATCCATGTAGTTGGTGAGTGGCTCAACCCCGGATCCAGATCTTAATTTGGAGTAACGCTCCTTGAGTGCTTCTCTATGTGGCCCAATTTGTGCAAGAGCATTTATGTCCAACCTATTTTTTTTTAAGGCAATCCTAATAAAACAGAAAAATGTTAACATGTGTAGAAAAAAATAACATTATGTATAAATAAGTACCTGCCCATTTTGGCTTCATGTTTGGCTGGCAAACAATTGACTGATACTGCCACCAAAAGCACTGTGAAAAGGAACAAACGAAACATTTTGAAGAATCGTCCTAAACTGATTTGAGTTTTTTAATCGTCTCCTTATATAGGTACCCACTTTAAATTTAAATATAAAATTAAGTATATATTTTTTATAATAAAATATTGCTATCTTAACCACTTTTGAAAAGGAATTTTTAGATATTTTTAATGAAAATTAAATCTTTATAATAGATAAAATACGAAATTCATTTATTGAGTATATTAAAATATTATCATCAATATAAGTATAATAATTATAATAATAAATATTATATGAAACTCAAATTAACCCAAAACTGAAATTTTATAAGTTGCAAAAATCCAAGCTGTTTTTCATTTCAAACCATCAAAGCAAGAATAATAAAAATCTTTTTCGAAAATTCACAAATTAAATAAAAATAAAATGCACATTTTTCCAAAAATAAAATTTTCACCAACTACAAAAAGTCAAAACAGTAGTTATTGACAGGCCCGTTCCTGGGGTGTCTGGCGCCTACGTGCAGCATTCTTTGGTGCGCCCCTTTTATATTTAAATATAATACATTAAATATTTTAATTTTGAGCCCTAAAATTTCCAAAATATATATTTAGCAACAAACTGGCAAAATGTACTTGAAAATGTAAAAAAACTGCTGAAATTGAGTATAAAAAATATTTATTAAATTATCAAACAAACAAAATCACAAAAAAATAGTTAGTAATAAAAATACTCTAGAGAAAACAGTTTTTTTTAAACCAAATAAACAATATAATAACTACAACTGGTTTTTAGTGACGTACTCTCTAAAAATGAATTAGTCAAAAATGACTGGTTTTTAAAGTGAAAAAGCATGCTTTTTCACTTTAAAAACCTGCAGTAACTAATACCTGCAGTCCACAGCAATTTGTATCCTGGATATTTAACAGCTTCTTATTATGTAAAATTGTCCCCTGAATCCAAAAAAACCGTCAAAAATTATGAAAGTAGAGCAGTTTTTGAGATATCGTATAATCCATATTATATGGAAATTTGACTATATCTCAAAAACTGTTCTATGTACTTTTATAAGCGGACAATTTTACATAGGATTTGACTGCTAAATGTCCGGGATGCAAATTGCTGTTGACGATAATTATTAGTGGCTGCTTTTTCGCTATGGCAATTGGTCATTTTTGATTAATTAATTTTTAGAGAGTACCTTTAGTTACAATGTCATGTACTGTGTAGACTACTGTTAAACTTTGCTACCGTCAAGTGCAACTATAAAACAAATACTAAAAATATTATGACAATTTCTTTCCTTTTATTTTGATACTTAAGTATTGTTGTATAGTATGTTGATATAATTATACAACAAAACTTAAGTCGCTAATATTAAAGCGGCAAAAGGCGCTTCATATATGAAAATTTTTATGTATTTTTAACATATTTCTTGTGTCCCAGAAAGTCCACTCAAAATTTTTTAGTTGCATTGACTTATTTCACTTATGTTAATTGATTACACAACATAATATGTAAAAAAAGTGAATATATCTTTTCTTTTTAACATAACTGCAAAGTTAATTTAACAAACAGGTTTATGCTATTTTTATTAAAATAAAATTGTTGTTTTAACATAAACCAATAGTTAATTTGATTTTAAATCTTTATAATTTTGACATAATTAAAAATGTTAAATTTATTTACACAAAAAAGTGTTACTTTAACATTTAAATTTTTGTTGATTTTACACTAATAATTTGTCCTTATAACATATATTAATTTGTTGTTTTAACAAAAATTTTAATTAACTTTTACAAAAATAATTGTGTTTTTTCATTTTACGGCCATTCCGGAAAAAAACGTGACGTCGGTTACTGTTTAAGGCAATATCTTGAGAAAAGCTTTTTTCATAAAAAACAAGGTGCATTTATAAAAAAAGCTTTTCTCAAGATATTCGCTTAAACAGAAACGGACGTTACGTTTTTTTCCGGAATGACCTTAAAATGAAAAAAAAAATATTTCTGTAAAATTTAATTAAAATAATTGTTAAAACAAATTAATATATGTAATATACTGTACGTACAATTTTAACAAGTAATCTCCGTTTGGTAAAACACTTATAAATTAATTAAAAAAATTGGACAAAAATAAAACAATTATATAAAATAGGAACATTTTTATTTATTAAAAATAAAACGTAACATTAATATAATATAAATATACCTTTAAATTTAGTTTAACAAATTAACACACCACAGATCACACCCTACGTACTCATCAAGCGACTGCTTTGACTGTCGAACTTCGACAGGCTTCGAGAACAAAAGGCCTTGCGGGGGGGTACCGGTCTTAATCGAAAGCAGGCGGTAATTAACGAATAAAGAAAACAACATAAATATTTTATTTACTTTAACGAAAAAATAATAATCAGTTGTTTAAATTTGAATAAAAAAAATTGTATCTCCAAATTTAACATATATTTTTAAGTTAGATTAACACTTGTTAAAGAGTCATTATAACTAATGTATTTTTATTATATTATATATTTTATTATCAAATATTAACATATTTTTTTGTAATATTAACTATATTATTTTATTAAAATTTACAGAAAATAATTATTTAACATTATTTTTTGTGTAAGACCTTTTAACAAATTTATTTTTGTTAAATTTTAGAATTTTGATTATTTTAATTTGTATATCAAGTAACATATATTGTTTATGTCATAAACATTAAAAAGTTTATGTAAATTTTTACATATTTTATTTAACACACATTATTTTTAACACACATTTTATAAATTTTCAACAGTGTAGCGGCCGAAAAAAATGGCGGCAACCTTTATCCTATATATGTATATAAGTATTTGTTTATTTGCAAGAGAGTTAACCGTTACAAAGTACCGATTGACTCTTTGATTTTGCGCCCCCAAAATGTTGCGCCTGCGTGCGTGCACGCAATGCACGCCCGCCAGAAACGGCCCTGGTTATTGAGTTAAAAAAATATAGTTTTTCCGGAGAGATTTATATTTTTATGTAGGATAGAATTTAAAATGATAAGATAAACAGATTATTTAAAGCATATTTAAAAATATGGCGAACGTCAAGGAAACAACAAAAAGTAAAAAGGGACCTAAGCAATTCTAATCATTGGCGTATTATTGTTGTATTTTGAAGTCGCGCTACGAGCTTTTAAAGTTAAATACTACAGTAGGTACTGTATACGTTTTTTACCATTTTTCGAAATTTCTCAAATTTTTTCGCCGACAACATCTTGTAAATTTCCCGCTAGGTTTATTGTTAGTCTCTTATTTGTGTACCGAGAATAGTCTAATAGTATATGTCTTACACTTATTTGAATACCACATAAATTGCATAAAAGAGCCTCTTTGCCTTTTAACAGGCGTTATTTTTGGTTGTCCTATTGGAAGTCTTGTTAATATGACCTGGTATTATCTGGTGGGAGCAGCTCGCCAGGGTTTTATGCATTTTTAGCTTGGTTAAGCTTAGTATCTTAATTATTCCAGTCCTGTTGCCAAGTGTTAAAAATTTTTAGGACCTTGTTTTAAGTCGTAAAAGCTTCTTCTTCTTTCGATTATGAAGTGGTCTGAATTAGTTTCGTTGCCTGGATCCAAATAAATTGAACTAGTTGATTTTGTTGTAATTTATGGAGTTCTACCATTGATTAATATACTCCCTCACTCAACGGTTCTACCTTGATTTGCTGTAGGATGTTTTGTTTCGGTTATTTGTTTGTTTTATGCCATGGATAGAGCTTAATCGGTGAAAATTAAAGATCCCTTTATATTTTTAATTCATACATTTATTTTTATGTATGTAAAATTTTGTAAGGGGGTTAAACTGGTTTAGGTGCTATAGCATGCTATAGCAACTGTCACCCCTTTTCAATTTTAATTTAAAGATAACTTTAGTCCTTGGACGAACCCACGGGCTGAAATTAAGAAATAAATAATCAGGGAATACATTATTTTGTCCACGAAATTATATACTCCTTGCGGTTATGAGTAATGTAATTTAAAATTGGAGAAATTTGGCGATTTAACTCTTTCCCTATTATTTATTTAGATTATCTGAAAAGTTAGGTCTATGTAAACCATTCTGAAACAATTCAACAACTTATAAATTTAAATACTACTGGTTTGGTACTGTTTAATTTTACTAAATAAATCATTTAATCTTGACAATACAATTCTTTAATATTAGAACCAATAAAATGCCAGTATTCCATATTTACGTATTTTATCACAGCGACAATATTTTTTATCACCTTTTTTACACGTTACTAAGGATTTTAACACTTTTCTAGATTTGACATTTGTTGACATTTAATTCCTGTGTTTGTTATATGATTAAAATAATGAATTATAAACTCTAAAAGATCGATAATTAAATTAGGGCAAGTTTAAATAAATAAGGTTAATTAAAGTCTTTTTATATATTTTCCTCCGGAAGTAAACTGGATTTAACTTAATTTCGGGTAGAGGCCACCGTGGAGAGCCCATAAAAAATGTTTTCACTTTCACTGTTATACAGATTTCCAAGAATGTCTACTCTATTGTTTTATAGATGGCGCTCTATACAAATATTTCATTTAAATCATTTATAAAAATTTTATGCAATAAAATTTAATTTTTTGGGGTCAATGTTCTTATAAAATTGCTTTGTTTAAAAAAAAATTCCTGTTATTAAATAATTTAAATTTTTGTTTAGGTAATGTTCGAAATTTTGCGTTATTAAATGTCAATATGTTTTTTGAATTAACTCAATTAAGCTATTTTTATTATATTTTTTGAATATAAGTTAAAATAATTTTTTAAAATGTAAGTTTATAAACTTTTAAAGTACTTTTTTTAATACCAGGTACCTACTAGAAATAAAATTATTTGTCGGCTGAGAAGTGTTCGCTTTACATACGTTGGCTACAAAAAGACAAACTTCCTTGATGACATAAATAACTATTATTTATTTTTGTTGCCCCCTACTCTAAATGTCCCGCAAATTTAGAATTGAGAATTTATGTTTTTCGCTCGCTAAAGCTAAAGTTGGCAACCTCTTGTACTTAGAGATTGTAACAGTGCAACTGTTTATTACATGGAATTCATAATATTATTGTTAAAGATATTTAATAAAATTGAACTAAATAAAAGCAATAATTATGTTTATTCGTATTTTATTTTGATGTTAATGAATAATTACAATGATTTAAAGGCTTTAATCCTTGGATACAGCAAAACCAACACGGTCATTGCCGAGATCGTAGATTGAGTAGAATTTGCCAAGAAAAACATCACCAAGAATCCACATACCATCATTCATATCCATGCCCTGGAATCCAGACATGCACACGGTCTGTCCTTGATCTGTGATCTTCAAAGAAAATATTTTTAAATTAATGCCTGAAAATTGGATGTATATGAGTGTTAACTTACTTTCCAGATGTAGTCTTTGCCCTCAAGAGTGAAGTTTTTGCCGTTAATAACCCAGTTGATGTTGGGAAGGTCTGGGATACGAGCGCAATCAACATAAGCTTCTCCGCTCAATGTTACTTCGGCACCGATAGCCTTGTGGATTTTTCTGATATCCCTGGATGGTCCCGCGATAAGACTGGTACCGGTATCAGCGATGACTTGACAACCTCCATGGCAAACGCTTACGCTCTGTCCATCGATGCTCATACCCTCGACAGTGAATTGCCAGTAGGCTTTTTTGTTAACATCCACCCAGGTAATCTCTCCTTCGTAGTGCGCAGGATCGGTACCTCCCAAAATAAGTTCACCGCCCAATTCATCATCTGAATCTCTGTTGAGGTAGAAAGAGAAGACGGGTTCGTCTACGGCCCCTTGAGCTACCATGTTGTCAAAAACTGGTGTAACTTCATCGACAGAGTTACTAGCGTAACCCATACCCAAAATACCATCGAATTTGGCTGAGATGAAGGTGGCGCCTGGTTGGATGATTGCTTCAGCGAAGGTTTGGTCTTTGGCGGTCAAACCGGCAATCTATTTAAAGGCATTTTAAATTATAGATTAATTAATTTAAAAACATTATACGACTTACAGTGACTGCGTCAGTTGAGAGAAACCCAACCATAGATCCAGTTCCGTATTGGATAGCAAAAGATCTACCATTAGCTTCGTAAGTGGATGATTTTTTGGAATCGTATTTGTTGTGGAGCTCTGTAAAAAATATATTTTTTCATGATGATAGTTTAAAAATCAAAAAATAAAGCACTTACTGCAAGCAATATTGAAGAATGGACATTTGACTGATGGAACCCACAAGTTTGAGGAGCCAGTATCGAAAATGACGGTAAAGTTTTGGGCTGGAGTTCCAATGGATATTTCCCCAAAGTATTGGGCCTTAAATTATAATGTTTGATGTAAAATATATAAAAATATAAAAATGTATATATTGTTTTTTTATTAAAAATTTAGTACAATTTTGTGTAATTACTATAACGTCATATTCGATGACAAATGTCAGTATCAATTCATTTTTAAGAAAATATTGAATCGCCATAGTAATAGTAAATACTATCGTGGAGAAAATTAAAATCTCGCGTCTCATTGGACAGTTTCTTAATTGAAAACGTATAGGAAATGTACAATTTATTTAATATGATTAGAAAAAATTTATTATTTTACAAAAATAAAACTTACATCCATGTAGTTGGTCAGTGGCTCAGCACCGGATCCTCTTAATTTTGAGTAACGCTCCTTGAGTGCTTCTCTGTGTGGCCCAATTTGTGCAAGAGCATTTCTGTCCAACTTACCTTTTTTTAAGGCAATCCTAATAAAACAGAAAAACGTTAACTTATGCACAAAAATATAACATTACGCATGTATACCTGCCCATTTTGGCTTCATGTTTGGCTGGCAAACAGTTGACTACTACTGCCACCAAAAGCACTGTAAAAAGGCACAAACGAAACATTCTGAAGAATCGTCTTAAAGTGATTTGTGTTTATCAATCGTCTCTTTATATAGAGTACCTTCCTACTTTTTATTTAAATTTAAAATTAAGTTTTTATTTTTGATGGTAAAACAATGTTATCTAAACCAATTTTGAATAGGAATTTTTAGATATTTTTAATAAAATTAAACCTTTATAATAGATAAAATAAGTAATTTATTTTTAGACTTTATTAATACCATCATGATATCATCATCAATATAATTATAATAATTATTATTATATTTATATGGCACTCAAATCAACCCAAAACTGAAATTTCATATGACGCTAAAAGTAAAATGTATTAATACTTTGAGGAATTATTTTAAAAAAAATTTAAAGTTAATTAATAAAGTGGTAAAAAAGTTGTACAAATGAAAAATATATAAATTTTTTAACTCTAAAGTATGATGGTCCTTATAGGCCGGGCACAAGATTAATCAAAGGAATGTCCATCTCATCCGCACTGTCTAAAATGTTTCCATTGTCATCTTCTCCATCTTCAATAACATCTTCCTCTAATACTGCAATGTTTTCTTCTTTATGCTTTGATTTCTAATCGCTGGCATTGGAGTCAATGTCAGAAGCAATTTCTTTTATCAAAGTATTGAAAGTCTCCGCAGAAAGGTGATCGACATCTTGAAAAGTCCATATGTTTTTTAATAAATTTGGGCAATTTATTGAAAAAATTTATTATTGTTAAAAATGGAATAGAAAATAAATGAAAAAGTGAGTATACTAAAAATAAAATAGGAAGGTATCTTGAAACTTACTGGTCTCTGTAGGGACCACCAAATGTTGAAACCAAATTGAGTAAATTTTTCTGCAAAAACATTGAATATAAAATGTTTGTTAGTTTTGAATAGCTACTAAGAATAAATAAATTTACTTACCGCCCATTTCACTTTAAAAATAACAAAAATTTTAAGAACTGTCATAATCTAATGGGAAGTACAGCGTATCGCGCGATCTCTGCGACGAAGACTAATTTTTCTTTAACCCTTTATAGTTTAATGGTCTATATGTTAACCACATCCATTACAGCTTAATTAGAAATGAGAGAGAACCCAAACTTCGACCAAAGTACAAATAAATGAACTCATAATGTGCAGTGGCTATCATATCATATATCATAATTTTAAATTTGGCAATTGTTAGAACCAATGTGATCTCTATGTTAACCATTGCCTGTTCCCACAAAATTGCGAAAAAGTAACATTTGCAGTAATTGTTGCTGCTAGCGAGCATAAGCATGTTTGTTTTACCTGACAACACACATAATTCAAAAGGTAATTGAATGCTTAAGAACTTGTGACAATAGTACTTGGAAAATAGGTTAGCGCTAACGAAATATTTAGATCGTTTTGGAACATAACATAAGAGTTTATAAAAAATCATAAAAAGTTGGTATCCACATGAAACCACTAGGCAAAGGGTTAAATTAAGATCCAGGGCCTAACTCTGTGGGTAAAAGGCATAAGGGGATAAGTCAAAAAAAGCAATTTTTCGGTAGAGACTTAAATGTGTTCGTATTAATTCAGGAAATATATTTATGGTTAGCAAGCATACCCTTTTGCTAGCATAAGACATGTGCTGGCAAAAGGATATACCCGCTAACCATAAATGTATTTCCTAAATTAATGCGAACACGTTTAAGCCACTACTAAAAAATTGATTGTTTTGACTTATCCCCTTATGCCTTTTACCCACAGAACTATTTGCTACCGTTAATCCTTTACAAATGGGTGTTTTTTATTTTAAAGCAAAAAAATAAAAATCTTCTTCGCAAACTCACTAATTAAATAAAAATAAAAGACATATTTCTTCCAAAAATAACATTTCCATCAATTACTAATTATTAATTCAGTTTGTTCCTTTCCAAAAACAGTACCCTTCAGGAAATGTGCATACAAACATTTTTCCGGTCTTTAATACATTAAAATTTATATTACCAACTAGAATTTTTACACTTGGATTGCAGCCTAATTTGCAGCACGTTTAAAAAAAATTATATATATTTATTTAAAATGAATAAAATAAAAATAACTCTTTTTTAACGTTTATTTTGTCTGTGTATACGTTATATACCTACCTACATTAAACAATGAATATTTTATAAAGTAACATAAAACATTATTCCAAGATTATTTAAAAAAATAAACTATGAAATCTAATTAAAATATAAAAATATTATAATATAAAAATAAAGCTTAATGTTGTTGGCAACAATTTGCAAACGTCAACCGGGGCTAAATGGATAAAAAATATCCTTTTATTCAAATTAGTTCCAAAACTATTCGACATTTTTGCCTGAAACTTGAAATGTACATTTCTTGGTTACTCAGATATGCATTGACCACTTGCCCACTTGCCCATTGTAACTCTTTCAATGACCTATTTTTTTATATCTATATAGTGATCCACTTTACCCATAGTTTGAGGTAAAGTCGATAATCCATTAAAAATCATACAAATTCACTTTAAACATATGCTAGGTAAAGCGGATCACAATTAAATAATAATTTAAAAAAAAACGTAGGGAAAAAGCAGTGTAAATCATTAAAATCAATGAAAAACTTCAAAAATAAGGGAAACCCTGCATAAAATACCCCATATAGACCTATACAAAATAATCTATCGGGCGCTGCCGGATTCAATTTGTCCATGTTTTTTTTTCCGGATACGGCCCGATAGAAAATTTATAGGAAATTACCTATAGGCACACCATAACTTTTACATTTTCCCTATTAATAATTCAATGAAGGATATAGGTATAGGGATATCCCTATAGAGCAACCATAAAATATTTGAAACATTTTTATTAAAACCTATGGGGTCCTATGGGGGAAAAACTAATTTCTACATTTATGAGTATTTTCCCCATTGAAACCAATAGCAAATAAATCAAGGGTGGATATTCCTATAGAACACCCATAAATCCCAACTATGAGTCCTATACATACCGATACACCCTATAGAAACACCATACATTCCGATACAAATATCTATCGATTTGAACAGGGTCTCTATGGGGTATTTTAAGCAGGGAAAACAATATAAATAGTTAAAATCACTGAGAAACTTCAAAAATAGGTCTTTTATTCTCACAGTCTCAGTCTATGGTCTATATAAAGTCAAAATATGTTTTTACAAACAGAAAATTAAATTTTATTGGTATACTTTTGTATCCATAGGTACCTATAGAATTTTTTTGACGAGATCCACTTTGCCCCGAGAGGTGACCTCAGTGGATTAAAAAAATCCCACACGGACTCCCCTTTAAGACACAGAGGTCTTGACTGTTCATTATTTTAAGTGTGCGACAGTAAAAATCTCAGATAATATCTGTTTACTGATTATGAAATAGTGCCACCCCAAAAACATATTCCTTTAAGAATTTCGTTCCATTAGTTTGCGTTTTGAAGTAATTGTTATTTAAACAAAAAAAATTAATGACCGACAAAAGTATAGAACAAATTCATTTAAAAATTCCCTTTTTATTTAAAAAAAAATCCTTGAACACGTCTATTTTGTTTTTCAATTCCGCACATTTTCATATAAAATTTTAATATTTTCCGACATTTTTGTAAAAGCAATGACGTCGACCATTTTTTTTTTAAATTGGACACCCATATAAAATTCTGATTTTAGTAATATGCGTATGTAAACCTTTTGGGCTGATAGTTTTGAAAATATTAATCATTAAAAGTAGAAAATGTATAGTTTTTAATGATGTTTCGACAAAACTAAACAACAAACTTAAAATTACAAATTTACAAATTAGGAAGCAGATTTTGCATCTAAAATATAAGAAAAAGCAAAGAACAATATACAGAACGATGAATTTTCATTTATAGCGTTTCTTCTTAGCTTCTCTATTTTCATTTAAATGCTCCTCGCTTTCATCGGAATCGATTAATCGTCATTGCTCCAAGAAGAATTTAAAATTAAGTCCTCTTTATCATCTTCAAAATTTTACATCAAAATGTGCTGAATTGAAAAACAAAATCGACGTGTTCAAGGATTTTTTTTAAATAAAAAAGAAATTTTTTAAATGAATTTGTCCCATACTTTCGCCGGTCACTGAATTTTTTTGTTTAAATAATAATTACTTGAAAACGCGAACTAATCGAACAAAATCCTTCAGGGAATATGTTTTTGGGGAGGCATTCTTCCATAATTAGTGAACATATTTCGTCTTAGAAATGTTGACCCTTATTTTGTCGCACAGTGTTATTGATATGCAATTGTCAAATACACATAAATATTAACATATCGCCTGTGCAAATAAACGATTTTTGACATTTCGATAAATGTACATTTCTGAATTTTAGAACATATATTGTTTTAAGCAAACTTATCTTTGTTTATGAAAATTAACGCATACACTGAGAGAACGAAATATTTGTTAATAACGAGGCACGTTAACTATTAACAAATCGATGAGTTGGATATGGCGAAAGAAATATTAATTTGGGTCTAAGAACTGGTTAAGTTGAATTAAAGAAGCTCATAACGTATTAGCAAATGTAGATATATTAACTGTTAATATATCGAAGTTCCATTTTGTAAAAAACTAAGGCAACGTCACATGCTTGCGCATATTGCATTTAAAATTATGTTGACAAATGTTAAAACGTTTTATTCGAATTTAGGTATATTAACTGTTAATATATCACAGTTCTAAGACAACTTTATCCTTTATTTGTCTGAAACACAATCACCGGACGATGTTTTAATTATTAGTATATAATTCGTTCACGATTAAGAAATTTTTTAATAGTTAACATATATTTTAAAAAAATCGCAACTGTTTTGATTTCTTAATATTAAATATTTCCTTTTCTCAGTGTATAAGCCCACACTCAGAGAAATATCATGTTATAAAAAGCATATGAAATTATATTAATTTAATTAATCGGGTAAATTTGTAGTTTTATATTCATTTACGAACAGTTTTACAATGTTTTTAAACACTTTTAAAGTGTACCCTCTTTAAAATATATATACAAAAAGAAATCTATTTATTTCAATGCCTTTCTCAACGTTGTTTTAAAAAGATATGTATTATACAATTGTTATACACCTATTTATTTAATGGGACCCACCAATGACGCCAAAACATACTTGAATCCCTTTGAATTATTATCGTTTTGAATGATTCTACAACATTTTTTCTCTCAGTGCAACCACCATTAGACTGACTTGCGCCGGCAAAATTCGCAATCACGTTACAGGTTCGCGACTGCGCATTTTAATATTACCTCAGGAAGTTGTCATCCACTTTACCCCGTTTGGCGGTACCTATAAGAGTGCAATTTTGATTTTTAAGGATCTTTATTGGTATTTCGTAAGTATGAGAAACTTAATAAATATAAAATATCAAGTTACTATAGTTTTTCCAGGACGAACATTATTACAAAAAATATTATCAAACAATTTTGTATTGGATAATAATAGTATATTGTTACAAGTTTGGAATATGCAATTTCAAATGTGTTTCAGACTATACTTATTCAACGTTTTCAAAAATACCAAGAAAAATAATTTAATTGGGAGAAAGTGAGGTTGGATCGTACTAAAATTAAGAGATGTCGCCACCAGTGTTTATTTCATCCTTCGGTGATAAAAAAATTAATTCTAGTTCTAATACTTTAATATGTAATTCCACAATAAAAAGTGGTATTAGAATGGTTATATTTCGTAATAGGGGTAGAAAAAAAGTTTTTCTACTAAACGAATTAACCTATTAAGGTATTTTAACTACACTAAATACAGTAAAAAAAATTTAGTACTGCTAAATTACATTGTTAAGAATATTTTATTATCAGTTTTATTAAAAACTTGATGGTTTCTTTTTTACTAATAACTATATTTTAATATGACATAAATACTTAAGTATTTATGTCATATTATATTTTTATTATTTTATTAATTTTCTTTATATAAAACAAACATAAAAGCAGTATAAGCATTCATTATTTTGTGTGCCATCTAAAAAAATAATTAGCATTAATTTACTTACTATTATCACAGCATAAGGAGTATTTATTTCTTTATGCTGTGCTGTTATCTACTATGGAACTATTAAAACGTACCCATGGGATTATCGGGTAAGTTAAAATTACCACCCCACCACCATTTATTGATAAATCCTTTTGAGCATTAAAAATAAATAATAAAAGAAGTTTTCTATTTTTCGTGTTCCAGTATTGCCAAGGTGTTTGGATTAAAGTTGTTCGAAGCGATTCATTCTAAAAAAATGTATTCTCGAATTCTCGAACGATTCAGTTTATTTAGGGAATTTTGAACACATTAAAAAAACATTCAATATATTTGTTGAGAATACACTACGCTACTCGTTATAACACATTTGTACTACTACTTATTTATATATGTTTCATTCATTGTGAAAGTTCCGTAAATGTATACACTTACAAGCTAATGTATACAATAACTGATTTCGATTCGTAAATGTATTCAAAAGCTTATTATTATTTTACTTACCTATATGTATACATTGAGTCCAAAACTAACCAACCCACAAAGCCAACCAACCCAAACAACCAACATCAACAACAAAAAAAAACCAAACCAACCAACCCAACAAACAATAACCAACTAAACAGTAAATGTACGCATTTAATAGTAAAAGTACAGATATTTACATTTTACAGTCAAAGCATACATTTCAGTATATGTATACAAAAACTAGCTAGTGCATACATTTACGTGGAAATTAGTAAAAGTGTATTTACTAGTAAACGCATTTATAAGTGCGTACATTTACTAGGAAATGCATACAATTACTACCAGAATCAAGTAAAAGTATGGAAAACTGTTAATATCTGTACTTACGGACAATAATGATAATACATATACATATAATAAAATACAGAAACCAATAATTAATTAGATCTACGGTAAGTTATACAACAATTAATAAGTTCTTTCAAGGTGCAATTATTTATACCGCATATATTTGAAATTTCATTAAAATTGCGTGTTATAACGCGTACATTTACTGTTGATTGGATTGGTTGTTTGGTTTGGTTGGTTGGTTTTGTGGGTTACGTTGGTTAGTTTTAGTTAATGTAAACTTTTGCTATACAATTTTTCACGTAAATGTATAGACTAGCTAGTTTATATATATACATGTACATCTACTGAAATACAGGGCCCAATTACAGAAATAAGTTTTATACATTGTATTTGTTTTTATCCCAGGACTTTCCTAAGCAATATCCATATTTATCTTTATCTTAAATCTAAGTATATATCCATTAGAGTGGATCGAAAAAAACTTTTTTCAAATTTGATAATGGCCCGGGTGGCAAAAGTTGCCATTCATAAAAGTAAGTTTTTTTTCTAAAAAATTTGTTTTTTTAAATCAATCCATCAGGTGCCCCAACCCCTCAAAAAAAAAGCGTTGGTTGACACCACAGACCTACAAACAAGGTAGGTCTGTGGTTGACACTGACTATGACAATGCCTTTAACCTTTATTAAACGATAAAGTCGGACAGCGAAAAATTTTCAGAGGCACAAGTATGTAGGAACTCAAGATAACGTTTTTAACCCCTAAAGTAAAATTAAAATGCAATTTAAAAGTTGTAGAAAGTTCCCACCAGGGACCTAAAGCCAATATTAGGGACCTTTCGCACGGTTTTAAATGCCCATCAATTCTTGTGCCTAAATAGGGCGTCACTATTTTTTATGATATTTGTGTACTTTCCTGTTTCTTTTCTATGATTTTCAATTTTGGGTGGCATAATTCACTTTAGGCAAGCTTTGCTTCGCTCAGCAAGATTTTGGCGTCGATATGGAGTGGCATTTTTTTGCCACTTCACACGGGAAAGGGGCAGCCTGGCTTAAGGTAAAAACTTGCAGAGCAATCATTAATAATGCTGATGATTTTATGATGTAATTAAGGATGAACACAATTTTGTTATTTCTATTATTTCAGACATTGAAATTCAAAAATAAGTACCAATGTTGACAAAAAGGTTTGACCAATTTACATGTAACTGCAGAGACCAAAAGCATTTAATTTTCAATTGTCTGTAATACCATATGAGTAGAATCTATTTTTCCTTTTTAATGTTTTCTGCAAAAAAATAATGTAAAAATATATGTCCCGTCCGTTACGTTCCGTCCGTTACACTAAAAATGATAACCTAATAAAAAAGCTTTTACAAATTGTTAAGATTCTGACCTATATAAAAAAACTTTAAACATTGCTCTGTCTTTTCAACACAACGTATTTCTTTTATCTTTTATAAATTTAGAGAAATCACATTCATAGTTTTATCAAATTTAGTGGTGGTTTTTAATAGTCCCGTCCGTTACGTTTTAAATTATTAATTTTTAAGGAATTGAACAGTCAACCACGATACCTAATTTTGCCAAATAAAAACCTTGTTAAACTGCTTTTGTTTAGAACTATTTATAAAAATTTTACATTAGTAATATAATAGAACAATATTATTTTGTAAATAAAAACTTGCAACTGTCCCATCCGTTACGCGTGGAATGGCCGAACTATTGTTTCTTTTGTTTTAGATACCAAACAAAGTAAAATGAGCGCAAAAACTCCTACCACCCTTTGTCCTATCTTTGAAAACCTTGCCGAGATATCCCAGCTAACACTTCCCACGAATGCGGATGTAATTCGACACTACTTGTTTTTCAGGAATGAGAAAAAAGGCATCATGGCAGGCAAAGATCCACCAGCTTCAATAATAGCAACAGAAACTGCAAACACCATAGTGGACATCTGAAAGAAGTCATTAGTTCCAACAATTACAGTTAGGTACTGAGAAAATAAAAAAATTGAATACTGACTATAGGACTTTACTCAAACCATATAAGGGCAGACAGCAATCTGAAAGCTACACAAAGAAGCTCAAAGATTTAAAACTTAGCTGGGAGGAAACTCTCTTTGATATTGCTAGTTGTAAATGTAAATACCTTAACGATTGCCATTGTTCCAAAGAGAAGAAAATTCCAGCACAAGAAAGGGAATTTGTAATAGATCAGCGAACTACCAGAAACCTAGTCATAGGATCAATTGATGTAGCATCCTCCAGGAAAATAGCAAAAAGAAACCAAAAAAAGATGGGACGATCCCAAGACCCTGAAAAACATTTTGAAAAACGCCTAAAATTAAAGTCTAAGGATACTGCATCTGGGCCAGGAGACTCTGAAAATGAGACTAGGAATGATCCGGAAAAGTTGCCTGACTAATTTCCAGCCCTCTTGTACTTTTACAACTGAAGACGTTTCAAAATTGCAAATGAGGGTAAATATCACAGCTTTTGCTAGGGAGTGCGATCGTTACGGTGTTTCAGACAGAAGTGCTGCATCACTTTCTTCCGCTCTGTTACAAGATTTGGGCATCATTAATGAACAGTACACTTCTAAAATAATAGATCAAAATAAAGTTCGTCGGGAAAGGGAAAAGCACAGGAAAGAATTGCAAAATAAGAACATGAAGGTAATAAAAGCGTTATATTTTGATGGACGGAAGGATAAATCCCTGACACAAACTAAGAAGGGCGATAAGTATTACTATAGTACCATTAAAGAGGAGCATATATCCTTGGCAAAAGAGCCATGTTCCATTTACTTCGGCCATTTAGCCGTATCGTCTGGATCATCTGTCGTCATCAAAGATGCCATATTGGATTTCTTTAATAGAAAAGAAATATCGATTGATTCGTTAATAGTAGTTGGATGTGATGGCACTAACGTCAACACAGGAAAGCGCAAGAATAATAAGACTCCTAGAAATTGCCCTAAATCGCCCTCTTCAATGGTTCATTTGCATGTTACATCTAAACGAACTTCCCTTACGCCACCTTTTAATCCAACTTGATGGTGTTACTCAAGGTCCGAAAGCTTTCTCTGGTGCCATTAGAAAATCAATACAAACTTGTGAAACCCTTTCTCTAGTCAGATTCTCCAAAATTGGGAGTAACACAATTCCTGATTTAGATAGAAATATTTTGAGTACTGATCAGCAATACTTGTATGATATGTTGCATGCAGAATCATCTGGAGAATGCAGCGAAGACCTTGCGAGGATTAAACCAGGACCAGTCGTACATTCAAGATGGGTGACAACGGCGAGTAGAATCCTTCGGTTATATGTCGCATCGGAGCATCCCACGGAAAATCTGGTACACTTAGCTACATTTATCATGAAAGTATATGGTCCATTATGGTTCAATATCAAATGTAAGCCATTATGTACCTAGTGATGGTCCACGACATTTGTGGAGATTGATTGCATATTCAAGATATATGCCGACTGATTTAAGGAGAATAGTAGATGTCGTAATACAGAGGAATGGCTTTTTTGGCCACTCAGAGAATCTGCTTCTAGCGATGCTGACAGATAACAGAGAGCACATCCGCAAGTTAGCATGCCGCAGAATAATTGCTTCTAGAAAAAAAAACAAAAATTCAACATCTGTCAGACAGTTTCGCGTACCTCCTTTAAACATGCAGGCAGAGGATTATACAGAAATCATTTATTGGTATAAAACAGATAGGTCAGAACCACCAATATTAAAGCACGTCTCTGACGAGGACCTGGAAGGTTTTGTATCTGGTCAAGAAACTGACCCACCCTTTTTAGATTTGCCCAAGTTCCCCTGTCACACTCAGGCCACTGAAAGATGTGTACATTTAGTTACAGAGGCATCATCTAAAGTTTGTGGAGAGGAAAAACGAGATGGTTTTATAAAATCTCAAATCGAGTCTAGGAAGCTTATGAAATCATTTAATTCTAAGTCAGAATTTAAGCTTAAATAACTTTTTGTTTTTTTTAATATTAGTATACGTTCTAACTTAAATATTTGTTAATAATATTATATTTCTTTATATCGGTACACTTTCCCTTTAAGCTCAATTCGTTGTGGCAGCTTCAGTTTTGTTAAATTTATAGTTTTATTTTTCTTACCTATATTATTGTTTCTACACTTACTTTTAATATTTCTGTTCGGATTTTTTGACTTGGTTCTACCTTATAGATATGTAACATATCGTACTATCGTCAATAAATCTATTATTTCGTTAATTTGTTTAAATTCCAGCTAAAAGTGTATTATCTACATAAAATAGGATTTCATATTTTTCTGTTAGGTCTTTGGGGCACCTCCGAAAATGTTTCGAGAGCCTCCAATTTTTGAACACCCACTTTTTAAACATTCAAGGAGAGTTTACACATAGGGCCGTATCGGATTTTTTTTGGGGATGGGGCACCTGAAGGGGTTGATTTAAAAAAACATTTTTTAGCAAAAAAACCTACTTTTATGAATGGCAACTTTTGCCACCCGGGCCATTATCAAATTGGAAAAAAGTTTTTTTCGATCCACCCTAATATCCATCCCCCAAGGAATGAGTCAAATTGTACCAAATGGAATTAGTAGATTTAAATTTAAAAAAGTAATTGGGGTCAAGCGCTATTGCTACTTTTATAAAGATACTTAAATAAAATAAATATAATAATTAAATATCTTTTGGTGTTACTGTTTTGAGTTAAACTTTTTACATCATTTTTTATGAGCCATTTTACCATATGGCCTACATGCATTTAACGCTAACAATAGTTTGTTGTTGACCCCAAGAATTAAAAACGACTAAATAAATTGGCTACTTTTTACTCTCAAAAACGGTCAAAGTTGATGATTAATCATATATTATATCACGAGAACTATGAATTTATTCGGTTAAACTAGGCTCAGTAGTTTTTTGTTTGGTTTTTGTTGGAAAATGTTGAATGTAAAATAATTTAATAAAACCACGAGACCGCGTAGCGGTCGAGGGGTTTATTTTTAATTATTTTGCATGAAACTATTTTCCAAAAAGAAAAATCAAATAAAAAACTTACTGAGCATAGTTTGACAGATTAAATTTATAGGTTGAGTGATAAACGTCTAGATTATTTCTCGAATTAAAGGAAACTATTTGACAATTCATAAAATCTGACGTATGTGTCAAAATTTATAAATATTTTTTTAGAGAAAATTCCATTAATTTAAGGTATGTAATAACTTAAATTAGCGATTAAATCACTAGAACTATTTAACAGCGATTAAATTTTAGCTCCATATTGGATTTTTGTTTACGATTTTATGGTGTTATTTACAAGTTTTAATAAACATTTTTAAAAAAACAATAAAAAAAAACAATAAAAAATAACTTATCTAGTTTACGAAATATCAATTATTACTTATTAGTAGTAATAAGTAATAATTGATATTTCGTAAACTAGATAACTTATTTTTTATTGTTTTTTTAAAAATGTTTGTTAAAACTTGTAAATAACACCATAAAATCGAAAACAAAAATCCAATATGGAGGCTAAAATTTAATCGCTGTTAAATAGTTCTAGTGATTTAATCGCTTATTTAAACGAAATTTATTCGAAAATTCAAGGCTTTTGATTGGTTCATATTATAATGAGGGAAATATTAGTAATAAGTAATAATTGATATTTCGTAAACTAGATAACTTATTTTTTATTGTTTTTTTTTTAATGTTTGTTAAAACTTGTAAATAACACCATAAAATCGTAAACAAAAATCCAATATGGAGGCTAAAATTTAATCGCTGTTAAATAGTTCTATTGATTTAATCGCTTATTTAAACGAAATTTATTCGAAAATTCAAGGCTTTTGATTGGTTCATATTATAATGATGGAAATAATCATAAATAACTACCTATTTAAGTAGTAAAAAGTAACTATTTAAAAGTGAAAATAACTAGTTTATTAGTAAAATAGTGTAATTTTGACCATTTTATTTTAAGGGAGCATCTAAATAATTACTGATGATTACTTATACACGGTGCTGTTCTGAGAGGTGATTTTTGGACATTCTGTGAAACCTAATTTTTTTTTATATTCTTGTTAATTAGGTCATAACTAAAATTTTAAGAGCAAAATAAAAAAAATTTGACGGTTAATTTTGTTTTAATTGGATGTTTATTAAAAATATGTATGCACACTTTCAATTCTCCAATTAAAACTTGCGATTTTATTCAAATATTATCAAAACTTTTTAAATCAGATTAAAGATTAGTTAATTTCCTAAAAAAAGGTCTATACATTTTTTATATCTTTTACTGTTTTGTTGTAATACACGTTTAAAGTTTTAATTTAAGGTTAAATGTATAGTATACATTTATTAAACAATAATTCTAAGGGTGCCACATTTTGTTTAGGGCCGATTTATTCATTTTTGATTTTTTTGACGAATAATTTCTTTGGATACTAGATATTGCCAAGACATGAAAGTTATCGGCCCGATAAACTTTACTAAAGATGAATAAACCGGTCCTTAGTTAAATTTCATGAATTTCTTCGTAACTTTTACTACAATTTTTCATTTTTGTTTATAAAAAACACTTTAAAAAACTAAACAAAAATTATAGAATACGTATACCGAAAATGACAATTCAAACGTCAAATAAATTTTTAATAGATCTAAGTTTCATGGCAACCTTTAAGGATATATTAATTAAGGGAACATAAATGTATACGTCAAAGGTTAGATTAAAAGTTTGAACGTTTATTGCAACAAAACAGTAAAATATATAAAAAAAATTGTAAAAGCCTTTTTTTTAGTTATGCAAATATTAAATATTTAAATTAAATCGCTAGTTTTAATTGGATAATTGAAAGAGTGCATAATATTTTTAATAAACAGTCAATTAACACGTAGAGTGCCGCCATGGAAAGGTAAATTGACGGTTCATACTGGCCACTTAATTTTGGGTGGTTAGAAAACCAAAAATTAACAGTACTTAAATTTCGGCCATGGTGGACAAGTTAGATCACCAGCGCGAAATCCAACTAAACTAAGATATTGCTAAAAGCATTCTAAATCACTCCCTATATAGCATGGCTCTGGTGGACGGCTGTGATGCACCGCGGCCTGAACTTTAAAGAGGCATGGTGGACAACTTTGACCCACCACGGCCAGAATGGAAAAATAAAATCATCTCAATTGGTGGACATCGTTGACCCACCATGGCACTCTACGTGTTAAAACAATTCAAACCGTCAAATTTTTTTTATTTGGCTCTTAAAATTTTAGTTATGACCTAATTAACAAGAATATAAAAAAAAATAGGTTTCACAGAAAGTCCAAAAATCACGGTGTATAACTTGTTTTAGATTTTATAATCTTGACGAATAAAAACGTAGTAAAACTAAACCTAGAGGCAAATTATTGTTTTATTTTAATAAATAGACTTAGAGGTTCATATACTCCCTAAAAATGAATTAGTCAAAAATTTTTACTCACAAATGACTAGTTACCACAGTTATTAGTGGCTGCTTTTTTACTTATACCATGGTTAACCATGGAATACCATGGTATCCCGGACATTTAACAGCCAATTCTTATATAAAATTGTCCCCTGAATCCGAAAATACTGTAAAAAATTATGAAAGAAAAGCAGTTTTTGAGATATTATATGGAAAATTAAGTATATCTCAAAAAATGTTCTACTTTTCTAACTTTTGACGAAATTTTCGGGGGGACAATTTTACATGGAAATTGAGTGCTAAATATTCGGGATATAAATTGCTATTGACTAGAATTAGACGTGGCTGATTTTTCGCTATGACAATTAGTCATCTTTGACTAATTAATTTTTAGAGCGTTTCCATAGGATTGGTCATTGCTAAGCACATCTTTTAATATATTCTCTCTGCATTAAAAGGGACAATAAATAGGTTTGCCACCTGCCACTTCTTAGTTTAAGATTTTTTTACAGGAGACATTTAAAACAGTATTGTACTATCGCTAACAAAAAAAACTCATACAGCTATATTGTGGCTGTGTGAATAAAACTTTTCCGTCAATGTCAAGCTGACATCGAGCTTTGTCACATCCATTATGACTTTTTTAACAACATTTTCAACCAAACAATGCAGACGAACTTTGGCAAGCCATTGAAGCCATTTGGAACGAGATAAAGCAAGACGGCGACTTCCATGCTTTGCCGTTTGCGGGCAGTAATTGACAAAAACAGAGGGATGACGAAATATTATATTTTTTTTCAAACTTCAACCTAACTTTGTATTTAATTTTAGACCTTTCAAATGTGACGTATCGTGTTAAAAGCCATAATTACTCCAACGAAATGATAGAAAATCAGGAACACTAGATTTTTAAGCTGTATGAGTTTTTTTTGTTAGCGATAGTATAACAAAATCCTGTATTTTTTTTAATTTATATTTGTTGTAAAAAGGTATAAAAAGTTGGTTTCTCTGAAAGGGCGAGAATAACCTCTCAGAACAGCACCGTGAGCAATGCGTCTTCGAAGGTACAAGCATTAAAACATGAGCCTAACACACTTTTAAGTTAATAAAAATTTACTAAAAAGTTACTAAAAATTACAGATCTTTGACGATTGATTGTAGCATAACTGCTCTACCGAATTTGACGTTAGGGAGTTATTCGACGCTTTATTTTGTTTAATTTTAATTTTTTGTGTGACGCAGCGTTTTATAAGTTATAACTAAAAAACACAAAAAAGTGCAACAATTTGTCTTTTTTTGGCTCTTATAAATTAAGCTCACCCTAGAAACTCAAATTGCTTATATTTGGGATGCTGAAAGTGGTTTAAAGTCAACCGGGAGTTTCCCGGTGGGCCACCATAAATTGTCCATAAGGGGCCCCAGGACCCCGACGCGTGATAAATTTAAGTTAGCTGTTATTAGCAGGGACTTGTAACAAAACCTCGTCTAAAAATAAAACTCCGTTTCTGGCGTTATCGTTCCGATTAACATAAAAAGATTAAAACGGAACGTTGAAAACCGTTCCCTATAAGTAACAGAAGTAACAAAACTAGCAAAACCGCAACACCGGGTATGGAAACGAAACCAGCAACGCCACCTGAGTAACGAAATCGTAACAAAGCCTCTTGGTATAGAAACTAAACTAGTAACGTTTTTCGTGTATCGAAGAAAACTATTAAGTACCTAGTAACGTTTTCTGTTGATGAATAAATGAAACAGCGTACTTATTAAATACAGGGGCGTAGCTACCGCGTTATCAGCCGTATTAATAATACGGGGCCCCCGACTAGGGGGGGGGGGGCGATTGGCTTGGACATGCGTAAGCAAAAAACATATTACCCACATTTTCTGAATACCATCCTGTTCCAACGAGGCCGTGAACTCATACGAATTGTTTCTGCCCGCACCTTTCCGCTATGCTTTGTCTGCGGCGCAGTCTGCGCATATTGTTGCTCTGTGCTCTGCGCCGCATACTGAGTCTGCTTTGCATGTTATTATCATAGGTTATATTAATAGCAAATTAGAAATAAATATTAGCGTTACAATTATTTCAAATGACTTGCCTTTATTTAAAAATAGAAACCTTTTAAAAGATGTTAAAGAACGGTTAATGTCTAAAATCAGACCAGATTTTAAAATTTGCTTATTTATTAAATTTAAAAAAACTGGTAAATGCAAAAAAATTATACCCTAAAAAAATTTTTTTGTTTCCCCAAAATATACTTTTTTTGCCAGCAGCTTTTCCCGTGTAAGGGCCCCTAGCAGATTTTTGATACGGGGCCCCCTCGAGGCTAGCTACGCCACTGATTAAATACCTTTATAATTTTGTAAATATTGTGCGAGTATTGTGCGACTCGTGGGAGAAAGAGGAGATTCTTCGTACGTGAAGTTAGTAACAAGCCAAAAATCTTAAACAATGTTTTATTCAGTTACCGCAAGAAATATATATTCTTTCCTGCGCCACATGGTCATCAGGTATACCTAATTGCGTGAGTTACCCGCACTATTTGCCCACACGTCCTAATTGCGCGATTTACCCGCGCTACTTGATTTATCTGTGCGACTTACTCGCGAGTTTTATCCGCGCGACATACCTACTGCTTTCTAACCTGATTTACCTGCGCGCCTTACTCGCGCGACTTACCTGCGCGTTTTACTCGAGAGTTTTACCCGCGTGACTCACTCGTGCCACTAGTGGGCGAAATAGCATGAAGTTAGCTTTAGGTTAAAATTGGAAAATAGTGAGGTTAAAAATGAGATTTATATGTCAGGAGGAATCTCCTTTTTCTCCCAGAAGTCGCACAATAAAATACATATTGTACAATATTGTTTATTTAAATTTTTACCCAATATCATTTTTTTGACAATGTCAATACTTGCGTGCATGACAGCTTGACAGGTAGTAGACGGATTACGAATATTTTTACTAAGACTTTGTGTTAATGTGCATTTTGTAAAGTTTTTTTAAAATTCAGCGTTTGGTTACAGTTTCGCTACTTAGTTAGTGTTACCAGTTTCGTTTCTATATCCCGTGTTTCGGTAGTTATTGCGCACCTGCAATTTTCGTTATAAACAGTTAACCGTTATCAAGACAAGATTTAGTTACTCGTTTTTGTACTATTAATTATTATTTCTCAAAGTTTAGTTATCATTTTCGGGGGCGCATGTTTCGATGTAATTTAGTTTAGATCTTTACATGAAGAACGATACCCGGTATCGGATACCGTAACAGAAATGCGTTACAAGTCCCTGGTTATTAGTGAGTAGTGACAGCCCCAGCACGTGACGTAACTTTTTGAATGACAGACACAACACCCCTACCAGTTCCCCAACCCTTTCTCTAAATGACATACAATTTAAGGCGTGGGAGGGCCCTGTAAAGGAATTATTTCCGGCCCCTAAAATCATCCCAGCACGCGTTCCTATGTAAAATTGTTCGCTGAATCCGAAAATACCATTAAAAGTTATAAACGTAGAGCATATTTTGAGATAAAGTTAATATCATATTAAAAGGAAAACTGACTCTATCTTAAAAACTGTTATACTTTTATAACTTTTGATGACATTTTCGGATCCCGCGGACAATTTTACAAAAAAATTTACTGCTAAATGTCCGTGATAGATATTGCTCTTTACAGTAATTATTAGTGGCTGCTTTTTCACTATGACAATTTATACTTACCAATAAGTTAACTTCTTGTCCACATTGAACATAAAGAATAGTTAAATAGCTGGCAAGTATCAAAATACAATATATTCCAGCTAAATCATTTCCTCCACTTTGCTAAAATAAATATGTATATGATTAATACCACAGGTCTAACAAATATAATCAACTTCCTACTGTTAAATTTAGCATATAACTTTATGAAGGGGGCGATTCCGCCGGAGACGATTTTTGACATAAATTTTTAAATCACAGTATTTGTTACTTTTTTTATACCAATACAAAGAGAAAGATATAAATTTAATAATAAAAAAAACTTTGAAGAACTTAAGTTATTATTTGAATATTTGGCGCGCTCAGAAATGGTGGCGCCTGAAGACTTGATGCAAACCATTCATCGACACTTAATTTTTCCACGAATCGCTATTACCGGTGGTTTGAGGTTATATTTCACTGATGAATAATGAAGTCATAACATTTGTTTATTGCCTTATATAAAAAAATTAAATATTTATTATTATTTTTCTAACAATATTGATTAAATAAGAAACCATTGTTGGTCAGTTGCACCCGCGATATAAAAGAAATGAAAGTTTGGTTTTCTTGAAGAAATAAATTGGTAATTTTTTGAAACTTTGTAGAAGTAAGAAGAAATAAAAGGAAAACTTGATTCAGTCGCAATAGAAGGTATATTGTCATTTTAATTAAAATTAACGTTGACTAAAATGAGTTGCACCCGCGATCAAAATACTAGAATCGCGGGTGCAACACTTATGACTCTTACGATTACATTAGGGAATTTTTAGCGAGTTACCGGTAATAAAAAGTTAAAACCATTTTATTTTAGCGAGTAACCGGTAACTGCATGAAATGTCAAATCAGTAACCGCGGTTGAGTAACACAGATGTTGAGTAGTGTTACTGGTAGCGGTAAATATTCTTCTCTTTTTAATGCAAGTTTTTTGTTTATTTTTACTATGTTTGACAGTTCTCGATATCGAGCTTTTGAGTTTAGCTAATTTTACCGGGTTTTTGGGTTGAACCAACGGTTCAGTTATTTTTAAAATTAAAAATGATTGAAATTCGAATGGTAAATATAAGCCTTAATCATCAGGGAAGGGATATAAATTTAGAAGTAGATGAGGAAACGGCGAATGTATTGTTAAATGGTAGGTAAATATTTTCATTTTTTACTAGATACAAATTTATTTATTTTGTATATTTTTTATAATTTTTGCTATATAATTCTTTTATATCCATTAAATTTCATAAAATAGCAAACTAAACTAAAGGTAAACAAGAGTTAGGGTTATGTAGAACTTTTTGACATTTATGTCAAATTAGTTTTGACAACTGCTACTAAAAAAAAACGTAGAAAAGTTACAAAAAAAGTAACGCAAAAGTTACGCGTTTCTTATGTTTACAGCGATTCTGAAAATGAACCATAAGGCTGATAAAATCGCCGACTATTCCAAACAAATAATTTATTTAAGTTACATAGGAAAGTGCTAATTAGTGATACAGCATCTATGGTCTCATATCTTTAATTTAAAGTTACATGGAAATGTTTATATTCACTACAGTGAGACGAGTTGCACCCGCGATAATTTTACGTTGCACCCGCGACTGGATAAAAAGTGAATAATTTATAATATTTATTTCTTTTAATAATTTTATTTAAGTTAATAATTAGTTTATTTTGTATTCTTTTAAATAATGTAAAAATAATTTAGTAAATATTCCATAATTAACAGACTTTTTTCATTCTAGCTTCAGGAACTTTAATGGTGGGCCGATTTCGTTGCACCCGCGATAGCACTTTGAACCTCTCCTGTGTCTATTTATACATTTTATTAAATGTTTTTTATAATAATTTTTGTAAAACAGATTACAATGTAATCCTGCGACTAGTCATTTCTTTAAAAGGAGTTTTTATTTTCTTAGTAAGAAGCCTTGAGTGAGTCTAAATGTTGCACCCGCGAGTACGGAATCGCCCAAGGCTTTTGATTCGCTGAGTTCGAATCCGACGTCGGAAAAAAATTTAACATGCAAATATTTTTTTTTCACTCGTTATGCCATCCAAAATAATAATAAATTAAAACTAGGAAACAAAGGAAAGAAAATTCTTAAATTTAAGCAACCAGTGGCGGGCGGATTCAGTAGGGCTCATACCCCCCCGAAACTAATAGATGCTTGATAAATTACAAAATTACAATAAATTAACTTAAAGATCCCACTTACTTACTCATAAAAAATATAGAAAATATCTATATAATGTAAAAGTACTCCAAAAATAAAAGTTTTAAATATTTTTAATAGCCTTTAATAGCATTTTAAAACTTTTGGGAGACCAGTAAATGGCAACCTAGAGAGTTAAAATTTTGTACGAATATTATTACATATCATAAAGACAAATGAGTTATTTGGAGGCAAGAATGAACCAAATATTTTTTCCGTACAATTGTGAACCACTCTACCCACACAGAACATGACATCCAATACCCATATTATATGGGCCATGTATACCCATATATATTTATCCATTTCCATTTCCATTAATGCATAATAATTTTAAAAAATACTTAATTATTGTAAATAAGTTTTAATTTTAATTTTTGTTACCACTGGGTTTTGGGGGAACGGACACGGACACGAAAAAAATAAAACAACTTTGAAACATTTTTTAAAAAAATACTTACCAACTAAATATTCAAAAAAAAAGTAAAATGAAAATCTTCCATGTAGATCTGTAAAAAATTTTGTCAAAAAACTGTTTTTTTTAATACTTTTAGTTTTTTGGGTTGCTTTATTTAAAATATGAATTATAATTTATTTCTTTAGTAGGTAATAAAAAATGCATGAAAAAGAAACTTTTTCTTTCTTAGTTTTTTATAATTTTGTCGATAATATATCATTTTTTTATTGAAATAGGTTTGTATAGTTTAGACCACTGATTTTTGGCCTCACATAAAAACACTATTTCTTTTTGTTAAAACTAATCCTCTTTTGCCTATATATACCGACTATTGAACATGCCTGGGTTTACAATTTGTTGCTTCGATTTTTATCTTGCCGCTGAATACAAAATATTATTTTTAATTCTGTGGTTAAAACTTGTAAATTGCGCCCGGATTTGCTTCGAGTTTTTATAGACGTTTTTGTTCGAGTTCAAATGTTCAAAATGTCCCAGTTTTGTTCTTTATTTCACCACCAAAACTTCACCTTATGCTGGATATTGTACAAAAACTTTTTGATTCCCTAAACAGCAAAAAGAATTTGGGAGGCATGGGTGAAAAGTGCTGGAATCTGCTTTGACCATTATGGCAAATTTAAAGGCAATAATGCACGAAAACTAATAAAGTCGATTGCTATATTAAAAACTTTGTCATAAACTTTGCTTTGTTTGGATGTTTTCTATAGGTATACCTACTGATTTATCATTCCTATTTTAGACAATGAATATATACCCGTATTTGAGGCGTTCAATCAAGTAGTTTCTGGCTGCTTTGGCCAAAACTTAGAAGATGAATATAAAGACTACATAAAAGAATTTAAACTACAATCATCAAAAGCTGTAATTACATGTACACCAAAGATCCATGCTCTCATTTATCATGTTCCTCAATTTATTGAGCAAAGAGCCCTTGGTTTCTTCTCAGAGCAAGCATCGGAGCAAGTTCATCATTCATTGAATATATTTTCCAGGAATTTTAATTTATCCAGAAATAACTTAGAAAAATATAATATGAACTTGCTTCGATGTCTTTGTGCATACAATAGTCAACATCTGTAGGCTTAGATTTATTTTGTTGTTTTTTACATTTTTGTTAAAGTTTACCAATTTTTACGTTTATAATTTTGAATAATGCATTCAGAAGAATAAAGTTTGAGTTTTCTACTATCATATGAGTCTTTTAAATTAAAAATATTCTACAAATATTAACTTTGGGACAGTTAAAATATTATCAATAAACGATACTACACATAAATTAAGAAGAATTGATCGCTATTTCCCAAGATCTACATGGAAGATTTTCATTTTACTTTTTTTGTTCAATTTTTTTTGTTAAAAACGGTGTTCGGTGAACCGTGTGGACTGATGGATAGCCAGATTGGATCTGAACCAATTTTGGGGATCACGAGGAAACAGGAAAAATCAGCACTAAATGGTTGGGTTGATAAAAAGGCAAACGAAAGTTGAAGAAACTTTAGTTATATGTACACTTAGTTATAATGTACTTCTTTGTTAATTTTTGGTTTTTAGAAAAATTACCTATAAATAAAAAAATAGGTTTTTTTTATTATAAAAACCCAATGTAATTTATTGGAAAATAAATATCCATTGACAAACCATAACAATAACAGATGACAACCATATTGCATGAAATAACTTATCCATTGGATATCCATACAATCTCCATATACAGTCTATATAATACAGATTACAATCTTATTGCACACAATAATATAATTGATCAAGGTGTGTCACTTAACGATACTATACTCTCTTAAAATGAATAAGTCAAAAATAACTATAATAATAATAATTATAAATCATATTTGATTAATTGTCAAAGCGCAAAAGCAGTCACTAATAATAAATATTAGTCAAATACTACTGAATGAAATAGTCAAATAAGTGGATTTAAATTTAAAAAAGTTTTGACCCCGCCGGGGTTTTATAAAAATTAGTTTTATTTGTCTATAAATATTGTTAACAATATTTTAAAGCTAAATATCTTTTTGTGTTGCTGTTTTGAGCTAAACTCTTCTTAACCATGGAGCCTATATTGGATATCCATTGGATGTAAATGTTCCGTGTGGGTAATGTACATCCCAAAATATTATTTTGGATCCGCCCCTGAAAGCAACTCCCAAATCTTATTTTCTATGTAGTTTATTTATGTGTGTATTTATGGTTTATGTAATTTATAATGCATACAATTTATTATAATTAAGCATTTAATGCTTTATGCCATTCGCTTGATATTTCCTTAGTATTTTGTTGCTTATACTTTAATCCTGACAGACATTTTGGTGTTTAGAAGACAATTAGGCCGATTCAAATCTGGGACCGGGAAATTATTAATACTCCAAACACTTGGGATTCTTGGGACTACTAGTTGAAGTTGGGGAGTTCTTAGTTAGCTGTAGGGGCCTATCTTACTTATCGTAGGCTACGGCTTGACCATCATTGACTGATTCCTTGTCCAAAAGTTGTAATTTTTTTGACTCTTTTCCTTTTTGTGAGGATCGCGACCCCCTTTGATTCATTTTGTTGTTTCCCAACACTCAGAGACCATTCGTACCTTTTTGGGTTCGCGCGTCCCAATGTCATATACGTATATTTGTCCGACTTTGTCTGTTATGTTTTTGTAACGACTGTTTAGTTTGTTATTGCATTTTCGAAGTAAGGTCTATAAGTTCCTTCGATTCGTTTACACACTTTTGTTTATTGGAACCGGTCTCTTAAGTTTATGGATTTTGTGACTTAAGCTACATTTTCAATCAACACTGATGCCAGCTTTAGAGTGGAAGTGTGTCGCACACGTGGCAATTTTCAACCGATACTCGCACTCCAGCATGCATGCAAAATTTGGCGCCGAATATCTAATAAGCTGGCGCTGTAAATAAACTATGACATGCTATGTTTTTTTATGAAATAACAACTTCACAGTCTTCAAAATCAATATGATCTTATTTCTTAACAAAAATACATAAGAAATGTTTATTTACGAACTTTTTCATATAGTACAAATGGTTACTATTTCTACAATACAAAATTTAAAACCATCGATAGCACTATAAATTTAATACCAAAAATTTTTGGTATTAAATTTATAGTGCTATTGATGGTTTTAAATTTTGTATTGTAGAAATAGTAAAAATAAAAAAATGTTCAGATAAAAATTACTTAACTGAATTAAAAATGACTTCACAAATAATAAGTCAAAGTTTGACTGTCAAACAAAAATTTGTTGTTTTGAATTTACAATTATTCAGCTATTTCCATAAACTTTTTGGTACCATTAAAAGATATATATTATACAAGGTGTCCCTAAACTTAGTGGCATAAATTTAGGAGCATATGAAGCAAGTCAAAATAAGGCGAAAATTTCAATAAATTTTTTTCCTAATTACGTATGTTTAAAAGATACAGGGTGATAAAGTGTTACTTATCATTAGGGTTGTGTCTGGTCAATTGACCTCGGTTAATTGACCGAAATTTTTACCTATTTTGACAGGAGAGATTTTGACCATGTCAAAATCGGTCAAAAACTTTTAATGCAACAGCACGCGGCGGCGGCGCTACCTAGCGGAAAATATCAAAAGTATTAAAAACAATTTCTGTGTGCAATCATAATAATGCTTTTTAAATAGTGTTCTGGGTCATTTTTCACTAATTAATTTTAAGAAAGTAAAAAAATGGCGAGGGTGGGTTCAGTGACAAGGATGATGTGCCGTTATCTACACATGCTAGCACCGTGTTGTCGGTTTTTGGTTCTTAAAAGAAACGTATGTCTGACGACGTTTCGGTACAATCTCATGTACCATCTTCAGGTCTTATCTGCTGGGCTGCTGTTGCTGCTCTGCTGCGAGTTAGACGTGAATGTTCTTAAAAACAATGATATTATGAATGTTTTTTTGTGCCTCAGAATGATTTCTTTATTTTTTGTTAGCTGTTGTATGAGTATGAGTATGGGAACGTATGGCAAGCCCCAGATATATTATCATCCACTGATCTCCCGGGGTTATATTACCCCCTTTCCGTTCTCCTGCGTATCCCGCCAAATCACAGCATTACCTGTGTTTGTTGGATCCGAAGTTTTTACGCCGGCTGGTAGATCCACCCTAGGAGTTCGTGGATGACAGTGTCAAAGGTTAAGGCAGCTCCCGGGATTTTTGTCAGCCGGGTCGGGCCATACGTCCAGTTTAGGAAGGGTTTTTGGAGGACATTGAACTGACCCAAAACTAAGTACAATCCGGAATCCTCCTCAACCTAGGCCTTAGTAGTATCCCCATTCAATTGGTATTCGTGAATGGGGGTGGGTATGTTAGTTATTTGCTTACTCCGGCTACCAACCTTGTATATACTTTATTTATTTTATTGCTATATTAGTGTTCATACCGTTTTCATTTATTTATATCTTTGCCTTCTTACTTATTTTTTTTTTCAAATTAATTTAAAAATAAAAATATTAATATACAAAATAGATAAAGCCGGCCCTGTGGTGTATCGCATCAATATTTGAAACCCGGCCCCTATGTCAGGCGTGCAACGCATGCCTCAATAGATGGCCTACCACTTCATTTTCACGTGGGGGCTTTGCCCATTTACTTTCTTCATCCTCCAAGCTTTGCTTGCGTGAACTTATGTGTATATTATATAATATATATATATAATACAATAATATAATATTGCGACGCACCCACTTGATTTCCCTTCTCACACGCACGCTGCCCTCTGCAATGGTCAATTGTTGCCTGGTTTCCTGTTAAATTAGTATCTATATAAATTCAATATAAATATCAATTAGTCAATACCAATACTAATACCAAATAATACAAATAATCAATACCAATATCAACCAATCAATCAATTAATCAATATTAACGTTAATATCAGTATCAACCAACTAATCAATCAATATTAATACTAATATCAATATCTATAATGCCAATATCAACATCAACACCAATACCAACAATACACCATCAATACCAATACCAATACGATTATATCCATATCAATCAATCAATTAATTTATTAATTAATTAATTAATCACTTTATGTAAATATCGATCTTCAAAATAGAGCCGGCCCTGTAGTGCATATAGTGGAATGCGGCCTTATGGCCTGCTTGGCTCTTGAGTTCTGTGCATTAGTTTGGCTTGATTTATGAGTGTGACCCTAAATTTATTTATGATAAATTTTTGTCTTCTTGCTTGAATTGGTTTATTTGCTTACGCCTTTTACGCTGGTTGTTTACGTTTGTCTACTATGAGAAAATTAGGTTGTTTATTTAACAGTTACGGAAATGTTCTTATTTTTTAAATTTAATTTTTAAGACGAATAGATTTCTTAGATTTTTTTGCAACATTGTGAAGTGCTTATATAAACATTTAACGATTATACGGTAAGACATGCAATTAGAAGAATTACTTAGCTTGATTATTAGGCTATAAACCTGATGCTTTGTCTTTCGCGGGGTGGCCTTCTCCTGTAGGTTTTTGCATAGAAAAAGGATATTTTTGGAACGCTCCGATCCAGGTGCGCCGGTTGACTTATCGTTGCTGCCTCGCCTCAATTAGGTACTTATTCACTTGCACACTTTTACGGCGTTATCTCACAATTTTCGCACTTCTTGCACTTGTTTGTTTATTTATGTATTTATTTATTATTTATTAACGATTACCGATATTTCCGGATACTTTGTTTCGTTTTTGGTACTTTACGTTTGTATCGTATACGCCACTTAGGAGGGATCTTGACGCATCCGACCTCTTCGAGCATCAAGACGGTACTGGTTTCTTTATTTTTTGTTAGCTGTTATTCAATAAATATACGTTTCTATTTAAAACTAAGTAATTTTACTCATGCCTTCATTTCTTTCAAAAACTAAGAAATTTGACCGGTGCTTAGTCAATTGACCGGTCAATTGACCATGAAAGATTTTTACCGGTCAAAATCCCAACCCTACTTATCATATCAGTTTTTTTGATATAACTTCTACTATGGTAGACTTGGAAAGGTGATATTTTGCGTCGTAGAAACAGGGGTTGCTTAAGCTTATTGTCCCATACAAACTTTGAGGTTAGGTTTTTATACCAATTGATGCAATTTTTCGATTACTCAGTTCGGCTACTATTAAAAAGGTGTACCTCTCAAACTTCGATAAATAAACCGTTTCCGATATATTCGAGATTTCAATAATTGTTATATCGCATTAAACCCAACCCCCGTTTCTACGACACTGTGTTCACTCAAACAATTATAATTATGTGTTTTGGTAGTAAGTGTCTGTTCGCAATCAATTGACCGGTCAAAATATATTTAATTTTTGCAGCATTTTATTTAGGTATTATCAACAATATCCCGTGAATCTCAAAATTTTTGCGTTTGTGCAATATAGACATAATTTACAATTTGGTGGTTCCCCGAGTCGAGAGGTTGCTAGGCCGGACTCGGCACTTTGCCCTTAAAGCGGGACATATCTTTTTTAATAGCGAAACATAACTTTTTAAAGCCGCACAAACATTTCTAAAGATGGACATAACTTTTATAATAAAAAAAATTGTATTTGTATTTTAATTACCTATTTATTAAGTACAAATAAATCACAGTAATATTTATTTTGATATTTTATTTAATTTTATTTTGGTCAATTGACCGGTCAATTGACCAAAAACAATTTGACCGGTCAATTCCACAACCCTAGAAGATATATTAAAAAAAACTGATATGATAAGTAACACTTTATCACCCTGTATCTTTTAAACATACGTAATTAGGAAAAATATTTATTTAGATTTTCGTCTTATTTTGCTTTTAAATTTATGCCACTAAGTTAAGGGACACCTTGTATATAACGACTTGTCATAATAAACAATAGGTACTTACGTAATTCTGTAATTATTAATCACTAAATAGTATTTAATAAATACCCTATAAACAATATTCAATGGTAGTTTATTAAAATATTATAGGTTAGGATTGTTTCCACTTCTGCAATCAGTTGTTTGTCTGCCGCCATATTAAAATCCAAGTCAGACCCAGCACGAAAGCTTGCACCTTCTTAGCTTTAGCACGTACGGCGGATTATGCGATGAAGTCAGATTTTAATGAAAATGGATACTATGAAATCCACAAAGCACACTGAGAGAAAAAATGTTGTAAAATCATTCAAAACGATAATAATTCAAAGGGATTCAAATATGTTTTGGCGTCATTGGTGTTTCCCATTAAATTAATAGGTGCATAACAATTGTATAATACATATCTTTTTGAAACAACTTTGAGAAAGTCAATGAAATAAATGGATTTCTTTTTGTATATATATTTTAAAGAGGGTACACTTTAAAAGTGTTTCAAAAAATTGTAAAACTGTTGGTAAATGAATATAAAACTACAAATTTTTCTTTTTGAATCAAATTTACCCGATTATTTAAATTAATATAATTTCATATGCTTTTCATAACTTGATATTTCTCTGAGTGCAAGCTTGCACTCTGACTCCCACTCTAGCACAGGAGTTGATTGAAAATGGGCCATTACTTGGTGATTGATTTATTTGTCTTGCTCAGCTATAATCCCGTAAGAGCCAGCGATAAGATTTGGGACGGCTTGGATTTATTGTTTTTTTACTATTGTCTTATTATTAACGTTGCTGTTGTTTTGCATTATTTTTTTTACTAGGGTTAGTCTCGGGGTATGTTGTCACTTATTACTTTATTACTTCCGTGACCAAAAGGTCACCTTTAGTTCACTTTCGATACATACTCCGTTATAGTTTATTGTGTGTTGTAAAATTTGGGTTTCGAGCAAGGTCTCGGTTACTATAACTCTTACCTCGTCAAGAGTTCGAACGTGACTGATGATCTATTAAACTCATGTAATAAAAACTAATCTTAACATTAAATCTAATTATTCATACCTACTCTTTGTTTTTGTTGTTGTTTTCATCTGTCTTACTTTTCTAGTAATTTTAAGTTTATACGTAGGCACTCCTAAATAACCACATAGGTACGTAGAAGACACATTGACAACGTTTTTGTATTTTTATTCAGCTTGTTTTGTAATTACTACTTTTCAGTCAAGGAATAGTTGCCAAACAGCACACGTATGCTAAATATATGAGTTTGGGAATCATAACTAAACACAAAAGTTCACAATCCCAAAATATCAATGATGTCTCCACAGTAAAGATTTTTAACACCCATTTCATTTCTTAAATTAAAACGGGGGTCGAAGTAGCAGTTCGCCCACAGGCTAAAGTTGGCTTTAATTTAAAATTAAAAAAAAGTTAGGTTAAAACCGCTTAACAGCTATAACGATGAAATATCAAATTCTTTGCGGTAGTTGAATAAAATATTGTGTGCGACTGGTCAAAAGAAGGGATTCCACTTACGTTTTACCAATGGTAAATTACCATGCTTGTGGAATTTTCTTCTTATCCTACTAGTCGCAGAATATACAATTTTTTTCGGTTCCAATTTTTTTACCATGTAGGTATAAATAAGTAAAAATATAAAATTAAAAATTTATTTTTTTGTACATTTTTTTGGCATTTCATTTAATTACTTTGTCTATTCTTTTTTTCAAATCAGTTTCTTCAATTTTAGGCTCTTCATTCTCTTTTTCTTTACTTTTATTCTCGATCGGCTTGCTAACTTTATCTTTTTCTTTTGATCTTACGATTAAAAAACTGGAAAGTTTATATTTAAAATAGGTTATCCAAAAATAAAAAAAAACTGAACTTTTAGTATTTGTTCTTCTTCTTCTCCAAAAATTCTGTTTGTTCTCACAAATAATTGTTCCTCTAAATTGTTTTCTTTTATGTTTGATCTTGTTGGGTAAAGTAAAAATATGTGACCAGAAAACAGCTTTTTAACGCTTACTTACTTGTGTCATAAGTATACATAATACTGGGCAACACTGTAAATTACAGTCTGTAAATAATAAATACCCACTACAAATGTACCTACCACATGCACATACATGCTAGTCATTTTAATAAATCAGTCTTCAACCTACTCTGGTATTATTTACTTCATGGAAGAGATGCGACTTAAAAAAAACGGTCCGTTTTTTTGTTTTTTTTTCAGGTCTTTTTTCATTGTTTTTTTCAAATGTTTTTTTTCTTCATATTTTAGGTTTTTTTCAAGATAAGTCCCATTTGCTTGTATGTAAATACAATCTCGCGCTTTGCACGCGCCACCACCACCGAATTGAACAATAAGGGCCGCGCTTGTTTTTATTTGGTCCTAAAAAAAGTAACTACCTATAATATTTTTGGTTCAGCGCTTGATTTTTCAAAAAGCTACCAAAAGCACTTTTTTCATAATTTTTCAAATTCATGTAGAGTATGGAAATTTTTTTTCCAAAAAAAAAACAATAGCGAATTCTTGTAGAACATTTATTCATTGGTGGTTAAGTCAGAACATTCCGTGGACCAAAAAAAGAAAGCCAAAAAAAATTCGAATTTTTTTATTACGGTATTCGTTATGATTCAGCGTTGCACGTTTTTTATCTACAAATCTCAAAACTAGAAACTTTTAAAAAGCTTCAAATTGCTTTTTTAACTGCTCCAATACGACCATTTTTAACGAAGATACAGCTATCCGAAAAATCGCAAAAAATTTGGAATTTTTTTTATTCTTTATTTTTTTCTATTAGTGTAGAAGTTTTACATTGCTATTGGTTTTTTATGTGGAAACTACCAAATAATAAGAAATCAAATTTTTTAGTCTCGGTCAAAATTTTCAATAATGAAAAATGTAATATATTCTACATTTCACTTTTAAATATTATTAATATACATTTTACTCAAATTTTATTAATATACATTTTACTCAAAATTTCATTTTGAAAAATTACTCCATTTTTTAAGATTGATGTTATTTATTGACAGAATATGCTTTATTGTAGCGGATTTGAAAAAAAAACAAAAAAAACCGTTTTTTTCACATCTGAATAAAAACCGTGTTTTTACATCTCTACTTCATGGCGCTGTCGGTAGGATATTTTGTAGTGGGGGTTTATTAATTACAGTGTTGCCTAGTATTATATAATATATATGTATATTAGGGTGGCCCAAAAAAAAAGAATATTTTTTTTCTCTTGTCTCTTGTGAAAATATATTGGTTTGTCATGTTTTAAGAGCCCTGTCAAAAGATCAGCTCCATTAAATATTTTTTATGGGTCGCTCAAGATTTTTAAAAATTTCCAAAATCGTCAAAAATTGGATTTTTTTTTATTTTAATTTTTTTTCTCGTTCCGATATTATTTTTTATATTAAAAATAATAATGATTCTGAAAATTTCAAATCGATATTTTGAATTCTAAAGGTCGCTCAAGATTTTTTTAACTTTCGAATGTTTGAATGTTTTTGAGCGACCTCTGAATATAAATATCAACGAACTTTTAGCCACCTTTAGAAATCAAAATATTGATTTGAAATTTACATAATTTTTATTATTTTCAACCAAAAAAATAATATCGAGAAGAGAAAAAAAATTAAAATAAAACAAAAATTCAATTTTTGACGATTTTGAAAATTTTAAAAAATCTTGAGCGACCCCTAAAATTTTTTTAATCGAGCTGATATTTTGACAGGGCTCTTAAAGCATGATAAACTAACAAATTTTTACAAGAGACGAGTAAAAAAAAATATTCTTTTTTTTTGGGCCACCCTAATGTATATATATAACATCTTTCTTTTTCCAATAAAGTTATTTTAATTTACATTTACAATAATTATTTATATAACATTTACAATTGGTATTAACGCAGCAGGAACGCTAACAATACTTGTGCTAGAGTGTATAATTTATGCTCAAATACTTTATGCAAAAACTAATTTTAACGAAACTAAATATTTTTTTTAATTTTTGCAAAATGAAATTAATAAAAAACAGAAAATAACCTAAAAACCTTTTTAAATTTAAAGGGTTCGGGTTCGGTTTCTAGAGTTACGTTTTAAAATAATATGGGTTTGGTTCCGGTTCCGGTTCATAAATAAATAGCGGTTCCGGTCCGGTTTTCTGTCCAAAAACGGTCCGGTCCGGGTCCCTAATACCAGTGGCGTATTTAGGGGGGGGTCCGCCGGGTCCGGACCCCCCCCCGGGCGCACATATTTTATTATTTTTATTACAAAAAAAGTTCCTTTTATTTACTATTTTATCGGATCAGAAGAGTTTCTAATTTGTGATTTTTTAGTTATTAAAGCATAGCATAGTATAGACTATACTGTATAGTATTTAGGATTTAGCTCCGGGGGGGTCCAAAAAAACTAACTAAATATGTATACATATTTAGTTAGTTTTTTTGGACCCCCCCCGGAGCTAAATCCTAAATACGCCACTGCCTAATACAAACCTATAAAACCACTGGTTGGTTGCTATAATAACGGATTGTGGTTGCTGTGCCAAAAATAATTATGTTAATTTTGTCGTTTGTAATTTTAAACTAAAAATGTCTCAAAGTTTACGATTGAGCAAAAAAAATCAACTTTTTCCTATTTTTTTTTTAATTTTATGCCCAAGTTTTTGCGTTTTAATTAATTAATAATGTTACTTGCGAAAGTTACAAGCAAAAAACTTTAAGAAATACATCAGTAAGTGTTGTACTAGTACTAATAATTATATTGTACCAAATTTCTTTATAATTTGATGATTTCAGAATGGTGTGTTATTTATTTCTGTGTATGTTATTTTTGTGTTAATTTTTTTGTTTAGGAAATTGCCCCACCACTCCAATTGTAAAATCCCTACTTCTCACGTCTCATATTGGTATAGCGATTATACTAGACTGATTATAATCAGTCTAATTATCTAATTATTACGACCTCTGTATATGATAAAGTACCTTGTGATGTAATATAAGTTTAAATATTTTGGATTACACTTTCTCGAAAACCTGATATGATGTGATAAGATTGGATTTCGATTTAACGTGTTAAAAACATTTGTATTTACTTACCACTGATAAGATAAATATAAAACTAGTCAATGCCCCTATACCGCCAAATATGTGAATCGTAATAATTGGATTAAAAGTTTTTATTAATGCCTTAGTATAACTAAAATCAAAACATTGTAAATTAGAATAAGCATATTTTTATTTTAAATTTAAACCTTATTAATTCACTATGATGGTGAACGCATTTAGCCAGGTGTCTGTACAATTTTTCTTGATACAAGTTATCATCAACTTTTTCCAAAGTTAATAAATTCTTACTATTATTATTAATGCTTTCGTTCAAAAGTATAAATTGTACTTTAATAATTAAAACAAAGTACAGTAAATAACAAACGTACACAAAAACGATATATCCAACAACCAACGATATTAATGAATGAGCTATTAAAAGAATTGTTGTTGCCAAAGTTGGCAAATTTAAAGCATTAATGGCGTAGACATAAATGTGAAACGTCTTTTCTATTTCAACTTTAAAAGAGGGCAACGACAATTGCTGAATTTCTATATAACTTGTAACAAATAAAATGTACTTTATCGTTAAGGCTTTTCTCAATAATGTTTTAAGTTTTCTTATTTCTCTTTTGCTTTCTTCACCTCCAGAATTTATATTCCAAAATAATACTTTGGATTTTCGAAAAAAACTTTTCATTTCTTTCGTGTGATATAATATTGACATTCCAACTACCAAAGACTAAAAATATAGTTTAATTTAAATTCAATTATTAGGGTAGATTACTTACAAATACATATACAAAAAATGCCGGACAAAAATTCATTATGAAGTCAATATTTAAATTTTTCAAAAAGTAATACATAAAAATTATGATGCAGTTTACATCCAAAAACATGATAAAGTAAAATAAAATTGAAAAATATTTGTCGTCTATAAACATTGTTGGTAAGTATAACAAAAAGTCAAATGGAGTATCTGAAAAAAAAAATTAATAATAACTAAGAACATGTTTTAATAATATTAAACCAAACTTTAACACGAGAATGCCCGGTAAGTAGTCAGGGAAAACCTTCTAGTTATATTAGTTCTTTTCTTATTTTTTTTACTTTTACCACCATCAACTTAGTTAATTCAACTATAAGTATAGTATCGTAGAGCTAATTACCAAAGTATACTTTGGTAATTAGCTCTACGATTTTATTCATTTATTCAGTATGCATATTTTTAGTACTGGCCGAGGTATACACCCTAAATTTGCCCAGTAAGCTTTACTAAAGAATAACTTAGTCTTGATTATGGATATTAAAAACTATCTAGTTACTTACTAGACGTAAAAAAGTTTGGAACTTGGTATTAGCTTATTTTTAAGAAAGTAACTGGGCCTAGAAATCAGGAAAAATTAGACAATTTCCTGCTTGAGATAATAAATTAAAAGTACCAAAGGACAAGAATTTGTTTAAAATTTTCATTTATAAAGTTTTTAAAAAATATATAGTATTTTATTGCTTAACAATTGTTAATCCACAAGTGCAATACAACGTTTTTTTTTAAAGAAGTCTCAAGTTTTCCTTTAAACTTTTTTAAAAAATCCAAAAACAGGTTAATTTATAAATTTACCTGGGTAAATTGTGGTAAATCTTAAAAATATAAGAAAGCACCCTTTAAGGGTGCAACCAACCCTAACTTTTTTTTTCAAATGCAAAGGTATATCAAGTGATACATCATTTGAAAACTCTTTTTAATAGGAATTTATACAAATATGCAATTTTTAATTATTTTATATTGGTACCTTAAAGAAATAAATACTTTTTTTATATCCACCAAAAACGTTGTATATTTAACCGAAAGAATGTATTTTAGTTCTTTAAAATTAGTTGCAAGTAACGTGTTCTAAATTGACCGTAAAAATGTCTTATTTAACTGAAACTTTGCGTATTGAGATTCTAATGATGATTGGATTTGGTGATAGACGTCGAAATCAGACAGAAGTCACGATTATTTAACGAAACGCATCCAGAATTGCCTCACATTTGCCAAGGGACTGTTAGTAAAGTATACTTCGTCGTCGATACCTAAATGAAATATTTGATACCTAAATGAAATATTGCCTAATCGGTCTCCAGACCTTACACCGTTGGATTTTTTCCTGTGGGGTTACCTTAAAAATAAAGTTGAAGATCTTAAAGAGAGTATCCGATACGAAACTTCTTTAATATTACCTGAGATGAGATTTTGAACATATTTTATAATAAATCCATATTTATCATAAAAAGTTTTTATTATTTATTATTGTACAAAAATAAAATAATTAAAAATTGCATATTTGTATGAATTCCTATTAAAACAAGCTTTCAAATGATGTATCACTTGATATACCTTTGCATTTGAAAAAAAAAGGTAGGGTTGGTTGCACCCTCAAAGGGTAGTTTCTTATATTTTTGGGATTTACCAAAATTTACCTAGGTAAATTTATAAATTGACCTGTTTTTGGATTTTTTAAAAAAGTAAGTGGTTTTCAAAATACAGAATTTATTCCAGTTAAGGTTTCCACCCTGTATATTTATATGTATAACATTCTTATTCTTTAATAGTAGCACAAAATATTAGTTCCATATGGGGCGCGTTTATGCCCAATATTGGATTTATTTAGCCGATGTTAGCCCAATATTGGCTTAAAATGATAATTTAATATATCATTGCCAATGTCTATCTAATATTGGTCCTATATTGGCATATTATTTTACGGCAATATATCATTAACTATAGTCAACGATGCTTTCGGATTTCTAAAAGTGATATGTAACGACACAAGTTTGTTTCCAGGATATGTCCATACTAGTGGTGCAGGAACAAATGGGTGAAAATAATAAAGGCCATTCTTGCATATTACCGTAAGAATAACAAGGGTAATATGCGATTTCTTGTCTTATTAGCAATAAAATTCGTTAGTATGTTAATAAAGCTCAAGCTGATCATTTTAGCACATGATACATAATAACATAGACGGTACACGACTTGTCTTATTGGTAGATTTTTTCAAAGAATTTGGAGGGTACAATTTATATCAAGTAACCCCTCTCTCCCCCTTATAATTTTGGTGGGCATTGTCACCCGCCACCCCCCCCCCGCTTCTACGCCCCTAAGTATCATAAACATTTCCTGAAAACATACGTTTGTCGACACGATCTTGACATATCACTTTTAGAAATTCTAGTATACCACAAATAACTATTAAAGAATGACTGAGTTGTTATATCAAATTAATATTTAATTTAAGTAAAAACCAACTTTAATAAATATTTTTTTTGGGGTTGCTGATTACAAATTTGATATCTATTTTTTTAACAAAATGGCGGACATCTATGTGTAACCGGATAGTTTGATATATGTACAGTGTTTACTGGATGATCGTACCTATGCGCAGTAGTAACTAGATGACCGCACCTATGCGCAGTAGTTTTCAGATGGTTAAATCTAAATCTACATCTGAATCTGAGTTCCTCCTGGAATTATGTCGCAGAACAGGGCTATACGTCCGATTAGGCTTGTGGAGTTTGTGACAAAGAGGTAAAACCTTTTGGTTTTTAGGGAACGATAGACAGAACCAAAACTAAGTGCAATCTGGAATCCCTCTCAATCAGGTATTTAGTTAGGGTTCATAAATGGGGCTTGGTTGGTTAATACCCTGTTTGGGCCAAACTTGCTTCTTAAGGTACTTCTTGTTCGTCTGCGTCCGTACCGAAGTGTTGCAGTACACGACGGGTTTTTCGTAATGCAGCTCTAAATTTCTAAAAAAATTTAAATGCTTATTCCATTTACTGACTTCAGAGAAGATTCAGCCATATTTTCCGCATGTTTGTCTAAGAGAATTATACGTTCTTTATGGAGGGGTTGTGCTTAATTGATGGTATTTGTAAACAGTTTCTGTAGGAGTCCCTAAGTCCCTTAGTCCCCAGTTCCGCTTTTGTTTTCCACGCTGATCTTTAGTTATGCTTATCGCTGGCATGGGGTAACAGCCAGATACAGGGGATCCTGTCACTTACAAGTGGGTAATATTTCGCATTGCACTGCACTTTTGATTTGAACTGAGTCAGGTAATTTTTTATTTAAGTGATATTGGTGATTTATGGTAATAAATCTATGTGTTAAATCAGTTTCTAAATAAATAAATATGAGGTCTTTTTTTAGAATCGTATCAACTGTTCATACTTTTCAACATTTCCAACTATCTAATTACTAGTTTACTCTCTTATATTGTCTAAGGCCCGGTTTTTCAATATTGCATTTAATTATCACTTTCGTAAGTTACAGTTATATTTAACAAGCGGCAAATTGTTAGTTAAATTGCAATCTGTTTTTTCACGCATGTTGAAGCATTAGTTACAGAATCACAACTTTTGACATATTTTTGTCAGGTTGGTATAGAATTTTACCAGAAATCGCCAAATATAACCTTATTTGCGCTGTCAAAAGTAATAAAAATAAATAAAAAAAAATGTGTTTTTTCCTAATAAAAGTTATTTTTTAAACATAATAATTTTAGAGAAAATAGAAGTAATAGATATTGGAAGGTAGTATCCTGGATCTTCTTTACTACCTTTTTTGTATATAGGAAGTAGATATTTTACATTTTTCAGGAAAATTAAAAAATGTTATTTATTCATCTGAGTAAGGTTTCTTTTATGTTAGGATAAATCTCTTTAATATCTTTAGTAGTAATATTACCATCAAATGAGTTATTATAGTTCAAAGATGCGATAACTTTTCCTAATTCACTCATTGTTTATTATTTGTAACTTCTTCAAATGTTATATCAGGTATTATTATATCTTTTGCAGTTCTTTAGCAACTTCAGTACATAATTTATTAGCTATTTCTTTACTCAGTGTATTCTTTATTTTTGTATTTTAGTCTGTCTATCTTATTATTTGTTTTTCTAGTTAATATAAATTATTTCATCTATAGTTTTCCATATTTTTTTCACATTTATTTCTGTTGAAAACAATTTTTTGTTTAATAAATTCATATTTAAAATAAGCACAATATTAAATGTATTTTTAGGTTAACCACAACTTTACTAATACAAGAAGTGGTAGTTACGGAAACTCAAACATAATCTGCACTTTGATAAATAACTACCAATTGTAAAACACAAAAACAAATTAACAACCAATTAAGTAGCAATTTAATTTTAACTAGAGATGATAAAACCGGGCCTAAGAAATAAATAGTGAATTTAATTATTATAAAACAGTAGTGTCTTATGAATGGACATTTCATAACGAGCCATAGATCGGTATAATTAATAATTATTAATTATAAGTAAATTGTGGATAAAACACTAATTTCCTTTCGTAAAATTTGATATGCTAAAAAATTTAAATTTAAATTAATTTTATTCTTACCTCCATTATAATTAAAATTAATATAATTCTTGATATAATTAATCATTTGTTATAAACCAACGTAATCTTGAAAAAATAAACTTAATATGTAATACGCCGTAAATAGTTTGATCTTTTAAGTATAGTTTTATTAAATTTTTAATCAAGCATTATAGAAAATAAATTATCTAATTTCAAAATACACATAATACTTAAAAATAATTTATAGGAGCTATATTATAAAGCATAACCAATAAATAATTAAAGGGTTAATTAATTTAGAGTTATAGGTACACTATATTATATTATACGAGGGTTTGCTATTTATATTTTAATAATAAAAATAATTAAATTTTATTCAAAAAACGCTTTTATTGATTATAATTATTTATATATATATATATATATATATATATAATTATATATATAACTGTTCGTTGGTGCATAAACAACAAGAGACACACTCCGCGGTGTATTAGAAGCCCTGCGGTGTTGCCTCTGTCAAGAAGCGTTATTTTAATTAAATTGTTTGTGTGTGAGCTCTATTTAAAATACCTAGACTATACCTAAACTTAACTTATATTTTTAAATAATGACTTAGGTATACTTAAATATTTAATAATATTGTTAAATTATAATTATTATAATAATAATTATCGTTAAATTATAATTATTTATATTATAATAATTTAAAAGTATTGTTGAATTTAGGTACCTATATAAACATTTCATTTATTTTGTTTATACATCATTATTTTAAAAAGGTAAATATCTTATACAGGGTGCTCTACAAGAGCTCTCTATGGCAAACTTTGTCAGATGATAGCTGGGTTAATTATAAACATTTTTTCTTAAATGACATGGATGCGATTCGTTTTTGTTTAAAAGTTAAGCCTTTAAAAAATATATTTCCATATGTTAATAAAAAATATACAAATATATCGATAATTATAATTATTATAAGAATTATTGTTGAGGTTAGGTAATTTTGTGTAAAACTTAAATGGGAATCAAAACAAGTGAAACTGACTGAATATTTTTTTCATGAATTATAAAGACATCTAGTTTTTTTTTTAATTATTAGATTTAACTACACCAAAAATTCTAAAAAATCTAAATAATGACGTATACTTTAATACACTGCCCAACAAAATTATCGCATAATAAATATAAAAAAATTAACTCTAAAACGCCTTTACCAATCTTTATGAAATTTTTGATAAAAATACTTCAACTTAGATCTTAATTTACGTGTTAGAGGGTTTTTCGAGAAAATATGTTTAAAGCCTTTTTATTTAATAATGAAAAAAAGTTCGAAATATAACTACACTACATAGTACACCCTGAAAATTTTGTACAAATCAAACGAACATTAACAAAGTCGGTAAAAATGACGCCTTTTTGATTATTTTGCTGAAAAGTGGTCATTTTTCACGACTTTGAAGCGCTGTATCTTCCTTACTGTTCGCTTGATTTGTACAAAATTTTCAGCGTATACTAAAAAAAATACGATCTTTAGCAGCATATTTTTTATTTCTTTAAAAAAAAATTCCCTAAAAGTTATTTTTCGAACTTATTTTCATTATTAAATAAAAAGGCTTTAAACATATTTTCTCGAAAAACCCTACACATAAATTGAGTTGAAGTATTTTTATCCAAAATTTCATAAAGATTAGTAAAGGCGTTTTAGAGTTAATTTTTTTATTTATTATGCAATAATTTTGTCGGGCCAAAATTTCAAAAAATGTTTTGTATATAGCCGGTTTTGCTTGGAGACCTACGTATAAAAGGTGAAAAAACCTTTATTATTCAAAAATATTAACAAAATAAATTTATACATTTTAGTGAAAACTAATTAAAACTATATAAAATATCTGGACAACTTGTAAAACCGCCCCAAAGAAAAATGCACTCCAAATAATATTTCAAAAATAAATAATTCTTTAAAATTAAGTGTATTACGAAAGTATTTAACAAAACATTGCCTTTTAATCCACGCCATGTAGAGAACAAAACATAATTTTGGGACTATAACATTTATTTTGAAAATCAGTAGGTTCAAATTTAAGAATCCCGCATTATTTTCCCCGCCTTCCTATCAAAAAGTCATCGAGCGTATAGTCCCCATTGTTGCCAGATGTACGGGCTTCGTATACTGCGTAATACTTATACAAAGCTGTATATAATCTCGTTTGACTCGTGTGCCCCCTACCGCCAAAGCATTGGAACTAAGGTTGTATATTTTGATAGGTTTGAATGGCATTAGGAAGCCCACCACTTTTTCGCCATTGAAACAAGGGGGCATCACTTAACTCTAAAACAAATTTATACACGCTAATTTTAGGAAGCCCGATTTCGGGCTTCCTAAAAACCGAGTGGGCTTCGTTTATACTGTAGAATGTAACGTTTCGGGCTTGGTAATGTAGGATTGCATATCTATATATATATATATATAATATATATATATATATATATATATATATAATATATATATAATATATATAATATATATACATATATATATATATATATAATATATATTATATATATATAATTATCAAAACAATTATTATACCTATATTTGAACCTATTGTAGTACCTTCCAAACATGCATTTTGAACAACGTTTGTAAGGTTTGCTCTTTTTACAAGACTTACACCATTTGCTTCTTGGAAGAAGTAAAGAAAAGTGATGTTTTTTATTTAGTGGAGCGTAGCCAGTGGATCTAATTTTCACGAAATAGAAAACTCACTTTTATCACGCTGTTTTTCGTATTTTAAATGATATAGTACATTATAGAATTGCTGAGCATACATTTCACTACCGAGGTGATAGCCAAAGTAGTAGATTGTGTGCGAGGCAATTAACATGCCTTTTGAACTAGTATTAATATGAAGTATTTTATAAAAACTTATGTGTTATAATACACATTTATTTTAAATACTTTTATGTACTCCCACAATACCAATCTGTGACTTAAATTCGTCAGATTAAACTGGGTACCTACATAATATAATATTAATAAAATAAATTTGAATAATGCTTATAAAAATACTCATACTCAAGAAGTATTTTGTCTGTCATAAATATTTCTATAATAACAGTTCTGTAATATTTATTCTTTATAGACTAGTTTCTTACTCAGGTAAAAAAAATGTATTCTTTAATGTAAAACAGTATTAGTGTCAAAATAAATTGACATTTTGCCCCCCCGCTGCCTTGTTTTGCCCTCTTTCACCTCCCGTCTGCTAATTGTACCATAAAATGAAAAAACCCAGAAAATTTGATGTTAATCAAACTTTGACCTCGAATAACTCTATAAGAAATCAATTTATCAAAAAATAATAAGATACCTTTTTTGTAGAGAGAAACATTTTATATAAGAAACTGCAATGATCATTGCCATAAGTTACTTTGATACAGGGGTATAAAATTCTAAACATAAAATTATTTTTTATTTGTTAATTAAATGGGAAACTAAAATAAAATATAATATAATAAATAGAAACATTTGAGAGGGTAAGAACGAAAAAAAAAACAATTAAATTTTTTTTTAAGCACCCTAATATATACTATATAAATGTATATATACTATTTTATCTTCTAAAAAAAAGTAAAAAACCTTAATTTATTATGAATGACAGTCTATGAATGACAATTTGTCAATGACAGTTTGTCAATGACAGATGCATTCTCCAAAGGCATAGACTGCGTTAATAAGAATGAAATAGGGTGAAAAAGATCATTTTTATCGATTTATTGTCTACCTCATTATTGTACTAGGAAAATATATAGTTATTATTGTAGTAATACAATAATGAAAGATATATTTTTTATCGATTTATTGTCTACGCTCATCTATCTCATTATTGTTCTAGGCCATTTTAGGCACGAGCGAGCTTGCGAGCCAGTGGTTAATTAAATAAATGCCTATAAAAGTTTATAAACGAATTGCATACTTTACTTTTCCTACGACAAATACTTATTATTATTTAAAAATGATTTAAATAAAATATTTGTAAAGAGCAACATCTATAAAACAATAGAGTAACCAACTTGGGAAATGTCAAATTTTTATTTGTAAATGATTTCGTATCCCTTGAAAATGAACCGATAATCCGATTTAGAAGCAGTTTTTTACAGTGAAAGTAAAGAAAATGTTTTATTGGACTCCACCCGAAATTAAGTTAAATCTAGTTTACTGTCGGCGAAATTAAAAGGTCAGTACAATGTTTATATAAACTGTTCAAATATTGGCGTTGAGAAACTATTTAATTTTTGTTTTGAGATAAACTAATTTTTACATTTAGTATTATTTTACAAGAAGGGCACTTTATTTTAACAATTGTATGACAGTTGATATCTGTAATTTAATTTAAAAACAACTTCAGCCCGTGATAAAAAACCTGTTGCTAACTTCAGTCCGTGACTAAAAGGCCATAAAGCCACAACTTGTCAATATGTTCTTAAAAGGTCACTTAAGTGTCATGGAAACGTGTACTATAAAGGGCGTTTTAAAGGTGAATGTAGAAAAAATATTTAATAATTTTAATTAAGCAGGGTGTAGCCTGTAAACAAATAATTTAGATGATACCTGCAAACTTTAACTTTTAAATAAGATATGTACTATTAACACTGGCGCATTCGCCATTATTGCAAGTCATACTTATTTTGTTAACTTATTAATAAGGTATTAATATTAAGTAAAATTTATATGTGCTAAAATTTCGTATAATATACTTTTAATAAAAAATTAAAGCCTTTGGAATGGTTGAAAAGTGTATCTTTTATTATATATAGTTATTATACATTTGAGGTCTCGCTGTTTTATTATAAAAAAATTTATAAAAACAAATTGAAAAAAAATAGTTTTTTTGTGAACAAATAGTATATTATGTATCAAGTTTGATAAACGCGAGCAAGTGCTTAAATTAATGAGTGTCTAGAAAGTTTATAAACGAGTTGCATACTATACTTTTTTTAAGACAAATACTTACAGGAGAATCTGTGTTACCGTCAAATGCCAAGTTTTTATGTGTTATAAATCAAAATGTATTTCTTGAAAATGGATAAACAACAGTTTTTCACAGTGAAAGTGAAGAAAATATTTTATGAGCACTTTACAGTGGAGTCTAAGCCCAAATTTAAGTTATATTTAGTTTACTGCCGGCAAAGTTAAAAGGTCAGTACAATGTTCAAATAAACTTTTTAAATATTGGCGTTAAAAAACTCTTTAATGCTTTTGTATTTTTGTATTGAAATAATAAAATAAATTTCACCTTTAGTATTATTTTACAAGAAGGGCACTTTATTTTAACGATTGTATGACATTGACAACTGTCAACTAACTTAAAGCTAACTTCAGCCCTTGACTCTACAATAATGGGCGTTTTAAAGGCGGTAGAATAGAAAAAATTTAAAACATTCGTATTATAAATAATTATTATAGTCTATGTATATATGGTATGCCTGGACACGAGGACTAAATTATTGATGATTGTATGCTTTGTAAGATAAAATACTTCAGTTAATTGCATATTATTTATTAACATTTATTTACACTTTTTCAAAAATTATTTGGATTCAGCAAACCCAACACGGTCGTTACCGGCATCGAAGATGGTGTAATATTTTCCGATGAAAACATCACCAAGGATCCAAAGGGGACCAGATGGTGGTGGGATATCCATACCCATAAATCCAGATATACACATGGTTTCTCCCATATTTTCAATCTAAACAAAGAATAATTTAGTTCCTAAGATAGGTATATTTCACTTTTTTAATAAAATCAATTTATATTTAAAACCTAGAATACTTTTTATGTATACTGGTCAAAAGAGCAAAGAAGGGGTTGCATTATAATATTCATCTTTAACCATATTACTTCTAATTATTATCATATTTTAAAATCTAGATTTATTTATATTTTTGAATTTAAACCTAGTACAACAAAAAAAAATGTTTTGGAACTGCTGCTGTAACTGAAACAAAGCTTACACAATTGTTATAAAAGAGCTTATTTATGAGTTTGGTAAATAAAAATAAAATATCTTCGGAGCGCGATATTTCCTTACAAAAATAAGATATAGTACTCGACCCTTTTGGGAAAAAAGTTTAATATTCAAAAAAGGTTTATTTAACATAATGCCCTTCAATGGTTCCATAAAGTAGTCATTAAGTATACACATAAAAATTCTGCTCTTTTTTTTTACAAAACGTGACAATTATTAATAGGGTCATCTTACCTGCATGATGTAGTCTTTTCCGGTAAGGGTGAATTTTTTCCCGGCAATTTGGAAGTGGATATCTGGAAGACTGTCGATGTTTTTGCAACTAACTATAGCGGCTGTTCCGATATCCAAAGCACCAATCATCTTGTTGATGGCTTTGACTTCTTTGGAAGGTCCAGCGATGAGACTGGTGCCAGTATCGGCGATCATTTCGCAGCCACCGTCGCAAAGTTTAGTTTTGGCTCCTTCGATGGACATGCCTTCTACGGGAATTTGCCAGTAAGCTTTTTTGTCCACGTTCACCCAGGTGATGTCTCCGGTGTAGTGGTTGGGGTCAGCTCCTCCGAACAAGATTTCTCCTCCGTTTTCGGCGTTGGGGTCTCTAAAAAATACCAAACAGGTTAGTCTAGATCCTTGAATAGACTATAACTTTTAGGTACTAACCTGTTAAGGTAGAAAGAGAATACGGGTTCGTCTACGGCTCCTTCAGCAACCAAGTTGTCAAAAACAGGTTTAACTCCGTTAACGGAGATGGTGTCGTATGCCATTCCCAAGATTCCGTCCATTTTGGCTGCAACGAAGGTAACACCTGGTTGGTTGATTGCTTCACCGAAAGTTTGTTCCTTGACGGTCAATCCAGCAATCTATTTATAATGTTATTATTAATAAAAAGGTTTAAATTATTAGAAACTTACAGAGACGGAGTCGACGGAAAGGAATCCAGTCAAACTTCCAGTTCCATATTGGATTCCAAAAGAACTTCCATCAGCTTTGTAGGAAGAAGAGGCCGCAGAGTTGTATTTGTTATGGGTCTCTGAAAAAAAAAATAGAATTTAGTAAAGTAAAGCTAATATATTTTTAAAACCATTTCAAAACTTCTAGCCAAAATAAAAACAATTCCTTTCAATTTTCAAAGAACGTGTCTTTTATGAATTAATGAAACATGGAAGCAAATTATTGTTAATAGAAACATATAAATATAATGTATATTAAAAAAATCTTTTTCCTAATTTTTTTCAAATTTTTAAGAATAATTCAATTCCTGTAGATGAATGTAGATAACTTTTTAAGAAAATCTAAGATCCTAAGGCCAAAATCCTGAAAAGCATATAAATATGGTGAAATCTTTATCATGATTTCTGTAAAAAATGACTTTATCTACGATATCTATATTTGTAATGGATATTTGAAGTGGTTAGAACAAAAAGTGACAAATACAATTTCGAGCTGAAACTGGTTTGGAGGTTTCAAGGGTTCTATCCTATTTATCTTATTTTTTTTATATTTTTTTATATATGTAGAATAAAATATAAAGATTATTGATAATAAAAAAGGTTCTTACTGCAGGCAATGTTTAAAAATCCGCATTTCACTGAAGGAACCCACAAGTTGGAAGAACCGGTGTCAAAAATTACGGTGAAGTTTTGGGCGGGAGTTCCGATGGAGATTGGTCCGTAGTATTGGGCCTAAAAATATATAAAAAATTAATTAAATACTATACAGGATGTTCGGAAACTCTCTTTTAAAACTGATAACTATTTTTAATTAAATATATTAAACTTTATGGAATTTTGTACGAACATAATAAACTTTTAAACTAGAACTTACATCCAAATAGTTGGTTAAAGGTTCAATGGCACTTCCCAAATTTTTATTAGAGTAACGCTTTCTCAAAGCTTCTCTGTGTGGTCCAATTTGATCAATCACATTTTTGGTGAGTTTTCCCTTTTTAAGTGGGATTCTAAAACAACAGTCTTGAATTTAAAATAACGGGGGCAAAAAATAAAAAAAACAGTTACCTGCCCAATTTAGGCCCAGACTTGGCTGGTAGACAGTTAACTGCTACGGCCACCAAAAGCACTGTAAAAAGACACAATCGGAACATTTTGAAAAGTGTAATTTGATCTACAATGTTTTCGTCTTATATATCTATTTGAAAACTACTTAAGAAGATAATGATACCTACAATGTAATCTTTTTTTAATTTTTTGGTATAAATACCTAATTATATTTACGCTTGGTGATATATTTTTCCAATAAGTGCTCTTAATATGTGATTTTATCTGTATTTGCTTACTTTATCATAGTATATTTTTAAAATAAAAAATACGTGTTAAAGTATTAGCACTTAATTCTAAATTACATAATCTAGATAGATGTTAATGACTTTAATAGAAAATATTAAAAAATTCTGAGAAATTTTTTAACCAATCAATTTGGGCTACAATTTATTTCCTTTTCTTTCAATACAAAAGTTTTAAGAATAAAACTGTTTCTAATTTTTTTTTAATATATTATATAACTTAATAAATCAACTAATAAGTGTTAAAAATTATGACAAAAGACAAGAAAATTAAGCAAATCAATAAGTGTACACTTATATTTTATATAAAAAATGATTTAATTAAAACTATAGCCAGAGCCAAAGTATTTTTTTTAATTTACTATAAAGCTTAAATTATCCCAAAGGTCATTTTTAGTCTTTATTAAATTTGTTGTTTATTAACTGTATAGTATTATACAGTATTTAAATTTAAAATTTTTTAATTTTAACAAGAATCTTAAAAAAAATTGGTTTACAGAAATATTTTTTTCATATTGATTTTTAGTACCTACCTATATTATGCAATAAAATTTATAAACTGCATTTTAGTCACGAGTTTTAATTAAGCACGAGCAAATTTTGTGTTTAATAAACAAGTATCTATAGAAGTTTATAAAACCAATGCTTAATATACTTTTTCTACCCTCACCTTTAAAACGTCAATTATAGTACAAGTAACCTTTTAAATACATGTATGTGCACATTGATAAGTTGTAGCTTTATGTCATTTTAGTCACGGCCTAAAGTTAGCTTTAAGTTGACAGTTGTCAAATTCCATACAATCGTTAAAATATACTGCCCTTCTTGTAAAAAAATACTAAATGTAAAAATTATTTTATTATCTGAATACAAAAATATTAAACAGTTTCTCTTCGATTTACACATACAAATTTGACATTTTCAACTGCGCGCCGGTAATACAGATTGCCAAGAATGGTTACTCTATTTATGTTGCTCTATGCAAAGATATTACACCCCATAGATTGGAAACTGCACTAGCGCTAGCGGCAAAAGGTTAAACACATACTTCCACACAAGTATGTGGAAGTATGTGAGGTTAAAGTAAATTAACGCCATCTAGGTCTTCAATATCCTTAGCAATGCCAAAAATTGAAGTAGATTTCTGTAACATATTGGCGCCATATTTGAATGTTGATGCTTAGAAGGGTGCCTTTATATATTGTATTTACTGCTATATTTTAAATAAAACAAGTATGAATATAAGATTTATTTATTGCAGTAATAATATAATATAAAATAAATTACATATATCTATTTGTACATATTAAATACATAATCGGTATACATGAATATGTTTTTGTTTGGAGAGTGCAAACCTAAAAAATATTAGTCTTAATTCTTCAATAATAAGAGAATATTGCAAAATTTAGAAACTTATAAATATACATATCGGAATTTGTACAAGGCTTTTGAGTGTGGACTTTTAGCAAGTTCTGCCAAACCAACTGTGAAAAATCCATCTGGCCAACTCTTGGTTTTGAAACAACCATAAGTAGCCTGGGCTTGGCCTGGACTAAATTACCATTAAACAAGCAATCCTTAATATTTCATAATTAACAAACAGTATTTTTACGCTAGAGCGATACTGCCGTGCTTAGCCAAAAAGAGGCAACTCCACATTTTTACTTTATAAATTATAGCTCTTTATTTTTTTTCATAAAATACGTTCAATTTAATTAGAAATTTTTAGGAGATATAGTACTTAAAAATGTATGTATAGTTAAAATGCGTTTTTTGCTAAGTTAATAATTTAATAATAAGGAGATGAGTCTTTTTGGCTTAGGTCGGCAGGATAGTCAATACTTACAAATTGGTTACATTTCCGCACCCAACAACAATACATTTCACAACAATTAACACGTTTTATCACTTTTAATGCGCAAAAATATATTTAATAATTCAAAAATTATGTTCGACATCAATAATTATGATTGAAATTGACATTTGCAAATAGCCTTTGTACAGATGTCTGCAATTTACAAATAGATATAGTTCAGGTATTTTAGCTTTAGAGGGCAGTGGTGAGAGAGTTTCCAATCTATGGGGTGTATTATCTTTGGCTCTATGTATACAAATATTTAATTTAAATAATTTTTTAGATAATAATAAGTATTTGTCATAAAAAAAAACTGTAGCATCCAACTCGTTTATAAACTTTAAATTAAAATTTGTAACTAAAATGGCGTTTATTAAAATTCATACATGTATAATATTCTATTTTCTAAGATAAACACAAAATTTATTTTACATTAGGAGCAGTGTTGCCAGATATTTTAAAGTCGAGGCGCCAATTTTCGAGTGAGATATCGCCCAAAAGCGCCAACAAAATTGCAATCAGCGCCAACGTTAGATTGGTAAAATTAAATTCTTGTAACGGTAAATTCGCAAAATGCATTAAAAATACTTAAACACAACAGTTTAATATTTTTATAGATAAAGACATTTTTCTTGATAGTAAACAATTTTATTATTATTTATGAAATATACAAAAATAAATGTTTAATAAATGAATAAAAAAATAAATAAATTTAAATATGGCCTACTGGCATTCAAAATAATAAGGAATAGAAACTGTTCCTATTCATTATTATTGTGAATGCTGGTAGGCTATATTTATTATAATAAATATAGCCTACCAGCATTAACAGTATACTAATATTATTACTGTTAAGCCGGCTGCACAACATCCCAGTAACGGAAAGTGAAAAAAGTTAGCTGTCCAATCAGAATTCTGATATGAGTTAACTCATATTTCAATTTCAATTTCAATTTCCTTTACTTGAATTCGCACTCACCTCTAATAATTATTATAAAATTACATCCCAGTAACGGAAAGGGAAAAAAGTTAGCTGTCCAATCAGAATTCTGATATGAGTTAACACATATTTCAATTTCAATTTCAATTTCTTTTACTTGAATTCGCACTCACCTCTAATAATTATTATAAAATTACATTTTTTTACACATATACACTTGATATACACTTGATATACTTACCCAGTAAGTATATGTGTTTACACTACTTTAATACCATCTATGATTATTATTTGTGGTGATCGCTGTTAATATCTATAAGTATTAAATACAGGCAGCTGCAATCTGAAGATATATTTTAAGTAAAGCTTAATTCGAAGAATTTCCAAAAGAGCAATTTATTTCTTTAGAAATCGCCCAAATTGCGGTTTGCGCTTTTTATAAAAAACTAGGCGCAAATTATTTCTTAAAACCGCCCAATTGGCGCTAAAGCGCCCAATCTGGCAGCATTTAGGGGCATTCCACGTTACTCGGTAATTTTTGTCCCGCCCGTCACAATTAAAAATTGTGAGTAAAAACCACAAGTTATAAAATTAATATTTTATAATATTATTTTTATTGTGCTTATAACTTATTAAAAGCATAATAAAACAATATTTTTAAATAAATTTTATAACGTGTAGTTTTTACTCACAATTTTTAATTGTGACGGGCGGGACAAAAATCCCCGAGTAACGTGGAATGACCCATTAATTATAATAAAAATTTCAATACATAATGATACAAAAATATATATAATATGGCCTATACGTATAACACTGTTATAAAAATCAGATTTTTTAACATGAGTTTATAGTTTGTTAATTTTATTTTGTAAAATTTTAACATAATTTTTTGTAGAAAACCAGGGTTTGTAATTATTTTAACAAAGGAATATATTTTACCAAAAGTTTTGTAAAGGTAATATGAAATTTTGTAAGCATTTTGTTAATTTCAAAGGTTACAGATTATTTTGTTAATGTTTAACAAATTATTTTGTTAAAAAAGTCCACGTCATTTCAGGCAGTCAATCAAAACATCAAACATCAAAACACTGACAATACGCATCAACAAATTCAACTGACTTCAGCGTCTGCAGATTATGTTTCTGCTTACTTTATATTACTAATTCGTAACGTGTTCCTAACAACTGTCCAGAGTGTTTATAATATATTGCCAGAAATTTCAAGCTGGAATTAGGGGATACAGTGAAATGGGTTAAAGTAACGAAATACATAAGTAATTATTGTAGTTTGATCTTATTTTTGTGTTCATTTATATGAGTATATATGTGTTAATTTTTTTGTTTGGGAAATTAATTAATAAAGCAACATTTTTTATCAAAATTATTTTCATTTAATTTCCCGATTTCCGACAAATACTTTGTTGTTTTTGTTTTTAAATAAAATCAGTTTGAAATAATTACCTATGTTTTGTAGTATCTCTAATCAAAATACAATATTAATTGGTAGGCCATGGAAAATGTACGTAGATTTGATATTTGGTGAATCACCAATGCTGATAGAAGTGTTGTTTATTGAAATATTTTTAATTTGTTATTATTTTCTATTACTTTATTATTGCTTGTTTAAATTAAAATGGCACAACCGACATACAGAGAACTTGCAGATTTGTACGTCCTATGGCACGGAAGTACCAAAGGCGACAAATTATTCTGGGCGTTTTTGCCAATATCCACAGAAACTTGGCGGATCAGAAAAATTTTCAAAGTGTTCCAAACCAGGAAAGACCAATACACAATTTGAAAAATGCTCTGGAGTTAATAATAAATATAATAATATTAATAATAATAATAATAATAAAATAAGCATTGAAACCGTATCCCGAGAACACAACTTCGAGGATAGGTGGATTGGGAAAGTTGATCCCATAGTGTGCCCGCCAAGTTCGCAAGAACTGTTATGTGCATTTTTTATCTCTAAGTGTAACGTTATCCTTTTAAGATCAAACATTTTAGTAATTGTACAAACTACACTTTTAACACCCAGTGTATAAAAAACTTTTTGTTTCATAAAGTTCCCTTAATATTTCCGGTTCTAGAATTCGCTTTTAAAGTTTGGCAGGCTAATTTTGAAACACCCTGTATATAAACATAAAGAATGTCAACTAATTTTTTTTTCTTGGTAAATAAAACATTGTCCGCACTACAAACTTGAAAAAAAATTAAAACAAGCGCGTTTTCTCCGCTACGTTTGATGTGATTTATTTCAATTAAAGTTTAAATAAATTTTGACCTGAAATAATTATATTCTTGCAATGTATTTATGAACAAAAGGATTTTTTTGACTACCTTACTAGAAAACTTAATTTTCCACCCCCGAGCGAGGGAGGAAAAATTTTTCCTCCCTCTTTTTTTTGAACAATTTTACATTATCAAGAGTTTTTGTACCTTGTCTAGTCCTATTTGATTTTGTAGGAAAAAGATTTACTCCGCGCTTGTCCAACCATTCTTTTAACAAACTATAGGTATAGGTATCGCTCTTTTGATTTTTAAGGAAGGAAATTAATTGCAACTATTCTTGCCTGTTTAGCAAGATATTGCGGCAGGTCTTCTTCGCTAGAACCCATTTTCAAAACGCAGGAAGAATTTTAAATTTATGATAAACATTCTGACAGCTTATAAAAACTGTTATGTTGTTATTACCAAAAATACCCTAGCAACAAAGCGTTGTCAACACAACGTCATCGACTCAACACCTACCTAATATTTTGTCATAATTTTATAGCCCTATACCGGGTTAGTAAAAGGAACCGGAACGCTTAAAATGTCTTAAAACTGTTAAAAGGTAATAGAAAAAACTATAGACATACCTCAGGAGGAAAATGAATTTCCTCCCTTGAACATTTAATGCCCTTCGCTTCGCGTCGGGCATCAAACTATTCGCGGGAGGAAAAGCACTATTTTCTTCCCATGGTATGTAAATAGCTATTTATTATAAACAAAACTATTGTGTATGAAAATTACAATTGTTATTATTATTTGAGCAGGGTTAAACGACATAGGAAAAAAATATTTTTTTTTCAAAATTGCTTTTAAGGCGCAAATTAATAATATATATGATAAAAAAACAAATTAAAGCCAACTTCAAATTCAGAAAAAAATATATTTTTTTATTTATTTCAAACATTGGCCTTCGATATTTTCTTATGTCATATTATCTTTAGTCTGTAAAAAATAATTTAGATTAAAACCAAATAAAAAACAACATTGGCAATAAGAGACACCTTAATACACATACCGTTGTTTTGTGATAATATATTATATTAACTAAATTTATTAAACTAATCCTTCTTTATTTCCTCTTACTCTGGCTTTATATCTATAGCCTAGGTTTAATTTAATTTATCTAAAATTGTCCATATTGTTTATAGCTACTAAAAGGTGCATCTATCATATTAGTTCAATTTGTTAGAGTGGTCAAAGATATACACACTTTGTTAGTAATGGTCATCCTGGGAAATACTTACGTAGGTAATTATTTGCCCTAAACATTAGTGTCTTAAAAAATGTAACATGGGAAAAATGCAATGTGGCATTTTGCCCGCTACGTGTTTATTGGTTTTATAATAAAATATATAATTTTAATAATTACAATAACTATAATATTTATAATTATTTTATTGAAATATATGTAGTTCCATTTATAAGAGATCGTACGGTGATAGCTTTAATGTTTTGAATACATTATGTACGAGGTGTGTTCAGAAAATATCGGGAATTTTCGTTTTTTGAAATAAATATATATTTATTCGTCTACATTAATGTTGTCGCCTTCAAAATAGTCCCCATTGGGTATTATGCACATGTGCAAGCTCTTCTTCCAATACTCGAAAAACTTCTCGATCTTTGGGATAGCCTTTAGTTCTTTCAGCGATGCGCTTTTAATGTGCAAAACGACGGCCCTTTAAGGTTCTTTTTATTTTTGGGAATAGGAAAAAGTCAGACAGAGGCATGTCTGGCGAATATGGAGGCTGGGGAATCATTACAGAATTGTTTTTGGCCAAAAATTTTGTTCAAAATTTAACAATTTTAAAACAAATTTTGCTGCCACGCGTTTCATACCCAAAACATTCGAAAAAATTTCATGGGATGAGCCAATCGATATAACAATATCATCAGCGACTTCTCTGATGGTTTATAACCATTTCTTCCACTTTTTCCATGTTTTTATCGGTTGTTAATGTGCTTGTGCGTTCGGGGCGTTCGTCATTTTCAACGTCTTTACAGCCATCTTGGAAACTCTTATACCACTTGTAAACTCTTGTTTTACTTATAGCCGACTCACTATAGGCCTTTGTTAATATTTCACAGAATTATTTCATTTTTTAAGCAAAATTGGAAACAAATTCTTTAATCCATTTCTTTTAACGAACGCTCATAAAACACGTCTAACCTTAGCGGCTTCCACAGACAAAGTAAACAATGAAAACAGCTAAAGTTTTTATCATACTTGGGGGGCATGTATACCAACATAATAAAGAAAATTTTATGACAATTTAGTTGTAACCGTTAAAATTTTATAAATAAAGTGCGACTATTGGACTGAATTTAGCAAATGTTCCTAAAAATATTACTAAGCACTACTAATACTAGATGGACCTAGTATTTTTTAAAATACTACGTGCCCTCAGTGCAGCCAATATTTTCCAAATTACTAGGTTAACCTAGTATTTTCTAAATTACTGGGTGGACCTAGTATTTTTTGAAATATCAGGTGAAACTAGTATTCTCTTAAAACCATACCTGTGACCGACTGTTAGTCGCTTTTACCCGTTCCAAAATACCTTTTCCTAGTATTTTTTATCATTTCTACCCTGATACTACCAACACATGTAAATTTAACTCACTTATCTTAGTTTTGTGTCCAACCTGTATTGTATTGTCTTGGTATTAGTGGTTAATTTAAGTACAACCAACTTATTGACTTTACTAGTTTGAGACCGGAAAACTCCTAAGAAAGGGTGTTTATTTTATTTATTCATGTTAATTTTGGATTTACCATTTAACCTCACTGTTTTTTAAGAGTCCTACTTTGGAAGCAATAAACTAGTTTTTTTGTGGTAAAGGCCCATACAATTTTACCACATAATAATTTTATCAATATCACTGAGGTGTGTCTCGAAAATTTGATCCTGAATTAAAATCATCCTCTAAAAATACTTTGTTTTTAATTTGGATTCCAAAATTAAAAGATTTAAAAATTGAACAACTCGGTCAATTTAAAGAAAATGTGATTTTATTTTTTTTACTCTGTGAGATTTAATTGTTAATTTAGAATCATGTATGTATGTTTTACTAAAACCGATCTATATTTAGGTAAACTAGTTATAGTTTTTTGTAGTAGACCAAAAGATTAGGATTCAAAGGTTGATCCAACCTATTATAAGCAAAAAGCAAACCATTTAGAATTAACGATTTTATGTAGGTAATCCAGAACCTTTGACAATGTGTATTGTTATCTATTCTGGTAATTATTGTATAAATCATTTGAGCATTTTAGTGTTTAAAAAGTTAGAAACTAGAAATTTATTAATATTTTAAAATTATATTTTTATATTATACAGGATGTAATTAATGTTATATATTAAAATACTGAATACCTTTTGACATAAGGAGTAAAGGAAAAATATTTTTCCAAAGATAAAGAAAAAATATGCATTAGAAGTTTTTTATATTTTTTGTGATACGCCACTGGTTACACACTTGGTATATCTTTGCACACTTGTGTTCTGTGAGTACATAGATACCAACAAACAAAGTAGCTGCGCGTTGCCAGATTTAAAAAATTGTTACTAAAAATTTTCCTTGCGAAAAATAAATAAAAACTCAATAAATACAAAAGTGTTATGCCCTCAAAAGCTCTAATACCCTTCTGTTTTTAATTTCTCATCTAGCTAATAGAAATAGAAAATTTAGAACCTATTTTAAAAAATCCATGACCACAAAATTAATTTTATTATCGGTTTTTTCTTTCTGTTTATTCAGATGAAATTGGGACCAGTTCACAGGTTAAACTTTAAACATTTAATTTGTGTAAATAAATCCAAAAGTTAAATCCTTAGTTAAGATATTTACATTTTGAGCACATAACCTAATATTTGAAAGAAATGCACTAGATTCTGTCATAAAAGTTCTTCAGTACAAAAATGACATAACCAACAATTAATAAAAACGCCAAATTAAAAATTTGCATTGGTAATTTTGTCATTTTTGTAATTAAGCTAAATTTAAACAATGTTTGTCAACCTTTTTGACAGAATTTAAGCTAAATTTAAACAATGTTTGTCAACCTTTTTGACAGAATTTGGTTTTTACCAACCATAACATAATAAATTAAATTAGGCAACCAGATTAGTCTAAAGTTAATAGTCGATCAGTGGCGTACTTTTTGGTAGGATAAAGTTATTATAAATTATTTTTAGTCTTTGGAATTTAGAAAAAGAAAGTTTCAGGTGCTTCTTTATGGACCCTAAGGAACAACCCATTTTAATATATATATATTAGTATATAACATTAATTACATAACACCCTGTATGTTCCAGGTACTTTTTAATAATGATCCGATAGGTTTGATTGATAAAGGTAATAATAATTATTCGGAATTATATAGGGTGTTCAAAATTCACTGTATACTTATTCGATTATTATAAAATTAATTTTTTATATTTTCAAAGGAAAATTTAAAATCAAAGGTTTTCTGATAAACCTTCTTATAATTAAAAATTATAAATTATTTTCATTATTTCTTGCTACAAGATTGTCCGAGCACACGGAAAAAAATTAACAATAATTGCCAGTATTCTGACACAATTTACCAGGATTTCCGACTCATATAGTGACAAATTGAATATACGACTTATTTTACCAGGATACTCTAGCAGATCATTTACCAGGATTTCCTTCAATATTTACAGTTAGTAATAAAAAATAGAGTTTCTGAAGCATACTTAATATTAATTATTATAAATCTTGTTATTTAGTGACATTCTTAAACTATAAATAAAATAATTTTGACGAAAACATTCAGTAAATACTTGATATTTTTATTAGTACCTACATTAGTACACTTTAATAAAATGTTGAGAAAATTGCAAAAACTCTCGGTTTCCTGGCCTTTACAGATAAAAGAAAAAGCAAACTTGAGTTTTGTGGGCTTTGTGGTACTTGATTTATAAGACATACTCTCTAAAAATGAATTAGTCAAAAATTACTAATGTAATAGTTATTAGTGGCTGCTTTTTCACTTGTATCATGGTTAAGCATGGAATACCGTGGTATCCCAAAAATTAATAGCCAATTCATATGTAAAATTATCCCCTGAATCCGAAAATACCGTCCAAAATTATGAAAGTGGAGCAGTTTTTGAGATATAGTCAATTCCATATTAAATGGAAAATTGACTATATCTCAAAAACTGTTCAACTTTTTAAACTTTTGACAACATTTTCAGATTCAGGGGACAATTTTACACAAGAATTGGCTGTTTAATTTTGGGATACAATGGTATTCCATGGTTAACCATGGTACAAGTGAAAAAGCAGCCACTAATAACTATTAAATTAGTCATAATTCATTTTAAGAGAGTACTTTCGTTATTAAAAACTTTATATTAAGGCCAACATTTCAAAAAATGTTTTGTATATAGCCGGTTTTGCTCGAAAACCGAATAAAAAACGAATAAAATGTGAAAAAAAAAACCTTTATTTTTTAAAAATATTAACAAAATAAATTTAGTGCAAACATGAAAAAAAACAAAACAAATTTTAGTAGTAGTATCGACATATCCAAGCCAAATATTATTTATTGGATATAGCCGGGTTTGCCCTGAAAACGTGGATTTGGCCGGTTTTGCTCCTAAAGCTACCTTTTAAATGTGATTTTAACATGGATTTAAACAGAATTATCTTGGTTGTCGATAGAAATGAACCCAAAGATGCGAAATCAAAAAAAAACCAAAAACTGAATAAAATCCCAGTAAACACACATACGTTAATTAAACGTTTTTTAAACCGTAACACCATTTTGTTTTTACCTATATTTATAACGTACAATCAACTTTAAAATGTCGCAGATTATAACGTTTAACAATACTAATAAATAAACGTTTAATTTTGGCGTTAAGAAAACGATCATTACACGTTTCGAAATGTTACATTTAACACGTTTAATATACGTCTATTAATAACGTAAATTAATGATTGTTTTTGCCTCATTTATAACGTTTATCTTTACGTTATATTTAAATTCATATTAATGTACTTTCTAACGTTAGTTCTATAATAAATAAAACTCCACAAATACTTGTTTTTACAACGTATTTATTAAACGTTCGTTTAACGTTAACTGCAACATGAATACAGGGTGTTTAAAGGTTGTAGACAATGATTTTTTTCTCCAGTCGTCTTCAGGTGAATCATTTTTATCGTTTGCTGGAAAATTTAGCTGCTTCTAAAACACAAAAAAGAAATTTGTTAAACGATGAAAAATAGACTAATTTTTCGAAAAACCCTATAAGATTAAAAAAAAATGGCTTAAAAAGCTTTTTTTCAGCTGGCTTTGTTGTTAAACAGATTAAATTCAAAAATTTGTATTGTATACATATATGTATTATATACATATTTGTATTGTATACATATATGTATACCTATGTATATTGTTTATGTATGTATACATGTTGCATCAGTTTATTAAATATTAAACGTTATAAATTATTATTAAACAAGTTATCCCATTTTAGAGAAAAGTATATTTGTATTTGACAAAAATCGTTTTATTAACGTTATAAAAATATACTTTTGAAAAAGTGAGAAAGTTAAATTATTCATTTAACATTCATTCATAATTCATTTTTTTAACAAACAAAATTCTTAGATTTTATACCTTCAGATTTTAAATAAGTCATATTGTCTATATGTGTAAACTAAGCAAATATTTCACAAAATAAATATATAAAAAGTCATTTTAAAAGTGTTCGATGGAGCGTGTTGAATATAACATAGTATAAATGTTAAAAGAAAGAGCTGCCTGCACAGTTCATAAAATAATTACTTCAAACGTCATTTTCTCATTAAAACTCTTAATATTTGTGAAAAAAAAATTGTGGGTTGAAACGTAATTTAAACATTTAAATGTATGGTTGGAACACCTTAATACGTTATTGTAACGTAAAAGTTAGTCACTATTAAAAAGCACATTTAAATTAACGTTCTTTTAACGTTTAAATTAAACATTTAAATATATGGTTGACTGAACACCTTAATACAACGTTATTGTAACCAGTGCCGGTTTAACAGGGGTTTTTTGGGGACTATAGCACCGGGCGGTAAATATTTTTGGGGCGGTATCGCGTACCGCCCATAATTAAAAAAAAAATACTTAATCGTTAGAATTTAGAAAAAAAATTATTGCGACACTGCGTCGGCGGATACAACGGATACAAATAAGACAAATTTTGTTAAAGAGTTAAAGCAGCTTCTCCATCAGAAAAACTTGATTTATTGGAAACGGAATAATTTGAACTTTTTGGATAGACGTTTTGCAAAGGGTTAATGAAACCAATAAAGCAGTCCAAAAACAAAATATGGTTTTAAGCACAAATGCTCATCTTTTGTCATTTTTAGTTGAGAACTTTGATTTTTAACGTGATATCATTTTGATCATTACGAGGGAATTAACAGGAAACAAAATTATGCTCAGAAGCGGATAATCATAAGAAAATTACAATTTGAAGAAAACAATTCAGAGGCAAGTTTAAGCAAAAAAGAAACAATGCGAACAATATGTTTTATTTTAATAATTGACAATCTATAATCCAAAATCATTTGTCGATATGATAGCTAGAAATCTGGCACAAACAAATTTGAATTTTTCTAAAAGCATAAATCTTCGTGGAGGATTTGGATGAGTTTTTTCCTCAAAAATGTGTCCAACTCAAGAAACTGATAACTTCCCTTTCGGAAATAAAAATAGAAACTCCATTGGAATTAGTATAAGTTGTATACGAAAATAAATTAATATCTTCATTTCCGAATATTAATAATTGTCTGCGAATTTTTTTTTATAATGGTTTCAAATGCAAGTGGTGAACGATCTTTTTCTGCTCTAAAAAGGGTAAAGAACTACCTAAGAAATACAATTCCCAAGAAAGATTTAACTCCTCAGCAATTCTGTCCATTTATCAAGACCTGCTAGATGAAATAAATGTAAAGTGTTATAAAACAATTTGCTACTATAAAGACTTGAAAACAACCTTTTAATTATTAGTAAGTATTAGGATTTCTCAATATTTATTTAAACCAAAGAATAATGTTTTATTTATTTATAACTTTTGATTAGTTTTTCTTAGTACTTAGTATTGTTTATATAAACCAAAGAATGTTTTATTTTTTAGTTAATGCTTTTGATTAGTTTTTATAATTTGTTTATAAAGGCTCATTTTATATTTTATAGGATATTAAGTTTACTGTTAGATAGTATCTAATAGATACCAGCATAACCAACCTAATCTTCCACTTGACGTGAGAAAGTAAAACTTAAAAATTTTAAAATTTTTTTAAAAAAGTAATATTTTAAAGCATTGGGCGTTGTGTTTTTGCCAGAACCGGGCGGCGAACTAACTTAAACCGGCACTGATTGTAACGTAAAAGTTAGACACTTTTAAAAGCATATTTAAATTAACATTGTTTTAACGTTTAAATTAAACATTTAAATATATGGTTGACTGAACACCTCAATACAACGTTAGTGTAACGTAAAAGTTAGCCACTATTAAAAAGCATATTTAAATAAACGTTGTTTTAACGTTTAAATTAGACATTTAAATATATGGTTGATTGAACACCTTAACACAACGTTATAGTAACGTAAAAGTGAGGCACTATTAAAAAGCATATTTAAATTAACGTTGTTTTAACGTTTAAATTAATTCGTGTAAATTTATACCAATATCAAACCGTTGCTTTTTCTACGTAAAACGTTTTATTGACCTTTCACACGTTTTAAATACGTTTAAAAAACGTGTATGTGTTTACTGGGATAGACTTAGCCGGTTTTGCACGGATGCTCCTCATATGTTGTTATTATATTCTGCGAAAAGTTAACTTGCAGTAAGGTAAGGTTTTTAATATTTATTTTTTCATTGGGGATTACTTATATCAAATATTATCAAATTATTTAAAAATTTAAAACAGACTAACTCATGGAAGGGGACAAGGGTAAGTAAAACCAACTAAACTTAAAATAAATATTAATTTAAATATATAATATATATATATATATATATATATATATATATATATATATATATATATATATATATATAATATATATAATATAATATAATAATATATATAATATATAAAACCTTAATTTATAAAAATAATATACAGGATGTTATGAAAAACACTATAATAACTCAAAAATTAATAAAGCAGCGTGACGTTAAGATAATCACGGTAGCGTATTGTTTTAGATAAAACTTTTTTCTTATATAGAAATTTAAACAGTTTTTAAGAAATAAATTTTGATTTTAACAGGAAAATTCTACAAACTAACGTTAACATTTTAAAAGCCATTAAAATATAGATGTCGCTCTATACTGGGGTTTTAAAATTTCCGGAAAAATCGAGCCGACAAAAAACACTTTCTTTTTCGAAAAAAAATTGGGAAATTTTCAGAAAAAATGCATGCATGCAAAATTTTCAAATTTCATAATATACGGATACTGATATCGAGAAAAAAGTGAATTTCCGACGCTAAATATAATCATAATATTATGATTATAATAATTATAATTATTCCTTTTATTTTAAGTCAGCAAGAATATTCTACCGGGCCAAAAAAAACATATTCGGTGGTGTACTTACATACAAACGTTAATTTTTTTAACACTTCGATGTATAAAATTATAATTTTGTAATTTAACTATAAATATTTTATTATTTTGCAAAAAAGATCTAACTGACAGTATTTTTAACGTTTACGTTTATTTTCTTAAATCAATTTAATTTAATTCAATATTTGGTTTTATTTTTTTTTCTGTAGTAAAGGATATTTTTTTAATTTAAATATTGTTGAGTTGTTGGTTGCTACTTTCTTTAAATGTGTATAATTTCCAACAAACAAAAAAGAAACATTTTTCCAAAAAAAAAACAATTTTTGCATAACCTGAAAAAAAAGGAAAAAATATGTTTTTCCCCAATTTTTCCAGTTTTTCTCCGACACTTTAAAACCCTACTCCATACTAATATTTAAATTAATTAGTAATAATTTATTCTTATATTATTATTAATAATAATAATAATAATGTAATATAATATAATGTAGTATAATATAATATAATTGGTAAAAAGTGTTGACACTCAACAACAGGTTATGGGTATCAGTGTGTGGTAATTTCAGAAAGTGTAAGAAAAAATTGAACCTACACCTCGCCAAAGATTTTTGTTTTGAATGCGTTCCACCAACTTCAAATACCGACCTTTATTGGGTCTCATCAGTGTCGGGCAACTTGGTGTAGTGGAACACAATCAAAACAAATTACTCCCTCAGCTTATATGCTCGGTTGTTAAGTCAACAGAGGCGAGATGTAAGAACATCAGGTGATCCACACCGTCAAACGACGTGGCCTTTGCCGCAATCGGTACATACTATGCAACCGGGACTGCACACAGCAATTGTATCACAGATACTAATATGGCCTAAAGGAATCTAGAATTAACCCAAACGACACTGATGAGACCCAATAAAGGTCGAAACAGCTGTCTGTCGGTATTTGAAGTTGGTGGAACGCATTCAAAACAAAAATCTTTGGCGAGGTGTAGGTTCAATTTTTTCTTATGAATATTACCAGTGATGGGTCAAGAAAGTTTCTTAAAGAAACTAAGAAAATTGAATGTTTTTCAGAAAGTGTATTAACAAAGAAATTGGCTCGTAAAAATGAAAATTTCATATGGAAATATTATTGGAAGAAAAAAGAAGTAAAAAGATGCATTGAAAAAATGATGAACAGTTGGTTCTAATTAGAGGAGAGAAAACTGTATTTTTGATGTAGAAAAGTTTAGAAAAGAAAGGGCTACTTGAAAAATTAATTAAAAAAAAAATTATTATTAAATTAAAAAAAAAAAAAAGAAATTTGATGAAATATAAAGCAACTCAACTACAGGGGCGGAAAATATAGACCAAGATATAGTCTTAAACTTTATTTTGGCAATGTCAGAATCTTTCAGTTATTTCAATATTAGAAATCATGGATCCAAAAGACTTGACACTAGAAAATGCAAAAAAATAAATTAAATACATAAGTTGAAAAGAAAAGTGCCTCAAGTAAAGATGTTAGTACAAAAAATGAAAAACCAGCTGCATTTCAATCAAATAATGAAAATGCTTGTTGTAATAAAAAGGGATGATTTAAAAAACAAATTAATCGAGGTGGATACAATCGTGATGGTTAGAACAGAGGTGAATTTAGCAAAAGTAGAGGTGGTTGTACATATCAAGAAAAAATTAAGAAAGTAAAGGAAACCATGCCAAAAAAAAAACAGAATAAGAGGTTTGAATACAAAAAAATTTAAAGTTTGAAACAAGAAATAAAGCTAAAAGGGTTTTAGAAAAAAACATAAAGATGTTGTTCGTCCAGTTACAAGTTTTTCGGTTAATTTTTTCAGTAGATATCAAGAAGAAGTATGGAAACGAATTTTAAGATATTTAAAAGTGTAAAAGAATAAAAAAGATTTACCATTGATATGTTATTCAGGCTCAGATTGGGGAGGAGATACAAATTTAGAAGTTAAGTTTTAGGCTTTTAAATTAAATTACTTGGAAAAGTAGCATGGATTTCTAGAAAACAATGTTGTGTAGCGTTATCAACTACAGAAGCAGAATGTTATTTATTGTTATGAATATTAATATGGATATTATTAAAGTTTATAAAGACAAACAAGGAAAAATATCGCTGATAAAAAAATCAGAAAATAACAGACACATGCGTATATAAAATTTAACTTTATTTGTGAAAATTTAAATAATAAACTAAATTTGCAGATATTTTGACAAAGGGACCTTATATGGATATTTTTATACAAATTATGAAAATATAGGGCTAAGAAAGGGTTATGTGGAGTAATATTATTTGTAACATATTTTAAGAGCTATAGAAATATATACAAGTGGGGTGTGGTTAAAATTTTATTAGTCTATATTTTTAGTGTTATTTTATTAGGTTAGGTTATAAAGTTATAAAGTGCTCTTTTAGTTCCACCCTTACATTCAAACTAAGATGTCCCATAAGCCAACTGAATGGCTTGTGCGGGTTAGGGGTAGGAACGGACCAACTGCTTAAAGTCCCCTCCGAAGGACTATACACAATGGACAAACACAAATAAACAACCATACCCAAGTGGGATTCGAACCCACGTATATAAAGGTGTATAAATAAAATGAACAAAACAAATGTGCCTGGCACGTAATGTTCATCATAAAGGAGGCCACTATATATACGTTGTAACGCAATATAGCAACTCCCCTGGCCGATGTTTTGGCCTACCTGAAACTATGATACAATTTGGAATTGTCTCGCAGCTCGCCATTCCCTTCGCTCATCCGATACAGGGGCAATATTGTTTAGATGTTTTATGAGTAAAAATTAAGGACTGTCAGTTTATGCTTTTTATAAATTGTGGTATAGGTACTCAGGAGCTCTGACCACTACACCACCGAGGCCGTATAACTGATTTTGTTAAGCGTCAGTATGAGTCATATTATATATGGATCGTGTAGAATATAAATCTTAGTTTATATACTTAAATAAATAGTTTATTATTAAAAAGTGGATGTCAATAAAGAATCCAGAACAATAAACATCGAACGCGTCTTTAATTACGCGCAAGGAGCTTTTTAGGAAATGGTTAAAACTGAAAGATTTAAAAAGAAATAATTGCTGTGATGCATTGGATCTTAAGAGGTGTAAAAGGGCTTGATATTCAGAATAATAATAAATTGAATAACAAAACCCTATATCAATAATTCAACCATAATTCTTGTAATTTTCAAAAAAGATCTTATTTTTACAAACCTTTTTGTAGACTCAGTAGAAAAAGTATTTTCTGAAAATTGGGAACTTAAATGAAAAGAATTTTGATAAGAAATGTTGCATTTTTAATCAATATCCTAAACAAACACATATCTACCAGGTAGATTCTACCTACATAAATGAACACAAAAATAACATACACACAATTAAATAACACACCATTTTAAAACCATAAAATTATAAAGAAATTTAATATAATATAATTATCCGTACTACTACAACACTACTTCGTAACTTTAGCACACTTCCCTGTATCCCCTAATTTCAGTTTGAAAACTAGTGATGACATCTTTTTTCGGATACTTTGCACTTCTCACAATCGTTAAATGTAAGAAATCCAAATAACAATAATAACATATTTCTGATAATATATATATATATATATATATATATATATATATATACAGGGTGGGCCAATGGAAAGTTTCCACCCGGTTTTCTCAGGTGTTACGAAAAAAAATAAAAAACGCTCGCACCCGTCGATTTCTGATTTGAGGGGGACAATTTGTTTTTATATTTTCAACCCCTTAACTTCAATCCCTGAGCGTGGGTGAAAGTTACCCCCAAAATTTTAATAGGAAAAGGGGGTCGAGTGATACTTCTTTTTGAAGGTATTTTTGCCCTGATTATACCCTCCAAGTTTAAACTCGCTGCTATCATCCCCATTGATATGACAGCTTGTTAAAATCTTGAAAATTGGCTATTATTTTAGTAAGAGTAAAAGCGATACTTTTGAGATAGTTTGTAGGTATGCCGAAGGAATGAAGTAAATATTAGCAAAACATCAGTTTTTTTACGTTTGAAGAAAAAAGTGTGTTTTTTGTAAACTTTATTTACAAAATATTGTCGCACAATCATCATTAAGATTATTATCGTTAGTTCGAGAGCTTATAACTAAATTTAATTATGGTATACACTATAGCCGAGCGAGTTGAATTAGTTTATACTTATTTCAAAACAATGACTGTGCAAGACAAACAGCACGACTATTTAATGTAAGACATCAGGACAAAAATGTCTCTCATACTTATATTAGGAAACTGATGGTAAAGTTTTTGGAAACTGGAACAGTGGAGAACAAAAAAGATAATCCGATTCGTGTCGTTAGGAATGAAGGTATGCAAATCGCAGTCATAGGGCACATTGCAATGGATAACACCTTAAGTACTAGGCAATTGTCCGAAGTTTCCGGCATATCACGAACAAGCGTAAGGAGAATTTTGAAGGTTCACAAATTTTACCCCTACAAGATACAATTGCTTCACGAACTTAATGAGGATTATTTTGATCGACGATTACAATTTGTAGAAGAAAGGAGTGAACGGTGTGTTGGCAATCTAAATTTTCTTTATAATGTCTGCTTTTTAGATGAATGCTCCTTTTTTTTACATGGATTAGTCAATCGACATAATTGTCGATACTGGAGCGATTCAAATCCTCATTTATTTAGAGAGTGTCATACCTACTCAAAATCCTGAAAAGTTAAATGTCTGGGCAGGTATTCTAGGCAATAACATTATTGGACCATTATTTTTACAAGGCAATTTGACTGGGGCTATGTATCTGACTTTACTTGAAGAAAATATTGTTCCTAGAATAAGGGAAGTTATTGCTGAAGATAATAACTTGTCGCAAAATGAAATGTTTTTTCAACAAGATGGAGCCCCACCGCATTATGCAGCACCCGTTCAGCAATTTCTAAATGAAAATTTTAGAGACCATTGGATTGGCCGAAGAGGACCTATTGAGTGGCCTGCAAGGTCCCCTGATCTTTCACCTCTGGACTTCTTTCTATGAGGCCATTTGAAGTCTAAAATTTATAAAACACAGCCAGCTTCTCTTCAAGTTTTACAAGAACGAATAACTGAAGAGTGTCAAAGGATAACTACCGATATGTTGCAGAATGTTAGAGAAGAGGTAGAGAATCGATTTTATTATTGCATGAATGTTAATGGAGGACATTTTGAACAGTTAATTAAATAAATATCATGTAAATAACTTTTTATTAATAATAATAAAACTTTAAAACTTTAATTAAGTAGATATTTTTATTAAGGAAGGTAAGTATTGTTTTTACTTATAATAAAACGTGATTTATTTCCAAGATTTTAACAAGCTGTCATATCAACGGGGATGCTAGCAGCGAGTTCAAATTTGAAGGGTATAATCAGGGCAAAAGTACCTTCAAAATGAAGTATCACTCGACTTCCCTTTCCTATTTAAGTTTTGGGGGTAACTATCACCCACGCTTAGGGGTTGAAGTTAAGGGGTTGAAAATATAAAAATAAATTGTCCCCCTCAAATCAGAAATCGACGGGTGCGAGCGTTATTTATTTTTTTTTGTAACACCTGAGAAAACCGGGGTGGAAACTTTCCATTGGCCCACCCTGTATATATATATACTCGTATATTATCAGAAATATGTTATTATTGTTATTTGGATTTCTTACATTTAACGATTGTGACTTCGTAACGTATATATTATATATATATATATATATTTATAATTATATATATATATATATATATATATTTATATATATATATATAAAGTATGTCTCAGTATCTTGGAATCATATGGAAAACTTTTTTATTATTAATTTTAGGAAAAAAAGTTATTCCTCATAAAAAGTTCTGCATGGTGTAAAACTTAAAATGCAACCCACAAATATTAATTTTTTTTAGTCGTATACGAGGTATGTCAAAAAATATGAATTTGGCTCAAGAGTAAAGTACCTTTATATTTGACAATATCGAAAATTGTTATAAAGAAAAGTTAATCAGAACTAAAAACTACGTTCAAATATGCAATTACATTCATTAACATTAAAAAAAAATATTATTTCTTTTTTGTCTACAATATCAATGCAAATTTAACTGTAACATGTAATCTAGGATTCACTGATAAACAAATGATTTGTTGATATTCTAATACTTTTTGACCTGCTAGATCCCCTGACTTAACTTAAGGTTTTCATGTTTTTTTCTAATCATAACAGATAAATGTTCATTTAAAATAAAAAGATTAGTAAAAATTAACAAAACCTAATTTTTTAATGTAAATGTATGAAATTGCATATTTAAACGTAGTTTTTAGTTCTGATTAACTTTTCATTATAACAATTTTTGATATTGTCAAATATAAAGGTACTTTACTCTTGCGCCAAATTCATATTTTTTGACATACCTCGTATACGACTAAAAAAAATTAATATTTGTGGGTTGCATTTTAAGTTTTACACCATGCAGAACTTTTTATGAAGAATAACTTTTTTTCCTAAAATTAATAATAAAAAAGTTTTCCATATGATTCCAAGATACTGAGACATACTGTATATATAATATATACGTTACGAATTAGAATAAAGCAGAAACATAAGTTGTAGACGCTAAAGGTAATTGAACTTGTTGATGCGTATTGTCAGTGAGAAATGTTTATGATTAAGTGTCTGAAATCACGTGTACTTTTTCAACGCAATAATTTGTTAAACATTAACAAAATAATCTGTAACCTTTGAAATTAACAAAATTCTTACAAAATTGCATTTCACCTTTACAAAACTTTCGGTAAAATACTTTCCTTTGTTAAAATAATTACAATCCCTGGTTTTCTTCAAAAAATAATATTAAAATTTTACAAAATAAAATTAACAAACTACAAACTCATGTTAACAAATCTGATTTAAATAACAGTGTATAAAATTTGTTAAAAAAAATTGATTTAGATGAAAAAGAAGTAACAACATTAAATCTAGGTTTCTTTAAATTAAATGAGTGTATCACGTTTTATTTAATTAAAAAAATAGTTTTTCTACTCCCACCTTTAAAACGCCCTTTATCGTACATGTTTCAATGACACTAAGTGACCTTTTAAATACACATTGACAAGTTGTGGCTTTATGGCACTTTAGTCACGGGCTGAAGTTAGCAACAGGTTTTTAATCACGGGCGGAAGTTACTTTTAAGTTAGTTGACAGTTGTCAGATGTCATACAATCGTTAAAATAAAGTGCCTTTCTTTTAAAATAATACTAAATGTGAAAATTATTTTATTATCTCAATACAAAAGTATTAAATAGTTTCTCAGCGCCAATATTTGAAAAGTTTATATGAACATTGTACTGACCTTTTAATTTCGCCAGCAGTAAACTATAACTTAAATTCGGGCACGGACTCCACTGTAAAGTGCTCATAAAACATTTTCTTTACTTTCACTGTGAAAAACTGTCAATTTTTAAGAAATATATTTCGATTTATAACCTTTATAATCTGTGTTTATAAAATATAAAAATTTGACATTTGACGGCCCACTAAGCAAAATACTGTTGGGCGAACGTTGCAGCGATGTTAACAGTAACGCTGTAACGTTAACTGGGGGGTAACATTAACGTCACTTAAACATTACAACAACGGTTAATGTCCGCCTCATGAACGTTTAAATGTTACATTGCAACGTCAACGTTGAAACAACGTTAAACCGTGCCGTACAGGTGCTATTAACTGATGCGTTAGCGTAACGTTAATTTACTGTTTTTAAATTAACGTTAATAAAACGTTAAAATTAATTGTTTTATTAACGCAGCTCTGGATGCCAATTCTTGGCGGGAAAGACAAACAAAGATATAGATTTAAAAAGAACTTGTTATTTTTACTTCTTTCGACATTATTTGTAAAAAATCTTCTTCTTTTATAATTTTTTCAAAACCCGTTGATGGCCTTGACGAAACCACTCCATAGCAGATTCTTCCGGATAGCTAGTTTCAACACCACCTGCAAAAAAAAAAGAAATTTAGCTTAAGCTGACAAAAACAATAATTTTAGATCCATAACTCTAAAATAATTGTTCTCGCGGACATATTGACATTTTTAATTTTAGTTTAGATTTGTCTATTTCTGTTAACTTAAATATTTCTGAATTAATACTTTAACAAAGCTATTGAGGCAAAAGGCGCCACGAGGTATATACCTAACAAAATAAACAAATCTCTCGTATATATACAAATATACAAGTTGTATAATACAAGTTGTATTATACAACTGAACAGCTGCCACCTGTCGCCCTCGACATCAGCGATTTTGACCAAACTTGGAACATTCCAAGTTTGGTCAAAATCGCTGATGTCGAGGGCGAAAGCTGGCAGCTGCCACCAACCTAGGTTTGGCGCATTTACATATATTTACGAGGTTGCTCCTGACAAACCTAACCTAGGATAGTAAATCTTTTTGAAAATAGTGACTTTTTAGTCCAATAAAATTGTCCCGGATTTTCACTGTCAGGCGTTCGTAACAATTGACAGAAGTATAGATGCGTTTAATCGCAATATTAATTTTGATAATAAACGTCGGACGCAGTGAAATAAAAATAATGCCAATATTGGTATAAAAACACCAACACGCCTGCATTAAGTTACATTACATTAAATGCTGGCTACATCCACCTTATTAAATAATTTAATTAAATTTAACTAAATATAATATATATTAGCTTAAATATAATATATATTAGCTTAAATATATTAATATATATTAGCTTATATTATATACAGGGTGTTTCTTTTAACTTGAGACAGCTCAATATCTCGATAAATACGCATTTCACGGAAAAATGTGTTAAATAAAAGGTTAATGTGACTAAAGGGGACATTATTTGGTGCTACCGCTAGCCACCCCCTACCCCTCCTTAAGGGTGAAACGGGGGGTAACTTTGGAAAGTCAAATGGAATGACCCGATTTTTTTCACAGAGTTTGGTAGTACATAAAAAAATAAATAACTTTTATTTAAAACTTTTTTCAATTTATCAACAGATGGCGCTGTAATTCAAAATTTAAGAAAAATGAGTTTCCTTGTAAAATGTATTATTTGAAACGTTTGAAAAACAAAAATTAACATTAACTACAATAGTCGGCTATGAAAACAATTTATAACAAATGTTCGAAATGTCGTCATTCCATTTCAACACATTTTTGAATGCGGGTAATGAATTCTGGCACACAACGCGCCAACATATCGGGCGGTATCGCCGCACAGGCGTTCCTGATCCGCTCCACCATGTCCTCCCAAGTTGTAGGAATTGCAGCGTAAACTTTTTCTTTCAAGTAACCCCACTGGAAGAAGTCTGGTGGCGTAAGATCAGGTGATCGAGCAGGCCAAATTACTGGACCACGTCTACCGATCCACCGCGGTGCACCGGCCATTGACCTCCAGATCCAACACCTCTCGAGCAATTGTCGAATAATGTGCAGGACAACCATATTGCTGGTACCACATGTTTTGGAGCCGTGCTAGTGGTACATCCTCCAAAAGGTCCGTCAGGTCGTTTTCTAGAAAATTCCGGTACTTTTCGCCATTTAATGCACCGTCAATAATGAAGGGTCCGATTAATCGTTCGCTTAAGGTACCTACCGCACCAAACGTTTACCGACCAGGGACGCTGGTGCTCCACTTGGTGTCGAAATGGAAGGACGGCATTTCGAACATTTGTTATAAATTGTTTTCAGAGTCGACTATTGTTGATTTAATGTTAATTTTTGTTCTTCAAACGTTTCAAATAATACATTTTACAAGGAAACCCCTTTTTCTTAAAATTTGAATTACAGCGCCATCTGTTGATAAATTAAAAAAAACTTTCAAATAAAAGTTATTAATTTTTGTATGTACTACCAAACTCTGTGAAAAAAATCGGGTCATTCCATTTGACTTTCCAAAGTTACCCCCCGTTTCACCCTTAAGGAGGTGTAGGGGGTGGCTAGCGGTAGCACCAAATAATGTCCCCTTTAGTCACATTAACCTTTTATTTAAGACATTTTTCCGTGAAATGCGTATTTCTCGAGATATTGAGCTGTCTCAAGTTAAAAGAAACACCCTGTATAGGTACACACCTGCTGTTGAATGACTTTGTTGTTGTTGCACTTGTTTTTGTCCTTGCCCTTGCCCATGCCTTTGTTGCTTTTGGATAAAAAATGTATGTTAATTTTGGCTTAAACTAACTCCTTTCTGGTAACGATAATAAGCTGAGATCTAAAACTAAACATAGCAATTTCAGACTTGATGCAAGTTAAAACACTGATAAGAAAATATTACCCAAAATAATAAGGTTAAACAGGTACCTATTTAATTGTTTTAAACTATTTTTTTATGAAAAAGTACCTAAACCCGTTAAAAATAAAGAATGAAATATTTAAAATCGCTAGAATATAAATTTTTGTAAATATAGGTATATGACTATAAATATCAAATTATAATTTGCAATCTCAATTAATTTGCTTTAACATAAATTGTAGTGTTAATAATTATCTTTGAATGAACCTTATAAATAAAGAATATAAAGATATATAATATAAAGATAATTATTAACACTACAATTTATGTTAAAGCAAATTAATTGAGATTGAGACGCCATCGCCATTTTGTTATGCTATTTACTGAACGAGCCGGCAAACCACAGAGGCAAAGTGTTTACAATAGTTTTTAATATATACATATTTAGGCACTTACCTACCAAAATTTCCACATCTAGATTTGAAACGTAAAAACCAATAACACTGATTGCACTTCCCATTAATTATTTTAGTAAAAATTGCACTGCATCTATTATGCACGCTAACGATAGACTGCGCTTTGAGGTTATGTTCTGTCACAGAACTTCTGTGTTGTTATCTTAACGTAGTCATATGAAACGTTCACGTACTTATAACATTTAACGTTGCCTTAATGGCACAAGATTTAACGTTGTAATTAATTCGTTCTCCTAACGCAGCAATGGATAACATTGCTGTACCACTACACTATTAACAGTTACTCAACGTTTCCGAAAAAACGTTATATTATCAACGTTGACACAACACACTGGCAATGTGTTCGAAAACACCATTAATTTACTGAATTGTATGAACGTCAGTATAACAATACAAAGTAACGTTCATTTTGATACTCTCTGCTAACGTTGACCAACGTTATTTAAACGTTTCTTGCTTAGTGGGGGTGACACACAGATTCCCCTATTGTTTCATAGATGGCGCTCTATACAAATTTTTGATTTAACTCATTTTAAGATAATAATAAGAATTTGTCAAAGAAAAAGTTTAGTATGCACCTCGTTTATAAACTTTTCTATACACTCATTATCAAACTTGATAAATAATATACTATTATTATAAACGATATAATAAAATTTGAAAAACTACAGGCAGCTGCCTAGGGTTTTTAAAAGTTTGAAGACTTTTTAAAAGACCTACCAAATGTGGTACCAAGGCAGCAAAATCGAACGAGGGCGTTAACAACAACTTAGCACAGACTAGTGTAAGAAAAAGTGGATAGCAAAAATTTGCAGTTATTGAAGGTAAACTAACTAAGGACCGGTTTATCAATTGTCCAGTTAAAGTTGCAGTTAGTTATCTGGCAGATAATCTTCATGGATGCCATTGTTCTCACAACGATCGATATGGAATTTAACTGTCAGATAGACTAACTGGAACTTAACCAGGGATTGATAAACCGGCCCTAAAGAAAGTTCCCCAAAATCTGTGACGAAATTAAAAAAGTTATTAAGTACAATATAACCCAATGTCTTACGCGAGATCAAGCTCCCCAAAATCTGTGACGAAATTAAAAAAGTTATTAATTACAATATAACCCAATGTCTTACGCGAGATCAAGCATTGTCATTAGTATTCAGCATAAAATCTAATAAGACCACGTAGAAAAGTCTAAAGTATAGAATGGCGAATGCGCCGGGTTTAAAATTATTAAAAATACGACTGCTATTATAATAATAGTAATTTTAAGCCATGTCAGATCTTTGTTTGTAAATTTGTGTTGTTGGTAGTGTCTAATTAATCAAATCTGCAGTTTTGACCATGTTAGACAGCCGTCTGTGAAGTCGCTGTAAACACATGCAACATTTTAAATTAATTACAAAAACTGGTGGATGCATATAAACAAACACACCGTGTACCGTTACAATCAAGTCATTTACCAAACTGTGGAACCGTGCCCGGTGTTTAAACAAAGAGGTTTACGTTGCGCAACGTGGATCGAAGAAGGACAGCAAGAACGCGATGGTGGGAGTTTATACCTGTAGAGTTCAGCAGTCGTTGTATACTATTGCAAACGTTAGGCCTCGTAAGCGGTACGTCGGGAGTTGGCAGAGAAACTTCGTAAAGATTAAACTTTTTATCCTGGGATTTATACGCATTGGACGAAACTAGATGAATAAAAAATTACCCGAACAAATGACAACTGCCCGATAGGCAGTGTTCGGTAGTGGTGCACGTGACTGTGAAAGTTTTGTGAATTTCTTTTGTGTGTTTCTAATGCAATGAACTATTTAAATTAATTTGTTCATTCATTTTGGACCATCACGTACTGTTGCGTTTTAAAATGCAGATTTTAAATCTTCCTTGTTGAATATATGCACAGGACTGAGAAAAAATGCACAAAGAAAGGTTTGTTTACTTTTATTTCAATGGTGCCTAATTATTTTTTAAATTATAATTGGGTCATCTTTTAATTAACTAAAAACAATAGTTAATTTCGGTTTTAAACACAGACCGTTTAGCGGTTATTGTTTATTTAAACTGGATTAAATGCAGAACGGATTTAGTTATTTTTATTTAAATACTTCTCCTAGAAGAATACAATTATTATTTATAATATAATTACGCTGTCCATTACATACAAGTTTTTATAAAAAAACACTTCTTAACATAAAATTTAACAAAGCTGACATTTAAAAAGATATTGGCTTTTTCCTAGATTCTCGAAAAATCAGCTCGATTAAAAAAATTTTAGGGGTTGCTTACGAAAAGTTTTTTTGCGCCACTTTGTAAATTTTCAAAAATATTTTACTTACAAATTATACGAATGTTTTGCTTTTTTGAGTATATTTTACCACCAGTAAAGTTATATTTAACTGAATTATATTTTAACCATAGGTATATTAAAAGATGGACACGTAATGCCCATTGTCGTGTATTGCTAGTAAAGCACGCCATTTATGAGCCGTAATGTCCCAGTCAATTTTAAAAGTTTGTTTTGTGTGTTTAAGCTTGATAAGAAATTTAAAATGTCGGTTTCAATATTAAAATACAATGGTGGTTTGTTCTGCTTTTGGTGGTAAAAGTTATATAAGTAATATTAACAAAAAAAACTGGAATAGCCTTTGACAGGTAAAAATTTATATTACACTATGTAACATGATATTTGTTTATCTGGATTTTATTACACAAATCGTAGTAGGCCATGCCCCCGATTACGTAACATACATTTGTTTTTTCAAACTGTCAAATTTTCAACGACAGCCGTCAGATCGTGTTGATGGCTTTGGTGAGATTTGGTGAGATGTGGTAGACCCCTCCACTATCCCTCACTTAAGATTTTGGCCATTAAACTTTCTTTGTGGAAAAATTAATTTAGAATAGTTTTTTGATTCACAAATATTGATAATTTAACAAATAAATCCAATAAACAAAACAAAAATTTTGTTACATGGTGTTATTAATGAAAACCCAAAATCTCTTTGTAAGGTATAAAATCTTAAATAAACAAATATGCGATCTTTTATTAAAATGATATAATTTATAAGTAAATTATACATGAAACTGTTTACAACTTGATTCACACTTTCCTTCATTGTGTAAGGTTTCAAATTAGGAGATTTTTAAGCAAATAATTGTACAACAGATTTTAAATATTGAAAGTTATTAGCTACTTTAAATTATTTTTTGGAAAAAAGTGCTACCATAGTAGCACATTTTTTCCAAAAATAATTTAAATTAGCTAAAAACTTTAAATCTTTAAAATGTTCTGTAAAATTGTTTAATATGAGATACACTCTTATGTAATAATTGGGACGAATTTTCTTCACAATAATTTAACAAAATGTATATTTTCCCTTAAAATAATAATATTTATTAATAAATAAAATAATTTTCATTGTAAAATACTGTTAAAACATAACATTGTAATAATAATTATTATATTATAACAAAATTATCTTTTTACAGCATTGTTAGGTTGACAATTATTGCATAATATTTTAAATGAAAATAAATATATGTTCATAAATTATCAAACACATGTTAATAATATTATTATTATTATTATATAATATCAACAAATTCCATAACATCCTAATGGATTTAAATTGTAAATAAATAAATGAATGCCATAAATCTTGTATTTTCAAAGCATCTCCGAGAAAGTTTATAATTTAATTCTCGGTTTGATAAAATAAATAACTTTCCTAACTTTTAATTTCTGCGTATAAAAAAACCATTTCAGTGGATGAGAATAAAAAAATAAAATTTTACAGAAGTTTTGCGGTAAAAGATTTTTTTACAAAAAAATCATTGAATAAAATTTAGTAGGATTTTTAATCTCGTTAAAATTAATAAAAGGCATAAGCATAATTTAATACTAAAAGATTAATTTTGAATTTTTAACGTTTTGTTACAATAAAATGAACATGGTGTTAGATGTTATCCGTTGCATTTCTCTTAGATATTGACACTATTAACTTTAGTGGGTATCGAGATGAGTATTGTGATATGTATATTGTATGGAGAATGATTAAAAAAATTTTAGAGTCCTTTAGCCTGTGTGTGTGTCTAAATTAAGTAAAGGATTTGGTCAATTAATTTTGACACTCTAATATTGTTGTTTAGTACTTAATTATTACGCAAAGTTTCCATCCCCTGTATCTTTTTAAATAATAAAGGTACATTTTTTAACAGTTTTCAATTTGAGGTCTGTAGATCATAAACCTTCAAGGTGGTGCGCAACTTTTGGGACACTGTATATATTTTAAAATAAAATACACTTTATTTTTATTCGGAAGTTAACAACGTCAAAAATTTGGGGATTTAGTTGGCAAATACTTGGGACATTGAGTAAAACAAACTATTTTATGGCTAGTGGAGTGTGGGACAAGGAGCGAAAACATTTTTGTTTTTTGAGGGACATAAACTGACCCAAAACTAAGTACAATCCGAAGTCCTCCTCAACCAGGGATTTAGTAATAACCCCATTTAATTGGGATTTATGAATGGGGCTTGATTGGTTAATTCGCTGCTAGGACATTTCGTTGGTTACCTAATTTATTAAATGTGCTTAGTAATCTACAGATGTTTATTCTTTAGGATGAGTTTATTTGCCTAGTGTTTATCTGAACTTGATTAATGACTTCATATATGTGCCCTTGTTATTTGGTTATGCTTGCTGTTCTTATGAGAACTGTTGGCGACTAATTAATTTTTACCTGGTGGAGTTTTTTGTTAGTTAAGGTAGCGGATTTCGATGCAATTTTGGTAATTTTACTTATCCGGTTTATGCAGACTTAGACTTCGGGCGCATTGACAGAAAGATGTGATGAAATTATTCCTTAAAATCAACCGCCCACTTTTAGCACGTGTTATTTCTGTGTTCCAGAAAATTATTCGTTATATCCAATCACCTCACTCACACCCTTTTTTACAGGTAGAGCATTTTAGGACTTCATCCAGGAGGAGGTACCACACGCAATTTGCACCTTTTTTGCACTTGGTTTTGGTAAATCACGTGTAGATTCGATATTGATTTTTAATTTGAACAACGTTAGCGGTGATAGCACTATGAAAGTACGAACGCGTTAAACGAGACACTCACACGAGTATCCAGATTTTGGTTTATAGAAAAAACTTTAAAAGTTCTTTTTTTTGCTTCTTACCCCTTCATATATTATTCTTCTGTATGTGTGCAATTTGCATGATACGAACTTCTCCTAAACGTCTGGACCGATTTTGATGTTTAAATGCTTCCCTGGATGGTTTAGACTCACAATTAGACCAAGGTTCGGACAGGACAACGTCTCTCGGATGACAGATTTAACTTTAATTTTGGCACTATAACAAAAAAAATTAACAATTTATATTGTTACTTTTTATAATAAAGTAATTTGTTAATTAAAAGACGTCACGGCATACTGTGATTTATTTATCAAATTCTCGAAATGGAGATACTATTTTAAATCTTAAATTTAGTTAGCCATATTAAGATTAAATTGACGTTGCATATTCTGCTCGAAAAAACATTTAATTTGAATCCCATGTCAAGAAGGTTGTGAAAAAATAGGTAATAGGGCATCGGGCGACCGCCATATTGGAATTAGTACGACGTCACTTACCTTATCGTGCATTGTCGTCCAGTTCTGAGCTATTTTTAAAGTTTCAATTCTCTTGAAGTTAGTTTGCAAAATTGTATCAAACAAACAGACAGACATACACGCAGGCAGACAGACATAAACATAAAAAGAACGGTTCATAAAAGCTTTAATCTACTCCCACATTAAAAAACTGTGATTTTATGGCGTTTTAGTCACGGGCTGAAATTAGAAATAGCGGCTTTTGGGAATTTTAGTCAGCTTTATTATAAATTGTTAAAAATTAAGGTTTTATTCGTTAAATGTCAAATATCTAATAATTAAAATTCTTAGTAGCCAACCCTACGAACCCAAAGAAGAATTCATAGATCATAAGAATTTGGTATTTGACATTTAACAAATATAACCTTACTTTTCCACAATTTATAATAAAGCTGAATAAAATTTATACAATATACTATACGCTAAAGAAGTATCGCTAGCGCCACCACTAGGCTGTAATCATCGTAAGAAAAGTACAACTTTTAATAATCATCTCAAACGCTTATGTTACAAACGAAAAAAGCCGGAAAATGTTAAAAAATTTCGGAAAAAACCGTGGCTTGATTTGTTGTGTTGTTGGTTGTATTTCGAGAGCAAATCCTGGGTTGAGTTTTTACCGGTTTTCCAATAAACAGTATTAAATAAATTGCTTACAATATCTGTAAATATAAATTGTACCTATTAGATACAATAAATACACATTTTAGTAGTGATTAACGTGAAAAGTGTAAACATTTCAATTCAGTAAAAATCGTCAAACAAATAATTCGTCTAAATTTAAACAGGGTTTGGCATTATAGCGTTGATTAAGAAAGTCTCCTGTCAACGGTAAAATACCATTATATTATGTATTATAGGTATATAATATTATGATGCCATGAATTCGTAGGTATATCTTGTTGTTTAAAATGCAATTGTCGGCGTTTTTTAGAGAACTCAAATATAAAAATGGTTGATTTTAAGGTTATGTTTGTGCAAAAATTATGTTTTACTCTTTTCTTAAAAATGTCCAAACTTAAATAAAAATTATATTAGGTAAAGTTATCATTAGTTAATTCTGCACCAACAAATGTACTTACCGAATTGGATGTTTTGGCAAAAATGAAGATGCAACGATTTAGTTCTTGAATTTTATTTACAATTAAAAACACAATAATTCACCATGATCCATTATATCTATAAATAAAATACACACACTAACGTAACTATATAAACATTTAAGCGTTGAGTTTCTTAATCAATGATATAAAGAATAATCGAAATCGAGTACCTACTAAACTAGTTTTTTAGTTTTTTCCTTGCAACGTAAAACACAAGTAACGTGCGCGATTAAGCTGTGCAATTGAACAAAATTTGTCGAGTAAGACTTCTGCCTTCCTCTCTTTTGTGAAAAAACTACCTATTTATTTAAAAATGATGTACAGTTCGTATGCTTTAAATGTATTGTTGACAATTCTTAAATTCACGCAATGCTTTTGAAGTCCACCAGATAGCGCGCGCGTTGCGAAAACCCCGTTTTATTAAAAACTCGCTCGCAAGCTTGGCGTTAATAAAACTTGATACATAATATGCTATTTCCTTAATTTTACTATTATAATAAGCCCTTTTAATTTCTTAGAATATCATGTATGATAATTTTATATCTTTGTTAAAAACCATATATATATATTTTAATACTTGAAAAATAATAACATTTACATTTACAATGTATATATTTAATAATGTATTGCCCTTTGGCATTAAATTGTGTAAAGGTAATCTGGGATTATACTTGTACCAATCGTTCAAATGTGTAATAAATTATACAATACCACTTTACTAAAATAATATTGATTTTACATGGGTAATCTTTAGCATCCAGTCTAAAGATGTCAATTTGCTTAAACCTACACGTTCTCAACTAATTTTATATTTTACCAGATCGGCTTAAAGTCCTTTTTAAGTTGTAATAAAATTTAATGGTATTTTTAATACAAGGTGTTCCAAATTTATTAATATGAAGTGATTCATTTATACCGTTTATACCCTCTTAAAATGAATTATCAGAACATTTTTCATAAAGTTTCATTTAATGAAAGTGTATAAATACAGCAATTTATATCCGGAGCATTTAACAATCAATTTATATGTAAAAGTGTCCGCTGAATCCGTAAATACCAAGTAGTACAAAAAATAGTAATAACCCAGTGTGTCGTTTTCGGGGCACCCGGTATAAAAATGAAAGAAATTATTTACCTTATTCAAACTAAAAAAAATCAATTAAAACATAAAAGTTTTGTGGGCAGATATCTCGTGAAAATAAATCGTTTCTTTTGCAATTTCCAATATCTATTAAGAAATAATATCTGGGAATCAGGGACGTAGCGAAGGTTCTGATTATATGGGAGAACGTTAAATTGAGTGCATATTTTTTTTATAAATAAATAAAAAATCCCAGATACATCGATGCTTATTGGCACTTTTTCAATAATTAATTTTATAAAATATATAGTGAAATATTTTAACTTAATAGTATTTTTATCATGTACTACAATATTTTGTTTGTTTATAAATTTAAGATTTAATAATAAATTACATAATATATATCCTTACACTGTTTAACATTTTATTTAGAATAGTATGAAAATTTGTATCAGTCAAAAAATGCAAATTAAAGAAATTTTACAAAATCATTAAACATGACGATAGGGATTCGAATTTGTCTTGAAGTCATTATTATCCCAACTGAAAAATTTCACTGACATATTCAAATTTACTTTAGCAGCATCAAAACATTGATTAAAGAAAAGAGCTGAGTTTCTGAAAAGTCACACAACTATTGAAAATAATATTTAATGTGCAGAATTTACTGTCCATAATTCCTGGCAATACGGATTGATGTGACAAAATTAACTATTGCTGTTGTCAATATAACCCGTGAGGTTTGATTAGAAATTGTATGATTTCAAATTGTATATTGAGTGGATTAGTGTTCTGCCCATCAATGGTTTTTTGTTTTCTTTTCTCCCTGTACAAGACTATTAAACAAAATTATGGTTACGCAATGCATTTGACTCGGCGTACATTTGGATACAAAAACTAAATTATTCTTGGCCATTTATTCATATACATTATATTATATAAGACATGTAATATGTATAGATTATTATTATTAAATGTAATAAGTATAGAAAAGGAATCTGCATTTTGCCGAGATATAAATATTTTTTACAGGGTGTTACTTAAGTATGTACAATAAATCTAAGAGACGATTCTTTAAATGATTTTAAGACAAAAAGTTTATGTAAACATGGGGCCGAAAATGCTTTGTTTTTTTAATTGGTTTTTCATAAATATACTACATATCCTTCACCAACTTTTAAATTAAAAAATTTGTAAATTTAATATATTTTTTAAATCTGTAAGGTATGCCTTTTATAGGCAATGCTTTTTTGATTTATTGAATGCACGCCACTGTGCCTGCAGTACCTATTTACGCCGTTTAAAAGTAATAAAATTGTATCCCTAAACATACACGGAGAAAAATGTATAGTAAATTTTAGATAGTAAAAAAAATATAGTAAAATTTTTAGGGTAACAATATTATATATTGGTCAATACAATATTAAGATTGTAATACAAAATACTATTTTTTATTATACAATTTTAGTAAAGATTACAACACCAATATTACTAAATCATAAATGTATAATATATATTTAAATTTTTAATGTGTTCATATAGTAAATTGATTTTACTATAGTATATATATATATATATATATATATATCTACAAATAGTTATATTTACTATATGATTTATTCAAATGTAAGGTACATCTAATATTATAATATATTACACATTAATAAAAAATATAGTAAAAATAAAGATACTTTTATGTTTAACGTAAATAAACAATATATTTAAATATAATATACAATATAGTAACTCATGACATTTTAAACATTCAATTATCTTAGTTTCTTTAATAAACTTTCTTGACACTTTACTAGTAATACTTATAAGAAAGAATTGAATCTACTTGGTTGCATAGTTTGTACCGATTGCGGCAAAGGCCACGTCGCGACGCGTCGTTAGACGGTGTGGATAACGTGATGTTCTTACATCTCGCCTCTGTTGGCTTACCAACCATGTTATATAAGCTCAGGTATTTCTTTGTTTTGGGTGTGTTCCACTACTACAAGTTGCTCGACAGTGTCGTGTCGACACTGATGATACCCAATATAGGTCAAAACACCTGTCTGTCGGTACCTATTTGAAGTTGATGGAACGCACTCAAAACAAAAACTTTGGCGAGGTGTAGGTTCAATTCTTTCTCATAACATTTTTGTATATTAAGAAGTACAATAAATATGTTACAATTTTTAATTGTTAACATATAAAAATATTCGATTTTAAAATATTTTATATTTAAAATGGCAAAGTAATATTTTAAAATTTACTATACTTATTAGTAATGGAAAAAATCTAATTATAATAAGAATTAAAAACAAAATTGGTTGAGAATAATAATATTTTACCTTAAGGTTTAACATACATGGACATTTCAAAATTACTAAATATGCAGAGTATCTGACAATATACAAGATAGTTGTCCCAAATAGTAATATAAATTATAGTAAAGGGTATTATAATTATGGTAATCAGCATTATACTTTTCTCTCCGTTTATCATATATTAATACCATATATTCCAATGTAAGTTTACATACAAATTTTATGTTTATTAGCAATAATAATAACCCATTACTCTTTCATAGTGTAAGTAACATTGAATAAATCAACCTTCTTTAAAATACTTACTTAAATTACATTTTTGACCCAATACCTTCTTAACCTACTAACTTTGGAGTAAATATCTTTCTCATTTTTTATTCAGCCTACATAATTATTTAAAGCATTGTGTCAGTTTGTTCTTGAAAATCATTTTACCTAATCTAATAGAAAAATGATTTTCACATGTGATTAAAGCTATTAAAATTAATAATGATTTTAATTAATTACACTTGTAAACTATGCGAATTTTAAGAATTAAAATTTCGATCATTCCCATAAGATTTCAAATAATGTTATGTACCTATATTTGTAAATTACGTTTAAATATAAATGCTAATTTGCTCATAAAATTTGTATATGCAATTGTAATTGCATATTTTATACAAATAGCGACCTATGTATGTATACTATTACATATTATGTATCAAGTTTGATAAACGCCATTTTAGACACGTATTTAATTTAGGCACAAGAGAGCTTGCAAGCGAGTGCTTAAATTAATGAGTGTCTAGAAAAGTTTATAAACGAGTTGCATACTATACTTTTTCTACGACAAATACTTATTATTATCCAAAACTGATTTAAATTAAGTATTTGTATTGAGCGCCATCTATAAAACAATAGGGGAATCTTCGTTACGGTCGAATGTCAAATTTGTATGTTATAAACACAAAATAATAAATCAAAGTGTATCTCTTGAAAATGTATTAAACAACAGTTTTCCACAGTGAAAGTAAATAAAATGTTTTATTAGCACTTCACGGTGGAGTCCGTGCCCGACTTTAAGTTATATTTAGTTTACTGCAGGCGAAATTAAAAGGTCAGTAAAATGTTCATATAAACTTTGCAAATATTGGCGTTGAGAATACTGAGATAATAAAATAATTTTTCCATTTAGTATTATTTTACAAGAAGGGCACTATATTTTAACGATTGTAACTTCAGCCCGTGACTAAAAACCTGTTGCTAACTTCATCCCGTGACTAAAACGCCATAACGCCACAACTTGTCAAAGTGTATTTAAATGGTCACTTAGTGTAATGGAAACATGTACGATAATGGACGTTTTAAAGGTGGGCGTAGAAATAATAATTAATAATAATAACAAAAAATTCTACTTTTAATAAATGATCTTTTAATGAATCAAAGAAGAAAACCGCCCTTTTTTAGTTTTTTGGATATTTTACTTTCCAGATAAACAAATATAAAATCTGAAATTGTGTCATTTTCATAACCTTCATAACTTTTTTCTATTATAAAAATGTTGATAATTGTAATTTGATTTTACTGACTGTTTTCATTATTTATTATAAAAACATATTTATCAGCTCCCACTATGGTAACTAGGCTATTGTTACATTGTTTTATATCAGGTAAGTTAAATTTACCGTGAAAGGCTGGTTGCTATTGACGACGGTAGGTAAAATCATAGCAGACTCTGCTAAGCAGAGTACGTGATATAAAGGGTTTTCCATTTAAAGCGTCATAACTTTAACCCTAAAAATAAGGCTGCTCTGGAATGTAAATGTCAAATCTTGACAACACATGTGTTCAGTACATTGTGTCAAATTAATATGGATAGATAACAATTTAACAGTAGTACAGTCATCTTAGTCAAAAAAAGGGATCAACCTCGGAATCTAACGGAATAAGCTGAATTTTTGAGAAAACCTTTATTTTAGCATTACAAATGTTGTCTCAAAAGTCACATATGCCAACGTGTGAGCGGCCTTAGATATTCAAGGTCAAAGGTCGCAAACATCAGTTTTTTGAGAATATCTCGTTTTCTCCTATCATATTTGCATTTATTATAAAAGTTGTAGAGAATAAAATTCTCTACAAATTTTGTTTACAAAATTTTTTTATACGCCGAACCGTTTTTGAGATAGAGGGCGCAGAGTGTGGAGCGCTCAGCCATACGTACCTTTAGCGCAAGGTAAATCGTGAATCCCAATTTATTATATAGTTTTTTTAATTAGTTATATATTAAATATTACTAAAATAAAAATTTATTACCTTATACTTATATTTATATTTCTTTTAAATCAAATATATTTTATCTTCATATATATCTTATATTTTAATTTAATTTTAATGAAGGATAATTGGATCAGAGTAGGAAAAAAAGTTTTTATTTATATCAATATTATTATTATTATTAATAATCTTTATCTTCTTCATCCTCGTCATCCTTGGCCAGCAGATTCAGACTCATTCTTATCATCACTCTCCTCGTTATCATTGACATTAATTGTCATATCTTCAAAAACTTACTTATAACGCGTTTGTACTTTGCAGATTTTTTTGCCTTTGTTGCCTTATCTGCGACTTCACCACAAAATAAGCACAATATTTTAAAATCAAACACATAATTCCGAGCATAATTCCCTTTTTTAGGAGGTACAGTTGATGACGTTGAAGGTCCAGTCTCTTCAAGGCGACGTTTTGCTGCTGCAATTTTATTATAGTACGCTATAGCGTACAATTTTCGACACAGTATTTAGGTAGTTTATGTTTATTTTTCTCAATAATTACTTCTTTTAAAGTCTTTATACCGCGCACAAAAGTCACAGAATCACCTTCAGAAATTAACTTATTACAAATAAAACACAAATCAGCCATGTTAACCTTTAAAATATTACGAATATTACCTCTCACAACCCTAGACCTATACCTAGGGTCACAACTTGCTTTAAATATAGGTATACCCAACCTTTTTATTTATAGCAAGCTCACTATAGTATTTCCAGGTCTGTTATTTTAAAAGCAATATTTGGATCCAAGAGATGACCAGAGATAAAATATTCAAGGCAAATTCATTTAATGTCTTTTCTTCTTAAAGTGCATTTATCATTAATTAGAATAACATTAGAATATATTTAGAATGATTCACTTCATTATTTAATTATTTGTATGTGAAAAGTAAGTAATATTTAATTACTATTTGTTAAAAAAAAATATATAAACATAAATATACGGTATTAATTGTTATTTAAGTAATATTTAATAAATAATTATTTAAAAAAACGGTATAATAGATTGGGATTCATGATTTACCGTGCGTATGTACGTATGGCTGAGCGCTCCACACTCTGCGCCCTTTATCTTAAAAACGATTGGACGTATAAAAAAATGTTTTAAACAAAATTTTTAGAGAATTTTATTCTCTACAACTTGTATAATAAATGCAAATACGATAGGAGGCAGAGAAAAGGAGATATTCTCAAAAAATTGATTTTTGCGACCTTTGACCTTGAATATCTAAGGCCGCTCACACGTTGGCATATGTGACTTTTAAAACAACATTTGCAATGCTAAAATAAAGGTTTGTACAAAAATTCAGCTTATTCCGTTAGATTCCTAGGTGAAATGCCTAGATGACTGGACTACAGCGCTTAGAAATAATTCGTATTTACCATCAAAATGCATGTTCGGTTTGCCAAACATTTTGCAAGTTGCGAGAAATATAAGGTTTATCGTTTAAGAAAAAACTGGTTTACTGGCAAATAAGTCAACTTTTGTGCATCTAAAGGATCATGTGAAATCTCAGGTTTACAAAAATAAGCCACGAACAATTCTCGACCTTAAACGAAACATTAAACGCACTATTCAAAGTATACCACGCGATATTTGTAAAAGAATAGTAGAAATTAGGCCGTCATAATGCATTCAGTCAGGCAAAGTCGAGGGGGACATTTAAACGATATTATATTTAAAACATAATGTCATCGATAGTTCTTCAAAATAAAATATAGATTACGGGATTATAACATGTAGTTATTTTTTTATCTCATTTAAAGGTTCTGACGCTCTAAATGGAAAACCCTTTACTTTAATGACAAAAAATAATTATTATTAGTGTCAAAATAAATTGATCAAAAAAGTATTTTATTACATGAAACCTAGCTGTGGGAGCAGATAAAACGTTATACACCACGCAGGAGGTAAGTTTGACCAGTATCGGACTACTGCCAGACCTCACAAGCTCGGGAGCATACTCGTCCTCGACTGGTAAAATCTACTTACCTCCTTTGTAGTTTAATATACTATGGGAAATTTCTACAATGAACGATAGACCAATGAAAATTCGTTATAATGTGCTAATTTTTGCGATTTTCAGATGGATTTTCAGATCGCTCCTGCGCCAGCCGTTCTAATTTCTGATTTTTTAAGTAGGTACTTATATAATAGAATACGTAAGCGATGTTTAAGTTCTTGGACTTTTATTTTATTGAAGAAAAAAAATCTTATAATTTAAAGGTTTTCAGGAAATATAGTCCCTAAAAATTTATTATTAAACATTTTTTCAAGATTTTCGAATGAAGACAAGTCGAAAGCCTTTAAGAAAACGCTCAAACAAGGATTTGAGAAATCACTCCCTGAAATATTAGAACGTCATTATAAATATTGATAATTATAATAAAGGGTTTTTCAATAGGGACATAACAATTCTATTTTATAATACAAACTTTTAATGGTCTGTCAATGTTAAAACGTCAGTCAAAGATTACATTTTTATCATGGTAAAGTTCACGAACGAGCAACGTTTGGAAATCGTTAAAACTTATTACCAAATTCTGAGTCGATAATTGCAACTTTAAGAGCGCTTACTCCAATTTTTGGTTGCATTATTCGTCCCACCAGACAAGCTGTGCGTGCGATGGTGAATAAATTTAAATCAACATATTCACCAGTAAATGTTCCTGTGCCAGTGAGATAACACACCGGTCGAAGTAGTGAATATATTTCAGGCGTAAGAGCTTAAGTTCAAAATGAACCAAACAAGTCGATTCAACGCCGTTCACAAGAATTGGGAATTTATTAGTCCACATTATGGTGAATTTTGTGTAAATATCTTAAGCCACACCCTTACAAGATCAAATTAACCCAAGAACTGAAACCTCTGGATCATTGAAATCGCCGGAACTTTTCCGATTTTGTTCTGCAAAAGAAAATCCTGAATTCCATCCAAAAATTTTCTTTAGTGATAAAGCTCATTTTTGGCCGAATGGCTTTGTCAATAAGCAGAATATGCGTTATTGGACAGCAACAAACCCACATGTGCTTCATGAGACTCCATTGCATCCACAAAAATTGATCGTGTGGTGTGTATTTCAAATTTTTTTAGTTTCTTCGAGAAACTTTCTTGAACAAAAAACTTTGGCGAGGTAAAAATTGAATTCTTTCTTATTACTGGTAATATACGTTACGAATTAGAATAAAGTAAGCAGAAACATAAGTTGCAGACGCTGAAGTCAGTTGAACTTGTGATGCGTATGGTCAGTTGGAAACGTTTTAAATGACTGCCTAAAATCACGTGTAATTTGTCAACGAAATAATTTGTTAAAATTTAACAAAATAATCTGTAACCTTTGAAATTAACAAAATTCCTACAAAATTGCGTATTACCTTTACAAAAATTTTACAAAATAAAATGAACAAACTGCAAACTCATGTTAACAAATCTGATTTTTATAACAGTGTAGGGATTATATGTTAACTACTTAGCCTTGAATATAAAATGTTGTATGCCATTCGGCTGAGACGTGTCTTTTTGTGCTTCGCTCAATTGTAGACCTCCTCTAACGCGTCGGACTTTAAACATTGAGCTCAGCACTTAGCCTTATGACATAAATAACTATTATTTCCTGCCACCTTCATAATATGTAGTACATATTATGTAGACATTTTTTTATATAACGAAAAGTATCAGTTATACTCAGTTTAAACCTAAGTACTGATACTTTAGAAGCATACAGTTATCTATAGTAAACTATAACATTTGGCTTAGAAAAATAAAATTTTTTCTTTTTTAAATTATGCAGTTTTTGGGTCTAGAAACTAAACCATTTATGGTAAAAAAGTTAAATAGCAATTTTGTAGTAAATTAATAGAAAGAAATAATCTTTTTATCTTCTAGCGTTCTATAATTTAAACTTTAAACTATGCTGATTATCTCCTAGGCTCCAGTCTGTAAAAAACCCGTTTGGACAAATAAAAAAAAATCGAATACTGTCAGATCTAGCTAATATCACTTTCTATTTTTAATAATTATTATTATAAATATTGGTTTTATGTATCGTCATGTCATGTCTTTTTGTGTTTTGCTCGATTATAAGATTTCGCTTTGGCCTTTAAACTTTGAGCTCGGCACAAAAATATTCACTTTTCAGCCTGATGACAAAAATTACTCGTATTCTTGTGCTTTAAATGGGAATTTTTTTCTGGATCAAAACCCTATTAAAATTGAAATAAAGATTGAGATTTTAACTGAATTTTTATTTCAGCATAACCTAAGAAATTTTATGTTGAAGCGAAAGACAACATATTGATGGTTTTAATACAACCTAATATTTACATAATATGATACTTCGTATAATAAAATTGTTAAAATAAGTAAGTTTTATTGTAGCTATGCGTTTATATAACATTTTCTTTTTCTCTTAAAATAATATAACTCGTTTTAAAAACGTATGATGCATTTAAAAATAAAATGTACTCTTTGATCATGTGTGCATGCGTTATTATTACAGGTCTGTAAGGCAAACATACAGAAACATTTTGTATGCTTTACTGCATTGTATAGATTTATAGAACAAGTTGCTCTTAACAAAAGCTGTTTTGAATATGTGTTGTTCCAAATACCTACATTATTATATCGTCGATCATATTGTTTGTCCTTGGTTATTCCAAATGCATATGTTTAATAACAGTTAACACGGTAGTATTGTGGTTGAAAGAAAAAATTCAATAAACCCATAACGGTTCTTTGGTTTATAGAGTGTAAAGAGATATAAAATACAGTCTTAGTCGCTTTTTAATTGATTCCGTTAAGAAGTAATAGTTATTTATGTCATAAGGCTAAGAAGTGAGTCTTTTTTTGCTGGGCTCAAAGTTTGAATGTCGCAGCGTACAGGATGCCTACAATTGAGCAAAAATACTCTTCTCCGCCGCATGGCATACAACATTATATCTTCAAGGCATAACTTTATTTATTAAACAATACTCTTTAAAAATTAATTAGTCAAAAATAACTAATTATAAGTCATATTTGACTAATTGTCATAGCGAAAAATCAGTCACTAATAATTAGTCAAATTCTACTGAATGAAATAGTCAAATTAGTAGATTTAAATTTTAAAAAAGTTTATACCCAGCCGGGGATTGAACTCAGGTCTGTCACTTGTCAAGCTTGTAAAGCTGTTGTCATAACCCATTCGGCCATCAGCCGCTCTTATAAAAATCAATTTTATTTGTAAATAAATATTGTTCATAATTATAAAATATTAATATTTTAAAGTTGAATATATTATTTGTGTTGCTGTTTTGAGCTAAACTGTTTGCATCTTTATTTGTTTTTATGGGTCATTTAACCATGGAGCTTAGGTATATGCATTTAATTCAAATAATACTTTGTTGTTGGCCGCAAACGATTGAAGAAATTAGTTACTTTTAACTCTCAGAAATAGTCAAAGCTGGTGACTAATCTTAAATTAGTCAAACTTTAACTATTCATGTAGTAAAAAATGCTGGTATTTCATATTTAGAGAGTACATAAAACAATTATAATGATTATTAAAAGTAGAAAGATTGTATTCTACAAAATGTGTTGCTAAAATATTATGTTTAGGTATACAGTGTAAAATCCAGTTAACCAAACGCCTTTTATTGGTAACATAACATACCTACGTTAAGCTATTGCTTTTGGAGGTCCTAAAACAATAGTTATTTTTACTAAAACATTTAATCCAAATGTTTGTTTTAAATTTAATTTTAAAATACTACACGTTAGTAAAACTTAAAACGTTAGTAAAAATTGTTTAAGGCACAATAAAAACAAATATTTCAAGAAAATGGGTTTCATCCAGGGGTTTAAATCATGGCCAACTTTTGCTTTATTACCTTAAAAATTCTAAAAATTTACATAATTAGAAAAAAGAATTATAAAAAACTATACAACAAATAGTGCTTTATTTTTATTTTCCATAAAAATCACACATTTTATATATTATAATATAATTTAAAGAATCCTGTTGGATTCCTCATTTCTTTCATAAATTGGGGGATCGGAAAGCATAACCATTTTAGCACGTAAGAAGAGAGGATAATTTTGCTAACAAAAGCACAATTTTCTACCAAATTGGGATAAAAAGTTTCCCTGGTGAATATTTTAATTAAAACCGACAAGAAAATATCCACATATACCACCTTCCCTTAAACTCACTGCTATTAAATGAGGTACGTGACTATTTAGTTGCTTGCTATTATTCAGAATATTTTAGATCCTTTCAAAAAATTGTTTTAACCTTTGGATGTAGTAAAATAATGTCGAAAAGTTATGAAAACTATGGTATGTTGACTATTTAAAAATATGCTACAGTAGCATATTTTTAAATAGTTAACAATTTGTTGACAATCTTTAGTAGCATTGCTACTAAAGATATTAGAGAATATATTTTTTGTTGTACTTATTTTTATTTTAAGAACCTTATGGGATTTGTATGCTCCGCCATCTAGGTACATATAAAAATAAAATTATAACAATAATTGTACAAGCGTGCTTAGAAGCTAAAGTAAACCTTTTTTACATTTAAACTCAACAACATAAGAAAGTTGTTTTCTTGCTGGAAAATTTAATGATAATACACTTTGTTTCCTAAAAGGCTTTTTCATATTTCGCTCTCCGTAGTACATCAAGGAGGTATTACTGAAACTCTTTGTAAAACCCATTATTTGGTAATGAAGAAAAAATTGCCCTTTAAAAAATAAATATTTTTTTATTTTACTTTTATGTTTTAAAAAAAATTTTATGTAATAGTTTTAACATTTGCGATTTCGATTAAAAAATGACAGAAAACTGTTTAGTTGGTGATATATTTTCCCACCACTATACTTTTCATCTATAATCTTTGTATATCTTAATTTTTATGGAAATTGAGTTTTTATATCGTAAAATTCTTCTAGAAGACAGACGCTCTTAACTGTTTAATAATATTTATAAAGAAACGTAATTACTGATCTAAATATTTTTTCTACGACCACTATGTAAAAGTCACTTTTCATGATGGCATCGTTGCTTAGAAAATGAATCTTTTCATTGGCAAGGCAAAACACGAATGTAAAGTGACATTTCTGTGTGAAAAGTGACAGGTCTGTGTGAAAAGAACCGGAAAGCATCGTTTGACATTCAGCTGTCAAAAAAGTTTTTAGGTTATTTTGTTTTGTATTTAAAAATAATAAAAAATAAAAGGGTCGCAGAAAAAACATTGTGTTATACTTGTGAGAAAACCTTTCTTCAAGCTCGTGTTAATGCACACTAGGCCTAACGGCCTCGTGGGCAACTTGAAACTCGCATGAAAAAGTCGCTTTTCAACACTTGTAAAACAAATAACTATTTTCTACGACCACTATGTAAAAGTCACATTTCGTATTGGCATCGTTGTAGAAAATGAATGTTTTCATTGGCAAGGCAAGTAAGTAAGTAAGTAAAGTGACATTTCTGTGTGAAAAGTGACAGGTCTGTATGAAAAGCACGTGACATTCGGTTCAAAATTAGTATTGTATTTGTATATGTATGTTTAACTATCATATAGAACACAATTCATTGTGTTTGTACAATAAATTCTAATTTTTAGTGCCGTTATTTAAATTGAGAAGGTAAGTTTATTGATTTTAAGTAACTTATACTTTAAAAATTAAAAGAATAAGATGAAAGTAATTTTAACAGCTGTCAAACACGTTTTTAGGTTATTTTGTTTTGTATTATTAGGGTCGTACAAAAAAACATTATGTTTTACTTGTAAGAAAAGCTTTCTTCAAGCTCGTGTTAATGCACACTAGGCCTGACGACCTTGTTAGCAACTTAAACACTCGCATAAAAAAGTCGATTTTTAACACTTGTAAAACAAATAACTATTACCGAAAGTTTTGTAAAGGTAGATATGCAATTTTGTAAGCATTTTGTTAATTTTGGTACAGTTAATGTTAAACAAATTATTTCGTTGAAAAAGTACACGTGATTTAAGGAAGTCAATCAAAACATTTTCCACTGACAATCGACTGACTTCAGCGTTTGCAACTTATGTTTCTGCTTACTTTATTCTACTTCGTAACGTGTTCGTAACAACTGTTTAGTGTTTATAAATATTACCAGAAATCTGTAATTATTGTTATTCGGATTCCTTATGTATACCTATTTAACAAACTGAAATAAGGGGATACAGTGAAGTGGGTTAAAGTTACGAAATACATCAGTAAGTGTTGTAGTAGTACTAATAATTATATTTTACTAAAGGTCTTTATAATTTGATGATTTGAATGGTGTATTATTAAATTGTGTGTATGTAATTTTTGTGTTAATTTAAGTAGGTCTGTTAATTTTTTTGTTTAGAAAATTAATTAATAAAGCTACATTTCTTATCGAAATTCTTTAAAATTGAAATTCAATAAAGTTTCCAATTTCCAACAAATACTTTTGTAAATGGGTTTAAAAAAGGTTTGTAAAAATAAGGTCCTTTTTTAAAATTACAATAATTATAGTTGAATTATTGTTATAGGATAGGAACTACTTATTCAATTAGTTATCAGAAAACACAAATATTAGAAATATTCCCCAACACCAAAACAAAACACAAAGTGTTTAAAGTACTTTTCACCAACGATGTTCGTTGTTCGATGTTCTTCAGAAGCGAATTGTAACTAAATCTAAATGCTAAATTTACCATATTTATAGTAATTATAAGCTAAGGTTGACTGAACCGTAAACGGACACAGTTTACTAAACCCTGAACCGTAATATCTTCAGTAAACATGTAAATAGAAACTAACAAACTAATATATACAAACTAGAGTTCCTTTAACCTAGAAAGACCACTTTTCAAACAGAGCTAACAGAGCACACAAAAGTCAAGTTTGTGAATATTCCTTTCGAACCCCAGTCTGGAAGGGATTCAAAAAGTGGACCCCAAAAGTAACCCCTTAGTAAAATTATTTGTAAAACAACTCATTTTTAATAATGCTCAAAAGGTTGATCATCATTTGGAACTTTTCTCAAAAGGATTGAGAAATACCCTAATAACTAATACTAACTAGGTACATATCATTTTTTAAGATTTTTTACAAACTATCTCTGATTTCGACACACAAAATTATTACACTTGATACATGTTTTCTTGGATTTCCTGTCTTTTCCTCTTTGACACACTCTATTCTCTTGCGTCCAGTAGTTCGGATAAACTTCTGTCAACTAAAATTTAAGTTTATGCCAGCCAATAATAACTAATTAATACATCATATTTTATCAAAATAACACATAAACTACAGCTAGATGAAAGATTAATGTTTAAAAATTCGTATGTGCGTAGATGCATCAAAAACTTATTTCATGGGGTACAAACGGACCCCGGCCAGTTCTATAAAAGTTAACCAGGATTTTAGGGTGACTTGAGTCCAAAATTTTGCTCTAAAGCAACGTAAGAGATACCACACATATACAAATCCTTTCTAACTAAGACTGTTTCCATTTCGTTGGGTTAAAGTAGGGTAAGTGAGTTTTAAAAAAATACCATACTGTTATCCCTATATTGAAAGTATAATAAATACTTTTTAATAAAATGTATGAAAAAAAAACTTTTTAAACCAAATCCACTATTGACTCTTGCATCTGGTATAATTTGTCTAATCATTTGCGACTGCCGTTCCGCTGGGACAATGAGTCAAATAATCTATACGTCATTTTTGAGTGATTTATTCTGAGAGTGGGAAAAGTAAAAACAACACCCGATGGAAAATGAACACAATACAGAGGCAAAACGACCACTCACAATGGGTCTTAACCATTAGGTAGGACTGGGAAAATTAACAGCACGATAATTGTTGGAAAAGAAAAAAAATGGAACACAATTTCAACCACAAACCGTAGATAAAGAAAAGCATACATAATTTGTCAGTTCCATGCCCCTAAAAACCAAAATGTTGTCCCTCATTATCCTAAACTCCAGTGGAGTGACTCCACTATCCTAAATCGGGCGTATGGCCCGGCGACAAAATTCCGGGAGTGGCCTTAAACAGGTACACGGTCATCCACGACCTCCTAGGGAAGATTTACCTGCTGAGGTGAAAATTCGGATCCACCAAACACAGGTAACGCAGTGGCGGGATACGTAGGAGAACCGAAAGGGGTTAAAATAACTCTGGAAGATCAATGTAAGGCGTTGCCGATGAGGCCTGCCATACGTTCTTATACTCATACTCATAAATTCTATAAAAGCATTTAACAATAATAAACAAACAAAATAATATTTTAGATTTTATAATTTCATGTTTATAACAGCAAGAATTTGGCAACATCGTATTTTCATATCATATTAGGTAATACATATTAATATGTAGTTTTTATAATTAACTATTTTGTTTGAATTTTGTTGTATACCAATTGTTTTGGAATTGTTTTTTTCAATTGTGTTTAAGAGATTTTTAGTGGCTTTTACATAATATGCATCTTATGCCACTTTTTGCTTTTTATAAAGCCAAACCACAGCAATTTATGTAAGCTTAACCTATGCGATGTACGCAAATGATTTAGAAAATTTGGTATAACCTAAATTTTATTTATTTGACAATTCGTCTCATATGTGGACGTATCAATATGTCTATGGTATAATATATTTTAAATCCCCCACTTATAAACTGACTATGCGCATAAGGGGGCATCCATTAATTACGTGAGGTGTTTAGGGGGGAGGGGGTCGAGCCAAACCTCAGGGGGTCTCGACAAATATCACGTAATTTTTTTCTGAAAGAAACAGTTTAAAATTGCGTGAAAACTGGTTTAAATTAAGTGAAAAATGTTTCTCCACTAAAATTTGATGGAAATTTCTCACCGTGTATGCTTCGTTTAACTAATAATATTAGAAATCTTAAATACTAGTCTTAAATATAAAAAAATTATAAGCAAATTGTTTTTTTTTTTAAATAAATCTAATGGAATCAAGCACAGAATTATTTACATTAAAACTATGCATTTAAAAAAATCTCACGTGAGATTATGGGGGGTCGAGCAAAATCTCACGACATCTCACCAAGGGGTGGGGGGTCACGTAATTAATGGATGCCCCCTAAGGTAAAATGATACGGAAAATACATATTTTCCCTTAAAAAAGGAAACAATGTCATCTATACAGAATATAGCGAATAAGAGGTACAAAGAAAATTTACCGATTGTCGTACTTTGCGGGCGCGTGCATTTCATGAACATAGAGAACATCATGAATATAATGAACAATCCCGGGACCCACCTTCACGGTACTTTAAAATTAGAGCTTTGATATAGAGCCTAATTTTTAAAATGGAAATTATTTTATACTTTAAATAGATTTGGACTATATTTTTTTATAAAATTAAATTAAAACCCAAAAAACTTGATATCATAAACATTTGTAAGGCCCCCAGGTTTAAAAAAAAGCATTTGCATTTTATGAAAAAAAAAAATGAAAAACGCACTAAATCGATAAACTTGATTAAATGCTGTATGCCTTTTGATTAAAAAGTTTACCTACTATTAGCTGATTAAAAACGAGCGTGAATTACAAAAGCCTTTATATATTTTTATATTTTTTATAATATAAAATAAACCTTAGGGCTTATCAATGGATATAATTCTGATTAAAATTAATGTTTAAATTCATTTTTTTATTTTAAGTAATTAAACATTGTTTTTATTCTTTTGGAATAAAAGTTTTATATAATAATTATTGAATAAACTAAGGCACATAGATTTAGCAAATTTATAAACTTTAAGGAGAAGTCAGCTAATTATGTAGCTTTAGCTTCAACTTCAACTAATTTTGACGTTACAAGTTGCAAGTAGTTATATTATTTCTATACCACATCTACGACATCTTTTTGTTTCTTGTATAAACTTTTTAGCTTTAAATATTATAAAAGATACATTATATAAATTATTATTTCAATCAACAAGAAAAAAGGACGCCTATTTTTCTCAAATGGAATACTTTTTAACACGCATTAAATTATAATATATTTTCATTAAAACGTTAAAAAACTCCAGACACCGAAACATGAACACGGTATATTGATTAAAATTTTCTACAATTTACTGAACAAAGTTACGATTACTCTTTTTACAAAAATTGTCAGTAAATAATCCGTAAATAAAGTTTTAAAGGCATTTTTTTATTAATTAATAAAGTTAAAATAACTACATGTTCACCTATAAGTTGGCATGAAATTTAAAACGAAAATGGCAAAATTATGGTACAAATACATAAAAATACCAAGTATGAGGAATGCGATTAATTTTAAGATTTAAATATATATATATATATATATATATATATATTTAAAATTTAATGTTTTGTTCGATACGAAGGTGTCCCCTAAACTCATCCGTCACAAAAGTGTTTTATGCTTAAGTAGAAAACAAACATTTGTTTTTATCTAACTTAATACGGCGGAATTCTTTGTAACATTGAGCGCTGAAAAGGAACATGACCTATTTGTACTTTATACAACTCCGTCAGGTTTTTTGAATACTATGTCATATTATATATTAAATATATTATATTATAGTGGCTATATTCATGAGCTCCCATACCTATGGGCAAGGGGGGCACTTGCCCCCCACTGGAATTTTCCAATCCAAATTACAGCATTTTTTAAAGTAAACGTTCTGTTTAGCAAACAATTTGTGTCCGATTTTAATTACATGTGTTTTGTTTAAATATTAGATGATTAAACCATGTTATAATTACTTTTTTTAACACGCGGCAGGAACTGAAATGACCGTAACTACCAATGCTGACACGCGCGGTTGATTTAAGTATCATTCTGACAATACAATTCATTAATATTAGAACCAATAAAATGCCAGCATTCCATAGTTACGCATTTTATCTCAGCGGCAATATTTTTTTGTTTACACGGTACTAAGGATTTTGACACTTTTCTTGATTTAAAATTTGTTGTCATTTAAATTCTGTGTTTGATATATATCAATAAAATAATGAATTATAAACTCTAAAAGATCGATAGGTTGGTGTAAACGATAATGAAATTAAGGTTAGTTTGAATAAATAAGGTTTATTAAAGTCTTTTTATATTTTAAAGCACATTTTAATTTTAATCTGACAATTTTTTAAATCCTAAAATTCATTGTATTTTCTCACTTAATATAACTCGTGGTATGATTAATAATCGAAGATATTTACTCATTGAAACCGAAGTAGCACATTTCACTCGTCCTGCGGACTCGTGAAATCTGCAGCTCGGTTTCAATTCGAAAATATCATCGATGATAATCATACCACTTGTTATATTATGGGTGACAATTTTTATTTAATTGCGTTAAAATTTTATTATAATAAAGTGCATATTAAGTTTTTAAATTTCATTAAAATTGTAGGATTTTGTAAAAAAAAATATTTTGTTAAAAACAAAAGGAAATATCCGAGAAAATTTCTTTATGAATGTGTATCAGCCCTGGGGGGTTTGGGTGTTCAAACCACACCCCTCCCCCAGGAGAATTTTTAATTGTGGTTTTTTTCTTGAAATCCTGGAAAATATCCTAAAAATACTATTTTTTTTTATGAAATTTCACTTGTAAACTAAAAATATATATATATAAATCTTTTTATTTGTTGTACGATTTTAACCGAAATGGTTTTAAAGTGTAGATATTGATAAACTGTATTTTTGGAGCAAAAAACGCCATATTTTTACAAAATACAAGGCCTACTATATCAGTTTTTAAGAGTAATTTTTTAAGAATTCATATAAGCGATTTTTTTAAACAAAATCTAAGCACGGCACTGGATTCACCACCCCTCAAAACGACCCTATACTAAATTTTATTAAAAAAAATTAATTAGGAAAATGCACAATAATTACTACAAAAATTTATTCTGTCAAGTTATCCATAAAAAACCTTAAAATAAAATTAAACTAACAGTAACATGGTACTATTACTATAAGTTTAATTTTATTTCAATGTTTTTTTATGGATAACTTGGGAGAATAAATTTTTGTAGTTATTATTGTGCATTTTTTAATAAAATTTAGTAAAGGGTTTTGAGGGGTGGTGAAAACAGTGCCGTGCTTAGATTTTGTTTAAAAAAATCGCGTTTTGCTCCAAAAATTCAGTTTATCAAGATCTACAATTTAAAACAAATCTGGTTAAAATCGCACAATAAATAAAGATTTTACAGAGGTGAGTCGCAAACAAATGGGTCACACTGTATTTTTATTTGGAGAGCAATTTTACATAAGATTGGCTCTGGACTACAGTTATTATTGACTGCTTTTTTACTTTAAAACTAGTAATTTTTAAAGAGTTGGTTAAAGTATTTGACTAAAAACAATATTTACAAATTTGAATATTTTCATATAGAAAAAAAACGGTTTTCTTGCAATATATAACAAATAAAAGCTGATTGAGCAAAATGGTCATGTTTGGCGTACGCACATGACCCCAAAAAAGTTGTTGGCTACCCTGCAAAATAACAAAAAATGTATTTTCCGGTCTGTGTAATAATAGTGTTTGCCCCCCCTGGAAAATTTTATAGGAAAAAAAAGGTAGAACGGAGGAGACAATTATAATTGTCTATGAAAAAGAAGGAACAACCCTACTGCATAATAACTTTTAAGCCACTAAAAGAATAACATAATAAAAAAAAATTTAAATGTTCTCTTTCTAAACCTTTAACATTTATTATTTTTCTCTGCCCCTTTAATTTATATTTTATAATGTACCATTATAAAATATAAAAAGGTATTTAATTTAACTTCGTAATAATTGAAATATTATATACAGTGTCCCAGAACTCGCGCCACAGAGAAATAGGGGGCGTGCTGATAGATGCCAAATTTAAAAATAAAATACCGAGAACTCATGCCTAGGAGCTTTAAAAATTGCTAGGAGACGATATAACATTGTTGTCTTAAAACTTTTGAAAATCTTTTGTCCGACTGTGCTTACTAATCTTTCAAAAGGGAATGTCATACTTCAGGACGCCAATGTTAAGTAAAAATTAAACCACTATAGTTCTGTACCCCAGAGCCAAAATTTCTAGCATAAACTACGAAACTGTGAACGGGAAATTCGCGTGCAACTTTCCTTGTGCTCTTCCTACTATTTGCATCAACGGCATTAAAAATAGCTTCTTTATTTTTCGCTGTTCCAAGACGTTAACGTGCACCTTCAATTTCGTTACAACGCAGAACAACTTTACAGTCCAGGAAAGCGCTGGGAAAAAACTCGTGCTGCCCCTCTAGCATTGCGCATTGGGATTGGCTATCGTTTTTTGTTCTTACCTCGCTTATCTTTTGCGATAGATAATTTGAATTTTTAAGTAGGTATGTGTTTCGCATAACTTTCGGCACGTTCCATTTTTCTAGGTGGCGCGAGTTCTTTACTAAATTATTTGTAAAAAATGATTAGGTATATAAACTGCTCATCATAAAAATCGACGCGCCTAGTTTTTTGGAAAATATTTGAAAGCTCGTTATTAAAAAATTACTGAATAGCTTTGAAAATCTTTGGAAATTCTGAATAGCTGATTCTTTGACTCTTATGTCTAATTTTGGGAATACGATATTTTGCACATAGCATTATACTACAGGGTGTTAAACGAAGAGATGTATTTTTTCCGAAATTTCAAGTTATTCCCATTCATGAGGCAGTTGAGTTTGATAGTCGTAATACCCCTCCCTAATATAAGTAAGGTAATCCCTCGGAACGTTTTCGAGATTTTGTGAATATCACGGCTTACTACGATTATATGCCAATTTATCGAAAATTGTCGTTATTTGCCAGTTTAGTCAAAAAAATGAGCAATAGTGGATTCTTAGACTTACGTCTAATTTTGAGAATACGATATTGTGCACATAGCATTATACCACAGGGTGTTAAAAAAAGAAATGTTTTTTTCCAAAATTTCAACTCTCCATTCACAGGAGCAGTTGAGTCGTAATACCCCTTCCTAATAACAGTTTATCCCTCGGGACGTTTTCCAGAATTTGTGGATATCTTGGCTAACTACGATTATATGGCAATTTTTCGAAAATTCACGTTATTCTTCATTTTAGTCCAAAAAATGAAAAATGGTTGATTCTTTCGTAGGTATGTGTTTCGCATAACTTTCGGCACGTTCCATTTTTCTAGGTGGCGCGAGTTCTTTACTAAATTATTTGTAAATTATTATTAGGTATACATTTTTATTAAATACTGGATGACATCTTTAATAATGGTGTCTTTCAGAAATATTACCCTTTTAGTTATATTTTTCATTTAAAGTTATTTTTAATTATAAATAGTTTTTCGTATACCACTTTAAACTTTAAAGTTTCCAAACAAATAAGAATTATTTACGGTTATAAAGTGGTTTAAATATAGAAAAAATAAGACTTATTAGTTAAATTTATTTGGGAATAAAAATATTTCCGTCAAATTTACCGTTAAAATCCCTTAAAATAAAATAACCCATAGGTTATAGGTTATAGGTAAAATAAAATAACCCGCAGGTTATAGGTTATAGGTAAAATAAAATAACCTATAGGTTATACATAAGTAATTTTCTTTTGTAAAAATTCCGTAAAATAAACATCATTAAAATATTCCAGAGTTGTGAAACTTTATGGTTAAAGAAAGTAAAAATATATAATAAAAACTTATTACTTGTCAATATTTTTTACTTTAATAACAGTGTTTTAGGTTAATTTAACAAAATATATACTTAAATTAAGTAATAAATCCAATAATGCTCGACTTTTTTTTATTACAATGCATAAAACATATTTTATCTTTAAGGGTTCTATAAAATAAATTTTGTTATTGTCAACACTACTACTGAACCAATCAAAAAATTCGATAACTGTTAGATCTACCTATCCTCACTTTTTACTTAATAATTATTATTATAATTGCACGTAATGTATGCTATTCGGCTGAGAAGTGTCTTTTTGTGATGCGCTAAATTGTAGGCCTCCGCTCAGCAAAAAAAGACTCACTTCCCAGCCTAATGACATAAATACCTAACTATTACATTTGTCAAACTTTTTTTTCATTGGGCTTTGTTTAAACTTGGCCTTTATGTACCTCGGAAGAATTTGTTGATATTAATTTAAACTCTCAAAAATTTTGAGTCAAAATTATTTTTTTAAGTCTATTTTTATTTCGAATAAATTATTAAATAAAAAATTGTAAATCCTACAAGAAAATGTAGCAAAATATACAGGTTGTTATTTAAATTTTTAAAGTGAACAGCTGAACTCTCATTTTAAAGTATAGCTAAAATAATTTAAACGGTTTAGGAACTAGAGCATGTCTAAATCAGTTTGGGTCACCCTGTAGGAGGTGTCTCGAATAAATAACAGGCTAAAGAAGGATCCCTTTAAATAATAAAAAGGTAGTAAAAAGGTTCAGGCTTAAAAATTTCCCTAGAGTCTTTACTATCCTTAAAAAATATATATTAAATTTAACATGTAACATTAAATATTAATCCATTTAATTTGTACCCAATTACAACATGATAATTATTCGCACGCAAATTAGCACACAATAAATCATAGATTTTTTAGCATAGAAAGTATACATTGCAATTTGTTCAAGTGCTTGCCCATATAAAACTAATAATACAATTTTAATATGAATTAGGCTTAATAGTCCATAAAATTTTTACGCCGCATAACCGAATGTAAATTGGGATTGACCTTTATGTTTTGTCGACGTAAAAAGAATGTTTTGCCTTAGTTTACTTTCACTTTTTGAATATTCTGTGGAACGCGTCAGGTCAAATGTCACAAATTGGTTAACAAATTTCAATAGTTCACATTTAACGAAGTTATATAACGTTTATGGCTACTTCCGGATTATGCATATTTTTTATTTGATTTGAATTATTAAAATTTAATTATATACATATACCTTGTACCTTATACACTGTATAATATATATAATATACAGCACAAATTATCCTTATATGGGTATTTTTTTTATTTAAATTAAGAGCTACAAGGTCGGGTAATTTAGTAAAAAATTGTGTAATTACAAGAAAAACATTTGAAAAAACTAAAAACATTTTAAATCCAAAAATCGTTATTACTTCGTTAATTCTCGAAAATTTCAAAAAAGTAAGTTTTACATTAATCAATTTTTTCGCTATTATATTTTGAGTTACCATCGTTTGTTTTTAAGACTATGTAAAATTCCAATAGACATTGAAAATCAAAATATGTTGGTTGTAACATAAAATCTGGTAGGCAAAAAAATCACAAATTGTAATAAAATGTAGATAAATGTGTATGTGAAACTTTGTAAAATTTCCAGGAATAACGAAGAAGGTACTCATACAAAGAATAATACTATACTATACTATACTATATATATTTATTTGTAATAAAGAAGTTATAGCATACTATAGTAACTATAGTATGCTATAACTTCTTTATTACAAATAAATATATATGTTACGGCTAATGTGCAAACTTGGATAGTTTATAAACTAGCTGGATAGTTTATAAACTAGCCAAACTGTCAGCTATTTTAATTTAAAATGTATTTTCAACTAAATTAGCGGCTAGTTTACAAAATAACCAAGGATCTTGGCTAATTTACTTGAAATTATTAGGGAAACTAAAATAGCTGGATAGTTTGTATACTATCCAATTCAATTTGGCTAATATGAAAACCAAAATTTCTAGTAACACAAAATAGCCAGGCTTTAGCTAGTTTGTAAACCCATTTTAGTTGGGTTGTGTTGTTGAGTTTGGGTTGGTTTGGGTTTATTTCTTTCATTTTTGACCATTTGACCAATGGGGCGGGGTCGGTAGGGTTGTGTTGTTGAGTTTTCTAACAAGGAAGCGTTAAAATTTTGCCTATGATTCATTTTAAAAACGTTAAAATGCACAAAACAAATCCGGTTAAGCCGGCAAAACGAAAAACAATGCCATAACATCACTTTTTTAATAAATTAGCCAGAGAATTGGTTGGTTAGTTTACAAACTAGCTAAAGCTTGGCTATTTTGTGTTACTAGAAATTTTGGTTTTCATATTAGCCAAACTGAATTGGATAGTATACAAACTATCCAGCTATTTTAGTTTCCCTAATAATTTCAAGTAAATTAGCCAAGTTCCTTGGTTATTTTGTAAACTAGCCGCTAATTTAGTTAAAAATATGTTTTCAATTAAAATAGCTGACAGTTTGGCTAGTTTATAAACTATCCAAGTTTGCACATTAGCAGTAACATATATATTTTTTGCTGACTTAAGTAAGACTTATTACGTATAATTAAGTATATATACTAATATATTTTAATAAAAAAAACTAACCTTTTAGATCGCGACGCGTCGATGCATAAATTGCAAATTTAAAAACCATATAAACTTTGTAAGAAGCCCAAAATTTTTTAATTGTAGATAAATCAAATATTTTTTTAAATACAGTAGATATTTACGTCAAACGAATTATATATTTTTTTCATACATCCCAAAATGACACACTATTATTTTAAGAATTAGACAAATTACAAAAGTTTTAAGGGTACAAAAATTGAATTTTATATTTGTTATAATTTTAATGATTTGGCACTATTGTTTTTATATAAAAGAATGGAAAACAGATTTTTAAAGACGATTTAAAAATAAAAATTAAAAAAAGTTTAAATTTTCTGAAACAAACTGTGCTAATTTAAGATTACTGCAGATGCTTAGGAAAACACAGCGTTGCTAACTTTTTAAATTAAATCTTAAAAACTCTAAAACTTAAGTTTTAGGATTTTTAAGTTGTGAACAATTGTTGGTAAATTTGTTAAACTTAAAATAATAATCAAAGTAAATTTTAGTTTTCAGATTTTGGCAATAACTAATGTGTTAATTTGTTTCAGGTAATATTTCGCACACAATAATTGGAGTCCAGTACAAATGTTAGAATGGTAGGTACTGCATTAACAAGCATCATTATTTTAATAATTTCGATTAATACAATATTTTCGAAACTTTTTCGTACTATATATTTTTGCACAGAATTGACAAAAAGTCTCGGTGCATTAAATTTGTAAATAAAAGCGATCATATGAAAATAATTAATTAATTATAATTACACTGTAGGGAGGTGAAAATATCACAGCTAAACGTCAAAATTCAAAGATATTAAAAACACCCTGTATAAATATACAAAAATTAGTTTGGCTGGATCCACACAGCAGTTCCAAATTTAAAAAAAAACAAATTATTTCAAAATTTGAAGTTAATTGATCAAAAGGAACAGGGGACCCTGAGAGTTTTTTATAAATAATTTAGGAAATTCAAAATGTTTTTTGCTAATTTTTTTTTTATTAAGTATAATTGAGGATATTATGTTTATTGAAATAAAAAGCATAGGAATGTTGGCACAAGAGGTGAAATATAATATTTTACAAATTATAATATACCAGTATACAGTGTGTCCCTGGATCGGACTTCCGATAGGAATAGTATATTACACTACAAGGGCAGAAAGTGTGAGATTCCTGCACTGCGCGCCATGATGCCCGAGGCGAAGCCGAGGGCATCATGGCGCGCAGTTCAGGGCTCTCACACTTTCTGCCCGTGTAGTGTATACTATTTTTCTTGCTACCCCGCAGAAAATACAGGAAAAAATTAAATGTATATAAAAAAACTTGTGTCAAAATTAAAATCTGACGTTTAATTTAATTCTGACGTTTACATTCAAAATCAATCAAACTGTAGCGTTGTCATGGTAATTCAGCGGTGCCAATACAGTAAAAATAAAAGGTTGTATTTTAATTAACAAATTACTACTTTATAACAAATAAAAGTACCATTAAACACTTAAAACAACATAAAAAGTAAAAAAGTAAAAACATAAATTGTTTATTTGTTGTTATAATTGCAAAATTATGGTTTAAAACTGTCATATTTTAGTGTTTCTCATGTTGGCAGTACGAAATTTGAATGTTAAGCACACGACTAAAAAATTTTTACTTCCGCTATTAGAGTGTGCGCGTATAGCTTGACCAATGCAAGAAACGTAAACTTTCTGCCGTGAAATCGGGGACGAAACAACGTATTTTGAGTCGAGGTAGTAAGAAAAAACTTTTTTAGATCTGATACAGCTAAACTGAGCACGTATTTGGAATCTACAACTAAAATTATGTTTACGTGTCCGAGCGTTTAGCTGTGATATTTCAAGAGTTGAAAATTTACCTACAGTGTTATTAACTTTTAAAGTATAATTTATATAAAATTATTAATGTCACCTAATAAATTGCCATCCTTTGGAGGGATGATATATCATAGTATAGTACACGCCAAAACAAGAAAGTTTTCCTTTATCATTTTTTATTGGAGCTACTGTTTTTTACAGTGGTTACTGACCTATCCTATATATCATAATTGTTTTTTCCTCTAAAAACAATGATATTGTAGCGAGTACCCCTCTGAAACTCGGAAAACAGCTCCCAGGCCCACGTTGTAGAAAAAGCCAGGAGGAGCCGACTTCCCAGCAATGTGGGCCTGGGAACCGTTTTGTCGCAGATTCAAGAAGGAAAACAGAAAGCTTTTGGATACTTCAGTAAAACTCTATCGAAACCAGAGCGAAATTACTGTGTTACTCGGAGCTCGCTGGAATATTCGAGAAGGCGCTTGCGTGACTAGTGTCACGTAGGCGCAAAAAAATAAATAAATATTCGTGCAAATAAATAGACTAGTATAGTTACTATAGTGATATATAAATAATTAGCAGTTAAGTGTAGTAGTTAGTTTTATAGTTTCTTAGTGTTTTAAGTGTAATTAAGTTATAGAATAAATCGTTTAGTCCTTTAATCAACCAGTGCGTGTTTTAATTCACACTACGAACAGTAAAAACGTTACAATATTATTCATTCAAGCAAAAAGGAAACAGGTGGGCGTCATTAATTAAAAACTTAGATTTATGCAACATCAAGCAAACTTTTAAACTTATTCAAAATCATTTAGGTACTTTATTATCATTACTGATAATTCGGTTATTATGATTTTATGGAACACTTAAAAAATAGCTACATGAGCATGAATCGACGTAAAAAGTGGAAAACCATGGAAACCTAACAATAAAAACTAAGTATTGTTTTATTCAAACTACCTAAAAATAGCTTAGTATGCAAAATAAAAAACATTTATCAACAAAGTAATCAATGATAACACAAATGTAAATTTTTAATGCATGTAGATTATTGCCCACTGCGCAGGCACATTTTGCTTCAGTTGTAGGTCAGGAACAACCAGTGGCGGTCCAAAATTTCTACTTTACTTATAAAAATTTTAATGATATTTTTATTAAAAAAAATTGCATTATTGCAAAAATGATAGAGGAAAACCTTTATTATTTTGGCGTGTTCTATCCTCCCCTTAAAGGATGACAACTTATTTGGTGACATCCTGTATACTATAGCTATAATAATAGTGTTATAATAATCCCTATAGGTAATTTTCGTCGCTAGTGTAATAAAATCTTTCTTATACACTTGTTTTATAATATATGTATACATACAGGGTGTCTATTTTAAACATAAAAAAATAAAAATTTCTCAAAACCGTTTCTAGGATATGTGGGGGGAAATCAGTATGGCCTTTATAAAGCCACCCGCAACACCCTCTTTGTGGTTCCTTATTGGAAAGCTCTTGAAAATTTTAATTTAACAGTAAAAAATACTTTTTAAAAGTTTAATTTTTATAATTTTTACGCTAAATAATTTTTATAATTATTTATTCCCAATATCAAATTAAACTATTTTGTTATCGTAAAAACATTAGTAAAAAAACTGGAGAACACAAAATAATTATAGCAAAAGTATAATACTAAAAAAGCATAAATAAACAAAGTCTTTAACAATCAAAACACTTTTAATTTTTAGCTGTTTATTTATGGTGCATAAAATCGTTGTGCTTTACGAACTGCAGTGGCATTTAATGAACTACACCCTGGCAAAAATGTTCGTAGGTATATACATTAGGGTGGGCCAAAAAAAAACTTTTAATTTTTTTTCTTTAGGTACCATGAAAATATCGTCCAAGATGACGAAAAAAAAATTCTCCTAAAGTTTGAGCTCTTAATATTAATATTAAGAGGTGGCTCATCGCGATTTTTTATTTTCCATTTAAATAACACGGGAAAAAAACATTTTTTTGTTTGTAATTTTATTGCGATTTAACGAATTAGTGTGTTGTAAAAATCAATACATATTCTTGTAGGGAATTGAACGATCTACAAAAAAGATCTGATATGATTTTTTGCTTAGTCGACTCTTTTAAAAGATATTTGAGGTTAAAGTTCAACCTCAAATAGTAAATGATGACTTTTATAGTTTTCCATGTTCTATTACGAAATATTGGCTCAAAAACATGAAATATCATATTTTTCGTGAAGTTTATCGAGTGTTCTTTGGTAAAACAATACAATTTCTACGAAATATCAATAATCAATATCAATAATTTTTTTTTCTATAAGTACCTACTTGATTAAAAAAAAAACTTTTAATTTTCTTTTCTTTAGCTACCATGAAAATGTTGTCCAAGATGACGAAAAAAAAATTCTGATAAAGTTTGAGCTCTTAATATCAATATTAAGAGGTGGCTCATCGCCATTTTTTATTTTCCATTTAAATAACACGGGAAAAAAACATTTTTTTGTTTGTAATTTTATTGCGATTTAACGAATTAGTGTGTTGTAAAAATCAATACATATTCTTGTAGGGAATTGAACGATCTACAAAAAAGATCTGATATGATTTTTTGCATAGTCGACTCTTTTAAAAGTTATTTGAGGTTAAAGTTTAACTTCAAATAGTAAATGATGACTTTTATAGTTTTTCACTAAATATTGTCTCAAAAACATGAAATATCATATTTTTCGTGAAGTTTATCGAGTGTTCTTCGGCAAAACAATACAATTTTTTATAAAATATCAATAATCCTTGAAAAAACGGTTTTTTCCTATATTTAATTTTTTTTTAATTCGAAATTTTTTCTTTACCTGAGTAATGACAAAAAAATTAATCATTTCCTTAAAAAATAATAAATATTCTATTTACACTTGACTATTAGGTAATGTAGAGTAATAAAAGCCATGTTTCAATAATTTTCCAATTAAAATAAAAAATGTTATTCCAACGTGCACTTTTTTACTATTTTGGAATCAAACTAAATTTTTCTTGTTACAATTGGGATATTTTTGCTGGTGGTTTTTAACTACTCGCTATAAGTATCAAATATACATATACATTAGGGTGGGCCAAAAAAAATCTTTTAATTTTTTTTCTTTAGTTACCATGAAAATATCGTCCAAGATGACGAAAAAAAAATTCTCCTAAAGTTTGAGCTCTTAATATTAATATTAAGAGGTGGCTCATCGCGATTTTTTAGCTAAAGAAAAGAAAATTAAAAGTTTTTTTTTTAAGTCAAGTACCTATAGAAAAAAAAATTATTGATATTGATTATTGATATTTCGTAGAAATTGTATTGTTTTACCAAAGAACACTCGATAAACTTCACGAAAAATATGATATTTCATGTTTTTGAGCCAATATTTCGTAATAGAGCATGGAAAACTATAAAAGTCATCATTTACTATTTGAGGTTGAACTTTAACCTCAAATATCTTTTAAAAGAGTCGACTAAGCAAAAAATCATATCAGATCTTTTTTGTAGATCGTTCAATTCCCTACAAGAATATGTATTGATTTTTACAACACACTAATTCGTTAAATCGCAATAAAATTACAAACAAAAAAATGTTTTTTTTCCGTGTTATTTAAATGGAAAATAAAAAATCGCGATGAGCCACCTCTTAATATTAATATTAAGAGCTCAAACTTTAGGAGAATTTTTTTTTCGTCATCTTGGACGATATTTTCATGGTACCTAAAGAAAAAAAATTAAAAGTTTTTTTTTGGCCCACCCTAATATACATGTATCCTAAAAAAGGTTTTGAAAAATGTTTGATATCTTTTTTAGGTCCAGAGTTATAGAGCATTGCTCGATTTTAAATAGACACCCTGTATATTATAAAGCAAATGTATAAGAAAGATTTTATCACACTAGCGAAGTAAACTATAAGCAGGAGCTATTTTTATATTTTGGAAATATCTACTAAACTTTTTAAAACTTTTAAAATTTTTTAATATTTTGAAAATGTTTAATATTTTAGAGAGCAAAAAATAGTTCCCACAATTTAAAAAAAATCGATATTCTCTTTATTCTTATAGGTATATAATGTTTATTATGACATTTAAATGGTGCCAAAGAATACAGTGTGCCTAATAAAAAGTCTGCAATAACAAATTAATATTTTAATTTTTCGACAAATAAATTATTGGTTAAGATATCATTTAATATTAAAATACCTCTAAAAGTAAAATCAATGACAAAGGCAGTAGTAAAATTTATTTATTTATTTATTGAGCTTTTTCAGCCTAACTAATGTAAGTAAAAATGTTTTAAAATATAATCTCACACTTACAGCAGGCATTTTAAAATGCAATTACAGAAAGGAACATATTTCAAACTAAAGCTAGATTTAAATATTAAATATTAAAATCTTTTCGTAACTTTAGCTTTGATATAACAATAATAATAATTATAATAATAATAATAATAGCTTTATTAGAGGCTCGATTAGAGGATGTACCATTTCAAAAAATTTTACAGTAAAAGAAGTAAAGCGTTTTAGATACAAACTTTTGAATACACTTGCACGATGCATTTAATAGTATATTATGTATCAAGTTTGATAAACGTCATTTTAGTCACGAATTTAGGCATGAGCGAGCTTCATCATCGAGTGCTTTATTAAATTAGTGTCTGGGGACATCCATTAATTACGTGAGATAAAAATAGGGGGGAGGGGTCTAACAAAATCTCACCAAATCTCATGTTAAGAGGGGGGTCATTAAAAATCGTACGTCAACTTTTGAGTTTAAAGAATATGTATTTTAATTCAAATTTGTCAAAACAAATATTCAATTTTTTATTTTTTTGGGTTTATCATGTTGTCCCCATAGAAAGTTTAATGGCTAGAATCTCACGTGAGGGATAGGGGGGGTCTAAGATCGTGCTGCTGGCGAATTAAAAATGTCAGTACAAACTTTTTAGAGAAATTATTTAATACTTTTGAATTTTTGTATAACACAATAATTTTCACATTTGGTATTATTTAACAGGAAGGGCACTTTATTTAACGGTTGTATGACATTTGACAACTGTCAACTAACTTGAAGCTAACTTCAGTCCATGACTAAAAACCTGTTGCTAACTTCAGCCCGTGACTAAAGCGCCATAAAGTCATAGCTTGTCAATGTGTATTTAAAAGATCAATTAGTGTCATGGCAGATGTACGATGCGTTTTAAATGTGGAAGTAGAAAAAGTAATTTAAGGAAAATATAGACGAGCAAGCTTTAGCGAACGACTTAAGTTGTGCAATTATTCATTTGGAATGTGAAATGTTTCCCGCTGATTTATCACCATATCCGAAAACGAATTTCCCTAGAACAAAATCTTAAATAACAAATGATTATGCAGATTAATGGTGGAACGCAAAATCTGTAGAGGACAACATTTTTAGAAGTAAATAAAAGTTTATTAGATATTATTAAATTAATTAAATTTAAACCGTTAAAAATGATTATGCTTCTTACAACTGCAGAACTTTGAGGAAAAGACAATTTTTTGCGAACTTATAGTAAAACGTAAAGTTTGTTAAAATTTGCGACTTTAAAAATCTTTCATTTGGAAGTAATCAACCCATCAACGCACATCCGTCACAATCTAATAAAGCAAAACAGCTAAAATTTAACAAGCAATTTGTTTTTTCACGAGTCCGCTTAAATTGCAGTTTGCGATTTTTATATTCAAAAGCTATTTCCAAAACCTGTCATTTTGGAATGAATTCGATTGAATTATTCTATATTTGTATATAAAGCAATATGATTTAAAAATGTTCGTTCTCTTGAACTTCTAATGACGTTTCAACAAATATTTTTAAATCAAATTGTAAAAAATCTCAACCCCGGCAGTTTATATAAAAACTGTTTTTGGATGTGTAATATTTTAGCTTATCGTGTTTTGGGACTTCCTGTACATAAAAATTCCGGGATATTCTTTTTAAATGAAAAATAGAACGAGGAGCAAGTGGCAATTTAAAAGTGTTTGGTCCGTTTAAAGAAGGTTGGAAACCTCACAAGATGTCCTTCCTACTTTAAATGGAAATTTTAAAACAATATCTACGAGAATTGAAGGATAAAACAATGTAGAGAAAAGTACTTTATTGCAGGAAGACCATCAAGTTAACCACAATTCACAAGGGATATTTTGCATAAAAATTCCAATAGAGAAATTAAGCAAATTCTTTTTCCAGAACTTCTTTAAAATTTGCCAAAAGGGTATTATATTTGTATTCCAACTTTAAAAGCTATCTTAAAGTTTCGTGGAATTGCGATTAACTTGCAGGTTTTCTTTAGTTTAAAACTTTATAAAATATATTGCGACTAAAACTTTATATATTATATTGTAAAATAATTCCGAAAAGTTTGCGAGTCTTCCGGATTTGTAGTGCAGTTAAACTGTAATGGTTAAATATTATAAAGTCATTTTTAAAATTTAGTTTATTTAAGTTATAGTTGTGGGAATTCCATAAAAATGCGGACGTAATGAGGAAAATCACAAATTAATGTATATGGAATAAGTAGGCTGTGCATCTTGTTTTTAAACATCGACTTTACTTTATTTATTTGTTATACAAATTAAATTTAAGAACTGTCATTTTGGCAAGCGTCATAACTTATTACTATATTTTTTAAATCCGAATTACCACTTTTAGTGGTTTATTTAAAAATATATATAAAACATTAATATTTGTATAAATTTCTTTTTAAAACGCCCTTTATCGAACATGTTTCCATGACACTAAGTGACCTTTTAAATACACATTGACAAGTTGTGGCTTTATGGCGCTTTAGTCACGGGCTGAAGTTAGCAACAGGTTTTTAGTCACGGGATGAAGTAAGTCTTAAGTTAGTTGACAGTTGTAAAATGTCATACAATCGTTAAAATAAAGTGCCTTTCTTGTGAAATAATACTAAATGTAAAAATTATTTTATTATCCAATACAAAAATACAAAAGTATTAAGTATTAATTTAATTAAATAGTTTCTCAACGCCAATATTTGAAAAGATTATATGAACATTGTACTGACCTTTTAATTTCGCCGGCAGTAAACTATAACTTAAATTCGGGCACGGACTGTAAAGTCCTCATAAAACATTTCCTTTACTCTCACTGTGAAAAACTGTCAATTTTCAAAATACATTTCGATTTATAACCTTTATAATTGTGTTTATAAAATATAAAAATGTGACATTTGACAGTTTCCCCTGTTGTTTCATAGACGGTGCTCTATACAAATTTTTGATTTAAATCATTTTAAGATAATAATAAGTATTTGTCGTAGAAAAAGTATAGTATGCACCTCGTTTATAAACTTTTCTATACACTCATTAACTTAAGCACTCGCCCGCAAGCTCGCTCGTGCCTAAATTAAATTCGTGTATAAAATGGCGTTTATCAAACTTGATACATAATATACTATTATCTACTCCTACATTGAAAAGCAGTGACTTTATGCTTTTGTGCGTTTTAGTCACCGGCTAAAGTTAGCTTTATTATAAATTGCTAAATCAATTGAAATTGGCTTAAAATTCTTATTTCTCTAGACACTCGTTTTTATTAAACACTGGCTCGAAAGCTTCGCTCCTGCCTATTAAAACTCATTACTAATATCTGTGGGTAAAAGGCATAAGGGGATAAGTCAAAAAAATCAATTTTTTAGTAGTGCTTTTTGCCACCCTTTTTATTATTATTATTATATGTCATATGCTAGCAAAAGGGTATACTGGCTAATCATAAATATATTTCCTGAATTAATGCGAACACATTTAAGTCTCTACCGAAATAGTTATTTGTTTTACAAGTGTTGAAAAGCGAGTGCGAGTGTTTAAGTTGCCCACGAGGCCGTTAGGCCGAGTGTGCATTAACACGAGCTTGAAGAAAGCTTTTCTCACAAGTGAAACACAATGTTTTTTCTCCGACCCTTTTATTTTTTATTATATTCAAATACAAAACAAAATAACCTAAAAACTTTTTTGACAGCTGAATGTCAAACGATGCTTTCCGGTTCTTTTCACACAGACCTGTCACTTTTCAAACATAGATGTCACTTTACATTCGTGTTTTGCCTTGCCAATGAAAAGATTCATTTTCTAAGCAACGATGCCATCATGAAAAGTAACTTTTACATAGTGGTCATAGAAAAAAATGTTTTTTTACTTATCCCCTTATGCCTTTTTCCCATAGATATGGCGTTTACAAAACTTGATACATAATATACTATTATAGTTAACCTTGATATATTTTTTTATTTAAAAAATAGTTTTTATTGTTAAATACTCGACAATTTTTGACAATGTGAGTGTTTTAAGTTGTGTGCATGCAAATACACTTCCTTATTTGTATAAATATTTTAGTTAAAATATTGTTTTACTTTTCAACTTAAGTTGCAAGTCAGAAACTTTTAATTTAACCCCGGCGCATTCGCCATTTTTTTTTAAATAATATACGTGAAATGTTACATAAAACTTATACAGAAACAATGAAATTAAATAGACTGCCATATTGTGTTTTACTTTTTAAATTGACGTAACATAGAAAGCAACTTCGCTGGATTTAATATTATTTCATAGTGAATTGGTTTTGTCTGACTATACCATTAAATTTACCGTGCTGGAAGTATTCAAAATGTAACAACTATCAAAGTTAAATTCCCACGTTCGCTTGCGCGTACCGTTTACTGTGCAGTAAAAATTTTAAAAAATAGTTTTTATACATAATGCATTTTTTACGATTTAAAGTTAAAACGGGTAAATAAATTAAATTATAAAGTTAGTAATCCTCTTTGTAAACTATAATTTATTATATATTTCTTAAAAAATTTTTCAGTATTTTGTAGACTGATCTTTCTACTTTAGCTAATATCTAGGTACTTTGGAAAAAATATTTCTTCGTTATTGTACAGGGAAAATGGTAATTGCATGAGACATGGAAAACCGTCATATTCTTTTTAAAGCATAATTAAAGGTGTTAAAATTAGCAAAATTATAAATAAAATAAAAAAATTTAACGTGATAACGTCATTAAAAAGGCATACAATACACTTTAAGAAACTGTAAATATATAAATTATAAAACTAACCTGTTGACGACAGGCTGTGTAAAAACCAGCTATGTTCAGTAAAAATCGCTTCGCGCATTTAATTTTGGTTGATAGGGTATTTATATAAAATTAATATCCATACCATAACAAATTTGACATCATATTATGAAATAAAGCTGTTAAAACTTTTCCATGGCACTAAGTGATCTTTTAAATACACATTGACAACTTGTGGCTTTATGGCGTTTTAGTCAAATTGTTTTATATAACTTTCAAGATAATTATAACGACTATTAACAATTAACAAAAATTATTGCAGACCACAGACCCTCTTTGGTTTCAGTTTTCTGAAGAAGTCAGGAACATGGCTGTCAAAACGTTAAACCGAATTACTATAAGACGCGGCTTGAAACCCGAAAACCTTTATACTTCTAAATACATTAATTGCAAAAGGCCCTGTTCATGTCGCCACTAAACATGTAGCATCAAAGTATAATTATTCAGTGTGTTCTGAAAATGGTGAACTAACGAAATGCCAAGCTACACTGAAAAAAATTATTACATTTAAATGTAAAGTTACAGGATTATTACCACATAAATTCCTCATTTTTACGACAAATTGTAAAATTACCTTTATTTTCGTCTAATTTTTATATATTTCAAGTAAATAAACATTTTTGTTTGTAAAATTACTAATGTTATGTATTAATTATTGATACAACAAGTAAATTTAACGAACTAAATGTAAAAAATACAATTATAACTTTTTACTGCAGTATTTCAAATGTAAATATACTTTATTAGTCTTAATATTACAGGTTTAAATGTTTTTTACATTCGGAGTGTAGTAAAAATAGCAAAATTACATTTCATATGTAACCGGAGAAGAAGCCTATTGGCTGGGAATTCGCGCATGCCTGCCCACGCATCGGCATGTTAATGTTATCATGTATAAATACATTTTATATAAAAAACATATTACAATAAAAATGTTATTTTACATAAAAAATATAAATGAGTTACACGTCAATTATGCTATTACATTTTGCATGTAAAATAATAATGAAATGGAATATTTTAGTTATCAACAAGGCATCAAAATAACCAATCTCCATTACCGGAAATTTACATGATTTTTTTTCAGTATATAGAGCATATATAGAGCATAAAAAATAACAATTGTTTACAGACGACTAATTGTATTATTAATTTTTTTAAGAATATTTATTTACCTATATGAAAGAATTTTGTAATGTTGTTTTAAAAATAAAAAAAAATAAAAGGGACAGTAATGCAAATAATTGAAAAAGTTGTGAAATGTCATACAATCGTTAAAATAAAGTGCCCTTCTTGTAAAATAATAATGTGGAAATTATTGTATAATCCTAATACACAAATTAAAAGTATAAAATAAACGCTTATACCTATTTGAAAAGTTTATATGCAAGTTTGTGCTGACATTTCGATTTTACAGGCAATAAAGTAGATTTAACTGCAAGCATTAAATATTTCAGGTGGAGACTTCACCGTGATGTGTCCATAAAACATTCTCTTCACTTTCACTGTAAAAAACTGCTTATATATCATTATTTAACCGGTTGTTAGTCCATTTTCAAGGGATAAATTTCGATTTTCACATACAAATTTGACATTTCAACTGGCGCGCTGGTAATACAGATTCCCAAGTTAGAATTTTTTACGCGAGTTACTCGCGTTTTTTATAGTTGTCGCTCTTTACAAATAATTAATGTAAATCATTTTTAGATAATAATAAGTATTTTTCGTAGAAAAAGTATCGTATGCAACTCGTTATAAACTTTTATAGACACTCATTTAATTAAACACTCGCTCGCAAGCTCTCTCGTGCCTATTTGAAATTCGTGTCTAAAATGGAGTTTATCAAACTTGATACATAATATACTATTAAAAGTAATAATAATAAAATAATAGCTTTAATTAATAAAAAAACCATTAATATTTACTTGATAATCCTATTTATTAAAACTGTGTTTTAGATTATTTTATTAGCTAAATTTTTAAAATAAAAATTATAGATCTTTTATAGGGTAAGTTTATAGATCTTTTATAGAGTAAGTTTTAAGTTGTAATAATCACATAGACAAACATATATTTTAAGAGTTTTTTTATCAAAATCAAAAATAGGACAGAAACAGCCTTTTAAAGTTTAATTAAATTTAAGTACTTACATATCCATAAAAACAAAAATGACCAGGACACGCAGGACACATCCTGGATTTAGTGCAAGTTAGTCGGACGAAAAATTGTAAAACTCTGCACGAAAATCAGCGTTATTCTTACCACGTATAAAGGGTTCAAGCTTTAAAGCCAGAGGATTTTCCACGCAGTCAATTTTTGCTGGCTTTTAGTGCAAAATGTCAATAATAATAATTTTAGGGTGAATTTTGGTGATAGATAAAGCAATGTATACCCGTAATGGAATTAATAATTTCCGCAACACACATGTGTGGGCTGTAGCGAATCCTAGAGCTGTACGAAGAAATAATTTTCAAGATCGTTCTTCCGTTAATGTGTGGGCAGGCATTGTAAACGGCATGTTAATTGGACCATTTATTTTACCAAACCATTTGAACAGCGACAACTACCTTTATTTTTTGCAAGATATTTTCTATATTTTGCTGGATGATGTAGGTATCTAAAAATATAAGCTGAATAGGCAAGCCGTTACGGTTATAACAATAAATTTTTTATTTAATATCATCGATCCTCCTTGCGAAATCTATGTAGACCCATGCTTAAACAATTTGTGCAAAAAATACAGTTAAAAAACTATATTGTGCGGCAGTGTAAATATTTAAAATACATCATTGACTACTCAAACATAATTTTACATTTTAAATTATCATTTTGTATTCGTTTACTCGCATCTACTAAGGTATAAACGCATAAGGCAGTGAAGTAGCTATTCGATGGCTAGACCCGCACGCATTCAAATATGAAAAACTTCCCTTCTACATGTCGGGCCCACTCAAAAATTTTTTTTTATTCAAAGGTAACATAATAAACTTCGATATTATGCTATTTAAAAAAAAAATAAAAAATACACATTGTTTCAAAAAATGCAAAATTTTGCAAAATTTCAAAAAAAATTGCAATTATTTTTTTGCAAAAACGGTATAGCCCATTGAAAAGTACGGAAAAAATCATTTAAGGTGGTTAAATTGAAATATTTAACAAAGAGATGAACAGAAGTTATGAATTTTTAAATAAAAAGCGATTTCACCAAAAAGTAAAAAATCGATAAATTTCAATAATCCAAAACTCTTGAATGAACAATCCTAGAGCAAAAAAATTGTATGCTATGATTCTTCGTTACAAGTACAACAAATAAGTAAAGTTCACCTGGTACACTTGGCAAATTTTGCCCCATATACTTTCTCTACAACAAATACTTAATATTATCTAAAATAGTATATTATGTATCAAGTTTGATAAACGCCATTTTATACACGAATTTAATTTAGGCACGAGCGAGCTTGCGAGCGAGTGCTTAAATTAATGAGTGTATAGAAAAGTTTATAAACAAGGTGCATACCTACTATACTTTTTCTACGACAAATACTTATTATTAACTTAAAATGATTTAAATCAAAAATTAGTATAGACCGCCATCTATGAAACAACATGGGAAACTGTGTGTTACCGTCAAATGTCACATTTTTACATTTTATAAACACCACAGACTGTGATAAACAGATAAACAGACTGTGATAAACACAATTATAAAGGTTATAAATCGAAATGGATGTCTTGAAAAGTGACAGTTTTTCACAGTGAAAGTAAAGAAAATGTTTTATGAGGACTTAACAGTAGAGTCCGTGCCCGAATTTAAGTTATATTTTACTGCCGGCGAAATTAAAAGGTCAGTACAATGTTCATATAAACTTTTCAAATATTGGCGTTGAGAAACTATTTAATATTTTTGTATTTTTGTATTGAGATAATAAAATAATTTTCACATTTAGTATTATTTTACAAGAAAGGCACTTTATTTTAACGATTGTATGACATTTGACAACTGTCAACTAACTTAAAACTAACTTCAGCCTGTGACTAAAAACCTGTTGATAACTTCAGCCCGTGACTAAAGCGCCATAAAGCCACAACTTGTCAATGTGTATTTAAAAGGTCACTTAGTGTCACGGAAACATGTACGATAAAGGGCGTTTTAAAGGTGGAAGTAGAAAAAATAATTTAAATTAAATATTTGTACCCATAATATAACAAGTGGTATGATTATCATCGATGATATTTTCGAATTAAAAGAGAGCTGCAGAAATGTGCTGCTTCGGTTTCAATGAGTAAATATCATCAATAATTAATCATACCACGAGTTATATTTAGTGAGAATATATAATTAATTTTAGGATTTAACGAATTGTTAGTTTGACATTTGAAATTAAAATGTGCTTTAAAATATAAAAAGACTTTAATAAACCTAATTTATTTAAACTTGCCTTAATTTCATTATCGTTTACACCAACCCATCGATCTTTTAGAGCTTATAATTCATTATTTTAATCATATAACAAACACAGGAATTAAATTTCAACAAATGTCAAATAAAGAAAAGTGTCAAAATCCTTAGTAACGTGTGTAATAAAAAATATCGTCGCTGTGATAAAATGCGTACCTATGGAATACTGGCATTTATTGGTTCTAATATTAATGAATTGTATTGTCTATATAATAATATAATATCTATACGAAAATAAAGTAACGATCCCAATAAACATTTTTGACGTAATTTTCACCATTAACATTGCCAGTTATTATTTGAATTCAACTTATTACACAACAATTATCTATACTTTAAGATATTAAATTAACATCAATATATGATTAATTTTAAAAAATATGTTATTCTTTGATTTTTCTTATTACTATAATTGCAAAATATTATCACAAAGTATTAAAAATTCTATACAAGAAACCTTAAAGGTACAAAAAGTGACAGTTGTATTTATTGGAATTCCCGTTGGAATTTCTAACTTGGCAATCTAACGGCGTTAAAATCTCAAATTTTTCTGTGTAAATCAAAATTTATCCTTTGAAAATAGACTAACATCGATATAGAAGCAGTTTTCCACAGTAAAAGAGAAGAGAATGTTTAATGGACACAGTACGCAAAATTTTTAACGCTTTATAAGATAAATCTAGTTAACTGCAATACTAGGGCGAAATCAAAAGGTCAGTAAAAACTTTCATAAAAAAATTTCAAATATTGGCATCAGGAAACTATTTAATACTTTTGTATTTTTGTATCGAGATAATAAAATAATTTTCACATTTAGTATTATTTTACAAGAAAGGCACGTTATTTTAACGAATGTATGACATTTGACAACTATCAACCAAATTAAAACCAACTTTAGCCCTTGAGTAAAAACCTGTTTCTAACTTCTGCCCGTCACTAAAGCGCCATAAAGCCACAACTTGTCAATGTGTATTTAAAAGCTCACTTAGTGTCATGGAAAAATATATGATAATGGAGATTTTAAAGGTGGGAGTAGAAAATATATATTTTTAACAAAACATGTGTTTTCATGCATAACATTTTTTCTTTAAAAATTTTATGAAGTTTAATGAAATTTTTTAACTAAAAATAACAAAAAAAAAACTTAAAATTATTGCCTAACGTAACGTACCGAACTTGATAGGCACTAAAATGAAAATACAGTATTGTTATAGTTTGAATGGTCAAGTTTACGTGTCTAAAACAACATGCATATTTAATTAACGGGTAAGCCGATAGTGTTCCCCTATAGTATGGCTACATCCGGTATAGGGTTGCTAACAGCTGACATGAAATAAAATACTTTAATTTTTTAGTATCAAGTTAAAAGGTTTCGACGTTGTAGCGAATAAGTACATTTTTTCAGTGTAAGTTAAATTTGGTGCTCATTATGCCGACCGTAAAATCTCTTCTGGAAAATTACAAAAGGTACGTTTGATATTGATTCTCAGCACTTTCATGTATGTATTCTATGGCAAATAAAGAAAGTAAAAGCGATGAACTGTGTGAATTTTTCGAACAAGTAGGCACATTTAATTGCCATTTCCATTGTAAATACTATAAATTAACCTTTCAGCTACACTTTAAACTTAAACAATTGTCTAGGGAATTATGTTTTCCACATTAAAACTAAAAAAATTATTAACGTTGCAACGATTGGCAAGAATAAGCATCCTTGATCTGTGTGAAAGTAAAAATTAAGTAGTTTTTTTAAATAAAAAACTAATGACTATAGTTAACACGCAAGTAAACTTTTATTTTTGGTGTGCACATTTTCAAAGCTTTAAGAAGACAATAATCATTATAATTTTATAAATTTCTAATTTTCTTTTATTATTTCGATGACAACATTCAAGTATAATTATATATTTTTTAAACTAATCAATGGTTGCCCAATAAATTGTTTTTAAACAGGATGTTCCTAAATGCTTATACAGGGTGTTTCTTTTAACTTGAGACAGCTCAATATCTCGAGAAATACGCATTTCACAGAAAAATGTCTTAAATATAAGGTTAATGTGACCAAAGGGGACATTATTTGGTGCTACCGATAGCCACCCCCTACCCCTCCTTAAGGGTGAAACGGGGGGTAACTTTGGAAAGTCAAATGGAATGACCCGATTTTTTTCAGAGAGTTTGGTAGTACATGAAAAAATGAATAACTTTTATTTGAAAGTTTTTTTCAATTTATCAACAGATGGCGCTGTAATTCAAAATTTAAGAAAAAGGGGTTTCCTTGTAAAATGTATTATTTGAAACGTTTGAAAAACAAAAATTAACATTAAATCAACAATAGTCGGCTCTGAAAACAATTTATAACAAATGTTCGAAATGTCGTCCTTCCATTTCGACACCAAGTGGAGCACCAGCGTCCCTGGTCGGTAAACGTTTGGTGCGGTACCTTAAGCGAACGATTAATCGGACCCTTCTTTATTGACGGTGCATTAAATGGCGAAAAGTACCGGAAATTTCTAGAAAACGATCTGACGGACCTTTTGGAGGATGTACCACTAGCACGGCTCCAAAACATGTGGTACCAGCAAGATGGTTGTCCTTCACATTATTCGTCAATTGCTCGAGAGGTGTTGGATCGGGAGTTCAATGGCCGGTGCACCGCGGTGGATCGGTAGACGTGGTCCAGTAATTTGGCCTGCTCGATCACCTGATCTTACGCCACCAGACTTCTTCCAGTGGGGTTACTTGAAAGAAAAAGTTTACGCTGCAATTCCTACAACTTGGGAGGACATGGTGGAGCGGATCAGGAACGCCTGTGCGGCGATACCGCCCGATATGTTGGCGCGTTGTGTGCCAGAATTCATTACCCGCATTCAAAAATTTGTTGAAATGGAATGACGACATTTCGAACATTTGTTATAAATTGTTTTCATAGCCGACTATTGTTGTTAATGTTAATTTTCGTTTTTCAAACGTTTCAAATAATACATTTTACAAGGAAACTCATTTTTCTTAAATTTTGAATTACAGCGCCATCTGTTGATAAATTGAAAAAAGTTTTAAATAAAAGTTATTTATTTTTTTATGTACTACCAAACTCTCTGAAAAAAATCGGGTCATTCCATTTGACTTTCCAAAGTTACCCCCCGTTTCACCCTTAAGGAGGGGTAGGGGGTGGCTAGCGGTAGCACCAAATAATGTCCCCTTTAGTCACATTAACCTTTTATTTAAGACATTTTTCCGTGAAATGCGTATTTCTCGAGATATTGAGCTGTCTCAAGTTAAAAGAAACACCCTGTATAATAAAAACGCTCTCTTTTGTTTATTTTTTTCAAGCAAAATTATTTTTTTTTCTATTGATTATTATAAAAAATAAGTAATAAAATAAAGGATGTTTTGTTAGAATCGTATGACTTTACGAATTTATAAACATTATTTTTACATTTACTAAAATATATATATTTAATAAAATGTTGCCTGTTATTTTTTTAATATACTGCTTTGGTTAAAAAGAAATTGAGGAGAATAATTCAAATTTACACTAAAATATTTTAATAAATTTAATTTTATTTTATCTCCAGTTTCGTTTTGGCAAAACTTTTAAATTAAGTCTAAGGTAATAAAATAAAACAAAATCAAATAGTAAAAACAAATAAATTGCAAATGTTAAATAATTATTATTATTAATCAAATTTAACTATTAATTAATTTAATTTGCTAAAAAAAAATTTTCTTGTTATCGCCAAACAAAAAATGATTTAAGTAATAACATGATTCTTGTGTAAAATTGTGGGTACTATTTTTTTAACAACTTCAAAACAAAGCAAGATATAAAATAAAAAAAAAACATTAAAAATGCAGGGGAGTGCAGACCAGAAAAATAGGTAACCGGTATAGTATTAAAAAAACATTTTACGTCAAATATAAATTTATAAAAAATTTAAATTTATATAATTTATTCCCAGTAAAATATGGTTATTATTTCATTTGACAAACTAGGTACTCTTATTTTTCGATAACCTTTAAGCTGGTGAAATATTGATGATATAAATTGGGTGGCCCAATAGAAAGTTTTCACCCCGGTTTTCTTAGGTATTAAGTAAAAAAAACAAAAAACTCTCGCACACGTCGATTTTTTATTTTAAGGGAAAAATTTATTTTTATATTTTTAACCCCTCAATTTTAAAGGGAAAGGAGGTCGACTGATGCCTCATTTTAAGTTCCCTTTAACCTTATTATAACCTCCAAGTTTAAAGTCCCCGTTTATATGACAGCTTGTTAAAATCTTGGAAAATGTGTCGGTTTTTATTTAATAAATAATTAATCGTCAAAATTGGTGGATATACGAGATGTGTTAAGAAAATAATGGGAATTGTTAAATTTCGTGGGTTCGGAGGGTCCGGTTGTCATAAAATTGTCTTTATTATGTTGGTATACATGCCCCTGAAGTATAATAAAAACTTTAGCTGTTTTCATTGTTTACTTTGTCTGTGGCAGCCGCTAAGGTTAGACGTGTTCTATGAGCTCGGCGATTTTTCGTTCGCTAAAAGAAATGGATCAAAGAATTTGTATCCAATTTTGCTTAAAAAATTAAATAAATATTGTGAAATGTTAACAAAGGCCTATAGTGAGTCTGCTATAAGTAAAACAAGAGTTTACAAGTGGTATAAGAGTTTCCAAGATGGCCGTGAAGACGTTGAAGATGACGAACGCCCCGAACGCATAACACATTAACAACCGATAAAAACATGGAAAAAGTGGAATAAATGGTTATAAACCATCAGAGAAGTCGCTGATGATGTTGGTATATCGATTGGCTCATCCCATGAAATTTCGAATGTTTTGGGTTTGAAACGCGTGGCAGAAAAATTTGTTCTAAAATTGTTAAATTTTGAACAAAATTTTTGGCCAAAAACAATACTGTAATGATGCCCCAGCCTCCATATTCGCCAGACATGCCTCTGTCTGACTTTTTCCTATTCCCAAAAATAAAGAGAACCTTAAAGGGCCGTCGTTTTGTAAGCATAGATGACATTAAAAACATTTAATTGTTTTTAAATCCAGATACTATATTTAAAACTTATCATATTGTATATTACACCATATTTATTAAATTATATAAGTACCTACATTGATGCAAATCTTTCATGCATTTAGCATATAGAATATCACACCTGTAGACTGGGATCTATATTACATTGCGTAAGAGTTTTTGCAAAATACACGAACCAGGAATAATTGAGGATGATATATTGCGCAAATTTTATATGTGAGGAATTCCACGTGAACTCGACACGAGGAAAACCCTTGCCATTTCGAAATTCCTCGGCAATTTTTCCATGGGTTCCTTGACTCAAAATAAAAATTCAATTTTAATTTTAGCACGGTTTATCAATTGTTTCTGGAGATATGATTTTTTATATTTTCATGATGATCACGATTTTGCCTATACTCGTATATCGATGGTTATTACTTTTTATTTTATCAAAGTGTCAGTTACGATAAGCTGCATATGTTAACATAATAGTTATCCCAATTTTGAAATATAATATTGGTCAGTTTGAATATTTTTATTATTGTAAGCGCCTCTTCTTTTTAATTTGTTACCGATTTATAACGTAAGCGCCTATATGTTTTCGACAAATAATCGTAAGCAACTCCGAGACATGGCGTTTGCGATTTAACATTGTGTTGCTTACGATTATATTGTGCCTTGATCTATTAAGGCCTTATTTCCGCTCTAAACAGTTTATTTGTGAGTATACCTGCATCGTGGTTATTGCTACCAAGTTTTAAAACAATATTTTCTTTGATCAAAAGCTTATAATTCCTTTTTTTATTGCATTATTAATAGTTATCCTAATTATAATTTTTTACGTAGTGTGGTTCGTTAAAAGTGTTTTTTGTAGTAATTGTATGTTGTTATAGCGTCAAATAATTTGACTCAAATTTATAACGGTTAGATCATGGTACCATGTGTTAGATCATGGAGCCTACACAAGGAGTCCGAACATCATGTAAACAAGAATCTTCCTAAGATAAGAGGGCGTTTATTCTGAAAGTATTGTTTAATTTGTACCGACAATCAGCGCCGCTGATGGTGAAAAAAAGAAACTTAATTTGTTCAACTTAGAGGGCTGGTTTTGTCAATTTTCCCTATTAAGTTCGGGCTCCTTGTGTAGGCTGAGCCTACTAGGCTCCATGGGTTAGATACTGGTTTCTGAATAAAAATCGTTCGTTTTTTCAAAGAAAGCTAATGTAGAATTTCATTTTCAAACATTGGCAAAATATCGTTGGTGATATTTTATAAATTAATTTTTTTGTATTTTTTTTATTTAATAATAAAAGTAAAAAAAATAAATGTCGCTAACAATGTTTTGACAAAAGTAATCATCAAATCTATATCCCACAAAGTAACGTTAATGTAAATTAAGCGACAAGACTAATTTTACATTTTCCTAAAGATTTTCTTATAAAATATCGTATGCCACAAAATTTAATGAAAATTTTAGATTGAATTCGATCTTACTTAAATATTTGAATTCTACATTAATAAAATAATGCCTCACCAGTTTTCAGATAAATAACTTTAAAAATAAAGCTCCCACACAAAAAAAATCTCTCCTGTAAGATTTAGGTTTTGTCGCTTACGATGTTTTTATAACCATCGATATCATCGAACAAAACTTTGGTTCCAGTTCAGCGATTCTGGAGAATGACGAATCATTTTTCTCTTGAAACAAGCTATTTGAAATAAATATTTTTGATGCTGTGGCATATCGGCACACTATGATTTTTTTCTTCAAAACTAAAAATCCATTTTATACACTTTGTATTTTCTTTTAATTTCTATTTTTTTTTGTTTTTATTTTTTTTTTTTGTTTTTAATCTTTAAGCGAATACAAGTTTTTTTATCTATATTAGATCGTGATCGATGCAAAATCGTTATAATCATGAATATTTAAAAAATCATATCTCCAAAAACAATTGATAAACCGTGCAAAAATTAAAATTGAATTTTTATTTTGAGTCAGGGTATCCATGGAAAAATTTTCGAGGAATTTCAAAATGGAAAGTTTTTTTGTGTCGAATTCACGTAGAATTCCCCATGTGTTAAGAGATTTGGGGTTCAAATACATTTGTCATGCAGAAGCGAGTGATGCGCATTTTATACAAAAAAAATGTCAAACAATCCTGCAGGTGCAAGTTTCGAGAACATAACTTTCTCACTTATGTTTTAACTATGGTAAAGAAATTGAATGAAAATGTAGATAAATGTGTATGTTTACAAGTCAAACTTAAGTTTTTTCTAAATAGGTATGCAGGAATAAAGAAGATATAACGATTTTTATTTTTTTAAATATTCTGAGAATCTTTTTAATAATTTTCCATTTTTATTTCAAATATTTCGAAAACATTTTTTTTATTTTCAAATTTTATTTCAATAGGCTCAATGTAGCTCTTTAAAAAATACAAATATGTATAACATAATATGTTTTCTCAAATTTCATAAATTAAAAAAACGAATAAAATATTTCTTAATTTACAGTATAATTGAGAACATTTTGTGAAAGGAAAGCATAATATGATATTATCTGGAAATATCAAAAGCCAATATAGGATATGTATTTATAAATATTAAACCTCCATTAGCTTTTCATCCTTAATTTAGTTTAAAGACAATGCACAGCAGTGCTGTAACAATAACATTGTATTTAAATAATAATGTAGATAAGGGGCTTGTATTTAAATCCGCATAGTATGCTTTGTAACGTTAGCCTCCCGGGAGTTAGTTTGCACTGATTACTATGTTATTTTAACTTCAAAGCGCAAATTATCCAATTTAATCTTGACACCTTGGTTGGTGTGCACTAATTTTAGGAATTTTTTTTCAATATCGTTAGTTATCTGGTTTAAGTGAAAATTTTGAAACTACATCATAAAATTTTAAACTTCAGTTTAACTTTCATTTATAAGTAATTTATGGATACTTATACATAGATTCTTTATAATATTCCATTTTTTCAGAGACCATTTCAACTTTCTTAATTTCAATTTTAATATATATCCTACCTAATAGAATTGAGCTTTTCATGTTAAGTTTCTCGGATATACATGGGTTTTTATATCTTTCAATTTCTACTCTATATATTTTTTTAATTTATTGCAGATACGAGTATGTAGGTATAGTAAAGAAGAAACTTCGTCGATATTCTAGAAATATGTTTGCCTCTTTAAAAATATCGTATTAAGGATATACAATATTTTAATACTACTATATTATTTTCTAAAATACAAAAGATAAATTTAAATTTAGTATTCATTTGAAGACTACAAAATGACGATAAAGTAAAAAAATTGTCATTTTGCCATTATTTTCAAAACCAGCAAAACAAATATTTTTCTGTCTGTTTTGTTGATCTTAAAATACTGAAAATGTGATACTTTTTTCTTTTGCGTTTTTCGTTTTTAAAATATTAAGGATATTTAGGTAAATTTCACATCAGAATCAAATAATGAAAAGGATGGAATTTAATTTAAAATTTAGACTTTAATTTAACATATAAAAACATACACTAATTGCGTATAACTGTTGATGACTTTTTAAATAAAATTGATTTTTATTTTTTGAATTCTCGCATTTTTTTTTTTAATTTTATTGCCTATTTGAGTATGTAGCAAGGATTTCTTCATCCTAAAAATAATGATTTGTTTTGTAGAGTAGCTTCTCATAAACGATAACAATTTATGATTTTTAGTAATTTATTTTGCAGATTTTAATAATTTGAATTAAATGTCTAAAAAATATTGTAATATACGAAAAAATATAAATGTTTTTCGATAAGAAAGTTGCTGTGATGCCAGTAAAAATCCAAACATCTTGACATTAACGTTATTTGGATTTTTCCGTCTATAATGGTATACCAAAGACGGAAATAATGAACTTATTATTCTCGTTGTTAGGCATCAGTGATTGGACGATTTCAATATTTACTGTAAATTAAACCAATCGTATTTTAAATTGGAAGAAAGTGAGGTCGGAAATGTGTGACAGATACAAGGGGCGACTATAATGGTCTTTAAAATCGGAAGAAAATTTATTAGCATTTACTAGGGATTTCAAAAAAACCCAAAGGAAGATCATAAGTCGTTAAGTCGCACGATCTGGCTGGCCAAACTTTCCTTGCAACAATTGAATTGTTTCGCGTGTAGAATGACAGGTCGCAGCATCCTGCTGATACCATATGGCTTCCGTTTCCATATCATCCAATTAAGATAGCGTTCGCTGTTTACAGTAACTACATTTTGCATGGCCCAATATCTCCACCTGCCAAAAATCCGCACCAAACAGTGATTCTTAACGGATGCATTGTCATCTCTTGAATGACTCGAAAATTTTCTAAAACCCAAATCCGACAATTTTGTTTGTTAAAAAAGCCATTCAAGTGTGCCTCATCGCGATGCATCGCTGAACAGAATATTCTTCGAAAAATAGACATGTTGCCGTTGCACTTAAGAAGAAAACGTACTGCGTGTCCACTTGCTTCAATTCTTGAATGTTATAATCATGAATGAAAATGAATTCGCTGGCCACACCCCACTATAGTGCTCCTTGAAATATTTAACTGCTGCGAAAGATGACTGATAGATATCTGGCAACACTTTCACATACTGCGGCAATGTTTTCAACAGACCGACTTGTGCGGTAACGCACTGGTGTTTTACGTCCAATAACCTTTTGCTCAAATTTGTTAGTTAGTCTTTGAACGGTAACGTGATTTGGCGCATTATGTCGACCAAAAATAATAATAAACGTGAACTCAGGGCCGTTTCTGGCGAGCGTGCAGTGCGTGCACGCACGCAGGCGCAACATTTTGGGGGCGCAAAATCAAAGAGTCAATCGGTACTTTGTAACGATAAACTTTTTTGCAAATAAACAAATACTTAAACATACATACGATAAAGGTTCCCGCTATTTTTTTCGGCCGCTATAAAGCGCCTTTTGGCGCTTTAATATTAGCGACTTAATTTTTTTTGTTGATATAAGTAAAATAAAAGGAAAGAAATTTTCATAATATTTTTAGTATTTGTTTAATAGTTGACGCTAGCAAAGTTTAACAGTACTACTTAGTCTACACAGTGCATGACTTTACTAGGTAAAAATGAATTAGTCAAAAATTACCAATTTCCCTAGCGAAAAAGCAGCCACTATATTATAATAACACTATAGGTAAATTTTTGAAATATCACAGCTAAACGCTCGGACACGTAAACATAATTTTTGGTCGTAAATTCCAAATCCGTGCACGGTTTAGCTGTATCAGGTCTAAAAAAGTTTTCCTGTTGGAAATCAGATCCGGGGACATGTATACTGGTTTATTATAATTTGTATAATAATATGTCACCTCTTGTGCAACATTCGTTTGCTGTTTATTTCATTTAATATAATATCCTCAATTTTACTCAATAAAAAAATAGCAAATTTTTTTTTGAATTTCCTAAATTATCGAAAAAAATCGAAAAAACACGTCGCTAAGTAATATTTTAACAAGAAGCATGAGTGCTGGTGGCAACAAAAATCCGAGTCGAATACGAGGGTTTTTGCACCCTCGCGAATGCATTTTGTTAAAAAATATTACTTAGCATTGTGTTTTTTCAATTTTTTTTACAGGAAAAATTAAATGCCCGAATGGTATTTGACAAGACTATTTTATGATTAACAAAACATACCTACATGTATAATATACATGCATACATAATAAATATGTAGGTATACTATATAATTAATATATTAATTTGAAAACTGAAAAATAGGTAATTTATTTAATTACAAAATACTACAAACTTAATCATTTGTGGTACAATTAAAATATAAATTGCAATTTTTGGTGTCAACAGCTGTCAAGTTTTGCCGCGGGTAAACTCGAAAAAACTGCTGACAGGTGCTGTCACACATTTTTTCCACCTAGAAACCATTTGTAATTCAAAATTGCGCGTTTTTGTTTGGTGAAAATTAAGACGAGGGAAATAGTCTAAGGAAAACCCTAAGAGACAAATTAACTTAAAAATTTGCAAGAATTTGTTTTTTTTTTCAATTTGGAACTGATGCATCACCACATGTGTGGGTCCAGCCAAATTATTTTTTTTTTTTTAATTAATACAGGGTGTTTGAATTCATACAGGGTGTTTCCAATATCTTTGAATTTTGACCTGATACTGCTAAATCAAGTAAGGATTTGTAATCTACGACCAAAAATTAAGTTTACGTGAACGAAAGTCTAGTTGTGATATTTTCACCTCCCTACAGTGTAATTATCGTCAACAGCAATTTGTATCCCGGACATTTAGCAGTCAACTCCTACGTCAAATTGTCCGCTGAATCCGAAAATGTCGTCAAAAGTTATAAAAGTACATAGAAAAGTTTTTGAGATATAGTAAATTTTCCATATTATATGGAATATACCATATCTCAAAAACTGCTCTATATGAAAGTATACTTTTATAATTTTTGACGGTCTTTTCGGATTCAGGGGACAATTTTACATAATATTATGCTGTAAAATGTCCAGGATACAAATTGCTGTGGACTACAGTTATTAGTGAATGCTCTTTCACTTTAAAAACTAGTCATTTTTGACTAATTCATTTATGGAGAGTACGTCACTAAAAACCAATTGAGGAGCATTCGTGCAAAACCGGCTAAATCCATTTTATTCAGTTTTTGTTTTTTTTTGATTTTGCATCTTTGGGTTCATTTCTATCGACAACCAAGAGAATTCTGTTTAAATCCGACTATATCCATGTTAAAATCACATTTAAAAGGTAGCTTTAGGAGCAAAACCGGCCAAATCCACGTTTTTATAGCAAACCCGGCTATATCCAATAAATAATAATATGTGGCTTGGATATGTCGATACTACTACTAAAATTTGTTCTGTTTTTTTCATGTTTGCACTAAATTTATTTTGTTAATATTTTTGAATAATAAAGGTTTTTTTTCACATTTTATTCGGTTTTCGAGCAAAACCGGCTATATACAAAACATTTTTTGAAATTTTGGCCTTAATATAAAGTTTTTGAAAACGAAAGTATGTCTTATAAATCAAGTACCACAAAGCCCACAAAACTCAAGTTTGCTTTTTCTTTTATCTGTAAAGGCCAGGAAACCGAGAGTTTTTGCCATTTTCCCAACATTTTATTAAAGTGGATATAGCCGGTTTTGCACGGATGCTCCTCAATTATATTGTTTATAAAGTTTAAAAAAAAAACTGTTTTTGTTTTATTTAGAGTATTTTTATTACTATCTATTTTTTTTTTGATTTTCTTTGTTTGGTAATTTAATAAATATTTTTTATACTTAATTTCAGCAGTTTTTTTTACATTTTCAATTACATTTTGCCAGTTTATTTAGGACTTAAAATTAAAATATTTAATGTATTATATTTAAATATAAAAGGGGCGCCCCAAAGAACGCTGCACGTAGGCGCCAGACACCCCAGGAACGGGCCTGCGTGAACTGTCAATATTTTCATGGCGTTCTGCGAACATAAGAACATGGTATAATTCAAATCGTGCGTTCTTATTAAGACACCTAGAGCGTTAAAGGATTCTTAAACAAGGATAGGAGTTATTTATATCAAAGAAAAAATTTATTTGGCAGATTACCCAACCTCACATTTCGAGACCCTTTTGGATTTTACACCGTGCAAAGCACGCGTCACACAGCAAAAGTTACTAGGTAACCAGAATCTAGTTTGGACTACCGTACGTAAATTGATAATACATATACATGTATATGCATATATAATATATATACTATAGTTTAATGGAACTATACCAAATAGCAATCATAATAATTTTGTATTTTCAGTAATATAATTCTTCATTTATGCTAAAAGGTTTTATTATATGGTTATAAATTTATTTACATTTGAAAGAATAGGATCATTACCTCGACAGACGGAAATGATGTAACATGTGTATGGCAGTAAAATGTAAAATGCCATTGGCTTATTTCCTGTTATTACCTTTATTGGTTTAATTTATGTTGTTTAATGCGTTGAAAACATATGCTGTATTTTTAAGCAAACCAGGGTGAAAATATGACTATATTGAATTTCAATAATTCTTCGAAGAAATCCTTTTGTTTTTATGTATTCGGTATCACTAATGCCGTCTCGTAAAATATAAACATTGATAATTTTTAAATTTTATTTTGTTTTTCTTTATTTTATTTAAATACATTTATTCAAATACATACACCGAAAAAAATAATGTAGTTGAGTTAACATTTGCCTAAATGTCATTTTTAAAAATGCTGTTTCAACAAAAAACCTATTGGATTAATCTATATTTTGGTGTTAAAGCAAAAGTCAGAGTTTGTCAAAGTTTATTTGTTCATTTGACAGTTTAAATATTAATTTAACATAAACTAATATTTTGAACTAAAATGTTTATCGTACTTTGATTTAATAGCTGGAATTTGTTGAATCAACTACTGAAATTTTTAGGATTACCTAAAAAAACTACACGGATAAAAAGGATTTCTTAGATATAGAATTTTATTTTTCTTAAAAATATTTATTTGAATAGAGTTAATTTGATTTGATTTAAGACGAATGTTTTGTTACAAGAATGTTCAATTTCTTTTAAATAGTAAATATATTTCTTGAAAAAAACTCTTGGTTCAAGAATTTTTCTTCATTGAAGAAACGCATTGCGTTAATTCAAGTAAAATATTTCTTATTTTCTAAAAATTACCCTTTTCTTGGGACAAGAGAATCAGGGCTTGTAAATTTTACTTGAAGAATATTAAAATTTATTGTTCTTGTATTAAGAAAATCTGATCGTTTGACTTTTCGTTTCAAGAATAATTATTAGATAATTTCTTGTATTTACGAGCTGTCCGTTGGGGAGGGGATAAACTTGTTTCATACGTCCTACACCCTCATTTGAAAAGTAACCGTGCTTGTGTTTACTTAAATGTTTAAAAATGAGTGATTATTCGAACGATTACAGTGCCGTAGACATTAGGTCATTATTGACTGAATGGAATACTCCAGAAAGTAGGGGTAAACCACAGACCTTTGTAGGTCTGTGGGGTAAACCATTTTTTAACTTTTTTTGACACCATGTACATTTTTATTTTTATTTATTTGTAAATAAATCTTTATGTCAAAAAAGTTCAAAATTGTTTACCCCCCCTCTGCTTCTTAAAAATCCCGAATGTAGCTTAAATATTAACTATACTGAAGAAAATTTCAAATACTTGTTTGAAGAAGTACTCGTCTTAAATGAAATAAATATTATCTTTAACCAAGAATACATTTTATTAACGCAAGACACAAAATCTTTCTACAGAGAAAAGAACGGTTTCATTGAAGAATTCCTTTGATTAATGCGAAGAATAATGTCTTGAATGAAGAATAATGAATACTCTACCAAAACTCAATTATTTTTGTTTTTTTCCTCAAGTAATTTTATTTTTTATTCAAGAATATTTATTCTCGACCCAAAATGCGACAATTTTAATAACAAGAGTTTTTATCATTCGTTTAAGACTGCTTATGTTCTTAAAAAGGAGAAAATATATTCTCCGAGGAAAACATGTAACACAAGAATACTTTTTACTGCTGGCAAGAAAATATTGTTTCGAAGAGATAGGAATCATTTAGTATCTTGAATGAAGTTAATTTAACTTGGCTGAAGAAATCCTTTTTTACAGTGTATTAAATTAACGTTTAGTTGCTCTTTAATCCAAAACTTTAAATTTGTTCATTTAACAAATTTAAAATGTAAAATTTGCATTCATAAAATTGCCGAGAATGGCGCTTCGAACACTCACGCCACGTCATTAGACAATGACGTTTTCTTACATCTCGCTTTAGTTAGCTTACGATTAGGTGTATATAAGATGAGATATCTGTTTGTTTAAGGTGTGTTCCACAGTAGAACTTTCACTACACCATATTGCCCGACACTGTTAAGACCCTTAATACAGGGCGAAACAGTCTGTCGTAGAGCTGGGAATAACGAGTAATTTTTAGGAACGCGTTACTCGTTATCGTTCCAATGTAATAACGTTCCAAAATAACGTTATTAGTAACGTTACCGTCACATTTTAATGAACAAGTTTAGTTAGGATTATATGATTGATGGTATAGATTTTTACGTTATTCGTTATCTTTCTCGTTCCTGCTGCTACAACGAATTAAGAATTTCTTATTAAGTTTCTTATTAGTTACTATTTCATTTTTATGTTATTAGTTATTATTTATATTATTAGATTATTTTTATTTTAGTATACCAAAGAAATTGTGTATAATTCTACCGACAATTAAGCAGGTAAATACTCCTATTGCAGAATATAACCGTTCTAATATATGTATATCACTTTTTAATATGGAATGACATATATTCCTTAAACTGTCACATTTCATTTAAAATAACAGCCAAATTACACCATAGTCAGTAAATTACACCCAAATGGGGGCAAAAGTGTGTTTGTTTGTGGGTGAATTCCGTGAAAAGAAACAAAGCTTGAGATACCCAGATAACAAATTAGTTTTTTTTAATTAGTTACTAAATAACCCTCAGAGTTGAGATTTAGTTTTCTTGTAGTACCTATTTGTCTCAAAACATTACAGTTTGATATTAGTATGTGCCTTAAGGCAATATAACAATTGTTATATTTTAATCTAAATCCAGTCAATAACAAAGTGACTCAAGCAAAAGACATTATACAGTTTAAAGTTATTATACATATGGACATAATTAAGTTATAACTAATACCGTTAATTAATTTTTTATAATTAAGTTAGGTAACTTATACCGTTCCATCGTTCCGTTGTACAACATCGTTATTAATAACAACATTGTTATTAATAACAACATCGTTATTAATAACAACATCGTTATTAATAACAACATCGTTATTAATAACAACATCGTTATTAATAACAACATCGTTATTAATAACCATGTTATACAACGGAACGATGGAACGGTATAAGTTATAGGAACTCTTAACTGCTACATACAAAATAACTGGTAACGCGTTATTTTAGTTCCAGGAACGTTCCGTTTCGTTCTTGATGAATAACGTTCCAAAATAACGTTATCGAAATAACGACCCACCTCTAGTCTGTCGGTATTTGAAGTAGGTGGAACACATGATACAAAGATGTATCATGGGTGGAACACGCTCAAAACAAAAACTCTGGGCGAGGTGAGGGTTCAATTCTTTCTATTTATATATAATAATATATTATTTCCATAATTTTGTTTTGGATACCAACCTTTAAAGAATTTTACATTTTCAGAATGTTAATTTAACATTTTATTGGTGTTAAGTGAATATGCTAAAAAGGTTACCTGGACATTTCAAGAAATTTACCTTAACACCCTAAGAATGTTAAATTAACCAAATTAGCAGATTAGAACAAATATTTTTATTTTGTTCATTTGACTGTTATTTGTTGTTCAATTAAACAATACAATTTGACATTTTTAGATGGTTAAGTAAACGTGCAAAAACCATTGCTTGTATTTAAAGTGCATAAAGAGTTGAATTAATATTTTTTTTGTTGTTTCAACAGCTTATTTTTTTCAGTGTACTATGTATGTGTACTATGCAGTAGTGGTCATAAAATTTCAAGATAAACTATATTTGGGAATTGTTCTTTATATGTATTTACTTTTTAAATATGCTATTTTGTTGTTTATTGTTTTCTTGGACGTCAACTGTACATACATATTTACTGTACAATTATTTTGATATCAATCATTTTTCCCAGCTAATAAAATCAATATATTAGTGTAATTCTAAAAATTTCAGTTATATCATTTTTAAAGTTGTAATATGATCTTATACCTATTGAAAAATAATTTAATTCATCTTATCAGCATTTTTAATAAGTAAGTCTATTTAATGTAAAATACCTTTTATCGAAAAATCGATTGTTAAAATTTCATTGTATAAAAAGTACAGCTAATTTTAATAATAAAAAGGTAGGTGGGTACGTACAAAAAAGTACGGTTAAACGATTTAATTAATAATTTATTCATGTATATATCTATTATTAATAATAATAGTATATTATGTCTCAAGTTTTATAAACGCCATTTTAGTTACGAGTTTAATTAAGCACGAGCGAAGCTTGCGAGCAAGTCTTTAATAAAAACGAGTGTCTAGAGAAGTTTATAAACGAGTTGCATACTATACTTTATCTACGACGACTACAAAACAGAATTTAAAGCCAATTTTATTTGTTAAAATTTTGACATCTGTCAACTGTCACCCGAGTTTAACCTCACTTTTTCCCAATTTATAATAAAGCTAACTTCAGCCCGTGACGTAAAATGTCGAAAAGCCACTGTTGTTAACTTCAGCCCGTCAATAAAACGCCATAAAGTTACAGCTCGTCAATGTAGAAGTAGATAAAGTATATTTTAAAATAATAATAGATATACAGGGTGTTTCAGAATAAGATGCTGAACCTTAAGGGTGTGAATGCTTAGTTGATTTTAAGAAAAAAGTTCAAATAAACCTATGACCTAAACCTCTTAATTTTTGAGTTACAGGGTGTTAAAGTTTTAAGAAAAAAACCGTTTTTTTATTATAACTTTAATAACTTCCTAGATATTTTTATAAAATTTGGCACACGCCTTCTAAGCATTAACAGTAAGTTTTTGATGTAGAAGATTTTTTATTTTTTTTACCAGTGGCGTCCGTACAGGATGTGGTCTAGATATTTTTGGAAAAATATTATGCACGCCACTGCTATTATTCAAAATAAAAATAATTTTTTAAATCCCCATTCATTTTAGGGCAAATTTGATTTCTTGACCATTTTTCGTACGACTAACGGTTTTCGATGAAAAAAATAAAAAGCATTTAATGCGTATATTGAGAAAACAATGCCATGATTAAATAAACATTAAAATTAAATTTAATTATAATAGTATATTATGTATCAAGTTTAATAAACGCCATTTTATACACGAATTTAATTTAGGCACGAGCGAGCTTGCGAGCGAGTGCTTAAGTTAATGAGTGTATAGAAAAGTTTATAAACGAGGTGCATACTATAATTTTTCTACGACAAATACTTATTATCTTAAAATGATTTACATAAAAAAATTGTATAGAGCGCCATCTATGAAACAACAGGTGAAACTGTCAAATGTCACATTTTTACATTTTATAAACACAATGTATCTTGAGTTTTTCACAGTGAAGGTAAAGGAAATGTTTTATGAGGACTTTACAGTAGTCCGTGCCCGAATTTAAGTAATAGTTTACTGCCGGCGAAATTAAAAGGTCAGTACAATGTTCATATAAACTTTTCAAATATTGGCGTTGAGAAACTATTTAATATTTTTGTATTTTTGTATTGAGATAATAAATTAATTTTCACATTTAGTATTATTTTACAAGAAAGGCACTTTATTTTAACGATTGTATGACATTTGACAACTGTCAACTAACTTAAAACTAACTTCATCCCGTGACTAAAAACCTGTTGCTTTCAGCCCGTGACTAAAGCGCCGTAAAGCCACAACTTCTCAATGTGTATTTAAAAGGCCACTTAGTGTCATGGAAACATGTACGATAAAGGGCGTTTTAAAGGTAGGAGTAGAAAAAATCATTTTAAAAGAACTAACATTAAATAACGTAAACAAAAACAAAAATAATTTAGATAAGCTGTTTAAAGTGGCCACCACCTGCAAGTATGCATGCTTCAGCTCTTCCCCTCATTGAGTTTCGTACCCTTAGAAAAATTCCTGGAGTATTTCTGATAGTGTCACAACAAACTATTATGCGGTTTCTCAACTCCTCCTCGGTATTTATTGGGGTGCTGTAAACCAACGCCTTAAGATGTCCCCATAGGAAAAAATCAAGACTGTTTAGGTCTGGCGATATGGTGGCCACGATTGTGTTCCTCCGCGCCCTATCCAGCGATTTCTATAATGTTGATTTAAAAATTCCCATGCCTGGAGACTGAAATGCATAAGAAGATTTCAAATTAAAGTCTTCTACGAGTCTCTTGATATAATAATTAATCAACTCAGAACAAGATTTATCAGTATGAACAAAGTAATGAGCTATTTTTTATTTTTAAATCCAGATGGTTTTCTTAAATTATCTTTCCAAGAAATTATAGATCATGCCGAAAACATATTGAAATAATACGGAAATTACTTATTCAATAATTTATCCACGCAATTAATAAACTTTCAAAGTGTATTTTTAAATGAAATTTGAAAAAAGAAAACTATCTATGAATTAGCCACATATTTTATATCAGAAAACAGATGTATTTTGAGCAGTCTTTCGGATATTGTTCGTTGTTTCAACTTTTTTGACATTACCTCTAACATCTGCTTCTGCCAAAAGAACATTTTCAAAGTTGAAGTTGATAAAAACATATTTACGTTGTACAATGTGCGAGGTGAGACTTAATGCTTTGGGTGTGATAAGTATTGAACATAAACGTGCGCGTAAACTTGATTTAGAACTGTTGGTCGATATATTTTTAAAACAAAAATTTCGCCGTTTTGGCAATTTAGTACTTCCTTAAACTTTATATTCCCCGATCTATCCACTAATAGCTTCATCGCAAATCAAAATTTTTTGGCGAAAATGAGGATCAAGAGCAATCTTGTTTGTGCCGATTTATAAGCCAAATGGCATACTAACACTTAATTATCTTTTAAATAAAGTCAATAGCATGGCTATTATGATGTTGTATAAGTTTAATATTAAAAATTGATATTGTTTAAGTTTAATTAAGTTTACAATGTATTACTTTTTGTAATAAGAATACATTACAATAGTCACTTAAAACTGTTCTCAATACATTAATACAAAATTTAGGATTGGAAGAAACTGCCCAATATTAGTTTGTAGTCGGCTATTGGTACATTTATGCTTTATGTAATTTTTTATGCTTAGATAATTAAAGAGAATGGACGACCACGTTCACAAAAGTGAACCAAAATATGGCATCCCCATTGGTGTTACCAATTTTGTTTTGTGTTATGTTTGCGTTATTAATAAAACAGAACGCCCTTGCCCTTTTATCTATTGTTTTGACCCTCACTTAAGTTTTAACGTTTCCCCTTTGACCTACAAAATTTAATGTGCTTGAATTCTTTAATTTGTCGCCAATTTTGGTTCACATTTGGCACATTTTTAACGTTTTGATGACGCCTCCACTCTTTTCCTTACTTAAAGCATTTATGCGTTTTTCCATTCACGTGATATTTCTTATTTTATATTTTGTTAAATTCACGTGGTATTTTTTATCTTATATTTTGTTGATGATTGTTTAATCCTGTCAAATTAATTGATTATTTAATTGTGTTTATTTACTGGTAAGTTTAAAATATTGTAATAAAAACGAATTTTATCCTTTAATCCAATTATTCATATCTACTCTTTGTTTTTGTTTTTGTTGTTGTTGTTTTTGTCTTTCATACATTTTTAGTATGTATCTATTAATTTTAAATTTGTACGTTGGCTCTCCAAAATCACAACATTTCATTTAGTTAGCTTTGTAAATCCTACTTTACAGTCGAGAAAGAGTTGCCAAACTTTCACGTAACCAACTCGTGATATTCACGTCGCATTTTGGTCGTTATTTAACGAGTTTTAAAGTAACGGAATATTGACGTTTTGAAAAAACGAATGTTTTAAAAAAAATTAAATTTCTATATTTGTTTAAAATATTACATAAACATAAAAAAAACTTCCCATATAGTTCTTTCAGTCGAAATCAAGAAGGTACTACAGGAATTCTGAGAAGTTTTAAAAATACTTTTGATACACGTAAAATTTAGACGAAATATGTACCAAAGTATCCAGCAAAACGTAAAAATTACGTATATTTCTCGCCATTATCTGACCACTTCTTTCATTCCAGAATCAGACGAATATGCGACGTCATCAAAGTTTTTCAAAATTCGCAAATATGTAGGCAACACATGCATACCTCTCGCCTCTGTAGGACAATACATAGTCCTATAAAGGTGGAATGCCTTAAGCTTCTAAGTATACATTTCTTACTAAGGCAAAATTACTGACCATACCGCTTCTGCTTGTAATTTTTGAAGGGGCACAGGTCGTCCTGTGGCCCACTCTGCGAAAAGTAAGCCCCACTACTTACTTTTAGCAAAAGCTAATTATAAAATTTAACATTTAATGTTAAAAAGAAATTATTCAACAACCAAAACACGTCAATTTTGAACCTTAAAGACGTCTAAAATGGACGAGAAGACGTATTAAAGATGTCTTTAAGAATCGTCTTAACCACGTTAAGGGGGACGTTTTAATTACGTCCACAGAATACGTCCTAAAAATGTGACATTCCGTTGATAACTCGTATTATATACGTAAAAAAAAACACGTCTTTTGGTTGAAATATTACCAAAATGTCACGTGTTTTTCAGCTTTTCTGTTTGCTGGGAAATAGTCAAAATTCTACTGTGTAGGTTTTATATTAGTACCAGCATTGTTTACTTATAAAATACTATTTTAAAAATAGTCGTTTTTACTTTAAAGGAGTAATTTTTTACTACTTAAATATTTAAAGTTTGACTAATTTAAGATCCAATCTTTGACTCTTTCTAAGCGTAAAAACTTTTTTTTTACTAAAAAGTAACTAATTTCTTTATCGTTTCTAAACAACAAATTATAATTAAAATTATTATTATTAAAGAGTTAAATGCATGTAGGCTCCATAGTTAAATGGCACATACAAACAAACAAAGATGCAAAAAGTTAAGCTCAACATAGCAAAACAAAAAATATATTCAACTTTTAACTCTTAAAACAATATTTATAGGCAGATATCACTGATTTTTATAAAAGAAGCAGTGGAGCCTCTGTTAGAAATTGACAATCAAGAGACCCTAGTTCAAACCCCGGCTGGTTCAAAACTTTTTTCCATTTAAATCTGCTGATTTGACTATTTCATTCGGTGGAATTTGACTAATTATAATTATTAGTGACTGCTTTTTCGTTATCAGAATTAGTCAAATTTGACTAATTCATATTAAGGGAGTAAGTACAGGGAGTAATTATAACAAGCATAATTAACTTAGTTACAAAAGTAACTATTGCAATAATATTTATATGGATGCAAACACAAAAGCGCTTACTCCCAAAATATCAAAGATGTTCTCAATTTACTGGCTTTTTTAGTAACCTTTTTCAAAGTATTTATCTTTGTGTGTATTTATCTCTGTGTGTATCTAAAAAACCCTTTATTATAAAAAGAAGCTGTCATTATTATTTATTGATCTTTTTAAAACCCCAATTTCTGTTAAATTTTTCAGTAAAATATAATTAAAATAGTTATAAACATATCATTTTTTAGTTACACCATTAGATGGTTATTTTGGTCGAGTCTATGAAATTTGTCTAAAGATGAGGGTTCATTTATAATCCTCTGATAAGATCACGTTTTACGAAATAACTTTTTATAAGACGTGATCCGATTTCATTCATTACAGCTACTGGGTCGTACTCATATGAGTTGTGTGAATTAAATAAAAAGATCCCAATGTTTTAGGTACAATAATTCAAAAAAACTTTGTATTAAACCAGAATAAAAACTGTTTTAACGAAAATAATAGTAAGTATATATGTATAGGGTGTTTCTTTTAACTTGAGACAGCTCAATATCTCGAGAAATACGCATTTCACGGAAAAATGTCTTAAATAAAAGGTTAATGTGACTAAAGGGGACATTATTTGGTGCTACCGCTAGCCACCCCCTACCCCTCCTTAAGGGTGAAACGGGGGGTAACTTTGGAAAGTCAAATGGAATGACCCGATTTTTTTCACAGAGTTTGGTAGTACATAAAAAAATAAATAACTTTTATTTAAAACTTTTTTCAATTTATCAACAGATGGCGCTGTAATTCAAAATTTAAGAAAAATGAGTTTCCTTGTAAAATGTATTATTTGAAACGTTTGAAAAACAAAAATTAACATTAACAATAGTCGGCTATGAAAACAATTTATAACAAATGTTCGAAATGTCGTCATTCCATTTCAACACATTTTTGAATGCGGGTAATGAATTCTGGCACACAACGCGCCAACATATCGGGTGGTATCGCCGCACAGGCGTTCCTGATCCGCTCCACCATGTCCTCCCAAGTTGTAGGAATTGCAGCGTAAACTTTTTCTTTCAAGTAACCCCACTGGAAGAAGTCTGGTGGCGTAAGATTAGGTGATCGAGCAGGCTAAATTACTGGACCACGTCTACCGATCCACCGCGGTGCACTGGCCATTGAACTCCCGATCCAACACCTCTCGAGCAATTGTCGAATAATGTGCAGGACAACCATCTTGCTGGTACCACATGTTTTGGAGCCGTGCTAGTGGTACATCCTCCAAAAGGTCCGTCAGATCGTTTTCTAGAAAATTCCGGTACTTTTCGCCATTTAATACACCGTCAATAAAGAAGGGTCCGATTAATCGTTCGCTTAAGGAACCGCACCAAACGTTTACCGACCAGGGACGCTGGTGCTCCACTTGGTGTCGAAATGGAAGGACGACATTTCGAACTTTTGTTATAAATTGTTTTCAGAGCCGACTATTGTTGATTTAATGTTAATTTTTGTTTTTCAAACGTTTCAAATACCTAATACATTTTACAAGGAAACCCCTTTTTCTTAAATTTTGAATTACAGCGCCATCTGTTGATAAATTGAAAAAAACTTTCAAATAAAAGTTATTCATTTTTTTATGTACTACCAAACTCTGTGAAAAAAATCGGGTCATTCCATTTGACTTTCCAAAGTTACCCCCCGTTTCACCCTTAAGGAGGGGTAGGGGGTGGCTAGCGGTAGCACCAAATAATGTCCCCTTTGGTCACATTAACCTTTTATTTAAGGCATTTTTCCGTGAAATGCGTATTTCTCGAGATATTGAGCTGTCTCAAGTTAAAAGAAACACCCTGTATATATATTAGGGTGAGCCAAAAAAACTAACCTATCGGATTTATAGGTTAAAATGAACCTACATACCGAGAAAAAAATTTCCCTGCAAGGCAAAATTTTATGCTCAATTTTAAAAGGTGTCGGTGAGCATTCTAAGTTTTCCATTGAAATAACACGTAAAAAAATCTTTTTTCATTAAAAAGACTATAACTTTTGAACCGTTTGAGATAAATTTTTTTACGTCGCGGATTCTTGTAGAGCATAAAATTAGGTATCGTGATTGACTGTTTAATTCCTTAAAAATTAATAATTTAAAGCGTAACGGGCGGGACTATTGCAAAGTTACGCTTTAAATTATTAGTTTTTAAGGAATTAAAGAGTCAACCACGATACCTAATTTTGCCAAATAAAAACCTTGTTAAACAGCTTTAGTTTAGAACTATTTATAAAAATTTGACATTGGTAATATAATAGAACAATATTATTTTGTAAATAAAAACACGGCAACTGTAGTATCCGTTACGCGTGGAATGGCTCTAACATTATGTTTTCGGATGAATCCGAAAACATAATGTTAGAAACAAAATTTGGCTGGAGATTTTCTTGCTCCAGCAACCACAGGCAGAATTCGACTCTAGCGGGATAATCTTCCGGCTAAAGGTGCTGCACTCGGGTAAAATGAAAAGGGTGTTGCCGATCGTTCTTCATAACCCGCTGAACTGTGGAGCGGGAAATATCCAGTTCTCGAGCAACTTCCCTTATGCTGTTCCTACTATTTTCCTCAAACGCATTCAAAACAGCTTCTTCATTTTTCACTGTTCTAATACGTTTGGGAGCACCTCCAATCCCCTTACGAAGCGGAACAACTTGACCGGTCTCTCGGGTTCTTGTGATAGTTCTAAGGATTACTTTAGTGTCCAGGGGACGATCAGGAAAGCGCTGGGAAAAAACTTTTGCTGTCTCCCTGGCGTTGCGCCCACACTCCCCATAAATAATTATCATTTCGGTATAATCATCTAAGGAAAACATTATTTATAATAACTTAATTTATAACTGTGTTATAACCAAATATAATATTAATGACAGAAGTAAAGATTGACAGCAGTGTTACAATGAATTGGATTCCAGTGGACCAAATATTTTACATATTTTTTATTATCAACAATGCAACCTAAGTATCCTAGCAATTTAAAGAATTCCTTGTGGTGATCTATTGGGATTGGCTATCGTTTTTTATTCTTATCTCCCTTATCCTTTGCGTTGGACAATTTGAATTTTTAAATATGTGTTTCAAATTACTTTCGGTACATTCCCTTTTTCTCTGTGGCGCGAGTTCTGGGACACCCTGTATATATATATATATATATATGTTATATGTACGTGTAAAGAAAATGACAGATTAACTCTTCAGTACGTTGTACTCTATTGAGTATCCCGTCTCACTGAAGTGCAGGAAAATAATAAAAAGTCCAGAGGTATATTTTAAAATTTATTAGCAAAATATTGAACAGTAAATTTGGCAACAAGCTTATTTGATTTGAGTTTCTCTAGGTAAATTAAACAAAAATCATAAAGTTTAAGTAAATATATTTGCCATATATTTTAAAAAGTTCCATTTGAATAACTCCTACCTAACTTAAATAGTATATTATCTATACAGTTTTATAAACGTAATATTTCTACTCCATTGCATATTAATGCCATTATTTTGATTTTCGTATATGGGATATTCTTATAATAGGAGCAATCTTGAGTATAAGAAATTTAAAAAAAAAACAGTTACAGAAAATTTTGAAAAACTACTGTTTTATAAGAAATGAATAAAGTTTATGAAATTATGAGTCTGTTGAGCTCAATTTTTAATTTTGGGGCTTTTTCAAAAATCCATATCCACGCCAATGACTAAGAGGCACGCTAATGACAGTTTTCATTGAATAATGATACAAAATATATTTTTAATATTTATTTATAAGTAAACATTGGTTACAAAAAAAATTAATGAATTAAGCATATTTTATGAATTTCCTCGGAGTTTGGTACTTTAAAAAATCTATTTGAAATTGGCTGTAGTGGCAAATCAAGTTTACATAATATACCAGCTTCTGTAAAAATTTGTCGATCAGTTGATCCAGGCCAATGAAAATATTTACCACTTCTTGCCATAAAGGTAATAGTTATGTTTTCTCCATTTATATCCTCAATTATTCCTAAAAATAATTTACCTCAGTGCTCGTTATTAATAAAGAAAGGTATCCAGGTACCTGGATACCATGTCTCTTTGTAAATTGGAGCTACCTATTCATTTTTTATGTATGATCCCATACGTAAAGAGATGTTGGTATTAACACTATCAGCTCCAAGAAGTCCAATGGTAGTCACAGCTGAAAATTCAGGTTCAGGCAATACATCAATGTTAAAAGACGTTGAAGGCACATTAAAAATGTTGTAATGAGTACACTGTCGAAGCTCACAATCAAAACAGCTCAAAGTATTCAAAAACAACCTTTTGTCGTCTTTTCGCCAAGTCACTTGGTGTGTTAGCATGGTACCTTTACAGACTTTTATTTTAGCAGGTAGATATGTATCAAATTTGTCAATTTCAGCCTCATCAATAGTTCTTATTAGTAAGTTGTTAATATTTGTCTCTATGGCGTTTGTAAATACATCAAATGTATTAATATCATGGTTATGTGCTAGTTGGTCTGCACACCTTTTGACTACAGCTCCAATACCATCAGGTGCCCCTTTTCCATGACCTGATTCAGAATAATTCCAGGAGATTTTAGTTATATAAGGGAATAACTTTGGAAAAATATTTTGCAAAAAATAGAACAGCTTTTTATTTCTGTACTGAGTGCTGGGGCTAACTGATAGAAAATGAATAGTAGTAATTTTATTTAGGCCACCTAAATATTATTTAGTTGCTGCTAAGGAGCAGTAATGGTTTGCATACAATGCTTGTATTAAATCGGTACTAAAGTTCTACTTTACTGCCGATTTCTTTTACTTTACTGTCGATTGTTGACTACTTTACTGCCGATTTTAGATAAAAATATCTTATTATCATTATTCGTACAAAATATCATTGGCGTGGATAGTCCGTCATTAGCGTGGACAAAAAAGTCCACGCCAATGATGCAAGTAAATATCCACGCCAATGACTAAATTAAGGTTAATGTTCTTTGGACAGCAAATGGATTAATGAATTTAATTTAAATTATGCATACCTTTTGTAGTTGTCACTGCTCATTAATTATTGTCAATATTTTTCTAATAGCTTTTAGATAAACAAAATTGTCACTAGCACTCCAATGATGCACTATAAACATACGCCCATGAAACACATAACAACTTCACACTTCATAGTTCACTGTGCAACTGTTCGCGTTTGGCGCCAAATCAAGTAAATAGCGTATACCAAAATGTTTATAATAACGGTCCCTAACTGGTAAATTTAAAGTAGGCGAGATTTTTAAATACGTATCATTATAATCCACGCTAATGATGTCAAACTCAGGGACACATTTAAGAAATGTTTTTTTTCAATTAACTTTTATTTTTTTTTCTTAATCCCGCTTAACATATCTTAAAAAGTGTTGTCTATAATATACTATTGCTAGAGTATTTATGGACAGTTTCTTAATTTGCAAAAAAAAAAATTCTGGTGAAAGGATATCCAGGGACATCCACGCTAATGACAATTTATGTAATTAAAGGGAAAATGTATCGAATTGGTTTTATTTTATTATTAAGTTAATAGGTGTATGAATAGGGTCAATAAACCCCTAAATAAATATAAAATAAAAAATTGTGAACATGCACTTGACTGAGCATGGCAAGTCAGGGACATAAAATTTCCCCTATTGTAAGAATGACCCATATAATATAGCGAACCTTGATTGAAGGTGAAATGGAAATGGAACTGCGTGAACGGCTAGAACAAAAGTGTTGCTGCAAAAACTTGTGTTATGTAATAGAACACATATATGTGTTCTATTACATAACACAAGTTTTTGCAGCAACACTTTTGTTATCCCCAAACCCAACATTTGAATTAGTTGCATATCTACAGCTATAGCTATAATAGCTATCTATAGATATACTACGCTGAGTGACTAAAAGTTGGTATAAACTAGCACCCTGTATAAAAAGCAATAAACAACATTGTGTTCATATTATAAATTTCATATTTCTTTGGAGCGAAAAAATGTTACTTTAAAGTAAAATTATTTGAGTTTTTTTCGCACACCAAAGACACACTTGAACAGTTTATATTCACCCCGTTTTACAGTACTCATAATTACCCATGTTAAAATAAATTACCTACCTTATGTTGCTTGAAGAGATAATTTTAATTTTAATTTACTTCAAGCTTTTGAATTTGAATGCCATATTGCGATATCTAGATGGCGGAAAATACAGTATATAGTGACGTTAGAGAGACTGTAAAGCAATTAAGAATATTAAGCCCATTGTTTCGCTGTCTCGACGTCAAATCGCAAACATATGGATAGACGGCGAAATATTTTTCATTAGCACCTCAAAATTCAGAATTTAAATTTCAGTTGTAATTGCATTGAATTTAAAGTTATCTTTGATCATTTTAGTTTACAAATGTTTCTTTTGACAGATCTTTGGATAGAAAAAAATGCATTACATATTGAATGTAATTTTACTACTAAGATACATGGGCGCGGCCAAGGGAGGGCAGGGGGTAGCTGCACACCTAGAGCATCAAAAGAATTTAATCAAATGTCAGGTCACCTTATATTGTCCGATTTATATGTAGTTACAGTATAGTATAGTTTTTCTAAAATAAATAGCAGAAGACCAAGAAAATACTTTGAATTTTTTTTTGACGTATCGATTATAAATCATCTTTGATGGGTAAAAAAAATTATTTAAATTCATTTAAACCAATTACGTATTTTTTAATTTAAAAAAATTGCCGGCCATTTTTTAAATTCAATTGGTATTACCTATTTGTTTTCCCAATTTTTAACGGATCCGACCCATTTTAAACTCTTCAAATTTCGTTTTCCGGAATGGAATAAAAAAATTTGGTCAAAAAGTAGGTCTCCTGGACGAAAAAAGGGTAAAAATTTCGATTTTCCACCGTTATGGGTTTTCGAGCCACCGAAAAGTGGTTGAAAATCCCAAAAACACGGACATCAACAAGTACAGTAATGGCCAAAGTTATAAATTATAAATTTAGACTCGTCACTAAAAACAACCCGTCTCTACTGTACCGTATTTATAAAAAAACGTAAAGGCTCGACTTCGTTTTGCTCTGGACCATATTAACTGGACCATTAGTAGAGACGCTCTCTATAGAGAGTATCGGTTTCTTCCCAGGTCTGCGGCCAAACAAACCACCATCCACCAGTTTTCGCCTCACAGTTCTTTAACTAATTGTGGCCATCTCCATTTCTTTCAGCAATACCTTTCTCTGCGTGAATGGATTCAATTTGGAATTTCGAATTATAATACCCTTATCAGTTCTTCGTGATAAGAAATCTTCCAGAATTTTGTATGGCTGCTAATTGTGCGGTATTTGCAATGTTTATGTGTTTCCCCAGGTTTTACCTCGCACCATAACTAATTATGAAGAAAATTAACTTAAAAAATCGAAACGTACAATATGCTTTCTCACAGATGAACTGATGAAAACCAATGCAAATTGTAAAAACGCATGCAGTTTCTGTTTATTTACTGTTGTTTTTTTGTATTATTAGTATTACAAGAACAAAAAACAAAATAGCGGATTGGTTATGTCAGATGATGGCCCTTTCCACTTTTGGTTAGCCTCGTTTATTCTTCACGTAAAATGCTTTCTATTGTCAGGTGGTTCATCCGCCAGGTATGCTGTCACTTATCACTTCTCACTTTATCACTCTCGTGACCGTTAGGAACGTGACTGATGACAGACAAAAGGTCTTAATATATATAATATAATATATATCAAAACTATATATACCTTTACGATATTCTATAGAGTACTAACGTCAAATACCTACCTACATTCATTTTTTTATCTTGTCCGCGTTTTTGGGATTGTGGAAAATAGGACGTTCCTTTATAGTACCAAAGAAGTCAAAACATCGCTATAAAAAAACATATAACTTTCCGGTTTAAAGAAAGCAAGGGACAGAACCTAAACGAAAATGTCCTGTTGGAATATTTTGTCCAAGGAAACGACAAATTAAGGAATTGTAGTTATTTTTAATATAAATATCAATGGAGAATGTCGACTTTCTGGACAAATTATACGTAATTTACTTACCGAGCAGATCACGCGTTTACCCTTGAGATTTTAGATTCTTAAATATTTAATTTTATCAAAAAAGTTGCCGTATTTTTTATTAGTCAAAATGCGCCTGACTCGCTGGGAATAAAGTTGTTTAATAACTTACCACAACATACAAAAAACACAGAATAGCCTAACTATTTCAAAAAGGCACAGGCGGCTCGTAGGATGGGCACAAAAAATTTGCCTACTAATTTTTGTACATAAAGTCCATTCTCCTATTTTTCATGCGAGAAACTGAATTTTCGTGCTTCTTAGCCCTCTCTGCAATGTGTTTTAAATCATCTAAGTTAGATTTTCAAAAAAATAAATTACGTGCGTGGAATAAACATGGGTTAGATGATCTAACCCATGTTTATTCCACGCACGTAATTTATTTTTTTTGAAAATTAAGCACATAAGCTTATTGGTTACTGAACATTGTAACATTGTAAGTTCGGCCTTTACCTGCGGAAGTGTAGTGTATTCGAAGATCGGGAATATGTCTTTCTTTTTTCTTAATTAAAAGTTTATCTTCAAGTGACATCGGGCTTTTTAAAAGATTTTGCACACAACTTACTTCCGCTGGTGCCATTATTGTTAATAAAAAATAAAGTTTATTTAAAAAACAAAACACGTAATTCACTTAAAACTTAAAAAACACAACGGTGCGTGGCGACAAAAAAGTTAGAAATCAAACAAACTGACAAAGATACCAGCTGAGCGGTTGAAGAGACACTGCGTTCGGTGCCCCAAATTGACGATATATTCGCGTACTGAGAGGAGAACCGAAAATCACCGAATCATACTCGGAATAGGTACATTTTAAATTGTGCCCCGGCGGCGCGCGATGAAGCGTTGCGGAAAGAAGGTTTATTTAAATTCAACCGTTTGAGCGGACGGAAGAAAGGTTTGAGACCATCCTTAAATAGTAATTACAATGGTGTTACGTATAACTAAAATAATGCACAATGCAACAAATAACTTTTATTACTTTTTATCTGGGCGGTTGTGCCCTTTAGAACCAGCCGCCACTGCAAAAAGGAAACCCAAAAACTGCTAGTTCAAAATTGTTTTTATACCATTGAAGAATATATTTCATTTAAAAAGAAATGCTTTGCCTCTATAGTGTGATTTAACCCCTTAGATTTAATACTTTAATTGTTTGTCCAAATTATTTTTTTTTAATTTGTATTTTATTTGTTTCAGGTAATATTTATTTCACATTAACAAGAGTAACAAAGGTAAGCATGACACCGTCCGTTTTTGCAAAAAAACCGTACGAAGTTAAGAAAATAATGGATAATTTGGATACTTTCCCATACAGCATCAACATTATTATTCTCGTAAATAGGCATTAATATTAGAAACTTTTTATAAGATAATTCCCACAAAATTCTATTTCCTTGTTTCCATTTCCAAATTAAATAACAATAACACTTGTAATGATTTGATTTACAACAATGTCTTTTTTAAATTAAAAAAAAATGGGACGTCATAATGGTTGGACAATTCAATTTGTCTTGGTAGCGGTTTGCGTTGAACAAATTTTAAATCTTATTAGTTAGATTATGCTTACACTAGAGGAAACCTTTCGAGAAACCATAATAATATTTAAGATTTGTATTTTTTAAATACCAATTACATGATTTTATATAATAAAGTTAACGGTGTTTCAATGTTCACAGAGCGAAGACGCAATAAATTTAAGAGTTAATATTTTAATTTGATTTACTTACTTTGTACCTAAAGATGTTATATTTATATAAAACCATAATAAAAGCTTTTCCACTCCCACCTTTAAAACGCCCATTATTCCACAATGTAGATACATGTTTCCATGACACTAAGTGATCTTTTAAATACACATTGACAAGCTGTGACTCTATGGCGTTTTAGTCACGAGCCGAAGTTAGCAACAGGTTTTTAGTCACGGGCTGAAATGTCTTACAATCGCCAAAATAAGATGCCCCCTAGTAAATGTGAATATTATTTTATTATTGCCCATAATAAAACAAGAGGTATAATTATAATTATCATCGATATTTTTGAATTGAAATGAGTAAATATCATCGATTACACTATGATAGTTTGATTTACTAACATTGAGTACGCCCACCTATATTACCTAATTTTGGGCTGCTGATTTCAAAAATGCCACTCGTTTTGCTCCAGGACGTCTAGGATTCGAAATAATTGCGTAATAAAATGCTCTGCCCAATTATCTCAAAATGTAAGTTTTTTGGTAATATTTTGATTATTTATTAAATTATTTTGCCTTGAATCTATTTTGGATGTTCAGTATATTTTGACGTTTTTTGTCAAAAATATACAGGGACTCCATACAAAGTCATCGGTAGATAAATGTCAAATAGAAATTTTTTTTTGTTCCATTGTAGCCGTATACTATTATATATTATACTATAATAGTAGTATTTTATAAGGGATATTTAATAAAGCACTTTTCTGCAGAGAAGTGCTTTATTAAATACCAAAACTAAAATTTTTTGGTAAAAAGTATCATTTTTTTAAATTTTTGTGTCGTTTTTTTAATTACTAATTAAATTAAAAAGGCAACAAAGTAAATAAGCATTACTCTTCGACCATTATTTGATATGTTTTTATTCACATCATGCCTAAAGTACCCAAAAATTTAATTTCAAATCCTATTTATCAAAATTTAATATCGAATTGAAGTATAAAGGCGCCTTTATCTACTTTATCGTTCAAGCACACTAAAGTGCATCTATTAATTATTGACATTTAAAATTTAAACTTTAAATTGTATTTTTACTTGAAAGTGATTTTAAAAACCAAAAATGAAAAATAGCAGGGAATGGAAGTGGTAATGGAAGTGGCAGAGAAAGAGAAAGGAGACCAGCATTTATGTCGTCGTTGTAAATTTGTTTTGTTTTTGTTGCGGTACCTTTACGCCCAAGAAAAACCATCGCAATATATTATTATAAAATTTTATGAGTTATACCTACTACTATAATTTTGCAGAAATATTAAATGGACCTGATATACGACGTTTAATGAAAGATCAAGCATTTAAAATGCTCTCAAAGTTGACGAGCTTGTCGCATATGGCAGTGTTAAAGCTGTCATTGAAAATGTTCTTGGTTTATATTGGGCCTAAAATTGACGCCATTTCATTGAAAAAATGCTTTCCGTTTTGCAAAGAATTAGCGTTAATATGTCATTTAAAATACATTTTCTTTTTTTTTCCATCCTGATAAATTTGCCGAAATGATGAACATGGAGAACGATTTCACCAAGTAACTGCAAATCTAGATCATTGATAGATATCTATGGGTATAGCGGAAAGAAGTTGGATTACAATAAATCTAGAAGACATTTGCTGGAATTTTTAGCAAAAGGTGTACGACGATAATGAGGATTAAGCAGAATAATACTATAATCCAATTTGATATTTGATACGATTTAATAAATTTAAGGTAGAAAAAAGCAAAATTATGCAATGCATTGAATTTTGAGGGCTTAATTTGTATAAAAAATACTGAAACTTGTTTACTTTGTTAATTAAAATACCAAGAAAAAACTTACATTTTGAGGTGATTGAGCAGAGTATTTTATTACGAAATTATTTTAAATCCTAGACGTCCTAGAGAAAAACGAATGACATTTTTGAAATCAGCGGCCCAAAATTAGTTAAACTAAGCTGGAAGACTTAATGTTAGTAAAAAAAAGTTTGTAAAACTATCATAGTGTTATTAATCATATCGCGAGTTATATTTAGTGAGAAAATATAATGTATTTTAGCATATAGGTACCAAGTTGTCAGTTTGACATTTTAAATTAAAATTTGATTTAAAATATAAAAAGACTTTAATAAACCTCATTTATTCAAACTTGCCTTATTTTCATTACTGTTACACCATTACACCAACCAATCAATCTTTTAGAGTTTATAATTCATTATTTTAATCATAATATGTTATATACACTAAAGTATCGCTAGTAGCGCCACCACTCGGCTGTTATCATCGTAACAAAAGTAGAACTTTTAATAATCAGCTGTCAAACGCTTAGGTTACAAACGAGTGTTTTTGAGAATAAAGCCGGAAAATGTTAAAAAAATATCGAAAAAAAAACCGTAGATCGATTTGTTGTGTTGTTGGGTGTATTTCGAGAGGAAATCCTGGGTTGAGTTTTTACCGGTTTTCCAATAAATAGTGTTAATCTTAATGAAGAACTAAATTGCATACAGTCTCTGTAAATATAAATTGTACCTATTAGATACAATAAATACACATTTTAGTAGTGATTAACGTGAAAAGTGAAACATTTCAATTCAGTAAAAATCGTCAAACAAATAAGTAGTCTAAATTTAAACATTACTAAAAGCGTTGATTAAGAAAGTCTCCACTCAACGGTAAATAAATACGGTAAATTATACCTATTATGTATTATATATAATATTATGTTGCCATGAATTCGTAGGTATAGGTACCTATTTTGTTGTTTAAAATGCAGTTGTCGGCGTTTTTTTAGAGAACTCAAATATAAAAATGATTGATTTTAAGGTTATGTTTGTGCAAAACATTTTTTTTACTAATTTCTTAAAAATGTCCAAACCTAAATATAAATTTTATTAGGTAAAGTTATCATTAGTTAATTCTGCACCAACAAATGTATTTACCGAATTGGATCCTTTGGCAAAACATGAAAATGCAACGATTTAGTTCCTGAATTTTATTTATAATTAAAAACACAATACTTCACCATGATCCCTTTAATAAAATACACACACTAACGTAACTATATAAGCATTTAAGCGTTGAGTTTCTTAATCAATGATATATGAAATAATCAATCGAAATGGAGTACTAAAAAAGTTTATTTTTTCTTGCAACGTAAAACACAAATAACGTGCGAGATTTAGTTGTACAATTGAACAAAATTTGTCAAGTACGACTTCTGCCTTCCTCTCTTTCGTAAAAAAACTACCCATTTATTTAAAAATGATGTATAATCGGTGCTTTAAATTTATTGTTGACAATTCTTAAATTCACGCAATGCGAAGTCCACCAGATGGCGCGCGCGTTGCGAAAACCCGTATTATAAAAAACACAGTATTTAAATGTCAAATTTCAAATCAAGAAAAGTTTCAAAATCCTTAGTACATAACTTGTAAACAAGGTAATCAAAAATATTGTCGCTATGATAAAATGCGTAACTATGGAATACTGGAATTTTATTGGTTCGATTAATGAATTGTATTGTCTCAGTATACAAAATCACAAAATTATTAAACATTTTATTGTATATGCACGTTTGTATACAAACGTGCATATAATTAAAAGGTCAGTATACTGACCTTTTAATTTCGCCGGGGGTGTTTTTATACCTAATATTATTTTTCGTAGAAAAAGTATAGTATGCAACTCCTTCATAAAGTTTTCTAGACACTCATTTTATTAAACCTAATTAAAATTCGTGACTAAAATGGCGTTTATCAAACTTGATACATCTATGTATCTACATTGATTAATTAACTTCACTCAACGGTATCTATGTATTTATGTATCTATTACCTATAGGTAATATACTATTATTTGTAACTAATTTTACTTTTACCAATCCTACACGTTATTGTATTTCAACATTTACCCACTTTGTTTTAGCAGATAAAAAACCCGCTAAATAAATTAAGCCAGAAAATCATTAATCTTCCACTCTGTTTTATTTCACGTTGGTTCTAAAATAGAACAATTTAGAAATGACAACCTTTATAAATTTACTTTTGACAAAGATAAAATACCTGCCTTTTAAATTTATTTTAGCAAACTAAACAAACATTTTATAATATGTAGGTATTTTAATGAGTTGAATTTTGAAGTATGTTTTTTTTTCTTCATTACATACAATCTTTTTCATCACTTTAATTTTATAAAACAAATAATACATATAATGCCTGCTTTAGGTTTCCAAGGGCATTATATGTATTAGTGGTTATTCGGGATCTGCTCCGTGTTGACGGTTTTTGGTTCTTAAAAGAACCGTATGTCTGACGACGTTTCGGTACCATCATGTACCATCTTCAGGTCTTATCTGCTGAGCTGCTGTTGCTGCTCTGCTGCGAGTCTAACCAGCAGCAAGAGCAGCCCAGCAGATAAGACCTGAAGATGGTACATGAGATTGTACCGAAACGTCGTCAGACATACGGTTCTTTTAAGAACGAATTAAGAAATTACGTCAACCAAGCATAGGGCGTTCTTGCCAAGTTATAACGCGCGGCATGTAATGTATAAAGTAATATTTTGTGTAAATAAATGTGTTTACTTTTTATTAACTAAATGTAAATCCGCTATTAAGTAGATAGTTTTATAAAAGTTCTATATATATAAATATGTTGCGACGAATGAAAAACTCCTAAAAACAACGTAATGAAATTCGCTGGATTTAAAGTTTTCGATTCAGGAAATTAAAAAAATAAAACCATAGCCTGCGATGAAACTTACTAATGACAAGTATGGACGCTTTTCATTTACTTACATTGTTTACGGAGCGTGAAGTAAACAAAAGATGTGCCGAGATTAGAGAATTTTAATATACCTAGGTACCCTTTAATCAAACGAAGTAGGTATTACAAGTTTTGTCGAATTGTTAAAACATGGCAATTTTTTTATGAAAACGTGACTTATAATTTTTTTGTTGGAAAAATAATTAATAACTCAGATTTTCCTTATGAATTTAATTTAATGAGTGTCTGGAAAATTTTATAAACGAGTTGCATACTATACTTTTTCTACGACAAATACTTATTATATAAAAATTATTTAAATTAAATATTTGTATAGAGCGACATCTATATAAAAATAGAGTAACCGTAAGAATGGGAATCTGTATTACCGGCGCGTCGGTAAAAATGTGTAAATCGAAAGAAAAAGTAAAGAAAATATTTATTCCCGAAATTAAGTTAAATCTAGTTTATTGCGGGCGAAATTAAAAGGTCAGTACCATGTTTCTTAAACTTTTCAAATATTGGCGTTAAGAAACCATTGAATACTTTTGTATTAAGAAAATAAAATAATTTTTACATTAAGTTTTATTTTACAAGATGAGCACTATATTTTAACGATTGTCAACTAACTTCAGCCCGTGACTAAAACACCATAAAGCTACAACTTGTCAATGTGTATTTAAAAAGTACGTTGTAACATGTACGATAATGGGCGTTAAAGGTGGGAGTAGAAAATAGTATATTATGTATCAAGTTTTATAAACGCCATTTTAGTTACGAGTTTAATTAAGCACGAGCGAAGCTTGCGAGCGAGTGTTTAATAAAAACGAGTGTCTAGAGAAGTTTATAAACGAGTTGCATACTATACTTTATCTACGACGAACACAAAACAGAATTTAAAGCCAATTTTATTTGTTAAAATTTTGACATCTGTCAACTGTCACCCGAATTTAACCTCATTTTTTCCCAATTTATAATAAAGCTAACTTCAGCCCGTGACGTAAAATGTCGAAAAGCCACTGTTGTTAACTTCAGCCCGTCAATAAAAAGCCATAAAGTTACAGCTCGTCAATGTAGGAGTACTTAGATAAAATAATTTATACATAAAGTTATATTGCAGTCATAATTAATATAAAATACCCTTATTGTTTTAGTTCTTGGATTTTACACATGAAGTTTAACTACATTTATACAGAAACAAATGTGATTTTTAATGCATTTAATATGTAAACTTTAAATTGAATTTGTAAAATAACATGTAGTTTCGACTCAAGCTACATTCTAAAAATGGAAAAGTTGACAAATATTTCTTTGATAAAATTTAAATTTTTTATACTGGAATATTCCAGCTAATGGTCCAACTTTTTTCAGAAAATTTTTTTTTATATTAAAAATTGTACAAAGAGCGATAAAAAAATTTAATTTAAAATTTTATCAAAGATATATTTGTCAATTTTTCGATCTTTAACATGTAGGTAAGCTAAAAGCTTGAGTCGAAACCAGATTTTGGGGCAAAACGTACCTATTCATTATTTAAGAGCAACGCCCAACTTTGTATCGACTTAACAGTCATACTTGATAAACAAGACGTAATTGTTGTAGCGTTCTTTTCTTTCTTGCCTTTTATTCTCCTCCATTCAACATGGGAATGTTTACACAAATAACATCCCTCCTCCAGAATGGTGTAATCATTACACTGTAATGCGCTTTGCGTTTATTTTAGCTGTTCAGGCAGAAAATTACTTAATTACTCAATTAAAAAATACATTTATACCTAAATGTATTGGACCGCAAATTATACTTAAAATAATTAATGGGTATATTATATTATAATAACAATAATTAATATTATTAACAAAACGAGTAAAACCAATATGTATAAGTATACCTATAGGTAAATTGTATACAAACTGACCTCAGCACAAAAAGACTCACTTCTCAGCCTTATGACATAAATAACTATTTTTAAACCATATGCGTGCTGGATTTTTTATTTTTTTATATCACTTCAAATCCAAATTTGAGAAGATTTCCTTTGCGTGAAAATACATCTGCTAACCATGTAAACATCAGCTGCCTTATTTGAATCGTTTTTATAACAACTGTTTTTGTATACATAGATATGTATAATATTTTTTATTTTTCTACTCCTATTGCATATTATTGACATTATTTGTTTTTTTTTTTTCATAAATAACGGTAACCAATATAACTGCCCTGCCTAACAACGTGAATAATGAACTCAATATTCACGTTGTTAGGCATCAGTGATTGGCTGATTTCAATATTCACTGTTATTTAAACCAATCGGGTTTTAAATGGGAAAAAAGTAAGGTTAACAGATGTCAGATTTTTTTACGAGGGGCGACTATAATGATCTTTAAAATCGGAAGAAAGTGAGGTTATAATACATTTTGTTAAAAATGAAAATAACTTAATTGGAGTAGAAAAAGCATAGTATTACACTTGAAATCATGCGCATTATTCACTCGGATGATTTACGTCTCTCGCCTGACGCGTCATGACGGCTCGACACAAACCTCATCCTTGTGAATAACAGCCTGCATTATCTCTCGTATAATAATATACTTTTTTATCAGACACAGCCAATTAAAATGACTTAATCTATCTTTATTGCGCCCTTTGTGAGACAACCTGTAAAAAATCTAATATATATATACATATATTTATATTAAAAAATTAAAAATTCATCTATAGCTCGTGCCTCACATAAATCTCGTGATGGCATGGTTTAAAGGACCGCCACGATTTGTCACGTGACAAAGTAAATCGAATAACATTGCTTATTTATTCCATTTTTAGTCAGGTTATACCTACACAAAATTATTTGTATTTTTTTAGGGGGTAGTGGTTCGATATTTCCTCACATGATCCTTTGAGGGGGTTATAGTTACATAGTTGGTGTGGTGAAGACATATTCACTATCTTAAACCAAAACACTATATTTTTACAATTTACAATTACTACCTACACTTTAATAACACAGTGCAACACTAAAAATGTAAACACCGTTTTGAGTGGTGTTCTTCAAAGTACTTTATAACAGTAGCAAAACCCCAGTTGGGTTTTGCTAGTTTGTTTCCAATAAGGATTTTATTGCATTTTGAAAATTTTGACTCAGGCTTGTGTATGTTGTAGGATATATTGGCCTATTGATAACCCATTTTAATATATATTTTTTTTAATTTGTAGGGTTTTTGTTATGGATGATCCCATAAAAATTATATAAAAAAATACCACCCCTAAGGGTGAAAAATTGGCGATTAAACTACAAATAGGTCTGTATTGAAGCTATGATACGAGATATCTTCGCCAACTGTGAACTGCTTTTTTTTTAAATTCTTTTAATAATGTGTAGGGTATATAAATTTATTGAAAAAAATCCACCCCTAAGTATGAAAAAAAAATGGAAATTAATTTTTATATTGGCATTTCATCAACTTCCCGTTTTGAAAATTGTTTCTTGGTTTAAAAGGTATATTCCATGGGTTGTTTCATTCTCAAGATGACATGATGGGGCGGTTTTGGAAGCCGAATATAGGAAAATTTACAGTAAAATGTGAAAATAAGTTTTACTAAAAAAACTGACTTTATAAAATATATTGGATGCAAAAATTAACAATAATTATAATAATTATTTATATACAGACTTCGGAAAGATTTTAATTTAATGTCTCTAATATATTAGAGACATTAAATTAAAATCTTTCCGAAGTCTGTTCAACACATCAAAAAACATAATATTATAAAATCTATAAATGCGGCATAAAGTTTGGAAAGGTTTTAACGTATTACCTATTAATTATTTTTCCCTTTTAAATGTCTATAAATATATTTATTATTTTTTGAAATCAGTTAATGTTTTCGCATTAACTGTGTATTGTTTCTCTCTCTGTAGCTGAATAGTATTTATCGACTAGAAGAAAAAAAGTACATAAGAAATTAACCCAAAAAACAGCATACTTTAATCATTTACGTTTTGTTGCTATTAGCTGGCCATACACAGACGTTATTTCGCGCGGTTTATCGTGGCGTGTTGGGATGTAGCGGTTAGCATGCACGAAAGAACGGCATGGCAAAAAAAGCGTCATGTTCCATACACTTGATAAAGTATTCAAATGATTTAGCAAGTGATTGCGTGTAGTATATCAGTTTCAAAAGAAAAATCGTATGTGAGTGGCCAAAAAGTGTCACGTGACGCGAAATGTGGCGTGTGGCGTGTGGACACTGCTGAAATGATGTACGCCACAATCCAGAGGAAAGCACGTCTGAAATACCTTCCCGTTCTATCATTGCGCGCGGCGATACTCACTCACGTACATGATTTTCCATATGTTTTTGCAGATAACACGATAAACCGCGCGCAATAACGTCAGTGTGTGTGACGAAGCGGATTCGAGTGTTGAAGATTTTACGCCAAATACAGTATGCAATAACTGCTATATCAATCTGATGCATTGGTTATATCGACGAAGAAGGAATATGCCTTTTTCTAAGCCGGTGATCTGGATAAAAGACCCAAACGGTCATGATGCATCCAGGTGCTACGCATGTATTAATTTTGTCCCTCGAATTAACAGGACAAAATCGAAATTAAAAAAATATGTTGCCGCTTTTACTGGCACACTTCCACCGCCACTCCTTGAAGATGTAGAACCACCCAAAGCTCCAAGCCCCGATGTTTTGTCCCAATTGATAGGCGATAGCGTTTTTGCCGATGAAACCAATTTGCAAGATGCAAATTATATAGACAATTCCGAAGACGAAGAACGAAAACCGCTACATTGTGGCTAAGATGAATTTATCACAGCGAAATTCTGAATTTTTGACCTCATACTTCAAGCATAGGAAACTCACAGAGCAGAATGTAAGCATCACTGCATATAGGAAACGCCAAAGTGAGTTTCAGAAATTATATACCAGTGATACCACAAATACATTCACTTACTGCAATATTATCAAAACTTTGGCGAATAATTTGGGAATGGAGTACATTGCTAGAGATTGGCGTTTATTCATTGATGGGTCCGTTTCAAGTTTGAAAGCTGTGCTGTTGCACAAAACAAACCAAAAACCGTCTATTCCCTTAGCATTGGGTACAAATATGAATGAGTCTTATGATACATTGAACAATATATTAAAGAAAATCAACTATAATGCTGTGATTTAAAAGTTGTCAACATATTACAAGGTATTATATATATATATATATATAACAAAGGGTGGTTTTCCTAAATACTTTTGTTTTCTTTGTAATTGGGATTCACGAAGCAAAGTGGACCAATATCATTGTAAGGATTGGGTTAGAAGAACTCCCGAAAACAAACCACAATTAAAATTGGTTAATGATCCTTTAATAAAGGACATTAATGACATATTACTGCCTCCGCTTCACATTAAATTGGGCATTGTTAAAAAATTCATCGAAGTGGCTGTTAAGGATGATGATGAAGTGTTTGACTGTTTAAAAACCATATTTCCAAAACTTAGCAACGACAAAATTAAACATGGTAACTGTTATTTATAAATAATAATAATAATTATTATAACATTTTTATATAGTTAGGCCGATAGAACATATGTCATATGGCCGATACGTCATCACGGTATGACTTAAGTTCGGACATTTGCATTTGTTTTTCATCTTGTCGTATTGAGGTTAAATTCTTTAAATGTCATTCGTCTGAACTTGAGTAATACCGTGATGACGTATCGGCCATGTCCCATCCTAACTATATCAACTTCGCTTGATTCTAATTGTGAATAAAATTTTTAACAGGAGTGCTTAATGGACCAGATATCAGAAAGTTAACTGCAAACGATAGGTTCACAAAAATCCTTAAGAACGATCACCGGAATGCTTGGGATGCACTAAAAGCTGTAATCGAGGGCGTTTTAGGGAAGAATCGTGTGTAGCGAGACGAAGTGAAGAAATTGGTGGGCCAAATGCTCTATTATTTTCAAAAAATTAATGTATCCATGACATTAAAATTGCATTTCCTCCATTTTCACCTAGATGAATTATTACAACAATTGCCCACTGAATCGGATGAACAAGGAGAGCGCTTCCATCAGGTAACCATTCCAATGGAAAAACGATACAGGGGAAAAAAGCTGGATGCATTGCTTGCGGAAGTATGTTGGTGGAGTCAAAAAATATTTCAATATGAAAGCACTGAAGATCCTGAGGGGACTGAATATGGAGACGCTAAAAGAGATATGCCCCTGAATCTTCCCGGATGCTCGAGATCTTTAGAGGCGTCAATGGCAATGGATATTGATTAATTATACCTAGTTAGATTATAATGTAACACATTTTTTAATATTTTTTTCACATTTTTTATAAGAATAAATATTTTATTTGATTTAAAATTAATTTAAAAACAAAACTCTTCCTACATTCAGCTTCCAAAACCACAACACCATGTCAGCTTGTTTTTTAATCCAAGAAACAATTTTCAAAACGGGAAGTTGATGAAATGCCAATATAAAAATTAATTTCCATTTTTTTCATACTTAGGGGTGGATTTTTTTCAATAAATTTATATACCCTACACATTATTAAAAGAATTTAAAAAAAAACAGTTCACAGTTGGCGAAGATATCTCGTATCATAGCTTCAAAATAGACCTATTTGTAGTTTAATCGCCAATTTTTCACCCTTAGGGGTGGTATTTTTTCAAATAATATTTATAGGATCATCCCTAACAAAAACCCTATAAATTAAAAAAATATATATTAAAATCGGTTATCAATAGGCCAATATATCCTACAACATACACAATAGGGTGGGCCGAAAATCCGCTTTTTTAGAATTTCGTTTAGTAATAGCAAAAATTTTGTTCATTATGTTGTAAAAAAAATTTGTGTAAAAGATTAAAATTTTAGATAAACATCCTAGGCTCGCCCAACGCAATTAAAGATCAAAATGTTCAAAACAATTTGTTCTTAACTTATTTCGATCGGAATTTTTATGCTCTACAAAAAAGGTCCTTACACAAAATAACTTCAGATAGATAGTTTCAGAAATTTGTTCATTATGTTGTAAAAAAATTTTGTGTAAAAGATTAAAATTTTCGATCAACATCCTAGGCTCGCCCAACGCAATTAAAGATCAAAATGTTCAAAACAATTTGTTCTTAACTTATTTTGATCGGAAATTTTATGCTCTTCAAAAAAGGTCCTTACACAAAATTACTTCAGATGGATAGTTTCAGAAATAAACCCGATTTTAGTATCAACATTTTTTTGAACATTTTGATCTTTAATTGCGTTGGGCGAGCCTAGGATGTTGATCGAAAATTTTAATCTTTTACACAAAATTTTTTTACAACATAATGAACAAAATTTTTGCCATTACTAATATACAGGGTGTCCGGGAAAAAGAGGTCAATCCGTTAACCATATATTCCTTGAGTTAAAACAATAAGACTTTCATAATACCATTTTTCAATTTAGAGCTTCATGTTCGATATACAGGGCGACAAAGTTTGAAATTTAAAACTGATTTTTTTTAATAATTCGAGCAATTGATAATATACTAAGTTTAAATTCGGTACACTACTTCAACATAAATAGTTACATTTTTTGAGACCAACAAAACAAAAAACAATTGTCAAATAATCAAAATAGGGGGGTCCAGTACTCACTTACTCCCCCTATTTTTTAGTACGTGCGCCAATGACTTCCAAACGGAATTTTTTCAGGTAATCATTTATTGTTAAAAAAAAATTGTCTCTTATAAAATTTTGATAAAATGATTTGTTTTAGAGATAATTTGTAAAGTATGGGTCAGTCCATATCAAATCAACCAAAGGTTCTTCCCCCACCATCTCCAATTTTGATCATTTTTGGTAAATTTGTTTACCTCACTAAAAAACTCAAAAATCCCATATATGAATTTTTTTCGATAGGTGGTTTTTGTTTTATTGATTTTTGAAAATCAAAAAAATCCGATAAATTTGGGTCTTGCAAGTACTTACAAAAATAGCGATATCTCGTAAACTATTAAAAGTAGAAAGGTGAGTGATGGCTTATTTTAAAGGCCTATTAGAGAACTTTTTTATGATATATCACATGACCTACATTTTTTCAAAAAAAAATTAAATTTTGAAAATTTGATATGGACTGACCCATACTTTACAAATTATCTCTAAAACAAATCATTTTATCAAAATTTTATAAGAGACAAAACATTTTCAACAATAAATGATTACCTGAAAAAATTCCGTTTGGAAGTCATTGGCGCACGTACTAAAAAATAGGGGGAGTCAGTGAGTACTGGACCCCCCTATTTTGATTATTTGACAATTGTTTTTTGTTTTGTTGGTCTCAAAAAATGTAACTATTTATGTTGAAGTAGTGTACCGAATTTAAACTTAGTATCTTATCAATTACTCGAATTATTAAAAAAAATCGGTTTTTAATTTCAAACTTTGTCGCCCTGTATATCGAACATGAAGCTCTAAATTGAAAAATGGTATTATGGAAGTCTTATTGTTTTAACTCAAGGAATATATGGTTAACGGATTGACCTCCTTTTCCCGGACACCCTGTATATATAAACGAAATTCTAAAAAAGCGGATTTTCGGCCCACCCTAATACACAAGCCTGAGTCAAAATTTTTAAAATGCAATAAAATCCTTATTGGAAACAAACTAGCAAAACCCAACTGGGGTTTTGCTACTGTTATAAAGTACTTTGAAGAACACCACTCAAAACGGTGTTTACATTCCATGACCTCAAAAATGTTGCACTGTGTAACCAGCTTCTTATAAATCATCCATAAATGGATCTAGATATAGATAGAGGGGACATTGGAAACCCTAGACAACCACAGGGTCAATTTCGACCATTTTTAGCGTTTAGTCCCGTATTACAGCCTGCAATTTTACTTGCAGCAATCTTTCTTGCATGCAAGTTTTATTGCTGACTGTAAAGCCCGTATTACAGTCTGCAATTCTACGTGCAATAATCTTGCACGAAGGCAAGCGCAAAGCGACATTTCGTGCAAGTTTATTGCCGTTTCAAATTATCGGTCCTGCTCGATTTTATTGCCAGTTCGGTTGGTATAAAGGCCTTATTACAGCCGGCAATTCTTCTTGCAGCAATTATTCTTGCCATCAAGTTTTCAAGTTGCCATCAAGTTTACAGTCAGCAATGGCAAGACAACTTGCTGTTTATTACCGTGCTACCAACCGAAGAAAACTATACGATTTTGTAAACACTAAGTTTATTTGTTATTTAGTAGAGATATTTAAAAATTAATGAGTAAAATGGATACTATAGAACTTTGAACAAAATGTCAATCATAAAACAAATAACTTTAAACTGTTTAAGTCAAACAGCGTCTCTTTAGGGAATTTGTAGTAGGGTTGGTAACATAAAAGTTACCAGATTTCACCCCAGAATTGCCGTAAAACGGCAATAAAAATCCATCCGGACCGATTTTCGGCAATTGCAAGAGATTCGTCGAAATGTATCTACCGCGCATGCTTACGGCAATTTTCATTGCAATTGCCGAAAGAAAAGCCGTATTACAGCCGGCAATTCTTCTTGCAGCAATTTTTCTTGCAGCAATTTTTCTTGCCATCTAGTTTTCAAGGCCGTCTTGCATGTTGTTTTACAGCCGGCAATGGCAAGAAAACTTGCTGTTTATTACCGTGCTACCAACCGAAGAAAAATATACGATTTTGTAAACACTAAGTTTATTTGTTATTTAGTAGAGATATGTAAAAATTAATGAGTGAAATGGATACTAGAACTTTGAACACAATGCTAATCATAAAAGCCGCTTTACACGACGCAAGTTTCATGCAAGGCAAGAGCAATGCAAGAAAGTTTGTAACTGTACGCATGCGCCCAGGCAACACTCTTGCAAGACGAAATAAATAGAACCTGTGCTATTTTCCATGCAAGATCCTTGCAAGTCTGGTAACTTTTTATTGTTTTAAGTTGTTTTCTTTTATTTTGTATTGTGATACTGTGTATAATTTGTATGTTTATTGTATTTAAACTTGCCAAACATATAATTATAGTTATTTTTTTCATTGATAACTTGCATAATATATTATATTAAGACTGACGTTTAACATCTCTTGCGCCAAACTTGCTTCATGTAAACGATCAGGCAAGACATTCGCAAGGCCTTGCAAGTGTCTTGCATTGCCTTAAAACAAATATCCTTAAAAAACTGTTTGTCAAACAGCGTCTCTCTAGGGAATTTGTAGTAGGGTTGGTAACATAAAAGTTACCAGATTTCACCCCAGAATTGCCGTAAAACGGCAATAAAAATCCATCCGGACCGATTTTCGGCAATTGCAAGAGATTCGTCGAAATGTATCTACCGCGCATGCCTACGGCAATTTTCATTGCAATTGCCGAAAGAATTGCCGGCTGTAAATTGGAATTGCAAAGTTTTTACAGTCAGCAATAAAACTTGCATGCAAGAAAGTTGTTGCAAGTAATTGCAGACTTTGCAATTCCAATTCAAACTTTATACATGATACCAACGGAAGATAAATAGAAAAATTTATAAAATATTATAAAGTCAAATTAAAATTAAACTTAGCTCCTGCCAGACGACATTATAATATATATTATTTAATAGAATTTAGAATACAAGAAACACAAATGACTTCAAAAAACAAGTGTGGATTGGTATAAAAAAAACTTACCAATTTTTTCCCCATGCATTGCATGCAACTGGCAATTAAAATCGAGCAGGACCGATATTTTGAAACGGCAAGATTATTGCGTAGGTATTGCACGTAGAATTGCAGACTGTAATACAGGTTTAATTCACCTTTTTAGTACCTACCTACATTTTTAACTGCATTATTAATTAAAATACTAATATTTTTATTAAATCTCAATCTTAACTATAATTTTAATAAAATACAATTTAAGATTTATTAATTTTTTAAAATGAGTTGGATCAAGGTTTTAAAGGGGTTTTGTGACAATGGGGGCAAGTCCCCTTATCCTAAATATAAAAAATACAACCCATTTTATAAAAAGGTTTTTCTAATTCTAATTTTAAAATTGAATTTCTAAAATTTAACAGTGTTAACAAGATCAAATTTAAAATTAAATCAAATTAAAACTTTAAAAAAGTTGTTTAATTTCATTAATAACAAAGCGAGATGCAAAAATCAGTAGGTAACCTCAAAGATAATGTATTATCTTTGGGTAACCTACCTAAAGGGACATAAGAGTTTTATTTTTAGTGGTTTTATCCAGAACAAATGTCAAAACAAAATATAGGTAGGTACTATCGTACCTACCTACCAGGGGTATATCAGCTGGTAATTTTTAGAAAAAATACGTATTTCTTCTAAAAATAACAGCCGATATACCCTACACTTAATTTGTTTGTTAAACATATGTTGTAATATTTAAATGAACTTTATAGTATTTTAAATGAGATGTATAGTATTTGAATTTAATTAACAGGGGGGCAAATATATGCTTTCCATGCCGGAGACCATGCAATGAAATAAATAAATTTAATTTAAATTTTTATATTTAATAATATTAGGTACCTATATGAAAAGCTGACTATTATTTCTATTAACTAACAGTTTTAAAAAAATCTTAATAATTATAACCCTTTTTTGAATATTTATTAGGAAAAATTAGATATTTTTAAAAAATTGCAACATTCAGTGGATATCTCAAAATATTCCCAAAAAATAATTACTTAAGTAATTAATTAATACAAATAGCTATTAGCATTAAGTAATTATTTTTTGAGAATATTTTGAGATATCTACTGAATGTTGCAATTTTTTTAAAATATCTAATTTTTCCTAATAAGTTATTAGTTAATAGAATGTTTTTGTCTTATTTTCAAGCAAGGTATTTTTTCGGAATTTTAATAAATATGTTTACCTTTTGTTTATTATTTGTACCATAATAATTATACCTATGATAATGGTTACGATTCTACATTCAACAATTATTGTTGAATGTAGAATCGTAACCATTATCATAGGTATAACAATAATCGTTTCTTAACTAAATTTAAATTTAATACCTATTTGTGGTTAAGATATTACCTAAAAAAAATGTTTACCTACCTATCCTCTTTTATTTTACATTTAATTCATTTAATTCTTGCCTTGTACACCTATTATATACATATGTACATATACGAGCCCTAACCACATAATGTTCGGACACTTCATAATTTATACAGAAATTTTTTTCGTGAAGACTATCTCAAAATTATTAGAAGTTATGAAAAATTCAGCTTATTTTGGCATATACCCCTCGAAGCGATTTTTATTTTTAAAAAGTTTACCTTTTATTTTTAGCTTTTAAAAAAAGGCTAACTTTTTAACTTTTTTTTGTATGAGTAAAAAAAGTTATAAATGGACCCATTAAAAAGAGCATAAAATATTATACAAACCCTGAAAATTTGGTAAAAAATAAATAAGTTATAAAAAAGTATAAGTAATTTAAAAATGCTATTTTTAAAGAGTTTTTGCAATTTTCTTAGGAAACGGGAGATTTTGCAGATATATATATCGCTATAACTTTCTTATTATTTATACAATTTTTACCAAATTTTCAGGGTTTGTATAATATTTTATGTTCTTTTTAATGGGCCCATTTATAACTTTTTTTACTCATGCAAAAAAAAGTTAAAAAGTTAGCCTTTTTTTAAAAGCTAAAAATAAAAGGTAAACTTTTTAAAAATAAAAATCGCTTCGAGGGGTATATGCCAAAATAAGCTGAATTTTTCATAACTTCTAATAATTTTGAGATAGTATTCACGAAAAAAATTTCTGTATAAATTATGTAGTGTCCGAACATTATGTGGTTAGGGCTCGTACAACATACCAATATTTTAATATTAATATTTCAAATCTCTACCTATGAAAAAATCATTTATTTTTTTAAATCCTTATGGACAACCTTAATACTTACAAAGTTTATACAAATTAATTTAGTATCATATTACCTAATAACATACATAAATATAGCATGTGTAACAAATTAAATTTTTGTAAGCAAATGGCTCTAGGTATTAAAAAACAAAACTTAAATAATTACGAATTTAATAAGTTATTTATAAAAAAAACTTCTCAGAAGTAAAATACACAGTACTTGTTTTATGCAAAATCACATATTTAATGGTATACATTTAAATAATTCACTGCCAAATTAGTAACGAAGGGCCTCTTGTAGCTTCTTCCTCGCTGCAGCTACCCTATCCTCTTGACTTTTAATATCATCATCGGAAATATTCACTGACTGCACCAGGGGCTGTTTGGGGTCAAGAAAAACACCGGGATTTTTTTCGAGAGAACTTTTGGACCCTGTCTGTCCAGTCACTGGCGTGGTGGAAACGTGTAAAGCTGTAGCAACACTCTGTATGATAGTTTCTTCCGTTACATGGGGCCCAACTGGTTTCAAACCTTTTGGAAGTTTCATAGCCTCAAACTCACAACCGTCCAAATCGCAGGCACGTAGGCCTTCTAGTCGTTTCTCCCAAATCAGCTGCTTGGGTTTTTCTTGGTTTCCATTTTTAAAGTCCGATTTTACCTTGCTCTCCTGAGATTTGTACACTGTCACGGGCTGTTTAAAGATAGAAGCAGTCTGTCGGATAGGTGGCACAAGGGAGGCATCATTTCTCACGGTACGGTTGTAATACAAGTCGACTTTATTTACTGACAAACCAGTTTTACGTAGCATATCGTCCTTTTGCCATCTCTTTGGTAATTGAGCGCACTCGTACTTAGTTTTCTCGATTGTTATGCTAGCCATTTTCTGTCAAAATTTATGACAGTACAAAACACAACACTATCACTTGCGGATCGAACGGATACTAACGCAAGCGCTTTGTGTTCGTGCAGGGTCGATAACATTTTCCCCTACTACGGGGACTCGGTTACGCGCCAAAGATTCAAAAGTTTACGTTACGATTCCCAAGGCTCCACGTAGCTTCTCATGTTCTGTGCTTCTCACTAACTAGCTAATTTACATTAAAACAGTGCAGTTTCAAAATTTAATTTCACACAAACTTAATAACTAATGACTTACAGTTACCTATCCCAAATTAATTAGAAAATATGGTAAAAATTATTAGGAAGTGCTTTATTTAATTAGTTTATTATTAATTTAACCATTTTAATGAGATTTTTTTAGAGTCGATCTACAAATGTAATAAAATGACAAAGTTAATTTTGTTTGCTGGTACCTAACCCTATTTATGGATTAAGTAAAAAATGAACTTCCCTTACCCCTTTCCGCAATGTAGCTACTGCCAGAACCTTCTTAAGGTAGTAGGCAAGAACATTATTAATAGTGTTCATGCCATGAACATTCTTGTACCATGGGTATCTTCATTTGAATAGTTTTATAAATAAATAACAGTAGGCCCGGCCTACTTAGGCCCTACAGGGCCCTACAGGGCCCCTACTAGGCCGTGACAGCAAATTCAGCGGTGCCAATGTAGCAAAAATAAAAATTTGTATTTTAATTAAACAAATTAATAATTTATTACAAATTAAAGTATCATAAAAAATTAAAAACAACATAAAAAGTAAATAGGTAACTATACAAATTGCTAATTTGTGGTTACAATGGCAAAATTAAGGTTTAAAACTGTAATTTTTTGTGTTTTTTTAAGTTGGCAGCTCAAAATTTGAAATGACAATTGTTATTTCAATTTTTGTTAGTATTTTTTAAATTATTATTTTATGACAAAATCATCGTTTTTGTTTGGCTACAAGATTTAACGTAGGTTGCAGAGCAGTTATAAGGGAAATCCTAAAAAATATAAACTAAATACTTATGTCTCAGGGTCGTGCGCAAGATTTGCTCCTGGAGGGGAGTTAACAAATTATTACTTATTTTTCAGTATTTCGATTAAAAATTTCACAACAAGTACATATACCTACGATACATATAATTATAGGGTATTTTTCAAGTAAAAATTGTAATTTAAAACCCTCAAGGGGGTGTTTGAATTGTTATAGATTGATTAAATTAAAATGTATACTTACAAAATTTTGTGTATTATTAACAAATCCAATATTTAATTAATAGTAAAATAAAACATGTCGGCGTAATGACTTAGAGGACTTATTTCTGTCGCATTTACGCTGTATTTTTCACAACAACCATGCATAAAGTGACCACATCAAAAATGTCAAAATCCAGGACAGACAAAAAAAATTCACCAAATGCGGAAAAGTCCGCGGCAGGCGCATTTTGTCGATACGAAGACGAAAATAATTTTTAGGAAAAGGTGGAAGGGGGGAAATGGGAGGGGAAGGTCGAGAAAACAGAAATGAAAACTTTATTTTCAGTTCATTGAGTCAATTTTTCTTCAGTATTTTAGTACTCGTGAGCGGCTGAAACTGTTTTTTTTTTATTTTGTGAACAATTATAAGTTTTACGAATGTGTAATTCTATTCTATTTTTGTCAGATTTATTATTTTGTGTAAGAAATTATGATTTCTGGTAAAAAGACCTAGTGGTTAACCGCAAAATCCGGGACGTTTCCGAGACACTTTAACCATGGACCTTAAGAAATTTCTACCATTTTAGGTTGTTTTTGTAAAAAACAACTCCAAACAATACAAAACATCAAACAACTGTCAAAATATATCTTGAAGCCACAAATCGTGTTTGTTTACACGTCTAAGGGTAAAATAATAAAAATGCAATACCTAATAAAACATTACATGTCAAAAACTATTAAAAAAATAGGCCATAATTTATACGTATACGCAGTTTAACTCGACCTGTATAATAAAAGTAAATGCAAATGATACCTACTAAACAGCCTTGAACTTTTATTGAAATGAAAATTACTTCATCTGATTTTATATTTATACAATCAAGTCGTATTGGGACAATGAGTCTCTTTAACAAAGGAAAATATCGAACGTAAAAATAAAGTTAAAACCACCAAACAAACAGTTATAAAAATGAGGTCAACTTTGTATAAAATCTAACCAAATTTAATCATTAAATTAATGAATCATTTAAATTATTTAATATTCTCGTTGTAAAATTACAATTGAATCAAATTATGTTTACCTAACTGAATTAACTGTAAAAAGTTTTCTTCATTTCCTATTCATTTTTTTTAATTTTCAATTTTGTACACTGAGAGAAATACATACCTATATGTATACCTATGTATATGTTAAAAAAATATTTGTTTATAATTATATTCTAGGGTTTCATTATGTCTGAACAATTTGGAAAAAAAGTAAAAAATCACAACTTTTTAGTGCAGCACTTTTACTCCCACCTTTAAAACGCCCATTATTGTACATGTTTCCATGACACTAAGTAATCTTTTAAATACACATTGACAAGTTGTGGCATTATGGCGTTTTAGTCACGGACTGAAGTTAGCAACAGGGGCAGAAGTAAGCTTTAAGTTAGTTGACAGTGGTCAAATGTCATGCAATCGTTAAAATAAAGTCACTTTATTAAAGTGCCCTTATTGTAAAATAATACTTGTGAAAATTATTTTATTATCCCAATACAAAAATACAAAAGCATTAAATAGTTTCTCAACGACAATATTTGAAAAGTTTATATGAACATTGTATTGACCTTTTAATTTCGCCGTCAGTAAACTAAATATATCTAAATGTTTTATGAGCAATTCACGGTAAGTAAGAACCCGAATATAACCAAAATTCGGGCTCGGACTTCACTGTGAATTGCTCATAAAACATTTTCTTCACTTTCACTGTGAAAAACGTTGTTAATCCATTTTCAAGGGATACATTTCGGTTTATAACACAAATTTTACATTTAGCTTTAACACAGATTCCCTATTGTTTTATAGATGTCGCTCTATACAAATATTTAATTTAAATCATTTTTAGATATTAATTAATTATAATAATTATAATAATAATAATAATAATTATAATAATTATTAATAATTATAATAATAATAATTATTTGTCGTAGAAATTATTAAATAGTTTCTCAACGCGAATATTTGTGGCAGTAAACTAGATTTAACTTGATTTCGTGAGGAAATTCCAGAGTGGAGTGCCTATAAACATTGTAATATTTACCTGACTGACTTCATAATTGTTATTATAAAACTAAAACAAACAAAGCAACCAACCCAACCCAAAACCCAACCCAACACTTTTCAATTAAGGAATATTCATTTAATTGCATATTATATTATTATAAACTGTAGCAAAATGGTAATAAAAAAGTGTAAATAATTTAAAATATTAATTCTTTTTAGACCACATTATTTCGCTATGTAAATTCATTAAATAAAAATAAAAAAGTTATAAGAGGCGCGAAGTATCGAACTCGGTACCTCTCGCATGCAAAGCAAATCAAAAATCAATATATTTCTTAATTAAATAGTTTAGGTACAATAAATAAAAAGAGGGTATAATACAAGGCCGAAATGTGGTGATGGGTTGGCTGCAAAGAGGCGCGTGGAAGTGTGGTTCCACCTTCTTCTTCTTCTTTTTCTGATTATTTGGCCAGCTCATGATAGGGTGGTTCCACATCTTAAGCCTCCCCGCGGTGGAGATGCGTGGTACAGCAGCGCAGTCTACCGACGGTCTTAATCCCTTGTACAGAGCTCTGTTTAATAGTAATGGAGCTTTCCTGGCCTTTTCTCGCAGAGCGAATGTGAGGCCAGCTTGATCCGGGTAGAGAGAGAAAGTCTTGAAAAATGGAAGGAAAAGGAATGTTGAAGAGTCAGGAATTTAAAAGAATGTTTTCGGGGTAAAAATAATTCAAAAAACAACCTTACAAAATTTGGAAAAATAGTAACAAACAAAAAGATAGAGATAGAGTGGAGAGAAAGACCTGCAGCATCATGGGTTTGATACTACGATTGGATTTGAAGGGGATGTTGAAAGTCTGGTTGGAGATAATCCTAGAGGTCGAGGACCCTAGAGCCCTCATGCAAAGCAGGCGCTCTTCCATTTACCCAGCTTAATCTAAATTTTCTATCGCTCGGAAAATAATACCGATTTAAGTACAGTGTGTAATTTCAAATTATGACGTCAGTCGGGATCGAACGTGAGTCCGGCTTCGGGCCTGTAGACACAACGAAGTAAATTTGCTAATAAACCAGTTACAATAAATTCAATTATTTAATAAAGTTATTGTTTAATTATAATTAACATTTACAATATAACTCATTGTCATAAATTAAGGAAAATACACTTCAAAATATTAAACCATATATTTTTCTCAGTGTGTTCAGACGGCCGTAAGCAAATGTAAGAATCGTTTTGCTTGCAATATTTAAACGCCATTTTCAAATTGCCCACTGTTTCTGCCTTTCAACTTGCCCACCTTTATATCCTTTTACACATTTTCACTGTTATCACCAAAGGCGTTAGCTCGAACCTACTAAACCTACGATATCTTCAATCACGATCTAACCTATCCTTATGTAAGGTAAATTATTTTGCTAAAACTCGAAAAATGGGTTGGCGTGGGTTTTATGCGATATTTTAGTTTCTCTTTTTATGGTTTTGTTCTATTGTACAGGGTGTGCTAATACAAAAAAGCTTCCTTTTCGACAGATTGAAAATAAAAAATTTAATAGATATCAGTTACAGATTCTATAGAAATATACATTTCTTTTAACTTTTTGAAGTTTAATAAAAGGACCTTTTTTGTATGTAAACCTCCAAAATAAAATATTCTGACATTAAATCCTGGGACAAGACACGTACAAAAAACTTGGGGTAGTTTTACCCTTACTTCCTATCCATCTGACCCACCCCTCATGAAAAATTTAAAATTGTTATTCGTCATAAAAAGTTTCATCAATTCCCACACGTTTTCACCTTGAACGGTTTTGTAGATATTAAATAAAAACCATCTTCAGGGGCTCCTCTTTCAGAGGCTGTAGCTCCCTTAGGAAGCATTTCTTGAACTATGTTTGTAGGAATTGTTTTCTTATTTTTGTACTAATCTGCTGTTAAAGTATTGCAAGTTAATTATGGGATACCCTGTATAGGTAGATCTGTCGTTATTAAGTAGGTGCATAAATAATTTGCATAAATCTACTTAAAACTAGAACGACTTTAAATAGAAATCAGCAAGTTACTTATATTTAAAAATATAATGCACACTTATTATTAATAAGTCATTACCTTGGAGATATTACAGTTAATATATGAAAATTTTCCCATATTATTTATTTACTTTAAGTTAAATATAATTGTATGCTTACTTAAGGCCTTATGCACAAAAATAGTTGATATTTTTTGGAGCACTTTTTTACGAACATTGAATTTAGATTATTAAAGAAATTTCGCATTTATAGTATTATTTTTTCTTTAACCCAAACTCGTGAAAGATCGATCATATATATGAATAAAGTTATATAACTTAAGTACGGTTTATATTTAAAATATCGAGTGCTGCAGGATTTCACTTAACCTTTTATATTATGCATAAAAAATGGATTCGGCACCCCTCAAAACGACCCTATACAAAATTGTATTAATATTTTTTAAGTAGGAACGATTTTGTAGCCAAATTAAAAATTAACAATAATAACTATTCACAAAAATTTATTCATGTTATCCATAAAAAAACATAAATATTCCTTTGCTTAGTTTTGAGTCAAAACTTTTGACAAACAAAAAACGCAATGGAAACTTAAAACAACATTGAAACAAGAATAGAGAATATCAAACATTTTCTACAATTTTATTTTTGTCACGTCTACACTACACTACCAGCTAGGGTAAAACAAGTCTGCGCAGCCATTACTTCAGAAAGTGTATTGAAAGAAATGGTGGATTAGTAGAGGTGACGGAAATCTAAGTGTATAAATAATTAGTTATAAAAAAGTGAATAAATATATATACAAAATATAATATACCTAATATAGTAAATATCTTTCTTGACGTTATTGGCGCGTTTGTAAACTGTGTAAATAGGTACGGTTTTAAAGCTTTTTATGAGCCTTTTAAAGAAAAGTTTCTACAGTTTCGCCTTTTGTTGCACAACCCAAGTAGCATTTACAGTGGTTAAAAGGTGTTGGCTACTTATACTTGGAACTGTAAAGTATATTGCCAAAATCTCTACTACGTGGTAGAAACGGTTCTATTACGTGGAAGTGACTAAAATGGGGAACACTTTTTTAGTGTCAGTTACGTTTCAATAACGTTCTTAAATTGTATACAGACACGTTAATACCACGTTGTGACTACGATACTATAACGTGGAGGTATAGTGGCCAAAACTTAATCGTAACTTTACTAATCTTTACTTTCTATCCCCGTATCTTTCCAGCATAAGTATTATTTATCTTATTAATTTTGCTTTCTCTGACTGGATATTAAACTAACACTGAATTATTATATTGTAAGAGTACAACTTGCAAATAATAACTAGAATTAAAATAATCCAAAGACATAAAATTAACACGAATTAAATTTTACTGTTAAACATGGGGTTCATACTATGAACTTCATAGCTTGAAATATAAGCACGCCCTGTTGAAATATGTGGTAATAAAAAGAATAAAAAATCTATACTTAGCGGATATGAAAATTATTCATTTAGACGCCTAAAATATTTTTTTTATAATTCTGGTCACCTAAATTTGGTGCGGTAATAACCAGAATTAACTATTTGTTTAAAACTACACATTTATTTCCCTACAATGGCGATTATTTGTAAACATTAAAGTGTTAATTATATACGAAACGTGGAAATCACTTAAGCATGTAGCAGGAACGTGCACGTTGATTATATAATTGCGGTGGTGATTGCCACATTGCGGTGGTTTTTGCCACATTCAAGGTTTGGGAAAAGTTCCGAAAACGTTGCCAAAACTGATATACCCACTTTACTAATACTACCACTTCAAAGTAATACTTAAGTGATGTGATTTGGTTACAGTTACTATTCATACTCTAAAGTTTAGACAACTTTAAGGTGGTGGCAAAAGTGGTCATAACGTTTCAGATACCAGACTAATAGTTATAAAACTATGAAGTAGGTATATTCTGCTGGTGCAAATCGCATGATTTCGACTATGCTAATATAATATGGAGATATTTTAACTGTATCGTGGTAGATTTAATTATTTAAACGTTATTGCCACTCATTTGAAGTGGCGACACTAATGCTACTTGGGAAATGGTTCTTTTACAAACTTTTTTCCCGGCTTTTCACAAACCGGTCTTTTACGTTACTCTGGGCCCATAACCTATTTTATAACTAACTAAGTTTAATTTTATTTCAATGTTTTTTTCATGGATAACTTAACGAAATAAATTTTTGTAAATAGTAATTATTTTTTTTTACATTAGCTACAAAATCGTTCCTAACTAAAATTTGTCAATAACATTTAGTTTCTTTGAGGGGTGGTGAATCCAGTGCCGTGCATAGATTTTTTTAAATCGCTAATATAAATTCTTAAAAATTTACTCTAAAAACTAACATAGTAGGCCTTGAAAATTTGTTTTTCTGCTCCAAACGACAGTTTATCAAGACCTACACAAATCCGGTTAAAATCGCACAATAAATAAAGATTTTACAGGGGTCAGTTGCAAACAAATGGGTCACACTGTATAAAATTTTGTTAAGCTAAGATGAAAATGTTGATACATGCATGCCTGTGCATGATGTCACTTATTGCACGGGCTATTTTTGCAAATCTGTTCGTTTTTAATATTGAGCGAATTCTTTCTTCCATTTTAAATTTATCAAATGTTAAATTTACCACTGTGCGACTTTTGAACATTTTCGTTATTTCTTAAACTATAATTTGTACCTTGTCTCATGTCGGTCGGTCGGCCTGCGAAGTCTGCTAGCTTTAAAAATTGTGGATGTAAAATCACAAACTACACATACTACATTCTATAAAACATGTATTATTATATTATTATATAATATAGTATATTATATAATAGGGTTTATAAATAAAAGAAAACAATTTTTAGATCGTAAATTGTAACTTATAGGTAGGTACCAAAGTCCTTTTAAGGTACTTTTAACCAAAAATTTATTCTAATTTATAAATTGTGCACAAACTTTACCTTAAATTTGTTAAATCAGTTTAAAAGATCCTTATACGTATAGTGGCTTAAACTAAATGGGATAGCGTTCTGTAAGCCGCATAATTATGTCCCGAGGCAGGTTTTATAATTAGGTAACTATAATAATTTAGCAAACTTTTCTATTTTTGTCTTTTAATGCGAATGTAAAAGTCATTTTAATTCCTAAGCATAAGTAAAATCACAGAAAACGTTTATGTAAATTTAGCATGTTTTTCTAAAAAGGTCATTTTATTGTATTCAGAACCAAAAAAGTACTTGTATTTTTTTATAGGTAGATCCTTACTTAAAATATCCTCCATATCGCGTGGCATGGCGTTGGTCCTAGATTTTCCCAGAGTCTTTGGTCATTCTTGAGAAGATAAATATAATGATGTCGATTTCACTAGTCCAGTACATCCACCTTAAAACTTATTTTCTCGAGGTACCCCTAAATATTTTTCTATTTCTTGCTTCCACTAATCTATCCAGACAACATTATGATTTCTTGATTAGGATTAGGCTATGATTTCCACGTTTTCAGTCATAAGGACGTCATGATGAGATCATTCCCTGGCGAAAATAAAGCGTGCATGAAAAGTGTGCAATAAGTGTGTATTTGGAGTGCAAGTCTTTATAACAATGTGCATACACGCTAATTTGTGGTAATTTCACACTTTTTAAAATAATTAAGTTTTTTCACTCTTTATGTACATTGACATCACGCTTTTTATTTGTCATATGTCACGCTTATATTACATTATATTTTAGCACACTGTTTGCACCTAAGACCTTTCTTTGTCTTAGGTTTGCACAGTGTTAGTACATTGTTTAAAGACATTTTGCAAAGCTTCAGTTTATCTATCACTGTTAGCACGCTTTAATATTTCTCATTTATGACGCTTATATTACACCTTTTTATAGCACATTGTACAGTTTTAGCGATCACTCAACAGTTTAAGCACATTTTAGATATATCTCGCTTGAGTTGGGGTACAACATTTATTTAAAAGGTGAGGTAGATTCCATCTTATGTATCGCTTCTCGGCCTATTGCTAAGATCAAAGCAATAATTGCTTAGCAATTCCCTTCGTGGAGTTGACAGTGCAGGTATTTTTCTTAATAAAATACATTATTTAGGACCTACATTGTGGGTATTTTTTTTTTAATTAAAAAAAATATATTTATTTGATTAATATTATTATAAGGATATTTATGTTTCAATTATGTGTAAATTTAAAAGACTTTATAGGTCACCAAAAAGAATCTGTTTTTGTAGGCACACAGGTGGCAAGAAACAGTGTGCAAACAATGTGAAAAATCAAAAGGAGTTCCCTTTAGAACATTGTCCAGTGATTATTCACACTTTTAAATTTTTGGTTTTGCACATTGTTTCATGTTCCATTTCCCACCCTCCGCACATCATTTTTTTAAAAGATTGCACATTGTTGGCACATTGTTCTCAAATAATTTTGCACACTTTTTGCACATTTTATTTTTGCCAGGGTTTCACGATTTTTTGGTTATGTTATGCATAACTCGTAGTCAATTCTCCATAAATTCCATACTATCAGTAACGGTCTTCATAACCTGAGCTCATGATGACTTCCCAATGATAAATTATCTGTATGCGATCATGAATTCAGGACCGCGCAGAGAAAATCACAAAATGATGTCATAATGACTTCCACGTGAGATCGTGGTTGTTGTCCGGGTATATCCAGTCAGGCTTATTAAAATGTTTCGAGAATTTTTCTCTTGCAGCTTGAAGAGAGTTTATTATGCGCTCGTATTTCCTGACGGAAGTTTACTTTAGGGCAAGATTTCTTGTCGCCCCTAGTTTTTACGCTGCAAAAGAACAGTAGGTACATGTTGATAAATATTATTCCGTATTTCTTTACATTTTATATTCAAAAGTAGGAAAATTCTTCGAAAAAGTCGGCATATTAATGAAAATCACCCCTCATAATCTGAACCTTTGCTACGTCCCTGTGTATAACTGTTTTAAAAATGTCAATTTAAGCTTAACACTAAATATAACTGTCTTAAGAATGTCAACTTAAGCTCAAAATCTAAACTTATTCAGGAATCAACCCCAAACTTTTTTATCATTATTTCCGGACACATTGTATATAACTATGCTTTAGATATCCATTTCGTATTTTATCTGTAATTATTTTATAAATGTAGTTAATGTTTTTTTCTATGAGATAGACTTACCCTGAACGGTAAGATGCCGGTCCAGGAGCCTTTCTATACGCGACCTTGCTTATTACCGCAAGGCCGTTACCACGAAACCTCCGCATCTCGCCATTGTACAACTGATTTACTCCATATGTTGTTTGCATTTTACAAACGCTAAAGCGGTACTAACTTACTGTATATCGGAATAATTGTTAGTTTCGTTCTGTGACTCGCGGCATAGTATTCTATCTTAAGGTGGATCGGGTCATTCTTTTAGATTTTGCTCAACGAAAATGGTGTTGTGGTCCACTTTAGGTTGTTTTGTGTTTTGTTCGTGTAGGTAACGAAATTGTTGTTTGTTGTGGATTGTGCACTTTCTGAGCGAATTTATCGTTCTATTGGAAAGGTTAGTTGCCACCTGGCCTTGATTACTATTTTCAGAACCTATTGCAAGCAATGTTGATTTTATATGGGCACAGAATAAATAATATTATATTAAGTTGCATACGCTAATAAGCAAAATAATTCCATATTTTTACTAATAAAGGTTTTTAGCATGATTAAAGAGAAATTGTTTGTACTATAAACTTTATTGGTAGTAGGCTTATAAATGTAATGCCACATGCCATTTGGTTCAAAATAAGTCGATTCAACCATGGACGGACCCAGAAATTTCGTTAGGGGGGGTCACGTACCGTGGCTTGAGTTTAACAAAACAGTTTTTTTTAAGTTTTTTATTGTTTGGGTGCGTTGACTTAAAGATGTAAAAAATACAATTAATTTATTTAAATAAATTGGTTTAGAGGGATCCAACCCAACTTATCTGGAGGCCTTTAAAGTTTGTAAAAAACACTTTTTTTTTAATCAATAGCCTATTATTATCAAGAGGTCGCTCATCGCGATTTTCTATTTTAGGTACATTTAAATAACATGGAATTATATAACTCGTAAACGGATCAATGCATTGCAATGGACTGAAATGAACAAAACATATTTTTATATAAAATAAAACGCTCTACTATTAAGGTAACTTATTATTTAATAATAAATATAAGTACTCGTTCAAAAGTTATTCAAGCTTAAATTAAAATGTATAGTACATTTTAAGTTTTTCTTACTTTTACTCTAAAACCATCAAACTTATTATAAAATGTTATAGGAACTTTTTTGTAGATCATTTTATTTTTAACTCAGTTTTTAAAATTATTACTTATTATTATTATGCAATAAAATTACTATTTTCATTTTCTAACCAAAAATATTAATTTGTGAAACCAGTAACTATTGAACTAAACGATTTAAAAATTATAAAAATAACATATTTTTATGGAAAATAAAATGATCTACAAAAATATCCTGTGACATTTTGTAATAAATCCGATAGTTTTTTATAAAGAGTACGAAAATTTACAAAAATTCTTTTTGGGCTTAAATAACTTTTGAACGAGTAGATTTAGCATAAAATTATAAAAAACCATTTTTGTAGAGAGTTTATAAATGACCAGAACATATCTGTTCTAATAATTTCCGTCGATTGATCCGTTAAAAGTTTTTTTCCAAGTAATAATTTAAAATATAAAATCGGGAATATTAAAGCTGAATTATTAAACATTCTTTTTTAATTTCCTAATGTAGGGGGCCCTGGATCGGGCGGGGCCCATACTTAAATCCGCCCATGTAAACATACTAAAAGTCTCCACTCCTAGAAGGTGAACGGGGAGCAGGGGAACACGTTTAAGGTCCCTTTTTTGTTTTTTCGCTTATAACTCGTAAACAATGGGTCCTAGCAATAATCCAACTCTATACAAAATTTAAGCTGAGAACATTTTCTACAATATTAATTTTTTCTGTCTTCCATAGTTTTAAATATCCGCGCCCAAAATTCGCTAATTTAAAAAAAAAATGTACATGTACAATGTATATTTATTCTTAAATTAGATTTAAGGTTCCACAACTTTGTTTCTTTAACATTTTCGTAGGACGAAGGGCGTAGGCCTAGGCCTAGTCAAATTTCTCAAATTAGCGAATTTTGAGCTCAAATTTATCTTGTAGCAAATTTAAATTTTGTTTGTATAAAACGGCTTTATCGCTAGGACCCATAGTTTTTGAGTTATAAACGAAAAAAATAGGGAGGACTTGGTTAAATACTACTAGTGAGTATGTTTACCTCCTAACTAGTCCCAAAGTTAAAAATTGTTCCTCTACACCCCCTTTTAGGCATTTATTGACTATAATAGTATTTTTTATCTACAGATAATAAAATACAAAACAAGTCCAGTCAATTCCTATTCAATAACTTGTACCGGGTAATTTAGTGTGCGAAATTTATTTAGAAAAAGAGTTTGGAAGTTGAAGGGGAACATTTTGAAGAATTTTTCAGACATGACAGATGATAAATTACTTAAAATTAAATTATTAATATTTTTTAGTGTCTTATAATTTAATAAATCATAATTTCGTAAGCGAAAGTAAAAATCCTAGTTTTTTTCGTACATTCGATTTTTTTTTTAAGTACAACATCCCTATTAAAAATCAAAAGTTACCCCCCGCCCCTCAAAATAGGGAAAGGGGGTAGGTGTAAAAAAAAGGTTTAAATATGTCCCACGACCTCTCTCTAGTTTACCAAAATTTCACAAATTTTTTTTCGAAATATCCCCTTGTAACACTCACCCGGTATAAACTATATAAACTGGTACACTAGAATATAATAATTTGTAACAGGATGTAAATTGTTGTTTTTGTTATAAAGTTAATATAAACAAAGCATTTTTAAATGATTTACAATTAATTAGTTACTTACCAAACTGAACTGAAATAATAAATAAAATATAAAATCAAAACTAAATAACCCGACGAAATCCTGCTGGCTCTACAGATTTACCGAACAGTTTACAATAAAGGGTAAATATTTACTTTTTTGATGTTCATGAATTCATTGCAATTGTTAAGCATAAAGTTATAATTTATAAGTAATCCCTTCTTTTTATAGTCTTTTTTATAATGTTTATTTATTGCTCAACAGTTACTATTTAACTATATTTTAATATAGCAATACCGTTAAATTAAATTAACATTATAAAAAGAAATGATCATAATACTCCAGCATAATAAACATATGTTTATTATACATTGACCCGAAAAAGGCGCACTTACGGTTGCTATGCCACGATTATAGTATTATTTGTACCTATAAAAAATTACTAAACATTTTTCTACAAATATTTTAAAGTGAAAAACGTTTAAAAATAAAAAAAAATATTTTATACTTAGACTTGCTAACTTTAGCTAAATTTAAATATAGGTAGGTACTAATTTCACTATTTCATTCAGTAGAATTTGACTAATTATAATAATTATTAGTGACGGCTTTCTCGCTATGACAATTAGTCAAATATGACTTATAATTAGTTATTTTTGACTAATTCATTTTAAGAGAGTAGGAGAAAATAAAATTGACGTATTATCTAAGCTTTCAAAAAATAAGAGTTTGCCACACGAGCCGAAGGCGAGTTTGACGGTTTCACGAGAGCGGAATATGCAATTACAAACGTGTTTCAGACTATACTTTTTCTACGTTTCCAAAAAATACCATAGAAAAATAATTTTATTGGAAGAAAGTGAGGTTGGATCGGTCTAAAATTTGTTAGATATTAAAAACAGAGATGTCGCCACGAGTGTGTTATATACATAATATGTATACCACTAATTGTAAGATGCTTTCCCACAAAGTATATTCCAAGAACTTTAGATCTACGACACTTATCAGCGAGTGTCATTTTCACGACACATGTATTCTATGTAATTCAACCTTATGAGAGTCAGTCAGTCTTTGTACTTTGAACAAGCAGTTTGTAAACAATCGAAATCAATAAATAATTTGTGAAATCAACTCCAGCATTTTAATTAGTGTTTATTCTGTGATCCGATGATAGAATATTTCATTCTGTAACACTTTACGGAATATATGTCATTCCATAGATAAAAGTGATATTAGAACGGTCAAATTCCGTAATAGGAGTAGAAAAAAACATTTATGCACGATGACATTATAATATGACAATTATAACAAAAATTCTTTGACGTAAACGTCTTTTTATAGCCCGCGGGCGTTATTATGACCCGGCGGGCTATAATGAAACGTCAAAAATTAAAAACAACAATGTTACACCATTTGATATATTCGAAGTAAGTTTTTTCGTATAAAGATTTTGATTTTTTCGGCAGCAGGCCGCAATTTTTCGCCTTTTCAGCTGCTTCCTCAATTTCATTCATCTTTAAACTTTAAAACTGACTGATGTCAGTTGACATTATAATATGAAAATTATAACAAAAATTCTTTGACGTAAACGTCTTTAAAAACAATAATATATTAAAAATAATAATATATTAATCGTGCATAAAGTTTTGTATGCATTGCTGGCATAACTGGTTTTTATGCCCTTAATACATAAATAACTATTACATTACGTTATATACATTATTGCCTGTTATTTCTCTTCTGTTTTCGTTGTTTATTTTGACATTTTTTATTGAATTGACTTTTTTAAAGTTAGGCTTTTATTGAAAATAATATCCGGTTTATAAACAGTGTTGCCAACACAATTAATTACATGTTTACGATTTTGTACGATTTTTTATACTTGAGTTACACGACTTTTTCTACATTTCAAAAAAGACCGCACATAATAATGACGGTATTGCCACGGTGGCAATAACGGTGGCAATACCACCGAAAAAATAACGGTTCGGTGTTAGTACGTTTTGAAAATCAAAATAAGCCGTTACGATTTTTCTTCTCTAGACATCTCCTTTTATATGCCAGTCCTTTAAAACAAATTTATAAAGGATTTCCTTTAATTTAATATTTAAGTTTTTGTAGGAGCACCTTTTTTGTTAGCGACTTTAGGTAATTTATACTTGAAAAGTTTTCAAGTATAAATTACCCATGATTTGCAATCAAGTCCCTCTTGACATAGGTATAAACGGTTCCGTAGATTCCCAAGTGCCACTTCTCTCATTTCTCATTTCAATACCGAAGTAATCCTTTAGGGGTTGTTCTATCTTAAGGTCAGTCAATTTGAACTAAAGATGAGAAATTACGGAAATAAACTTTCTCGTTGACATACATTTTATATTACGGAAATTAAAATTAATCCGGTAGTGCAGATGTGTACAATTTTTGCTTCCTTTTATACTTATATTATGTAAATACATGCAAATTTATTTTAAATGGAATGTATACCTATTATAAAACTAAGTTCATTAAGAGAGGTTTAAATCTTTTAATTAATTAAATTGGTCTATTGATTTTCAGTTAAAAAAGGCTATAAGGAGGCAATTTTAAACCCTTATTTCCCAGGAGAATTTATTTTCAATGCCTATTAATCTTTATAAAAAAAGTCTGTGATAAATTAAACATATTTTAATTAAACAGGTTTTGGACCAACACTACTATTGCAAAACAAAAGCGTTTATATAACAATTATTATACTTTTGGAGACCCAATATGGCTATGTAGGCACTCTATAGAAAGTGTGTGTACCTACATATCGAATATTGAAAGTGAAATTATAAATTTATGCAAACTACATTGTACCTACGTGCTCTGATAATAAAATCACTAGCATGCATTTTGTGTTTAAGAATGGAATAGCTTACAAGGTTAAAATTTTACGCGAAGCATATTTTTGTACTGAATTTAATTAGGATCTTTTGTCAATCTGGAGGAATTTAATATTATAAACATTATAAAAAACCCTTATAGCGTTCTTGAATTATTCAGAAATCAATATGAACGCTTGATTTGTGTTTTGTAAACCAAAATTGCATACTGGGTGTGTAGTAAATGCGGTGTTCAGCTTTTATTCTTTTTAAATATCAATATGTTTTAAGCAAAAAAAGACAATATTTTGCAATTTTATTTGTAATAATTTTCTAAATAAATTATATACAAATTTTTGTTTTATTTTTAATTGCATACTTTTGTAAGTCTTTTGATAACAAAAGTAACTTTTATGGTTTGAGTTAAAATAATAATAATTATTGAAATTTGTCGTGGTGTTTTGCTTAATTTTTAGTTTTACTTTATAATAATAAGTTACATACTATACTTTTTCTACGACAAATATTATTAAAAATAATGTGTTACTAATTTATATTATAAAGCGATTCTATACAAAAATACAGTAGCCAAAATTGTTGTTAGAAATCTGTTTTACTGGCTTTTAAAATGACGGTGTTTTCTTATAGATGGGACACCCCTATAAAATCTTTATTGGAAGAGATATCGAAAAAAAATAAAATCCAGCTTTGAAAAGAAATATTAAAAATTTAAATCTGTATGTATAATTTGGATTTTTTAAATGAAATTTGAAGTTTGTCGATAAACTATGGTAAATAATAAATTGCACCAATTAAATTTATATTATATTTATTGGGGGCGCCATGGGGCAGGTACGGCCGAGCAAAAAGTTATCTTCTCAAACTGCTTGCGCAGAACTTGTTTATTTAATGTCATTATAAACTCATATAAATTTGATGTGGGTCCCATATCTAATAATTGAGATATCGGTATACCCAAAATCCACCAGCAGCCACTGTAACACCGAACGTGGTAATAACTGACCTGAAAATTATGCTAAATTTAACGCGCATGCCATGGATAAAGAACTTTTACCCTAAAATAAGCATGACGTTTGGAACAATATTAGCGTTTTGTTAAAAATTAATAATAAAAACATGGTTATTTAACAACGTGAGTTCTTTATCCATAGCAAGTATGATTTTTACGTTAAAATAAGCCAGGTTTTTGATTCAATTAATATAAAATGTTGAATGCAAACAAATACAATTGAAATTTTAATAAAAAACTATATATAAATATTTAAAATTATACAGGGTGTTGAAAAACAATGTTATATCTATTTTATTTATTTTACCGATTCTTTTTTGTTTTTTAATTTTTGTTACAAAAATTTTGTGACAAAATTACTTAAATCATGCAAGCTGGATTTTGAATGGGTGTTCGATTTATACGAAAACACCCTGTACATTTTTTCTGTAAAAATTGAAATTTATCTCATGAAAATGGTAACCGTTTAAATACAACATAGAAGCAGTGAAGAGGATGTTTTATGGGTACTCCACCCAAATTTGTAATGCTTTATCGGCAAATACTAGTTTACTGCCGGCAAAATCAAAAGGTCAGTACAATCGTGCATATAATCTCTTCAAAGATTGGCGTCAATAAACTTCTTATATGACCGTTCTAATATCACTTTTTAATGTGAAATAACATAAAAAGTTACAAAATGAATTATTCTATCATAAAATCTAACAAATTTTAGACCGATACAACCTCACTTTCCCCCAATTAAATTATTTTTCTATGGTATTTTTTGAAAACGTATAAAAGATAGTCGGAAATATGTTAAGAATTGCATATTCCGCTCTCGTGAACCCGTCAAACTCTCCTTTGGCTCGTGTGACAAACTTTTAACTCGAGCGGAATATGCCGTATTCCAAACTTGTTACAGAATATACTATTTAACATTTAGTATTATTTCACAAGAAGGGCACTTTATTTCGACGATTGTGTGACAACTTTCAACTAACTTTAACATTGTTTTTCTGGCTTTACTTATGTAATCAAATGCATTTGACCATGGTCTAACTTCTATACGAAGCATTTTTGTTAAGACCCAAACCGTTTAAATTTTCACTTCTTTGTTGGTTTAGATTTCGGATACCGTTTAAATCTGATATAGAAATAGTTTTTTACAGTGAAACTGAAGAGAATGGCAATTCACGGTGGATTCTCTACCGGAAATTTTTAATGCTCTATTATTAAAATTTAGTTTACATTCGGAGAAATTAAAAGGTCAGTACAAACTTGCATATAAACTTTTCAAATAGGTATTGGCGTTGAGAAATTATTTAAAACTTTTTTATATTTGTATTAACCCTAGGGTTATAATAAAATAAGGGCACGATTATATGACATTTACAACTGTCAACCAACTTAAAACTAACTTCAGCCCGTGTCCAAAAACCTGTTGCCAACATAAGCTCGTCTAGGGCCATAAAGCCACAACTTGTCAATTTGTATTTAAAAGAAAAAACATGTACGATAAAGGTTAGTTTTATATAAATAAATAGCCTCCAAACATTAAAAATCAAATTCAATTATCAAACCCATATAATTCAAAAACTACTTGTCGAAAAATTATAGGGCGCTGCAGGTGTATACGGTTAATGCGCCATTTTTTGGGACACTACCTATATTAAATTTAAATTATAATTTTCCTAAAAATAACTTCATATTAAAAGAACATTGTTTGTATTATAAACAATAAAATTTATTATTTTTAACATATTTTCAAAAAGTTTACAAGGCTATAGCCTATAGATTCACAATTATAATTGTGAATCTAAAATTAACACTTTGAAAGCTATGTCATACCTAACATTTTTCTGAAAAAAGTATGTTAACATCAATTGATAAAATTGAATGAAACAAAAAAATTATAAAAAAATCTCCCCCAAAAATATAAAGTAAAACCAATACAAATTCATTAATAAGCTTTCAACAAGATTTACTTTAAAATTAAGAAAATCAGGATTTAATGTTTTTTAGTACATAATGAACAAAACCTGCTTAAAAGTTTTATAAGTTGGCACTTTATTTTTTGCAGGCAGCTTCCAAGTTAACTTTAAAGTTAATCAAGATTTAATGTTTTTTAGTACATAATGAACAAAACCTGCTTAAAAGTTTTATGAGTTGTCACTTTTATTTTTTGCAGGCCGCTTTTAAGTTAATTTTAAACCTAAATTTGCATTTTATCTCTATTAATTAATTAATTAATTAATAAATAAAATGCAAATTTAGGTTTAAAATTTTTCGCATAAATTTAGTCGACCAAAAGTTAATCCAGTCTTCTTTTTTGTGGCCTAATACATTTTCGAAAAATGTATGTTGATAAAATTGAAGGTAACAAAAAAATTATAAAAAAATCGGAATACATGTGGACCAAACATGCAAAAGCCGATAAATCCATTTTAACTTATTCTTAGATAGGTATTTGGCGAAAAATGTGTACAGCAGAGTCCCACAAATAATAAAAAACCATTAAAAGGGAATGTTGCTCCTGCTGGGTTCTATCTTTTTCGATTTTTACTCAAATGCTGTGCTAATTTAAAAGACTTTACCAAAATAATTTTGTAATTATTAGTAAGAATCAGTACTATTCTCTCAAATGGTCCCTTGTTTTTGTACACTAAATTAACGGGGTGATATTATTAAAAAAAAGTTAAAATACCGTGTATATTTTAATGAAAGTTTTATCCTCGGTTTTATCGTTCAGTTGATCGACAGTCAACAGTTTTATTGTAAAAATTAGTTTTATAACTAAGATAATGTAAAGATTTCTCTTTACCCCCAGGTTCGTTAAAACAAGTTTTATGAAAAATTGATAAATTAAATATTTTGTGGCTTTGGCTCGTGATCGTCTTACCCCAATTTGGACCTCTACGCTGTCTTTACTTACTTGTTTTATTAGATGCATTGCTTTAAGAATGATACGTGGGAGAAATAGGTTTATAAGAAATAAAATACAGTGGCTTAATTTACCCCAATTTAATTTACGTTAACTTTTTACAAACAAGCAAGGGGTGGCTCTTAGGAGGGTTCGGCCAGGGAAAAAGAGCCTGAGAAAAAACCCTGGTCGGCTATGAAGTAGCAAAGGAATACGCGGTCAGGCATTGTACTTTAAAAATTACGCAAATTAATGTATTGGCGATATGGCTCGATACTGCATTTAAACAAAGATTTAAAACTGAAGAATATTGGGGTTAGTTAGCCGGGCTAGGCCCAGAATGTAACGAGGTCCACAATGGGAGGCAACCCGCCTATTTTAGTTGAAGGGTCGGGGAAAAGCGATGCAACCCTAGAGAGGACAACCTTTTCCTCTCACGGGAGAAAAATATTAGTTCATACAACAAAGGCCCACGCACACAAACAAAGAGTACTCAAAGTTGGACAATAACGGTCAGCACTCCTGGTTAAGCACCGAGTAATTTCGCAATACATCAATAACTTTGGACTGATCATAAAACAATGCTTAACCACGTTATAGAAAAGGGTACAAAATGATGGGTTAAGCACAAACAAAATACAAGGTTACATTTGAGCGGTACAAGCATTGAGCATAGCAAAGTGTTAAAATTATAGTGATAATAATAAAAGCGAGAATAGGGGTGGTAATAGCTAAAAGAAAAGGATTAAAAATAACGTAAAATACAGCTAAACGTAATAGTAAATTATATAATAATAATATTAACAATTTGAAAATGCACAATATTACGTTTAGTTAATTTTACTACACATTTAAATAGATTAAATATTTAGAACTAACCTTGTAGAATACACTAACAACACTTTTAACAATGATTTTGGAACAATAATTTACTTTTACCAAAGAAAACGAACTGTACTGCACAAAATTCAAAACGCTTCTCCCTCCGTTCCCCTTTTCCAAAACCTTCTTCGATTACCTCTCGTGGAAATTCCTCGCTCAATCGTGTACGCCAGATGTGCCCTTTTTCAAGCTCCAAGCATACCTCTCTTGTTTGTTTGATAATTTTTCTACCTAAATTTGAAATTTATCTTGCCTTAAAAATAAAGTTTTATTACTTAATCCTATTTTAAAAGTACAAAAATAAAATATATTATAACACGTAGTCTAATAAATTTATACAGGGTGTTTCTTTTTCGGAACCATTACAATAAGTTTTATAAACTTTTTTTACAACTAAATCAGTGGGTACAAAAAACTGAGTGTTTTATTAAAACCATAGATTTAATCGAAATTAAATCAAAATCGGGCATCTCCTCTGCCGTGCTAAGCAAAAAGTGGAAACTACTGTATTAGCTAATATTGTAGTTAGCACATTTCGTCGCTGTTCTGACAAAGAAGCGTAAGGAACATTTTTTCCATATTGGAATTAAGTTCACTAAGTGATTTTTTACGTTTGAATCTATGATCTAACAAAATGAAATACATACATACATCCATACATACATTATGTATGTATGTATCTATTTGCTTTTGTCAGATCATAGATTCAACCGTAAAAAATCACTTAGTGAACTTAACTCCAATATGGAAAAAATGTCCCTTACGCCTCTTTGTCAGAACAGCGACGATTTGTGCTTAGTATTAATATGTTATATTTTTAACGATTAACCACTTTTAAACTTCAAATATACCTTTCTTTTGATTTGTCTGGTATTCTATCATATACCCCTTCTTTTTTAGGATTGTTGTGTTTAGTGGTGTCTAATGTAGTTTGTTTAATAAAGTACTCATGGCAACACTAAATTATTTTAACGCCTTCTATTTAATATTTTGTTTTTGGGCGAAAATAAAGGAGACAACAAAAAAGTTTGTAACATCAAACACCTACAAAGCAATACATTAATAAAAATATAAAATGTATGTTATTTTTTTCTGTTTCAGATCTGGTAGTTTAGGCTCTGCCAAATCCGTCCTGATGGAGGGCAAAACGCCTACGGAAAGTAGCAGTGGAGATATTACCAGCCTGGTAGAAATTGAAAACTCAGACGATCTGCGTAAATTGGTCAGAGAGCTCAGACAAAAGACCAGAGCTCAAGCACAACAAATCTTGGCATGGAGAAGGGCGTATAAAATGCAGGTACGTGTTTTCAAAGGGTTTTCACTATCTAACTAAACTTAAGATTGACACCGCAACGTCCTTATAAGATAACCCTATTAAAAATGCCAAACAATACAAAATAAAAATCTATCTGGTTCAATATAGGAATTTGAAACAGGCATTGCACTATTGAACCAGATAGAATTCCATACCTGGAAAACCATATAGAAAAGTGATTTCTATATGGATTGCCATATAGGTTCATATTGCTCTATCTGGCCCAATATGGTTTGGGTGTGAAAAAATTATTACCATATAGATCCATATTTAACCATATAAGGGAATCTATATGGTTTAATATGCAATTTTCGTTTAAATATATATACATTTTAAAATGGAATTCCATATTCAACCATATAGGGAAACCTATATGGAAAGACACATAAAACAGAAACCAGATAAATCCATATAAAAATCCCTAAGTTGTACATTTTAAAATGAAATTCCATATTAAACCATATAGATTCTAAAGTGTAAACCAGGTCGTTCCATATAGGACATATAGAACCATATAAATCCATATTAGTTTCCTTATCTGGATCAATATGGGTTCTATAGGGCATTTTTAATAGGGAATGTGACCAACCGTTCTGATTTAACCAGAACTATACCTACTGTTTTTGAGAACCATGTTCTGGTTGTACATTAAGTAAAGTAAAAGTTCTGTTTTTCAAAAGCTTTTCTGCGTTTTTCTGTTTTTATACCTACAATACTAATTAAGCCATAAACATAAAATTATATTTTCCACTTTGCCCTACTCCCACTAAATACATTCGCGTTGGCGTTCGCACTTGGCTCTCCCCAAACGAACTAATAGTTCTGAACTATTTTAGTATTGCGCATGTCCCTGACGTCTGCGCGTTTTATTGTGGTTAAATATTGTAATATCCATTGTTTTTTATATTTCAAACTCTAAATGAGATGCCCCTGTAAAGAAGAAAATGCATCTTTAATGCAGAAATGCAAAAGAATTATCTACCCATATTGTTGTGTTTATCTTGAACAAATAGTCCTGTAGAGAAAGGTTTTTCCAATATGAACAACTTTTGGACAAAAGAGAAATCACAATTGCGTATTGAAACACTAAAATCATTATTAATGCATCTTTAATGCAGACATGCAAAAGAATTAGGCACCCATATTGTTGTGTTTATCTTGAACAAATAGTCCTGTAGAGAAAGTTTTTTCCAATATGAACAACTTTTGGACAAAAGACAAATCACAATTGCGTATTGAAACACTAAAATCATTATTAATTGTTAAAACTAATTTCGATCAAACATGCTTTAAAAAAATGAAGTTCTAATAAAAAAAATTCACTCCCAAGAAAAATATAGTTTTAAAAAATCTTAATTTGTAATAATATTATGTTAATAGAAATACATGTAAACATTTTATAAATAATACAGATTTTTTATTAGAGTTCTGGTTTTTCTTTCAGGAGAGTTGGTCACCTTATTATAAGACTATACAGCCTGCGGTAATTACCGCGTCGAACTCTACACCAATAATTTTTGTTCGATTTACTTAATTTATAGCTTTATCTTACTTTATTATGTTAGAATGGCACTAAAATTAACCGCGTGTGTTAAAATTTGTAGTTACAGTCATTTCCGCTTCCAGTGCCTGTACAACTTTTTGAACAAATTCGAATTTGTTCAAAAAGTTGTACAGATAAATAAACAGATCTGTTTATTTGTATTGAGCATGCCTAAATTACCCTAGAAAAGTTTGTGTCTACCTTGCAGTAAAATAGCTATTCAACATGTTATAAATATAAACAAGATTTCCAATTAAATATTATATTAATTATAATAATTATTTTAAAAATAATAACAAACAATAATTATTACAATTATTTTAACAAAAAAAAATAATTTGATTAATGCATTACTTACCTACTATTTAAAAGACTGATTTTATGTAACTTAAAAAGAACATTAATTCATGTCACTTTGGCAACACTTGTTGCTTGGGTATTGTATTTAAATTTAAACAATGACGAAATGGAATTTCTAACAATATAAAACAATGCTGGATAACAAATTGTTAAAATTGTACAGATGCCACATTCTTCAAGTTTTTAATTTAAAATTTATTATGTATGACACGTACGTGTTAAGGACACATTAATTTTCCTTGTTTAATTAAAATAATAAAATCGCAAAAGTTTTTGTAATTAATGACCTATTGTAGGGACGAATATAGGGGGGGGCGGTCGCTCACCTTCCAGAGCTGTATAATGAAAACCTTTTTTTGGTTATTTATTAAATATCCCTGTAAATGACCGATTAATTCCTTATAGAAACCAATTGAAGTATTGGTTGGTATCAATAGGTCTGAATTGGACTTACTGGGTTAAATTGGGAGCGATATAAAACAGAAATTGGTTTTTACTGGTATTTTCCATGATGGAAAAGTGCGATTAGGATTCTACTATTTTTTAGTGGTTTTGAGTGGTTAAAGCTACCAATAGGTAATTTCCAACTGAATTTAATTGGGCATTCCCAGTGTAAGATTCTAGAAAGGAATCTGCTAATTGATTATTCCCAATACTTTAAAACATCGCAAGAGGGTACGCAGTCATTGTTCGAATGGTTGAGACGCCATCATAAAGAAACAAACAAGTCTTTGGACGCTATTTAATGTCGTTTTTATTAGTCGGTTTCTTTTATAATCTATGGGTTTCTGTGCTTAGTGGTAGTTATGTAGTTATAGTGGTGTGTACTCATACCTTAAAAAATGTTTATAGGTCTAAGGTTTAGGGTCTATGGCGTGAGAATGGTGGTTACAGCGGACAAAATAAAAAAAATTGACATAAATAATATTGATTTCGACCATGCCTGCAAGAAAGACAAAAAAATGATTATAACCGAGTAATTTTATTTATTTTTTATTACTTTTTTGTGTTAGTAAGTTATATGTATCAATACATATCTCACTGACACAAAAAAATAATAAAGAAATAAAGTTACTCACTTGGTTTTAGCCAATAGAGACAAGCATAGGCATGGATTGGTATATTCCAATTTAAGCCGCTGACTTCATTGGAACTTACCAATAGGAATGCAACTGGAATGAATTGGTGATTCATAGCGCCAAAACATTTCAAACCAATTCAAACCAATGAGTATGAGTATGAGTATAAGAGACATATAACCAGCCCCATTGCCTCATCACTCCCGGACCCCGTACAGGCCTATGTTTACTTACGCCGATTTTTGTTCGCCCCCAGCAACTGCACGGCTTCACCCGTGTTTGCTGGGTGCGAATGTCCATTGCGTTCGGTACTATCCCCTATTTGGGGCTCGAGAGCGACATGCGAATAGTTTTAATAGCCATTCTCGGGTTCGCCGAGCCGATGCTCTACGCCCAGTAGGGTATAGAGGAGGAGGGACAGGAGGGATAGACGTTTGTTGCTTTTTGGGGGACAATTACGCCGACTTAAAACTAAGTACGACGCGGAATCCCCCTAGACCAGTCGGTTAGTATTACTCCAAACATTTGGGATTACTATTTGGAGTTGGGGAGTTGTTATTTCGCTGCAGGGGTGTAGTTTCCTAGTCGAGGTCTTCGTCTTGTTCGTTATTGTCATTGTCCGTGTCCAGTTCCTGCACTTGGTAAACTGTGTCAGTTGTTTTTTTTATTTTATTTTTATTGTTGCTTAGTTGATCCCAACTGGTCTTGTTAATTTGTGAGAAGTGCATGTTTTGTGATAACGTATCATGAAATGGTCTCTCGACTTTTTTGTCTGTAAGGTCTAGTTAAAGGGAGGCTTGAAGTATGTTGTTGCGTTGCCTACGAGTGACGTGGGCCCAGTATTTTAATTGGGCTACTCTTACCCTTTTGGTAATGGTTTTGCCCATTAGCAGGTCGCGAGGATGTTGGTGATGGTAGTCGGGTAAGTCTATTGTTAGTAGTGTAGTAACCTTCCGTTCAAGTTTGCGTAATTTTTGTCCCAAGCACGTTTTGTGGTAGAGTTTGTCTTTTTTTTCTTAAATTCCAAATTTAAGTATTGCATTTATTTATTAGTTAAACAAATGACAAGCGCAATTATTCTGTTTTCTAATGTTTACAAATCCAGTAGAGTTTGGTTATTATGCTTTTTTTACTATGTTAGGGTTATAATGATTAATGTGTTAGTTTATTATGTGTATCTAGTGTTTATTATTGGTCTCGATCGTTTGGGTTTGCCTTACGCATTTGTTGTTGACAGATTTATTATCCTACGCAGTGTGCCTTTCTTAGGGTTTTAAAGATATCTGTCGTGTTTAATTTGCAGATTATGTTTTAGGTCATGCATAAGCTTAAGGTTACATATCAATTTTTTGCGGATGGCCATCTCCCCTCTTGTTGACCTCCTTTGTTTGTCCAGTGAAAAGCGTCAAATGACAGGTGGCAAATTCATATCACTTAACACTTCACTCCTCATTGACCGTTACACCATTTTAGTTTGCACTTTTTGAAAATTGCTTGTTTCATTCACTATAATTGGTTTGCACTTTTTAAAAATTATTCTTGGTTTTAATCTTTAAACTTTTACGTTTTAAGAGCTTTCGCTCTCGCGTGGTGCCTTCTCAAGTGCTGGAACCAATTCAAACCAATTACTTATTTTTTGTTGGATTTTATTGGTCATTTACAATAGGGATATAACGTACCTACTGCCACTTAAGCTAAGAATAAAACTCTTAAGAAACTTTAAGCCACCAGTATCTACATCTGTAACAAATTTTCATTAAAATTTAATGATGAATAAATGACGTTAAGGTATAGCACATTTTAATATACACCACACCAGGCAGTGATGTCAAATTCAATAGTAATTAACTATTCCTACGGTTCCACCGTTGAGTGAAGGTTCCACTTTAGAAGCCCTAGCAATGGCGCACCCCATGCGTTACAAAACCCGACTGGGCAGTAACCAGCAATTTATTAATAAAACAATGCCACCATTTAAAAAATACATTATGACGACTAAAACCCGCTCTAGTGTGAGTCACGTTAGAGTTGGCAGTTATTGTGGAGAAACAAGCGCACTTAATTCTAAATGCAACTTAATCTCACTTTCAGAGTTGTTTAAGTTGTTACAGCATTGTACGTTTGTAAAAAAAGATTGTTTGAAAAAGATTTCTAATAAAAAAATTGGGCTCTCGCCCCCGCCTACTCAAAAATAAATTATGTATCTGCCTCTGATTCAGTGTGACTTTGTCATTGTTAAAAACTGAATTGAACATCCCCACACGTCTGAAAATTCAATAAAACCGTCAACAATAAAATATGTTACCATCGATCGAAAACATTTATCCAACTCGAATGGGAGAGAGTATAATTTCGCTTTATTGTTTCAGGAATCGTTCGTGTCCAGACTGCAAAGAGAGAAATGCGATCAACTAAAGGCCCTTAGTTCAAAACTACTATTATTCGAATCAAGACTAATCAGAAAACAAAAGGACATATCAAACATGCTAACCCTCAGAGAGACGATAATTCATCGGCAACAAAAACTAATTGAAACGCTGACCAACCGACTTGTGGACAACGGTCTGGAGATCCCGCAGTCAGAATTAACGGATATCGACATCAACTTGCCAGACCTGGATTCCCTCAACGATTCCGACAGTGCCGTGGTGATGGAGGACGTTGATAGTGACAGTAACATTTATCATGTGCCCAGGTACCGTTCCGATGGAATTACAGTGATGCGTTCTATATCGGACGCTATTGATCCAAACTACTCGAAGTATTGCATGAGGAGATGTAACGGGTATCTGCGAAGACCTGAAGTCCTGGAGACCGTCTACAGCGTGGAAGAAGATGCAGACAACGAAAACCACGAAGGCAAAGAAGACGAAAAAACAGAAGCGAATAAAAAAAGGGACGCGTTCGCAAGCAGTGGAGGTAAAACCACTAAACCATGTGACGATGAAAAACCGAACACGAAGGAACGAAGTAAAGAAAAGAAAGTGTACAGTTATAAATGGTCGAAAAACGACGATAAATCAGATGAATCCCCACAGGAAGAAAATTCTGGAAAAACACAGACAACAAATCAAGTTAAAACTTATAACAGGGTGATGTCGAATCACAGATCGGTAACGAAACCAAAGGATGTAAAATATAAGCGTATAAATAAGGCGAAATCGAAAAGCTTGGAAGAGCTGAGGGGTAGGTTAAAAAATTGGGTGGAGCAAGGGAGTAAAGTGGCCGGTATTACTTTGGAGCATAGTCAAAGTTGTGCATAGCAAGAGTAATTTGTTTGTGATTTGTACTTTTTATTTATTGTATTATTTTTCTTGTTTTTATTGTTTTTTCTATATACTTATTTGATAAGCTTAAATTTTGCTTAACGATTGTGATACTTTGCATATAATTAATGTTAAATATTTATCTAGGAAAAGCTAAAATGTTACCAGGTAAAAATAAAGACAATCTCCAAAATATTTAAGTGTACAATAACGTATTTTATTTAGGTTTATTTTGTATATATTTGTATGTATTCAATTTTTATATGTTCCTTTAAATGATGATCTCTGAATTCAATTAACGCTGTTTTATAGCTTTGTTGTTTCAAGATTTCTTAATGTCTAAGACCTGAAATATCCACAAATAACAAATATTTCATCTATTTAAAATAACAAAAAATAGTAGGTACCTATCAAACTATTTTATTGCCAAAAACTTCGTCCTATACGTTTTTTAATAAAACACAATTTTAAAATTTATCTGTTAAGTGTTTTATTTTAATTACCAAATAAATGATAAGATTTAATAATATTCCGCTTGTAGCTTTATAAAACAGGAACATGTTAACATCACTTGCTATATATTATATAGGTTTGTTTATAGACCCTATACTATTCCACTACTGTACACTGGTAGAGGTATGAAAAGGCCAAATAATCAACTGTATAAATGTAATAATAAATTATCCTTTAATAAAAGCTTGCATCAGACTTCAAAAGTATGTATGCTTATAGTCAATATTAATGTTATTGCTTTTTTCCTACATATCCTTAAAAATATTGTTTTCTATGTGTATAAAATAATTTATAATAAATAAACCTTCAACAATCAAAACCGTAGTTTTATTTAAAGTTGGAGTTAACATAAATAAAAGTTGGAGTAACATAAATAAAAGTTAACAAAACCAAAAGTGTATCTATGACATTGATTCAATGTTACCAATTTATGTGAAATAAATAAAAATAAAACTTTGCATGCAAAACAAAAACATGGATTAAGATTACATATTTATTATGCCAGACATAAATTTACTATAAAAGTTTAACAAACAAAAATTTTACAGCCTCTTTTCACAGTAACTTTTGAGTTAAAGTTTATTGTTTCAATCACAAAAATTGTACAGGTATATTTTGGTTTACTGATTAAATTAAAATTAATTAATCTCTTTAAAAATAATGTTTTCATACCTTAATAATAATTAAAAACTAAAATATGAATACAGTGGTCAAAGTAATAGCATCCTTCTATATAATTATAATAATTATTATTATAATACCTAATTAATTCCACTTAAAAATTATATATATGATTAGTTAATTGTTAAGGACAACTATTATATTGATTACAACATATTGTTATACATATAGATAAGAGCAACAGAAAATATTTTGTTGACGAATTAATTCAAACCAAAATATTGATAAAACAATTCACAGAAAGGTAAATATTAATTAGATAAATAAATTGATATTTTTAAACAATATACTTCAAATGTAAGTAAATAATAGATCTTATAAATTAATTACTATAGTTAATCTAAATACATTTTTGTGAACACTAAAATTTATATACGTGGTTTAAGATCAACAATATACAATATAGTACATTTCCATATTTCCATTTATACTTGGGGGTCGTCTTTAAAGTACGTCACATGTTTTTTTTAAGAATTTAAGAACCACCCCGTCACATAATGTCATAAAGTTTCGCCCCCCTTAAGGTCCTACGCATAAAGACGGAATACATTTTTCATTACATACATTACGATCCAGTCCCCCCTCGCCCATGTCACACTTCTTTACAAACGGTCCTCCCCCCTCCCACTTAAACGTGTGACGTACATTTTGAACGACCCCTTAGATGAAAATAGGTTGATTATTTTTGTATACTGCACAGAAAAAGTGTTTACTCATGTAAGCACAAAAAGGCATGGACAATAATTATTGAACTCTTTTTTTATAAAAACCAATTATTAAATAATGTATTCAACATTGAAAATTCAATAACGTAAGAAATCATTTTAAAGAGAGTGTAAATGTTTGTTTTGAAAGACATATAATAAATATATCGATTATTGCAGGGCAGTAAAAGCTTTTCCCGTGCTAGCATGAGCTGCTCAGGTAGCACAACGTGACGCTTTGTTTCCAATTGGACACAATGGACACAAATCGTCACGGTTTCGTCACGTTGTGCTATCTGGGTGTCGTGAACCGAACATGAAACTCATAACAAAATATAATATTTTGCATAAAACATAATGATTTTTAGTAATTATATAATTAATGACAAAACATTTTAGACAATGATTAAATTTTTAGACATATTATGGCAACGCTAAATGTCTGCCCTTAATACATTTTCCGCTTATTCTTTCCGTTCTTTGGATTCAGCCACTATGGCTATAGAACCATCAAAAGTCGGCCGTTCCGACTTGGTTGGGTCCATCTGGCTTGGCAACATAAACAGCTACGGTATTATCCTTTTTCTTTGTTTTATTTATAAAGTTTACCACTTAATGCTTTTCTATATATTATTGATTTTTGGTATAAAATATTATATCTTTTGAATGCTATAATTTTTAAATCTTTATTCATCCCTTTTGTTATTTGACTTTTCTCTATATCTATAAATTTTCGATAAATATCTGTGTGTTGGGGAGGAATACAATTTTATCCGTCCCGGGTCGTAAATAATATAATAATATTTCAACTCTTTTATAGAGCAAAACCTTTACAACTACTCCATTAGTCTTCCGTTAATAATTTTATTTATTAATTTTCGAAATAATTTATAGCTGTTTTCGCGTAACTAATCCCAAACTTCGCACATCCTAGGCATGCACCTTTTAAAATTTTGTATTAAAAATGTAAAATGCGCATGGCAAACTTTAAAATACCCTTGCCAAACTAGTTTGGGATTAGCACCGCGAAAACAGCTATTATTTTATTCACACTAGTATATTTTAATGAAAAAAGTGATGATACAAGACTTGGATTGTAACAAAGAATATATAATTTTTACATTTTGTAATACATAGTTTTTTTTTGGAATTTGACACATTTTATGTTGGTAGTGTATGTCAATATACTTTGGTATTTTTAATATTTAAAATTGGCACTCCTGTCCATAGCCTTCATTTTAAATACTTGGACATTTATTAGAATAATATTAAAAAATGCCAACGATAACAAAAAATTCTAAACGAAAAGAAATTTTAAAAACAAAACAAGATTTTGATGAAATAATTCCTAATGCCACAGAGGAGGCAAAGATTAACCAGCTAAAAAATATTTTTGGAGTTATATAATCCTTATTAACAAGCTAAGAAGTATTACCGCTTACTGACTTCAATTGAGTGAAAGACCCATTCACCATAGTACAAAATTTAAGTATTCACACATGAGGACCCTAAAAGCCAAAGGGTATAAGTACATTTTGTTTGGTTTTGAGATAATCATGTTTAAAGTAAAAAAAAACACTTGCAATTTGGAGTCAAAATTGTTTGTTGTTTTATGACTTGGTTTTTCAAGATGATTTGCTTACAATTCAGTTATATCCCTTGGATACCAAGTAAAATATACCATTTACTATCTTTTTCTGTACATAAGCGGCCATCTCATTTGAAGAATATTTTAGGTAGGTAAACGTCAAAAAACCATTCTAAATAGTAACAGGTAAAAAAATATATTTTGAAAAACGTGTTGATATAGTAACTGAAAATAGTTTTAATTAAAAAAACATATATTTAAAAGGAGATGGAGATGGCCGGTATTGAAACTAACATAAAACTTTAATGAATTATTTTCCTTGGAAATAGCCATTTTTGTTGGGATATAATTTTGCACTAATATACTACGTAATATTTTGATTTTATTGGTGTAAATAACTCATTAAAAAAAATTGGAGATGGGCAAACCGAATATTATTAAAAAATTTGCCAGCTAAACCCCCAAATTTTTGACGTTGTCAAATTCCGAATAAAAAAAACAAACTGTATTATATTTTTAGTTCATGCATGAAGTCAAAGGCTAGCTGATTTAGTAATTTGTAACAGTAACAGGTCATGCAAGTCTGAGTTTCTAAGTGGGCCTTTACACGTGCTGAGAGGCTTGGGGCTCTAAGAGACGAAAAATTCTTTATTCATAGGGAATAAAGTTTATTCAATAAACGGCGAAATGAGCTGTTCACGTATGTGTTGTTCTTTGTTCAGTTTTATTGTCAAATAAAAGTGTAAATTCAGCTAATTTTCTAGTCTCAAATACTAACGTAAACAAAACCAACGTGCACGCCACAAGATGTAGGTAAAGTTTATAGATCTTATTCATCAATCTATACCAAGAGCACTGTGTTCAGGGGTAATGGCCTTTAGATTAATTAAAAGCTATTTGGCAAGCTTATTATGTTAAAAAAAATGTATTATGATCAAGGTGATTCGGTTTTGGTGCTCGTGGGATACGCTTAGCTCAATGAAAAAGTATGAAACATAAATGACTTTTCGACACAGGACTCCTGGGCCAGGACGGGCAAAATTGGATTCCGGGTATAGAAATATACCTGTATTTTTGGGCAATATATGCTTTGTCCTTTTAGCGAGGTATTTTGTAGATGATTCAAGATTTGGAAAATTCATGTGTCTATGGGTGGATGGCTTCGTGAAGCGCATGGACGTTAAAACTTGTTGCTGGTAAAAATTTACATTGATGCCGAAATCATTAAGGCTTTTAGCCACAAAGAATTAAGAAGAAGACTATGATCAAGGGTCTCAATTATTTTTATAATATAATAAATATATTGTTATTTTTTATAGTTTTTTCAATATTTATTATTTTTTTCACTATCAAGTGAAAGTGCTTTAATTTTTCTTTATCACATTTTTACACTTTTATTTTATTTATGAATTCGATTTGTTTTTAAAACATTTTTTCTCAAATTATGTATTCATATATGTATACTTCTTCCCATTTTGTTACAATTAACTTCTTCCAATCATCCATATAACTTTAAAAATTAATTAATCTTTTACCCGTTTGATAATACATAGGTAATATAATATATTTTTCATTATTCAAACTCCATTTATAGCACCATATGGCAAATGGCTGTATGCATGGACACTTTAAAAATTTCAACCATCCATAGTGGAAATCATTCGTAAATTAATTAATCTATTGCAGATTTTGTATTTTTGGTACGGATTGAAATTTGTCTTGTAAGTTGAAAGATCTTTATAAAACCGTGGTATTAAATTATAAAGAAATAAAAATTACAAAATGTAATTGTCAAAGTTATGTATACTTTTTTACAATCCTAGTAATATTTGTTCCATTCATTTGTTTATTAAAATATACTTATAAACAATTAATTTAATAAAAAATACGAAATAATAAATGTATTAATTAACTTTATCTTTTTAAAATTCTAGACTTACAGCATTGCCATAATATGTCTAAAAATTTAGTCATGTCTTTGTAAAGTTTTGCACATTTTGCAAATTTAGAGCCATATACTTTTGACTAGTTAAAAAACATTTTAAAAGATAATTTAATTTTTCCAGCTTGTAATTATAAAAATTAGTACATATATATATAGTACATATTATTTTAAATCACTAGTTAGAACAGCAATATTAAACCGTGAGTTAAATTAATTTAAATGTATAATTAATTTTTAAGGTTTTTTAGTGGACTCATTAAATAACACAGTTCAACACGATTTTCCTCCCATGAAAATTTTAACAGATTTTAAAAATAAAGGTTAAAAAAACGTACCCGTGTCTCACCGTTTCACGAAATCACATTTTTTACACAGCCATTCTTATTATTTTAAACTAAACAGATTTTTAATTCTCTATTTTGTTGTAAATAATTTTTTTCTTCAAATATTTTATGTTTTTACATAATACAAAAATTATACTGAAAGAAAATAACAATTTTAATTTTTTTAAGTAAAAAAAAATATTTCTGGTTTTAATTTTTCATTTTATTTTAATAAAACAACAGATTTGTATTTATCTTATATTAAATATATGTTGGAAGCAATTGCTTAAGATTTAAATCTTGATCTTTTAGTTTGACGATTATACATTGCTTTAGAATCTATAGTGGTATAACAACCTAAAAAATACCACTTGATATACAGGGTGTTTCATTCGCGGTCCATTGGAAGTTTCTGGGGAACGGAAAAAATATGGATTTGAAATTTAAAAGCGTTTATAATCCATTTAAATCTTTTATTTTTTAAAATATTTTGAACAAAATGTCACTGTCGGTTTGACCAAAACTTTGTTATTTCAAATAGAACACCCCCCATATTTTATTACATTTTTAAATTCTACATAAAATTCTAAGTAAAATTGCTATACCATTTTCTATACCTAAAGGCTATTTCCATTGTAACGGGTGCGACACTAAAACTGCGTTTTTTAATGGTAATAAAGTGTTCATATATATCAAGATACGTTAATATAAAAAAATAGTTTAAAAAATTAGGTATTTAATTTAAACAAAATATCAATAAAAACTTGTATAGAAAACTTTTTATAACGTCATGAATAGCGTAACGGCCGCGACCTTAGAAAATTTTTGATGAAAGCATATAGCAATAATTTTTTGTGTGAAACTTGAATAGTAACCTTACAACAAGCACGTATTTTAAATGCACAAATATTGAATAGTTTATTTTCTAAACTCTTCCTTGTTTATTCTTTATGTTAGCTTCTTACCATCACAATGTACGAATATTTTAAGGTTATAAATTACGTCGCAATTAAACTATTTTACTTCAGATATAGTTTTTATTTTGTTAAATAACACATCTGTTTTTTTGTCAAGGTGGGGTAAGGTTTTGTGGAAATACCCTAAAGTAAATAGTTGTCGAGTTCCCTATACCTAAAGTTAATAGTTTCAGAGATATTTAACAATTACATCAATTGAAATGTTTTTTAATTTTCTATTTCATTGTGTAAAAACATATAGGGTGTTTCTTTCAAAACAAAAAAGTTATTAACGTTTCAAGTTAGCCTAATTTGCCCTGGGTTTTCTTGGGTAATTTGTTAAAAAAAGTTATTAACGTTTCAAGTTAGCCTAATTTGCCCTGGGTTTTCTTGGGTAATTTGTTAAAAAATGTTAAAGAATTGACATCGAATCTTTTAAACAATGTTTTAAGATTCCAAAAATTCCACCCCCATTTCGGCGAACCTAATAGCAAAATTTTTGATTGACGCGCATTTGTCAAATTTTAACGAAAATAATTCGAAAACTATTCACTTTAGGTATAGGATATAATTTAACTCAAAATTTTATGTAGATCTACTATTCGAATTTAAAAATGTAAAAATATATGGGGGTGTTTATTTTAAAATAACAAAGGTCAAACCGGAAGTGGCATTTTGTTTAAAATATTTTAGAAAAATATACTTAATTGAATAATAAACGCTTTAAAAATTTCAAATCGATATCTTTTGCCGTTAATGGACCACGTAAAACACCCGTATTTCGTAAATGTATAATTAAAATAATTTTAAAATAAATAAATAATTTTAATGTTTGTCCATTTATTCAGTGAATACATTTTTCTTCGAAATATACAGTCTAGCTGTTATCGAAGCTGTTATTTTATGTGTTGAATACCGTGGATAACATTTTATTGAATTGCACTTAATTGCAAATAAAAAAATGACGTGATGTGAAAAAATGCCGAGAAACGGGTATAATTTTTTTAAGTCTATTTTCAAAATCTATAGGAATTTTTATGGGAGCGAAAAAATCAAATTTTGTCGTAATTTTGTCGTTCTGTCGTATGCTTAATAAAAAACAAAGCATTTTTTTAAATTAATTACTTAACTTAAACTTTAGTCAAAGATCTATACAAATATTAAAGCAACCATGTTTGTTATAAGCACTGTGTTGCTTAGGTTATTAGCTGGCCATACACAGACGTTATTTCGCGCGGTTTATCGTGGCGTGTTGGGATGTAGCGGTTTGCATGCACGAAAGAACGGCATGGCAAAAAAAGCGTCATGTTCCATACACTTGATAAAGTATTTAAATGATTTAGAAAGTGATTGCCCGTGGTATATCAGTTTCAAAGGAAAAATCGTATGTGAGTGGGCAAAAAGTGTCATTTATCGAGTTGTTTGAAACTGCATGTGCTCATGTACAAATTTTCAACGTGAAATTTTGCCAAGCAAAGGTAAACCGTGACGCGGAATGTGGCGTGTGGACACTCCACACTCCAGAGGAAAGCACGTCTGAAATCCCTTCCCGTTATATCATTGCGCGCGGCGATACTCACTCACGTACATGATTTTTCATATGTTTTTGCAGATAACACGATAAACCGCGCGCAATAACGTCTGTGTATGGCCAGCTATTAGGTACTAAAAATATTGAGTACGACTACTTATTTACTAAATTATTGTAAAGAATAGTATAATTTATAAAAAAAAAGTTGGTAAATAATGTTTTTGTGTAAAAGCGTATTGAGATTTAAAGAGATACAAAAATTCAAGATCACAAATTATATTTTAAGACATTTTGACTAGTAAAAAACAACCCTATAACATGCAATTTTAACACATAAACTGTAATAAAATAGGTTTTTAAATCTATTTTAAAAAATGTGCCTATAAATTAAAACCATATTTCCCATATCTCTAGAGCATGCTTTATATTTAAAATATAAAATAATGCCAACATCAAAATATCAATAAAAAATTCGGTTTTTAAAAATTAAGTATTTATCGTATCAGTCAATTTTAGTAAATTTCGATTTTAACTATCTTTTCATGAAATTGTCTAATGTATCATTGATATTTCGTATTTTTAAAGCTAGGTTTAATTAATTATCTTAAAAACAATTTTACTTATATTTTATGTTATGTGGGAAAATATACAGTCAAATCCCTTTAAGTCAATTTGTCATCTAACATGTTGAACTGAGGTAGAGGGAGTAATGAAAATTCCTATGTAAAAGTAATTAACTTTTTAGAAAACACTTAAGTCTCTTTTAGGAATTTCTCTTCAAAATAAACATTTTGGAAATTTATTTTGTTTATCAAAAAGATAAATAGTTTTTTCAAAATCAAATAGAACCAGCTATTTTAAATGAACGCCTTTTTGCATTTATTTTAAGTAATCTATTTATCATATATTTCCCCAAATAACCAGTAACTACGATATATTGTAAATAGAAATAATTAAAAACTATTTAACTTTATACAAAATAATAAAAAAAAAATATTTTTTTATTGTTTTGTTTAAAAATTTTAGCAAAACTTTCCATTCAGAAAGGTGTGCAAAACTTTTGGTACTCCCTCGTCCAAACCTGCTATGTCAATTATGTTACGAGATTCATCAGCAATGACAAGACGTGAGGTGGCCAAGCAAATGTTGACAATTCTGAAAAATAATACAGTTTAAATTCCTCGTTAAAGTTCATTAACAACAAAGGTTTGCAAGATAAAACTTATAAAAGATATTTTTTCAAAAGTACCTTTTTAGAAATTTATAATTCTTATAAAGGAAAGTCGCCTAATTTCAAGTAGGCGCCTAATTTCGGATAGTGGTGTATCTTTGAAACTAATCAAATCATTAAACGGAAATTGACTCTAATGCAATCTAAAAAGTCCAAGCAAGCATATCCAGTGTTATTTAGATGATACTAATCACTCTCCATTAGATGGCAGTGGTAAATATCGGAACCACGTTTCGTAGTTTTTTTTGGTCATAGTTTAAGCCGTATTATTTTATAAATATTCGTTGTAAAAATTTGTATTTGTATTACAAGGTAAATGTTTGTTTAAGACATTGTATTTGTCAAAACTACATTGATTTTATTCCATTTATGATGCATGGACTAATAAATATTTTGTTACTAAAAAAAGTTTTTTTTTAATTTCGGATAGGGTGTCCGAAATTGGGAGCCCAATTTTAAATTTGCAAAAATTGCAATTACTACAAAAACCTCATTTTTAAAACATTTTTTGTAATAAAATTTTTTTGATTTTAAAATTTGTTTCTTTGCAATGCATTGTATACTAGCCAATAGATAAAGCATTAAAAAATTATTTTATCCAAATAATTTTGAACATTTTGAAAAGGTATCTGAAATTAGGCGACTTTCCTTTAATATACAAAAAAAAATGTTTTTAATCACTATGCCACACACACTGCCAACTTTATATTTCAAATAAATTTCGAAATGTTAGGTTTTGGCAATGCGAATTTTCAATCTATTAATGCGCTAATTAACAAACAATTAAAAAAAATACCACAGACCGTCACAAATACAAGAGGGGAATATTTTGCTATGAACGAAAATATGAGTTAAATAGAAGCGTAGAATAAGAGATATTGATAGTAAAAGATGGGACATAATTAAATAAAAAAAACTATGTGGAACGTTTTTTCAAACTTTTACAAGATAAGTACTATAGCGACTAAGATTATGATTGGCCCGTTTAGCAGCATAGTATTTAAAACTGCCCGAGATGCCCGCGACGCAACCAGGCAGAAACTGGTACGCCTTTTTCATAAAAACGAGGCAAAAATATTACATCACAACGGCTGTTTTTAAATCCAAATCGACACTGGAAAACGGAAACCAATAATTGGAAAAAATAGTATATTACACTACAAGGGCCGAAAGTTGAATTTTCGGCCCTGCGGGTCATGATGACGCGCAGGACCGAGATTTCATACATCGGTCGAAAGTACTTACTTTCGTCCCTAATAGCAGGGACGAAAGTTTACCTCGGTCGAAAGTATGTACTTTTGTCCCTAATAGCACAGGGAGTAAATGTTAAACTTTCGTCCCTGCTATTAGGGACGAAAGTAAGTACTTTCGAACAAGGTATGAAGAAAATACTATTATTGGATAGTCTGCTGAGGCTATGGGCCTGAATATAAACAACAAGACAACAAGATAACAAACCATTTGAACATCAACTGCTTTGATCCAATGGGCAAATATCGACCAAGATAATAGATATTCTTTGGTATAAAAAAATAAATAATTGTTTTGTTGTGTTGCGAGTTCTAACCATGACCTCTGACATTGACAAATGCAGTTTGAAATTCCTAATAATTCATATGTCAACTTTCTAAAAAACTTTTTTTTTGTAACAGCAGGGCTTTTACTAAGCCACGTGCTTTTGATTGACGTAAAATAATCTCGTGCATTATCAATGGCCCAGGCATAGATATATACATTATTAGAAACAAACCGGAAACCCATTTAAATGTGTTATTTTCAGAGATACCCAACAAAAATATCGAAAGATGTCGCGAGGGCCCTTACTTAGATAACTTGAGTGAAATTAACTTATTTTCTATATTATTTGCGTTTTATAATATCTCATTACGATACGCAAATAGATGAGCAATATATTTGGCAACACAAAATGCCATTATTATTGAAACGTCAATAAATATAATTGTAATACAGTGTTCCTAATTAGCTTTTTATTCAAGCGATTTTTTTTGTTGCTAATGACAGACGTAAAGCTGACATTTGTAACTTCTTCGTCGATCATTTTGTAAACTTGTCCTCGTGCGAGAAAATGATGGCATATTCGTTTTTTAGTATACCATTTTCTACAAGCATACTTTTCGCACGGTCGACAGTACAGAAAGAAAATGCGTGCGAAAATATGCAAAATATTTTTTTAAGAAATGGAAATTGGTGAAGAAAATTGCGAGATTCCCTTGCTTGTAGAAAAAATATTGTACCTAACACGCGCGGAGAGTCCTTTCCGCACTCGACGGTAACGGGTGCGAAAGGGTAACACTTTCCGGCCGAAGTGCCTGCGTGTGTCACTTTAGTGACAGTTATCATTGAGGATTTTTTTTCTACAAATTTAGCAACACAATGTCACTACTATTGGAAAGTCAGTTTGTATACAAAACATGTCCTAATATGTCCTAATATTATTGTATTTTGACACTTGAGGTTAATTTGACATTTAGTACTACCAACTGCAGAATAAATCCCTAAATCGCAATATGAATAAAGCCTAAATTATAGATTGCCTTCCTTCCTTCCTCCCGTAGTCGTGCCCGTACGATTTGTGCGTCTTGTAAAAAGTAAATTTATAGATTTCCGTGTAAAATTCTGTAACCATGCGCGATGACACCTAAAATGGTTGACATTTGTTTTTGTTTATATTCGGCGTTTTACCCATTGTGTGTAAATATGAAAGATAAACATTTATATATTGATGCAGTGATCACAATTTTAATTGCCCAGGCAGCTTGTTGTATACTTCCCAACTATGGAGGAAGGCAGTAACTGTTAAACAAGAAATTTGTGGGAAATTAGCATAAACTACATTTTTATAAAAAGCAGTAGGTATTTAACTGATTTATTTAACTTAAAAGATAGTTTACTGCATTTCTTTGTTGAATTACGATATAAAATGTCCATAGCTTTATCATAGCACAAGAAAACGCATTTGTAGTTACTGCCTTTTTCCATAGTAGGGCAGTAACTATAATGAAAAAAAAACATCAAACAAGACATTGGAAGATTCGCCCACTTTACCAAGACCGGGAAACTAGGGGGTTTTACAAAGCAACGTTTCTAAAAATGAAAGACATTGATCATAAACAATATCTAAATATTCTATTTAGAGACACAAATTATTTAATAAACTAAAGAATCATGTATTTTAAATATTTTGTAATTACGCCTACAGCGCATGTCAATAACAAGCACTGTGATTGGTCATGTCAAAGACCTTTACGGTGAAAGATAAAACTTAAAAATTTCTACGGGAGGAAGGAATGCCGTCCTCACGGTACGGGAATCTATAACTGGCACTACGATTTTAATAAACATTTTTGACGTAATTGTCACCATTAACATTGCCCGTTATTAATTTTAATTAAACTTAACAATTATTGATACTTTCAAATATTAAAATAACTTCAAAATATGATTTTGTTAAGAAAATATTTTATTCTTTGATTTTTTTTATTACTATAATTGCAAAATATTATCACAAAGTATTAAAAATTCCTACACGGGAAATGTTAATGGTAACAATTACGTAATGTTCATCTTCTACGGGAGGAAGGAAGGAAGGCAATCTATAACTCAGGCTTTAATATTCGATATTCTCAAAATTTTGGCAAATAAAAAAAAATAGTAGAAAAAACTCATCTCATAAGAAGTTTTCTCGCACACTTTCATTAAAAACTTGTCCCCATGCAAGAAAATGGCATTATTTGTTCTTTAATATACTTGTATAGTATACAATGTATACTAATAAACTTACAAATCCTAAATAAAAATAAACAAATCCTGTTAGGTACTCACTTCGCTGATTTGTTAACAGTTTCTTGATACTTGTGTATAGACTTTAAACCTCTAGATATTTTGTCTCTATGTTCCTTTGGCACAGCAGAGGAAAACTCATGATGATGAACAAAGTTTATTAGAACATCAAATGATTTGTTTTTGTGCAAAGCCCATTCAACACCAGAAAAAGGTATCATGTACGTACTTTTGTGTTCCTTCAACTTCTTTAAATTATCTGAATATGAGTCAGCTACAAACAAATTTAATATAAATAAGATGATTACTAATGTTTTGTGATATTAACTTACATGATTTAAAATTAATAAGTTGAATATCCTTATCTTTAAATAAGGCAGTAGTAACATTTTTTTCCGATTTCAGAAATGATAATGTAATCGCCAGAGCTGCTTCGATGGACGTGATATTTTTCGAGTGCAGGCATGGAAGGTTCATACTTTCAGTCACATCAATTGTAATAAGAAATTTTAATCCTGTGCTTTGAATATTACTGTAAGACATCGATAAACATTTGTGAATGTTGTTAACAATATTTGGACATTTGGGTTCCACTAAAGTTTTAGCTTTTGCCAATTCTTCTTCTCCTAGTTTCTTTTCCTTTGTTAAGTGGTCTATAAGTTTTGGATCCACGGGTCTAAATATTATAGTTATCTTAATATCAATAGTAAATTGATAAATGGGTAATACTTACTTTCCACCTTTCTCAAAATTTTTTAGAGCAATGAAAATTTCCAAAGGAAAAATTTGATCCTTTTTAATTTTTTCTGCATCAGTCAGGCAGGCAACTATGATTTTATAGACTTCCAAATTTTGTTTCAAAAATCCTAGCCTGTATAATTTTGGTAACGACTTAAGAATGTCCCTTATTGACATGTTTGAAATTACAGCATTCCAAGCCTAAAATAATGTATATTTTTTAAAATAAATAATGAGATTGTGTCCAACAGTTTTGGGAGTTGTTTAAAATGTCATTTGATATTTTCCCATGCATGTACTATGCTCCACACCTCAAAGTCCCACCACGTGACCACGTAGGGAACGCAGTCGTTTGCACAGATTAATTTGGCATTTAAGGCTTTTCAGGTTATGTATCTGTCAAAGTATAGTCAACGAAAGAAATAATATTATGTTTAGGCGTTAAAAATGTATAAATCTTTATAACATTACAATAACAATGGATGGTTTAAGAATACAAATACTGCATTTAATGAAATTCTAAAGTGCCAAATAAGTAATATTTTTGTGCATTTGGTCCAAATATCTGGTTTTCTCCATAAAATAATTTTAACTAAACAGCATTTATTAAAAAAAATCTAGCTTCTCTATTACGGAATAAGAATATTTGTTTTAAAGGTAGGTTAATATATTATAACAAAAATGGGTGACGTTCACAATATCGAAATTCATTATATCGAATTCAAAATATCGAACACTTTTTATCGAAAATCAAAATATCGAAAATACAAAATGTCGAAAATCAAAATATCGAAAATTAAAATGTCGAAAATGATAATATCGAAAATTAAAATGTCGATTTGAAAATGTCGAATAATTAAAATTTCGAAAATTAAAATGTCGAAAATGATAATATCGAAAATTAAAATGTCGATTTGAAAATGTCGAATAATTAAAATTTCGAAAATTAAAATATCGATTTAAAAATATCGAAAATTAAAATGTATGATTAAAATCGAAGTGTATATGTACAGAGGCGCCTCTGTAGATAAAGTTACGGTTATGCACCGAATTATCTTGGCTCCCTGGCTCCTAGAGATGCGCGTTTTATAGAAATGTACTCAAACTCAACAACACAACCCAACCGACCCCGCCCCATTGGACCCCCCCCCCCCGCCCCATTGAGCAAAAAACCCAACTAAAATGGGCAAATTCATGTTACGATAAAAATAAAACACTTTTTAATTACATAAATTAGCCCATTTTAGTTGGGTTTTTTGCTCAATGGGGCGGGGGGGGGCCAATGGGGCGGGGTCGGTTGGGTTGTGTTGTTGAGTTTGAGTACATTTCTATATCAGAGGCGCCTCCATATTATTATAATCGATATTTTAAGCAGTCGATATTTTATTTTCGATAAATTGAAAATTCGATTAAATAAAATTTCGACATTTTGTATTTTCGACATTTTAATTTTCGACATTTTGTATTTTCGATATTTTGAATTCGATAAAGTGAATTTCGATATTATGAACGTCGATATTTTATTTTCGATAAATTGAAAATTCGATTAAATAAAATTTCGATATTATCATTTTCGACATTTTAATTTTCGATATTTTGATTTTCGACATTTTGTATTTTCGATATTTTGATTTTCGATAAAAAGTGTTCGATATTTTGAATTCGATAAAGTGAATTTCGATATTATGAACGTCACCCAACAAAAATATCATCTAATTTTGTAATTTTAAGGTTAGAAAAATTTATTTTGACCAAAATAAATAAGTATTTTGGATTATTTAAGACTGTATAATATGGTATTTAAAAATGTGGTAGTTTTTCTTATCCAGCTTAAAGTGTACCTACATAAAGTTTTGTCAATACAAATAGTTAAAAAGCTTGAAAGCTGAACTTGATCTACATCAAAAAATCATTATAACTTTAAAAATTTTAATAAATCACATGTCATGGCAGTATTAAATATTTTCACATTGCAAGTTTCTCTAAAAATTGTTTGTTTTCTTATAATCTAACTTAAAGTAGGTATGCCGAGAGGTATGCACAAGTTTTGTCATTAGAAGTATAAAAGCTTCAATTTAATTTGAACCATATTCAACAATTATTTAGTATACCTATATTCATTTATGACCATATTAACACACTCTTCCGAATAATCCACTTATTTATTTTGGTCAAAATAGATTTTTCTAACCTTAAAATACAAAATTAGTTGATACTTTTTGTTCTAATACAGATATTCTTATTTCATAATAGAGAAGTTAGATTTTTTTAATAAATACTGTTTAGTTAAAACTATTTTATGAAGAAATGTAGACCCAATGCACAAAAATATCACTTATATTGCACCTACACTTTGGAATTTCATTAAATGCAGAATTATTATTCCTAAATTCTTAAACCAACCATTGTTATTGTGATACTATATATAAAGATTATAAAGATTTATTAACTTTTAACGCTTAAAGATAAGCGGTAACACTATAAATATTATTTCTTTCATTGACTATACTTTGACAGATACATAACCTGAAAAGCCTTAAATGCCAAATTTTCAAAAGACTGCGTTCCATACGTGGTCACGTGGTGGGACTTTGAGGTGTGGAGCATAGTACATGCATGCCACTGTTTGTTGTAAATAAAATTAATTAGTAGCCTTTGTTTAAAAAAAACTACATCAGTTTTTTCTTACTCCATATGGACTAGGGGTGTCAATCCCGGGATCCCGAAATCCCGGGGTCCCGGGATCCCGTAAAAAATCCGATCCCGAAAATCCCGGGATTAAAAGTCCCAATCCCGGGATCTTAGTAATAAGTTACAAAGAATAAAATAGACTTTTTTTTAAGCGTATTACATTTTTTATATTATAATACTCATAAGCATATATATAAACACTGTATGCCGTACAATAATGCAAATACATTGAAATAACATAGCAAGAGTGGTTCCATCTATAGTATAAAATCAGCAAAGAAAATGTAAAATTACAGGTCACTGTAGAATAAATTTATGTAAATTACCTATAATATAACATATTTCAAACGTCAAACCTGAAAAAATGTCACAAATTGATAATTTCAATGTAAGTTACAGCCCCAATTCGAACTCACCAAGGCCCGATTGATAACAAAAATGGAATTATTTGTTAATAGGGGTAAACGTGGGTACAATGTGCCTACGAATTCTTGTTGTTTTATTTTAAATTGGTTTTAAAATTAATGATATATATTTTTTCGGGACTGATCCCGGGATTAGTTACCTTTGGTCCCGAAAGGCCCGGGATTGGAAAATGGGCTCGGGATTGACACCCCTAATATGGACTTAACAAAGCATAAGTATAAAAATGTATCAAAATTCAAAGTTGGTTCGAAATTTGCCGTTTTTAAGACGCGCGCGGTATTGTGCTTAGGCACTGACCAAGCCCGCCTGAGCCACTTATAAAACCTCAGTAACACCTTCAATGCGCATGACGCCGATAAGAGGCGATGTGATATTTTGTGGGATCAATGAAAGTACACGTATCTTGTCCTAAAGCGTTGTTTAGTAATATTTTCAACCTTATTTAAGTTAGTTGCGGTTTTCCAGAAATGCACTAGAAGATTTTTGTAAAAAAAAAGCCTAGCCTGCACCAGGGGTAGTTAAATGCAAATTTTATAAGGTGTTAAGTTTTGTTTAATCCAAAAATGTTTGGAAAATTTTATTTTAAACTAATTAACATTTATTTAATAAAAAAAAGTTGAACATTTTACAATTGCCTTGCTAAGTTTATGGACATTATTTAGTAATAAAAGTTTTATTATAAAACTTACACAAAACAGGAACTAGATCACAAACTGAACTACACAAGGTTTGCGTATAAAATACATGCGCATAAAACCAGAACTACCAAAAATACGACTAATTTGTAATATTCTGTACAAAAATCAACAAAACCAAACTTAGTCCTAAAAATATAACCTTTTTAAAACCATTTTGAAACAATTTTAAATGTCTCAAAATGCCCTTAAAATTTTCAAAAACACTTTTCCTTTCTAAAATGTTGTACCCATTAAAATTGCTCTAAAACCGTATACCTATATCTACAGACAAATAATGGTAAATTTCTTAATGTCTTAAAATGCCCTTATGTGTAAAAATATCCCGAAATATCCTAAAACTATAAATTATAATAAAGGATTATAATAATTATTTTAGAATTATAATTTAATTTCATAAAATCATTTTAAACTTTAATGACTCAAAAGTGCCTTAAAATATGTTCTCTAAAACTGTCTAAAATGTCTGGTAACCGAAATATTTCAAAAAAATTAAATTATTCTTACCTCTTGATGTTTTTGTAAAAATGGCGTCAAATGATGATGAGTTAATTTAAACTTATTAATTATAGGTAAAGCCACAGCTACATCCTTTGTCGTCCTTAGAGTATTAATCTCTTTTAAATTTTCAATAAGTTTCATAGAGGTTTCATCTTTAATATTTTCTGTTTTCACATCATTTAATAAAATATAATTAATAACCAGATTTTTACCTACAAAAATCAAATAAAAAATATAAAAACTCTTCACAGAGTACTATTAGCATGTAAACTGTCTTAGTATAATAAATTAATAAGCAGAAAACTTACTTAAAGTGTCCGACTTAATATGAGTAAGTTTCAATAAGGTCCTATGATCCCATCCATGCACACTTTTATGTAGAATGTACGAATCCACCAGCTCCTCTGCAGTTTTATTTTTGTAAAAAGCTTTAACTCGTTTTCTCACACAAGTAGAAATTTTAGTTTTTCCTGTTCTAAATGTGGTGCAAAACTTTAAATAATCAAAAAAATCCTCATCACTTTTGCTAATATCAATGGCAGTTTTTGTTATTTTTGATTTAACCTCTTCTGGCAGTTTTTGGGTATTTAAAAAACGCGCTAGAGCATAGAAAATTGTTTTTCTCTGGGGATGTATATTATAAGCAGATACTGTCTCGATGGTCTTGAGAAACTCTTCTGGTAATTTAAGGTATTCATCAAATATGGTTGCATCAATTTGTGGTAAGGAGTACTTGTCAGGATTTCCAGATATATATTTAGGAGAGGTATTACTTAAATAGAGCAATCTAAGCAATTTTTCGTTATTTGACACACTTGTACTGGACATTATTTATCTAAAATTGTATAAAATAATTGTTAGACATACTTTTAAAATCACCTTCTAAATTTTCCTTTATTGTCTTTATTCATTTTACTGTAGCTGAATTTAAGTTAAAATTGTTAAAAAGGGGGACATAAAATATCACCTTAAAAGTTAAGAATTAAAAACACAAAATTAACAATTAAAAAATTGTTGTCATTTTTCTAGCAATTATTAGAGTAGTTTTACTGTTAAAAGGTAGAATTTATAATACTACATAAAAAAATTGCAGTTAACCGAGTTAAACATTACCTACCTAGTGTTTATTAGTATGCTAATTTATTAGTAAGCTAATTTATTAGTTTTAGGGACAATTATTGTTAAAACGTGGCAAATTTGTTAAAAAAATAGAATGACTCAAATAAAGGGAAATATAAATACTTTATCTTTAAACGTAGGTATTGTCGTGTTAAACAGGGTGCACCAAGTATAATAATAATAAAATCAGTTTATTCGTCTCCAAAAACTTTACAGGTTTACAGAGAGACACCTCTAAATAGTTTTAACAATTAGTTGTATATACAGAACAAAAACATTACATTATACATATATCTCAATATCACAATACATTACATTATATATCACAGTAAATTACATATCACATTTGTATTCGAAGTTACATACCAGTATATGTGTATCCCATGGATATTGTTTTATTGGAAGAGATACCAAGCCGTTAAATTGGAGAAAAGTTTGTGTAATTGCTATTCAAATTTATTATGTAAAATAATGGTATTTTTATAGGTCAAATATGTGAATACAGGGTGTTCCTTAAGTACGTGGCCAAACTTTAGGGGACGTTTCTTTGAGTGATTCTAACACGAAAAGTTCATATAAACATAGGTCCGGAAATGCTCCGTTTTAAACGTACAGAATGTCAAAATTTTTTTTCAAATATCTCCATAATCCTTTAACCGATTTTGTTGAAATTTAATAGTGTTATTAAGGGTGGAAAGGGGCCAATTTAGCCCTAACTAGATTAAAATTATTAAGTCCAGTGGCGTCCCCGAAGACACCTGAATCAATATTTCTTTCCAAAAAAATGTACGCCACTGACTTTTTTGCAATTTTTATATTTTTTTCACATTAAGCAACTAAAATTAAAACTTTTTTATCTCTAGCATATTTTTCGTATATTGCTTCGTTCTTGAGAAAAGGTTTTTGGTACTTGCGTTTGTATCGTTTACACTGCTTAGGAGGGTTCTCGTTAACGACCAACCTATCTCTTCAAGTGTTAGGACGAGACTGAATATTACTACAAAAATGTACAAAGATTTATTAATATCACTTTATTGCATGTTCGTGGGACAACATAATAAAAAATTAAAACTACCAAACTATCAAAAAATGGGTTATTTTTTTTCCATATTACTGGTCCATTGTTTTTTTTAAGTTTTGACACCCTGTACGTTGAAAACGGAGCATTTCCAGATGTTTATATGAACTTTTCGTCTTAGAATCACTCAAAGAATCCTCCCCTAGTTTGGCCACGTACTTAAATAACACCCTGTATAAGCCACATATGTAAATCAAGGGCCTCCATCGAGCGGGGCCCCAAGCAACTGCTTATTTTGCTTAGGTATAGGTAAATCCGGCCCCATGTAAAATTCCAATATGGCAATCATTGGATAAACAAAAAATGGCGGTAACTTAAAATATAGTAGGCGAAAAAATCACAAATTGGGTGGAAAATAGATAAATGTGTTGGTTACCATGTGAAGCTTACTTTTTTTTCAAAATTCCCAGTCAGTAGCGTAGCTAGGGATGTAACATTGGGTATATTATGGGCGTGGGTAAAAAAGCCCACCACAGGGGAAATTTTTGTTTACACTTTACAAACTTATATTTTAAAATTTCTTTCATGTTATTGTTTGTGCACGTTGCAATGAGGAAATTAATTGGATTATGTGACAATTAACATTACATTTACGATTAAAAAAGCCAACCGATACTAAATAAATAAAAATTATTAAATATAAAAAACATGTAGTGCATCCTGGTAGGGCTTAAGTAATTTAAATGCAAGTTGAAAGCAACTCTAAATTTTCTTTTGTGGTATGTTTTATTTTGTAATTAGAAGTCAAAATATCAAAAAACCAAAATCGCAAATCAGCCCGTTTCTTTTTTTTTAACCAAATTACGATTTTTTTAATGACATTTAAATGTATATACAAAATAATTAAAAAATAAATAAATGTGTGTGTATGCATTTATATTTTATACATAAATGTAATATAAAATTAATAACCCAATGCCACCGCCGACGGTGGACTAGTGGTTAGAGCTGCTGACTACAAGTCGGAGGGCGTGGGTTCGAATCCCACAAGGGTATGGCTGTTTATTTGTGTTTGTAATATTGTGTAATAGTCCTTCGGAGGGGACTTTAAGCCCGCGGTCCGTTCCTACCCCTAACCCGCACAAGCCATTCAGTTGGCTTCTGGGACTTCTTAGGAAGTAAGGGTGGAACTAAAAGAGCACTTTTTTTATTATTTTTATGAATTCGAAAATCAGTAATATTTTTCTTATAATGTGGTTTTAACGTTTCACCAAAACAGAAATCAACTACCTTTTCCAATTTAGATAAACAATTTGCGAATGGTAAACAGCCAATATTATAGCTATTTGAGTTTCTCAAAATGTCAGCATTTTTAACAACTTAGCGCATCCATTTCCGTCAAAACCTCGTCCTCCGTTGGTTATCACTCTCGATACACCGCATTCTACCGCCCATTTTAGAGCATAAAGATTCTATTTTTTCGAAAATTGTGTTAACCACCCCTAGCACAAGGTGCAATTCTGGCGGTGGAACTATGTATACATCGATGATTAATGTATCAGGATTTTCTTTGATTATTGGCATGTTAACGCAGCATTTAAATTCTTTAGAACTTTTCTTATCGCGTCCACTATCTTCCCATTCTCTATAATTTTTTATAATACATCTTACAGGTCATATAACGCCATTTCATGTGTATTGGCTCCATTTACTGTTTGTTTACATCTAGTTGAGAACGATTGTATTACGTAAATACGAAAGAAATATTTTAGGTAGAATCTCTTTCTTGAACGAAAATTAGTATACTTTGTAGTTATCTTAGCTATTTCGCGGCATCCAAAAACAGTAATATTTATATTGCAGTCCAAAAAACATACATATGGGGGGTGTGTATATACACAGTTATTTATTTAAATTATTTTTTTATTTATATTTAAATCGGCCATTTCAAGCGTACGGACGAGACAAATCACAAAACTGTTGGTAATTTATTATATATTATTTTTGCAACAAAATTTTCAAATATATTCATCTTTTATTAGGCTATACATTAAATAAAAAAAACGAAAGAAATATTTTATAAAAGTAGAGATAATTTCAATAATTGACAGGTGTGGACGGGACAGGATAAATCTTTTTTTTGTCCTGTCCACACCTTTCAATTATTAAAATTATCTCTACTTTTATAAAATATTTCTTGAATAACCTAATAAAAAAAGAATATTTTTTTATAAAAATAGTTTTGTTATTCGTGCATTTCGCGCGCTTGAAATAGCCAAAATGTAATTAAAAAAAAAATCGTAATTTGGTTAAAAAAAAGAAACGGGCTGATTTGCGATTTTGATTTTTCGATGTTTTGACTTTTAATAACACAATAAAACATACTCCGCAAGAAAATTTAGAGTTGCTTTCAACTTGCATTTAAATTACTTAAGCCTTGCCGTGGCATGTATTTAGGGGGGCTGGAAACAGGATTGGGGAGTCTACAGCCCTCCCTAAAAAGGCCTAGCTACGCCACTGGTTTCAGTAAAAACATGTGGAGAGGCGCAACAAAAAATGAAATGTAGGGTCACATCAGACCCTACTATACCAGTTAAAGGTTAAAATCGGAAGAAAGGTTATAATAAATTTTGTTACTAATAAATATTACTTAATTGAAGTAGAAAAAGCATAGTATTACATTCAAGTTAATGCGCATTATCTCTCATATAATAATACAGTATTATAATATATAACTTTCCTGCCAAAATATTGTAAGTTACAATTTGTAACCTGGTTAGGCTAACCATACAAATTTACCATAGATGTATTGTATAAAATTATGCCATATATTTAATAATTAAAAACCACTAGATTATATGGTTAAAAATTAATAAAACTGCTAATAAAGATAATTATTTACTTAATAATTTTATCTTCAAGCTCAATTATAAAATGTTAGTGAATTCTTGAAGGGATATTCCTTGTTAACCCCAGTTAACCAAGTTTACTTTATATATTTATATTAAAATTAAGGGTGTGCATATTTGGACGGATAGGGGAAGGGACAGGATTTTCTTTTCCCTGTACCTGCAATGCCTGGCAGGGGCGGAATCCACTTTTCCCTGTCCCTGTAAATTCCCTGCCAGGGTCCAAACTTATTTTTTATGTTCCTGTAAATTTCCTGCCAGCCAAAATTATTTGTTTCTGTGGTGCCCTTTCATGGAGGTAATAAGCCATTACATTGAAAAGTGTAAGTCGTCAAATGAACTCATGTAAAGCATGTAAACATGAACAAAAACTAAATTCTGGCGCAAGCTACATGCTTAAAATATGCATATAAAATTTATTATAATACTTCAAAGGTTGACAATTATTAAAAAATTAATTAGATATTGGAATTGAAACGTCGTCGATTGACTTGAGCAATTTTTATTAATTAATTAAATAAATGGCCCTGTCGATTTTTATTGCCAGTTGCATGCAAGTCTGACGTGACCCATTTCATTTTTTGCTGCCCCACTCCACATGTTTTCACTGAAACGCTCACCAATTTTGGTATTTTCCCATCTAGTTGTAGATCCCGAGCAACCTACTTAAAATATGCATATAAAATTATTTTTCTATTAAAATTTTTGAAAGGTTGACGAGTATTGAAAAAATAATTAAATATCAGTGAAAAAAATAATTTTGCTGGCAGGAAATTCACAGGGAGATGGAAAGTTAAATTTTGTCCCTGCTGGAATAGGGAAAAGAAAATGTCCCTGCCAGGGATTGCAGAGAGAGAGAGAGAAAAGAAAGCCCCATCCAAGGCAGGTATTGCAGGGACAGGAAAAATAAAATCCTGTCCCTGTCCTTATCTGTCCAAATATACAAACATAAATGTACATACTTACCCCAAAATTAAATTATCACAAGCAATTTTGTATATTTATTATTTATAAAGCTTAAGCTAAAGTTGGGTACCTATATACACATCTATTTATAGCGATTTATTTATTATACATGTTTTAAAAAGTTAATAAAACTATTAATTATTTAAGGGAATTACCGTTAACCCAAGCATGCAAATATGAATGCCTATAGTAATAATAACATATCGTTATAAATGTAGTTATTTTCATATATTAAGCTAGAAGTATAACACAAGAAACAACTTACGTTAAATATGAAGATACTTTCTTAAAAAATCCCTACACATCTGTATTTATAAACTTCAGTAGCTGTCAAAACACAACACGGATAAGGTAGAAAATTACACGTACTGCATATTTCAGTGTTGCCAACAGTCTATTGTGAAAAGTCTCAACCAAGCTCTTCAAAAGTCGACAGAAATCACTAAATTATTTGGCACTTAAAAATTGCCAGATGTCACAAATTTAAAAAAAGAAAAAATTCAAGTTTAAAATAATTGCAAAATTTTAAACAGAATTGATTTTTCATCAAAAAAGAAATGTTGTTGTAGTAAAGAATGCTAGAATGCTAGAAAATGGCATTATCTTATCATTACACAAAAATAATTAATAAATATAATTGTTCTGTCTAAAAATTGATAATAAATACTCATTTTTGGTTCTGGACTTTCCATAATGGGATTTGATGGGAGATGACGTACGGATCATCCGTAGCTTTGAATAAAAAAGGTTTACATCGAGGGGTCAACCACCCAAAGGAAAAACGTCCAGGGATTCCCATGTATACCCATATAATCCCATGTATTCCCATTGTATTCCTATGTTATTCCCCCTCTAAAATGTCCAGGTATTCCTAGGTGTGGTTGACCCCTCGGTTTACATAATAATGAACAAATTTGTATTGGTTGTAATTTACTTACTTACGCAGTGCTTAGTGCTCACTTTTCACTTTCTTTTAGCAAGAATTTAAGTTTATTATGGTTGCCTACCCTTTTTATTCTAATAAAATATGTTTTATAGGTTTTAAACACGAAGCTTTAGAGTTTTATTGGTTTTAAAATAATAAATACACTTAGGGAAAATACAATTTGCCGACAAAAGCATAATAAATAATGATTTTTAATAAAAATTTAAAATTTGGTGGCGCCATCTGTGAAAATGGGCTCATTTAAAAAATAGATTTGTTTTATCTCTGTTTAGTCTCTTGTATTGTTTACTATTGCTACCTGTCATACAAAACCAATTCTAGTTAAATGGTAATATTTTGCAAAAAATGTGAAGAGTTAATATTATTATTATTTGATAACAGTTAATATAGCCTTCAATTATCTGCATTTCGTCATTGTTACCAGAATATTAAAATTAAAGATGAATATTTAAAACATATGGAAGAAGTGTAAAAACAAATAAAGTGCCAAATATCAACAATGTTTTCTGCAATAAAAAGATTGGCAAGCAAAAATGATGCATCACAAAACCCTTCGATCTCGAGACCTCCTGGTCACCAAACCATGTCAACATCACTTCAAAGAAAATTTTCGAAAGGTGTTCAATATAACAGTAAGTTTTAATTTGTTTAACTTGGTACTATACCTAGTGAAATTTCACTAGGTATAGTACCAAGTTAAAACCAATTCTATCAATCAAATGTTTAGTCGCTAGCAATTTTAGATATAGCAGTCTGAAGATTATGGACTTAAAATGTACAGGGTGTCCCAAAAGTCTTGCACCACCTGGAAAGTCTATAATCTTTAGACCCCCAGGAATCTTAGACAATTGTTACCTTCATTATTTAAAAAGATACAGGGGATAGGTAGGTTGCTTTACACCCAATTGGGACTTTTAAAAGTCCCACTTTGATATTTAATTACAAATAATTGAGGTTATCTATCTGTTAGTTTAAAGCTAATTAAGTCTTATTTTCTGAAAATAATTTAATATAAATTATTATGTATTTTGTGTGTATGTAAGGTCCTAATTAAGAACAAAAAAATGTTCAAAATATTTGAGAATATATTATATTGTAATATTTTTAAAACATATGACGAAATTAGCGTTAAACTGACGGATAAATTACCTCAATTAGGCAAATGTCAAGGTGGGACTTCTGAGGGTGGAGCATAGACCTAATCTATATTAGGCTTAAAACAATATAAAGGGAAACCTATTATTTTTAAGTTTAAAAACTCAGTGTTTACGCTCCTATATCTTTTTAAAAAATAAAAGTTATTTTTTTAAATTTTTTTGTATACCGATATAAAAATGGGTGTATTGGTATTTTATGGACATATCGACAAATTTTGCCTACAATCGGTATCGGCAAAATCGTGCTGATATATCGCCATATTTAAAATTAAAGTAAAACGCATTTTTATTTTTATTATTTTTTTCCAATAAAAACTAAATTATTTCTTACATTATTTTTATTAATTTTTCATATAGGTACCTAGGAAAAGTGGCGGACATGGAATTTTGAAAGTCATAATTTAGTTGTCCATGTATAAATCTGTTAAAAGCAAAGATACAATATTAACCATTTTTGCTTTTGCTGTCAAAATGACAAGACCAGTGATAACTGGAAGTATGGTTATAACTATAGTTGTCCATAAAGGAGGTTTAGATTTTGATGCCAATTGGATGATAGTCGTTCAGTGTCCGTCCGCAACTGAACATAATTTATTTATATTATTTTTAAATTTTACTTCAAATAATGGTTAATGTTATTTTAAGTTTACTAATACTTGTTTAGTTTGGTTCAAAATGTTGTTTTCATTGACAAACACATGTCTGATAATAAAATTAGATAAGGAATGTGTTTAATGTCAATGAAAACAACACGTTTTTAACCAAACTAAACAAGTAGTATACTATAGTCATATTTCAAACAACAATTGCACAAGTAGCACAGTTATATGATTTGTATATGAATTTCATATACCGACGGAAACAAATGGAATCTGAATATCATATGAATTTTTATGATATTCAGGTCAAGGGCATATCCTATGCACATGAAAATGGTAAGGTATTTCAGCTGCATATCATGTGAATTTGGCAGTCTTTGGAATATGATAGAGATATATTTTTCATTGCGTATGGAATATTACAATCCTGTTTCAACTTCAGGTAACAGTGCAGTTTAATATATAAATATATATATATATATATACTACTTCCAAATTTGGAATCCAAATCTTCACTAGATCACAATACACACTAGATATTATAGAATTTATAGAAAAACGAAAAGGCACATGGCATAGCCGGCTCAAATCGCGCAACAGGTTCACTAATGGCGGCCAAGTCGCGTTAGCTTGTAAAGATGTCGAAAGACTCGAAGATTGCGAGAGAGGGCGACGCTCAACGAAGCAATCCGAATCAGAAAATTATGTTGTTGTTATTAATTATTATTGTTCCCTGCATGGTTTATAGCAACAATTAAGTATTTACAATAGTTATTAGATAATAATGATTATTATTTGATACATAAAATAATAATTATTTTGATTGTAATCTTTTTATAGAGATGAAGAACTGGATTTTTTTAAATATTTGGCGCAAAACTTGACAAAAACATTTTTTTAAAACCTATATAATACATTGTATTATATTATAACTATTATATTATGTCAGTAACCTTAAGCTGACAGATATCTGTCACCTTTCATCATAGGACAGGTGACAGATGACAGGTGACAAATGACAGGTGGTAAATGACAGGTGACAAATTACAGGTGAAAGTTAATTAAAGTTGTTACTTTGCATCATAATTATGTTAACTGGTGACAAATTAGCCCGGATCCGATTGCGTCTGTCGACAGACGCAATCAGGATGTTCTTGAGATGTCGTGTAATATTTGTGTTTCGGTATAGGTACATGATATTCTTAGGAACAGCATAATCTGTTTTTCATATGCTTTCGATAATATGACAGGAACATGAATATCACCTCAGGTATATACTAGACATATCGGGAAGGTATGGAGCATATGAATATCATATACTGTGCTACTTAAGGTCTGTTGATTGTGACTATAGTTAAACATTAAAACCATTATTTAAAATAAAAATAACAATAACTACAACACTACAACAGTTGGGTACAGGATAGAAAACACAATTGTACAAGTAAACAAGCATTAACGTTAAAAAATAAATAAAAGTAGGTACTTCTGATGTTAAAAAAAAGGTAATTTTAGTAAAAATATAATATATTTATGAAAAAGCCATTAAGGAAGAATAAATTATTATTTTTCCCATCTTACACTCCTTTGGAAGTATAGGTATTAATTTCACATATGCATAAACATGTAGTAAAAATTGCAAGCACTTATCTTTTGTAGTTTTCACTGGTAATACCACTTGAGGTTAAATTATTTCCGGAAATTACCTATACAGAATTGAAGATGAGGAATAATTTTCTAAAAATATTCATGAGCAAGACCAAATGTCAGGATTTACCTAATTTCACCTCGCGTGGTATTCGGTAAGAAAATTCCACAACAAATTGTCTTCAAAATAAAGTTATTTTAAAATCATATTTTTTGACTTTTAACAATGCCTTTTTTTTCTTTGTCAGGACAACACCATGATTTCTACTTATTGTAGTTGCATGGAAATGCAATTTTAAGACTTATCATAGTACATTCTTTAATTTTACATAAACTTTGAGCTACAACAAGTGGTAGAAAATGTATCAAAATTAAACAAAGATATTAAAACTAATATTCTAAAAAAATATATTTTGTGATTATGTCAAAAAAAATTTGATTTACTTCGCTGTTGGTTACATGCCATGGTGACCTGTCAAAAACCCATTTTGATTGGTTAAAGTACTGGTGTGGAATTTTCATTAAAATTTATTTTCAAAATTTTACTCATTAACGTATATTGAATATTAACAGAATTTTTGATAATGTGGTGCCAATCGCAAATTTTTTGGGATTCCTGGGGGTCTGAATATCATAGGTATATAATTATTGCCGTTATTGCAAGATATAACTTTACAAATGTCAACAATATAACGTTCTTAAGAATGGATATTTAAATACAAAATACAGTTTTGCTAACAGTGCTGTTGATTCTAATGAACTAATCTAGCTCTGGTAATAGATATCTGTACCCCAGAGACAAAGTAGGGGAAATCCAAAAACCTGATTTTTGAAGGAAAGATTTTAAACGCGGCATTTTTACCTTAACAGTGTTATTTAAAGCTCTATTTCTGTAAAACCAACAGAATATTCTGTGGTTGTTGTAAAAATCGAGCTCTAAACAACAAATCTTTAAAATCAGCGTTTTGGATATGCCCTACTTTATAGATATGGATTTCACTATAAATACCTTTTGATTGATTTTTAGTGAAGATAATAATAAAGGGGGATAGAAATGTGGGTAAAACATGCTTGTTTCAAAGACTGCAAGGCAAAAAATTCATTGAAGAATACATTCCGACTGACGAAATTCAAGTGACTTCCATTCAGTGGAACTACAAAGCAACCGATGATATTGTCAAGGTTGAAGTGTGGGATGTGGTTGACAAAGGCAAAAAGAAAAAGAGATTTGATGGCCTAAAGTTGGAAAATATGCAACTTGAACTTCCAGAAGAGACTGCTTTAGATGCCGAATTTCTGGATGTTTATAAAGGAACAAATGGTGTGATAATGATGCTAGATTTAACGAAATCCTGGACTTTTGATTACGTCCAACGGGAATTACCGAAAGTTCCAAGCCACATTCCAGTCGTTATTTTATCAAATCATTGTGATATGTCCCATCACCGATCAGTTACAGCTGACCATGTTAATTTTTATATAGAATCTATAGCAAGGTAACTATTTAAAAAAAATCCTATTGGATTGTTGGTATTTCTAATAGCAGGTCAAAAATTTCAACTAAAGTCTAATAAAATCTTCAATTGTATCTACAAAATATTGTTTTAGATACCTACAATTTGTAGGACATTAGGCACTAATTATATTGTTTTAGTTCTCGATCAGCTCAAATAAGACACTCAGAATCCTCGATGAGAAACGGCTTTGGTTTAAAACTCCTTCACAAATTTTTCAATCTTCCTTTCTTGCAACTGCAACGGGAAACTTTGTTGAAACAATTGGAGAGAAATGAATCGGAAACTAACAGCACTGTTCAGGAACTGGACATATTTTGCGAATCTGACGAAGCCGACTACGGCAAATTTATGGAGAATCTCACGAAAAAGCGCAGGGAAGTGGCAGACTCAAATGCTAACATACCCTTACCGCCACCTTCCAGTCAGCCTCCAGGTTCTAATGGAACAGGGGAGGTGAAAAGATCTCAAAGTGGGCCAATAGGTAATAAAAATAAATAAGTAAACAATATTTTATATATACAGGGTGTTTCATAATATATGCGCAGGACTTCAGGATGTGATAGCTCATCCAAAAAGATGAAAAAAGTCGCTATTAACTTACGCTCTAAAATGCACAATTTTCGAGATACAGGGTGTTGAAATTTTAGAAAAAAATTCGTTTTTTTCGAATATCTCCGGAACCGTTTATCGTACAAAAAACAGCTTTTGTAAGCATTTTCTACTCAAAATAAGCTATGTTTTGTGCCAGAAAAAATTTGGTTTCGAGAAGCCCATTCGAACCGCCAATGTTTTCTACACAAAAAAGGTACTCTTGGTCATAAGCTCTAAACTTGACCGTTTTCGAGAAAAATCAACTTTTATGTTTAAAAACATGGACAATTTCAAAAAAAAATAATTTTTTTTTACTAATTAAACAAAATTTATTTTAACATTAGAACAAGTAACAAAACCAAACCATAATTTCAAAATAAAAAATGATTCAAAAGTTGTCTTTGCTAAATTCTCCAAACCGTAAAGCATTTGTGTAAAAAATCATTTTTTATTTTTTTTTTAATTTTGCAATTATCGTTTGGTTTTGTTACTTTTTCTAACGTTAAAATAAATTTTGTTTAATTAGTAATAAAAATTTTTTTTCAAAAAATTGACCATGTTTTTAAACATTTCTCGAAAACGGTCAACTTTAGGGCTTATGACCAAGAGTACCTTTTTTGTGTAGAAAACATTGGCGGTTCGAACGAGCCTCTCGAAACCGTACTTTTTTCAGGGGCGTAGAAGTTGAGGAGAAAAACACCCGCTACCCCTTCAAAATCTCCACCAATTATGAAGAAAAAAAATTTTTTTCTGGCACAAAACATACCTTATTATGAGTAGAAAATGGTTACAAAAGCTGTTTTTTGTACCATAAACGGTTCCAGAGATAATCGAAAAAAACGATTTTTTTTCTAAAATTTCAACACCCTGTATCTCGAAAATTGTGCATTTTAGAGGGTAAGTTAATAGCGACTTTTTTCATCTTTTTGGTTGAGCTATCAGATCCTGAAGTCCTGCGCATATATTATGAAACACCCTGTATATATACATATTATAAAAAACTATATAGGGTGTCCTAAAGGACACTAATGGTTAGTTATAGGCAGGGTTTGAAAAAATCATGATTTAAAAAGAAATAAAAAAAATCAACAAAAAATGATTTTTTTTAATTATAAGTTTTTTAATAAAGTATACTATTAAAAAAAATACTAAAAATAACTTGACTATAATAATATTATATTGGCACTTCTTTATTAACTTACCACTTACTTTTATTTAACAAAATAAGTAGTTTTTCTTTTTTCTATGCATATGAATTTATTTAAATGGTGCCAAGATATTATTGTGCTTTAGTTTTAGATCTTCCAAAAAAAAGGTTGGTTATAGAGAAAAAATGTCTAAAGAAAGAAATAATAAAAAAAAACATTTTCCTGTTATTTAAATTCGCAATTTAATAAATAAACTTATTAAAGGTGGTTCGAGAACGACATTAGTCGCTATTAGAATTGTTAAATAAATTTTAGGTTGTAGTAAAATACATACAATACAATATAAGAAATGATCATTGCCATGAGTTACTTTGATACAAATTCCAAACATAAAATTATTTTTTCCCATGTTAATTAAATAGGAAACTAAAATAAAAACAGCGACCTCTTAGAGTTGAGCTGGAACGCCCATATTTGGTGAGGATTTTTTTTATATTAAATAGAAACATTTGAGAGGGTAAGAAAAAAAATTAAATTAAATTATAGGCAGGGTTCGAAAAAATCATGATTTAAAAAAAAATACTAAAAATAACTTGACTATAATAATATTATATTGGCACTACTTTATAAACAAATATATATATTTTTGTATATTCTTTTATTATTTTATTTAACACAATAAGTAGTTTTTTTTATGCATATGAATTTATTTAAATAGTGTCAAGACATTTTTGTGCTTTACTTTTAGATCTTTTTTAGATTTTAGAAACTTTTTTTAAAACTGATTTAAATCATTGATTAAAATTTAAAAAAATCACTTGATTTAAATTGTCGCTTTAAACCGTCGATTTAAATCGTGATTTAAATCAGGCAAACCCTAGTTATAGGGAAAAAATGGCAAAAGAAAGAAATAATAAAAAAAATCATTTTTCTGTTCTTTAAATTCGCAATTTTTAAACTTAATAAATAAACCTATTAAAGGTGGTGCGAGAACAACATTAGTCGCTATTAGAATATATTTTAGTTTGTAGTAAAATACATACAAATACAAGTTGATTTAAATCAGTTGATTTAAATCAGGCAAACCCTAGTTATAGGGAAAAATGGCAAAAGAAAGAAATAATAAAAAAATCATTTTCCTGTTATTTAAATTCGCAATTTTTAAACTTAATAAATAAACTTATTAAAGGTGGTGCGAGAACGACATTAGTCGCTATTAGAATAAATTTTAGGTTGTAGTAAAATACATACAAATACAAGTTTTAGACCGTCTAGTTTCCGAGTAAATTTTTTAAAAAATACATGTATTAGTGCATTTGATCATCGATTTCTTATTGTTATTGTTATAGATATGCGGTAATTAAATTCATCTCCTAATGCATATCTTATAACTTGACCATTTTTTTTTCGTATGCACTTATGCATGTAGAAGTAAATTGTTAACTTTTACCGCACAATTTTGCAATAATAATGTGTCCAACCATAATTATCAATCTGTCATTCTTGTCTAGAAGATCCGGTAACACTGGATTACGAACATGTAATTATCTAGTGATATTTGGTTTGATTTAATTGGAGACTACCTTAGACCTTATATGGTCTTTAAAGTATATTATTTAAAAAAACACGCAATTGTATAAAGTTATTTATCAGGTTATTTTTTTTTAATTCTATGGGTTTCTTCTTTTTGATTTCTTCTCTTCTCTTAAGAGTTTTTGTGTTACAATATACATGTATACATAATGTATATTAGGGTGAGCCAAAAAAACTAACCTATCGGATTTATGGGTTAAAATGAACCTACATACCGAGCAAAAAATTTCCCTGCAAACTGCAGTTTTAGTGATTTTTTACACTTTTCAAAGCTTTCATACATACGAATTTTTGAATTAAAAAAAATAATCATGGTATAGATTCTTTGGGAAATTTTATGCTCTACAAGAATCCGCGACGTAAAATTTTTTATCTCAAACGGTTCAAAAGTTATATTCTTTTTAATGAAAAAAGATTTTTTTACGTGTTATTTCAATGGAAAACTTAGAATGCTCACCGACACCTTTTAAAATTTTGCCTTGCATGGAAATTTTTTGCTCGGTATGTAGGTTCATTTTAACCCATAAATCCGATAGGTTAGTTTTTTTGGCTCACCCTAATGTATATATGTACAGTAGAAACCACTAATATATGAACGTGACTCATCCGACACATTCGTACGAAGCAATCTATCGAAGGTCACGGTCCAGTGCTGTCCCGTTTGTAAAAAAATTTGAGTGTAATGTTGGTTGCTATACTTATGATATATTTGCTTTTAAAGTTAAATAATTAACATCTAACATAATTAACATCTACGATAATTAAATAAAATGTAATTTTCTTAAAAACTAATTAATAAATAAACTTTTCTTTTAACTTTAATGAAATATTCTATCATCTGATTACAGAACGTACACTCGTGGCGACATCTCTGATTTTAATAACAAATTTTTAGACCGACTCAACCTCACTTTCTTCCAATTAAATTCTTACTAAGAATTTCTTAGTATAGTCTGAAACACGTTTGGAATTGCATATTCCCCTCTCGTGAAACCGTCAAACTTGTTACAGAATATACTATTCTTTTAACTGTAAACGCAAATATTTCAGAATTGGTGACAAAAAACAAAAATGTTTAGGTACGCAGGTCAGGTACAAAGTGAAAGATATTTAAATTGTGTGGATATAAAAACAACTTGCGTTAGTTTCACGAAATTTATTAAATATTGACAATTGTTTCGCTACACAGTAGCTTCTTCAGAATGTATTAAACTAATACTAGTACAAAATGTATAATAAAAATATTTTTGTATTCTAGCCTAGAATTTCTAGGTAAGGATTTTTATACGACATCTACCTGTGTTACATAATATAAACCACTGCCACTACAACGTTTAAAACGATTATTAATCCGTAAACACACATTAGAAACACGATATGCAAAAACAAAGATCATATGACATATAAAAACAAATGGCCGACGGTAAAGTTGGTTGCCTTACTATGTAATAAAATAAAATAAATTCCTAAAACACGAACTCTACTGACTTCCAATAAAATTAAGTAACAAGCTAGGACACAAGCGTCATATGTCCATCTTTGTCCAACACCTAGGCAGTTTTACATCACAGATGGTGCATTTTAGACCGGATGCTTAAAAACCTACGTGTGAGTACATTTACCGCTGCATCGAATGTACAAGACAAGTAAAACATTACTGCTAGCATGTCTGAGATATGTTCGGCACCCGATGAGTCACGTTCATATATTAGTGGTTTCTACTTTATATAGTTTTTTAATTCTCTCATAACGTGAAAATTGTACGTGTTTTGCATGTTGATTAATGCAAACAATAATATTGAAACAAGATTATCTAGATTTTTTAATATAGCAAAAACTTTAAAAGTTAATAAATAACTCTACTACTCTTTTTTACCCTTGTACCCTTTTGCTTCCTACCCTTTCAAACTATTATTTATAATAAATTTTATTAACCTAATTTATGAAGATTACGTTTAGTATATTCTCGTATATGTTTCCATGACGCTAAGTAATCTTTTAAATACACATTGGCAAGCTGATACTGCGTTTTAGTCATTATAAACTTTGAACGACGGGTTTCTGGCTTTTTAGTCACGGGCTGAAGTTAGCTTTAATTTAGTTGTCAATTGCCATAAAATCTGTTTTGTCGTTAAAATACAGAGTTTTTCTTGTAAAAAAAAGTTTTGTGTTCGTCGCAAAAAAAGTTTAGTACCTATGCAATTCGCCTTAAATAATATTCTCTAGACACTCGTTTAGTAAACACTCGTTGCGCCAGCTTCGCATTTCATTATATCAGGGTTCCCGTTTGTCATAAAATTTTTAAATATCATAAAATTGGTTAAATTGTCCTAAAATGTCATAAAATTCACATTTTGTCATAGAAATCATAAAATTTCATTATTTTTTAACAATTTTCTCACCTTTGATCTTTTTTATAAAATGGAAATTTTGTAAAATAAAATTTAAAGCCGGTCCTGTAGAATAAAACGCAATAAAATGTTTTAAATATGGCCTTGGTTGTTGACGTATGGACTTCATACTATGGCTGTGTTCCGTAATTTACTGCCATTACTGTCAGTAATTTTACTGTCAGTAGCGGAAAAGGACCGTTTCGTAATTTATTCAGTACTGACGCACAGTGAAATTGGAACGCCCCTCAGTAGCAGCAGAAAGTGACAATGGTTACGCAAGGTTATGTTTTGTGATTTACTGACAATTGACAAACTTTACTTTCGGCACAGCAGAGAACATAAATAAAAAATAAATATAACAGTTACAAGAAATATAATGTTTGGTTTATGGCAGAGAAATATGGAAAATTTAATGTTATCGTCGTCCGCGTCGAAAAATGTATATAGGAATAGGAAATATAAAATTTCACTGACACCACAACAATAAGCCAAATACCAAAAATTACTCTTAAATTCTTCCGCTGAATACAAATATATAACATTTTCTAGGTACTACCTATAGGTAGTAATATACCTAGTAGGTAGTTTCATATTCTGGGTCTTCGTATGCGTACTCCCCGCCGACCTGCCTTCGTCACTGCTGCTTGTACTTTCAAGTAATATTTTATCAATAAATATTGAAATAATTAGTCCTATAGGTATTCACCAAATACCATTATATGATATAATTTATATCCTTCACTTTATTTGACAGCTATTTTTTGTTTAAAAGTTTGGTTATGTGTTTTACTGGAGCCACAGCATCTCTCTGTCCCCAGTTGTTTCAGTAAAATTAATCTGCCGTACATTTATAAAAGGGTAGTATTTACCACTGAGCTCAGTAACTGAAAGTGGATTTCGGAATGCGTTTTCAGTACCGACAGTACTGACAGTAAATTACGGAACATAGGCTATGAAGGAAAAAGAAGTTAGGTTAGGAAATGAATTTTAAATGGGGTAGTTAAATTTTTTCTGACCTATACTTTTTATGCTTTTATTCAAGGCGTTTTGTAATTTTAAACATTTCTGTGAAATCGGAATTTCAATTGAGTTTACCGTTTTCGAGATATTTACAAAACAAAATCTCCTAATTACGTCACTAGGCTATTGACAACGTTGCCAGCTTTTTCTATGGTTGCCAGTGTGTTTGGTTTAAGATTCTTACGATAGATGGCGCCACGTCATAATATTTTAGTTTTAAAACGACTTGATCTATAATTTTAATTAAGAAGAAGAAGAATTGAATTTTTGACGTTTCTTTTTTTCGGGTTATGTTTTTTTTAAATTTAGATTATTGAAAATCAATGTTATTGTTATGTTATTTGTAATTGATATTATTGATAACGGACTCCAAAGCAGAGGAATCTTGTGAAATGGTTGGTTACATTGAACATTGGAGCTTTTAAACAAATAAAGTAAGTACCTATAATTATAATCATATTTTGTCGTAAATGCATTTCATTAGTATAATGCCTAGTTCTTTATATTCTTTTAGATATATCTTGGACTCTAAAATATCAAACAGTAATATGATACCTCATAATAAGGAAGATAGGCACTTAATGAATTTGGTGACCATCTTTCACTCAACTGACAGTGACACTGTGACAGTATTTGTACATAACCTATTCGGGTATTTTCTGACATAACCGAATGAAATCATTAACAAGACAACTTGACAACAGGGTAATTTTCAACCAATAGAAATCTTAGAATGTTGGTCACTTGGCGAGGTTTGTGACGTCATAAAAATTTATATTTTTTGTAAATATCTCGAAAACGGTAAACTCAATTGAAATTCTGATTTCACAGAAATGTTTAATATTACAAAACGCCTTGAATAAAACCATAAAAAGTATAGGTCAGAAAAAATTTAACTACCCCATTTGAAATAAATAATGAGAAAGGTAAATTTATTTTTATACTATATTACTTTACTAAGGAAGGCACAAAGAAGGACTTGAAGAAATTGATACTATTTTGGCAAGTGAGGAAGCAGAGTTAAAAATAACAAGAAATATTATTTCTGAAGGAAATAAGAAATTATCGAAGTACCTTAACAATAACTACATAACTACGCTTAAAAAATCTGTAATATTGGAGGCTCAAATAATGATTAACATGGGTCTAAAAAAGCAAAAAAAATAGTACCATAGGTATATATACTATTTTTTTTTGTTGCTTTTTTGAGACCCATGTTAATCATTGTTTGAGCCTCCAATATTTCAGATTTGTATACCTTTTTGGTTTTATTTATTTTGAGATTATAATACCTATTATAATAAAATACTAAAGTAACAAATATTAAAAATATTATAGCAGAAATATTTATTTTGATGCGAGAAAAAATATTTATTTTTATATAATAAACCGTTAAAAAATTACATTTATTTTATTAAATAACTTTAGAAATAATAAATTCTTGTCATAAAAATGTCATAAAATTTGAAAAATTTGTCATAAAATCATAAAAAAAAAGTACAAAACAATGCTGGGAACCCTGTTATATGCTATAATTCAAGAATTTAAATTATTATATATTTCAAAGGTTATGTAAACATACTTTTTAGGTATCCTTCGTGCTATTTCTAAATGTTTTAGTTATTGGAGCCGGTAAGCCGATTCCTTACGGTAACGTCATGCCAAGTGTGAAAAGAGCGCCAATGACGAATATATCGAAAAGTTCCAGCATGAGTTCGGGCTTCGTATCGAAGGTCGGACTCGACCACGTGATCTCCGAAGGTCTGCCCGATCTCAGACGACTCGATGTGAGTCCCATCACCTCGGTGGAGGAGTTCTGTCCCGATGGCGGTCAGTTGAATGGATTTTTGGACGATGTCCACTACAACCAGGGACAATCCAATCTTAAGGAGGTTGTCGAATCTGATTCGTAAGTTATTTTATTTAATAATCTGTATATTTTCGCATATGTTATAGGACATTTTTGGGACGTTTTTAGACATTGAAAGATAATATTTTAAACAGTTTACTTTGAGTATATAATTTTCAATAATTATGGACAATTTTAACAGGTCTTGTAAAATTTAACGAAAGTTTTAGGCACTTCTGAGAGTTTCGGGACATTTTGAGTAAGGTTGTTCTGAGTCAGTTTCTTTAGAATATTTTCGACAGTATTAAAAATGTAAGCCATTTCTCTCAGTTTCAGGATATTTATGTGTGCATTTACTTATTTTTTAAGGCATTTTAGTCTTGCGTTTGAGTTTTTAAGCTCTGGTACAGTACCAGTGGTACTCTGTTTGTGTCTTTCAAAAGCTTTCTTTTGTACATGTTACACTTAGCACTTGCACAGCACTGTCCCATTTTCTACTTGTTTATTTTTTTAAATGATTTATGGAAGCGCTTCTAAGCGTTTGTTTTTTTTCAAAAGTTCGGTTGATAATGTAGTTCAATTATTATTATAAAATGTTATATAAATCTTAGTGAATTTTAAACAGTTTAAGGTAGGTTTAGGATATTTTTTGAGTTTTAAAACATTTTCGACAGTTTTAAGACATTTTATAGTTTTTTTTTAAATATTTTTGACCTGTAAATCAGTTCTTGCTACTTAACTGCTTAAAATGCATTGGAAATTAAATTAAATAAAATATATTTTTAAGATTTATTTTTTATTATTTTTATTAAATTATTTTATTTACTGTTGGGAAATGATCAGTCACATTCGTAGTTATGTGATTTTTTGCATTAAGAGCTTTTTAACGATATCAATGGTTTAATTATTAAGTTGATTGAGTTATACATGTATGTAAATGTGTTTTGATAAAATTAGTAAATAACGTACAATATTAAAAAAGTTAAAAGCATTTTACTAAAATGTTTGACAAATAAAAATTATCGTTTTGAATTATTTCGTCCCCAAATTCACGAAGTGGCGTATATGAAGATTTAAGTTATACAAAAAAGCAATTTTCTGAAATAAACGTTTAGCATTTTAAACGTTTATTCCAGAAAATTGTTTTTTTTTGCATAACACAAAACTTCAAACACCCATATCGGAAGATTTGTGTTATGCAAAAAAGCAAATTTCTGGAATAAGTGTTTAGTATGCTAAACTTTTATTTCAAAAAATTGCTTTTTTGCATAACTTAAATCTTCATATACGCCACTTCGTGAATTTGGTGACGATTTGTTCCAGCTTAAAAATGAATTTTGGAGAAAAAAAATCCGATGTCGATTAATCCTGTCTAAATGATGAATCACTGATGATATTTTTTCAGTTTAATGACATACAAAAAATATAACTCGCTAATTAATAGACATATGTCCATTTAGATGATAACATTAGTTAAAGTTTGAAATAAATAAATATGAAAAATGTTGTCATTTAGATAATTTTTTTTTCAAAATTAATTAAAAATAATTGAAAAGGCAAGTGGATAAAGGGGTTAAGTAACCTTTTTATTAATAAATGGCAAACAATAAATAAATAAATAAATAATAAATAAATATCTTTATTATTAGCAAAATCTGTTTATAATACACATATAAAATATATGTTATAATATTAGAAATAAGTATCACAGGTCAATTTTTGTTTTTACAAAAGAAAATATATTGGTCTTAAAACTAATTAAATTATTACAGTTTTTTATATCAGTTGGTAAATTGTTATACAATTTTAATCCATTAACAAAACTTTGTTAAAATGTTCAACATAAAAATCAGTATTATTTATTGTACTGTAATTGTGAATATTTTGTGCTTTGTTAAGTTTATTATTTAAATACGAAGGATGGTACATTCCAATTTTAACATTGTTTTATAATATATGTATATACACACATTTTGATTTATACTTAAAAGATTTAAAGTTTTCAACATTAAACTAATAATGGGCGTGAATTTGTTTCATTTTAAAACAATGTTTTGTAATTGTTGCATTTTATTTTATTAAATAAGACTGTGGAACAAAATTCAAACTATTCAACCATTTAAATACTATATTAAGTTGAGAGTTCATTATATTAGTCATTTCCTGAATATTATTTCCTATCACATATATCATAGTGTCATCAGCAAACATGCATATTTCACAATTTACATATTTAACAGAGGACCTAAAACAGTTCCCTGAGGGACGACCTGTACAGTATAATTTTTTTTAGAAAAAACATGATTTATTTTGACAATCTGAGGTCTTTGAATAAAGTAAGATTTAAACCATTTTAAAATATTTCCAGAAAATCCTATTTTATTTCATTTACTTAATTATACGTCCCTATTTATAGTTTTGAAAGCTCTTTTAAAATAAGTTTACCTTTATCTAATTCTTTAATCTATTTATCACAGACGTTAATAACAACAGTTTCACAAGCATGGTTTTTACGAAATCCATACTGTTTTTCTGTAACAACATGATTTTTATTACAATACTTACTTAATCACTTATTTGTTTTTTGACTCATAACTTCAGCACCTTTTCATATGGAGCCATTACATTTATTGGTCGAAATTCTTCACATAAAGTAGTCGCAGGAACTTTTGGCACAGGTGTTATAAATGATGTCTTCCACTCGTTCGGAAAAATTCCAGTTTAATGAGATGTACCTATTTACAATTTCAAGAAGTTTGTGTGCTACCACATAACAAGAATCCTTTAAGACTTTTGTTGAGATACCATCGCCAATGTCGCTTGTATTTTTAAGTGACTTAATGATTTTTTTAAGGTTATCCATTGTGACTAATTATTTATTTGTTCAGATGGTATAATTTTTTTCAATAAGTTTTCATGGTTAGGATTTAAATGAATGTCTCTAATTATTTTATTTATATTGTATATGTATTGAATTTTTCAGCAATTATTTGTTTATTTTCAACTAAAATATTTTTAAATAAGACTTTTTTTATTATTTCTCCTATTTTCATTCAATATCATTCATAATATACCTCCCCGGACAACATTCGTGATATTCATACGAACATCATGTCGTGATTTTCACAAATTTTATTCATACTGATATCATAGGGAGTCACCGCGTGATAAATCATAAGAACGTCTCGTCGTGATTTTCACAAATTTTATTTATACGGACATCATCCGGATGTCACTGCGTGAGAAATGAAAATCATGTCGTGATTTTTTATGCCATCTCTGTTTGCGATTGACCGATGGCCTAAAAAATCATGTCGTGATTTTTTATGCCAACGGTGTTTGGATAATCATTTTTGCGCCACGTTCGTACACTATAGTACTAAGAGAAAAATTATGTTGAATCAACATTTTTTGCGGTTAAATACATTTAATATTTTCTTGGATTTAAATTAACTATATATAGTTAATTTAAATCCAAGAAAATATTGAATGTTAAACTGTTGATTCAATTGTTAGCATACTTTTTCTTTCAATGTACGAATGTGTCGCAAAAATGAATCCGATGGCATAAAAAATCATGTCGGGATTTTTTATGCCATCGGTGTTTGCATATTTATTTTTGGACCACATTCGTACATTGAGAGAAAAAGTATACTTACATATATATTGAATCAACAGTTTTTATAGTTAAATTCATTCAATATTTTTTTGGATTTAAATTAATAGTTAATCCAAGAAAATATTAAATGTATTTAACCGCAAAAACTGTTAATTCAATTGTTAACATACATTTTCTCACAATGTACGAACGTGGCGCAAAAATGATTATCCAAACACCGTTGGAATAAAAAATCACGACATGATTTTTTAGGCCATCGGTCAATCGCAAACAGCGATGGCATAAAAATCACGACATGATTTTCATTTCTCACGCAGTGACAACCGGATGATGTCCGTATGAATAAAATTCGTGAAAATCACGACTTGACGTTCGTATGATTTTCATTTATCACGCGGTTACTTCCGTATGATATCAGTATGAATAAAATTTGTGAAAATCACGACATTCGTGATATTCAAACAACGTTTTATAAATTATAACGGTGTAATGTGAATAACAAACTAGGTTTTAAATTCGCAGTTCGCAGGGCTCATACGCATGCGCAAATTTTGCAAATATCACACCGTGAGTTCTACATGATATCACTGTGATGAAGCATGTGAATGCACTCAGGATATCACAGCGTGATAAAAAAAAATCACCTGATATCATCATGACTTCACCAGGAAATCCCGATTGTTGTCCGGGTCTTTTTCATTTCTAATCATGTGTGTTACTTGGTTACTTAAAAATCTGAATTCTGACCAATCCATCTCATTATTTGTAAAGACTGCCCTATATGTGGTGTCTTGTTCTTTCAATAAGTTGATTATGTCGGGTTTTATCCATTTATTATTTAGATATTTTGTTTGTATACATAAATTAAATATAGGGCACATTTCATTAACTGAATTTGATATATTTCTTGTAAACCAATTTGCCAATGTATTAACGCAAGAATTTGTATTATTTCAATCTAAAAATAATAATTTATTATGTAAGTTGTTTATATTATAGTTTTTCTTATTTCTTTTGGGTACTACTATATAATCTGTGTCATTTTTCTTAATTTCAATGTTTAAACTAAGTATGCAATTGTGACTAATTTTTGGAGTCAAGTCTACTTCATGGTTTAGGTATTTTATGTTTGTTACTATATACAAAGATAAGATATCATCTTTGACTATATAATCAATAAGAGTTTGACTGTAATGAGTTATATACCAAATTTATTTTGATTTACAATCACAATATTGTCTTATCTTTTTTAATTTAAATGTAACATGACACCTTCAAAGAAAATATATTGTTATTGCAATTGTAAATTTATTTTTATTTGCAATCAAAATATTTTCTGTTCTTTATTATTAAAAATGTTACTTTTTTTATTATTGATGGATGTAAACCTAAATAACCCATTGTGGGTTATAACAGGTACATTTTGTTTGTATATAAATAAATGTAATGTGTAAAACAATGTGTATATATATATATATGGGGTATTCCATACCAAATCGACCACTTTTGAACCCGACCCCTTTAGATTTTGCTGAAACTTTTCCATCCTTTTCTACCCTTTGAAAAACATTTTTGAAAATTTTTTCAAATCTTTTTGTCCAACCTCAAAAAAGTTATGAATTAAAAAAAAAAATGGCTTTTTTATTTTCAAATAGCCATAACTTTTTTAGAAATTGACTTTTGAGTACCTTTTTTTTTAATTTTTGTTTTTGAATGAACTTTTCAAAAAAATACACGAAAAAATACACGAAAAAAATTTAACATGATCAATTATATAAAATAATCGTTTTTTTTAGTAAAATCGTCATTTTTTCGAAGTTCGCCATTTTTTTTTTGTTTTTTTTTCTCAAAAAAAAACTTCAATTAATTTGACAACTGTCCCCGCTAATCCCGGAGTGGGCCGATTTTTTTTTGTATTTTTTTTATTTATTTAAAAAAAAATTGTCAAAGAAAATTCGACAATTTTTTTTTAAATAAATAAAAAAAAATTAAAAAAAAATCGGGCCACTCCAGGATTAGCGGGGATAGTTGTCAAATTAATTGAAGTTTTTTTTTGAGAAAAAAAAACAAAAAAAAAAAAAATGGCGAACTTCGAAAAAATGACGATTTTACTAAAAAAAAACCATTATTTTATATAATTGATCATGTTAAATTTTTTTCGTGTATTTTTTCGTGTATTTTTTTGAAAAGTTCATTCAAAAACAAAAATTAAAAAAAAAAGTACCCAAAAGTCAATTTCTAAAAAAGTTATGGCTATTTGAAAATAAAAAAGCCATTTTTTTTTTAAATTCATAACTTTTTTGAGGTTGGACAAAAAAATTTGAAAAAATTTTCAAAAATGTTTTTCAAAGGGTAGAAAAGGATGGAAAAGTTTCAGCAAAATCTAAAGGGGTCGGGTTCAAAAGTGGTCGATTTGGTATGGAATACCCCATATATATATATACATATATATATAACTGTATAAATAGATAGAATATAAATATGTAAATAAATGTCTCGTTTATATAACAGATCTTTCATAGTACTAATTATATGCTGGACTATCATTTTTTTGAATTGGCTGTCAGTCATGTTTTTGTAGCTCTCGGGCAAATTGTTGTACAAACTAACTCCTCCTGAAGCCAGTCTTCTCTCCCCCATTTTGGTTTTGGACTTTAGCAATCTGTAAGTGTCCCTTCCCCTTGTATTATAGCTGTGAAGCTCACTATTCATTTTGGCATTCAAGCCCCGTATTTGGTGGATTATTTTTAAGGTTTCAGTCTGCCTCAGTTCCTCTATGTTTAACAATTTTGTGCTTTGGTAGACATATGCGGTTGACATGTCTTTTTTTAGATTGTACAAGATTTTTATGACCTTGTTTTGTTGTCTTTGTAGGTAGTTTAGGTTAGATTTGTCTCCTGTTGCCCAAAAGGTTATGAGATAGGTTAGTTTTGGCTTTATGTACGCGTGGTAGACTATGTTTTTTTGTTGTGTAGGTAATGCATTGTTTAGTTTGTGAGCTAAGCATGTATATGATGCTAGAGTTGTGGCTAGTTGTTGTATGTGGTTCTTCCAGGTGAGACGTCTATCTATGGTAAGTCCTAGATATTTTATTTGCTGTACTTCTTTCAAAGTTTTGCCCTTTAATTTTAATTTATTGTTGTGTGTCTTTGGCCTTTTTTCTATGTGGATTATGTAACATTTGTCTTCGTTGTAGTGTTAAGAGATTGTCGTTTGTCCATTTTTCCAGTTTTTCCAGGTCTTGCTCCATATTTTGTTGAGTGGCTTTATCATTATTGTTTACATAGAAGATTGCGAGGTCGTCTGCACACATCATATGCTTTCTATTTAGATTTAATTTGTATAAGTCATTAATGTACATGATATATAGAAATGGACCAAGTATCGATCCTTGAGGCACTCCAAAGTCGACATTTTGGACATCACTATGCGTTGATTCTATTGTTGTGTACATTTTCCTTCCCTTTGAGTATGATGTAAGCAAAGCCAGGGCATTTTGGTGTATTCCAGCTTCCTACAATTTTTTGCCGAGAGTGACCAAGTCCACTGTGTCGAACGCCTTTTTGTAGTCAAATATTAGACCAGTTACGCATTTTCCGTTGTCCAGTTGTGTCTGTGTAAATTCTAGCAGGTCGATCAAGGCCGTTGTTGTCCCTCTATTTTTTCTGAAACCGTGTTGAGATTGTGTCAGAAAATTTATGTTTTGTATGTGATCATATAATCTATTGTGTATAACCTTTTTAAACACCTTATTTAAAGTAGTTAGGTTTGCTATTGGTCTGTAGTTGCTCGGTGTTGAGATTGTGTCAGAAAATTTATGTTTTGTATGTGATCATATAATCTATTGTGTATAACCTTTTCAAACACCTTATTTAAAGTAGTTAGGTTTGCTATTGGTCTGTAGTTGCTCGGATCTTGTCTATTTTCACCTTTCCAAATGGGTGTGATTCTTGCTATTTTGAGCTCTTCTGGTTAAGTTCCCTTTTTGATGTATTCGTTAATTAGTTTTACTATTGTAGGTCCTATTACGCTTACCAGATTTTTTAGTAATAGTGGTTTGATGTTGTCGTATCCTGGTGACTTGTTGTTCTTAAGGGTGGTGGGTCTAAGGTACATTGATGCAGTGGGTTTTTGTTCGGTAGGATGTGCCAGTTTGGTCTGACTTATTTGAGAAGCAAGTTTTTTCCCTATTGTTGCAAAAAAATTATTTATGCTGTTTGCTACTTAACCCCTTTATCCACTTGCCCCTTCAGTCAATACTTTCTTTGTTATGTCAATAAAATAAAATATTATCATTTAGGCAGGGTTCAACGACATTGGAAAAAAAATTAAAAAAGAGTTTTTAGACTGTAAACAAATAATTTAGATAACATACACCCTGCTCTACATACTTCTGAAGTAGAAACATTTTCTTTACTAGTGACACCGACACGGGTAATCCGTTGGTCTCCGAACTGCAAGAGGACTTCGATCCGGAAGATGTCGCTTCGTTCCCCAAAACGAAAAGCAGGAAGAAGCCGGAAGGGATGCAGCTGTCTGCGCCGGCGCGCGTCGTCCGATCGAACGAGGGCAGCGACGTGGACCCGGTGGAAAAAACGGCGCTCGACGACTACGACATGAAACAGACGAACGACGAGTTCGACTCGACCATCAACTCGGAAATATCCGAGCTCACTTCGGATGCCTACGATGGATGGATCGGAGCGGACACCAAGTGGAGAAGATCTCCCGAAGGTAAGTTATTACTATTACACAACCATACAACGAAATTGGTCAAATCAAACTACACTCACAGGCAATAATCGGTCCACATATTTTCGATTAATTTCAATCGCAAATAACTGTTTTATTTGATTTCGGATTTACACAAATATTAAATTAAAGGACAATCGCTCACATTTTAAAAATTACTAAAAATTAGACGTACGTTTATAATATACAAGTTTAAACAAAAATATGTTTTTTACCATAAGTTTAAGACACTCTGTAGAGTGGCAAAACCGTATATTGTTCTAAATTAAGTTTTAATTATCAAGCCACATCTATTTTTAACAGTTTTGTTTTTGGTTCACCTTGATTAGGGTTGGGAAAATTTCCCTTTTTCCTTGTACTTGAAATTTCACTTGAAGTTTTCATGACATTTATGAAATTTATTAAAATTTCTTAAATTTCTGAAATTTCATGAAATTTATTGAAACTTTCAATAAATTTCAATCACTTTAAGTGTAATATATTAATATTGAAATAAACCCACTCGGGGACCATGGCAAATTGCCTATCTTACCTCCTACCCCTCTGCACCAATAATATAAAAAGTAAATACCTATGTTTACCACAAATTTCTTGAGATTTCCTTTTAAAATATTTTTAAAATTACTAAAACTAAAAGAGATATAGCACTTTTTGTTAAGCTAATGAGATTGTGCCACTTTCATTGTTTTGTATTTATATAGGTATATTTATTTTTTTAAATATTATACTGAAATTTTACGAAAATTGAAGGAACTTCATCAAAATTTTATGAGCCAAAGGCATTTTTTATCCGTTTTCCGATGCAATTATAGCAAAATTAAAAGTTTAAATTAATCATGACTTTTAAAAAAATTTAAAAGTCTGATTTAATTTACAAATTAAATTCGTAACTGAAATAAATTATTTAAATTAATTTATGCATATAAGTAACAATAATTACTTATAGTGTATTCAAATCCAAGCCGAAGTAAACAAAAACGCCCAGACGCTTGATAACTCGTTCTTATTGGTCGATTCGGAATCTGTTGTAAATTATTATTAAAGGTCCCAGGGGAGGCCGCATGTGAAATTTATGAGAAATTTTCAGTAAATTGCGAAACTTACAATGAAATTTCTGAAACTTTCACAGGCAATGTTAAAATTTTCGGATTGAAGATTTCATTTGAAATTTTCAAAAATTTTACTTTTCCAACTAAATGAAATATTTCCAGTTTGAAACTTTCAAAGTTGATATATTTATTTATGTGGAAATTCAATATTTTTTCTGTACGAAGAACTAAGGTTGCTATGGTCCATCCATAGCCTATGGAGGATGACAGTGACAGTTTTGTTGAATCATCCCATACTTGGACATGTCATATACGGCCTTCAAAAGCTATCAAATTGTTTTTTGTATATTAATGTGTTAATTTGGAGGTATCCTTTTACTTTTAATTTACTGTTAATGGAGGTATCCTGTTACTTTTATAAATGTATATGTCTCCAACTGATGTTGCCCTTTGTACTTTACTTCTTGTGACGTTTAAAACACTTAATACTGTGACCGTCCATTCTGAATTAAATCAATGGCTCTGGCAATATCAGTCGGAGACATATCCATTTTTAAAAGTAAGAAGACACCTCAAAAGTTGCAAAAAACAATTTGGTAACTTTTGAAAGCCGTATATGACATTTCCAAGTATAGGATGATTCAACAAAACTGTCACTGTCATCCTCCATAGCCTATGGATGGACCATAGCAACCTTATTTCTTTGTACGCAAAAATAAATATACGAGGTGAACCAAAAACAAAACTGTTAAGAATAGATGTGACTTGATAATTAAAACTTAATTTAGAACAATATACGGTTTAAATCCGACATCAAATAAAAAGTTGTTTGCGATTGAAATTCATCGAAAATTTGTGTGGATTGATTAATTTGCCTGTGAGTGTAGATATAAAACCATTTTCCCAACTTAGGTTTTTTTAGTGTTTCTAAATGCAATTTTAAAAAAATCATACATAGACATCAACCTGCATTGCACCGAGCTTTATTTTTTTTTTAATTGAAAAAATTTACTAAAAATAAGACTAAACCAAATTTAAGCTGACTACGAGGCTAACTAGGTATATTTTTTGACTTGGGATTTCTTTTTTTTTAAGGGGGTAAGATATTTAGTTAGAACTGATAAAATTAATTTTTGCGTACAAAAATTTCGTGTGGTGCAAATTTCGTTTTGAGTATTTTAAATAAGCCCCTATTGGTTTATGAAAAAAGTAAGTGTATCGGCACATTTTTCAAGACGGTTTGACTGGACTGGTCTTTATAAACTGTTAAATAATTTATATTAAAAAAAACATTAAAAGCCCAAATACCTAAATAAGGATAATTGTTTTTATACATTAGCTGCATTTTTTTATTTATTATTGCTCTTAATATTTTCTTAATTGGATTATTTTTTTACTTAATTTTATAATTATTGTGTCCATATTAATAATTTTCCTAGTTATGTAACATTTTTCTTACTTATTACTAGAGAAGGCACTATTAAAAGCGAGCATTTTCAAAAGCGCTAAAGCACTTTTCGGGAATTTATGAGCATTTTTAAAAGTGCTGGAAATGTAAAAAAACGTTTTTATAATATTTGAAAAAAGCATTAAAACAACAGGCACAAAACGCTTACTTCGTTTTGTTTCAAAACCGCCACAATAATTTTCAGTATCAATCGATTCTGTAACTCGATCCAATATGGAATGAATAGTGTCAATCTATATTAGACTGGGCCAAAAAAATCAACTATTTTTTTTTTGAAAACCTTATCGAAAATATGGTTTGGGACGACAAAGAAAAATTATTGTGAAAGTTTGAGTCCATAATATTAATATTAAGAGGTCTATCATCGCAATTTTAATTTTTTTTCCCTCATCAAGTTTTTGTCTCAGAACTCCCAAACCATTGAGTTTAACAAAATTTACTTAAAAATAATTTTTAAAAAAAATTAAATGCTCTACAAAAAAGGTTATATAAAAGACAAAAACTTGATGAGGGAAAAAAATTAAAATTGCGATGATAGACCTCTTAATATTAATATTATGGACTCAAACTTTCACAATAATTTTTTTTTGTCGCCCCAAACCATATTTTCGATATGGTTTTCAAAAAAAAAAATAGTTGATTTTTTTGGCCCAGTCTAATGTATATATTTTTCATGCCAAATATATTTTTGTATCTATTCATAGAAACTTCCCTGATTTTTTTAGATTGGTTTTGGCCAATAGTTTTTGAAATGTCGTCATTTTAAAAAATGTATCGTGTTTTTTTAAACTTGAACTAATTTGAAAGGTGTTTAGCTTGGTCCCATCGTGCCAAACTATTTTTTTGATTTAAAATTTTCAAAAATTTTGCATTTTTCAACTTTCTCCTGATATATCAATAATAAAAATTTGTCTACATTCACGTTCATAATTTTTTATCTAATTTAACAAATAATCACTTAAGTGACTATTTAAGTGACAATTGACTGCATCATTGTTGTAATAATAAAGACTTGTGTTGTCTACGGTTGTAATAATCTATCTGATATATATTTATTGAAATTGAATAAAAAAGAAAGTGTGATCAAAACTACCTAATAAAACATTGTGGAATTCTGTTGAATTAATATTAATTTAGTTTTTAATAATATAAATATAATTTATATACCTAATACAAAATATGTATTAAAAAGGTAAAAGTAAAGTAAAAAAATATGTGGGTGATTCTACAAAAGTTGGGCAACTTTTGACCTCATTTTGTTTATATAGTTTTCGGAGAAAATTAAACAGTATTTTGTTATGAGAACATAGATAATATAATAAATATACTGTTCCAGACCAGGCCAGTCACTTTTTTAAACAGTTTCTGAAATATATGTGTTTTTTAAATTTGAATGGAAGGGAACTGGCGAGTATACCAGGGTACTAATTAAAAACATAATTTATTGGAAATATAAGATTTATTGCAACTTTGAGCATATTATACATTAAATATCTTAAAATCAAATAATAGCACACATCAGTGGCGGCTGGTGGATTTTGGGTATACCGATATCTCAATTATTAGATATGGGACCCACACCAAATTTATATGAGTTTATAATGTCATTAAATAAACAAGTTCTGCGCAAGCAGAATTTAAATTGAAGATTGCAAAAAAAAGATAACCGAAACATCGAACATGGAAATGACGACACGGTACTGATGAATGGGATACAAATTTGAGATTATAATTCGGAATTAAGTATTTTACTGATATTTTTTATTAGTGGATGCTACTTATCAACAAATCACATATGGCCTTAAATAAATTACAATGAAATATATATATACGTAAGAAAATAACTACTCACCAAAGTACTGAAACTTTGACTGGAACTATATGTGCATTCACCACAACTTCGCCGCTTGCATTGTTTTCAAGATGTCGTGCAAAGGGCGGGACCTGTAGGTAATTTTTTACCAACACTTGAGTTATAACAAGGACTAGACGTTTAAACTTCAATATTTCGCAGGAATTTTGAATTTTAACATTGGACACAGAACTGACGGGTAAAAGTGAGTACAAAGATTATCAATTTTTTAAAAATTGCTATTATTCGAATCTATGATAAAATATGAAAAATACATTATTTAATGTAGGTATTATAGTTTGTAGTGAAATTGAAAAATTTAAGATAAATTGAATATATTTTAAAATAAAACCACTCAAATATTTGATTCAGGAGTTGTGACACGCTAAGGTACTGATGTTTTGAATATTTATTATGTTTTTCTACAAACGTGCTTTTGAAAAAATACATTAAAATTGGGTGGACAAGTTAAAAAAACCTGGATCTTTTGTAATATACTAAAATATTTACAAAAAATATTAAAATACCTACTCTATTGACTGATGACATCAAGTTGTCCAACTTTTGTAGAATCACCCATTTATTAAAAAAGTATTTTTTTGAAAAAAAAATATTTCTTTTTCCCAACAATATTTATTTTGGAACTTGCTTCTTCTTTAATTATCCGTAAAAAATATTTTAGTTTTTAAAAATTTATAAAATGACCGCATCGAACAATTTTTTAAAATGTTATGGACGATTAACAAATATCGTCAAATTTTAAAAAAACCTCAACAAATATCGGCCAAAATATCAGGAAAGTAACGTACAAAAACTCATTTAATTGTTAAATTTTTCATAATTAAAAATTTTGACTGACATAAAAAAGTTTGATTTCTTATTATTTGGTAGTTTCTACATAATAAAATCTATACCTATTGATTATTCTAATTAAAATAATTTTTTCAATTATTGCAATATTTAATGCAATTTTCTTCATATTGCATATATTATAATAATAAATAATATTGAATGAAGCAACAAAATGGATGTTTTTCCACGTAACATCTCTAACTATGTGTTGACGTTTTCTATACACGTACAGTTGTATTCAATAAAAAAGCGTACAAGAATTAGAATGAGAGAAAACTGTCAAAATAATATTATTGCTTAAAACCGGCTTATCACTGACATAAGTCATTAAAATAATTACTATAGGTTATAAAGAGCATTGACGTCGTAGGTTAATTAAATAATATTACAAAAATTATTAATTTTTAATATAGATTTTTTATTTCTATTATACCACGGTACGAATTGACCATTCTTCTTCGATTCTTGATACTATTTGAGCCTTTTTAACTGACGAGGCATTTTTATTTTCTACTGTCAGTTATAGTGACTTAAGTCAGTGGAAAGCCGGTTTTACGCAATAATGTTGACAGTTTTCTCTCATTCTAATTCTTGTACGCTTTTTTAATGAATACAACTGTACCTACTGGGTTCTCAGATATAATTTATTATTATTATTATAACTTATTTTAACTTAGGTGGGGAAGATGTGTCAGTAGTCAGCCAGACGTTAGATTACAGCAACAGTACTGCCTATGATGACAGTACCAGTGTGACTTCATCGAATGTTCACATGGAACTGCTTGTGTCCAAGCATAGTTCGAATAATGGAAGTGTGGAGAGCGACAGTGAAGAGACCCATACTTCCAGTTCCGTTAAGAAGGAGAAAGAAAGGAAGAAAAAAGATAAAGATAAGGTAAACAAAATTTTGGTTTTTTTAAATTGGACTTGTATTAAAAATTATTAAGATTATTTTATTTATTAATGAAATAGTTATTAATTTTTATATTTTATTATAACTCTTTAAAATTTCTAATTATTATTTCTGAAATTCAAATCATTTTACAGACAAACTATAGGTTTTCTTATTTTTTCCTGATTGTTGAGAAAATTGTTAACCTTGAATTAATAAATACATAAATGAAGAATTTTAATGATCTCTTTAGGGGCGCAGCAAAGGTTTCGATTATGGATGAGTGATTTTCATTAAAATACCGACTTTTTAAAACTCGCAAATTCATTGTAAATATAATATTATTATATAGTTATATTCGAGGTTATATTATATTGTTTTTAAAACATTTATTATGGTTTTTCTTAAATTGATAATTTACAAAAAAAATATTGGCACTACTTTATAAACAAATAAGCCACCGTCCGCAACTTTCATATTTTTTTGTATATGAATTTATTTAAATAGTGTCTAGATATTATTAAACTTTAGTTTCTTTTAAGTGTTTTTTTAAATTTTAGAAACTTTTTTAAAACTGATTTAAATCATTGATTAAAATTAAAAAAAATACTTGATTTAAATCGTTGATTTAAATCGTGATATAAATCAAACGATTTAAATCAGGCAAACCCTGCCTAGTAGATACCGAAATGAACATGCTTTTTTCTATATTTCTACAACATTCTAGTAAAATTCAATTGGTCAATTTTTTTTTAATTTTAATTGAATCGGTAAAATTAAGAACAGTATAAGTCACGGGCTTATACACCGTGGAACAAGTCCATTTTTTTTGTTTATCAATTTTTCGTTTTAAATTATCAATTTAAGAAAAATCATAATCAAATGTTTTAAAAAATGGACTTGTTTTTAATCTCAGCGATTCAGTTAGACTAATTAGACTAAATAAAAACTGGAACAATTGAATATTAGTAGAATATTGTAGGAATATACCAAAAAACATATAGGTACCAAAATGAGTAAGATATGCCCATATATGTCTGTGGATATGCCAGATACATTATTTATGTGCCTGGGATATATACTGAAATTAATCATCCATGAATGTATCTTATAGACACGAATATTCTCTAAATATTGCAAGAATATTAGGAATGTTCTCAATCTACAGGGTGTCTCAAAAGTCAAGGACAGCAGAAAAGGGGTGGATAGGGGATAACATTCTAAGTCGAATAGTATTTGCCGTTTTTTGATCAGACGCACAATTAATTAGTTATTAATAAAATAAAGTATTCAGTCACATGCGTGCTCTAGCAGAATGATTAGAAGTGGGACAACAAAACCTTTTGCTATTCCATAGCTATAAACGTATCATATTGTGAAATGACCTTAATTTTATTTTTTCAATGTCAGGAGAAATTTTTTTAGGTGGGATAAATAGGTACCTACCTTTTCTTTATATTACTTTTTTTAACTAATTAATAAATAAGTAAATACCTAGGTTGATGGTGTTATAAAGGGTGTCCCATTAAGACCGCCTATTTTAAAATTAAAAAAAAATGCCGTGTTTATTTAAAAAGTTAAGATATTTTTATTGCAATAAAGAGGGAAGACATGGAGGTTAAATGTGGAACACAATATCCGATAAATGGCCGCCTCCTGACTGACGGCACACGTTGATTCTTTTGACAAAATTTTCGATTACATTTGCTCAATTTCATCCATTACCTGTCGAATCTCATGTTTTAGTTTAGGAACTGTTCTTAGGTTATTAGCATAAACCTTTTCCTTCAAAAAACCCCAAAGAAAGAAATCTAACGGCGTCAAATCGCATGGTCGGCCTGGCCACATCACATCCTCTCGGCGCGAGATAACTCTGCCTTCAAATGTTGTCCTCAATAATTCCATGGTTTCGTTGCTGTGCATGGTCTGCTGTCTTTAAATATTGTGTCAACCAAATCTTGTACGCATGAAAATGCAGGTCTTTGGCCAAAATTCGCTGTAAACTGCTTCGGGAGAGTCTCAATTGCTGGGAACGGTGGCGAATCGAGGTGGAAGAATTATGTTCAACACTTTCACTAACTGCTGCAATATTTTCAGCAGACCGAGATGCACGAGCACGGACATGTCTCTTTTTGGTTTGAATTGACCTAATCGTTTTAAATTGCTCGATTAATCGGACCACAGTACGGCGAGAAGGTGCGATATGGTGACCGAAAAATTCACAATATCTTCAAACCGTTTCCGAAAAATTCTCACCATTTTGATAGTGGATTTTTACAATTTCTATGCGTTGTGCGGCCGTTTAAATCTCCATGACTTAACCTCAATGTTCACACATGACCACTGTCCAACAACAACGCTGTACGAATGACATGACACTAAATTTAAAATAGGCGGTCTTAATGGGACACCCTTTACTTTACTTTTTTTAAATAAGAAAAAAATAATTATTTTTTTTCAAGCAGCCATGATATACAACCTTATATGCATGTATAGAGATAGTTGAAGTGCGTCTTTTTCATTAGCAGCAGACAAAAAACTCAAAAAATCCATCCTCACCATTTTGATAGTGGATTTTTACAATTTCTATGCGTTGTGCGGCCGTGTAAATCTCCATGACTTAACCTCAATGTTCACTCATGACCACTGTCCAACAACAACGCTGTACGAATGAAATGACACTAAATTTAAAATAGGCGGTCTTAATGGGACACCCTTTACTTTACTTTTTTTAAATAAGAAAAAAATAATTATTGTTTTTCAAGCAGCCATGATATACAACCTTATATGCATGTATAGAGATAGTTGAAGTGCGTCTTTTTCATTAGCAGCAGACAAAAAACTCAAAAAATCCTAGGGATGGAAGTAAATCCCTAGGTGACTCCATAGACGTCAAATAATAAAATTAATTTAGCATTTCATACAAAGCAATCACGTTGTATTAATTATATTAATTATAATCGCACGGAATATTTAGTGATTATTTATTAAATTTTAATTGAATGAAATAAAGAACAACTAGTTTATTAGTATAATATTATGATGATAGACGAGTCGCCAATGTCGGAACTCCAAACAAATGTCAGTACGTCAAAATTAATTCAAGCGCAGCATTTTGACAAAACAGTGTGTGTAATTGTACATTTAATGTAAATTTAAGTAAATAAAATAATTCTATTGATTGTTCTATTTATATTACGCCCATAGAAAAACCAGTGGTTTCTTTATGATTACGCCCTTGAAAAATAAATAGTATATGTTATTTGGAGTAGAAGCTCTTTTTGTGCTTTGTACAGTTGCCTGCCTCAGCTACGCTTCGGCCGTCAATCTCTGTACTCACCACAAAAAGAGTCACTTCTACTCATTATTAATATTAATAATAATTTTCTCTAAAAAAAAATGTTTTAAGTTAAAACTAACCTAAAAACTAAAACATTATGTTCTGTGACTAAAAGACTGAGTGCTCGTTCACAATGGACGTAACCATAAAAAAAACATAAGAAATACATAAAAAAAGTACATAAGGATACATAAGAAGCGTTCACAATGTGCATAGTACGTAATCTTTACGTTTATGTGACTCTTATGTAAAAATTATGGAGTACCGTAAAAATCACATAAAGTTCAAATAATTTAACTTTATGAAATATTTATGTAATTTTTTGGGAAAATTCGGTGACTTTTGGTTTGTTATGGAAAAGGTTGAGTCACCGGTAGACAAATACCTAAGATAAAGCCAAATTATTATTTTAGTTTTTTATTATAATAAAAGTAGGCACAAAATAACAGAAATTCAAACATCCCGAAAAGACATTACTTCAACTATTCAAATCCATTTTAGACTAACTTCTTTTTTTTCTTTTTTTACCATTCTATACCAAAATTAAAAAGCATTACCATTGCCAATATTATTGTTTAATATCAATTTAAAATTAAGCACATTTGGCTGAAGGACCTCGGTCATTGGCCATTTAATCTTATGTTGTAACCTTACATTGTATGTAATTACATAAGGATTAATAAATACGTTATTTATTTATTTAAAAGTAGGTAAACAACCTCAATGTAATGGCCAACCGTTGACTTGGACTCGGTGGTTTTCGTATGCTATGTTTAATCAACACTAGTTTTAGCAATTCCTCAAATAATGAGGCTGTCATTCTAGTATAAGTAAAAAACCATTCAGTGTCATGAAGTCGCATTTCAATAATTAGTCTTCGAAACCATTTTTTTCTCTATCTCTATTTATAGGACGAACCCACCAGCGTCTTGTTCGTTTTGGTTTTACCCTATCTTGGCGATCTTGGCATCGTCTTAGTAGTAACAATAATAACAAATTCTTCAGTCTCACTCATTTTAAAAACACAATTCACAAATTTTAATTTAAATTAAATTAAAATGACATTAGTTTGACATGCACAACATGTCAATTTTTATGGTCATTGTGAACGCTCTTTGGGTTTTATGTAAATTTTATGGTTATGATTTATGATTTCATTATGTATCTTTTATGGTTATGTCCATTGTGAATCCACACAGCCATATAATTAAGGTCATTTTACACGATTTTATATAGAATTTCTGCACATTATAGTTCTCTCACATCTTATCATTCTGCTAGAGCACGCTTGGCTACTTTATTTTATTAATAACTAATTAATGGTGCGTCTGACCGAAAAACGGCAAAGACTATTCGACTTAGAATGTTATGCCCTATCCACCCCTTTTCTGCTGTCCTTGACTTTTGAAGCACCCTGTATTAAGTAGAATAAGGTTGTGTTCCGTAATTTACTGCCATTACTGTCAGTAATTTTACTGTCAGTAGCGAAAAAAGACCGTTCCGTAATTTATTCAGTACTGACTTAGAGTACTGACGCAATAGTAAAATTGGAACGCGCCTTAGTAGCAGCAAAAAGTGACAATGGTTACGCAAGGTTATGATTTGTGATTTACTGACAATTGACAAACTTTACTTTCGACACAGCAGAGAACATAAATAAAAAATAAATATAACAGTTATAAGAAATATAATGTTTGGTTTATGGCAGAGAAATATGGAAAATTGAATGTTATCGTCGTCCGCGTCGAAAAATGGGAAATATAAAATTTCACTGACACCACAACAATACGCCAAATACCAAAAATTACTCTTAAATTCGTCCGCTGAATACAAATATATAACATTTTCTAGGTACTACCTAGTAGTTTCATATTCTGGAAATATTTAGACCTAGGTATTCACCAAATACCATTATATGATATAATTTATATCCTTCAATTTATTTAAATTGACAGCTATTTTTTGTTTAAAAGTTTGGTTATGTGTTTTACTGGAATTTATTTAAATTGACAGCTATTTTTTGTTTAAAAGTTTGGTTATGTGTTTTACTGGAGCCAAAGCACCTCTCTTTCACCAGTTGTTTCAGTAAAATTAGTCTGCCGTACATTTATAAAAGGGTAATATTTACCACTGAGCTCAGTAACTGAAAGTGGATTTCGGAATGCGTTTTCGTAAATTACGGAACATAGCCTAAATCTAAATTTTAAAGAGTATTCTTAGAATATTCTGTGCCGTATATAATTTGATAAGGAGGTGTAATAATTTCGTTCGCAGTCTGAAAAGAAACACAAAGCCAAAAAATCCAAAGACAAGGAGAAGGAGAAGCAGCGCGACGGCAAAAGCGGAAAGAAGCACAAGCGTCGCTCCAGGGACGAGAGTTCGTTCCACCGCGACGAGCTCGAGGAGTTCCTGAACGGCAGTCCATCGTCGCCGATAGATGCCGCCTACGAGGCGATATAGCGCATGCCTCCGCTGCACAGGTACAAGTACTTTTTCGACTGCTAAGGGGTTTTAAATGCCCAAACTCTAAAGGTACGCGATATCCACTGTAGTCCAGCCAAACCGTACCCTTTGCTTTGTTTTAGGAAATATTTTATGTAAATTTAGACTGTTTCCTGGGTACTGTTTTACTAGACTGAAAAGTGTTTGCTGATTTTTAACTGTTAACATGTCTTTTCTGATAATAACGACGTATTAATGATGATTTTGGTGCGGTATGCACCTGGCTAGTGATATTTTATTAATAAAAACTCTTACAATTATGGAACATGTTAGATTTACTTGTATTTGTCATTTACTATATATTTATTTGTTGTTTTACTTTAAGAAACGTTAAAAAAAATTTAAATTTGTTCTTACAAAATATTAATAAATTTGATTTGAATATTTTATTTGTTTTTAATATTTTTCGCTCACAAAATAAGGATTTTTTAATTAAAATATAACGAAAGATTAAAAATCTAGTATTCATGATTTTCTATCATTTGGTTGGAGTAAGTATGGCCTTTAACATAATATGTTAAAGGCCATATTATGTACTTCATATTTGAAAAGTCTAAAATTAAATCAAACTCAAGTTGTAGTTTAAAAAAAAATATTTCAATATTTAGTCAACCCTCCGTTTTTGTCACTTACTGCCTGCAAAAGGCATGGAAGTAATTAATGGTCTTATGAAGTTGACGTCTTGCTTTATCTCGTTCCAAATGGCTTCAAGAGCATTCCAGAGTTGGTCTGCATTGTTTGGTCGAAAATTTCGTTAATAAATTCTTTTCTTTGTGTAGCCCCATACGTTTTCTATTGGGTTACAATCTGGGCTGTAAGGCGGCCACGGCAAAACCTCTATATTGGTATTTCGAAACCATTCAGTGGCAATGTGAGCCATATGGACTGGGAAATTCTGCCGTGCTAAGATGAAAGGTCCTATCTACAAAATTTTGTAATATATGTGGGTCAGAATTTCTCAAACAGGCCACCTGAATTAGGTCAAAATTAGTTTTTGATTGTAGATACATTTTTTCGATAGTATTTTACATCACTAACACAAATCCTAAAGGATTTTGTAAAAAAAAAAAATCCAATTGACATATCACGGTGCTGTTCTGAGAGGTGATTTTTGGACTTTCTGTGAAACCTAATTTTTTTTTATATTCTTGTTAATTAGGTCATAACTAAAATTTTAAGAGCAAAATAAAAAAAATTTGACGGTTTGAATTGTTTTAATTGGCTGTTTATTAAAAATATTATGCACTCTTTCAATTATCCAATTAAAACTAGCGATTTAATTTAAATATTTAATATTTGCATAACTAAAAAAGAGGTTTTTACAATTTTTTTTTATATATTTTACTGTTTTGTTGCAATAAACGTTCAAACTTTTAATTTAACCTTTGACGTATACATTTATGTTCCCTTAATTAATATATCCTTAAAGGTTGCCACATGGCATGTGAAACTTAGATCTATTAAAAATTTATTTGATTTTTGAATTGTCATTTTCAGTATACGTATTCTATAATTTTTGTTTAGTTTTTTAAAGTGTTTTTTATAAACAAAAATGAAAAATTGTAGTAAAAGTTACGAAGAAATTCATGAAATTTATTTCATTTATTCATCTTTAGTAAAGTTTATCGGGCCGATAACTTTCATGTCTTGGCAATATCTAGTATCCAAAGAAATTATTCGTCAAATAAATCAAAAATGAATAAATCGGCCCTAAATAAAATGTGGCACCCTTAGAATTATTATTTAATAAATGTATACTATACATTTAACCTTAAATTAAAACTTTAAACGTGTATTACAACAAAACAGTAAAAGACCTTTTTTAGGAAATTAACTAATCTTTAATCTGATTTAAAAAGTTATGATAATATTTAAATTAAATCACTAGTTTTAATTGGATAATTGAAAGAGTGCATAATATTTTTAATAAACAGCCAATTAAAACAATTCAAACCGTCAAATTTTTTTTATTTTGCTCTTAAAATTTTAGTTATGACCTAATTAACAAGAATATAAAAAAAAATTAGGTTTCACAGAAAGTCCAAAAATCACCTCTCAGAACAGCACCGTGATATTCATGATATTAAAAGTAAAAGTTTTTAGTAATTAAAAAATAAAAAAAAATCATTATGGCTAAACTAATTATCCGATTCCAACGATTTAACTAGCGTTGGAATCTTGTTTTGACATAGATTCTTTGTTATTTTTTTCAATTGTAAAATTTTCATTTAGGTCGATTTTTTTTTGTTTTTTTTATAACAAATTCGGAAATAATTGGCTTCTGCGCCAGCTATCGACTCGAAAAAAAAAACACATATACTCCAATCATTTTTCGAAATTATGCTGCTGAGAAAAAAAATGGCCCGCAGGTTCCAGACCACCGTAAGACGTCGCGTCACAAGCGCGTACAGCGTACACGGTTCGGAGCGTGAGCTGACACCGCGCGCGGCCACAAAAGGACGAATAACTTTTTGTCAACCTGCGGGCCATTTTTTTTCTCAGCAGCATAATTTCGAGAAATGATTGGTGTATATGTGTTTTTTTTCTCGAGTCGATAGCTGGCGCAGAAGGCAATTATTTCCGAATTTGGTATAAAAAAAAACAAAAAAAAATCGACCTAAATGAAAATAGGACAATTAAAAAAAATAACAAAGAATCTATGTCAAAACAAGATTCCAACGCTAGTTATATCGTTGGAATCGGATAATTAGTTCAGCCATAATGAATTTTTTTATTTTTTAATTATTAAAAACTTTGACTTTTAATATCTTGAATATATCAATTGAAAATTTTTTTTTTACAAAATCCTTTAGGATTTGCGTTAGTGATGTAAAATACTATCAAAAAAATGTATCTACAAACAAAAACTAATTTTGACCTAATTCAGGTGGCCCGTTTGAGAAATTCTGACCCATGTCCTTTATTACAAAATTTTGTAGATAGGACCTTTCATCTTAGCACGGCAGAATTGTCCTGTTGGAAAATAAATTGATTTTCGGGGTACAGGTCTCAATAGTAGGCAACATTGACATAATTCAATGCATTGAATCTTCCTCGGATCCCATGCCTTGAGCACTATAGTGGATTATAATCCATCCCCAAACATTGGCAGAAAAACGTCCAGAGGGACTTGTTCGTTTCAAGTATTCCTCATCAAATTTCATATTGGCCGGTCGGTATACTTTTATTGGGCCATTATGGTTCGATTGGAATGTCTTTTCATCGGTAAAAATCACCCGTTTCCAGAAGTCAAATTTTCGATAAATATGATTTAAGGAGAACAGAGCCTGCTTCCTTAAATCTGTTAGAAAAATCTTTCTGGCAGCCACCTTGCAGTGCAGTTCTGACTCTTTGATTCTACGACTCGCAGTCATCGAGCAGCCGGGAAACACAGTTTTATCAATCGCTTTCCGTGCCGTACTGAAAGTATCCTGGCGAAGATGGTGGATTAGTGCCTGGTCTTGGGCGTCTGTGGAGACTCTTGGCCTTCCGGATCCAGCTCTTCTCTCGAAGTTTCCATGTTCCGTCCATTGCCGCTTTACTGTCATTACCGTCATTTTGTAAATATTAAACATCATCGCCACTTGTCTTACTGAAGTACCTTATTTCAGATGAACAATAATTGTATGTTTTTCGGCTACAGTTAAACGAGGCATGACTAATGGATGTGACAAAGCTCGATGTCACCTTAACATTGACGGAAAAGTTATATTCACACAGCGAAAATATAGCGGTTTTAGTTTTTTGTTAGCGATAGTACGTATGGTTTTTACACTGTAGCCTTATATACGATCCCGAGTAACGTCATAATTTGAAGTCACACATTCCCGCATAACACAAAAAAATATTTTTCTACTCCTATTACGGAATTTGACCGTTCTAATATCACTTTTATCTATGGAATGACATATATTCCGTAAAGTGTTACAAAATGAAATATTTTATCATCGGATGACAGAATGAACACTCGTGGCGACATCTCTGTTTTTAATATCTAACAAATTTTAGACGGATCCAACCTCACTTTCTTCCAATTAAATTATTTTTCTGTTATTTTTTTGGAAACGTAGAAAAATTATAGTCTGAAACACGTTTGGAATTGCAAATTCCGCTCTCGTGAAACCGTCAAACTCGCCTTCGGCTCGTGTGACAAACTCTTCACTCGAGCGGAATATGCTAATTAATATTTACAGTTCATTGCATATTTATTTTAACAATGTTGTTGTAAATGTTGCTTTTATATTTATAAAAGCCGTGTGACACCCGATACTTTTTGTATACTGAATTTTCTTGTTTGAGAGTGTAAAAAGTAGATGTGGTATGATATTCTTATATCAAATATACTAAAACAGTAGAATACGTATGGTACAATAGCTTGAGATCTATTTTTGCACGCTAAAAATACAAGTAAATTTAGAACAAGTCTTAATAAAAAACTTTATTTTGAAATAATCAATATAGGTAAATAGAAGAAAAATATGTAAAACAAAAATTCTTTGGAAGAAATCACAGACATAAAAGAATATTTTTCTTTCTACTGTCTTGATTTTTCTTTTAAATTTTCTTTTTTACTTCCTCTTTATAAATTTAGCTTGAGCCAGCCATTGTCGTAATTAAAATGTCATTTACCCTCGCAGTTTCGGTTTTCGGATTTTTCCGGAATTTAATTTAAATTAAAGTCTTTGGTTCAATCCCACTCGGTAAAGTAAAAAAAATGTCAAAAGTCAAAAAAATGTCCTGCTCAATCGAACCTCGAGTGGTATTTGTTGGGAAAACTACACAAATAAAAAAATTAAGTTATTTTTTTGTTACTTTGGCATTTCTCTATAAAGTGCTCTTTTAGTTCCACCCTTACATCCAAACTAAGATGTCCCATAAGCCAACTGAATGGCTTGTGCGGGTTAGGGGTAGGAACGGACCGACGGCTTAAAGTCCCCTCCGAAGGACTATACCCAATGGACAAACACAAATAAACAACCATACCCAAGTGGGATTCGAACCCACGACCTCTCGGCTCGTACCTAGGAGCTCTGACCACTACACCACCGAGGCCGGTATACAATAATACATCCGTTACTATAGAGAAGGTAAATAGAAAATTTTGGTCACTTGCATTTCTGTTCCTTCCTTTTTTAGCGCATGATTAATAAATTTGATTTGATTATTTTATTTCTTTTTAATATTTTCTCTCACAAAATAGGGATGTTTAAATTAAAATATAACAAAAGAGACATATAAGTACGTATGATTTTTACTTTGTAGCCTTATTTCGATCCCGAGTAAGGTCATAATTTGACATTAATGGAATTCCGGTTGTGTTTCGAAATTTACTGCCATTACTGTCGGTAATTTTACTGTCAGTAGCGGAGAAGGACCTTTCCGTAATTTATTCAGTACTGACGCAACAGTAAAATTGAAACACGCCTCAGTAGCAGTAGAAAGTGACAATGACTACGCAAGGTGATGTTTTGTAATTTACTGACATTTGACAAACCTTATTTTCGGCACCAGCTGCTGGTGACCAGCAAAGAAATATGGAAAATACAATGTTATATATATTTTTGATGCGGACGATAATTCAAAAATACATTTGCTGAATACAAATATACATTTTCTAGATAGTTTAATATTCTAGGTCTTCCCCGGCGACCTCCTTTAATTACCAAATCGTCTCCTTCGTCACTGCTGCTTGTACTTTTAAGTAATATTGCATCAATAATTAGTCGTAGCTCTTTACCAAATACCATTATATCCATCACTTTATTTGACAGCTATTTTTTGTTGTAAAATTTGGTTATGTGTTTTATTGGAGACACAGCACCTCTCTGTCACCAGTTGCTTTGAATGTAATACCACTAGAGGTTTAAATTGGGAAAAGGCGACTATAACTTTTAAAATTGGTAAAAAGTAAGGTTAACCATTTGACAGATGTCAGATTTTATTTTGTTTGTTTCAGATGATTTAAGTCTCTCCTCTGACGACTCGAGACGCAAACCTTATCCCCGTGAGCATTATCTCTCGTATAATACAAAATTAATTTGACACTGAGAGAAAATCAACTTTAATTATTTGTATGAAAGTAAAGTGGTGGGACTTTTGGGTGTGGACCTTAGTAAAGGAATTCGAACATAATTTGGTCGTCCTTGTCTGATTCTGTGAATAGCAAAGATTCATTAATGTCCTTTTTTGGAGGCTCCAGGGGTGTGAGATCCAAGTGTTGGTTAGGTCATCGGTCAAATTAATCTTTTCTTTGATTAGATTTGCCCATTTTTTTACAAAAATGTATGGAAAGCTTGGTAAAGGTTGCTTTTTTTTCTTTTGAAATACTAGGCCACCTAAATTTAGGTTCCATTTTCAAAATAGTAATCGACACTTCATTTAATTTTAGGGCATTCTTTAGCCTGCTAAGTAAAAAATTTGGCACCATTTTGAAAGTTTGAAGCGCTTTCCGTAGAAAACGTTCAAATACCCCGACTCGGACAATGTTCAAGGTAGAAGAATAAATTTGGTCTCAAAAATAAAAAAAAATAACTTAATTTTTTTTCGACGCGATCGTCGCAACGAGAGGTTCCTTTTCCCTTCGCGCATCACGTATTTAAACAATGTTTAAAATTATATTTTCGTAAGTATGCATCTTGTACATATATGTTTAACATTGTAATTTATAAAGTGTGAACAATATATTGTTCACACTTGTCAAATTGACAATGTCAATCATAACCAATAAAATCGTAAGAATCTATGTAAAACTCCCTAGATCAGTGTATCAAAATGGTTGCCAATTCTATCTTTAAATACAAGGCGCGGTAGAATGCGAATGTAGTTCTTTAAATATTTTTATTACAGTCACTGTGGTCCGGAGCTACCAATTATAATGTACGACGTCAAATTATGACGTCCCTCTGGATCGAATCTGTCACACAGTAATATATATATATGATTTTTATCAATCAATTAAGTTACTTCTTTTTGTTCTTTACTTTGATTGGCTTTTCCCTTCCGGGATTTGGCCAGCTTAAACTTTTTTCTATAACTGGGGAGGGCGAGTCTAGGAGTTCCTATAGCCGCTCCCTCCTTTTTCAATATTTTTTTTATCACTGTCACTTTTTTATATTTTTTTTCTGTTTTCGTCCAATTCATAAATATTGTTCATACGTCACTTCTTCATTTCGTCTCCCATTCAACTACAGATAATAAATAATATAATAAATGTTCGGTGTTGACTCCAATAGTTCCAACCATGCACTGTTATTTCTTTAAATATTTCACCCATCCATCGTGAAAATCCTTCGTAAATTACTTAATCTATTGTAGATTTTGTATATTTGACAAAAACCAGCGTATTTTTTTGCTGGGATTCCGATTTTGTCCCTTCAGGGTCGCAAACGACCAGCCGTCTCCAAGAACAGAACCCGAATATTAAGTTACTTAAAAGATGTGTTTGTCCTATTGTGTATTAGTCCTTCGGATGGGACTTTAAGCCCGCGGTCCGTTCCTACCCCTAACCCGCACAAGCCATTCAGTTGGCTTATGGGACTTCTTAAGAAGTAAAGGTGGAACTAAAAGAGCACTTTTGTATATAAACTTTTTGTATATATAGTGGGGACAATGCCAGCGGAGAGTCGCGACATCGGAATATATCCCGATTTGAGGGATATTTGAGGTCCCCTTGGGACAAAGGAATATTCACCTATTTTTGAGGGATTCTTGAGAAAAATCTGCATTAAGGTATTTGTCTTGCAAACTTTTTTATAAGTGTGTTTTTTTTCGAAAAAACAACGATGTATACCTAAAAACAAAATCCATGTAGTAAAACAACATGGATTTTGTTTTTAGGTATACTTCGTTGTTTTTTAGAAACTACTAGTAACCTTTGTAAAACGTCTTACTTGAACGGCACAACTTTTTTCGTCATTTAGTGTTATTTTTATTAATTAAATTATAAAATAAAAATCCGATTCGAAACCCTAACAAAAAAATACTGGACTCGGTATATAATTTAAAGTTGGCGGGATTTTTAAGCAAAATATGGGATATTTTAAGCCTGCGCATGGGACAGTTTGCCACACTAGGGTGGCAACACTGGGCGACATTAACTTCGATTTAACGCATTGCTGGAAAAAATAAAATTTAGTTTTTTAAAATCTTATTTAAGGTATTTCAAAAAATGTAATCTGGATTACATAAGGGGATTCCTGGTTAAAATATGGAAATAAAGTAAAACTGGGGATACTATAAAAATTTTAATTATCGATACTTTTCCTTTCGATAGGTACTTACAATTTTTTATCGATATTTTTCATTTAATACATATAATTATAAATACATTTTGCTGTATATCAATGCATTACGATGCGGTATATTTTGAAAGACAAAACAAATAAGAATATGCAGCAAAATTATTATTTTTACAATAGATTTTAATGGACTATACGAATTTATAAAATGTTATTTGCTGCCTCTAGTTTGTTGTTAAATAGTTATATTAATTTTCAAAAAGTACATGGCTAACACTTTTTTGGTGTGATGCATAGTAGGTACTTTTATTATGTATTATTTATTGATATCTCCTTATTAAGACTTATTAAGACATTTCAGCGGTAATAATTTTCTTTAAAAGTGTTTAATCATTCTTTAAAAATAAAAGCACATACCGTATTTTATTTTGTAAATAAGTTACAAAGCCATTCAGTTGCCTTCTGGGACTTCTTTGGAAGTAAGGGTGGAACTAAAAGAACATTTGTATATAAACTTTGTATATAATAGTTCCTCACATCACATCACAGTTCCTGACATATGTTTTGCTCGATGTTTCGTTTACGATTTATAGAATATAAAAATAATAAAAAGTTAAAAATAGATAGTTGCGCCATTTCTATATCAATTTTGAGTTTTTTTGTCTTTGCTTATACTGCCCCACTATGGAGAAAGGCAGTAACTACAAAAAAATTCTAAATACGTTTTCTTGTGCTATGATAAAGATATGAACATTTTTTATCTTAATTCAAAAAAAAATGCAGTAAACTATCTCATAAGTTAAATAAATCAATTAAATACCTACTGCTTTTTATAAAAATGTAGTTTATGCTAATTTCCCACAAATTTCTTGTTTAGCAGTTACTGCCTTTCTCCATAGTTGGGCAGAATAGAGCTTCTCATAATATTATGGTATTGGTACTTTTGGTGGACAAAACAACCCTAATTATAACATAATAAGAAAATTCCTATTTTTTTTCAATTAATAACACCAATAATTTATTTTACTGTTACGCATTTTGGTATTATTGTTTTATTTTGCAAATTCTGTGACACAAAGAAAAAAATTGGAAACCAAAACAAATTATTTGTTAAAGTAATATATTAATATTTTTACGTAACTAGTAGTTACTAACTACCATATCGCACATGGGCGACAACAGTGTCATAAGTAGTAAAACCATAATTCCGAGATAAGTTAACGTAAAACATTTTGGAATAATAAAATTCTGACATTTTTGTAAAATTATATTAACTTACAGTGTAATTTAATATAATTTTACAAAAATGTCAGAATTTTATTATTCAAAAATCTTTTACGTTAACTAATCTCGGAATTATGGTTTTACTACTTATGACACTGTTGTCGCCCATGTGCGATATGTACAATGTTTTTTCTATTAAGCCCGCTGCACAACAGCCCGGTAACCTAAACGGTAAAGTTGGGAGAGACTCAGCAAACACTATCTATCAACAGTGGTTTTCTCCCACCTTTACTGTTCAGATTCCCGCTTCCGTTACGGGGCTATTGTGAAGCGGGCTTTAAGCCCGCTGCACAACAGCCCGGTAACGGAAACGGGAACGGGAAACTAAACGGTAAAGGTGGAAGAGACTCAGCGAACCCTATCTATCAACAGTGGTTTTTTAGTCTCTCCCACCTTTATTGTTAGGATTCCCGTTCCCGTTACCTGGCTATTGTGCAGCGGGCTTTACTCTAAAATCGGTATTAAATATATATTTAAAAAGTTTAAAGTTAAAACTACTAAAATAAACCACGTGGTACTACTCACGAACGCAAAATTAATGTTAAAGATGTAAGTATGTAATTTAAGGGCAAATACAGGTACATGTACCTATTAAATATTTTAACCTTTCCATAATTGTAACATTTAATTATTGTTAAGTATTGCTAAATAATATAAATTTACTATGAAGTGCAACATGTAACATAATAATTCAATGCAAAATAAACCCTGTCCTGTAAGGAAGACTCTCATTAGCTGCTTTTAATATACCTAGTAGAGAAGATAATTTATATAGTCAAACACAACATATAGAAAAAAGCGCTATTATTTTAAATTAAATTAATTTATACAGTTATTTAATGTCTTAATTGGATGGGGTTTATACAAATTAGACTTTTTAATAAATGTGCAGAAATTATGTGCTTTACAATTTATACATAATGTTATAATCAAGTTAAATAAATATTACCGATATATAAAAAGTTTTATATAAATGTCTCACACTGGTTTACAGCCAAAATGTACATTTTATGCCAATATTTTTATCTAATGGACTTTGGAGTGCTAAAAAAATTGTAGTATAATTTTTGTTTGTACCTACAGGTTTTTTAGATATGATTTAGTAATGTCCCAACTATACAATTTACCTAGCCTAATAAACAAATTCCCTATGAGCTTTTTTTATTTTTGAGTTTCTATTATTTTATATACTTTTTAGTCTCACTTTATCATTTAATTAAAAAAATCATAAACCTATCCATAAAAAATTGTATGGCAATTTTTGAGTTCAACGGGCCAAAATGTATAAGAGCAGCATAGCGGTACTAAATGTACATATTTTTTTAATTATCTATAAACTACTGTAATTAATTGTTAAGTTATATTATTTCTTATTTTTTTATTAATATAGAAGTTATTAATATATTTACTATATTGTTTTATATTTTATACATGTTAATGTTTTCTACATAAATGTCTAAATATTTACTAAAGCAATTAACCTTTGTTTTATTTTAACAAATTAAATATTGCCTTTAATACGGTAGGTATTCTTTTTCAGAAATGTTTGGGTTTTAGATTCGTTTTTATAACAAATGTTGTTTCTATAGTAAAGAGTCTTTACTAAAGACAGATTAAATATTATCTCAAAAATTGTTAATATTATATATTTTAATAAGGTTTTTAATTAAACAATTTTTAATGCCCATATTTTATATTTAAAAAAAAATAATAGTGGTGATTTTTTTTAACCCTTCAGGTGTAATAAATACCCAAAAACATATTTCATTTTATATGTATGTATTTTGTATACCTGGAGATGAACTTTGTCAAAAATTGTGGGGTAGTCTCCATAGGACAGTATTTTGAGCACAGGAAACATATCCAGAAAAGCCCTTGGACTCTTCCCAAATGGGTAGGCAACCCAATGAGCCTTGTGTTTTCAGATTTGTTTTTTTTAGAAACGTTGTTTAATTTTAACATAATTTTTAAGAATATTATTGCACTCATTATGACTGTTAACGCATATCAAAGCGATCTGTTACTGTACAGTAACGTTATTTATTATACCTATTCTTAAGAAAATGGTACCTATTCCCGAAAATAGTTATGACAGATGACGCTGTAGTTTGCTTTGTCTTTCGTTTTAAATTCATATTGGCTGCCAGTATCATAAATCAGATCGTTTCAAACTAAAGCGTTCAATTTGTTATCACCCTCGTTGTCCTAACGAGTATTCAATCTGAAAATGTTTTTTTCTATGCTGGAAACCATAGAGAAACAAACACAAGTATTTCTCTATGCTGAAAACACAAGGCTCGTGTCCGCTGGGTTGCCTACCCATCTGATGCGAAGAGTCCAATTTTAAAACAGCCGAATATCCTTTTTCTATGGCCGAATCTGCGAACAGGTTTTTTTAAATATGTTTTTTTTAGAAACATTGTTTTATTTTAATAGACCGGCTAATATGAGCATTTATTATACATAAATTGTAATATTATTTATAAAAATATTATTGCACGCAGTATGACTGTTAACGTATCGATATCAAAGCGATCTGTTACTTATTATACCTATTCGTAGGAAATTGGTATTCCCCGGAAAAGTTTTGCGACAGAAGAAGCTGTAGTTTGCTTCGTCGTTTGTTTTAAATTCATCTCTTGGAAGAAAAAATTGTTTTGTCAGAATCCCGTATTTCCAAAAGTTAACAGTAAAAACTAAAACCGTGCAGCCAAGCTGTCCAACGATGATTTCTAATATAAATCTCCCATTTTTCTTGTGTCGGAAAGTATTTTGGTCCAACCTTGGAGTTCGTATGATTATATATTATCTTTAAGACACTGTAGATGGCGACATTTGTCCTTTTCATCCACGTACTTCCACAAATACACTGCTTATTCGCTATATTTTATATAGATGACTTTGTTTCCTTTTTTCAGGGTAAATTGGCCGATTTGCCGTATTATTTTGCCTATTGCGCATAGTCAGTTCATAGAAATCACATAACATAAGATAAACATATTAATACGTACACGTATGCAAGATACATACACCTTAAGATAGGATGGTGCGCATGTTGGGCGGGGCTTAATGACGTCACTTGATGAGTGTTTTTAAATCTTTAACGTGCTTTTTAATTATCTACTGCTAAAATTCTTGTTTTTGCGATGCTTTTGGATGTTAACTTGCTCTACTTTTTGTTTAACTTGTCGTTTTTGTGTTCGGTAAGGTTCAAATTACTTTTCAGCGTTCAAATTATTGTTATTGCGTTAGGTTAACCTGTTAGGTTTGTTTATTATTGTTTTTGTGTTGCGTTAACTTGTTTTGTTTGTGTTTTAGATTGTATAGTGCCATTTGCATTTATTAAAATGCGGTGTGGCATATTTGGATGCAATTCGGACAACCAGTCCAAGAAAAACCCTTTAAATAAAAACATTAAATTTAATCGATTCCCGAAAAAGTTTGATTTGTGGAAACAGTGTTTAAATGCCACAAAAATAATAGACAATATTTACGTTAAGACCGCTTCTATTTCCTATAAACATTTTCTGGACAGTGACTATAAGTTTAATTTAAAACCCCAACGCTTAAACTACAGCCCTAAATGTTATCAAGGACTGAAAGCATTTATTATCCATATTATAACACTTTCTTCAATATTAAGTTTAATAAAAACGCACTATGTCCAGAAATTTCTCTATTTTCTTTGATAATATTACTATTATTCGTGTATTCGCACGGCAACTACTCATCAAGTGACGTCATGCGCGGGACGAACCAAAACTCGTACACGGGAGCATCCAACCCTGCACGTATGATACGAGTTGTCAACTAAATAGAATTTAGGTTATATCAAATTTTTCTAAATCATTTGCTTACAGGGCTGGATGCTCCCGTGTACGAGTTTTGGTTCGTCCCGCGCATGACGTCACTTGATGAGTAGTTGCCGTGCGAATACACGAATAATAGTAATATTATCAAAGAAAATAGAAAATTTCTGGACATGGTGCGTTTTTATTAAACAAAATATTGAAGAAAGTGTTATAATATGGATAATAAATGCTTTCAGTCCTTGATAACATTTAGGGCTGTAGTTTAAGCGTTGGTGTTTTAAATTAAACTTATAGTCACTGTCCAGAAAATGTTTATAGGAAACAGAAGCGGTCTTAACGTAAATATTGTCTATTATTTTTGTGGCATTTAAACACTGTTCCCACAAATCAAACTTTTTCGGGAATCGATTAAATTTAATGTTTTTATTTAAAGGGTTTTTCTTGGACTGGTTGTCCGAATTGCATCAAAATATGCCACACCACATTTTAATAAATGCAAGTGGCACTATACAATCTAAAACACAAACAAAACAAGTTAACGCAACACAAAAACAATAATAAACAAACCTAACAGGTTAACCTAACGCAATAACAATAATTTGAACGCTGAAAAGTAATTCGAACCTTACCGAACACAAAAACGACAAGTTAAACAAATAGTAGAGCAAGTTAACATGCAAAAGCATCGCAAAAACAAGAATTTTAGCAGCAGATAATTAAAAAGCACTTTAAAGATTTAAAAACACTCATCAAGTGACGTCATTAAGCCCCGCCCAACATGCGCACCATCCTATCTTAAGGTGTATACATATATGTATCTTGATTTGCTTACATCGCTTAGGTTAAGCTTGCAAAAATTTATATGATTTGGCTTTATAAAAAGCAAAAAGTGGCATAATATGGATATTATTTCCTTATGATATAAACATAATAACATAACATAAGGATGTCAAAGTGGGCCCTTTTGATGTGGAGCGTAGTAACCGATTACGTACTTACGATTCGAGAGCGGTATAAACTTTAATTGTCAAGGTAATTAAAATTTAAATAAAAAGCTTGAAAATTGGGCCATGGTAGTACCATGATAGTACTATGCTCTACACCTAAAAGGCCCACTTTGACATTTAAATTAGGAACGCAGCTCCATGATTGAGGTTACGCATCTGTCAGTTTAACGCCAATTTCGTCTTATTTTCTAAAAATACTGGTTTTCGCGGTGCCATATGCATATAGGTATTTAACGATATATGGGTGATAAAATATTTTATTCTTAATCAACAGTGAATATGAGCATAGACAATATAGAAGATTTAGGATCTGTTATTCATATAAAAATTCCTTATAATAAAACTAAAAAGCCACGATCGTTTACAATTATTGGAGAAAAGTACGTAACCTGTATAGAAAATATACTTCTTTACGTCCACATGCTTTTAAAAGCCGAGGATTTTTTTTAAATTTCAAAATGGAAAATGTTATCGCATGGTCATGGGAATTCATACAATTAGTAACGTCCCCAAAAAAATAGCAACTTTTTTAAAACTATCGGATTTAAAAAAATACACAGGCATGCATGCTTTAAGAAGAACTTCAGCTACTTTGCTTGCAGATGGGGGAGCTGATATCACTTGTTTAAAGCGACATGGAGGCTGGAAGTCAAGCAGTGTGGCCGAAGGATACATAGAGAACTCTTTGTCTAATAAAAAAGAAACTGCAAAAAAAATCTTGATGTCAGATTCTTATTCACTGAACCTGAATGCAGATTTTGATCAGCAAAATTCTGTCGCAGTAGATATAACAGAAGCAACAAAGAGTAAGGCCCGTTATTTCCAATGCGAGTAAACTTTCGTGTTAGTAAACCTAGGATTAACTTAAATTCGAAGTTAACTTGAAGTTATGTTTTTATGGGTTTTTCCAAAGATTTTGCTACCCGAATTTAGTAACTCTAAGTTAAGAAGTTTATTTTTATGTTGGTATCCGTGATTCTATAATTATTCTATGAATTTTATTTAAAATTAATTTAAATTTAAAGCCATCTATGGGCGGTTTGATAAAGAGAGTTTTTTAAGGTGTAGTAGTTTGAATGTTTGTGTGAAAGCTTGCAATTAAATTAAATTTTGGGTAAAGTATTATCAGCAAAAATGAGTGAGATTGAGAAAAAAGAGTCCAGATCGAGACCAATCAATTTTAGTAAAACAAGATCAATTGCTGCTTAATCTGGTTTTTAACGATAAGCACATCATAGAATGTAAAAAAAAGTGGGCAGTTTATTTGGAAGCAGAAAGATGTACTTGGGAACGTATTACAATCACGTTTAACGCCACGAGCCCTGTTCGAGAAAAAAGACTTAATAAATAAGTATAAAAATCTCAAAAAAACATCTAAAGTCAAAATTATGGCAATCAGGAACAGTATAAGACAAACTGGGGGATGTTCAGGTAAAATTTAAGATACGGGCGAAATAGACAAAACAGTGGAAGAAATATTAGGTGATCAAATATATGGTTTAATTGCCCTTTTCGATTGCGATCATGAAGAACATGGAAAATGAACTCACTAATTTGGAGCATGAAAAAGAAAATGCTGAGGTACAAATCGTAACAATAATGCCAAAAGCAAATGTAGACATCCCCATTGGTGAATTTGTTGTCGATAGCGATGGGATGGTCAACACAGGTGAGAGGGCAGGAGAAGCCAACAACTGGACAGAATACACCACCAAAATGTGAAAGAACCATTTAACAGCCAAAGGGAAAAGTTAACAGAAGAACATTAATTAAAAATTAAATTTTTTACTAAAAAGCTGCAGTTGCAACAAAAAAAGATGGAGATATTAATGAAGGAAAATTAATTATTGTCAGCTCATTTATTATTGTTTGTCGTTACTATTTTTATGTCTTTATTAAAAATTTTAATATTTAAATAGCTGTGTTCCTAATAAACCAACATTTGGTTAAGTTAATTCACAATGTCTAGGTTAACTTGTACCTGAGCTTCAAGTTAATTGTAAATGCGAGTTAACTCACAAATGGACGCCTTTCTGCAGAAAGGAACCAAACCACAAAACCAAAAAAATCGAGATATTTAGCCTATGAACTAATTAAGTATTTATAATTTATCTGCAAAATAGGTAATAGCCAAAATGCAAGTGTAGTGAAATTTATTAATCATTGAACCAACCAACATTCAATAATAGTGTGGATTACCATCCAGAATTAGAATCTGTAGAATATCTGCAAGTGGGTTGGATCTTTTTTGTAAAAAAGATGGCTGGTAGACCCACTACCAAAGTCTTTAAATATTTCCTGCTTCTGCAAAATATAAAGTCTTGATGCATTTTTTTGGTAGCTTACAAGATGAGGTGGGGTTGGAAGATCATGTGGACAAATTTCAAATAGAATCAAAATTAATTCATATTACCATTATAATAGTAATATCAGTTGTATTTTGTTTGGAAATAAATAATTGTCGCTTTTCTTTAAATACATACAAACATCAGATAGTAGTTTTCATAAATTGCAGAAAGGAACCAACCAACAAAAGCCCATTTTTTTCGTCACCCTTATACATAACATCACAAAATCCACCTGATGAAATTATTAAATTATATCCCTTAAACCTCCGTCCAAAATCGGCATAAAATTAACAGGTAATTTTAAAATTATTAAAATCTTTGATAGCTTTTTTCTCAGTTTCATCATGGTGTGGGTTGGTCCCATTCTGCAGAAAGCCGTCCAAATTAGAGTAATCCAGACATTGAAATATAGATTTTCAAATTTAAGTTTAGATGTAACTCGCATTTAACTCGCAATGGAAATAACGGGCCTAAGGAGTCAAGGGAAATTTTGTTGCCAAATTTATTAAACTCTGAACAAAATGTTGATGACTTAGAAGTTAATAACTCAAAAGTTGCATTAATTTTTTCCCGTGTAACCTTAAGTAAATGTAATTTTACCATTAATTATCGTTAATAAAGTTTTAAAGTATGTCCTTTGTTTATATATCCCTAGTTCAATGAATTTTTACTTTCTCTTTTAAATTTATATAATTTCACTTTTTGTCCGCCCGTGAGCGTACAAAGAAGTACTTTTTTATACGCTGCTATAGGCAACCATCCGCCGTCTGTGAAATCAAACTTTGACATCATTAATTGAAGTTAACAAAGTTGACATTTTTTGACTTTTGCGGAAAAAAGTCTTTATAATGGAATAAGTTTCACTTTTTTCACCATAATTAAAATAATTTTATTTATTGTAAATTTCGTGCATGCTATCTGTAAAAAACAAAACAACCTCTTCTTAGAATTACATTTACGATTTATTTTTTATAGATATCAGAAGAATAATTGTTTTATGACAGGTAGGTATATAACTTAAAAAATATGTTTACAACGAAAATTCCTTTGATATGCATCAACTGCAATGCTTTGGTTGTTTATATTTTTCATATTTTAATGTAGAAAAACTTTTGGTTACTTCAACATAAGGTACCTACCTCATTGTTTGTACTGAACAAAGATCCTAAACCTTGGTTTAGGACAAAGATTTTAGGTGTCCAAAATGTGATGGGATAGCATTGCTATCTCGGAAACGGTTACAGATGGAATAGGGCATCAAGGGTTCAAAAGTTGCGTAATTACATGCCTTTTATTATGGCATCTGAAGATTGCACACAAAATCAGCGGTTCTCAAAATATTTGAAAAAAACTGAAAATTGGTTAAAGCTTATTATCGCTATTATTTTTTTATTTATAGAAATTTTGAAAAACTGAAAGGTTTACATGAAAACATACACAATTACATACGTTTTGATCCTTTTTGTGTATTTTTACGCCTACTAGATTCTGAGATATGGCCACATATGGCGGCCATAGGAGAAACAAAAGATAGTAGCCGTATCTCAAAATCTAGTTGGCGTAAAAATACACAAATTGGATCAAAATGTGGGCAGTTCTACGGAGCATGGTCGATTTTTGTATGGCAGAGTTTAAAAAAAAAGTGCTTTGAACGTATACAAATCATAAATTTTTGAAATTGACCAAGTCTTTAGTTTTCATATCTAACTCGCGCCACCCACTTTTGTTACCATGAAAAAAATTACCACAGATTTTTGGTAATGAAACTTTAAGTAAAACTCACGACCGTCACCCTTATATTTGTATTCTAAAATTGTGCTAGATGTTGTGTACCGCCTACAAAATATTTTTTTCTTATAACTACGCACATATTTTCAAAATATTTTTGACAAATTTATTATAAGTATCCACAAAATATAAGCAAAAATATATTTTTAACCTTATTTTATCAATTTTTTTATAATCCTTATCATAACTTTTAATTTTAACAATTGGATTAGGCTGCAATTAATCCTGTTTAGTATAAATTTTGCTGCGTATGCTTTATTGGTCCCTTAATAAAATAAAAACCTCCCAAAACATAAGTATTTAAAAAAATAATAAACGAGAAATGTATTAGTACGTGGTGTGACGGTCGGTAGTATATCGTGATGGTCTTGAGTCTAAAGTTAAGATATTGCGTGATGGTTTAGTGATTTGGGACCATAAGTACAAAAAAAATAGGACAAAAAGAAATATTTTTTTATTCATTAACGAAAAAATACATTTGACATAAAAGTTAAAATTTTTAACAACGTAAAATCGTTAATCAATGGTAAAAGTAAGTTAAAAATAATAGTATTTGGAAATAAACAACGTTTCATATAAAATATTAAGAAGAATATGAAACCTACTTACAAGTATTTAACAAAAAAAACAGGACCTAAGAAATTAACTAAAAATGCGAAACCACTTTGGAACATTCCATCCTATAAAAATTAACTACAATCAATGTTTTTAGTATAAACTAACAGTGATTTGGGACCAAAGTTACATATAATATCTTTGTTATTTTATTAATGCATTGTTCATCAATTTCGTCAGTTTTATAAATAGAAAATAAGCGAGACGATTTTTTAAAGGCGATTTTTCAAGATATAGCACCCCAGATTTGTTTACGGTTTGCAGATCTTCTTTGGACAGCCACTGAAAATATTCACCGTTAACGGTTGCGTTGCATAAATGTGATTTTCGTTTATTTCTTTTATGCATCTAGGGTACCAAGTTTCATCATAAATAACAGTTACCCATGAACCAATTTCGATATTATTTAGGGTAATACTCTTACTGTTGTTTATGCTGGGGTCCAAACATTTATTTAGTCAAACGATCTCTTTGCATTGCTAACTCCCTTGAGAAAATTGTAGTTGACTTTGATGGAATTGCCAACTTTTTTCTAAAATCTCACTCTTTAAGTTTTCGTTTAACAGTCTCTTGTCCTTCATGCATTATATCTTTTACTTTTGAGTTTGGCGAAAGAGAGCAATTATTTTTTTGTTTTTGAAGCCTTGAAAATTTTTGCTTCCATGAGTTGGCCTGTTTTTTGCATTAATTAATTTTTTCTTGCAGACATAACCTTTATTTTTCTTGTTTTCGACGAAAACTTTTCCTTCAAGTTTTCGGATGGCATTTCGATGTGAACTTCTTACAGCAGCATTTTGCAACTGATTATTATAAATGTCTACAAAAACTAGTTCCTCTGCATCGGAAGCGGGTGGTGTATTTTGTTGTCTTATTAATTCTTCATCTTTCCCTTTTTTGAGATTATTTTTACAACGATGATAACTATTTCGCCACAGCTTTCTCTGTACCCTTTTTTCCCGTTCAGACATACCATCAATCTTTTTAATATTCCCCTCTTCCCTTCTTCTCTTGCTGCTTCTTAGTTTTTCTGCGTTTTTGAACACTTCATATTTATTAATATCGGCTTTAATTCTTTCTTTTTGTTTTATTTTTCTTTTGGCTGCATCTTTTCTTTTTTGGTCAATAGAAGTTATACTTTTCTTGGTTTCGTTTCAAGTTCCTCGGGTGATCTTTGTCTTTTTCTGTTTTATCTCATCACGTCTTTTAGATTTGTCTTTAGAATTTACAGCAGCAGAAACTGTTTGTATGCTTCCAGAATATCTTATCTTAGATCTAGTTATTATTTTCGGTTTAGTGCTATGCTGAATACTATTTAATGCACTGTCATTTTCTATTTTTTTGGTTTGGTTTTCATAAATATCAGTCTCATCTTTTTGGACGGTATCTTTCACATTATCACTTTCCTTAAAACATATTTATACATGCTTTATCTCTTTTTTTACTTTTTTCTTTTTTTATTATTCTTTTTTAGAATATTTGCATTATTTTGTTTTTTAATAAATTTAAGATGCGCTTCTTCTCTGATTACTTTTAATTAATTTTTTAGTTTAAGCATGCTAGATTCTTTTTACTTTGTTCCATTGCTATCCTGCTATCTATTTTAAATAACGTCCGTATCTCTATAAAAGAAGGTAGAAATACACTTGAGTATAAGTACAGTAAAATTCTAAGCGGAAACCACCGTAACAAGGTTCCTTAAGACCATCACACTTAAAGTTTGACGTAGAGTGACGGTCTCGATGGTGACGGTCTTGAGGGCCACGATACAAAATTGGCGCCTAGTATTTATTTATTAACCGCAGTGGAAAAGTGGTGTTAGCCAAACAATGAACAACAAGAAGCTTAAAATAAAAAAATATTTTGGTACCTTTTGAAACTTGCATAATAAACTAAACAGTGTGACGGTTAAGAAACATAAAAGTTTACCAAATTTGTACTTACCGCAAAAATAAACACAATTTTAGAACTTTAACTCACAGCGCGACACTACTTTTTAGCCATACCATTTACGACTAAAGACATATGATACCAACCCCGTATTGGTGAGTAGTAATCCTTGCGAATAAATTTGGAACTAATAAAAGCAATGTGATGGTCTTGAGTAACAATCCAGTTACAAACGTTTTAGGCGCTGTATTTGAGAAATGGGTTGAGTTATCACAAAAATTTTAATTTGCCATCACATTTGGGACATCTTATTATAATATTATTCGTAGTATAAGATAAAAACCCATCTTGATAAGTATAAACTAATGCATCAAAAGGACTAAACCATGTGAAGTTACGCGTGACGGTCTGGAGTTTGAACGATAAAAAACTGCTTCTAAAGAAAATTGTTTTTTAAATTTAAGTTTTTATCAAAGGTTTACTCACAATAGATCAATATGAACAAACCGCAACCAAAGAAAAATAATTTTAAACTAATTTATGATCTCCAGTGGTGAATATCACGAATCGACCATGCTCCGTAGAACTGCCCATGTATGTAATTTTATATGTTCAGTATTTTAAAATTCCTAGAAATAAAAAAGTTATAGCGATAATAAGTTTTAACCGATTTTTATATATTTTTTAATATTTTGAGAACCGCTGATTTTTTTTGCAATCTTCTATGCCATATTAAAAGGCATGTAATTACGCAACTTTTGAACTCTTGATGCCCTATTCCAACTATAACCGTTACCGAGATAGCAATACTATCCCATCACATTTTGGACACCCTGTATATTAGGGTGGCCCAAAAAATAATATTTTTTTTTCTCGTCTCTTATGAAATCAGCTCCATTAAAAATTTTTTAGGGGTCGCTCAAGATTTTTAAAAATTTCCAAAATTGTCAAAAAAAAAATTTTTATTTTAATTTTTTCTCGTTCCGATATTATTTTTTAATTTGAAAATAATGATTCTGAAAATTGTTTTACCTTTCTTTAAACATTATTTCGTTAAATAAACCCTTCTTATATTCGTATTCAAAACAACATAAAGGTGGTGGGTTTTCTTGAATACCTTCTTTTCAGCGTTTTGCGCGCCAGCCTGCAGTCAGGTAACTTTGAGAGGGGCCAGGGACGACGCACTACAGTTTCTATACGATCTTAGATGTTGCCACACTGTACTGTTTTTACTAAATTATTAGGTAAATTTTAAGATTATGTGGTTTACTGCTTGTCATGAGTAATAATTTGGTTTAATGTTAATCATTTAATGTGAGTAATTATTAGAATCCCACAATGATAATATATGTATTTAGAAAATAATCCCAGAGAGTTTCAAAACATGCTAATTAATTGTTTATGGTACATACATAATAACTCTTTTAGACACAGTAAAAAAAATAACGTAATTATATTTTTTACTTTTGACTAGCATTTGAAGTTTTTTGCTATTTACAAATTTTAAATAAACCTAAAAATATATATCTTAAAAACAATGCAACAACGAGGTAGAATATATATATATATGTACATATACAATATGTAGGTATACCTAATACAAATACCTATGTATAAAGGAAAATTTGTAGTCGGTACGATATTTTGTACAAAAATAATATGATTTAAAAAAAAATTAAGCGCACCCTAATTTAAATCTTTTCACTTAAGCAATAAAATGACAGTTGAACAGCGTTCTGAATGTCAACTTTTTTAGTGCCTCCGAAATTAATTAGTTGTTTTTTTCTATTTCCACAAATGATAAGAATTATTATAAATAATTGTATTTACAACACTGTATAAATATAATAATACAAACGTAATGCATCCTTGAACAGAAAATACAATAAAATAAATAAAGCAAAGTAATTTTTATTTGTGCTTAAGTTATAAAACTTAACAAAAAAAACCCAAATTGTTTAAACAAGAAAAGCCGCAGACCAGTAATTCCCTAAATAACTAATAATTATTTTAGAAGTTAACATTTTTATAAATTAGTTTTTATTTAGTAAAACATTATACTTATTATAATATAATGTATTATCATTGAGTAAGATGTTCTTTACTCAATGGTATTATACTATAGTATAGGTATTACATATAAAAGGGTACTTGGTGCACCCTGTAATTATTCTGTATTTGAAGCTTAAATTTATAAATTTATACTTCTATGGATATATTTTTATTTGAAGAGATACATTTAGGGGCTTAGGCCCCTCTCAAAATGTAAGTTTTTTTAGAAATCCTAACAAGCTTATGATATGTATAGTTTAATTTTACTCTTATATTTTACCAAAACTACCCTAGAATTTTTTTAATGCCTGTGCGTCTGGCTCAGTGCCGGCGTGAGGCATGTGCAAACGGTGCGGTTGCACCCGGCCCCCTCGTTTTATAGGCCCCGCGCGCATCAAGGCGTCTTAACGAAATTATTGTACATTATAGCAACATGGCAAGCTGTAAGCACAGCGTGACAAAATAATATCTGGTCATTGCCAGAGATAATATCTTTAGTAAGTATCGTCATCTATTATCATTCAGTTAAATGTTGCTAAATGTGTATTTGAAGTTGCCTGTATCCGTTATTATTACGCCGAGAAAAGAGTTTTTCAAAATTAAAATTAATAAATAAATATTTAAGATCAAGAAGGTATGTGCCAAGAACGACTAGTGGGTTTGGCTATATTGTCAATAGAGGATGGTGGAAAAGAGCTTCCGCTAAAGCAGGAAAAAATTATGTGTGATTTTTTCTTAAACGTTAATTTCTATATTAAATGAAGGGAAAAGCTGAACCACCCAAGTGCATTTTTAAGTCAAAATTTTCTACTATCCGGTAACACGCTTAAAAAATTTTGACTTAAAAATGCGGTTTTAGCTCTAATCCCTTCAATTGGTTTTTCGTTTGATGTTTTATTGGTTTATTAATTTTCAAGAGTAAATTTTTAGTTCAAGCCCCGCATTTTTCTTTTGCACCTGGCCTCTAATAATCTAACGCCGGCCCTTTTGACTTAAAAATGCGGTTTTAGCTCTAATCCCTTCAATTGGTTTTTCGTTTGATGTTTTATTGGTTTATTAATTTTCAAGAGTAAAGTTTTAGTTCAAGCCCCGCATTTTTCTTTTGCACCTGGCCTCTAATAATCTAACGCCGGCCCTGGTCTGGCTACCAAGTCTGTTAAATTAGAGAAAAGTTGTGTGAATACAAGCCTATTAAAATGAAATTTTTAAATTAAAAAAGAAGCCAGCGGTTCTCCAAATATTTGAAAAAACAAAATCCTTTAATCCGTTATACCTGGGAAAAAATAGTAAGTTTCACATGCATGTTAACATGTTATCCACATTTTGATTAAATTTATTTGCTAGTAAATTTTGAGTCACCATCACCTTAATAATATAATTTTTCTACCCCTATTGCATATTGACAGTATTAAGGATGTTTTCGTAAATAATGGTAACCAATATAACCGCCCGGCCAAATCTTGTAGGGGCCCTTATACGGGAAAAGCTGCTGGCAAAAAAATTTGTGGGTGTCACGCCCAAAGTCTATTTTGGGCAAACAAAACAAATTTTTAGGGTATCATTTTTTGCATTTACCAATTTTTTATATTTTAATAAATAATATATGTATTAGGGTGTCCCTTATTTTTATTTTTTTTACGCATACCCTCTGATTATATTTATTACGTGTTTATATACTCCCAGTAAAAATTTCAGCTCATTCTATAAACGGGAACCCGTGCCGACTTGCATCTGAACCATCCGTTAGCCAACGTTAGGCGCGCGGTATTTTGTAACACGGTTGGTCGCGAAGTCATTTTGTGTTTGTTATTATGTGACCCTTATATTATAAATTATTGACAAATGTTAAAATATAGTTTTATTTATGTGTATACTTTGATAAAAATGTATATTTTCACAGGGAGTGGCTAGTTACCCGGAGGGGTCTGTTGAATAGGCCGTAAACTCTGAAATTGATAAACTTAATGGGTTTTACTCTAAATAACTAAAAGAGTCTATTTTGAGAGATGACTACCGAAAACTTATTGAACTGTCTAAAATATTTTTGGGAGGACATCAAGAAAAGAAATGATTATAAAAAGCTGAAATTTCATATAACAGTAAGTATATTTTAGCAATACTAATTAGTATATTAATATATTTAAGGGATAAAATCAACTAAATTAGTGAAACAAATGATAGAAACAAAAGCAATAATATTAATTAGTAATCATATTTAATAAAATCATTAGAAAAATACAGTCATGAAGTATATCTTCTTTTTAAAGTGTTTCGTGTTACAAAATACCGCGCGCGCCTAAGGTTTGCTAACGGAGGGTTCAGATGCAAGTCGGCACGGGTTCCCGTTTATAGAATGAGCTGAAATTTTTACTGGGAGTATATAAACAAGTAATAAATATAATTAGAGCGTATGCGTAAAAAAAATAAAAATAATTAAGGGACACCCCAGATAGCACAAAGGTATACTATGGACGTCCAATGAAAGTATGCTCGTGGACGTCTGTGTGTACATAGGATGTCCATTTTTTTTCTATGGACGTCCCATGGACATCCGTTTAGAGTCCAGATGTCACAACTTTGGACATCCATAAGTCGTCCACCGATGGACGTCTATAAGGTGTATGAACCATTCCTCCAGCATCCAGGACCTGCTTTTTTGCTTACTTTAACTGTTTTTTGCGACTGTATTTTAATTGCGATGTTGCAGAAAATTTTCTACAACATGACTGAAAATTTCAGTCTGAAATGCCTTTTGTCTGGCTCAGTAACAATCCCACTAGGAATATAAATATTCTAAAAGTTGTAAAAAGTTACAACATTCAATGTTGAACATTGCAGGAAATCCTTGTATTCGACTCAGGAACATTACATTTGCAATACTACAAGTGTTTAACATTTCATTGATAGCTTAAGTCTTTTAGTTTTATTTATGTGTATACTTTGATAAAAATGTATATTTTCACAGGGAGTGGCTAGTTACCCGGAGGGGTCTGTTGAATAGGCCGTAAACTCTGAAATTGATAAACTTAATGGGTTTTACTCTAAATAACTAAAAGAGTCTATTGTGAGAGATGACTACCGAAAACTTATTGAACTGTCTAAAATATTTTTGGGAGGACATCAAGAAAAGAAATGATTATAAAAAGCTGAAATTTCATATAACAGTAAGTATATTTTAGCAATACTAATTAGTATATTAATATATTTAAGGGATAAAATCAACTAAATTAGTGAAACAAATGATAGAAACAAAAGCAATAATATTAATTAGTAATCATATTTAATAAAATCATTAGAAAAATACAGTCATGAAGTATATCTTCTTTTTAAAGTGTTTCGTGTTACAAAATACCGCGCGCGCCTAAGGTTTGCTAACGGAGGGTTCAGATGCAAGTCGGCACGGGTTCCCGTTTATAGAATGAGCTGAAATTTTTACTGGGAGTATATAAACAAGTAATAAATATAATTAGAGCGTATGCGTAAAAAAAATAAAAATAATTAAGGGACACCCCAGATAGCACAAAGGTCTGTATGTACATAGGATGTCCATTTTTTTTCTATGGACGTCCCATGGACATCCGTTTAGAGTCCAGATGTCACAACTTTGGACATCCATAAGTCGTCCACCGATGGACGTCTATAAGGTGTATGAACCATTCCTCCAGCATCCAGGACCTGCTTTTTTGCTTACTTTAACTGTTTTTTGCGACTGTATTTTAATTGCGATGTTGCAGAAAATTTTCTACAACATGACTGAAAATTTCAGTCTGAAATGCCTTTTGTCTGGCTCAGTAACAATCCCACTAGGAATATAAATATTCTAAAAGTTGTAAAAAGTTACAACATTCAATGTTGAACATTGCAGGAAATCCTTGTATTCGACTCAGGAACATTACATTTGCAATACTACAAGTGTTTAACATTTCATTGATAGCTTAAGTCTTTTATAGCATGCGCTTGCTTGAATGTCAGTGAGATTGATCATAACTGTTGTTATGCAGCCAACAATACGTTTTAACTTGCATTTCTGAAATAATAATTATGGACGTAAAATGGACACTATATGGACGTCCATTAAAATCGTACAAAGGATGTAAATATATGGACGTACATAGTACATCCATTTTTAGTCCGTGGACCAATGTACTTAAAATGGATCTTAAACGGACGTCCATTGGACGAATGGTGCTATCTGGGACCCTAATATGTATACATAGCTTTTTATGTTCAGGCAAATTTTAAAATTTGGTCTGGTTTTAGACATTTACTGTTCTTCAACATCTTTTAAAAGGTTTATATTTTAAAATAAAGGCAAGTCATTTGAAATAATTGTAACGCTAATAATTGTTTCTAATTTGCTATTAATATAACCTATGATAATAACACGCATAGCAGACTCAGTATGAGGCGCAGAGCAGAGAACAATATGCGCAGACAACGCATATCGGTAAGGTGCGGGAGAAACAATTCGTATGAGTTCACGGCCTCGTTGGAACAGGAGGGTATTCAGAAAAATTAATAAATAAATCGAACTATAAACAACTAAATAATAATATTATTTATTTATTTAATTTCTTGCCTCAATTTTTTTAACATGTGGATAATATGTTTTTTGCTTACGCTTGTAGAAGCCAATCGGGGCCCCCCTAGCCGGGGGCCCCGTATCATTGATACGGCTGATACCGCGGTAGCTGCGCCCGGCCTAACAACGGGAATATTGAACTCATTATTTACGTTGTAAGGCATCAGTGATTGGCTGATTTCAATATTCACTGTTATTTGAACCAATCGGGTTTTAAATTGGGAAAAAGTAAAGTAAAGGCCGTATTACAGCCGGCAATTCTTTCGGCAATTGATGTCAGATTTGTTTATATATACGAGGGGCGACTATCTATCTTTAAAATCGTGAAAAAGTGAGGTTATAATAAATTTTTTTATTAATGAAAATTACTTAATTGGAGTCCAGTCGGTTAAAAAAATAAAAAATTAGTTAAGTAGTTAAATATGTATGTTTACAAGTAAACTTACTTTTTTTTTTAATTCCTAGGAATAACGAAGTTTTTACGATTTTAAACTGGGTTTCAGTGTTTTTTAGTTATTTAAAAACCGCAGATTTTTTCCATTTTTTAAATGCAATTTTAATAATTAAACAATTATCGTTATTACGCAACTTTTCTCTAATTTAACCGACGCGGTATCTTTTTAAATAAAAAAGAAACATAGAAGGATACTTGGTGCACCCTGTATATTCTAGAGTGAAAAACTTTGCCCTCTAGTAAAATTTAGTTTTGAAGACAATCTAATCCATGAGGAACTCGTGATGTAGAAAAACTTGCAACTTTATTGGTCTTTTAAGCACACAAAATTAATTCAGTTTCATTAAACAATGGTTCACAGAATTGGGGAAAAAGTGGAAATAATCACAATTTTTATTAACAGTGAGTGCGGAAATTGGGCAGAAAACGTATTCAATGGAATAGAAAATTTGTTTTGGTGCCGGCAAAAAATGAATCGTTGGGAACGACTATCCAACGGATCCTTAAATTCTATAAATTTCGTCCTTACAAGATTCATTTAGTCCATGAATTAAAAAAAGGACTATTTTGATCGGCGCACAGTGGCCCCGATCCCGAAAAAGCTGGCTAAAAGTCATTAAAAAATGAGATTTGGTTGGAATTTACTATAGTTTGGTTTTCGATGTCGCTTATTACGATTTTGAGGATGTATTTAAAAAAATCGTAGTAGAAAATCCAAAAGGGCCGACTTATTGAAAAAACTTGAATTCGTTTAAAAATTTTAATGGTTTTGAGGCATGATACAAAGAATATCATGAGATCATCTGCATGGTTTGAGCCTTTTTTATGGTAACCTGGCAGCTGAAACGTATTTAGAATAACTAGAAGATGAAGTTCACCCTTACTGGTCAATATTGTTGAAAACGATGGTTGCTACTTTAAAGAATATTAATGCAACAACCAGATGGAGCACCTCCACACTATGCACTGCGAGTTAGAATTTTTGGCATGAGCTTTCCCTAGACAATGGATTGAACGAAGAGGAACTAAATTGGCCGGTCAGATCTCTGATTTAACTACTCTAGCTAGACTTTTTGCTGTGGGGTCATTTAATCGTGGACAGTGATGGGCACCTACCCGGTATATACCCGATTTATTAAAATTTGGATAAATACCCAAGGTATGTACCTACTATGTACTATGTACCAGTGGTGAGCACTATTGTAAACTGAATTATCAACTATCGATAGTGCTCACTCAAGATAATATCTTTGGTGCTCACCACCGGTATATCCCCGATTTATTATTTGGATAAACACCCAAGGTATGTACATGTACATAGTACATACCTTGGGTATTTATCCAAATAATAAATCGGGTATATACCGGGTACGTGCCCATCACTGATCGTGGATCAATGCCGTAAAATAACTCCTCAAATACTTTAAAAGCGTTACAAATTTGTATTTTAGTATGGAAGCTATTTGCAAGCATTTTGAGTACTTAATAGATTAATAAACTTAGTTTTAATGTTAATATTGAAACAAAGTTTATTAATAGAATTTTACTCTCATTGTTTTTCTGCGAAATATTCCTTATCTGTACTGTACTGTTATTTAAATAAGAAACCAACAAGAAAGCCAACACCTTTATTTTTCTAAAAACTATCGGCTGGTGAATTTCTTATAATATAATTTATATGAAGTGGGCCTTTCCGTTTATTAGAATCATCAAATAAAAATATTAAATAAAATTCATTAAAAAAGCATACAAGAATTGGAATGGGAGAAAACTGTCACCATACGCCTTAGAAGAAAAAACAACAACCAAATATGACTCATTTATGGTGGTATATTATTTATTAAAGACGTACGTCCACGGCCGCCACAATGCGTAAGACAAGGACAGCAAGCGCAAATACCGCCATATATGCAACAACCATTCTGGACGCAAACTCGTTTAGTAAATGCTCCTTCCTATTGTTTTTTTTTCTAAGCCATACGCTAAAGAAGCATCGGGTTTTCATAACGCGCGCGCCATCTGGTGGTGTTCGATAGCATTGTGTGAATTTAAGAATTTTCAACAGTACATTTAAAGCATACAACAAACTGCACATCATTTTTAAATAAATACCTAGGTAGTTTTTTTTTACAAAAAAAGGAAGGCAAATTCTGTTGAAATCGCACACCTTATTTATGTTTCGCGTTGCAAGTAAAAACTAAAAAGCTTTGGTTTAGTACTCGAATTCGATTTATTATTCCTTATATTATTGATTAAGAAACTCAAACCTTAAATTCTTCCAAAGCGACCTTATTGTGTGTATTTTATCTAAGTGATCATGGTGAATTATTGTATTGTAGCGAGTACCGCTCTGGATATCGGAGTGATGACTCATCGCTGGTTAGTCATCGCCGATGAGTCATCGCCGGTGACTCAGCGCTCGAACAATCGAGAGTGTGGAGCTCGCTGGAATGTTCCAGAAGACCTTGGCGCTAAATATATAAGAAACGGAGCAGCACACGGCAGTTAGTTAAGATTTGGTACTCGCGGCGAAATAAATAAATATAAGTGCAAATAAATAGACTCTTGAACAATAGTGATATATAAATAATTAGTAGTTAAGTGTTTAGTTCGTTTTATAGTGTTTTAAGTGTAGTTAAGTTATTAAATAAATAGTTTAGTTCGTTAATTAACCAGTGCGTGTTTTAATTCACACTACGAACAGTTAAAAACGTTACAATTGGTGTCAGGAGTGCGGTTAGTGTGAAATTTCGCGAAAATGGTTTCGTTAATGGACTTAAAAGTGGCGGACCTTAAGCGAGAGCTAGAAGAAAGGGAATGTGATACAACTGGGAAAAAGAATGTGTTGCAGCAGCGGCTTCGAGAAGCATTGGAACAAGAGGGTGAAAATCCAGATGAGTATTTATTTGAAGGCCCGTGTGATATGCATTTAATGTTGCAAAATTTAAACGAAAAAATGTTGGAGAATTCTAACGATTTAAAACAGAACATTCAAGAAAATTCTAAAGAATTAAAAGTCGATTTGCAACAGAAAATTTTGGAAAATTCTAACGAGTTGCAACAGAAAATGCTAGAAAATTCTAAGGATTTGAAAGTCGATTTGCAACAGAAAATGGTGGAAAATTCCAACAATTTAAAGGATGATTTACAACAGAAAATACTGGAAAATTCTAAAAATTTAAAGTAATATTTGGAACAGAAGATTCTAGATAATGTTAATGAATTAAAAGAGGACGTTCGGATGGAATTGAATGACGTAAGGAAGGAATTGGATTCGAGAGAGGAAAAATTAAATGAGAAATTGGAAGATAAAATAAAAGAAATAAATTGTAAACTGACAGCTGTAAATCTACCCATGATGCTGGCGGAACCAGGAACAGTGCCGGAGGGAAGCCGAGTACGGATGAAACCACCTCAGTTCGATGGAAAAACTTCTTGGACCAACTACATCCGTCAGTTCGAGGCAGCAGCAAAAGCAAATGGCTGGCTACCAGAAGAGAAGGCTACAGCATTGACTCTTGCTTTACGTGGAGATGCAACCGATATCTTGCAGACACTTTCTCCCAACGAACAAGAAGATTACGAAGCGTTGGTGAAACATCTGGAACTGCGATATGGCCAGACACATTTGGAACATGTCTACCATTCCCAACTTAAAAACCGCTGCCAGAAATCAAACGAGACTTTGCAAGAATTTGAGGCTGATATTGCACGCTTGGTTCGGCTAGCATATCCAGCTACTCCAACGACCGTTATGGAACGATTAGCGGTTCAAGCCTTTTTGGATGGACTTCGGGACAATGAAACACGACAGGCTCTGACATTGGCTCGTCCGAGCCAACTGGTTGATGCATTGGCTCGAGCTTTGGAATTCGAGGCTGCAAAGCAGAGCTGCAGGAGTCAGCCTAGAATAAGGAGAGTCGAGGAAGAGAAAGAGGAGGAACCCAGTATTATTGAAGCAATCAGGCGAGTTTTTAAAGAAAATCTACCAGAGAAGAAGGAAATCCGATGTTGGAGATGTGGAAAGCTAGGACATATACGAAGTCGTTGCAGAGAAAGCCAGGTGGCGCCGACTTCATCTCAGTCGGAAAACTAGATAGGGTCGAGGAAAAGGGGCCACCGTCGACCTGTAACCAGCATGCCCCAGAAGATATCGAACGTGTTGCATCTCTTCTACACCAGTCCAGCAGTGTTTTTGTGGATGGTTTAATTAATGGAAAATTACATGAGCTGCTGCTGGATACAGGTGCGACGAAGACAATTATTAGGCCAGATATTGTCGAAACGTCCAAGATCAAATCTACCAATCGGCGACTACGTACTGCAACAGGAGAAACCGCTACTGTTCGTGGAGAAGTGGACATTACGATGGTCATTGGAAACACGAAATTTAAACATCGAGCATTAGTAGCGGATATTGAGGATGAAGTTATTGTAGGCATGGACATTATGAACTCTATAGGATTTGAATTGAACTTTAAGCAAGGAATATTGAGGGTAAATGGAGAGGAAGTCGTATTGCATCGATCGAAAGAAAAGAATATTCGTGTAATGCTAACAGAAGATGCTTTGATACCGGAACACAGCGAGATGATATTGAAGGCTTTCTTGGATTGTAAATCAGAAGATGGAAGTATAATGCTTCTGGAGCCAAAAATTGATGACAAAGAGGTCGGACGAGGAGTTGTAGTAGGGAAGACTTTAATACGTGTCGGAAAAGAAGTGCCTGTAAGAGTATTGAATGTTAATGGTTACTCTGTGAACTTGAAAAAAGGAATCGTTTTGGGGAACTGTTCTTCTGTTTCCTCAATTATTAGAAGCATTCGTGAGTCTGGAGTTCCGGCCAAGAAAATTAGCAATGAATTGACGACTCTGCTTTCGACTTCTTCAAAGGACTTAAATCCAAATGAGAGAATAAAGCTGAGAGAGCTGATACACAACTATCAGGACGTCTTTGATGATGGACAAGGAAAGAAGGGTAGGACAAGAATTGTCCAGCATAAAATTAACACCGGTGATGCACAGCCTATTCGACAGTCGGCAAGAAGGCTACCTCTTGCTAAGCGAGAGGAAGCTGATAAAATAGTGCAAGAAATGGAGAAGGAAGGGGTGATCGAACCATCTAACAGCCCATGGTCTTCCCCAGTGGTGTTAGTTAAGAAGAAGGATGGATCAACTAGATTTTGCGTCGATTTTCGTCAGCTGAACAACGTGACGAAGAAGGACAGCTACCCTCTGCCTAGGATAGATGACACCCTGGATACATTGGCTGGATCCCAAATATTTTCGACTTTGGATTTGAAAAGCGGTTACTGGCAGGTTGAAATGGCACCAGAAGATAGAGAAAAGACGGCGTTTACCGTGGGTGCTGGACTGTGGCAGTTTACTGTCATGCCGTTTGGACTATGTAATGCCCCTGCAACTTTTGAAAGGCTCATGGAAATGGTTTTGAAGGGACTATCCTGGAAGACTTGCTTGGTGTACCTTGACGACATTATTGTGGTTGGGAAATCATTTGAGGACCATATGAGGAACCTGAAGGAAGTCTTTCAGCGCTTAAGAAGTTCCGGCCATGAAGTTAAGCCCGAAGAAATGTCACTTGTTCCAGAGGGAAGTGCAGTATTTGGGCCATGTTGTTTCGAGTCAAGGAGTGGCAGTGGACAAACAGAAGGTGAAGACGGTGCGGGAATGGCCAGTACCGAAAAACAAACATGACTTAAGAAGCTTTCTTGGATTATGCACCTACTACCGGCGGTACGTACCTGGATTCGCAAAGGTTGCTAAGCCTTTGACACGTTTAACAGAGGGAGAAAGACGATTCCAATGGGACGAAGAATGCCAAGAAGCCTTTAAGAACCTGAAAGACGCGTTGACCAGCTCACCCGTCCTGAGTTATCCTCTTCCGGATAGCGAATTTATATTGGACACGGACGCCAGCAATGTGGGCCTCGGAGCTGTTTTGTCGCAGATTCAAGAAGGAAAAGAGAAAGTTATTGGATACTTCAGTAAAACTCTATCGAAACCAGAGCGAAATTACTGTGTTACTCGACGCGAGCTGTTGGCAGTAGTAAAATCAGTCGAACACTTTTATAAGTATCTGTATGGAAGAAAATTCTTGCTAAGAACGGATCATGCTGCCCTAAAATGGCTTTTGCAATTCAAGAATCCTGAAGGACAGGTAGCAAGATGGATTGAGAGACTACAGGAGTTCGACTTTGACACAGAACATCGGGCTGGGACCATCCATAGAAATGCTGACGCCTTGTCAAGAAGACCGTGCCCGGAAGACTGTAAACATTGTCTCAGGGCAGAAGAAAAGGATGTGTTTGTTCGCAGGACTACAATCGTGGATGATCATTGGCAATCCGCTGAGGTTCAACAAGACCAGGAAAGGGACCCGGATTTGAAGCTTATCATCGATTGGAAGAAAAACGACCGTAAACCAACGTGGCAGGAAGTCGCCCAATATTCGCCTAATGTGAAATCGTACTGGGCCCAATGGAATTCCATCATCTTAAGTGACGGGCTTCTAAAGCGCGTTCTGGAGATGCCAGAAGGGGGAGAAGACCGGAAGCAGATAATAATCCCCAGAAACAGGATACCAGAAGTGCTGCAGGAAATCCATGATGGAACTACTGGAGAACATCTTGGGGTGACCAGGACCCTCGGAAGACTTAGGGAACGGTTCTATTGGGTCAACAGCCAACGAGATGTGAAGGAATGGTGCAAGAAGTGCGCCGTTTGCGCGGCAAGCAATGGACCCCAGAAGCGCCCAAAAGCCCCAATGCGACAGTACAATGTGGGCAGCCCATTTGAGAGAATTGCAATCGACGTGGCGGGTCCATTTCCGGAAACAGAATCTGGAAATAAATACATCATCGTTGTAATGGACTACTTCAGCAAGTGGGCGGAAGCGTACGCTTTGCCAAATCAGGAAGCTGCCACAGTAGCCGATGCCCTTATTAAGGAGTGGATTTGTCGTTTTGGTGTGCCAATGGAGATGCATTCAGACCAAGGCAGGAACTTTGAATCTATATTGTTCCAGAATGTCTGTAAAATTCTTAACATTCGAAAGACGAGGACGACTGCATTACATCCGCAGTCCGATGGAATGGTAGAACGAATGAATCGAACCATAAACCGGTACCTGTCCAAGGTAGTCTCTGATCACCAAAGAGACTGGGACCGCTTCCTTCATCTGTTCCTGTTGGCGTACCGTTCTTCTATCCACGATACAACCGGCCAGACACCCGCTAGCATTGTTATGGGACGTGAACTTCGTCTACCTTGTGACCTGAGATTTGGTTGCCTACCAGGGGATGATATTGCTGGAGAAGATTACGTTAGCAATTTACGTAAGAAAATGAGCGACATACACAGCCGAGTTCGTTTAAACATCCAGAGTGCCAGTGATAGAATGAAAGAGGCATACGACATCAAGGCGGAAAATGGAGGATTTCAACCTGGAGACCTAGTTTGGTTATACAACCCTCAACGCCGTCGTGGTTATTCACCGAAGCTGCAGACTTCTTGGGAAGGACCATACGAAGTCATGGATCGAATAAATGACATCATCTACAGGATCAGAAAACAACCAAGAGGAAAGCCGAAAGTGATCCATTTCAACCGATTGGCCCCTTACGCTGGAAACAATGCTCAAATAGACGATGCTAGAGTAAGGAGAGTTAATCCGCCGGAAGACGACTTGCCTTTTGAAGACTTCATGTATTTATATTCGAGCGGTAAAAAAGCTCGGTATGGTGTCACTCGAGAAGAGCAAAAAGATCTGTTCACGGTTTCGGCCGATTACTCCCTGGCTCACTGTGTTGCGGAAGACCTTATGATGTCCAGGGGAATAGCGGTTGTGTTTAAAAACAAGTTTGGACGGGTCGACGAGCTACGAAGGCAGAGTCCCAAAGTTGGAGAGGTGCTTGAAATGGTGGATAATGAGCAGATAGGTAACCGAAGTATCTTCTATCTGGTAACGAAGCAACTCTCCAATCAGAAGCCAAATTACCGTGACGTATGGAATGCCTTAAATAAATTGAGGGATATCCTTTTGTCCAAGGACATCATGAACCTGGCGATACCGAAGATTGCTTGTGGACTTGACGGCTTAGACTGGAGAATAATTAGAAGTATGGTGGAAGTTATCTTCAGATTTAGTGGCATACACATTCTTGTCTGTTGCCACAACCCTAAAAGATTATCCGGAAGGAAGACCGTAGACTGCTACTTCTATAGGACGTCACAATGCAAGTTTGGATCTCTATGCAAATATCGCCATGGAACTGAGGACCATTTTCGGGACGAAAATGTTTTAAGACGGGGGCAATGTAGCGAGTACCGCTCTGGATATCGGAGTGATGACTCATCGCTGGTTAGTCATCGCCGATGAGTCATCGCCGGTGACTCAGCGCTCGAACAATCGAGAGTGTGGAGCTCGCTGGAATGTTCCAGAAGACCTTGGCGCTAAATATATAAGAAACGGAGCAGCACACGGCAGTTAGTTAAGATTTGGTACTCGCGGCGAAATAAATAAATATAAGTGCAAATAAATAGACTCTTGAACAATAGTGATATATAAATAATTAGTAGTTAAGTGTTTAGTTCGTTTTATAGTGTTTTAAGTGTAGTTAAGTTATTAAATAAATAGTTTAGTTCGTTAATTAACCAGTGCGTGTTTTAATTCACACTACGAACAGTTAAAAACGTTACAGTATTTTTAATTGTAAATAAAATTCGTTGCATTTTCTTTTTTTGCCAATTCGGTACGTATATTTGTTGGTGCAGAATTAACTAATGATAACTTTAACTAATAGGTATAATTTATATTTAAGTTAACATTTTTAAGAAATCTAACAAAAATTAATTGTAGTACAAACGTAACTTTAAAATCGAATATTTTAATATTTGAGTTCTATAAAAAACGCCGACAACTGCAGTTTAAACGACGGAATATACCTTCAAATTTATTTCAACATAATATTATAATACATAATATAATACCGGTTGTTGGTATTTTAATGTTGAGTGGAGACTTTCTTAATCAATGCTTTTAATAATGATAAATGCTGTTTAAATTTAGACGACTTTTTGTTTTATGATTTTAACTGAATTAAAATGTTTACAATTTTTACGTAAATTTTTACTAAAATGTATATTTAATGTACCTAATAGGTACAATTTATATTTACAGGGACTGTATGCAATTTATTTCTTCATTCGGTTTTCCACTGTTTATTGGGAAACCGGTAAAAGCTTAACCCAGGATTTCCTCTCCGAAAACACCCAACAACCCAACAAATCGTACCACGGTTGTTTTTTTGATATTTTTAACATTTTCAGGCTTTATTCTCAAAAACACTCATTTGTTGTTCTTTAGCGTATATTTTATGTATCAATGTAATATATTATATTGTACATCATTTTATAATTTTTAATTATATTATGTGAATTAAATATGATGTGAGTAGGTACTTCCCATTAATACGAGGTGTGTTCAGAAAATATCGTTAATTTTTGTTTTTTGAAACAAATATTTATTTATTCGTCTACATTAATGTTGTCGCCTTCAAAATAGTCCCCATTGGATATTGCATTTTCTTTTTTTGCCAATTCGGTACGTATATTTGTTGGTGCAGAATTAACTAATGATAACTTTAACTAATAGGTATAATTTATATTTAAGTAACTTTTAAAGTTACGTTTGTACTACAATTAATTTTTGTTAGATTTCTTAAAAATGTTCAAACTTAAATTAAGTTTGAACATTTTTAAGAAATCTAACAAAAATTAATTGTAGTACAAACGTAACTTTAAAATCGAATATTTTAATATTTGAGTTCTATAAAAAACGCCGACAATTGCAGTTTAAACGACGGAATATACCTTCAAATTTATGACAACATAATATTATAATACATAATATAATACCGGTTCTTGGTATTTTACTGTTGAGTGGAGACTTTCTTAATCAATGCTTTTAATAATGATAAATGCTGTTTAAATTTAGACGACTTTTTGTTTTATGATTTTAACTGAATTGAAATGTTTACAATTTTTACGTAAATTATTACTAAAATGTATATTTAATGTACCTAATAGGTACAATTTATATTTACAGGGACTGTATGCAATTTATTTCTTCATTCGGATTTCCACTGTTTATTGGGAAACCGGTAAAAGCTTAACCCAGGATTTCCTCTCCGAAAACACCCAACAACCCAACAAATCGTACCACGGTTGTTTTTTTGATATTTTTAACATTTTCTATAATACCGGTTCTTGGTATTTTACTGTTGAGTGGAGACTTTCTTAATCAATGCTTTTAATAATGATAAATGCTGTTTAAATTTAGACGACTTTTTGTTTTATGATTTTAACTGAATTGAAATGTTTACAATTTTTACGTAAATTATTACTAAAATGTATATTTAATGTACCTAATAGGTACAATTTATATTTACAGGGACTGTATGCAATTTATTTCTTCATTCGGATTTCCACTGTTTATTGGGAAACCGGTAAAAGCTTAACCCAGGATTTCCTCTCCGAAAACACTCAACAACCCAACAAATCGTACCACGGTTGTTTTTTTGATATTTTTAACATTTTCAGGCTTTATTCTCAAAAACACTCATTTGTTGTTCTTTAGCGTATATTTTATGTAGGTATCAATGTAATATATTATATTGTACATCATTTTATAATTTTTAATTATATTATGTGAATTAAATATGATGTGAGTAGGTACTTCCCATTAATACGAGGTGTGTTCAGAAAATATCGTTAATTTTTGTTTTTTGAAAGAAATATTTATTTATTCGTCTACATTAATGTTGTCGCCTTCAAAATAGTCCCCATTGGATATTATGCACATGTGCCAGCTCTTCTTCCAATACTCGAAACACTTCTAAAACTCGATCTTTGGGATAGCCTTTAGTTCTTTCAGCGATGCGCTTTTAATGTCATCTATGCTTGCAAAATGACGGCCCTTAAAGGTTCTCTTTATTTTTGGGAATAGGAAAAAGTCAGACAGAGGCATGTCTGGCGAATATGGAGGCTGGGGCATTATTACAGTATTGTTTTTGGCCAAATTTTTTTTTCAAAATTTAACAATTTTAGAACAAATTTTGCTGCCACACGTTTCATACCCCAAACATTCGAAAAAATTTCATGGGATATAACAACATCATCAGCGACTTCTCTGATGGTTATAACCATTTCTTCCACTTTTTCCATGTTTTTATCGGTTGTTAATGTGCTTGTGCGTTCGATTCTTTCGTCATCTTCAACGTCTTCACGGCCATCTTGGAAACTCTTATACCACTTGTAAACTCTGGTTTTACTTATAGCAGACTCACTCTAGGCCTTTGTTAACATTTCACAGAATATATTTCATTTTTTAAGCAAAATTGGATACAAATTCTTTGATCCATTTCTTTTAACGAACGTAAAATCGCCGAGCTCATAAAACACGTCTAACCTTAGCGGCTGCCACAGACAAAGTAAACAATATAAACAGCTAAAGTTTTTATCATACTTCGGGGGCATGTATACCAACATAATAAAATTTTTATGACAACCGGACCCTTCGAACCCGCGAAATTTAACAATTCCCGTTTTTTTCTTAACACACCTCGTAAACATTAAAAATAAAAATTATAATTATTTTGTCACAAATACCTATATTTACTGGATTTAGTGGATACACCTATAGCTGGATCTCCTTTTAGTTATTTTCAATACGCCTACGAAACTTGCGCAAGATGCAAAATCTGTAAATTTTATTTCTTTAATCCCCGACGTCAATGCTCTGTATTTTTAATAACCTATAATAATTATTATAATGACTTTAGCCGGTTTTAAGCAAAAATATAATATAATAATATGTATCTCAAGATATAATATTAAATATTATATCTCGAGATACATAATACACCTGATTTTCTCTCATTCTAATTCTTGTACGCTTTTTTATAAATACAACTCTGCCTCATGGGCGGATTTTGTTATGGGCTTTATGGGCTACAGCCGTGGGCTGCGTCCGAAAAATTTAAAAGAGATAAAATTAAAAATTAATTACATTTCAGCTGTTAATATTAGAGGTTTCTCATCGCGATTTTTTATTTGCTATTTAAATAGAAAAAAATTAACTTTAAAATTATATAACTCGATAACGGATCAACGGACTAAAATGATCAGAACAAATATATTCTGGTCATTTATAAACACGCTACAAAATTTATAATGTTATGCTTAATCTACTCCTTCGAAGGAGTATCAAGCTTAAATAGAATTTATAGTAATATAAGTATATTAATATATTAATTAATATAGGGAATAGCAAGTAGCACTGAACGTATCTTTAAAACTCAAAAAAGGCTATACGGGTAATGTATGATCTTGGACCAAGAGATTCATGCAGACCTGCTTTCAAAAAACACAAAATTCTCACTCTAACTTCGATTTATATCCTGGAAGCACTAAAACATGTACATAACAACCTACCCAGCTTCCCTAAAAATGGAGAGCATGGTTTAAGCACAAGGAACAAGTTGGAGCTAAGAATTCCTTACCACTGCAAATCCTCTACCCAACAATTTGTGGATTATTGGGGCCCAAAACTTTACAATAAGTTACCTGCAAAAATAAAGTTATTAAAACAGAATCTTTACGTTAAACATGTGAAAGATATACTTACTCAAGAAGCCTTCTACACCCTAGAAGAGTTTTTAAGTCATAATTTTCTGTGATAGATTTAAATTATAATTTATACACCTAATGTTCTTTTAATTTTATTATTTGTTTTGTTCTAACTGTGATTCTATGTTTAATATTCTACTTACCTTTTATACTATTTATATACACTTTAATACTACTATTTATAAATATAAATATAAATATACTATTTTATCTATACATATACATTGTACATATAATGCTCTCTATACAACTTGTAATCCTTATCTTTTGTGTGACATGCATGTCACACAAAAGATAAGGATTACAAGTTGTATAGAGAAAAGAAATACATGACATGTCATGTATTTCTTTTGATGACAATAAATATTATTATTATTATTATTATTATTTTTTAGTTGTTTAAATTAAAAGATTTCTTTATCCTGAAAACAGAGTAACTCCTCATTGGAATTCTTCAGTTTGCGACATTTTGTGTTTTAAAAAATTGACAAAATTTAGGTTGTCAAAAACTTGATAAAAACCATGGTTTTCGAAAATATATTTATTTTAAAATTAGTTGAGGATCTACCTATGTTCTTTATTTTGTCAGAATCACCCTGTATACACAAATAAATGTGGACATAAAAAAGTGATTGGATAATTGTAAACCAATTTACAACAAACGACAATAATTAACAGAAAGTTGTGAAAACAAGAACGAGTAAAGGTATAGAATGTGTACGTCGAACGATAGTATCCGCAGATAGGTATCTTAAAAAATTGAATGCGCTTTCTCGGCAGACGGTCTGACAACGTCGCACAAGTCGGTAGAAGCTTGGTTGGAATTTCATGATACGTTCATTTCACAACTTAAGTTCGTGAATACCGTCTCACAATCCTAGGCTCACAATAACGAACGAAGAAGTTTTCAGTTCGCTGCACAATATTTGGTTACTTTGTTGTTAGTGTTTGGGGTATTTTTTTGATTTGGTAGTGTTTAATGTGACTGCGTTTAAGCTAAAGTTAATTCGAAATTAACGGTGTTAAGTGAGTACTTAATCTGTACTTAAAAGTTAATGAAATGAAACACAAAACCATCAGCAGCAGTAGTTTAAACAACGAAGAGAAGAAGTCAAATTTTACTATTTATGCAGATATGGATATACTTAATAGCAAAGTAAGTAATTTTGTTATTTACCTATTTACTTATTTTAACGTTCTTTATCTACAGTAGATATACTTTATTTATTGTTGTTTATCTACTAACGTAGACGGCATGTATATATATACTATAGTTTACATACAGTTTAAGTATTAAATATATAATTATTAAATAATAGCCTTAACAATTTTGGAACCTATCAACAAGTGTAAATAACCTTTATGAACAAGGAATTTAAGTTATGCGGAAGGAACGTTTTTGATCAAAATCGAAACTATGTTTAACCTTATACCTACTGGCAATTCACAACCCAGGTATATAGGTAAAAATGCAAATGAAACCAAAATTGTTAGATACCTAACAAATAATTAATAAAAAGTTAAGTACTAAACATTTGTATTATGTTTCAAATAGATTTTATTCAATATCAATTTAATCAGATACAATATTTTCATTGAACAATTTTCTTGTATTAATTTTTAATATATTCTGGTCTACTGACATATTTTCTTACCTATAACTAGTTATATTCAAGCTTCCAATAAAGAAAGACTAGAGTCTAGAAAAGATGTAAACGCTCGATCAGAAAACGAAATTCTTTAGGTTTTAGACAGGACAGAGGTAGACGTTGAATTTTTTACTAATCGATTTTTAATTAGTTTAGATTCTAAACCATCCCATGGCCACAAGCGTTTTTGTGGCTACCTTTTTAATTTTGTTGACTTTTTTTAATAAAACTTTCACTGATATTAAAAGTAAATAAATACCTATGTGGTCTTTGTCTCAGTGAAATTGAATTACCTACTTATTTTGTTCGTATAAAAATATATGTAGGTACTATGCTCCACAAAAAGTCCTTCCTTGGCATTTGAGTATAAATAATTGAGGTTATTTGTAAGTTTAGCGCTAATTTCGTCTTATGTTCCGAAAATAATATATAATATATTTTTATTTTGTGTTTTTAATTAATACCTTTATTTTACAAAGAAATACATAGGTACGTATATTTTATTATTTTCAGTAAATAAAACGAAATTAGCGTTAAACTGGCAGATACATGACCTCAATCCCACACAGAACACGCTATCCAATGGATATCCAATGGCTATCCCAATGTCCATATAACATCCATGCCTTTTACGATATCCATTGGATATCCAATGGATATCCATACTAGATGTTCAAAAAAAAACAAAAACATTAAAAATATTTTTTTCTTTTTTAAAATAGCCCCTTATAGGATAAATTTATGTAATGATTAATAAATATGATTTAAATCGTTATTAACCCAATTTCAACAAAGTATCTCTAATATATATCCAATGGATAACTAATGTATGTCCAAAGTATATCCACTGTACATCTAATGTATATCCACTGGATATCCACTGGATATCCAATGGATATCCATACTGGATGTTCAAAAAAAAAACAAAAACATTAAAAATATTTTTTTCTTTTTTAAAATAGCCCCTTATAGGATAAATTTATGTTATGATTAATAAATATGATTTAAATCGTTATTAACCCAATTTCAACAAAGTATCTCTAATATATATCCAATGGATAACTAATGTATGTCCAAAGTATATCCACTGTACATCTAATATATATCCACTGGATATCCACTGGATATCCAATGGATATCCATACTGGATGTTCAAAAAAAAACAAAAACATTAAAAATATTTTTTTCTTTTTTAAAATAGCCCCTTATAGGATAAATTTATGTTATGATTAATAAATATGATTTAAATCGTTAATAACCCAATTTCAACAAAGTATCTCTAATATATATCCAATGGATAACTAATGCATGTCCAAAGTATATCCACTGTACATCTAATGTATATCCACTGGATATCCACTGGATATCCAATGGATATCCATACAGGATGTTCAAAAAAAAACAAAAACATTAAAAATATATTTTTCTTTTTTAAAATAGCCCCTTATAGGATAAATTTATGTAATGATTAATAAATATGATTTAAATCGTTATTAACCCAATTTCAACAAAGTATCTCTAATATATATCCAATGGATAACTAATGTATGTCCAAAGTATATCCACTGTACATCTAATGTATATCCACTGGATATCCACTGGATATCCGATGGATAACTGATATGGATATCTTGTATATATACTTGTATGTATACATGTGGGATTTTGTGATGGTTTAAACTAGCATATGTAAAAAAAACAATTTTACGGTAAATTGATTTTTTGCCAAGAGCTACGAAATTTTTAATTTTGAAATGTTCACTTTACCCAGATAATAATATTTATATATTAATAATATTATTTCTGTTAATAATATGACTATGACAGTCTACAATAAAAAATTACTTAAAAAAGTCCCTTTTGTTTATTATTGTATTTCATAGTACTACGCACGCGCTAAATTTGAGAATCTTCAGTGTTGCCGGTTATAAGCAAAATAACTAAACGAAATATATTTCCGTACTTTATTAAGTTTTAATAAATAAATTAAATAAATTTAAAATAATTACTCACCACATTTATGTTAAATAGGTATACTAGGTATACTAATTAATTAAGTATTAAAGATTTAATAATATAACCGCCATTTTGATGAGCTTTCTGAAATTATTTAAACGTCTGACAACACTGCCGCAGAAGATAAAGAAGCGTCCTTTTTCTATGGTAGCGTCCGTTAAATATGATGCCATGATTGTTAGGTACATGCAAAGGGTTTTCATGTTTATTTGCTTCATCCCACAGATTGTAAAGGTTCATTCGCCATCATTGCTATTTGTTATATGTTTTTCATAAAGTTTATTGCCAAGTTATTGTTTTTGTGGTTATTTGTTTGAGGTCTATAGTGGTAAGTGAATATTTTATTAATTTTCTAATCATAGTTATCATTTTAAATTGTATTGGTCTAAAACTAATACAATTTTAAATTAAATATGTACCTATATTTAAGTGCAATTTATAAACTTTCGGTTAGCATTGAAGGTAAAACATTAAAGGTGAATAGGTACATGCATGCATTTATATAGTGTACCTTTATTTGCAAGCTATACCTACATAGGCTCGAGGGTAACAAATGGGCTGATGGATTGGCCAAATTTTGGGGATCATAAGGAGACAGGTGAAATAGGCCCTAAATGATTAGGCTGATAAAAAGGCAAATGACAGCTGGAGGAGTGATGGCAAGCCAGAGACTTCACTTCTTTAGTTATATGTAGTTTTCTGTTCTATTTTATGTTTTCATAAAAATAAATATTTAAATTAAAGAATAAGACTTTTATTTTAAAACCCAATGTTATTTATTGAAAAGTAAATATCCATTGATTCACCATATCCAATACAGATGACAACCATATTGCATACAATACTATATCCACTGGGTATCCATTGGATATCCACACTATGTCCAGGAGGGTCGGACATTTATATATCCAGTGGTTATCCATTGGATATCCATACAATCTCCATATTGAATACAGATTACAACCATATTGCATACAATACTATATCCACTGGGTATCCATTGGATATCCACACTATGTCCAGGAGGGTCGGACATTTATATATCCAATGGTTATCCATTGGATATCCCGGATATCCTATGTATATCCTGGATATCCATAAAAGAAATCCATTGGATATCCATTGGATGTAATTGTTCCGTGTGGGATTATTTGTTTTCAAATGTCGAAGTGTGACATTTAGCTACTTTAATAATAATTAGTAGTATTTAGAAATTCTAATGTGTTAATAATAATGTCAATAATTGAGTATTTATAAACCTATTAAGTAATTCAGTTTATTTATATTATTATCAAATATACAGGGTGCCCCAAAAATGGTGCGCCCACGGTATACGCGTCGTAGGGGGGTTATTTTTCCGATAAGAAGTTTTCGAGTTAATTTCTTAGAATATTTATTTATACAGGGTGATCTATTACAAGTGGATCAAAAATTCTGCAAAAAGATACAAGGTGTTGAATTTTTTTTATATCTGAAAAACTACCTACCGTAGCTATTCATTTGATTTTTTTGACCACATAACTCACTGAAATTCTTGAATAATTTATAGATTTTGAGTTGTGTACCTACTCCAGTGTACACCGATGGCGTCAGCACTAGGTGGGGAGTCAGCCTTTATTACCAAGACTTTGTTACGCTACTGGCTTATAAAAGTTTACATATATATTGCACAATATCTGAACCTTTGTTCTATTCACAATAAATATTTTCTCTTGTACAAATTAAGACCTTTATACACAAAAAATAGGTTGTGTTATTTCGGAAAATAAGACAAATTTGGCTTTAAACTGACAGACCTATATGTCCTTAATTATTTGTATTCTAATGTCAAAGTGGGACTTCTGTATGTGCAGCATATATGCTGCACATACAGAAGTCCCACTTTAGATAGTCCCACATTAGATATATCTACATATTTAAATCAAAACGATTAAATTAAATATTTATTGGGTAAATAACCTTTTAAAAATAATATTATAAGTTTTAAAATAACTGCATTTAGATTAGCAAAAAAAGTAAAAATAATAAAATAAAATATTTCCGACACATCTACATACAGTGTGTGCGATTTAAGATCGCAACTTCCCATTATTTTGGAACGCGTTGACCGATTTTTAATTTTTTTTCAAGCACAATACGCTAAAGAAGTATCGCTAGTAGTGCCACCACTCGGCTGTTATCATCGTAACAAAAGTAGAACTTTTAATAATCAGCTGTCAAATGCTTAGGTTACAAACGAGTGTTTTTGAGAATAAAGCCGGAAAATGTTAAAAAATATCGGAAAAAAAACCGTGGATTGATTTGTTGTGTTGTATGGTGTATTTAGAGAGGAAATCCTGGGTTGAGTTTTTACAGGTTTTCCAATAAACAGTGTTAATCTGAATGAAGAAATAAATTGTATACAGTCTCTGTAAATATAAATTGTACCTATTAGATACAATAAATACACATTTTAGTAGTGATTAAAGTGAAAAGTGTAACATTTCAATTCAGTAAAAATCGTCAAACAAATAAGTCGTCTAAATTTAAACAGCATTTAGCATTATTAAGAGCGTTGATTAAGAATTCTTTAAATTCTCCACTCAACGGTAAAATACCATTATTATGTATTATATATTATATTATGTTGACATGAATTCGTAGGTATATTTTGTTGTTTAAAATGCAATTGTCGGCGTTTTTTAGAGAACTCAAATATAAAAATGATTGACTTTTAGGTTATGTTTGTGCAGAAATTATTTTTTACTAATTTCTTAAAAATGTCCAAACTTAAATATAAATTATATGAGGTAAAGTTATCATTAGTTAATTCTGCACCAACAAATGTACTTACCGAATTGGACCCTTTGGCAAAACATGAAAATGCAACGATTTAGTTCTTGAATTTTATTTACAATTAAAAACACAATAATTCACCATGATCCCTTTAATAAAATACACACACTATCGTAACTATAGCTTATATATATATAAGCATTTAAGCGCTGAGTTTCTTAATCGATGATATAAGGAATCAATCAAAATCGAGTACTCAAAAAGTTTTTTAATTTTTTCCTTGCAACGTAAGACACAAATAACGTTCGCGATTTAGCTGTGCAATTAAACAAAATTTGTCGAGTAAGACTTCTGCCTTGTAAAAAAAAACATATTTATATAAAAATGATGTATAATCGGTGTTTTAAATTTATTGTTGACAATTCTTAAATTCACGCAATGCATTCGAAATCCACCAGATGGCGCGCGCGTTGCGAAAACTCGATACTTCTTTAGCGTAAATGGAATAATTTTAAATTTTCATTTTTTCAAGTCCTGCTACCCTTTTATACAGGGTCAGTCGAAAATGGGTATGACAAACACCATATATAAGGTATTGAGCTCAAACTCTGTATAAAGGTACGTCTGAATCGAATGTGCTATCTATTTTTTTCTATTGCCAAACGGGCTGTTTGTAAATTTCAACCCATTTTGCAGGTCTTACATTCGGCCAACGCGTTTCAAAATAATGAGGTATTGCAGTCATAAATTCCACACCCTGTATGAAAACTATATTCTACATTTATGGTGGCATTTTTACACTTTTTATTTGATGACTTTTTATATGCATGCTATAGCATACAAAAAATATATATTTTTTTTTAAATAAAAATATTGTGACGCCACTGATGCAATGGTTTAATTATCTTCATTAAAAGACAGCCGGAAACAAGATGTCTTGATGTCTTGTACAATATCTTGTAAACATATTTGTTTAAATTTTATTTAGTAGATACATAAACTGTATACTTGTCTTTTAGCCTATTTTCAATGTATTTTTAATTTTAGACTAGTACATTAACGTGTAATAATATTATTAATAATAGATAATACTTTTTATTTATTTTTAAATTAATTTTAATAATTCTTTGCAAGCCCTCTACTGTTTTGAATTTTTAAAAATGGCAATTTAAATAAGAAACCATTAAATAATATTCTATTATAATAATTATTTGGGGCCGTCCATAAATCTCCTTACTCTAAAAATTGACCCCCCGAAATTTCATGTGACAAATTATGGGACCCCTACCGCCTAAAACATTTTTTTCCGATTTTTTTTGCACTTTAATAATAATCTGACTAAAAACCAAACAAATATGCAATTTCATCTACTTTTTCCCGTGACGATTCTAAAAACCCTTCCCCCTCGGCCGTGGCAAATCGTGACGGTCCTTCAAACCCTCCCTCCCTCTACCAGCGTCACAAGATTTATGGAATCTGAAAAAATACTGAAAAATAATCTAAAAATACACTTATTTTATAAAATTTCACACAAAAAAATATCTATGAATATAATTCTTTGTTTAAAATATTTCACGTAAAATACTAAAAAATAACATTAAACTACATTTTTTATGAAATTTGATAAAATCCCCCCCAGGAACATATCCTGCCAACGACTCTGTAACCCTATATTAATATTCTGATAGTCCAATTGTAGGAGTTTTGATTTTTTTTTTGAAGTTTCGGAGTTAGATATATATTTTAGAAAATGGATTTTGGTATAAAATACCATCAAGAACAATATAAATACACGTTTTAAAACATACATATTATAAATTGTAAGAAAAATTTAAATAACCTATATAATTTAAATTATTCATTTGGTGTTACCACTATGATCTTTACACAATTGGGGTTACAATTCCATTATAAATAAAATATGCCGGTGCAGCTGCTACCTCTTTAGCCGTATGATTCATCAATTAAAATTTATTATTTTTGTAAATTACAATTCATTAAACGAGTTTTCATGCTCCAGAATATTTACACACTATGTAGGTCTTGTTAATTGCTATTATAATAATCATTAACTAACTTAAGAATTCTGATCCATTGAAGTTAAACAAATTAAAATCCGATCACGGATTTGCAAGTTACAGCCAAAAACGGTGTGATATAAATAAAACAAAGATTATGTATTAAGTAAAATGAAAAACAATTTATATTATCTTTATGCTTTCTCACTTACAATGTTTATAAAACCCCTGTATATTTTTGCATATAAAAATGTATTGAGTAAAAATATGGAGTTTATTTGACTATTTCAGTGTTTTTAATGGATCTAACCATAGTTTAACAGGAATTTTTTGCTTTATAATACTTATTACAATTTAAAAATAACAAATGTTTTGAAGCATATTTTTAATGGATATTTAAAACCCGTATGACTTTATGCAAACCCGTGTGTTCGCAATAATACCTACCTATCTCTTCTTTTAAGTTCAACGCACCACAAGAATGAGATTATCATTGCCTTATCAAATTCATGGTAAACACTAAACTGGCGGGACGCACTTCGGAAAATTATTATTATTCAAATATTACCATACCTACTTACTTTATCAAATTCGCATTTGAAATTTATGACAAATGAATTACAAACATTGAAGAATGTTTTTTGAGAACAACCGCATTGTGTTATTATTTTAATCTCATCTTATTCTTTAAACTTATCTATGTACGAGGTGTATTCAGAAAATAACGGGAATTGTTAAATTTCGCGGGTTCGGAGGGTCCGGTTGTCATAAATTTTTTTTTATTATGTATGATAAAAACTTTAGCTGTTTTCATTGTTTACTTTGTCTGTGGCAGCCGCTAAGGTTAGACGTGTTTTATGAGCTCGGCGATTTTTCGTTCGTTAAAAGAAATGGATCAAAGAATTTGTATCCAATTTTGCTTAAAAAATGAAATAAATTCTGTGAAATGTTAACAAAGGCCTATAGTGAGTCTGCTATAAGTAAAACAAGAGTTTACAAGTGGTATAAGAGTTTCCAAGATGGCCATGAAGACGTTGAAGATGACGAACGCTCCGAACGCACAAGCACATTAACAACCGATAAAAACATGGAAAAAGTGGAAGAAATGGTTATAAACCATCAGAGAAGTCGCTGAATATGTTGGTATATCAATTGGCTCATCCCATGAAATTTTTTCGAATGTTTTGGGTATGAAACGCGTGGCAGCAAAATTTGTTCTAAAATTGTTAAATTTTGAACAACATTTTTGGCCAAAAACAATACTGTAATTATGCCCCAGGCTACATATTCGCCAGACATGCCTTTGTCTCACTTTTTCCTATTCCCAAAAATAAAGAGAACCTTAAGGGGCCGTCGTTTTGCAAGCATAGATGACATTAAAAGCGCATCGCTGAAAGAACTAAAGGCTCGAGTTTTAGAAGTGTTTCAAGTATTGGAAGAAGAGCTGGCACATGTGCATAATATCCAATGGGGACTATTTTGAAGGCGACAACATTAATGTAGACGAATAAATAAATATTTGTTTCAAAAAACGAAAATTCCCGATATTTTCTGAACAAACCTCATATGCATTGTACATAATTATTTGTTAATAAATTAATAATTAACAATTTTGTATCACTTCCTTTTGACTCATTTCACTTGAACTTGAGTAACATTATGGTAAAATAAGTTTTTAATTATTTTTTCTCAACATGTCAAACATATTGTTGGTATTACCTAAATATCGACAAAAATGTGTAAATTAAAAGCTTTTTTAAAAAAACAGCATTCCTAGTTCTTTAAACTCAAGTGCTTAGTAAATAAAAACTAGGTAATTCTTTTTTATTAAGTACCTACGTTTCCTTGAGACGCATGTACTTTTAATTATTTTTAGCTTTATATTTTTTTAAATCCATACTTTATTTTTTACTTTACCAGTCTTAAAATGAAGTTTGTTTGTTAGTTATATCCGCCATATTAAAATTAGAATGACGTCACGTTTACTACTTCATATTTATGTCAAGGGGGTTGTAAGGAAATAGTTAATCCGCCATATTGGGTCGATCGCCATATTATATTTAGAATTTAGAAACTAAGTACTTAGGGGACATCCATTAATTACGTGAGATGTTAAAAATCTCTCGTCAACTTGTGGGTTTAAAGAATATGTATTATATATAATTCAAATTTGTAAAAAAAAAGTAATCAATTTTTATATTTTGGGTTTATCATGTTGTCCGCATAAAAAGTTTAATGGTTAGAATTTCACGTGAGGGATAGGGGGGTCTACCACATCTCACCAAATCTCACCAAGGGGGAGGGAGGGGTCCAAATTATCAGAAAAATGCCTTACGTAATTAATGGATGCCCCTTATATTATTAAGCGTTTAAAATAATTAACATTTTTGTTGTCTTATAATATTTGTTGTAGAGTCGTTTTATTTTTTAAACAAATTTTTAAAACTACAAATACCTACTGTAACATATACAGCCCGTTCAGAGTAAAACCGAATATAGGGAAACGTTTTAGGCGTGGCCTCGCCTCCCTCCAACGCGCGTCACAGTAGCTTTTGTGATACACTTTTCAGCAAAATATTCAAGAAGGGGCCATTTTTACCGACTTTGAAGCGCTTTTTTATTTTTATTTTACTTAAAAAAAATTTTTATTTACTTAAAAAAAATTACCCTAAAAGTTTTTATTTTTGTATTCATACAAAAATAAAAAGTAATAAATATTTTCTCAACGCCAATACCTATTTGAAAAGTTTATACAGTGCTTGCAATATCAACTCCGACCGCACTGGAAAGGACGGCTGTTCAATACCCGCGTGAAAAGAACAAGGATAGAACGCCAAATAGAATTTGATTGGCCAGCCGGCAGGCTACGACAACGCATACCCATCGCGCACCTCGCAGCGTGGTTGACACGAGGATATCAGAACGAGAACTGCAGTGGTGCGAGCAAGAGGTAGTAATTAGTGAAAAAGATTATTTAATTAAAAAATGTACACGTTAGAACAAAAAGTTCAGATTTTAATCTGGCATTTTGCTGGTAATTCTGAACGAGAAATTCAAAGATTATTTGCGGGAATGTTCGAGGCCAGACCAAACAGAGAAACAATTCGACGAACCGTTAATAATTTTTGAGTTTATTTATTTTTATTATTTATTTTTAGAGTTTTATTTTTATTTAGAGTTTTATTTTTATTTATACCTAGTTATTTTTATTCAGAATTATTTTTTATTTACCTATAAAATATTTAAAAAGAAAATTAAAATGTGCATCTACACTCTTACGCAGTTTGCTTGACACTAAATCATTTAGTCTAAATGCAGCCAGACTGAGAGTTGACCTCGCTTACAATTCGCACGCATCCGGCAGCCGGCTCTGGCCAATCAAATTCTATTTGGCGTTCTATCCTTGTTCTTTTCACGCGGGTATTGAACAGCCGTCCTTTCCAGTGTGGTCGGACTTGGATTTGCAAGCACTGTATGTAAGTTTGTACTGACCTTTTTAATTTTGCCTGCCGTAAACTAGATTTAATTGAAAAAAACTCTTTCTCTATGCTGAAAGGATTACAAATTTCGGATGGAGACTCCACCGTGAAGTGTCGATAAAACATTCTCTTAACTTTCACTGTGAAAAACTGCTTCCATATCATCATTTAAACGGTTGACATATTTGACATTTTGACTATTTTTTATAGATGTCGCTCTTTACAAATATTTAATTTAAATTATTTTTAGATAATAATAAGTACCTATTTGTTGTAGAAATTTTTTTCTAGAAACTTATTTAATAAATCACTTGCCCAAATTCGTGACTATAATGGCGTTTTTCAAATTAGATACATAATAGACTATTAAAATTTGTTGATAATAAATTATAAATTTATATTTTCAAAAGGAGTCTTTTTCTACTCATTTGTTTCAACCCAAAAATTTTGATATGTAGGTGTATTCTAACTTTTTAGGTTTTGATATCATTTAATTAAAATGTTTTGTATTTCTGTTTAATAAAACTAACCCTTAAATTAATTATATTAATGACATTATAAATTTGTTTCTAAAAATGACAAGATATTAATAAATTTATTCCAGATAAATTACTTTTGATTGTTAATACCCCAGATAACAATGGCGCGTCGTACAAAGGTCGCACCACATGCCGTTCATCCATTTTTGCTAATTTGCATGCATATGCATCGCATCTAGGTCGCACGCTTGCTTACACTGTGCGTAGTCGATGCATGCATTTTGCTACCTGGAAATATATTTTGGTAGATAATAAACTGAAAATAACAAGTATACATTAATATTAAAGATATTTGGTATATTTTGCATAAGATTTTTAAACAGAGTTAAAAAATTTGTTAACTTAAACCGGTTAAACACTTACAACAATTTAATTTCGACAAATTAAGAAAAATAAGTTAGGAATCGTCCAAGTATTGTAATTCATGATTACCTATGCGTGTGAGCATGAAATTATGTAGCTAAGTATTAATTAAGTTTCTTAGCATGCAAGTTTCCCACCAAATATGTTCAATGTGAAGTAATGTAGTACATAACATATTCGCTGTATTTTCTACATAGCAATGCAATACGGTTATTTTAGTTATTCAATGTTTTTAATTTTTTATATATAAGTATATATACTTATACTTATTAAGTATATAGTGCTATAGTACTACATTTTTAGTGATTTGTATAAATTCTTTTGTATATTTAATAAATTATTAATTATTATAATGAAATATAGAAATGTTATATTATTATATAACTTGTATTAGCTATATTTTATTTACATCACATACCTAATCGATCATACATGATTTCTATTCCATTCTATTTTAATTTGACTTTACTGACCCTACTCGGTATAAGTTAAATATGTACCGTCATTTTAATATGCGTTAATAGGTACGTCATCAAAGAAAAAACTGTTGTTAGGTCATAATTTCTTCCTGGCTGTTTTAAGTTAACTACGATTACGAATATTACTCGAATTTTAAAAAATATTATTTAAATTTAATCTTTCACGACTACGGTAAAAAAATTCCCTTAACCGCTACAAAATGTTCTCGTAGACCTATCGTTAAAATACATAGTTTTATTTTAAAAAGTCATTATATTTAAAACAGACTTAAAATAAAACTAAAGAGTATACAAAAATATATTGTTAATTACAAAAACTTCAACTTTATTTCGAAAAAAAGTAAAAAACAACAATTTTGTTTTGGCAACAAATTTTTCGGGAGATTGCAGACAAATAGATCTTTTACAAGTAATGCATACATACTGGGTCTTCATTTTCAATATTGCTGGACAAATATAACATAAACTTTCAGATGCTCTTTTTCATCTGCAATTTCACTTGTTACAGTATTTTTGTTTTTATTTAGTTTCCTTTATACTCAATATTATCTTTATTACTTTCTACTGCGCATAATGCGCAGCGCATTCTTCACTTTGATTATCATGTTCACTATCCAAAAAGCTATTTGACTTATTCAGAAGATTTTGTGCCCATTCTTCACATCTTATGTCATCTGGATTCATTTTAGACGGTCCTGGAAAACCAGCAATCCTAAAATATAAATATTTTTCATAAACATTTTATACTATTTATTTACTAAAACAAAAAACCTGATTTAAAAATTGACGTAAAATCCTTTTTCACCTAGACAGTTGTCGCAAAACCCTTTGTGGTGCCTGGGCTGCAGCCTAGGTAGCCTTTACTTAAATCCGGCCCTGATTGTCAAACTAAAATTTGTTTATAAAATATAGAGATTTTCTTAAAAATATGCGACGTACGATTTTTAAGTAAATATATATTATTAAAATAAACATTTTTAATTAAATATCCAATTGATTACTTAAAATTTAAATTTATTAAAAAAAAACACTTCGCTAAAATTTGAAAAAAAATACAATTTTTTAATAAAAATGGTGCACGCGTATTAAAAATAAAATACTGTTTTCTGACAAGGTGCTTTTGCGTTATAAGGCGTTAAAGTTTTAAAAACTTTTTGCATAATAAGCTGAAATATTACACATAATAATATTAGCTGACAGATGTAATTTCTTACAGTTTGTGTCCAAAAATCAATAATTTAGTTCATCATAACTATGTTATTATAAACAAATTTTAACTTTATATTTCTAATACGTTATTAAAAAAAGGTCTTGAAAGATTAATATAATTATAAAAATGATATTCAAAACCTTTAAACTCCTCGTCAAAAAAATTGTTATAAAAGATGGATGGTCGAAGTTTTAGAAACGTATTTTATAAATTACAATAACATACACTCTTGCAAACCAACGTTAAAATTTATCATAAAAGGGCGCAATATCCGTTCCGGATAGCTTTGATTTTAAGGATGTCCTATGAACGTCTCACGGCTTATAAGAATAAATTCTTTGGTATATGTATTCTATAAAAATGAATTAGTCAAAAATGACTGGTTACTACAGTTATTAGTGGCTGCTTTTTCACTTATACCATGGTATCCCCAACATTTAATAACCAATTCTAATGTAAAATTGTCCTCTGAAACTATGAAAGTAGAGCAGAGTTTTTGAGATATAGTCAATTCCATATTATATGGAAAATTTTCAGCTCCCAAATATCTCGTGGTTTGTCAATGACTATTTCACTCATTACTTTATGGTCCAATCAGATTTCAGAAAACGAGTGGTTTTTTCAGTTTTTCAGCGATAAAACTACTATTTGGGTGACTAGCGGCTAGTGGTCTTAAAAATTAATGCTACTTGCGAAATTTACAAGAAACAAACATTCGTATAAAAATCAAAAATGTTATCGGTAAAATTGTATCACTAGTAGTATTATACTCGTATATACATATATACGAAAACCTTACTTTCTACTTTTATTAATAATTATTAAAATTGTACGTTTATGCATCGTTTAACAAATAAAAATTTTTTTGAGACTACTAGGTACTTAATTTTGATTTTTTAGTCTAATTTAATACAATATATAAAAACAAATTCAATACTTTTTTAATAAATAAAAGTTATTTTTTTAAGTAGACTTTTAGGTCAAGTCATTTATTAACTCTCACTGATTATTAAAAGTATCTTAAAATTAGATATTGAAAAGGTTTAACTATGTATCTAGTGAGGAAACCAATGCCAAAAATTAGTTCTAAATAAAAAATACTATAAATACCATGGTATGCAGTACCTAATACAGTGGTGGCTGGTGGATTTTGGGTATACCGATATCTCAATTATTAGATATGGGACCCACACCAAATTTAATTAGTTTGTAATGACATTAAATGAACAAGTTCTGCGCAAGCAGAATTTAAATTGAAGTTTGCGAAAAAAAGATAACTTTTTGCTCGGCCGTACCGGCCCCATGGCGCCCCCAATAAATATAATATAAATTTAATTTGTACAATTTATTATTAACCATAGTTTATCGATAAATTTCAAATTTTATTTAAAAAATCCAAATAATAAAGATTTTATATCATTTTAAATTTTTATTTTTTCTTTGAAAAGAAATATTAAAAATTTAAAATAGTATAAAATCGGGAAAATTTGGATTTTTTTAATGAAATTTGAAATTTGTCGATAAACTAAATTGCACCAATTAAATTTATATTATATTTATTGGGGGCTGTATACCCAAAATCCACCAGCCGCCACTGACCTAATACCTTATACACATTTATTAGTAAAAAATAATATTTGGACGTATTAGAGGTGACGTTTGATTGATAAAATCCTAATTAAACAATGATGCAATGTGGTATAAAAATAGTAAACGAATAAATTATGATTGAAATATAATTCAAACTAACCTTGGATTTATTGCAAATGGATTATTGTTGTTAAAAATATTTTAAAAACATTTTTATACTTGCAAATTTTGTATGCAATTTCAATAAATAGAAATAAATAAACGTTAAAATATGCACATATATTTAACAAAGAAGTTAAGTATTATGATAAATTCTTATTTCTAAAAGAAATTTTGCACTAGAAAGAATAATGACGACCGGTGAAATTAATTCTGCCTTAGGCTATACCTACATTTGTTTTTAAGGTCAGAGATATGCGGTGCTCAATTCAAATAAGTAAATTGTGTTAAAAATCAAAACATTTATGTTATAGAACCCTTTCTAACTGTGGTAAATGCCAAAGTTATTATAACAAATTATTTTTTGAATAAAAATCATAAATTCCTACTTAGGTAAAATATGTTTATAATTATAATTTAATTTAACTATAATTTGTATCTACTTATATATTTTAACTATATATAGTTAAAATATATAAGTAGATACAAATTTTATCATTATCTACTAAATATTTTTATAATTTCCATTCGTTAAATAATTATTGCCTATTAAAAATAGAATAAGGTATAATGAGGTTTTTTCAATATTTTTGTCAAAAATATTAAAATATGTGATAAAGCTCATAAAATATTCGAAGGTAATTTTTAAAAATCGTTTTTTATTTTATAAATACCTATTTTTAGTGTAGAATAGAAGGTAAAACATATGGGCAAATATTTTTAAATAATTATTTTTTATTAACATTAATTGTTGAAATTTTTTGTGCTTACGCCCCTGGTTCCTTTTAAACAGTTAATTGTTCAGGGGGTCCACGTAAGATAGTATAGGTACTTATCTCAGCAACTACTGAAGTAAGGGACAAATTTTTAAATTAATTTTAGAAATAGCCCACTAAAAATCATTATTTATACTTTATAGCTACAGTTAATAAGCTACAAGTTAATTAGGAATGTATTTTTCTTCAATATTGTTTGTGTTTTTTACGAAACACTTCATATATTTTTAAATACTCATATACATAGTGTTCCTACTTAAAATTAACAACGACATCGACATTCTTTTGTTTTTACATAAAACTATTAATCTCCGTTATTTATGGACAAAGTTTTAAAAATTAAAGTACAATTTTTAAATTACCAAGATAAAGAGGTTTATTATTAAATAAAGTTTATCGACCTGCATAAAAGCTAGAAGTTAGTATTGAGTATTAGTATAAGTAAAGTATGGCAGGCCCCATCGGCAACGCCTTACACCGATCTCCCAGGGTTATTTTACCCCCTTTCAGTTTCCCTACGTATCCCGCCACTGCACAGCATTACCTGTGTTTGGTATATCCGGAGGTCGTGAATGACAATGTCGATGGTTAAGGCCACCCGGAATTTTGTCGCCGGGCCGAGCCATACTCTCGATTTAGGCTAGTGGGTGACTGTGGACTGACCCAAAACTACAAGCACTACAAGTACAATCCGGAATCCATCTCAACCAGGAATTTAGTAATGCCCCCATTCATTTGGAGTTCATGAATGAGGTTAGGTTGGTTAGTACGCTGCTAGGACCTATCCTTGCTGGTCTTGTAGTCTGCTGAAATTCGGAAACTGTTGTGAGCAATAGTTTGCCCCACTGTGAGAAAGCTGTTTCTTCAGTGTAGAGGTCGAAAACTATCGATATCGATAGTTATCTTCGTTTTGTGGTAGAAATTGCTTTTATAATATTTATTCTATATAATTGCTCTTAACTTGTTTTTTTTAATTCTCTTATATGGCTCGCAGCAGGCTATTAATTTTGTTCGATGTTTAAAATTTAGAGGTGTTTAGTGGTTATTATGCTTATGTTTATGTTGGGCAAATATCGAAACTGGTTAGTCATTTTAGTTTTGTTCGTTCTTCCGTTCGTTCTGCCCTTTTGTATCGATACTATTAAAGTGTTTTGATTATTGTTGAACAATTTATTTATGTTTTTTTAGTTTATTCAGTTCTTCAGTTTTTTACTAATGTCTTTACGATAACAAAATGGTTTAATTTAATAATTATAACGAAAAATTGGAATAAATGATTATACAAATTATTTTGCGTAATTTTCAAAATTAAACTATTAAAAAGTAGTTTATTTAGTACTGTTAAGCAATATAAGCAATTTTTAAAAACTTTCCAATGAGGTATCGCAAAGAGGGCGTTGCCATTTAAAAAAATTGAGTTGGAGTGGCTACAGCCACCATCTTACTGATTCCCCCCACATATCCTTAAAACGATTTTGAGAAATTTTTGATATCTTTTTTAGGTCCAGGCCAAATAGACACCCTGTATACCTAAACCTAACGATTAACAAAATATTTATTGTAATATTTAATAAAATCCTTTAGATCAAGAAAATTTTCCCTTTTTTGTGACTCAAGTAGTTTCTTGAATAAGATGGCCATCTTGTATGGACCTCCCTGTACTTTTTAAACAATATCAGACATGTAATGTTCTGAGCTACTACGTATATTTAAAATTTTATTATCTTGTATTTTATACTGGTATTTAGAGTTTTTTCTAAAAGAATACTTATTTTTAGGTAAATTCATCAAACTCCGAAGTGGATACAGTAAAAGGAGGTGAATTGGAAATTGTTCAAAAAGCCCTAAAATACCAAACAAAAAGATGTCGACAGCTGGTGGGAGAATACACAAGAAAACTTCAAGAAAAGGAACAGCAATTCCATACCGAGAGAATGTTGAGGGACGACCAACTGGCTAAGGTGCTTAGGGCCCTCCTCATGTTCGAAGCCAGGTTAAAGCAAGAGCAAAAATTTATCACCCATCAGTTGCAAGAAAAAGATGACATTATTTCGAGGCAGAACAATCACATTAAAAAACTTATTTCGAATCAGTTTTGCAAAAATTGCAGTAAATATTACAACAGCAGCCCTGTTCAAGAGAGCCTCGATAGCAGTTCCGAAAACGCTGGCATAGACAATGACTACCAAAGTTCAAATTTTGAGTCTTTGGATAGTAGCAGCGAAACTAACACAACTTTCTCCGAAAATTGTGCACAGGAAGATTTTAAAATCGAAACGGAATCCATAAAAAATAAATTCAAAAAAAACAAAAACAGAGATTCGTATGGCCGAAGATCCAAAAAACTTCAACACAGAAAAAGCATCGGGACTTATTTTGAAGTGTTAAAATTGAGAAACGACAGTGCCAGTCCAGAATCTATTGACGATAATACCAGCAATGATTACGATAGGCTAGATTCACTACCTCCAGAGAGCGTAACCGATAAAATTAGCATCGTCTCTGAAAGTATTGAAAACCATTTCAACAAAAATCAAGAAAGTTTCTATACGCCCATGGAACCAATGGATTTAAGCGCATTCAGTCCCAACGTCTCCGAATGTAACGATACTGTCATCATTCGAAATATCAAGAACGAAGACAGTAAAATTCCTGAAAAAATATCCGAAACTATTCCTGATTTTGGAGAAGAAGGTGAAACCAACGAAAATTGGTATGCAAGTGCTAGCGATCAGGAGGACGAGGAGCATAGAGATGTATACAGAAATAATCCAGTATTGGAATGCATGAATCAAATACTTCTGCAAAATATCAATTTGAATTCTCCACCGAAAACACCAAATGTCGAAAGAAAGGCAGTTAAGAACAACAAGAAAGTCAAATTTAGCGACGACGAATCTCCTCCGAACAAGGAAGTAGTTGAAAAGGTTTTGATTCAGGAAAACGTAGACAATCAACAAAATTACTATGAAACTCCTATACAAAAATCTCCCAACTATTATGAAACACCTCAAAGTATCTACAGCAATGATTACGAACAAATTTTAAGCAAGTGTAACGAGTCATTTTCAGATTCCATTAACAAAAAAGAAGAGAAAAAACCGAACGACAATGATTATTTTTATGTTGAAATGGAAACAGAGAAAGAGCCTGAAAATATAATTGTAAGAAAAATGAAGATACTTAGAACTCCTCCTGCTCTTCCACCAAAACCAACCAATTTAGTTTCAAAATATAAATTAAAGGCACCACCGAAAATCGAAATAAAAGACAAACACACCGACACGAGCTCAGAACCTGATTATTGCTCCATATCTGAATTAAATCTTCCTACTAAAAGTTTATCGTTTAAAAAAATAAGTGTGGTGGCCGAAATAAACTCTCCTACATCTAATGACGTTCGAAATAAACTGGAAAAACCCGATGTGAAACCGAAAAAACCCGTGGAAAATTCCGACTATGATCCGGTCATGGTAAATTGCGAGGTCCCGAACTTGATTGTTCGAAAATGCGTGGAAAAATTCAACATCCAGGTGGCCAAGCAAACTCCCATAAAGTCGGAAGTTTCTACTGCCACGGTGAATTTAAAAAGCCCCAAAAAAATTGAACCGGAAATACCGAAGCTACCTCAGGTATCCGAAATAATAATACCGGACGAGGTGGAGGAACCTAAAGAGCAAGAAAGGATAACGCAGGACAATTACGTGAAAAATAACACGCAATTCTTTAAAACAAAAACGCCAAACGAATCTCGTAGACCCATTATTATTGGTTCATCCGTTTCAAGTTTGATTACCGGGTTCAACAACCACAAACTTTTATCGGAAATAAAGAAGAGCCCGGATTGTAATAAGTTAGATAAATCGTTGTTTTCTAGTTTTGAGAACTTGCAAAACTTAGGTAAACAAGATGCTACAAGAGGTGAGCCAGAAACTCCAAATTTTGAGAATTATGATTTGAGTCAAAATTTTGAAGAGTTTAAGTTGGACGATTGCGACATCGAGGAATATAACGTTGATATGTCCGATATTTCAATATCTTCAGAAAAGTCCGATATATCTCCCATACAGTCCCCCACTAAAAACAATTTGAGCAAAGTTGAAATTATCAGGGCCAAAAACGATTTAAATATTCCAGATTTAAACAAATGCACTGTGGAGCTGCTAAGAAAGCAACTGGAAAGTCAAAAAATTCTTAGATCTAAGAGTACTCTAAACAGTTCTAATAATGAACCAAGCTATGAACATTTCTTGGAGTGTACAGGTCTCAGTACAAAATCAATTGGGTCGTCTATTTTGACGCCATCCAGACTTGTTAGCAATCACAAGACCATGCTGAAACCCAAGGATGTTAAACTTAGGTCCAAAGTTAAAGCTATCAATTTGATAGAGAGACACAGTACTAGTGCTATAAAATATTGGTCTGAACCTTTTATATAATTTGTAAGGTTGCTTATATTTCCATTAATTTATTTATTTTAGTTGTGTATTTATTTTTATTCTTAATATATTTAAGCAGTCACATAATTTTATGGTAAAATCATGTTAACTAAAAACTAGTCTGTTATTGTTTAATGCAACCTATTATTCATTTTAATAACAAAGAGTTTAAAATTACCTATTTTACAAAATATTACTTAAAATTTAAAGTTTATTTTATAGAATTTAAAAAAATTTTAAGTTAAAAAATATACTTTTGATGGCAATCTTAGAATTGTATACTAAATTTTGTGTGTGCCATACTTTATTTTAAATATTTTAGGATTTTCAAAATAAACCTGTTTCCTTTTTTACACAAAAACCTAAATGCTGATTTATGAATGTTATATTTCATAGTAACATATTTTAAACCAATGTTGTTTTCTGAATAAATTGTACCATTATAAAATGTCTTATTAATTTAATATATATGTCATATATATATAAAAGTAACATATGTTACTTTTATTATTATTTATTTATTTATTTATCATCATAATTACATTTTTTACATATTTTATTGTACATTCTTATTTTATAAAGTTTAAATTATATTTTCAGTTTGATTCTGCCTAAACCCAAAAGGGTTTGTGCTGCAGAAATGATAAAAGAAAAAATTATAAATACGTTACTTAGGGCCGGTTTATCAATCTCTGGTTAAGTTTCAGTTAGTCCCCGGACAACAATCAGGATTTCCTGGTGAAGTCATGATGATATCACAACGTGATTTTTTTTATCACGCTGTGATATCCTGAGTGCATACACATGCTTCATCACGGTGATATCATGTAGAACTCACGGTGTGATATTTGCAAAATTTGCGCATGCGTATGAGCCCTGCGAACTGCGAATTTAAAACCTGTTTGTTATTCACATTACACCGTTATAATTTATAAAACGTTGTTTGAATATCACGAATGTTGTCCGGGTTCAATTAAAAAAGATATTCCAATGTTTAACAACCCAAGCAGCATTTTTGGTTCCAAAAACCATTGCCAAAGTGGTGATAACTTTAAATTAGTTAAGTATACTAAACAGCTACTTTAATTTTTACTTAAAAGTAATTCTAACTTTTAAATAGCAATATTTTGTAACAGAAACTTAATTTTTCCTTAAATTGTTACTATAAAGTAATAAACATTTAAGTAAAACTTGGTTGCCCCCAAGAAGACTTTGCAACTTTAAAAAAGATGTTATAAGTAAAAAAAACTTTCAAGTAAATTTAATTTGTAGCAGTTACTTTCGGTTGCTACCTAAAGATTACATTATAATTATTTTTACTTTGTAGTCCCTTTGCAAGTTAAAATCTCGAAACTGGAACATGAGTTAAAAACTACAAAGTTAATAACTTAAAAGTTATTATTTTAGTATTTGGAACGTTTATGGTACTAACCAAAACAACCGTAAAGTGGAAAAAACTTTAAAGTAGCGAAAACTACTTCAAAGGAAAATGCTTCTTATCGGCCATTTTTTACTGTACAGTACCACGTGGTAATGTAAATAATAAATTATTTTAATTGTTTGTAAATGGTTGTTTACTTTTTAATAAATAGAAATATTGTTGGTAATAGACGGTATTAATAATTAAATAAAAAAAATAATAATAAATATTAAGATTTTTTTATTTATAAACATTACTAAATAAATAATTTGTTTATACTTAAATATTGATGAAGCGCATTTATTTTACAAAAACTAAATTCATAAGTTCAACAGTAAAATTTAAAGGGTTTATAAATCTACCTGTCTAATTAAATATTATATTGTTATTCTGGAAGTTATAAACTACATACATATTTAATAAACGACGACATTGAAAAGCCAAGTCCGTAGTGGTTCCATTTAAAAAAGGAGGGATAGTATAATCTAATATAAGTTTGACAAAGACAGTTAATATAGAAGTAAAAACAAATAATAAAAGTAATTATAACGCTCTAGCAACGATATTGGAACGTTCTAGTAACGTAGCAGCTACGTCCCAAATAGTAGCAGCCCAGATAACATTCGTGAGTTCACCGTGAATGCACGGTGAAAAATATTGCTTCACGCGTGAATTCACGGTTGCTAAAAGATGCGTCCGCCCCTGGAATTCACCGTGAATGCACTCGTGAAGATATATCCGCCCATTGAATTCACCGTGAATGCACACGTGAAGATGCGTCCGCCCCTTAAATGCACACCTGAATTCACCGTGAATGCACACGTGAAGATACGTCCGTCCTGAATTCACCGTAAATGCATGCGTGTTCTAAATTCGCGCGAAAAAAATGAAATAAGGGTGCATGTTCAGAAAACATATTTTCCCCTATAGAGTAAAATAAGTTTTCTGAACAAAAAATGTGCATTCAACATTATTTCAATTTTTTCGCGCGAATTTTAGCATGCATGCGCACTCACTTCGAGCTTCACTTGTGCATTTACGATGAATTCAAGGGGAGGACGCATCTTCGCGTGCGTATTTACGGTGAATTTCGTGCGTATACTCAATTTTTTTTGCACTTAATTTTAAATTGGAACACAAAATAAAACGTGTTATTTTTTAAAATAACAGATTTTGTTATATTTGTAAAAGACCTATCCCATAAAACAGACTTTTGGATAGCGCGTGCCTGAAGAAGAGTGGTATCTCTTTCTCTTTTATATAATTAAAAAAAGACGACGTGCTTTTCACGCACGCGCTATCCAAAAGTCCGTTTTATGAGATAGGTCTAATAAAGTCAAATGAAAAATGTTAAATAAAGATGTGATTTATGTCCAATTGGAGAATATTTTTTTAGACAATTATGCCATCCACGCCGGCGGTGGTCTAGTGGTTAGTGCTGCTGACTACAAGCCGGAGGTCGTGGGTTCGAATCCCACCAGGGGTATGGCTGTTTATTTGTGTTTGTCCTATTGTGTATTAGTCCTTCGAAGGGGACTTTAAAACCCGCGGTCCGTTCCTACCCCTAACCGGCACAAGCCATTCAGTTGGCTTATGGGACTTCTTAAGAAGTAAGGGTGGAACTAAAAGAGCACTTTTGTATAAACTTTGTATAATTAAACTTGAGGTACAATAGTATACTGAAATAAAACACAAAGTGTTATGTTGTAAAGTTTATTCCGAATCAACCTCAGAGGTTTCAATGTCCTCTTTAACCTTAAAAATAAATATGAATTATAACATCAATAATACTAATTAATGCATACACATGAGTATAATACTGTATAATATTTTATTATAATATATATTATGTATCACATAATACATTATATATATTATATATTAATACATTACATCTACAGATAAGTATACTTACTGATTCATCACTGGACACATCATCAAATGAGTCAAATAACTCATCATTTTTTCCCCTTATTTTAATTTCTTTTTGGTCCTTAAAAAATATATAAATTATAACATTATTAATGGATTAAAGCATTTATTTACAAGACTCATTTTATAAAATTTAATAAATATTATTTAAAAAAAATATTTGTTTTTGTGTATAAAGTAAAGTCTTGCGATAGCTAATAAAAATATTCTGTATATTCATTTATTTTATTGATTAAAAAATTGTAAAATATTTGTCGACTGTATATTTACTAATAAAAATATTAAAATGGATGTCATATTTTGAATTCAAATAAAAACAAATCATTCAAACCAATTCAGCCGAGCGCGGCTTCGACTCATGAGGCGCAGTAAAAATTAATAATGTTTAAAGAAATGCTGGGCAGTGAAATTTTTTTTTCAGGATATGAAACCTTTATATCCAGTACATGTACCTAACCATGAAAAAAACTTGATTATTTGATAGAAACTTTCAAAATCAAAAATTTGAATGATCAAAAAAAGTATAAAAAAATTAAAAAAAAAAGTCCTGAAAATTTCACTACGAAACTTTTAACAGTTTTTTCACAATTAATTTTTTAATTAAAAGTGAGAAAAATCTTTGTTACAAAAAAACTGTTGAAATTAAAATAAAAAAAAAATATATTTTAAGGTAATATTGTTACTAATGACTACTAACGATTGATGTATTAAAATTTAAATTCTATTTGAAGTGGAAAAATGGGGGTCCACTTGACGTGATCTGACTCAAAAACAAAAACAATGAATAAAAACTTTATAAAAAAATATAACCACAATAAAGCGTTATAACCATGGTTATTCATTGTTTTTGTTGTTTTTGCAATAATTGTAACAATTATTATCAGTGCACTGATCTACTATAGTATATATACAATAAAATTCGTATCTTAAATTTGATCATGCAAAAATATAAAAATGTCAAACTTACCTTTGGAATTCCTGGCTAGCAACTTAAGTATTTATTGAACTGAATACCTATATATTATAAAACTGAAAAACTGAACCAAGATACATACACCTTGAAACTGAACGTTTATCTCTGAACCATAGAAAAAGGATATGAACTGAACGTTTTACCGGTATACAGGATATCTAGCTAGATGTTTACCATATATGGTATTCTATAGAAAACCTCGTGGCTCTTAGCTGCGTACGCACACTAACGCTGCAGTGTTACCGGATTGCAGCCGGATGATTTTCGTGTAAGTTCCCGACCAAAAATTACAAAATACTAGAAATTACCCACACGAGTAAAAATTTCTAGTACATTTGCTTAATTTGGAAAAGTGAATTAAATTTTGAATAAATTAAGAGAAAAATAAAAGGATAGAATTAAAGAATTATGTTTAGTTAGTAGTTATACAATATTATTTACTGAAAATTTCTTTGAAAAGTAAAATTTATAAAATACCTGCTTCAATATTTTACTTGCAAGCATGATGAAATACGCGATTTTCGGGTCAAATACCTGCAAGCGGCAACCCTGCATTTAGTTGAAATGTGACGGCCATAGGCGCATGCGCACGAGTGCCCGCGTATTTGGTTTTGCAATTATTATATATAATTATTATTACCTATAGGTATATTAAATATTAATAACTGATATTAATTAAAAAATGTACTTTTTTATTTTCCGTTTAATATTTAATAAAAATCTTTAATTAATATTCCTTTAATGTTATGTTTTCTTTTTCTTATTTCGAATTCGGTCTTCAAATTTATTTTGATAGGGTAGGTATACCTTCCCTATCAAACAGAGGTATAGCTAACCTATCAAAATAAATTTGAAGATCTTTAATTAAACGTGCTAACAGATCTGTATAAAATCTTGGAGATTCATGGCGTGCGCCCGGTGTGAATATTCAAATTGCATTACATTGCATTGCATTACATTACATTGCGCCCGGTGTGAATATTCAAATTGCATTACATTGCATTGCATTACATTGCATTACATTACATTGCATTACATCAAATTACATTCGCAATGCACATTAAATATTTAATGTGCATTGCGAATGTAATTTGGAAACTCACAGTGGATTCACGATTAATTAATTTTTAAAGGTTCACGGCGTGCGCCCTATGTGAATTAAATGTGCATTACAAATGTTATCTGTGAACTCACGGTGAATTCACGATGCATTCAATTTTGAAGATTCACTGCGTGCGCCCGGTAGGAGTTTAATGTGCATTCAGGAATGTAATTTGGAAACTCACAGTGGATTCACAAGGCATTCATTTTTAAAGATTCAGGGCGTGCGCCCGGCATGAATTATATGTGCATTAAGAATATTATCTGGGAACTCACAGTGAATTCACGATGAATTCATTTTTAAAGATTCACGGCGTGCGCCCTATGTGAATTAAATGTGCATTACAAATGTTATCTGTGAACTCACGGTGAATTCACGATGCATTCAATTTTGAAGATTCACGGCGTGCGCCCGGTGTGAGTTTAATGTGCATTCACGAATGTTATCTGGGAGGGTTGGTAGCTAGTGACATATTTGCTACCTTTTTGGAACTCAATAATTGTTCCCCACTTTAGTCGTAACGTAGTAATAAAAGAGTAATATAAAGAGACCGGCGACTGTCGCAAAACACTTTGAAGTTTCTTCAATAGTCCCATATACGTAACAAATACTTAAATTGTTGCTTGGGAAAACGTGAACGTTTTGTTAAACATTGGAATATCTTTTTTAATTGAACCTGGACAACATTCTTGATATTCATACGAACATGATGTCGTGATTTTCACAAATTTTATTCATACTAGTATACTGATATTATACGGAAGTCACCGCGTGATAAATGAAAATCATACGAACGTCACGTCGTGATTTTCACAAATTTTATTCATACGGACATCATCCGGATGTCACTGCGTGAGAAATGAAAATCATGTCGTGATTTTTTATGCCATCACTGTTTGCGATTGACCGATGACCTAAAAAATCACGACATGATTTTTTGTGCCATCGGTCAATCGCAAACAGCGATGGCATAAAAAATCACGACATGATTTTCATTTCTCACGCAGTGACAACCGGATGATGTCCGTATGAATAAAATTTGTGAAAATCACGACGTGACGTTCGTATGATTTTCATTTATCACGCGGTGACTTCCGTATGATATTAGTATGAATAAAATTTGTGAAAATCACGACATGATGTTTGTATGAATATCACGAATGTTGTCCGGGTCTATCTGACAGTTAAATTCCATATCGATTGTTGTGAGAACAATGGTATCCATGGAAATTATCTACCAGATAACTAACTGCAACTTTAACTGAACATTGATAAACTGGCCCTTACTAGGTATAATTTAGGATTGAGTTAATAAGTTATAACTTAAATATATTGCTATTTTTTTAGTTTGTCATTCTTAATGAGTGAAACTAAATAAATAGGATTTTTGGTGCACCCTGTATAATCAATCACTTCAGTGTCGAGTGTGCTGACCATGGTCCATATTTTTTCCATTATTTATGGAAAAAAATACAATACATACAGTATTGCGACGCATTCCACGAGTTTGAAAAAGTATCGCCATTACTTATGCAACCCAGATTACTGTAATGCAATCCTAACTAAATACACATAGGAATCCTATGATAGGATTATCCTATGTGTATTTAGTTCACCCAAGTAATACTTAGGTGAACTAAATACTTGTCCCGGATTTTGACATTTTTGATGTTGTCATTTTAATCATGGAAAAAAAATACAATACAAAACAAACAGTAACTGTTCTATTGCGACGCATTTCCAGAGTTTGAAAAAATATCGCCATTACTTATGCAACCCAGATTACTGTAATGCAATCCTAATTAAATACACAGAATTCCTATGATAGGAATCATATAATAGAATTATCCTGTGTGTATTTAGTTCACCCAAGTAATACTTCGGTGAACTAAATATTTATATGGTTGCCAGATAATTCTTATTTTACGGGTTACCCCGTTTTTCAGTTTTTCAGTATCGCCATTACTTATGCAACCCAGATTACTGTAATGCAATCCTAACTAAATACACAGGATTCCTATGATAGGAATCATATAATAGAATTATCCTGTGTGTATTTAGTTCACCCAAGTAATACTTCGGTGAACTAAATATTTATATGGTTGCCAGATAACCCGTATTTTAAAGTTACCTCGTTTTTCAGCCTAGGGCAATATTAAAATCCATAATTAGCAAAATAAAACCCGGGGTGAACCAAAGATTTTTATACATTTGCGTTACAAAACGAAAAGTTTTAAAAAGTAAAAAAACAGGATTTCTTCACTAAACAATGTTGTGTTAAAAATCTTAAACCCGTATTTTAATGCTGGTAACCCTTAAATCATATGATGTGCACATCATGGCATGTGTGTGTTTTATTATTAAATTACGCTACTTTTTGGTTAATAAAGCTATATAGTATATATATATATATATATATATATATATATATATACAGGGTGTTATGTAATTAATGTTATATATTAAAATGGGTTGTTCCTTAGGGTCCATAAAGAAGCACCTGAAACTTTTTTCTTCTAAATTCCAAAGTCTAAAAATAATTTATAATATCCTTTATCCTACCAAAAAGTACGCCACTGATCGACTAGGAACTTTAGGCTAATCTGGTTAATTTATTATGTTATGGTTGGTAACAACATGGTTTCCAAAATCTGTCAAAAAAGTTGACAAACATTGTTTAAATTTAGCTTAATTGCAAAAATTTGCAATTGCATTGTTAATTTTGTCATTAATGACAAAATTAACAATGCAAATTGTCAATTTGGCGTTTTTATTAATTGTTGGTTATGTCATTTTTGTACTGAAGGTAAATTCAAACAAAATCTGCCAACTTTTATGGCAGAATCTAGTGCATTTCTTTCAAATTTTAGGTTATGTGCTCAAATTGTAAATATCTTAACTAAGGGAAGTGCTTTTGGATTTATTTACACAAATTAAATGTTTAAAGTTTAACCTGTGAACTGGTCCCAATTTCATCTGAGTAAACAGAAAGAAAAAAAATTAAGAAAAAATTAATTTTGTGGTTATGGATTTTTTAAAATAGGTAGGTACTACATTTTCTAATCATTGCTTAAGCTAATAGCTGGATGAGTAAATAAATACAGAAGGGTGTTAGCAGTAGCGTGCAAAGGTGATCGGGGGCCCCCCCGCAAATTTTGAGCTGGGGCCCCTTTGTCACTTATACCACCCAATGTGGTTCTCTACGGGGCCCCCCTAAGGTCGGGGGCCCCCCCGCACCGCGGGCCCTGCGGGGCCCGTCCTACACGCCACTGGGTGTTAGAGCTTTAAGGGCATAAAACTTTTGTATTTATTGAGTTTTTATTTATTTTTTGAAAGAAAAATTTTTAGTAACAATTTTTTACATCTGGCAACGTGTAGCTACTTTGTGGGTTGGTATCTATGTACTCACAGAATTCAAGTTTGCAGAGATAAACCAAGTGTGTAACCAGTGGCGTATCACAAAAAATATAAAAAACTTCTAATGCATATTTTTTCTTTATCTTTGGAAAAATATTTTTTTTAATATTTTTCCTTTACTCCTTATGTCAAAAGGTATTCAGTAATTTAATATATAACATTAATTACATAACACCCTGTATATATATGTCATATTTTAACGTTTTTATTACGCCTCCACTTAAATATGTCTATCACAGATTATAAAGGTCTATGGTTCCCTTCATTTATGAAACGAAATACTAGCTGCAACCAGTATTACTTAGTTATATTATGGGTTGCATAACATTCCACTTGCATTTTAAATAAAATTCTTAACTAAAACAATGGACAACGCATACATTTTTGGAATATTAGTTTAATTTTTGTACCTACTGAAATTGTTCCATTAATTCGTCTTCATTTTATTTAATAGCTATTTACATACCATAGGAGGAAAATATTGCTTTTTCTCCCGCGAATAGTTTGATGCCCGACGCGAAGCGAAGGGCATTAAATATTCAAGGGAGGAAACGCATTTTCCTCCTGAGGTATGTATATAGTTTTTTCTATTACCTTTTAACGGTTTTAAGACATTTCAAGCGTTCCGGTTCCTTTTACTAACCCGGTATGGGTTATAAAATTATGACAAAATATTAAGTAGTTGTTGCGTTGACGACGTTATGTTGACAACGCTTTGTTGCTATGGTATTTTTGGAAATACAAACATAACAGTTTTTATAATCTGTCAGAATGTTTATCATAAATTTGAAATTCTTCCTACGTTTGAAAATAAGATCTAGCGAAGAAGACCTGCCGAAAGATCTTGCTAAAAAGGCAAGAATATTTTCTTAAAAATCGAAAGAGCGATATGAAACTACAAAATCAAATAGGGATAGACAAGGTACAAAAACTCTTGCTTATGTAAAATTGTTCAAAAAAGAGAGGGAGGAAATTTTTTTTCCTCCCGGGGAGGAAAAGAGTAATTTTCCTCCCTCGCTCGGGGGTGGAAAATTAAGTTTTCTAGTAAGGTAGTAGAAAAAAACTATTTTTTACCAACTTTATAGATAATTTTTTTTTATCTGGACTCGTGTTTTTTTGTTAGGTTGGTGGCTTATACGGTATAAGCCACCAACCTAACAAAAAAACACACCAGTCTGGTATAAGTTATACCAGTTTGACTTAGTATTTTTAGTATTTAAAAATGGTACTTCTGCTAAAGAATTTTATTAAATACTTTGACACTATCAAATTGGCAATAATATTTATTATTGATAATTTACTTCTCAATTATAAATAAAAAGATAATTATGCCAAAAATAATAGCACCGAATGTAAAAGCCCTTTTGAGGGCAAAAGTTCATTTTGATGAAATTATGCCAAATGTCACAATGGAAGAAAAAGTACATCGCCTTATGGACATTTTAGGAGTAAAAAAGTAACGAATTTGGTTTTATAAATATTACACCAAACATTATTTTTACATTATTCACCATTGGACAACATTTACGTTTACAAAAAGTTTTAATTTATTTTATATAAAGTCTTTTCAAAGCGATCTTCGAAGATTATTAACCGCTAGGAATACTTTCTCTTATGGGCCGTAAAGCAACCTATATTAAACTACTTTTTTATATGATTTTACTCATCCAAGCACCACAAAAGCCAAATTAATTGCATTTTTAACTATGAATTTCGACAACTCAACTTGATAACTGCACAATGTAACCTACAATAATTTATACATAACCACAATTAGATTTATAACTTATAGTTTGTTTCAATCAATGCGACCAACTTGACAACTGTATTTACCAACCATCTAATATATCTAAAGTTCATTTTTTTTTATCTGGACTGCGGCAACCTACTAGTACAACACGTGTTGTTTCGGTACAAACCAAACAGAAACAGAACCTCAGCGCCGGACTCCTTATGTAAGCTCCATGTGTCAAAAAATAGTCAAATTAAATCGACTAGAAAAAAAAACTGGGAACCCTTAAGTTATTAAAAATTCTATGGCTCACTCACCTTAATGCTTTTAAGTACTTACTTAAAATTGCTATTTTGGGTCGATAATAAAAACAAGTTTGTATTTCATTTACAATTTATTTGTATTGAATAAAATACATTTTCAACTTTTCATCCCGAAGAATCAGCATTTTTACAACAAAACATATAAAAATACGAGAATTTAAAAAAGTAATAAACATAAAAAACTACTTGGCTAAATATATTACAATTCTTTGGTTATACTAGCCAATTAAAAATAAAATATATAACAAAAATTAGCATAACAATTAAATGCTGTAGCATTATACTGACTGCTTAAAAGAAAAAAAGAAAATAAAATATCTACAAATATAAAAATTAAAGTACACATAGTCAAGTATGTCTAAATCCTTTTACATAGTAACATTCATGCAAGTCTGAAGTAAAACAAAGTATTCAGACAAGAGGAAGGAATAAGTAAGTAAACATTTATTATTTACAGAATAACTATACACAAATGTCATAGATATTTATTTTAAGTAATTTTTAAAATTTATATGCAATAATATTATAAATTGTATATATAATATATATTTTATATTCTCACATACCTTGTGATTTCTATAATAAATGCTACTTAAATCGTTTAATATTAGCATTACTAAGTAAATAAGTTTATATCAAATGACTACGTTATTGTCAAAATATCTTATATATTAGCTTCACACACTGGAAATAAAGGTTAGGTACATAATTTGGAATGATTTATTATACTTAATAATATAATTTAAACTCTGTTTAATTCACTTTAAAATATACTCTTATTAATTAATGGGTAACTGAATCACCGTCGACTTAAACTTAGGTAATCTTAGTTAAATGCTTATCAAAATTACTGGTAAGAACTTGCACCATTTGTTCATTGTATTGTTAAATTTTTTTATATCAGCACTACGTATTGTCATGTAACACCTCAAAATACAATGGCTGCTGTAGCTCGCCTTTTATTGTACTCTTTATAAACTAAACATAGACTACTTATTTAATTTTTATTACAACACCATTACGTGAGGTTAAGGAAGAATTACTAAATAAATTGGCACATTATACACATTGCAACATAAATCATATATCACATAAAAAAATCCTTTACATTTAAAGCTAACGAACCTATCGATCAAACAGCGCACAAATGTCTTTATTTTACTCGCTACATTTGTGCGCTACATCATCGACATATTTAAGGATAAAATAAAAGTATTTATAAAAGCTTTGGTGTTGCTATTTAATTGATCAGTCCTTAAAACCACGTAATGTAGACAAACATTTACGAGTCTATTTACATATTTCGATGTTTTAGAAACGGAATTAATTATCCAAATGTTCAGATAATCGATAATGTTATTTAAACTAATATGGCACTTGAAAACGAAAATTCACATGTATATTACATATCTACATTTGGTAATAATAAAAAAATATCTCAAATCTCCCAATCACAATAAACATTTTTATAATCTTTCACTTGACTAATTATTGGTAACTAGTGGCGTAGGTATTTAATTTGTGGATTGCACATAACGACTAAAAGGTATTTATTTGAAAATTGCCTAGCTGCCCCTTGCCTGCTTTTGACACCACCCTGTATGGTGGAAGACAACTGATTTTCCTGGCACCGTTAACTGTATACAAATGAGTATTATAATACAGGTACCAGACAATTTATATACAATCTAAGCTAAATCAAAATTTATATATAGGTAATAACAAAAAATATATTTAAATATTACTTAGTTATATTGGCACTTGTAAAAATAAACAACAAAATTTTGGCAGATTTATAAAGGAATTAAAAACGTCCCTTTGTAATGTGATGTAAATATGGAATTGCAGACTTAATATGGCACAAACTTGACAATCAACGCGTTTATAATATATAATTTGGATTTTTTTAAATAAAATTTGCAATATACAATATATAGAGTTACTTGTAAATATTCTAATTCTATATACATTAAAATAATAAAAAGGTATATTTCACCTATTTAATACATTACTCTCTGTACGGTTTACAGTAGGAATACCTGTGGTTCATGTGCTGACTATAGGATCCCGAGTGAGAAAATCTCTTTAAGCATTTCGTGCACTGGAACGGCTTTTCTCCACTATGAAGGCGTTTGTGTTCTGTTAAGTGATGCTTGTGTTTGAACGCTTTCGGACATTCATCACACTTGTGTGGTCTTTGACCTAAAAAATGAAGAAAAAAAATAAAATAAAAATATTTTTTTGTTTGTTTTTCGAATGCAGCTTTGCAATTTGGGACATATCTCGAGTTAGAAACCACCAACTTAATTGCAAAAGATTATGGACAGAAATAAGAAGGCAACCTTTTCGCCAAGAATTAATAAAAATTATAGAAACATGACCATTATCGAGTTATCTACGAAGAATCCACACTTTTGCGAAGAAAATAAAGTATTTACGATAAAAATCTTTGGTTAAGTAGGTACCAAAGTTATGACCGTTTATCTTCAAGTGGAAAAACAACTTTTTGTTTATTTTTTTACTATTATACTATATACTCTATAGTACGCGGCTTCATGGACTTCATTTCTTCTGGAAAAAAATAACATTTTTTTCAGAATTCTTCAGCCAATCTTCGATGATTATTAAATTCAAAGAAAGATAACAGACGACGGGAAAATCTTAATTTTTCACCTACTTTGTTATCTGACACAATAGAATAGATGAAAACGTTTTATCAACGTAAGAAATTGACATCTAGGATATTAACTACAACGTCAAAATCAAAATTGAAAAAAATCTTAGTAATTAATATATCAACGACAAAAACTTTCTTCCCGAATTAGATTGTAAATTCATTACATAAAACTACAGTATAGAGTCTATCCCGCGTTATCACAGATTTTTATTGGTTGGAAATTATATTTGGTTTCTCATAAGAAAATCAGATACCGAAAGAAAACAGAAGACTATCAAAAAGATCAAACTATTTCTAATAAACTGCTATCACAAAAATACTTCTCTAAAAATGAAAGATACCTAACTTTTAATGGGAGAAATCATTTTAATTTTTCGCCTATGTACTGAGTTATCTGGCACAACACAATAAAAGAAACAGAATCGTCAACCTAAGAAAATAGCCTATTGGAAACACTGTGCAATTCAAAATTTGAACCAAAAAACTTCAGTAATTAATAAATATAGACACAGTTTGAGGAAATAGCTTTTATTTCCTCAAAATGTATTACAAATGAATTGCATGCAACCACAATATACGGTAGTAATACGTAAGGTAGAAGTACAAAAATAAACAACAAGTTGAATTTTGCTACTTGCACATAAACTGTCATAACTTTGCCATTTATCCATAATTTTTTCGTAACCACTTTATTTTCTTCGTAAAACTTCATGTAGATAATTCGAATATTTCATTGATTTTTATTAATTCTTGAACAAAAAGTAAATGTTGCATTTTTAATTTTGTCCAAAAAAGGATTTTTTTCAATACTCCAGCTCATTGCACTTAAACTAGTCAACTAGTGGGGTTAAAAGAGTGATATTTGTGGGCAATTTAATTATGTTTTTCTCCTTCTATTGCATATTATTGACATTATTTGGGTTTTTTTCTGTAAATAATGGTAACCAATATGTATAACCGCCCTGCCTAACAACGGGAATAATGAACTTAATATTTACGTTGTTAGGCATCAGTGATTGGCTGATTTCAATATTCACTGTTATTTGTACCAATCGGGTTTTAAATTGGGAAAAAGTAAGGTTAAAAGATGTCAGATTTGTTTATATATACGAGGGGCGACTATAATGATCTTTAAAATCGCGAAAAATTTAGCTTATAATAAATTTTGTTTTCAATGAAAATTACTAAATAGCCTGCATTATCTCTCGTATAATAATATACTAATAATTTGACATCTTTTGGTCGTTTTTAACTCGAGATAGGACCCAAATTGTAATGCTATCTTCGAGAACAAACGAAAAACTTGTCAAACAAAAATTGTGCTTTTAAGTTAAACAGGCCAAAATAGTGGCACCGAATTTTAATTAATTAGTAAATAAGTTTTATTTAGAAACCTACCTGAATGTTCGTATTTGTGTCGAGCAAGAGAGCTTTGCTTTGAGAAAGCCTTATCACATTGGTCACAGCTGAATTGGCCTTCGATTTCGGACTCGTGATTGGACAGTACCGGACTGCCAAGACTTTTGAGCACAATCTGAGACACCTTGTTTCTCTTGGCGATGTTGGATAAATCCTCTTCGCTCATGCCATCGGCCATACTTTCGCCCCACGGTTTCTTATCGGAGTTCGGGCTCAAACTGGAGATTCTGTTGTTCAATAGTTGAGATAGACTCGGGAAGTCGGCACTGAATTGCATTAATTGATCGACTGGGACCAAACCCACGCCTGGCAAAGAGATTTTGTGGGAGGGTTGGGCGAGTAGGTGCGCTAGACGGCTGCTGTTGAAGTCCAAAGGGGAAGGGGACTGCCGTTGGTCCATGTTGGAGTTATGGTATGCGAACTGCATGTACGGATTCGGGCTTCTCGAGGATTTTTGACTTAGATTTACTACTTCGTTGTGAGATTCGATGTTGTGATGTTGGTTTTCCATGGAGGGCCTTGACGGGGAGCTTGAGGGGGAGGATTCGTTGGAATTCGTTTCTCTTTTCGTCGAGAGATCCAACGGTTGTTCGGAGATGTACTGGTTTGGCGAGAGAGGCATTATCTTGCTTATGGGCTGGGTGGTTATTATGTTGGGGTTTACGTATCTAGGTGCGATTGGAGGGACGGGGTTGAATGGAACCTGGATGAGTCGCCCCTCCCGTCTGTCTCTGGCCCTGGTGTTCTGGAACCACACTTGCACCACGCGTACGGGAAAGCCGATTGTGTTGGCGATTTTTTCCAAATCCTCCCGTTTAGGGCGAGGGTTAAGCCTGTAGTTATCTTTCAATACCTTCAATTGTTCGTCGGAGATTAGCGATCTAACTCTAACTTTTCTGCCGTCCTCTGAGACGTGATCGGTCGTTGTAACTGACTCGCAGTCCATGTCGTCGGTGTTGTAGTGGATCCTGTCGTAGTCGGGTTCGTCGGTGCCGCTTATACTGCCATTGTGCGCGTCGTCGGATTTTGAGGTTAAGGCGTCTTCCAACTTGGCTGCTAACCCTTCGCTCCTCTCGTCCTCGCATTCTTCCTGCTCCATTTCGGAGTTGTGTTCGAATGCCGTTCTGCCCTCGCACATTTCCTGCTTGGGCGAGTGCGGAGAAGAAATACTGCGACTTTCGCTGCTGGGACTTTCCGACTTAATTTTTTGCATGTTTTCGTGCAACAACTCCTTCGTCACCGTGGCATTAACAGTTTCCAAAATACGTTTGACGGCTTCCAAATCGCCTCCATTCGCGTTGTTCTGTTCGGTCACATTCAATTTTTCGGGGCTGGATCGGTCGTGCTCGACATCTTCGTCCATCACCAGTTCACCGCAGCTAGACGATCTGGATCTCAACGTGTTTTCGCCGTCGAATCTCTCCTCTTGTCCGTCAAAACTCGGTCTGGAATCCCGTTCGTTGGTTTCTGTAGCCGAACCTTCGTGTCTCAAAGGCGAAGCCGCTTGTTGTTGTTGCTGCTGCTGCTGCTGCTGCTGTTGGTGTTGCTGCAGTTGTTCGAGAAGATGATTTAACGACGGCATTGTGTAGGGATTGAGCGAATGACCAGCATTCAAAAGTCCTGGCGGAGTTAGGTAGAATGGCGGAATGTTGGGATTTCCAGCTAAGGAGGACTGCAGATATGCGGCAGCCGCGGCCTCTGAGAACTTGGGGAGAATCGGTAGATATGAATTATGATTCGGACTACTTTGAATGTTATTGTTTATCGGGCTAATGTTCGATCTCTTAGGAATTCTATGGCAGTTTTTGTCTAGCAACGACGTGCTGGAAGGTGCCCGGGACCTGCCCAACTTCAAGTTCATTACTAGACATTTTTTGGAGGTCATGTGACTAGAATAGGATCCTGAATGGGAGAACCTTTTTCCGCAGTTTCCGCATTCAAACGGTTTTTCACCGCTGTGTATTCTTATATGTTCCTGAAAATTGAAAAAAGTTATTATTATTTGAAGTAACAATAAAATTTTGTGAAATATTTACCTTTAAATGATGTTTAAACTTAAATGCTTTATCACATTCGGTACATTTAAATTTACGTAATACGGCACTCTCGTCGTGACTGATCATGTGTCTTTGGAGACGGTATACATTTGCAAAGGTTTTGTTGCATATTTTGCAGCACTAAAACAAAAGGACGCATTTTATTAATAAATCTATTTATAATAATTTATAAAAAGAATTTTTATCGCATTGTTTGGTTTTTGGCTAGTTAGTGTTAGGTAGTAAATAAAATAAAATGAGCAATTAAAAATAAAAAGAGCATTTCTTGGATGCCCCATTACAACGTCACGTACTTTAACTCTTTCACACGCTCTGTTCATCACACATGTGGTGTCTTTTTGTAAGCGCCTGTCATCATATTAGATGTGTTTCGTGTACTCAGTTCAAAATAATCCATTAAACCTCTTATATTTATCTCTTAAAAAATTTGATTGATTAAAAATTAGAGTACTTTTTTGATTTAAAATAACCGTCGTCCATTTTAAATTGCATTTGTACCATATTTCTCATACCGTGCTAATTTATATCAATTAATTTATGAAGCACACATTTATTAAAACGGTTTTCTTCCCGCACTGCTAAGGCTTTCTCAATTATTTCAAGTGTCAAAAGTCATTGGTTGTTTTAATTGCAATAATGGCAGCAGCAGCGTTTTAGAGCTCCTCTTCTTGATTAGTGTTTGACTCACATTAATAAAAAGGTTACAGGCCGCAAGTCAACTGGTATGTTTACGTAACATCGGTAATAAGATGAACAATTGGTTTGTCCTCACAGCTGTGTCAAAAATTGCCCCTTATTAAAACTAATGGGTTCATATAAATACAATCAAATGTTAGTGTTTAAATTTAGACCAATTTTCGATTGATTTTTATGAGGTATTTAAATTTAAAACTTACGACTTGTGCATTTGGACTGTGAAGAAGCTCGTGTTTTTCCAATTGGTCCTTAGTGGTGAACGACGTGGTGCACTGCGAGCAGCCGAAAGGACCGCCGCCGCCGGCACTGGACAAGGAGGGGGTGGGGGATATTGCACTGGGTATGGTGCCGCCGTCCGAAGACGCTATCAGCTCCGAATGGCAAGTTTTCATGTGCTCTTTGAGACCTTGGAAGGTCTGGCAAGTTTTTTGGCATTGGGGGCACTTTATGCAGTAGTCGCCGCTGAACTCCTCACCCTCTTTGCTCACCTCGTTCGGAAGGGGAGGAACTGAAAATAAAAGTTTGTATTAGTTAAGCAAGCAACTAGGTTTGTTTTATGACTGTTTAAAAAACAGTTAACGAAACTGGACCATAGGAATGTTTATAGTAAATACACTTTGAAAGAATTTTAATATTTTTATTAATAATTAATAATTTTGGGTTTTCAAACATGTTAACATGATTTCCACATGTTCATACGATACGATATATGTATATTAAGGATAATTTTATGTATGGGTATTTTTTTATTTGAGAATTAGTGAGAAAAAAAAATAAAACCTTTCAAAACCAAAAATCGTTATAACTTCGTTACATTATTAGCCCACTAGGTTTTAAGTTACTACCACACTTTTGATTTTCTATTGCCGCCATATTGGAATTTAACATAGTTATTAGATAGTATTAAACTTATTACATAAGTTATAGCGGACATTATAAAGATGTAGATACATACGATACAATATATGAAAAACTTACTTTTTTTTTAATTTCCAGAAACAATTTGTGGTTTTGACAAGTTTTTAGTTTTTTTAAATAATTATTTTAAGAATCGCTGTTTTTTTTAAATTTTATTTATATAGGCTTGTAATTTATCTGATGTACCTATAACCAAACTTGTAGCTCAAATAAAAAAAAACAACATTAGGGTGGTCCCTTAACATTTTTTGGGGCACCCCTTAAAATGGTCTTAAATTACGCACAGAAAAATAATCTGACCATAATATATTTTTTGATTGACATTACCAGGTGCCTATAACCTCTTTTCACTTTTTAAATCACAAATTTGGGTGATATTCATTATGGTTTCCGTTATTTCCCAAGATTTTTTACAGTCTAAAAACAATTTTGAAAAAAAGTCTACAAAGATATGTTTTATATATTGTTGCCTGTCTATTTATTAGCTAGTTAAGAAGGGTTAAACAACAAAAAAAAAATTTGTTTCAAAATTTTTTTAGTAGACAAATAATTTCGATGATACCTACCTACCAAAAATTGCGATTCTGGAGGGAAAAAGTTCTTATAGCCTATAAGTTATAGGCACTTCTAATTTTATTAAAAAAATAAATTATGGACAGATTATTTGTATGTACTTAATTTGGGACCATTTCACTGGGGGCCCCGAAGAGAATTGTTTTAAGGACCACCCTAGTCTACGTAATGAGGTAAATATAAATCACATACGTCAGAACAACAATTAAGTGATTTATTAATACTTCTTTAAAAGTGTATTGTTAAGATTGGAAAATACCTAAAAATTGGATTACATAATGTTAACAATCTTATACCAACAAATTGCGTATTATTATATTAGTATAACATTTCCTCATATTTACATTATAATTGTATACTATTACCATATATATAGAAACTGATAATATTATACCACATCCTTTAAATTAAATTAAATATGTAGGTAACAAATTCCTTGTGGAATTACAAAATTACATAAATTAACAATTTTCCTGAACTTGCGAAAATATGTAGGTATTTCTTTGAAAATGATAATTCTTAAAAAGTTATAATTATCACTGCCTATAGGAAGTGATAATTATATTAAAAATTGAGTTATACCTACCTGATAAAAAAATAGATTTTGTTAATAATACCTAGTTACTTTCTTCTGGTAAAATACAATGAAAATACTTTAATTTGAAAAAAGTATAATTTTTTAAAGCTTATATAATTATATTTTATATCCAAGTACTATTAGTCATTTTTTACTCTTAAACGATAAACGGCGATATTCAAATGCATCATAGGTATTATGTACAAGGTAATATTACTAACAGAAGATTATTCGGAAATAAACAATATGATATTAATATGAGTAGATTATGTTAAAAAACGAAAACTATACAGATTAAATTAGTAAACAGCATTTATCTAATTCGATTAAACCTTCGTCTATGATCAACGTTCCGAGCGTGTAGCGCGGGTTGCCTACATTTAGGCGAGCGGATTTCCCATGATTGTACGAAAAGAGTATTTATTTTGAAATTAAATTACCTATTGTTATTTGTTTGTAGTGAACATAATAGGTATTTTCGCTATATATTGTATTTTTGGGTTTTAGTTACGTAGATTAAATGTTACTTTTAAGTTTGTAGGTTTTAATCCACACAAAAATTATTAATTAGATTTCAATAATACCTACTTCTAATTAGAATATTAACTATAATAATATATAGGTACACAACGTATTGTCTATACATTTTGTTTCATTACAGTTGCACACTGTTTAGGAAATATAAGAAGAGGTAAACTTTGATAAGAACGTAAACATATATAAATGTACCTACGTAGGTACGAGTCAAAATGGGATGGTTCCAATAGTTTACATTCTACCTTCTCCAAGAAAAGGTGTAAACGAAATTAAGGACCGCCCTTTTCACCTGTATAATCAGGTAGAACAGGTGTGTGAGTTCGGTTCGATAAGATTACCGCGACGGCCAATGAGATTAAGGTAATGAAAATACCTGGTGTATCCAATAGGACAAAACTCGGTAAAATAAACGGTATTTATTTGTTTAAAATAGATTTTTTGAATTTGGATAGAAATAAAATAAAATAATGGAAATGAAAATACCTGCTCGCATGTTTTTTGTATAAGACGCCATCCTGTTAAATAATAAGCGTTAATAAAGAGACAAATTTAGCGTCTCAACACCTCTTCTAAAACTCAAGAACTTTGGCAACTTGATTGACACAAACGAATAAGTTCGCGGTAACTAGCACGTGCAAAACTGAAGAAGCTGGCGCTGGCACTTGAATAGAGCGGTGTACACGTAAATGTTGTCGAAAAACAAGAAAAGGTGTGAAACTACTCACGTTGACAGGTGTTCCATACATTGGCCAAACTCCAAAGTCGATAGGAGTAACTGTCGTAGCACCCAAACATGCTTTCACTACGCGCCACCATAGCCGACTGAGGCTGATGTGCAACACGGGCAATACGCTAAGCTACACTGTGTTGTGATGAGGCATCCCTTCTTTATCGCGACGCCGCCGCTTCGCCTCCCCCCACCACCGGCGACGCGCGCCTCGCTCATCTCTCTACCTACACGTAGGATGCTCTACCGTCGTTGCGTTGCATCACCGCCCCCAAATCTGCCCGTTGCCTCTGCCTCTGCCGATATCAAGTTGACGCGTGCGATCCGATACCACTTTGATTTGAATCACGAAAACCTATTTCTATCCATACATGGATCAGTTATCTTTTGGGTACGTTTGGAAAACACTTTCATATAAAGAAAGCCTAATTATTAATGCTAACAATTGTTAAATAAGACTGCGTACTCCACTGTTTAGGCATTTTTAATATCTACAATTTTGTTTATTTGTTTCTGGATATTGTAAACATTTAGATTGAAAGTAAAAAGCTCATTTTAACTTATGACAATATTTTTGGATTTCTTAGTTTTTGTATATTTTTAAGTTAAGTCCATGATTACATTTTTAAAAATGATAATTTGTATTTTTATTTAAGTACTATTTCAAGCGATAGTTTTACTTACAAAAAAATATAAATGCATCTAAATAGTTGTGCCGTTTTATTTTATTTTGTAACAAACCAAATTATCTATTGTTTGAAAAGCTTATTGCACGTTTTTAAACTAACATTTTTAAATTTGCACGAATTTTTGGGCTTTAAAAATAATAGGGGTATCTACATTAGGGTGTCCGTTATTTGGGCGATGTGCGAATTTTTTTGCTCGCACCCCCCAAAAAGTTGTAGTTTGGGAGAAAAAAAATTTTAGTAATTTTTTTAGATTATTTTTTTTTAATTAACCCGTGCCGCAAGAGGGTTAAAGATTTAATTATTGTTAAAATATGATTAAATTTTGCCTTTCACTAGAGGCTTACCACTCCACGATTTTTCAATGAAAAAAGTCTGTCGAGTGGTTTTCTTATAGTTCAAACACCGCTGAACCCAAATCTGAAATTCGTCTTTTTTTTTCATTAATCGTTTTTTTAGAATAGCCTGTGTCGGGAGTAGGTAAAATCGCAAATCGAATGAAAAATGGGATTAGGCTCTTTTCACATTCAAAGTCCTGTAACGTCGCCAGTTTTCAATAAAAAAATTTGAAAATTGGTATACTTATGGTTTTGACATCGCTAAACTCGAATCTGACATTTTTATTGATGACAGCTGTCAAAATAGCTGTCAAAAGTCCCAAAAAACGGTTTTTTATTAAAAATGACCATTTTATGGTTATTTCATGCGCTGAATCTGCAGACACAATATGTCGTTCAAGTTGTAGAGAATTATCAAAAACAATTCAAAGACTCTACAAAAGCTTGTTTAATTCAGAATATGTAATCTGTCTTAGATCATCACCGAAACAGTTCGATATGGTTGTTACGAATGTAAAAGAGTAGACTCAAATACTAATAACTTATATAATAAACATTTTTATAAATTAAAATGCACTTTGAAGTATTTAATTTCATAAAACCGACATCCAAATCACTCAATAAAATGTACAAATGATTCAACTGTCAAATTTCAAGTTCCAAACATAATTTTACAGTTAGTTTACAACTGTCATACATCAAAACTAATATACAATAAAAATATTGTAAAAGTCATTGAAAAATGAATTTTTTATTTTAAAACAAATGTTGATAGTCAATTGACAGCTGTTTGACAGTTGTCAATTATTAAAAAAAATTATTTTAACATCACATTCAGATTCAGCGCATGAAATAACCATAAAATGGGCATTTTTAATAAAACCGTTTTTTTTGGAATTTTTGACAGCTATTTTGACAGCTGTCATCAATGAAAATGTCAGATTCGAGTTCAGCGATGTCAAAACCATAAGTATACCAATTTTCAAATTTTTTTATTGAAAACTGGCGACGTTACAGGACTTTGAATGTGAAAAGAGCCTAATCCCATTTTTCATCCGATTTGCGATTTTACCTACTCCCGACACAGGCTATTCTAAAAAAACGATTAATGAAAAAAAAAACCAATTTCAGATTCGGGTTCAGCGGTGTTTGAACTATAAGAAAACCACTCGACAGACTTTTTTAATTGAAAAATCGTGGCAAAATTTAATCATATTTTAACAATAATTAAATCTTTAACCCTCTTGCGGCACGGGTTAATTAAAAAAAAAAATCTAAAAAAATTACCAAAATTTTTTTTTTCCCAAACTACAACTTTTTGGGGGGTGCGAGCAAAAAAATTCGCACATCGCCCAAATAACGGACACCCTAATCTACATATCGTCGCCTTCAGGAGAAAATCACGTAACTCCACATTTTCATTAAAATGGTATTTTAGTGGCATCTGTTAGATAAAACTGTAACTAATTTATATGCAAGTTACAGATGTCCTAAAATAAACCGTTAATTTTAAATTTAGAAAAAGAAATATACGTATCTCCAATCGTGGAGGAGCGTCCAGGGAATAATGCCTAACTCCAATATACAAATCAGTGCCATTGACAAGTATAAGTTATTGCCTAGTTATTTTTTCTGTATGTAAGTATGAAAGATTGTATAGTGTGTAAAGTTAAGGTACCATGAATAATTTAAGGTTACTTTTATTAACATAAAGTACATATTGGAGATACGTAATTTTCCATTAAACAATTTTTTGGCGGTAATGTGGAGATACACCAATACACCTTTAATATGTTTTTCTTTCCTCCTGTAAAATTTTACAACATGGAGTTAAGCAATTTTCTCCTGAAGGCGACGATATCTTCAATGAAATACATTGGCCTCAATTTCCTCGCAGAACCGCCAATCTGATTTTAATAATTTTTTTTATTCTGATTTTAATTTGACCAAATACAGGGGCAAAAGTAAGAATAAGTTTTTTTCCCAAAATTTGTGATTGCAATTTTTTTTTAATCGATATGATTTTTTGAGAGAGCTCCTAAAATATGACTAACTAACATATTTTTATATATGATATAGGAAACTCGAAAAAAGACTTTTAATTGATATTTTAGGAAAAAAGTTAGGTATTCTTACTTTTGCAGCCTGTATACGCTCAAATTAAAATGTTTACCATAGCATCATTGCTGAAGAGTTAAACTACATTTAAAAAATCGTCAAAATAAGATGAACGGTTCGCAAGGAAATCATCATTCAAATTGTTGCTAATTTCTGTTGGCCGGTTTTTTTGCCGGTGAATGTACTTTAGCAATTAAGACATTGTTAATGTATAAAGTATAAAAACACATTTTATATAAAATCATAGCTTAACAGATTTCTAAATTTTTTAAATTTTATAGTAGATGCAAGATATCCGTATTCTCCATTTTTTTCTATTATTCATTAATTCCCTGAAAACCATAAATTGCAAAATAAATTCAGAAGCGATTAGATAAAAAGAGTTAGGTGTATAAATTTTTAGACAATTTTAATTTAACACTTTTAATACCTTATTATCATCGTTATAAATAAATTATATGTCCACATACATTTTTCTTGATATACACATGTTGATTTAGATCTACGTTTGTAAGGTTATCCAGGTCATCCACGCGGATATAAATTTCATATACGACACAATGACCTATTTAATCCCGATAAGTTCAATACATAATTATATTAACTTAAAAATTATGATCTTAACAAACATTTTACCCCTGCATACGTATTAAGTGAAATCCAAGTTTTAATACAATAGCCTAGGTCAATGTTTCAACAATGCGATAAACAGCAAACACTGAATCAACCGAACAATATTTTTATCAATTGTTTGCACAACCTACCGAAATTTCTTTATATTTATTATTTATAATTACCTGCCTTCACAACAAACCTATCTGACAGTGCTTACACTGATTGCTTTGACCTTGTACAGTACTTTGCTTTGTGATATTTCAATGCGATGTTGTGTATTCTTTCGAAGAACAATGTAGCGATAAGCAGGATAAATAATTAAGGTTAATAAGCAATACACATTTCAGGAACAAAGTACAGCGATAAGATTTTAACTATCCAAACAATAATTAAAGATAGAATGAAGCTTATAGGTACTAACTGCCTAAGATGTTTGAAAACATATTTAACAGCAGATGTCTGTTTTCTAAGAAATTAGCTAGGTAGGCGCCACTTTTATGATTTTTGAAGTTTTTTTCCGTTTTTGATTTAAATTGAATGTTTATCATAAAAACTAGATTCTGCAGTTTATCTAATAGAGGATTATTATTGGTAATATAGCCATGAGTCCAATTCAACATTATGGTATATTATGTTTCAAGTTTTAAATTAGATATGAGCGAGCTTATGAGTGAGTGTTTAAATATTATTAATTAATACTTTTGCTAAACATGAAATACTTAATATAATCTAAAAAATTATTTAAATTAAATAATTGTACAAAGCGACACCTATACGAAAATATTTTTGACGCAATTGTCACCATTAACATTGCCCGTTAGTAATTTTAATTAACCTTAACAATTATTGATACTTTAAAATATTAAAATAACAAAATATGATTATGTTAAAAAAAATTTATCATTTAATTTTTTTACTACTAATAATTGCAAAATATTATCACAAAGTATTAAAAATTCTTACACGGGAAATGTTAAAGGTACAAAAAGTGACAGTTGTATTTATTGTGAATCTCCCGGCGATAAAAAGTAAAATTTTTCTGTGTAAATCAAAATTTATCCCTTAAAAATAGACGATATAAACTACTTTAAAGTAAAAGTGAACAAAATTATTTATGGAAACTACAAGCAAAATTTTTAATTCTTCAAATATGGGCGTCAAGAAACCATTTAATACTTTTGGATTGAGATAATAATAATGTGGTGGGAGTAGAAAATCAAAATTTACTATTTACTTACTTATTGTGTTAAAATTTTAAAGCAAATAAACCAAAATTGGCAAAATCGCACTCAAAACAAACTCGGGTGTCAAAATTATAATTTACGGTCATTTTTGCTCCTGGGCTTTTTTTAAATTTTGTGGACAACATTTATTTTAGATGTAACTCGTGCAAGAACATTTTTTTTAAACATTTTTTTAAACAGTGCCCCATTGTTTTTTTGATTTAAAGTCGTTGCTCTCATAGAATTTATTTGTGGAGAATAATTTTTTATATGAAATTCACCAAAATGGGGTTAAATAAAATATCTAAAACTCATGACAGTTTTTATTACAACTTGTAATAAAAACTCAGACATGTTGATATATTATTAGAGATCACTTTTTGCTTCGACTTTTAACTTGGTTAAATGATTTTACGTCTAGGCCGTAAAAGTTATGATCATTTTGTCAGGGCACATCATTCAAATTTATCTGTATTTAATCCGACCCCCGTACGCAATGAAATGTTCCGTGCAAAATCAATAAATAGTTGTTTAAAAGTCAACGACAATGGAACACTGAGTCATCCCACGTACAATAAAAACAAGGTCATTTTTATTGTGGATTCGGCGGGGTGACTATATCGCCCCTATGACATGTCGGAAGCTGGTCTGGACCCGCATTTAGTCCTGTTCGTTCGTTAATAAAACCTCCCTTCGGTGCACCTGGGTTGATTTTAAGGATATCGCTTTAAAATCTCCCTTTTGCGGCATTTTTCCACAATTAAGTTTAAGACGACCACTGGGTTTTATATTCTTTTAAAGCGTTAGCCGGCATATAAGATTTTATCTGCACTGCTGGTTTCGCTCTTAAGCCAAATCAGTCTCACGGACTTTAAATTGGCAGTTACTGGCTAGTTAAAGTTAATTTAAATTTATTTTTTAAAAGATTTTTTTCTACTACCACCTTTAAAACGCACATTATCGTACATGTTTCCATGACCTTTTAAATACACATTGACAAATTGTGGCTTTATGGCGCTTAGTCACGTGCTAAAGTTAGCAAAAGGTTTTTAGTCACGGGCCGAAGTTAGTTGACAGTTGTCAAATTTCATACAATCGTTAAAATAAAGTGCCTTTCTTGTAAAATAAAAGTAAATGTGAAAATTATTTTATTATCTCAATACAAAAATACAAAAGTATTAAATAGTTTATTGACGCCAATATTTGAAAAGATTATATGAACGTTTGTACTGACCTTTTTATTTCGCCGTAGTAGTGCAGTTAACTAGATTTAACTGGTAGAGCGTTATCAATTTTGCTTACAGTGCCCATAAAACATTCTCTTCCCTTTTACTGTGAAAAACTGCTTCTATATCGATTGTTAATCTATTTTCAAGGAATAAATTTTGAATTACACAGAAAAGTTTGAGATTTTAACGCCGGTAGATTACGAAGTCCGAAATTCTAACGGGAATTCCAATAAATACCCAAGCAACAATTTAAGTAGTTGTTACGTATATGGGACTATTGAAGAAACTTTAAAGTGTTTTCGACAGTCGCCGGTCTCTTTATATTACGACTAAAGTGGGGAACAATTATTGAGATCCAAAAAGGTAGCAAATATGTCACTAGCTATAAACCTTGCTACTATTTGGAACTAGAGCGTTATAATTATTTTTATTTATTTGTTTTTACTTCTATATTAACTGTCTTTGTCAAACTTATATTATATTATAGAATCCCTCCTTTTATAAATGGAATCACTACGGACTTGGCTTTTCAATGTCGTCGTTTATTAAATATGTACTGGTAGTTTATAACTTCCAGAATAACAATATAATGTTTAATTAGGCAGGTACATTTATAAACCTTTTAAATTTTACTGTTGAACTTATGAATTTAGTTTTTTAAAATAAATGCGCTTCATCAATATTTAAGTATAAACAAATTATTTATTTAATAATGTTTATAAATAAAAAAATCTTAATATTTATTGTTAATTTTTTATTTAATTATTAATATAGTCTATTACCAATAAAATTACTATTTATTAAAAAGTAAACAACCATTTACAAACAATTAAAATAATTTATTATTAACATTACCACGTGGTACTCTACAGTTCAAAATGGCCGATAAGAAGTAGTTTTCGCTACCTTTAAAGTTTTTTTCCATCTTAATTTACTCTACGGTAGTTTTCGTTAAAACCATAAATGTTCCAAATACTAAAATAATAACTTTTAAGTTAAGTATTAACTTTGTAGTTTTTAACTCATGTTCCAGTGTCGAGATTTTAACTTGCAAACGGACTACAAAGTAAAAATAATTATAATGTAATCTTTAGGTAGCAACTGAAAGTAACTGCTACAAATTAAATTTACTTAAAAGTTTTTTTTACTTATAACACCTTTTTTAAATTTGCAAAGTCTTCTTGGGGGCAACCAAGTTTTACTTAAATGTTTATTACTTTATAGTAACCATTAAAGGAAAGAATAAAGTTTCTGTTACAAAATATTGCTATTTAAAAGTTAGAATTACTTTTAAGTAAATATTAAAGTAGCTGTTTAGTATACTTAACTAATTTAAAGTTATCACCACTTTGGTAATGGTTTTTGCAACCAAAAATGCGGCTTGTGTACAACCGTCACATTTCCTGTGTAAGAATTTTTTTATACTTTATTTTGCAATTATGGTAATACAAAAATCAAAGGATAAAATATTTTCTCAACATAATCATATTTTAAAGTTATTTTAATATTTTAAAGTATTAATAATTGTTAAGTATAATTAACTTAATAACGGGCAATGTTAATGGTGAAAATTACGTCAAAAATGTATATTGGGATGGTTACTTTGTTTTCTTATAGATGTCGTTTTATACAAATATTTAATTTAAATCATTTTTTAGATAATTAAGTATATAAAGTTTATAAACTTTTCCAAGCACTCATTAAATTAAGCACTCGCTAGCAAGCTCGCTCGTGACTAAAATGACATTTATCAAGCTTGATACACTACTAAGGCAAGCTAGAAAAAATATAAACTATTTATTTCTTCTTAACAATAGTAGTTAAAATTGTATAAAATATTACAATTAAGAAAAACATATTTATTTAGTTAAAAATAATTTTAACAGATTTTGTAAATTTGTCTTTCATTATTTGTTTAGATGGTATACCTGAAACCACCAGGGATTGCATCAAACATCCATCGCCACATTACAAGGATAACATGTGTTTCAAAGATGGCTGGCATTTTTTCAAAACCGTAAAATCGACAATTAACCTGAGATAACAATAAACCGGCCAGCACAAAATTCGTAACATCTTGCAAGACAATAGCGCAAATATTAGGAAACCGTCGAGTATACGACAATTAAAGCAGCAAATGTTGGCCAAATGTGCACCTCGAGCGACACAATGGAAAAAAATGGCCTTTAAAAGGAAGGGTGTGCGACGGGACTGTACCTTCGCCCCTTGGCAGGTCGTTACGGGGACCTGTTAGCCCTATTCTATCACGTTCGGGAGGTGTTTCGATTATTCCGATGCACCATTCACAACATCTGTCTGCCATTTGCCCACAGAAAAACTATCCAATTGATTTCTTCAAAAAGAAAGTCAAGATCTGATGTTATTTTTTATTGTTATTATTATTATTATTATTATTTATTGGCTTCGTGAAATTAATAAAGCATTTTACAGTATACCACCTATAGGTAGTAAAGATAAAAAAACTCACAGAAATTTAATTTAATAAACACAAAATATCACAAACTTTTAACATGAGATAAAATTTAATTTGTTGAAAAAAATCTGTTATATTTTGTAATTTAATCTATTTTGATTTTTAATTTAGGTAAATTTTACATTCACACTAAGGCGCAAAAAATATGTGACCATTTAAACGGATACAAAGTGTTGCAGACAAGAAATTTAATTTATTCGTTTTGAAAAACCAACGAATATCAAATTTTGTGCATTTATTTAATAAAATCGAAAACAAACTTTTAACTTTGACTTTGTTATTATTAACTTATTTATAGAGGTAAATTTAGTAATATCGCATTATGTGGCATTATTTGTGTTGTATTTCATCGACACCTTGTATATTATAAAATAGTATAGACAATTTTACAAACTGACACTGACATTTTAAACGCTGGTAAAACAGATTCCTGACATCAATTTTGGGTACTTTTTACTAATTATTAAATTAATAAGATATTATTTATAATATTTGTCGTAAAAAAAGTATAGTAGGTAGGTATGCAACTTGTTTATACAATTTTCTAAACACTTGTTTTATCAAACACTTGCAGTTAAGATTATGTCTAATTAATACTATAATACCATTGACTAAGGAACATCTTATTCAATGATGACCATAAAAGTACAATAATTATAAACAGATACTGTAACCATATTTTATAATATACCTACTTATATAAATAAAAATTAAAAGCCTTTTAAATTATTATTATGTATGTAATAGGGAAAAAAATACAGTTTAAAATAACTCTCTATTTTACACTGCGTTATCAAAATATTATTATAGGCTAAAAAAATGGATATTAGGATAATTCAGTACCTAATTATTTGCAGATCTTGATCTAGGCAGTAGTAGGCACACTACTATTTAACAGTTGCTTAAAATCATAAACACTACCTATGAACCGGCGTGTTTGTAATTTAAAACAAATATAAATCCTACATAAAACAAAAAAATACATATCTACTATGCAAAATATTCACAACACTTACCCACATACAAGAATTCTTATGTTTGTTATACATATTTAAAGCACAACAAAAATGTAGTAGCTATTTACATAAGTCTTTCTGTAAAACAATATCAAGTAAATATAAGTTTAATTTAAGCTTGTAAATAAATATTTCCACTAACACAAAGTATGTTAGTAGGTATAAAAGCTGTTGTAACATTTAAAATAAACGAATAAAAATGACATGTTTACATTATATTTTAAACTAACAATTTCACACTTAAATTACCTCAACAAATTTACAGCTTGGTCTATTTTTAAAATGATTTTTTAGAGAGGATAAAACAAAATAGCGCGACGCATCGAGTTTGTAGTATAAATGGATGACAAGAGATGGCGCGCTATGTTATCTAAAGCGTTTTGTATCCAGGATATTTCGGTTTTAATTTTACGCCAGAAATTCTATATTTACCGTGTCATCATAATACTATCATATACTATCATGTCTTGTAAACCATTATTACTTTAATTCTAATTTGTAGATTAAAAATTAAAAGAGGAAAGATATAAATTTAAATTTAATTCAAAATATTAAAAAATAATAACAAATTTATTTAAGGAAACCAATATTTACCTAGTCATTAAATTTTGTTAGGTTCACTTTTTATTAGTTTTAATAAATAATTAAACAGTGTTTCGCGTTATAAGGTTTTTAGAAATATTAATATTTTATATTTAGCCAACCTATACAAAATTATTTAACAAATTTCAATGATCTTTTAAACTTGTAACTTGTCAAAATGACATTTAATACGAAATAATTCAAACATTTAAAAATAACAAAAAAAAACAATTTCTGTTTTTCTTTCTAGAAATTATCTTTTAAACGTTTTAAAATCAATATTGACTAAGATAACCAAATATTTCTTTTGTGGTTAAAAATGATAAGGATTAGAAAAACTATAATGGTTAATGATTATAATAATTAATAATTATTAATGGTTATTGACATAAAAGTTTTAAAGCATATTGTAGGTACTTATAATAAAAAAAACTTTAAAAATAATTTTTATATTTTTATATAATAAATAAAAACTAAATAAACATAGTGTACCTATAAAAACAAATAAATATAGGGGTATTATTATATGATATATTATCTCTAAATTGTTAGGAGGTAGTAAAAATTTCATTATATTATAAAGGGGCGTCATAGGAAAAAATTTGAGAACCACTGTACTAAGGCATTTTAGGTTTTCTGTCAAAGTATAGTCAAAGAAAAAAATAATAAATAAAATCATATGAAATAAATTGTATACGTTTACCGCTTATTTTTAGGTGTTAAAAAATAAAGAAATCTTTGGCACCATACGCTTTAGAATTTCATTTAGGTATTGTCCTAAATTTTTAAAAATTCTTATTGTGGTACTAGGTGGTACTAGGTGGTACTATAAGGATTTATTCATTTTTAAAACATGAACAGTAGACGAATAAAAATGATTTTATTTATAATTTTTTCGTTGACTATACTTTGTCAGATACATAACCTAAAATGCCTTAAATGACAAGTTTTCAAAAGACTGCGTCCTGCATCAAATGTCAAAGTTGTGTGGGTGGAGTATAGCATTTACCTACTACTGGGCTGAAGTTAGTTTTAAGTTAGTTGACAGTTGTCAAATGTCATACAATCGTTAAAATAAAGTGCCTTTCTTGTAAAATAATACTAAATGTGAAAATTATTTTATTATCTCAACACAAAAATAAAAAAGTATTAAATAGTTTCTGAACGCCAATATTTGAAAAGTTTATATGAACATTGTACCTACTGACCTTTTAATTTCGCCGGCAGTAAACTATAACCTAAGTTCGGGCACGGACTCCTCTGTAAAGTGCTCATAAAACATTTTCTTTACTTTCACTGTGAAAAACTGTCAATTTTCAAGAAATACATTTCGATTTATAACCTTTATCTGTGTTTATAAAATAACTAAATTTGACTCCTCTGTAAAGTGCTCATAAAACATTTTCTTTACTTTCACTGTGAAAAACTGTCAATTTTCAAGAAATACATTTCGATTTATAGCCTTTATCTGTGTTTATAAAATAACTAAATTTGACATTTGACGGTGACACACAGATTCCCCTATTGTTTCATAGATTGGCGCTCTATACAAATTTTTGAATTAAATCATTTTAAGATAATAATAAGTATAGTATGCACCTCGTTTATAAACTTTATACACTCATTAATTTAAGAATTCGTGTATAAAATTGCGTTCAGTGGCGGCTGGTGGATTTTATGTATACCTACCAATATCTCAGTTATTAGACATGGAACCCCCAAATTTATATTAGTTTATAATGACATTAAATAAACAAGTTCGGCGCAAACAGAATTTAAATTGAAGTTTGCGAAAAAAAGTTAGTTTTTCCTGTTGCCTCACCCGCCTCCAGTGGTGCAATTTATTATCTACTATAATTTATCGTCAAATTTAAAATTTTATTTAAAAAATCCAAATAATACAGATTTTATTCGATTTTAAATTTTTATTATTTATTATTATTATTTAAATTTTTATTATTTATTTTATCAAACTTGATACACATTATATATAATAGCTATTATATATATAATGTGTATCAAGTTTGATAAAATAAATAATAAAAAATTATAGTATACTATTAAAGTACAATATTACTGTGAAAATTTAAAATCTATGCGATAAATACCTAGTTATAAATAAACTCTAGGCAGAGAAAAAAACTTTAAAATTTAATGGGCAGAATAAACTACAGTTCATGGCAGTACTCATACAAAAGTTACTATTGTTGTTGTCAAAGTAACCCGTGAAGTTTTATTGAAAATTGTATGATTTTTAATTTGATATTGTCATTTTAATTGACTTTGCCAATAAATAGGAAAAGCATATTTTTGTGGGAAATTTTACGCTGTGCAGATAATGCATTTTACTTTTTTTTTGTAAAACCATCAATTTAAATTACATATATCGGACTTCGACAATCGGAGGTAAAATTTTGAAATTAATAAAAACATTTGCTTTCGTTTTTAGACTTTTAATAAATAATTTAGATGAGAGTAAAAAACTCCAAATATATATATTTTTTAAAATATTCTAAAACTTTGACCTCTGATATCATTTGAATGGATGGTTTTACGAAAAAAACGCAGAACACCTTTTTTAGAGCATGTCTTTAAATTAGCGAGTTATAATTTTATGTCATTAAAACTAAATTATCAATTATTTAAGCAGGTTAAAAAAAATTAAAAACAAATCCAAAATTGTATTTAGACTGTACCTATGTATACGTTTATAAACGAATAATTTAGATAATACCCAAGTACAAAAAGTCAACTTACTGGTGTATCTAATTTAAGGTGTACGAGATGTGTTAAATTTCGCGGGTCCAGTTGTCATAAAATTGTCTTTATTAAGTTAGTATACATGCCCCCGAAGTATGATAAAAACTTTAGCTGTTTTCATTGTTTACTTTGTCTGCCGCTAAGGTTAGACGTGTTTTATGAGCTCGGCGATTTTCTTTCGTTAAAAGAAATGGATCAAAGAATTTGGTATCCAATATTGCTTAAAAAATGAAATAAATTCTGTGAAGTGTTAACAAAGGCCTATAGTGAGTCTGCTATAAGTAAAACAAGAGTTTACAAGTGGTATAAGAGTTTCCAAGATGGCCGTGAAGACGTTGAAAATGACGAACGCCCCGAACGCACAAGCACATTAACAACCGATAAAAACATCAGAGAAGTCGCTGATGATGTTGGTATATCGATTGGGTCATCCCATGAAATTTTTTCGAATGTTTTGGGTATGAAACGCGTGGCAGCAAAATTTGTTCCAAAATTGTTATATTTTGAACAAAATTTTTGGCCAAAAACAATACTGTAATGATGCCCCAGCTTCCATATTCGCCAGACATGCCTCTGTCTGACTTTTTCCTATTCCCAAAAATAAAGGGAACCTTAAAGGGCCGTCGTTTTGCAAGCATAGATGACATTAAAAGCGCATCGCTGAAAGAACTAAAGGCTATCCCAAAGATCGAGTTTTAGAAGTGTTTCGAGTATTGGAAGAAAAGCTGGCACATTTGCATAATATCCAATGGGACTATTTTGAAGGCGACAACATTAATGTAGACGAATAAATAAATATTTGTTTCAAAAAACGAAAATTCCCGATATTTTCTTAACACACCTCGTACAAGTATATACTGCAATTTATATATACAATGGGTATTTTGTATTTTTTATCTACGTTATAACGATTTTAAGTTTTGACAGGGTTTCAACTGTTTTCAAATTATTTGAGATCCGCTAATTTTTTTCCATTTTTTAAAGGCCATTTTGTAAGACTTGTCATAACGCATTTTTTTTCTCTAATTTTACTGACCTTGTAGCTTTTCATATAATAAAAAATTACCCATAAAAAGAAGTTTTTATTTGATAACAAGTTTCTCCGTGAAATAGAACGAAATAAATATAAACGGCGCAGTTTTCATGCATTTCCTTTTTGATTCTTTATTGTTTTTTTTTTTGATAAAATGACAATTAATTGTTAAAAACTGGCAAAAATCTATGTTCAAAACCTTGCGAACTACGTAATAATGATTATTACAATAATTGTATTATTTTATTTAATGACAAAATTACCTGTTTCAAAAAGTATAAAATATGACATATGCAAGCTATTTAAATAAAAATCAGTTAAAGCAAATATTTCGCGAACGCATCATTTAATGCAGTTTTAAAGGGAAAGAATGGCAACAGGTTTCAATAGTTCGATCGCGATTAAAGAGCTTTTGAAAAATGTCGGTAGATCTGCGGTGTGTAACAGATTGCAACGGACGAGTTCGTCGTTTACACAGCTTATTCACATGTTTGTTTTTTCTTTCGTCCTTCATGTTCCACTGTTAAATTAAAAAGTCATAAAACGTAAAAATCCACTTCCAATTATTTTCTGTTATCTGCTGCGGCTGGCCGTTAATTAATATTTCGGCACCGTTTTTCCGCTATCTGTTATCTATAGTTTTCCAATACTTTTGACACTTTTTAACTACTACCAGTTTATCTATTGTGGATACTTAGGTTAGTTTGTTTCAGATAAGGTGATTCCGAAACAGCGGTTGTATCTTTAAAAAGTTGTTAATTAATAAAAATAGGGACCATTATTACAAGATTATGAAACTTGAAAATGATAAGGAAGTTAAATAAAATATAACAAGAAACCCATAAAACATTAAAAAAAGTTTGATAAACTTCAATTAAGTCACATATTTTAATTAGGCACGCACAGCGAAGCTTGCGAGCGAGGTTTTAATAAAAATGTGTGTCTAAAAAAGTTTATAAACGAATTGCTTAATTTACTTTTTCTACGACAAACATCATTAAAAAAAATATTTTTTTAATAATAAATTAAAATATTTGTATATACTGTGTGATCCATTTGTTTGTGACTCACCCCTGCAGGGGTGTAAAATCTTTATTTATTGTGCGATTTTAACCTGATTTGTTTTAAAGTGTATATCCTGATTCTTAAAAATTTACTCTCAAAAACTATATAGTAGTATTTTGTAAAAATGTGTTTTTTTTGCTATAAAAATACTGTTTATCAGGATCTACACTTTAAAACAAATCCGGTTCGCACAATCGCACAATAAATAAAGATTTTACAGGGATGAGTCCAGCAAATGGCTGACACTGTATATACAAAAATAGATAAATAAAAATTTGTGTTAAGTATCAGTTTTGCTGACTTTTACAATGTCGGTGTTAGTTTGTCAATTTTATCTTTAAAAATCAAAATTGTTCCCTTAAGAATGGAATAACAACCTTTTAAATCCGATATAGAAGTAGTTTTTTACAGTGAAAGGTCAGTACAAACGTGCATATATTTTTTTAAATATGTTCGTCAAGATAATAATTTTGTATTGATATAATTAAATTATTTCCACAATTTGGTATTATTTCACAAGGGCACTTTATTTTGAAAATTGTATGTATGACTTTTGAAAACTCGCTCCTCCAATATAACAAGGTAGTACCTATGTTAATAAAAACGAAAAATCCGACTTAAAAATAACTATATTATTTCCAAGTCTTATGTCAAGAGTGGGTCACATATAAGTACTAGAAACCTGGAGATCAAATTCTAGTGGAGAAGATGGCTAGAAATCCGTTCGCACTTGATGTAACGGGCGTTTTAAGAAGTAGGTACGAATGAATTGGGGACTCCGGCATTTCAACGGGCGGATTTGTAGCCATTATTTACGCCCCCTCCATCTAAGCTTGATCTTCAGGTATCCAGTACTTCATGCATACAACCTTGATAAATTGGTGGAGCGAACTTAAAACTAACTTCAGCTTGTGACTAAAAATGAGCTGGCCAAATAGTTTATTAATAAGCTAAAGGCCAGCAAAATTTTTCAAGAAGAAGAAGAAGAAGACTAAAAAGCCCGAAAGTCACTGCTGCTAACTTTAGCCTGTGACTAGAACGCCATAAAGTCACAGCTTATCAAAAGATCACTGAGTGTCATGAAAACATGTACGATAATGGTCATTTTAAATTATTTAGGTAAATATTCAGGAAAAAAATTGCAACAAACTTGAGCTTCCGTTTGGACGTATGTTTGCAACGTCTGGAGAACATTATCTATATAAACAGATTTTTCCGAATGTTTACTTTAATTAAGGTTTTAAAAAATCGAACAACCCGACTTTGAACATTCTATTAACTGAATTAATTTGTTTAGGATTAAAAAAAATTTAAAAAAACTATTTTTTTCAAGCTTACAATAATTTTAGCCTATGTAGAAAGACATCATACTAATACTAGTTTAAAAGTCAAATTATTATTAAACTCCTACAGAAATAAAGCTAAAATGTCATCATGTCCGTTGAACCTAACTTAAAAATGACAGAAACTTAAGAATTTCTTTAATTAAATGCTTGAAAAAAATAGTACATAAAACTAGTCTGTAAAAGCTTTTTAATTGACTCGCACAGTAATATGTATGCTCGGCGATAATATGTGCTTTCTCCGTCTGGTCTATAATGTACTATTTTATAGAATCTATTAGGATACCTTAATTATATGCACGAAATTTTCTTATAATTAAATTAAAAACTTTTCTTATAATTATATTGAAAATGTAGATATTTTAGAACTAATAGGTACGTATATATACGTATACCTAAATATTTTAACGATTTTTTCTATTTTATTAATTATCTAATAAAAATACATTTAAAATTAAACCTTATAATTTATTTATAACCACAAATATTTATTTTCCAAAAAAAAAAAAAATTCTTAGTACTAAACCCACAAAAAGTTTAAAATTATATTTCCCACAAACTGATTGTATATTCAATCAGATTAACTCATAACTCATATAGTCGTTCAATTTAATATTATTTTATTTCGGGTGGTTTTGTAACTGAAAATCTAGTGGGCGAAAAAAAAATCAGAAATTGGATGAAAATGTAGATAAATTTGTAATTAACATTTTGCTTTTTTCAAAATTCAGGAATAAAGAAGTTATAACGATTTTTGGTTTGACAGGCTTTAATTGCAATTTTCATAGAATAATAAAGCAATTTTGTTTTAAATTCAACCTTGTTGAAGATATAGATATAGATATAGATATAGATATAGATATAGATATAGATATAGATGTAGATGTAGATGTAGATATAGATATAGATATAGATATAGATATAGATATAGATATAGATATAGATATAGATATAGATATAGATATAGATATATATATATATATCGATGCCTGTTAAGTTGTCACTTCCGTAGTATAAACAGGGCGTCCTAACTTCCACATGAACGAAGGCTTATACAAGCATTTTAAAACTATATATAAGTGAAGGGGAACCTACGTAATCCGAATCTCTAGAGAGGGGAAAGGATTTCGCAAATAAATATTTGTGTACTATGGCCGTGACTTAGTCACTTCCATCATATATAGAGACAATTGCATCGTAGACACTTCCGACAGGGTTGCCAGATTTTCGAGTCTAAAAATAGATTTAGTCTAGTTATCTCTCTCCGTTGCTCATGCGGACCTTTTTTAATTCGAAACGCTTAAAGTAAATATTCTGTTATGTGCAACACTTAGTAACCACGATTCGTTCGCCAAGCATAAGTACGGCACATTCGACGTTCGAAACTAGTTATTAAACTTGCATTGTTTAATAATATTATTATGTTAAATTATGTTTGGTAATGTTTTAATAATAATAATAATAATTTAATATTTTTTGAGTGGAGAGAATATTGCGTGTATTATTATTATATTATTTCCAAATTAAAATTATAATAATTATTATTTTAAGTGTAAGACATCCAAATTTAATATTTTTATTTTGTTTTTGTTATTTTATGTGTTGGGTTATAATCTCAAATTGCGCTGTGGCTAAATGTATAAACTGTAATAAATCTACAAAAGGTACTAAAAAATAAAATGTCAAAATTTACGAATTTAAAAAAATAGTACCTACTTACATACGTATTTTTTAATATAATTTTTTCTCTCGTCATAAAAATGTTAAAATTAATATTTTTATAGAATTAATAAGGGTGTTTATCAAAGTGGACAACATAATAAAGTTTGTAGATCTTATAAGAAATAATTATCGAGTCCGACACTTTTTTAAATAAATATTTTTCGTCGGTTGATAAATTTTTTTAAATGTTTAAAACAAAAATTTTAAAGCATATAAATTCATATTAACTTTTCTTCTTAGTTATGCAAGTTCTATCCACTACCGTATTTTTCCAAATAAAAAAATGTGCTAATATGTATTACATTTAATGTAATACCTAGTGGGACATTTTTTTTTTAAATATACTTTATTTAAATTAGCTAAAAACTTTTAATCTTTAAAATGCTTTGTAAAATTGTTAAATTTGAGATACGGCCTTATGTGATAATTGGGACGATAGATCCTATCTTAAACCTAGCAGTATAAAACAATTTTATTAATATTACCTACCAACTTGTACTTTAAAATGAAAAAAATAATAGCTGTTATGATAAAAAATAATAATTTTACTTGGCTATTTTTACCTGTTGGCAACTGTCTACATTTGAAAAAAAATATTTAATCTTTAATTTACTCAAAGAAATGGTATGTACAGGGTGATCCCCTATAATGTCGCTCCCCTTCAACTTGTGTCCCAAAAAATTTAAAAGCGTGGTTATGTAGGGAGTAAAAAATACTTTTCTCCTACGTATAAAAAAAAAGAAATTTTTTAAGTACAGGGTATTCGGTTTTTCCTGGAACGACACTAAATTTCTTATTTTCAGTATTTTTTTGCATTTTTTGAATTTACACACTTTTTAAGACATATATACTTTGCAAATATATTTGTAAAAATTTTAGTATCTGCAGGGTGATCCCCTATAATGTCGCCCCCTTTAACTTGATGCAGTATTTTTTTTATATTATGTTTTTATTTATACAGGGTATTCGGTTTTTCCTGGAACGACACTAAATTTCTTATTTTCAGTATTTTTTTGCATTTATGAGTTTACACACTTTTTAAGACATATGTACTTTGCAAATATATTTGTAAAAAAATTAGTATCTGCAGGGTGATCCCCTATAATGTCGCCCCCTTTAACTTGATGCAGTATTTTTTTTTATATTATGTTTTTATTTATACAGGGTATTCGGTTTTTCCTGGAAAGACACTAAATTTCTTATTTTCAGTATTTTTTTGCATTTTTTGAATTTACACACTTTTTAAGACATATATACTTTGCAAATATATTTGTAAAAATTTTAGTATCTGCAGGGTGATCCCCTATAATGTCGGCCCCTTTAACTTGATGCAGTAATTTTTTTTATATTATGTTTTTATTTATACAGGGTATTCGGTTTTTCCTGGAACGACACTAAAATTCTTATTTTTAGTATATTTTTGCATTTTTTGAATTTACACACTTTTTAAGGCAACTTTAATTTACTGTTCTGTTTTTGTGCTGCAACGCACGTCAAAAAGCACTGTTTTGTATTTTTTTTTGTAAATATTAATTTTTTATTTATAATGTGTTAAATGAGTTATTACGTATAATAAACCATATTTTAATTTTAAAGGTTTTTATTTTTTAAATGCGTTTTTAGATTATCAAAAAGCACTGTTTTATAGAAATAATTCACAAACTTTTTTTATAACAAATAAATATCCATTTTTTTTCTTTTTTACTGCATTATAATGTATAATAATAATAAATAATAAATAAATATCTATTATAATAACCCCATAATTTTTTTATTGCAAAAAAATATTTATTTTTTTATTTGTTAAATAAGACTTATTAGGTATAATTAACTTTATTTTAATTGAAAAATATAACGAATTTTAATTTTTAAATGCGTTTTAGGTGGTCCTAATTAAAGCATCAATTAAGGAAAAAATCAAACTTTTTTATTGCATGAAATATTTATTTTTCTATTTTTAACTGTGTTAAATAAGACTTAATAGGCATAATTAACTATACTTTAATTAAAAAATAAAGGTCTTTATTTTTTAAATGCCTTTTTTAAATGTTCGCGGTGAAATGATGGCGAAAATAATTCAATAACTTTTTTATTGTAAATAAATACATATTATACACATACTCAGCACACTTTAGGAAATAAATAAACATAATTTAAATTTTAAAATTTTTTCATATAATAATTCCTCATATTTTACAAATTTTGTATTTCTCCTAAGTAGCCGTTCTTAGTAACGTTATTAGGGGGTCAGACGATATTAAAAGACGATGAAATATATTTTCGTTTGTTGATTTTCGATTTGTTTTTCTCGAAAACATAATATATTATATAACAATTTTTTAAAATCCTTATGTCTAGATTCTTGAGTTTCCTCAAAAAGATGCAAAACAAGGGATTATTAATTAATTTATAAAATTAAGATAACCTACAAAGCAAAGGATTATCTATTATTTAATTCATAATTTGTTATGAATAGGTTATTAATTATTTATCCTATAAAAAATTTAATACCTACATGTTAAAATATTTATAACAATTAATAAATTCAACTAAAACTTATGAGCATAGATCTGTACGAAAATCTTGAGTGGGTAGACAATGCCTTACTTATGTATATACGAGCGCTCGCGATTTAGCCATGCAGCGCGATAAATAAAAATTCATAACTTTTCCATATGTGCGTATATGCAGCTAATTTTTTGTGTACTTATAACGTAAAGTTTACTAAACAACTTTATCAACGTGAAAATCAGAGGCAATCGTATTTAAATGCCTATATGAATTTTTTTCTACTAATTTTACTAATGTATCTTTAAAACATTTAAACTTTTAATTTTAATTTTTAAACACGAATTTTTATATATGTAGATTAAGGTCTACTTTAAACTTATTTAAAAAAGATATATTTTGTTCGATTAAAAGATATAGTTTAACTGTTTTAAAAACATTTTACTTTAAGGTAATAAAAACATAATTATTTAAAAATAATTCTTTACCCAAATTTATTGCTTTAAAATGTTTTTAACAAATTATCGTCATAAAAATACCTATAATAAAATGGTTTATAAAAATGTATTTTTTCCGCCGATAAAACATAGTGTGGCGTTTTCAAAACAATTTCGCAGGTTTGCGCTTTGCGTTTTTTAACGCAATGAACAAAGCGTAACTTATATCAAAGTCTCTGCTTGTATCCTTAATTCTTTCGTGCACTTTGCCATGTTGCCACATTTCGGAAGTGACATAGTCGTGCCTATGCTACGGAAGTGACACCGTCGCTATATATGAAATGCATATATCGATGGTGGCGCCAGCGGCATATACCTGAACTAAGTGCCAAACTGAAAAGGTACGAAAGCTACGTAGTCACTTCCACCCGTTTTTTCGGATTTGAGCTCCTTGTGCCCTCTAGTGGCTAAATATGCTGACAACAAGGCGAAACGTTGTCACTTCCATATATACGTTCCCACTTCCAATTTTGGAAGTCACAACGAATGTTACGTACCTATTTCGGAAGTGACTTGGTACATTTCATCAATATATATATATATATATATATATATATATATATATAGATATAGATATAGATATAGATATAGATATAGATATAGATATAGATATAGATATAGATATAGATATAGATATAGATATAGATATAGATATAGATATAGATATAGAATTCATAAAGTTCATTAATAGTTTTAAAATTTCAAAATTTTAAAATTTCCAGTTTCTCTACAACCTTCTTGAAATGGGTATCATGACGTGACTTCATTCTAATTTCAATATGGTGGATGTAACTAATAAACTATTAGCAGTTTTAATTATCAAGCATTATTGAGTTTAAAAAATTTTAAAAACAAAAGGCAAAAATTTAACAAACTAACTTCTGTCAAAGTCAACTTATACATATTTGCGGCAGCTGATCGAGTTACCGTCGCTTGATGTCTCTCCGGTGCGAATAAATCACCTACGGCACCCCAAGCGAGGAAGACGTCACGACAATCCCGAGGTTATTTTAAAGTTAATTTAAGATGTACAATAGGTTACAATGGCACGGAATGAGCTTGTTAGACAACAACTCGAGAATATAATGCAACATGTCACTGCGATACGACTAACGAAAACACCTTTTCTCCCCAGTAATTGTTTCTCCAGATGTAGAACAAAGAACATGTAAATTATTTTGTACTTTGTTCAAAACTTCCCACATATGAACCAGCTACTCTCTCTCTTTCTCGTTCTTAATTCCAAAATGCTTCTTTTAACTTCTTTAAGTTTATTAAAATTTGCATGTTTTTAACTTAATTATATATTTTTAAAATTACTTTATTTTTAACGTAACTCAAACTATATTTTAAATTGAAATAAACAAACGTTGGTTAAATTATATGGTCTGAAATGGCTTTTCACTTTGTTGCATTTTTATTACCAAAACACCTAATTTATTAATTAATTTTAAAACTATAGTTTTAAAATTTTGTCAAATTATTTAAATTAGATATACGCAATCTTCTTTATATAATTTAATTATTTAAATATGAAACGTACAAAATTTTTATCCTAAAAAGAATTATACAGTGTGTCCCAGAAGTCGCGCACAACCTTGTTTTTTGTAATTTAAAAAGATACATACATTGCATACTAATAAATTTGATAGATTTATTCTTAATCATTTTGACAACAAACAACAATATTACAAAGTGTCAAATTCGTTACTTTTACTTAGAGGGTATTTGACTTTTTTCCAATGAAACCATTGTTTGAAAATTCTGTACATTAGACATAATCTATACAGGGTGTTTTACATTCGTGGCCCATTAGAAGTTTCTGTTTTGTACAAACTTGTTATATCAAATAGAACACTATATATTTTTACATTTTTTGAAAGGTTAATAACTTTTTTATTTTAAATATAACACCCGGTGTGTTTTTACATAATCAAATAGTAAATTAAACAACCTTTAGATTAATGTAACTATTCCCCAAACTTAAAGTTAATAACTGAAGAGATATTTAACAATTTCTAAAATTTTAAATAATATTTTGTATCAAGAAACCTGTGGCGGGTGAGTTGACGGTATCTATGGTTACCACGTAATCTGTCAAAATTTAATGGCGTCAATTTGTTGTAAACAAAATTACTGATAAAAAATAGCAGTCAGTGACTTATAAAAAAATAGACAAGCCAAACATCAATTAAACTTTTTTATTACTAATTTATTACTAAATGTTTAAAGTGTCCATTTACATTCAAGCATTCTTGACTAAAATATTGTTGATTTCTTAAATTGTTAGTAACGCATTCTTTTTGTTATTAAAATACTTCATAAAATAAATTTTAATGAGCTCGTGCTTCATCTAGTTGACATCCTACAGCTTTGTTGATTTTTTTTTAAATTACTGTTTGTATTACTTTTAAATTTTTAAAATGTTTGGCTTGTCAATGTTTTTTATAATACTACTATTTTTATCAGTAATATTGTTTACAAAACACTTAGTTAGTCAACAAATTGTTTATCACAACATGACAAATTGACGCCATTAAATTTTAAACAATGACTAATTAGGTGGTAACCATAGATACCGTCAACTCACCTGTCCCAGGTTTACTGATACAAAATAATATTTAAAATTTTAGAAATATCTTATATTAAATCGAAAGGTTTTTTAATTTGCTAAAACATACCGAGAGTGGCATTTAAAATAATAAAGTTAGCCTAATTTGGCCTGGGTTTTCTCAGGTAATTTGTTGAAAAATGTTGACTTGAAATCTTTTAAACAATGTTTTAAGATCCCAAAAATTTCCCCTCCATATCCGCAAACCTAATAACAAAAAAGTTATAGGCTATTTACGATTGACATGCAATTTTCAAATTTTAACGAAAAAAATAAATTCGAAAACTATTCACTTTAGGTAAAGGACATGGTATGGCAATTTTACTCATCATTTTATACAGAATTTAAAAATGTTAAAATATATGGGGTGTTTTATTTGAAACAACAAAGTTGAAGTCACTTTCGGTCACTTTCGGTCGATATCTTTTTTCGTTTCCCAGGAACTTCTAATCGACCACGAATGTGAAACACCCTGTAAAATATGACTTAAAAAAATATATTTAAGTTAAACCTAAAAAACTAATAAATGTTTAGGCTCTCATATCTTTTTAAATAATAAAGGTAGAATTTTATTTTACATTTTCTGGTATCCCTGGGGGTATCATCCACCTTCAAGATGGTGCGCAACTTCTGGAACACCCTGTGTATTATTTAAGTCAGTTATTTATTAAGCCTTTCATTTTAATATTCTCGACTTCTTTCTCTGGAGACACGGTGTAAATTTAATTTACATTGTTTCTTTCTATATTTCGACAAAACAGTTTCGTATTAGCATTAGCAAATCGCAAGTCAATAAAAATTTAAAAAAAAATAATTTAAATATCATATGTTTTAATTTGAAAATGATGTTCTTCTACATACAAAAATGGCATAATTTATACCATCCTTTGAAATATAAAAAAAGGAAACTAAAATAATTTAACTAATAACAGTAAAACCGACATAATAATTTCGGCATAAAAACCGTTACATAATACAGCACAAGTAGTAAATTTGTTTGCGAATATAAACCAATTCGTATTTTAACTAGTTGTTAATTAAATTTACGATTTTCCACCAAAATAAAGCAATCACTTTCGAGTTATTAAATTACACACAAATATATACGAGGCGTTTGCGTGTTACTCCACTATGAAATGCACATTCCGCCAGTTTATTATCTAAAACAAAGTGGTCATAAAGTATACTTGGACGTAAGCATAAAAAACTATACTCCTGACAACACTCGTAAATGACTATAAAAATTACACAAAGCATAACACATTGGTGGTACACAGTTTTAAAATGAGTAAGTATGAGTAGAAATTTCCCAATGAACCCATGATTTTAATACTGAAAAGTATTAAAGAAAGTTAAAAGATTTAAAAACCTTTTAACTTTTGTTTAAATGTGATAGACGATGTGAGTTTTAATATAAGTAAAATTTAGATTGTCGGACTTTCATTATAATGAAGATATATCTAAATTTTATTGATTTCGATCTTTGATCGTCTTTAGGTGTAAATGATATTTTGTCCTTATGCTGCTGGCTTATATACTAGAATATACTAGATCGTAACCATAAAAGCCTTTTAATAAAAGGTAAAAGGATTTTCTTATTATTTAAAAATTAAATAACTTATAATAAATAACAATACAATTGTGTTTTTTTTAATTTACTTTAAATACGAAATTATGGTAGTCACCAAATAAATCCCAAAATATCCCCAGATAATTACGAGTTTGAATCTTCTTGACGAAAATGACAGATTAATAATTTTGGTTGGACACAGTGAATTTTATCGTTTATTATTGCAAAACTGTACCGTAAAAGTTAACAAAAAATTATATGACACTTCTACAGGCATAATTGCAAACGAGAAAAAAAACTTTTGTTCAATGTCACGTTAGAAGATATGCATTAAATAAAAACATGGGCTGTATTATACAGCCTATATAGGAACCGTGTAGTCTTGGCAACTTTAAAAAAAATTTACTCGGAAACCAGACGGTCAATCTTTTTAAATCTTTGTAAATGTCTTTTAATTAGATTCTACTACGACCTAGAATTTTTTCAACATTTTCTCATAGGTAATACTTGTTTCTAATTTTTCTTTTAAGGTTAAAAATCGTATGCTCATTTGAGAAATTGCTACTTGTATTCTACTTTCTTTACAAATAATTTAGCTTCTTAGTTTTTTTATGAAATCAACTGTAATAACTAACTTAAAAATACTTAAATAAAGGTTTGTGTATTTAATTTATAATGGGGCACCTTGTTCCAAATAGTTTTTAATCGTGCACAATAGATGTAATAAAATAAAATCATAAAATTCCGTTTCAAAAACCCACAGAAAGCAATAAGTTATTTTAAAAATCGACTGCGGCTACATATGTTTAAGTTTGTCAGGTCTATTTGAAATCTTGAATATTAAACGGATGCAATATCATTCATTCATAAATGTCTGTCAACTTTACTAAGTATACTTATATATATATATACTTATATATTTATAACTTTATGGTTATTGCTAATAAAATATATCCATTAGTTTATAATAATGAAATCATAAAATCGAATGTAGTTTTTGAATTATTTATTAGTGTTGTGGCAAGAAAATCACAACAATATGTAAGTGAAACAATAAAAGTTGTCAAGGAAAAGTAAGAATTTATTACGGAAATTAAAAAACTATTTTTAAAAGCATTATCGGTTGTTAGGATCATTTTTGGATATACAAGCGCCTCTGGATATATTTGTGGAAATTGATAATTTGATAAATTGGTATATTGTGGTATACCTATAGGTATACTTCAAATTTTCAAGCCAATTAGAACCTATTAGACATATCAGAAGTACACGGATCTTACCAAAATGTTGTTTAATAATAGATTAAAATGTAACTCTCATCATGATTTATTTCACTCTTTTAGTGTTTTCTTCGTTGATTTTACCAATCGTATTCTGGCGTTTTGGAGAAATTAACTAAAAAATCGTTCTGATAAAAAAGTTGGTGTATTTACATTTTTTATGAAAATTATTTTTTTTGTTTTGTAGGATTTGTCTACAAAACACCCGTTCAACTCGAGATCGAGATTTGAAGAAGTCCTGAAAAAGAAAGTCGGTATCTTCAAATATTTTAATGTTTATACACGTTTTCCAGGACAGAAATCCTGGTTAAAATAATATGTCCACGCAGATACTTTTTTTGAAATAAGGATTGGCTTGTTTGTGAAAAAAGTGTCCACATGCAAAATTAAATAATAGTATATTATGTATCAAGTTTGTTAAACGCCATTTTTGATTATTTTGCTGAAAAGTGGTCATTTTTGAAGACTTTGAATCGCTGTATCTTCGTTGCTGTTCATTTGATTTGTACAAAATTTTCAGGATATTCTAACAAAAATATACGGTATACGGTCTTTAACAGCATATTTTTTATTTACTTAAAAAAATTACCCTAAAAGTTATTTTTCGAACGTTTTTTCATTATTAAATAAAAGGGCTTTAAACATATTTTCTCGAAAAACCCTCGAACACGTAATTTACGTGACGTAAACTGAGATATAAGTTGAGGTATTTTTATCCAATTCAATTCATAGAGAATAATAAAGGCGTTTTAGAGTTGGATTTTTTTTAAAGTGGATGCAAAAATTATGACCAACACTGTATATATATAATTCTTTATGAAGGATTTGTTTAAAAAATGGATTAGGTTTTGTCAATGAATATCTTAAATAGTTGAGATCCAAGTAAAGACTCACCCTTGGCAACTTGCAGCAGCAAAAAATGTGTTTAATTCGAATCCATTCTAATGAAATAATGATGGGGTTATGAAAGATTACGAGTATAATTTGGAACGCACAAATGACTAATCCGGGAGACAATGGTCGCGGTGGTTGTAATAATTATGCACACTTTTAATGGGAGGAGGAGGCATGTCTGAGAAGGAGGTTGTTTGAGCAATGTTCATTTGAATAAAGATGGTGCAATAATCTCAATTAAAAATGCCGCGTCGGAACAATGGCGAATGGGCGCCGTTAGACTTTGGCTGCCAGCAAATTGATAATTAATGTTGTGTTTATAATAGCCGAATTGAGGAATTAAAAATGTACCTACTCAAGACGAGGCGCTAATTGCAAAGAAAGAAGTGCTGGCTCATATATAACGCAACAAAAGGATAAAACTCGCGAACAATTTGTCTTCTTTGTGAGAAGCCGGCACCCGTACTAATTTTAGGCAAGACTTTTATAGTTTCTCATTCCTTATATTGCGTTTTTTATAAATGCCCCTTTTTCACTACCAGTTTCTTCCCCTGTCAAAGCTTTCTTGTTGATGTTGTTTGCTTTCTCTTTTCTCTTTAAAAACAACAACCAAAAATATTATATTACTCAACTTATTGGAAACAGGTCTGTATTACCTATTTTTTGTAATTATTCTTAAAAATTGTTAAAATTTACAATTTCAATTATTTATGTTTATAAAAAGTTTATTTTTTTTGTTATGGTATTTAAAAAATATAAAGTTTTATTCAGTTTGCTCTAGGTTTTAGGATATAAGCTTGTTGTTTTATAAAAATGAAACTTTGATTTATCTGTATTTTTATAAATTTACTTTTTTTAATCACTATTATATAAAATAATATACAGTATAGCGCACTTAAGATGGAAACACCCCCGTAACTTTTTTATTTGTAACCCGATTTTATTGAACAAAGGCTCAAAAGATAGAGAATAAAAAACTCTATTAGAGCAGTTAAAGTTGTTTTCAAAGTCACCCGACACATGCCCACTATAATTTTTTTTCTGTGTCAAAATTTAAAAAAACATTTAGGGTAATTTTTACGAAAAAAATAAGTACGCCACTGAATTTGGCATGCTTAAAAATTTCATTAAAAACAATCGATTGATAATTATTTTACAACGGTTTATTTATTGATTTTTTAAATGTTTCTAACGACAATAGAAACACATATAAAAGGTTTAGGAAAAAAATAGGTACGCCACCGAGTTTGGCAGGCTTTAAAATGGGTATATACCAAATTTCATCAAAAATAAACAATTAAAAACTATTTTGGGCAAGTTTATTTTTTTACGTTATAATCATTAATAATTAATTATTGCTACAAAACAAAAACTAAGATAGCCATGCTTACAACTTCAAACAAACGTCAAACCAAAAACAGGCGATTTGACAGAAAATAGTAGCGTCCTTTTTGTGTATTTTTTAACAGTTTATTTAAAAGTTCTTATCTACAATCATTATGGCCCATCAGTTTTTAGAGCACAAAGTTGAAATAATCTCCTACTAAACGGACAATTATTGTCCGTTTAGTAGGAGATAACGATCATTCAGCGAGAGAAGCAGAGAATTTAATAAAAGGCAACCTGAAAGGCAGCCTATAAGCAGTAGTTTTTTTTTAAATCAATAAGCTATTTAATAAAACTGGTATGGTTTTAAAGAATTTAAGAAATAATAATCCACGTCAACAGCAATGATCAAAATGATCAAATAATTCTGAATTATTTTAATGACAATCTTAATATAATAATAGGTTTAAGAAAAGCGAGCTTAGATTTAAATATTTTAAAGAAGTTCTTAAGAAGATGTTTAAAAATTAGTAAAGTAAAACCAAAATTTTTACACACCCTTCAGCCAGGAGATAAATTCATGTTTAAAAATCCAATTTCAAAGTGGGACGTTATGGTGTTAACGGTAGTATATACCAAATTTCATCAAAAATAAATAATTAATATTAGTCATAAATTGCTACAAAGCAAAAACGAAGATAGCTATGCTAGTAACTTCAAACAAACGTCCAATAAAACTTAGTTTATGAGGTTGTTACCTAAGTTTATTAATTTTTTTAAACAATATTTTATAACGAGCAATAGAACATAAAAAAGAAAACTAAACCCGGGAAGCTTCCACTAGTCCATCATTTAATTCAATACACTTATTAAATCTACGTAAAATATTCTTTTGGACTCTTCTCAATTGCTGTGGAGTTATTTCCTCACAGGCGTTGCGTATGCCGGCTTCAAGATCTGCAATGTTCTGAGGACGTAATTTATAAACTTTGTTTTTTATGGTACCCCATAAAAAAAATCTAAAGGAGTGAGATCGGGAGACTTAGGAGGCCATTCGATTAATGGGCTATTGCGACCTATCCATTCATTTTCAAAATTTAAATTTAACCATTGCCTCACATTAACTGAATTATGAATCGGACAGCCGTCTAATTGAATATAAAGGTTTCTATGATAATTAAGAGGTAAATTGTCCAAAGCATTTGTAACTTCTTCCTGAAGAAATTCTAAAAAACTTTGACCATTTAGATTTCCATTTAAAAAGAAAGGTCCTATGACCCTATCTTTTAGAATACCGCACCACACGTTTACTTTTTGTGAGTACTGACTTCTACAATTAATAATCCAATCTGGATTATTTATAGACCAATGTCTAATATTTTGAAATAAGACTACTCCATTAGTAGTAAAGGTTGCTTCATCAGAAAATAATACATGTTTAAAAAAAATTGGGTTATTGAGATATTCGCCCTGTGCCCATAGACAGAACTCCAATCTTCTTTCATTATCCCCTGGCAGTTGAGTGTGTAAAAATGTAGGCTTGTAAGGTTTTACTATATTAATTTTTAAACATCTTCTTAAAGATTCTTTTGAAATATTTAAATCTAAGCTAGCCTTTCTTAAACTTACTTTCGGATTGTTATTAAAATAATTCAGAATTATTTGATCATTTGGTCTTTGCCGTTGACGTGGATTATTATTTCTTAACTTCTTTAAAACCATACCAGTTTCATTAAATAGTTTGTTTATTTTAAAAACAGTACTACTGCTTATAGGCTGCCTTTCCGGATGCCTATTATTAAATTCTCTAGCTGCTTCTCTCGCTGAACGAACGTTATCTCCTACTAAACGGACAATTTCAATTTTGTGCTCTAAATTTAACTGTTGGGCCATAATGATTGTAGATAAAAACTTTTAAATACACTGTTAAAAAATACACAAAAAGGACGCTACTATTTTCTGTCAAATCGCCTGTTTTTGGTTTGACGTTTGTTTGAAGTTGTAAGCAATAGCTATCTTAGTTTTTGTTTTGTAGCAATAATTAATTATTAATGATTATAACGTAAAAAAATAAACTTGCCCAAAATAGTTATTGATTGTTTATTTTTGATGAAATTTGGTATATACCCATTTTAAAGCCTGCCAAACTCGGTGGCGTACCTATTTTTTTCCTAAACCTTTTATATGTGTTTCTATTGTGTGTTATAAACATTTAAAATATCAATAAATAAACCGTTGCAAAATAATTATCAATCGATTGTTTTAATGAAATTTGGTATTTACCCATTTTTAAGCATGCCAAATTCAGTGGCGTACTTATTTTTTTCGTAAAAATTACCCTAAATGTTTTTTTTTAAATTTTGACACAGAAAAAAAATTATAGTAGGCATGTGTCGGGTGACTTTGAAAACAACTTTAACAGCTCTAATAGAGTTTTTTATTCTCTATCTTTTGAGCCTTTGTTCAATAAAATCGGGTTACAAATAAAAAAGTTACGGGGGTGTTTCCATCTTAAGTGGGCCACACTGTATATATTATAAAGCGTATTTATACACAAAGCGTAGTTATACACATGTCCACAAATCTAGAATAGTATATTCTATATAATACTCTTTTGTGAATTACCACGCTTTTCTACGATGTCATAATTCTGTTAATGAAATCTATTATTCCATATCAACCCTCCACCCATCTTATTATTATAAAATACCTTTCGAAAATCAATTGTTTGAGAGCCAACAAACACTTGAACAAACTTTTCAATTTGAAATTCAATTAACCGGTAATTCCCGGAGGGCGATCAAGGCCTTGGGGCCGTCGCGACGCCCCGGTGTTAGCGGCAAAGTCTGCGCTCACTTCATTACACAGGTAAATTAAAGTCGGGGGCACTGATCACCTGGGACGGCCGAACTGCGGCCGATTGTGGTCACTACAGTCACGTGACGCGGCCGGATTAAACGGCTCGTGGACATATTTTAAGCGGGTTAAATAATTTTGGCCAATTAAACTCTGCGAATGTTTTTGGAATAAGTTTAAGTTTAGGTACTCAAATAGGATGATTTAAAACTGCTTCAAAAATAATATTGTCACCCATAATATAACAAGTTGTATGATTATCATCGATATTATTTTCGAATTGAAACCGAGCTGCAGATTTCACGAGTCCGCAGGACGAGTGAAATGTGCTGCTTCGGTTGCAATGAGTAAATATCATCGATAATTAATCATACCACGAGTTATATTTAGTGAGAAAATATAATGGATTTTAGGATTTAACGAATTGTCAGTTTGACATTTGAAATTAAAATGTACTTTAAAATATAAAAAGACTTTAATAAACCTTATTTATTCAAACTTACCTTAATTTTATTATCGGTTACACCAACTCTTTTAGAGTTTATAATTCATTATTTTAATCATTTACCAAAGACAGTATTTAAATGTCAACAAATGTCAAATCAAGAAAAGTGTCAAAATCCTAAACAAGGTGATACAAAATATTGTCGCTGTGATAAAATGCGTAACCATGGAATACTGGCTTTTATTGGTTCTAGTTATAATGAATTGTATTGTCATCTGAATATAAAGTGCTGTATTAATAATAATAATAATAATAATATTTATTGGTCTAAAGATCATACAATGATATGAGACAAGTCAATTCAAAAACTACATTATATTATTCAAGTATATATAAATTAATTACCTACAACAACAAAAAACTATGGTAAATTAAAACAAATTACAATAGCACTTCATTTAAAAATTCTTCGACTGAATAAAAAGCCTTTTCAAGAAGAATCAATTTTAAGTTATGTTTGAAAGAATTAAACAAAATTGGCATAATGCAAACTCAAAACAACCGCTAGATTACAATTTATTTTAACAGTCATTCTGGCTACAACAATTTCCATTTTCAATTTCTAAAATTGTCAAATTTTTCATAAATACGATTTTATTTTGTTCAAACCAGGATTTTTAAGGGGAATAACTTATTAAATATGTAATTTAATTATTTTTTTATTTTAAATGATCTTCGGTTAATGCATTTGATTAACAAAATATTTATAGGGATTTTAATGGTTGCATGTCGAAAAAACGTTTTTGAACGTACGTTCAACGTTATGTGGACGTTGTGTTCTGATTTTCTCCTTATCAGTCGTTATCAATAAGGAAAACTCCTTAATTGAGTCGAAAATTCACTTTTTCCTTGATTTCAGTAAACTGCCTTGCTAAGCTAAAAGGACGTATCTTCAATATCTGGTAGTAAAGGACAGAAGAAATTTTTAATTTAAAAAAACAATAAAAAATGGCTTTTTTGCTTAACTACCATATATTGCAGATATGGCGTTTTGTCTTAGAACGGCAGTTTTTGGTAGTTAAGAAAAAACGTCATTCTTTATTGTTTTTAAAAATTAAAATGTTCTTCTTTCCTTTACTACCAGATATTTCAAATACGTCCTTTTAGGTGAGCACTGCAGATAGTACAGATTATATTTCAAAATTTCAGAAAATTTGACTTTTTTTTTATTACCCTTTGAATAAAGTGCAAAAATCAATTATTCTAAAAAAATCACAATTTTTCCTTTTTTTCCGGCCCAATTTTTCCGGAAGTTTATACATATATTCTATAGAACTTTATATATATGGATTTTATAGAAAACCGCTCGGACACGTTGATTTGTATTAAATTACGCAACTTTTAATCTTTTGACATCCAACCCAACCTAAAGCTTTATAGTAAGTATATAATAGGTTCATTCCAACCAGCAGTAATATTACCGTAATATTATCGTCCGTAACAGCGTTAATGCGACTGCGCGAACAAAAATAGTAAAATTATTTTGAATAATGTATAAACTGGTTGGAACCTTTTTTGAACTAGTAGTACTCACAATCAGAAGAAAAAGAATATAACCTAAAACCCACAATTGTATTGTGCTAAAAGCTAAGTAAAGCGCATATAAGTATATCTATTTCAATAAAGTAATGAATATGGCAGGTTTTTTAAATAATTGTATGATTCTTCGGATGACGAGGATTTAGATTTTATTGGGGACATTGCTACTAGAAATAAATATAACCCAGGTTTGTTGAGTTTATAAATATATATAATAATTGATAATAAATTCTTCCATTCACTCTTAGAAAAGACCTGGTATTTGTAACTAACTTATTATCGTTGGGGTAAAACTGTTGCAGAAAATAAATTTTTTTGTTTTTTGTAATTAGTACCTTTATATGTGTAACTGCTTGCATCATTACCTGAAAAGATTTAGTTTTGTTGTTTGAGTATTATTTACTGCAAAAAGGCGATTAAGTTATTTTAACTGAAACTTTGTGTTGGCTAGAATTATTGACAACATTATCTCAAAAAAATCATTTCGGCGGTAAAATGTTTTTGTTGGACCAAATATTTAAGTAACATTCTCAACTGACTGAAATTAGTCCGTGGAACTAACGGTTCAGTTGTATAAACTATGCGTCACTTTTCACACAGCTAAGACACCAGCGGTGTGAAACAAAGTATCAGTTGGGGATGTTGTCTCTGTAGGTTAATGCAACTGCAAACTTTGTGCATTTCGCGCGCGATTTGTCCAGCCCGGCGCGTGCTTTACTTTTAACCTGTAAACAAACGGTGTTGCACAGCGTCCAGACTTCGGTGGTGTTTGTTCTTTTGTATTTGTGTATCAGCTCGTGTGTAGTGTATATTTTAGGTAAGAAACTAGTTTATTACAATTAGTCATTTGCCCCTGTAAATTCAGTGGCGACATACTTTTTAACTATTCATATATATAAGAATATATTCTTATGTGTTGGTTACTTATAGATATCTCGAACAAATAATATGGATGAGCGGACTGAAGTAGCAGATTTATTAGGAACATGGGGTTTACCTGAATTGGTTCCAGTTTTTAAGGGTTAGGTATTATTATTGCACTCCTTTATTTACACTATTGTAGTTTTGGGGTCCGAAAAAAAATCAAAAAATGTGAAAATGCCATTCCGACTGAAAATGGCCTGAATCCAATGGTGCCCACCAAAAGTCTCCATCACGTCGGAATTACGATAAATTTTTTGTTTTGTTTTGTTACAGCTCAAGTCGCATTTTTGGTATAGGGCCTATACTATAGGCACTCAAACTCAAAATTTATCCCCTGTTATCATGCAAGTATGTTACGTTGTACCTGAGAATCATTGTTAAGTTGTTAAACAAAGGCTTGCACTTCACGTAAACATCACGGTTTACTGAAGAAGTATAGTCAACTTTCATCTTAATGTACCTATCTGTATATTTACCAAATAATCGTTTTTGATTTATTGTTAAAATATTTATAAATGTTTTCTAATTATTAATTTTTGTTATAATGTTTAAACCAAAATTTGGTGTTTTCAGTTATATTGTTATTTTTTAATTTATAATAAATATTTATAAAACATGAATTTCCTTTCTCTATTTTTTATAATATTTACACAAAAAGTGTTATATTTACTAAGCAGGTATGTACTGTGGAATAATACCAATTTGTTGTTGCTACTAATGCAAGCATTTAATATTAAATATAACTTAGTAACAGTACAAAACAAATTTATATTATATCAACTATTAAATTCCTTAAATGTACCTTTTTTCATGTAATTTCAATTAAAAAATAAATTCCTGCATGATACAATGTTTGTTGCGATAAATAGCAAGTGCAGTTGTTACAACTTAGACGCTGCTAAAATGACAGACTAATGTGATTGCATTAAATATCAATTATTTGTATGAAAAAAAAACTAATTTCGATGCACTTAAACTTGTTGGTTGGAGCTACCAAAATTGGCTGTTCCGACAACAAACTGTAAAAACAAATTTGTATTAGTTCCCACAACATATTTTTTTGTTGTGCCTATTTTCACTAATAAAATTGGTTCTGGGAACTAAATTTTCATTGCAAATACCAGGTCTTTTCTAAGAGTGTTCCTGGTCAAAAATGACAAAAATTAGATTAGATTAAAAATTAATAAAATCACCTTGTATAGCAGTCATTTTTAAATAATATGTCCACTTTAACAGAAAACAAACTTACAATATTACAAACGTTAATAAATAAACAAAAATATTAGGTTATGTGCCCCTTCTACGCATGCGTCTAATTTTATTATCAACAGTTCTTGCTCTCGAGCAAGAATCGTTTGAACCGTAATTTAACTGTTCGTAACTCTGGTTGGAACGACGAACTGACAGTAATTGCCAGTTCTAAACTAGTAATTTTAGTTGGTTGGAACGACATTTTACAAACGCGCATGTGTATCAGTAATATTACTGGAAATTACTGCTGGTTGGAATGAACCTAATACTACTAATGGTAAAATTTTACCGATAAAATTTTTGATTTTTATACGAATGTTTTTTTCTTGGAAATTTCGCAAGTGGCATTCATTTTTAGGACCACCAGCCACTAGGCGAGTGGTTTTAAATTAATGGCACGAGCGAAATTTCCAAGAAAAAATCTTGTTTTCTGAAATCTGATTGGTCCATAAAGTAATGAGTGGAATGGTCTTATAAAAAATTCTGCTTTCTAAAAAAATATTACTAGGTATACTCTTAAAACTTAAAATAGCATGAACATAAAATTAATAATAAAAAAAAATCTCTACAGGGTGGTCCAACAGAAACTTTTAACAATTTGAAAATCAATAAAAAACGTTAAAATTTTTATACAAATGTAAGAAAGTATTTCCCTAATTAATATAAAATAACCACAAATTAAAATAAACATCATTGCGAGTTAAACTCGCGGAGGGGTAAAAATTAATTAAGGGCTGCGGATTTTGACATATAGCTCCCGTTTCATTACCAATTACGGTTATGTTTGCCTTTATGTGGCTCGTTATACAGATGTTCCTACCTTCACATATTTAAATATTAAACGTTGATATGGTAATGGGAATAATCAACGGCAATGATTAAAATCGAAATTAAAAATCGCCCACTCAATTCGACAACATAGATGGATGAATATTCATTCATTGTCAACGTTTTGCTTGTCCAGTTTTAAATGGTATAAAAGGGGTACAAAAAATTACATTTATTAATGTGTATTTTTTTATTGATTTGAAACTTGTTTTAAAGTATGTAGTTAAATTTTTTTTTAAATATTATCTGATGGTCGTTACACAAGTTAAAAATAATAAAAAAAAATTTTATTTCAATAAAAATATAGTCCAGTAAATGAATGTTAAAAAAGTGGTGTAGAGGAAAATGGAAGAATCACAATTTTTGACTTAATCTCGGAAAATATGAGTTTTAGCATAAAAGCATTTTAAACAAAATGAATGCTGACAATTTTCTACAAGATTAATTCCATTCATTTTTTCGCCATCTTGCTGTTTTCGAGAAATTTGCACAAGTTCGTCAATTTTAAGAAAAAAAGTTGCCTCACGTTGCCTTTGTCCTTCGGAGAAGTTATAAAAAAAGAGTTGTAGAACACTAAATTTCCTTCAAGAATATTAATATTCTTAATATTACACAATATATTGTGTAATATTTTCCTATTTTTTTTTTAATTCGCGAATTTTGAGCACGGATGTCATAAAAACTATGCGAGATAGCGAACAAAATAATGAATCAATCTTATAAAAAATGTTGTCAGCTTTAATTTTGTATAAGATGGTATACAATATATATTGTTATTTTGTATAAGATGGTATTATCGCTTTAACACATAGTTATAAGCAAAAAAACAAAAAAAGGACCTTATACTTGCTTCCCTGCACCCCGTTTACCCCCTAGGAGTATGTTTACCTCCTCGGTCAGAGTTTACCTACCACAAAAAATGGTACAAAAACTTTCATTCATTTTAATCCCATCGTGGGAAATTTTACTTTTATTTTTTGTTTTTTTTTTAATTCAACCATGTAAATATAATAAAAAAAAAAAAAAAAAAAAAAACAAAATTGAAAAAAGTTGCGATATCAAACGCGGGATAATTTAATTTTTTGAAATAAAAACAAAAAAAACATCTTTAATAATTTTTTTTCGAAAAAATAACTTTTTCACAGAAAATGACTTTAAATATTTGTATTTACTCCTATTGCATAATATTGTTTTTTTTTCGTGAATAATGATAAACATTATAAATTCCCTGCCTAACAACGGTTGTTAGGCATCAGTGATTGGCAGATTTCAATATTCACTGTGATTTAAACCAATTAGACCAGTGCAGAAGCCTTTAAAAATGGTAAAAAGAGAACAAAAATAACAGTAGGATGAAACCCATTGGAAAAGGAGGGGAATATAATAAAAATTAAAGGAAAAATAAATTACGGGCGATCTGAGTTCGGGAAGTGGGAGGGGGGGGTTTTAAGGGTAAAAAATGGTTTATCTCGATTTCCGGCAAAACTAAAAGTCCTATGGAAAAAAGTTAAATGTCAAAGTTGTAGGTAATTTTTTCACATAACCTCAAAATTTATGTGAAAAATTCAAAAAACCAAGTTTTTGGTTTTTTATTTTTATCTTTTTAAAAAAAAATTTTTTTTCCACGAAATTTGGTGAAAACTTACCTTTTTATGTCCCAAATACACTGTAATTTATTTGATTTGAAATATTTATTATTTCGCCTTATTTTGACTTAATATCAAAAAAGCACCCTAATTTTCAATCGAAAATTCTCGCGTCAAAATATCAGCTTTTTTCAAAAAGTCGGTGTGCTTTTTGTTCGATGAACTCTCTACTTTCTGATGGTGTAAAAAAAAATATACATTACTATGGTAAATGTTCTCAGAAAATACATGTATTTTGCAAAAAATATTATATTTTTATTATATTCTTCTCCTTTTCCAATGGGTTTCATCCTACTGTTATTTTTTTTTGGTTTCAAAAATTATCGACCCTGGTCTAAATAGGATTTTAAATTGGGAGAAGGCGAATATATTAACATTTAAAATTGGTAAGAAGTGGGGTTAACCATTTGACAGATGTCAGATTTTATTTATTTATTTTTGAAAATCATTTAATTATCTACTTATTAGAGTAGATACAGTATTTCACTCGAGATTATGCGGATGATTTCATCCTCGTGCATTATATCTAGTACTATTCAAAAACAAACAATTAGAAAAACGATTTTTTTAAATGGTTCAAAACTGATCTTATGTTTATGACTTCTGTTGAAGACAGTCTCAACTCTGCACTCCAAACGTCAAGATTGTAATGTAATGTTTTCAAAAAGAAATGAGGTTTTGCTGGCCCAATTATAAAATAATGAACTTGAATGTTAAAAATATGGAATAAATGCTGCCAAATAATCATATCTATAGATGTATACACTGTTCCAAATTTCATAACCATTTTAACACTAAATTAACACCATACATGGTCTATATCGATACAAACCAAAATGGTGTTAAATATGGTTCGTTGGTCCAGTGTAAATTCAAATACTAAAATGGTGTAAATTTAACTTTCACACAGTATTAAAATAAACTTTACCTGGTGTAAATTGAACTCCTTTTCAGTGTTAAATATAATGTGTTTTTGGTCAAATTAAATCATACTACACAGAAAAAAAGGAAAAAAAGGAAACAGGAAGTTCCTTCACGCATTACAAGTATATCATTAGTATTATTCCATAAAATTGAACTTTCAACTCGCTAGAGATAATGTTTTTAGTGCGTTCCACCAACTTAAAATACTTCAAATATTGACAGCTGTTTCCACCTATTTAAGGTCTCTTTAGTATCGAACAACTTGTATACAGTGTCACACCAAAGCAAAGGACTACCTGAGCTTATATGTATACTCTTCATGTAAGTCAACAGAGGCGAGATTTAAGAACATCACGTGATCCACACCGCCTTTGCCGCGATCGGTACACACTATGCAACAAGGAATGCACGGCAAATTGTTTTAATCGTTTTAACAGAGTGCTTTAGGTTGAAGTAACTCTTATTTTACAAACAACATATTTAGTAAACTGAACCATACAGCGGGTTGGTTTCACTAAAGTTTTCTGGGTTAATTTAACCAATTAAAAAAAAATAAAATAACTATCTGGTTTAGTACCGTCAAATTAATCTTTGTTTATATTAACCTTCCCACAGTTGATTTAAATACATACTTATGGGTCAACTAAATTAATATAGTTAAATGAACTATTCCTTTTTTTCTGTGTAGGTGCACTTCTCAAATATTTTTAGATAAACACCGTTTTGGTGTTTGCTGTATAAAACATTTTCAACCATAATTCATGGTGTTATATTAACACCACTTGGTGTTGGATTTTGACACCATTTTAAGATTACTCTTCACACCACAGATATTTTAAACATTGTATGTATATCTGAAATGACTGTGTTCGATAAAACAAATACCTAGATAATTAACAATTGAATTTCGGCGCCTACAAAGAATCATAACAGTGCCTGTTTTTGGAATGAAAATAAGTTGATTTGTAGATAAGTAAAAAAAAGAAGATAGTAAATGTTAAAGTGATATCAGTTATTTTGTTGAAGGCATGTAGAAGTGCGATGGGATTGATAAGAAGGCGGCGATATAAAGTCGGTCCGGTGGGAGTTGCTTATCTATCAAGACGCGTTGGTCACTAAAATCGTGGTATTTCCATCGCATCGCACACGACACAAGATTGGTAAGAATAAATTGAAGGCGAGTTTATGGAGCACCTTCGTTCGTAGGAAAACTATAACAAGTGCGATAACCGTAACCGCTATTAGATCCTGAGGGACTCGGTGACCTGCAGCGTTCGGTCGTTCGAAGAGAAAACAAGATAAGTAAGGTGCTGCACTGGCGAACAGGATATCTCGCAATTGTGAAAATAATAGTCGTAGGAAGGAGCTGAGGTTATAAAACCGAGCCCCAGAGAAGACGTCTACGCGATACCATCGATACGGGGCCCGACTCATCTGACGGTGACTGTTTCATTGTACACATAAGGGAAAACAATGTCGATTTTGCCTGCCCGAAATCACCTTCAAACGCTTCCCCGGGTTCGTCCGACCGGACGCCGGGGAAGTCGCTCATCCGTCCTTTCCGTACCGACTGGCAAACTGTCTAAGAACAGATCTTATCTTCCGACTTTGCTGCGTAAACCATCTTCCATCTCCAATCTCACCTTCCACATCGCATTACCATTTTAATTTTGTTCACATACCTCAATAACAAAAATCGAAAACCTTACGTCATACAACAATCAATACAAGAGTAAAGAAATGCTGACATTAAACATAAATGAATAATTTAGGAAACGTTTTGGAAAATACTTCTTGAATTGTTGAATTTTCAACAAATATACTTAGAAGTGGTTTCAAAAATGAGATATTAAGTTTTTTTATTTAAGGTTGTATGTGGACCATCCTAAGATAGTACAGTCATCTTAGTCAAAAAAAGGGATCAACCTCGGAATCTAACGGAATAAGCTGAATTTTTGTGAAAACCTTTAATTTAGCATTACAAATGTTGTCTCAAAAGTCACATATGTCAACGTGTGAGCTGAATTTTTGTGAAAACCTTTATTTTAGCATTACAAATGTTGTCTCAAAAGTCACACATGTCAACGTGTGAGCGGCCTTAGATATTCAAGGTCAAAGGTCGCAAAAATCAGTTTTTTAGGAATATCTCGTTTTCTCTGCCTCCTATCGTATTTGCATTTATTATAGAAGTTGTAGAGAATAAAATTCTCTACAAATTTTGTTTACAAAATTTTTCTATACGTCGAACCGTTTTTGAGATAGAGGGAGCAGAGTGTGGAGCGTACCTTTAGCGCAAGGTAAATCGTGAATCCCAATCTATTATACCGTTTTTTAAATTAATTATATAATAAATATTATTAAAATAAAAATTCTACCTTATATTTATATTTCTTTTAAATCAAATATATTTTATCTTCATAATATTCATAATATTATATATCTTATATTTTAATTTAATTTTAATGAAGGATAATTGGATCGTAGTAGGAATAAATGTTTTTATTTAGGTATATCAATATTATTATTATTATTATTATTAATCTTTATCTTCTTTATCCTCGTCTTCTTCAGGTTGGCCAGCAATTTCAGACTCATTCTCATCATCACTCTCCTTGTTATCATTGACATTAATTGTCATATCTTCAAAAACTTACTTATAACGCGTTTGTACTTTGCAGATTGTTTTGCCTTTGTTGCCTCATCTGCGACTTCACCACAAAATATGCACAATAATTTAAAATCAAACACATCATTTCCGAGGTACAGTTGATTATGTTGAAGGTCCAGTCTCTTCAAGGCGACGTTTTGCTGCTGCAATTTTACTATAGTTCGCTATAGCATACAATTTTCGACACTCAATATGAACGTTCACAGAAGTATTTAGGTAGGTAGGTTTATGTTTATTTCTCTCAATAATTGCTTCTTTTAAAGTCTTTATACCGCGCACAAAAGTCACAGAATCTCCTTCAGAAAGTAACTTACTACAAATAAAACACAAATCAGCCATGTTAACCTTTAAAATATTACGAATATTACCTGTCACAACCCTAGACCTATACCTAGGGTCACAACTTGCTTTAAATATAGGTATACCCAACCTTTTTATTTATAGCAAGCCCACTATAGTATTTCCAGGTCTGTTATTTTAAAAGCAATATCTGGATCCAAGAGATGACTAGAGACATATTCAAGGCAAATTGATTTAATGTCTTTTCTTCTTAAAATGCACTTCATTATTTAATTATTTGTACCGTAAATACGGGTGACTTTGCACCCCGCGGGTGACTTTAACCCATTTATGAAAAATCTTTTCGCGCTCGATAAAATTAACATTTATAATTTGTTGGTCTAAACCTGTCAATTGAGCGATTCTATTGAGTTTATATTACAGGAAAATCAGTGTTTTAAATAAAGAAATGGGATTTATTACACTTTAAAATTGTATATATCGTATCAGTGCAAAACTCTTAGAAATACACGCGTTACAATTTCTATATTATGCGCAATCCATTGGAATGATGATCCTTGGTTAACTACAGGTCGATTTTTTATTTTTTTTATTGGTAATCCCTTGCAATAGATATATGTCGCTGCTAACACGTGTCTAATAAAAATAAAATATAATATTACATTCATTTTATACTGAAAAAACACTGTGAGACAAAGTAACCCGCAACCAGGGGGTAACTTTGCACACCCAGTTTTTAATGTTTATTTTTGAAACTCAGCCCTATGTAATATTATAACATAGTTATTATGAAAGAGCAACTCAAGACTCAAATTTTGGTATACAAAATTTAATGTTTATGATTGTTAAAACCACAAAAATTTTAAGCTGAAGTTAGAAAGTGAGCCAAAGCGACCCGTGTTTACGGTATGTCAAAAGTAAGTAATATTTAATGACTATTTGTTTTAAAAAAATATATAAAAATAAATTTAAGGTATTACATTGTTATTTAAGTAATATTTAATGAATATTTAATTAAAAAAACGGTATAATAGATTGGGATTCATGATTTACCTTGCGTTAAAGGTACGTATGGCTGAGCGCTCCACACTCTGCGACCTCTATCTCAAAAACGATTAGACGTATAAAAAATGTTTTAAACAAAATTTGTAGAGAATTTTATACTCTACAACTTGTATAATAAATGCAAATACGATAGGAGGCAGAGAAAAGGCGATATTCTCAAAAAATTGATTTTGGCCACCTTTGACCTTGAATATCTAAGGCCGCTCACACGTTGGCATATGTGACTTTTGAGAAAACATTTGCAATGCTAAAATAAAGGTTTGAACAAAAATTCAGCTTATTCCGTTAGATTCCGAGGTAAAATGCCTATATGACTGGACTAAGACAATGTAACAATTCGTGAAATCCGCTTCTGGTTCAAATTTCTTTTTTGTTCAAAATTTAGGTTCTTGCTGGGACACCCTTTATAAAACTTACTTATGCAGTTTTCAGCAGTTAGGTACTCCGCTATGATAGAAAATAAAAAAATGGCAAGATAAAAACCTGAGGTTTGTATTAAAATAAAGAAGGCAATTAAATAACTTAATTTCTTTGGAAAAGTTTTCAGATCTCCGGTAACACGCGGCGAAATGTACATTTTATATCCCCAATTTACCCTTTGCTGCAGAGTTCCCCAAGTAATAAGATCATCATAGATCAGAAGCTGCCATCCGCGCCGCTCTTCCCCCGTTTCCCTTCCTCTGGCCGGGCCAGCCAGACTTTGGCAACGTTAATTAAACTTAATTAAAAGAAGTCGGCGGTTCGAGAGGTACCAGGATGCATGGCTAATCTTTGGACAAATTAATTGCTTTGGCATAAGTAATGCACTTCTCGGCAATTTGAGGCGTCCGCCTTCTCCTTGTCATCTTCGCAGGCCAACCGACCTGCAAAAATCTTATTCTTTCTTTCCGTTAACTTTTCCGACCTTCTAATCCGCCAGATGACGATAACAAACCAATTTATTTTAATTATATTGCCACTTTAATCCTGGCTTTATTTTCTCTGACTGACTTTGGTAATTAACCCATTTAAGCAGGATAATATAAGCATTTAGTATCAAAACAAATTGTTTTGAATATACACGGTATAATTTTGCCATTCCCTCAAACCACAGTCTCATCCACACTGAATACAACATATTTGTCATGCAATGTTAAATAGTGGTAAACTACATTTGCTTCTTTTTTCTGGTATTGTTTAATCCATTAGAAAATTCTCGTTCATACTAAATGCTAAATGTCTTATATTTTGACGTGATTTAATTTTAACACTGCACAGTGTGTTAAATTAATTATCTAGCTAGACAAAACCTAAATGAAATAAAAAATTATAAATTTTCTCTGTAAACGTGGAATTTGGGTTCACTGAATCCAAATCTGACATCCAAAATGCAGAAATTAAATTCGTCATTACAAAATGGCCGGCCACTTGCAATAAAAAATAAACTTTCGGTTTCGTCGGAAATTGGTCAACTTTCGTTTTTCCAAAGAAACCCCCTGTATATTTTTGTATATTTGAAATCTAGAGAAAATTCTGAATCCGATAGATGCACATTCGCTACCATTTTGCAATTGACCTTAAATTTTTGTCCAGTTTAATTTTTTAAATCCAGAAAGCTGCAATTTGGAGAATGAATTTGTTTTACCATCCAAATTTGCAATTAAATGCATAAATAGTAAATGTTGCTGATCAATTGTTTTTTTTAATTAACTCAACTTTTTTAAATACCATACAAATGTTTTTAAAAATCCAGATGTTTTTCCCAATCAAAACCCACCAATGTCATAAAAAGTTGTTTGTGTTTTCCACTAAAATTACACTTATGGAAAACTTAAATTACAACAAAAATTAAGATCATTTTAAAAATCCTGCGATAGTGTAAGTATTGAATTTAAAATTTTCTCCTGATTTGAAATATACAAAAATATGCAGAGTATTTCATTGAGAAAACGAAAGTTGGCAGTATTTCCGGGGAACCGGAAATAATTATAAATTAACTCTTTATTATTACTTCCAAATTTCAACTCTATTCAAAAATTTACTAGTGGAGAAGGAGTGCGTCGGTTTTTGGTTACACCTTGTAGAACAGGCAAATTGGGGCAATAAATAAAGGCACATCAGTAATCTGTAGACGTTATAAAACAAAACAAATATTGATAGTGCACCCGATATTGCTCGATTACAATACTTCTTGCTTAATAAATATTGTCCATATTTAATAACACCAAGTGAATTTCTATATCTAGACCTGTTGCTGATTATTGATATTATAAATCCCGTATAATAAAAAATAAGTAATATATACCTAGATCCATAGCTGCACAGTTCAAAATTTGATTTAACTTTACACAATATCTAAATCAAACCACCTTTTTGCAACGCATACACGGCTAAGTATGTTTATAAAAAATGATACGCCCGGAACTGGCGCCTGCATAGTGCTAAATACACTGTTGCAGTACGCTCTAAATAATGGAAATCATAACAGGGAGAACTGAAGAAGCCTATTTAATAAAATTTGTCTTTATTTCAGGTTGTTTTTAAATTAGGTTTTGTCTAGCTAGATAATTAATTTAACACACTGTGCACTGGTGCGAAATAGAAAAAAAATTAACCTTCACATTTTTCAGATCACACCATCTCAAGAAACGATTGTACAAAAACTAGCACTGTTGCTTTGATTTACTTAAAAAGTGTCTTTATTAGCTACCTCTTCGATTTCCGCCGGTAGAAATTTATTTTCTTGACCACTTTTTGAAGATTTGAAGTTACTTGTCAATAAACCTTAGCTGTGATAAACTTTATGGACAATTGGATTTCAAAATTATATTTTATTAATCTAAAAACTTAAGAAATGCGTTCATTTCTACTTTTAACGGTGTTTGGATATACGAGCCTTTTTAAAGTGAGCAGATCCAACGTCAAGAATAAAACTTCAGCTAGGTATATTTTACCCGGCTTAAGTTGACATTCTTAAGACAGTTATTTACAATTGAAGGGGTAAGAAGCAAAAGGGTACAAGTGCATTTCAGCATGAAAAAAAGTTGAAGAACTGGGTACGTGTACAATAATATTGTAACAAGTGTATCCAGATTTTTGTACATAGCAAAAACTTGAAAAGTTACTATATCCACTTTTCTTTTTTGCACTTGTACCCTTTTGATTCTTACCCCTTCAATTATATCCAAATGTGTTTAAAAGAAGGCCATTGATTTGTTTATTTTGGTCCCTTTTGCCCTGAACTACACCTACGTATATCTTTTTTTTATAGTTAAAGCAATATATCAACTCAATAATAATTACTTACTTAAAATGCTAGAAGCGACTTTCCCCCCAAAAAACTAAACCGATACGTTGACATAATATTTAATGCATAAAGAAAATATAACTTATAAAATAAAATTTATTATAAAGATAACAAGCGTTCGAAGCCGATGGTATGTTTACGGGATGGCTTTTTTATCTACCCTCCTACGTAAAAAATGTAGCTATTATTTTTTCACCTCTGCCGTTTCGGGTCACAAACGCCACGCTCCACGTCCTTATCTAGTTGGGTCGTCGTCCACCAAGACTACTAAATCACTCGGTCAGATAGAGTCCGGTCACTGAAGCCCGGAGCCCCTGCACGTGCGATTATTGTGTACAGGTATACGAAACAATTATTTTCTGTCCGGGCATTATGGCATTGATTTATGGTCCTTTCCGGCCACATTTTTAGATCTTTGACCCCATCAGTATTACTTGTAAATAAGTCCTGATGAAAAAATATAATTTATGGAAGAATTAATGATTGAGATATAGTTAATTTAAAGATTTGGAAGAAATTCTGATGAAAACAGTGGGTATCTAGATAGTTTGTACCATATTCACACAATTTTCAGAATTTTAGGGTAAAACAACATCTACACAGACAAGTTTTTCTAAACTAGGATCTTGGCTCGTTGCACATTGGAAAATTCTAGCGATATTTTCACAAAATCATAACCGAGATAAAATTTAAGTCTGTATCATTTAAATTGTACTAGAACGTATGTATTAATTCAACTGCTCAATATGCGTATATCTGTTGGTTAAAAATGTAAAAAAAGATAACACGATATATGAAAAAAGTAAAAATCCTACACTCCGTTTAGTGTTGAATTCAGTCATTCCATAGAGCTCTTGTTTAGTACGTGCATTTAAAATAACGTGTAACTACGAAAGGACGACATTTAACTTTACACGAAATTAATGGAGCAGTAGGCCTTCTTCAAGCTGGTATACGGCAAACTGAAGTAGCTGAGCGGATGGGTGTTTCCCAAAGTGTCATAATTGGATTATGGAGCCGTTTTGTGCAAACTGGTAGTCCGGCCGAGCAACATCTAGGAAGTGGACGCTCTACAACCGCAGCTCAAGATTTTTACGTTTAACTGCTAGAATGCTACGTACAATTATAGCACCTGACTTAGTTTACAGATGGCGTATATAGTAACCATTGGCCGAGATACTGTAAAAAATCGTCTTCACAAAGCTTATCTCTGAAGTCGACGACCAATCAGACGTCCACCTCTTTCAAAAGGCAATCGCGCTGCGTCATGGTGTCAACATTATCATAATTGGGCTGTGCATGATTGGGATACAGTTTTATTTACAGACGAAGCCAGCCTAGCTGTTTCTGAATATTATTTTTAATTCATCGTGCATTCATTTGCAGACGCTAATGGTTAAAACTTCCACCTAATTTATGATAATGCTAGTCCACATACCGCACGTATTGTAACCAACTGCAACTGCAACCATGGTTGGACAACGAGGAAACTGAATTTTACCATGGCCAGCATAATACCGGGACCTAAATCCGATTAAGCATGTGTGGGATATGCTTTAACGTAGAATTATTCCGCATATAGAACATACTAAATGCTTTTACCTGAATGGAACATTGACAATCTCATTTTGTCTATGAACAATAGATGTGGAGCAGTAATAAATCAACGTTTTTACAGAGCTGCTTTACATAATAATCGGGTTTTTTATCCTTCTTCTTGATCGATCAAGCTTATAATTTAAGATAATTATTTTTCTATACTATTGCAGTGCTCTTCTTTTGAGGAGCTTTTTAGGGGGTATCCCGTGGAAAATTTCTTAAACACCCTAATGTAAATAACAAATTTTCTAAACATGCTGTAACGCCTATTTTATTGCTAAAATGAGTTTTAAAGCCTAAAAAATCAGTTTTTAAAGAACAACATTTGGAAGCATTAATAGTATTGCCTAAATTCAAAAGTAAGTGTCGATGGGTTTGCTTAAAGTCATAGTAAGTTCTTTTATTCGATGTCAACAATATCAATAAAAATAAAATATTAAATTAAAATAGGAGAAAGACGTGGAAAAGAAAGCGTCAGCAAATTTCATTGTCGAACTTCTTCATATTCCCATATCTGATTATCACGTATTCGAATATAATAATTTGATATTGAATGAGTTCCAAAGTGGCAATAAATCATTGGTTTACAGCCTTGGCAGGGGGAGATTTTATGGTAGGCCATTGTTACCTATAAAAATACCTATTGTGTAGGAAGTTGTTTTGGATTATGAGGCAAGAAAAGCACGTGGAGCGACGCTTTATTGGTTTAATGAATCCGCTGCTCTCTCCACTTTCCTTTGCCGATTTAACGGCGACACTTTGGCGACCGCTTCAGGATACGTGTCCATGCCGTCCGCAGGTTATGTTTTATGCGACGCTCAACGTTATGATCGTTTCTTACTTACTTTATACCGCCCGACTGAATCAGCCTTTCCAGGTTTAATTTCACCATCCACTTTGAATTGCCTCTAAAGGGATTTATGATGATAAAATTACAATGGTGTGTGTTGCACCTAAGACCTTACCACCCTCGTAAAATTTGTTTAACCGATTTTCGTAAATTTTTTTACATCTCTGAAAAATTCTTGTTTTGAGTAAAAGTAACCACGGGTGTTCCAGCTGGGCCATTGTATAATTTTTTTAAATAAATAGTCCATATTACTTTTGATAAGCACTACAAAGCAAGTAAATCAGAGACAGTGACAATGTGTGACAGTAACAGTAGTTGTCGATTGTTTATATTTTTTTGTTTTTTTTATGGCATGCTTTGCTTGATTACGTAATAAAATTTATAGTGCGTAAGATGATGGTTAAATAAGAATTTTAACAGTCAGAGTTTAATTAAACATTTTAATAATTTTTATGTACGTGATTGTTAGACTAATAATAAAGTTGGAAGTGGTCCAGAATAAGAATCCGTGGTTACTATTGCCCTGAAAAAAATCCCTAATATTACTTTTGGGCCATTCCACGCGTAAGGGATAGGACAGTTGCCGTGTTTTTATTTACAAAATAATATTGTTCTATTATATTACCAATGTCAAATTTTTATAAATATATTATACCTAATTTTGCCAAATAAAAACCTTGTTAAACAGCTTTAGTTTAGAACTATAGTTCTAAACTAAAGCTGTTTAACAAGGTTTTTATTTGGCAAAATTAGGTATCGTGGTTGACTGTTTAATTCCTTAAAAACTAATAATTTAAAGCGTAACGGACGGGACTTTGTAATAGTAACTATTTATAAAAATTTGACATTGGTAATATAATAGAACAATATTATTTTGTAAATAAAAACACGGCAACTGTCCTATCCGTTAAGCGTGGAATGGGCCTTTTCAAAATTTCGAGTTTAGTCGTCACATATGCATTTTTTAGTCAAATTTGGATTGAGCACGTCAAATACGTTGGAAAATGTTGTTTGGTTTCTGATGACAATTTTGTAGACCTGTGTTAATGGAGAAAATTTTATCTTCTTTTTGTCTCCCTTTTTTTATTAAAGTTATACTTCTTTTGGAGCGTTGAGAGTAAAATATCAGCATGCGACGGAAGTGATGTAACACTTGGTTATATTTAAAACATGAGGTTATATTAAATATAACCTCATGTTTTCAAATGAATATAATATATTTAAAAGGTTTATATTTATTAGGGCGTCCATTATTTTCCAATTTGTTTTTTTTAATTATATACCATATAAATTATTTGTTTAAAGTCTAAAAACAATTTTGAAAAAAAATATCGATGTCCTTTAATCCGACCTAAATGATCAAATTTTAATGCCAATGGACACATCATGGTTACATCCTAGAATTGGTAGTAAAATTCTGAAAAACTGTTTCATTGGCAAATGAAAAACGAGATATTGAAAATCCGTCATAATTGTCGTTATTGGTCCGACACAAATACAATGACCTCATGGAAGATGAGGTTCATACTCAACATCCTCAGAAATTAAAAGTTTGGGCTGTTTTATTTGGTGATCACATAATTGGACCATTTTTATTACCGGGAAATTTAAATGGAGCTACTTACTTAAGACTTGTTGGAGAATACCGTCAACCCAGTGCTGATCAAAATTATAGAAACCGACCAACGTTACCATGAAGAAAATCCGTTATTCCTCATTATGCATTACCTGTAGGGCAGTTTCTGGATGAAACGTTTCCTGGTAGATGGCTTTGGAGGTGGGGGGTGCTATCGAATGGCCCGCCAGATAACCGGGTTTTTCTCCCCTCCTTTTTGTGGGGACATTTAAAATTCATAATTTATGCCATCCAGCCTGAATCCTTAGAAGATTTACGGAACCGCATCACTAATGAATGCCAACAAATACACCCGATAGAGGTAACAAAAGTATACAGGTCCGAAGATTTTTTTTTTCATACAAAGCCGTAAACCTTGCTGGACTGTTTTCGATGGGCCACCCTGTATAATTATGGTGTTTTTGTGGGCTAGGAAAGAAAATGTCTAAAATATTATTTCCCTGATTTTATAAAGACCAATCCTAAAATCCCATCCCAGTCACCTAGACCCCATTGCGTGTATAGGTAAAGATGTAAACATAATAAAAAAATAAGATAAAAATTAGAACAAATAAATATAAAATGGAAAAATAAAATAAAAATAGAACAAAAATACAAAAAACAACTACAACCCAACTCAGAAATGTCAAAAATGAAGGAAAATAATAGAAAAATTAGGGAATATTATTGAACAACAAAATAAATATTTACATTATTTTGTCCGGTCCATTAGAATTTTATTATATTCAGTATTTTTTAGTAGTTTATATTAGTATACTTTGGTATTAGCAAAATACTGTCCCATTTATTTCGTCGCTTGTACAAATACCCACACTGTGCAACACCAAAAATCAAACCGCACCGGACTATTTTTTTCTGAAAATATACCTATCCAATAGCAAAACCCTCGCTGGGTTTGTAAAAGTTAGCTCGATTTATTTTTTTATGGCCGTTTGTATTTTCTAGCTTCATATACCCCAATTTAGACTTATTAATCGATTTTTTTCGCATATATTCGATTTATATCGTTAAGATTTTTTGTAGAAATGTAGTTACCCATTTTGTGAACAACCTATATCCCAAACCCCAATTTTTGGGACCAAATATTCAAAAAATTTTTTTTTCAATTTTTCGATAATATTTAAAATTTCTTGCTACTTCTTCTGGCAAAAATGTTGTAAAGTATACTAAAAGAAATAATTTATTAAATACGCACAAAACAATTAACTTTAAGTTTACTTATATACTGGAAAACAATTTATAAACAAGATTTTCCAAAATATTCATTTTTTCATACTCAACACCAATTTTTTTGCCGAAATCTTTGGAAAATCAGTAGGAAAAAATTGAATAGATAAAATAGAATTGTAGAATAGTACAGAGAGTTTGATTTTTTATTTTGTATTAATTTTATTATTAAAAAACTTTTTTATATCAAAACATTGAGAAATCTGATTCATTGCAGGAGAATTCCATCCCTTCCACTTCCACTTCTTCTGCTTTATTTTCTTGTTCTTCATTTTTATTTTTTGATTCATCACTGGAAGTTCCATCCCTAAATTTCATATATTTTTTATATTCATTTCATTTCAGGCGTTTTAAATGGTCCTGATATAAGAAAATTGGTAAAGTATGAAGACTTTGACAGGGCCTTGGTTGACAATGAGATAGTTGCGTGGGCGTCCATAAGAGCAATCATCGTTCTCCCAATTATGAAGGATCTGTGCGACGAATGTTGGATGTTTTTTTCCAAAATTGGAGTCAATATGTCGCTAAAAATTCATTTCCCTCATCGCCATTTGGACTACTTCAGTCGACAGTTATCGACACAATCATCAAACTGCGATGCCATTTGAGTCCAGATAAAGAGGAAAACGAGCTCCAGATGCCATACTAGCCGGAACATTTTGGTGAAGTAAACATATTTTTGACTACGATCAGGAAGAAAATGAAAATGAAGAACAAGAAAATAAAGGAGAAGAAGTGGAAGGGATGAAATTCTCCAGTGATGAATCAAAAAATGAAAATGAAGAGCAAGGAAATAAAGGAGAAGAAGTGGAAGGGATGGAATTCTTCAGCAATGAATCAGATTACTCAATGTTTTGATATAAAAAAGTTTTTTAATAATAAAATTAATACAAAATAAAAAATCAAACTCTCTGTACTTTTCTACAATTCTATTTTATCTATTCAATTTTTTGTTGAGTGTGAAAAGATAAATATTTTGGAAAATCTTGTTTAAACATTATTTTCCAGCAAATAAGCAAACTTAAAGTTCAGTTTGTGTGCGTATTTTATAAATTACTTCTTTTACTATACTTTACAAATTTATTTGTGCAGTATCTACATTTCTACAAAAAATCTTGACGTTATAAATCGAATGTATGCGAAAAAAATCGATTTATAGGTATATAAATGAAGCTCGAAAATACAAACGGCCATAAAAAAAAATTCGAGCTAACTTTTACAAACCCAGCGACGGTTTTGCTATTGGATAGGTATATTTTCAGAAAAAAATGGTCCGGTGCGGTTTGATTTCGATGACCCGAAAATCTATCAGATGGCAGCAAGAGATATCTAATATATGTACAATATAATTGAAGGGGTTAATGGACGAAGGTGTTAACTAACATGTCCGTATCAAGCAAAAAGGTGGTAACTGCAATATTAAGGTTACCACATTTTTGCTTCACATGAAAATGTTAGTTAACACCTTTATCCATCAACCCCTTCATTTATAATTATTAGTAAGGTCTTTTTTGTCGACTTTACACATTGAAAATTTTTCATTGCCGTATGGGATTTGCATGCAGAATGCATGAATGGAAAGGGACGATGACGGTATTTTCATTAAGGTTCGAGATCACGAGGCGCAGTTGAAATGGTCAGGGCCATTAGGACTTTCTGGTGAATGCAGCCCACCGAGACATTGCGCTAACTTAATTTAGAGACGACGATGTGCAGCAGCATACCTTGCCCGCTGTCCACGACTAAATAGAATTCCTGCGCCGCTGACGCTCCAACAAACTCATATGTATTAGAGACAACTTATAAATTACATTACCGGAATTAGTTTTCGTCTGTTACCTCGGCATTCTGCGGCAATATGAAACAGTGCCTGCGACATTCTTGCATGACGTACCGCTTGCAGGACAATCCAAGGTACATATTACTCTACATCTTTCATTTTAGTAACATGTGAATGGGTCTATTTTGAAATAGGTCAACTCCAGTTGGGCCAGAAATTTTCTAGTGAATTGTGAAATGGTATTCAACATAAAACTACTTTTATTTTCCAAAATGCAATAATGATTGATTTGCCTGAGGTCCTTCAAAAATGTCTTCCGTCGCTGTGACCATTTAAGTGACATTGTTTTTCATGCTGAATGCCTGCTAAATTCCAAATTTAAGTTATCTACACCCTTTACAAGTAATGTATTTAATGTTTTAGTTATGTTGTCTGACAGATAATCGAACCAACCTCATCTCTGAAAATTCAAATTCTCCCTTCAAACTCCGATGTCGGCAGGCAAATAAAATCATAATATATTCGTATAACAATCCATCAACAATGCTGCATAAATTCAAGTGCGAGTGCAAAAGATAAACATTCTAGGAAATTGAAAGCTTTAATAGAGGTGCTCGTCACAATTAAATACGCGCACGGACTCATTCAATTTCGTTTCGAAATTTGATGCGTGAATAGTCTAGCAGACATGGGAGAGCAGTTACCAGTTTATTATACTTTAAATTAAACATTACTTGTTTTGTTTTTATTTATTGTGGTACGTTCTACATACGTTCGGGCACGAATATTAGTCGCTATGAAAAAATTTTGAAAAATTTTAGGTTGTGGTAGATTCTACTTAAAAGACATTTACAAAGATTGACCGTCTGGTTTCCGAGTAAAAAATTATGAAAGTTGATAAGACTACATGGGCTGTTATCTTTTATTATTGCTAAACTGTGTTGTGAATGTTAACAAAAAATTATATGACACTTCTACGGGTATAAGTGCATTCGAGAAAAAAATCATACCTAGATTTTCCTACAAAGCCCATGTCTTTTATTAATGCATACATATCCTCCGAAAATTTTTATATTATCTATATTATAACGTGACATTAAAAAAATAATGAATTATTAAAAAAATACACAATTGTATGAAGTTATTTATTATAACTTACTTTTTTTTAATAATTGAACAATCCTTCTACCTTCTATGGTTTTCTTCTTTCTCTTTAGACTTTCGCTGCATTCAACATTTATGTTTTCTGTTGCTTTATTTTTTGTTCCCATACCTTTCTTTAATATTTATTTCTTTGTAGTGGATTTTATTCATAACTTCATAACTATAAAATGTTGGAAAATTGGCTGTTTTTTTTAATAAAAAGTAATAAAATGACAAAATGAATTTAGTTTTTCAAGTTATGCATTTAGTATAAAACCCTTACTCCTTCCCCCGCAATGAACTGCATGCCCGAACCTCCTTAAAAGGGTCACATAAAATGTACCGACAATTTATATCTATAAGTTTGCACTGAAGTTCAAGCGCAATCTTTTAATTAGGTTATTTACAGCAGCTGTTTATATTATGTATACATAGTATCGAGCATAGTATGTATTAAATACTCAGTGTTTTTCTTTCTTAATTTAAGGATTTATAAATTTTATATCAAAAGAATAGGAAATATTTGTTGAATTTTTGTGAAAAATTTGGTTTAACTAATGAAAAAAATTCAAACAAACCGAGGGGCAAGGCGACTCATGTCCAAATTAACAATAATAATGGTACCAACAGTGTCGTATAAAACGTTAGGTTCCAGGCAGGGACTTAGCCAGGGAGGTAGGAGGCCTGTCACCCCCCAACTTTTAAATGGAAACAAAATTTCGGTGATTTTTTTTCTGAAATTATTTAGTTAAAGATACGAAAGCAAATTAAGATCCTCATTCCTGTCAATTCACAAGTAGTCAGCATTTTTGACGATTGCCGACTGCAGCTGCAACTAAAGCCGACTAACAGCTTATCAATTTGAATCTAGTATTTTGGGAAGACAAGGATTATTTGGCAGAATCGCGATCGCGATGATTTGCAGTTTTTTTTAGTAATTTCAAATAATAAATAAACAATTTGAATGTGTCAGTAAAATTTTTTAGTCGGGAAAGTAAATAATGAAGATCGTCGACTTAAATAGTACTTAATTCAAATTGTTATCGTCATGGTTAATGATTTTATAAAATTTTATTTGTTTTTTTAAATTATTATGCTAATGGCTGCGCCTATGGTTCCTGAAAACTTAAATGTTTAAAAAAGTCACTTTTGAATGTACAACAAAAATTCTCAGAGAAAATAATAATAATAACATATTCATTTAGCCTCTGCTATTTAAAACAAGTATATATATCAATACTGGGTCCCATTTTATTTATTATTTATATGAACGATTTGCCTGCCAATGTTCCCAACTGTGATATGTGCCTTTATGCAGATGACACTTCTCTTTTATATGGTAGTGAAAAAAATAATTGTAAAGTAACAATAGTCAAAGAGTGGATGAGTGCCAATAAACTGTCATTAAATGTGGAAAAGACTCAATATATACGATTTTTCTGTGATCCAACCTGTGATATTAAGTTTTTAGGACTATTTATTGACAATAAGTTAAAGTGGAATATTCATATTGAACAGTTAACCAAAAAGCTAAATAGTGCAATATACTGCGTAAGAAAACTGATGAAATATGCTGATAAAACAACCGCGAAAACAGCATATTTTTCAAATTTTCATAGCAAAATTAGTTATGGCATACTTTTTTGGGGTTTATCTGGTGAGTCTCAAAATGTATTTTCGTTGCAAAAAAAAGCGTTACGAGTAATATGTTCCATAAAACAGACAGACAGCTGTAGACAATATTTTATTTCAGAAAAAATTTTAACTTTTACTAATATATACATTTTATCGTGTTCCAATTTTGTGTATTCAAATTTAAAATCCTTTAAAAAGAACTGTGATTTGCATGATTACAATACAAGAAAAAAAGATAAACTCAAAACAGCTCTGCATAAATCCAAACTTACCCAGCAATGTATTGATTTTTGGGGTCCGAAAATCTTCAATCATCTACCAAAGAGTGTTCAGGAACAACCTTCAAAGAAAAAATTCTCTCGAGATCTTAAATCATTTTTGTCATTAAATCCTTTTTATAACCTGGAAGAGTTTTTTAATTATAAATTTTAAAGCATTTTTGTTTAATGTATATATGTTTATAATTTGTTAGTTTATAAACTCTTTGATTGTTTACTTACCTGTTTATATTTGTAATATTTTTTTTTATATTCATATTTTATCTACTATATACCAACCTGTACACCTGTTTATTTGACGTTTAATGTAATTTTTATTACTTTAATAAACCTCTATTCTATTCTATTCTATTCTGTTCTATACATAAACTTTTTAGTTTAAATTTAATTTTTTATATTTTATTTCATCGTAATTTAAGTTTTCTTTTTAAATTTATAAATTTTTGGTTTTGTTTTAATTTTTTTGCGATTTATTTGTGTTTTTTTAATGATTTTTTTATAGGAGATGGCTTTTTTTTAAGTTTATTAAATAACAAAATATTACAAAAAAATATCTAATAATAAAAAGTAAGACAAAAACAAAAATGATTTTGATGTGCTCCTCTTTACAGGTTCCTAGAAACTTTCGCTATCAGGATGGTAAACAAGCACCGCAAGAGTATCGATGCTTGATGATGATTCCACTACACACATCTCCTCGTGTAATGTATTCATAATTGAGAAGAGAAGCCACTCACAAATGATAATATTGACAACCGGAGTATTGTTTAAAATTCACAAACGCTTCTGGAATTAAGCGAAAGTGGAATTAACCCTTACGAATCCATTCTGCGGCGGTTAATCAGGGGAGACTCTGTCAACATAGTCTTTCCGGCGTCGAAGAAGAAATTCTACATCCTTTTATTATGGCAAACATATCCTTATAAACATAATTAAACAGCGGGCCCGTGTATCGCGAGAATCAAAAGTAAGCAAGGGTGCCTTGCTTTAACTACGTTTTTCAAGTACATTTACGTATACGTTTAAGCCGCACGTGAAGCAATTTAATCCTGTTATTATGTTTATATAACATGTATAAGGAATAAATATATTCGCTTCATTTTAGAGAGATTTTTATTGACTTGATTTATAGTAGTATAAACGAATAAAAAATGTTAAACGATTGTCAAGAGGTTTTCACCAGCGAAGTTCTAAAAATCAGATTTGTTAGCATGAGTTTGTAGTATGTTAATTTTATTTTGTAAAATTTTAACATAATTTTTTGTAGAAAACCAGGGTTTGTAATTATTTTAACAAAGGAAAACATTTTACCGAAAATTTGTAAAGGTAATATGGAATTTTGTAAGCATTTTGTTAATTTTAAAGGTTACAGATTATTTTGTTAGTGTTTAAGAAATTATTTCGTTGAAAAAGTTCAAGGGATTTCAGGCAGTCAATCAAAACATTTCTCACTGACAATACGCATCACCAAGTTTAACTGACTTCAGCATCTGCAACTTATGTTTCTGTTACTTTATTCTAATTCGTAACGTGTTCGTAACAACTGCCCAGAGTGTTTATAATATATTACCAGAAATCTGTTATTATTGTTATTCGGATTCTTTAAACCTATCCAAAAAAAGATGCCATCACTGGTTTTTAAACTAAAATTAGGGGATACAGTGAACAGTGGCGGCTGGTGGATTTTGGCACACCCATATCTCAGTTATTAGACATGGGACCCACATCAAATTTATATGAGTTTATAATGACATTATATAGACTAGTTTTGCGCAAGCAGAATTTAAATTAAAGTTTGCGAAAAAAAGTTAGTTTTTAAGTGCAACCCAGCCTCCTGCCCTTCAAATTAAGATAATTCAAATTAAAGTGGTACAATATTTAATTCACTGAAGTTTATCGACAAATTTCAAATTTTATTAAAAAAATTTAAGAATTACAGGTTTTATACCATTTATAATTTTTTTAAATTTATTAAAAGAAATAAGAAAAACTATAAATGGTATAAAACCTGTAATTCTTGAATTTTTTTAATAAAATTTGAAATTTGTCGATAAACTTCAGTGAATTAAATATTGTACCACTTTTATTTGAATTATCTTAATTTGGAGGGGCAGGAGGCTGGGGGTTGCACTTAAAAACAAACTTTTTTTCGCAAACTTTAATTTAAATTCTGCTTGCGCAGAACTTCTTTATATAATGTCATTATAAACTCATATAAATTTGATGTGGGTCCCATGTCTAATAACTGAGATATGGGTGTGCCCAAAATCCACCAGCCGCCACTGACAGTGAAGTGGTTTGAAGTTACGAAATACATCAGTAAGGGCCGGTTTATCAATCTCTGGTTAAGTTCCAGTTAGTCTATCTGAGAACAATGGAAATTATCTGCTAGATAAGTATAAATATTGGACCAAATTTCTTGATAATTTGATGATTTTAGAATGGTGTGTTATTTAATTGTTTGTATTTTATTTTTGTGTTCATTTATGTAGTTATACATATATGTCTTAATTTTTTTTGTTTAGAAAATTGATTAATAAAGCAATATTTCTTATCAAAATTCTTTTTTTTTTAATTTCCCACAAATACTTTTGCTACTGGGTCTACAAAAAGGTTTGTATAAATAAGGCCCTTTTTAAAAATAACAAGAATAATGGTTGAATTATTCTTATTAAGTCTACAAAATGTCTGTTATAACAAAAGACAGGATTTTAGGCAGTTAAAAATTGGAAATTAGGACACATAAATAGGCAATAAAAACCTACATTTTAGGCCGTTTTAGGCCGAAAGTGCCCAAAATAGGCCTCAACCGCCTAAAATAGGCGATCTGAAATAAAAACAACACGATTGAACATAAAATTTATTCAGGTACTATAAATAAAAATAAAACAAAAAATACATCTCTTAATATTAAATACGTAATAAAAATAATAACGCAAACTCTAGCAAACAATAGCCCGTATGAATAAAGAAAAGGAAAACCTATACTTGTAAAATTTAAAGCAAATATTTAAATGCCTATTTTCCTCCCCGGGAGGAAAAAAAATGTCCTCCCTCTTTTTTTTAAACAATTTTACATTAGCAAGAGTTTTTGTACCTTGTCTAGCCCTATTTGATTTTGTAGAAAAAATATTTACTCCGATCATTCTTTGAACAAACTATACTCATTTTCATATCGCTCTTTCGATTTTTAAGGAAGGAAATTAATTGAAACTATTCTTGCCTCTTCAACAAGATCTTGCGGCAGGTCTTCTTCGCTAGATTTTCAAAACGCTTCGCGTCGGGCATCAAACTATTCGCGGGAGGAAAAGCACTATTTTCCTCCCATGGTATGTAAATAGCTATTAGTCCTCTAAAAGTTAAAATTGTTCTTTTTATTTTCCATTGTTTCCAATACGTAATAACTGTGATTTGTTGTTAATTAAAATATAAATGCTTAGTTATTGTTATTTCTAATATAGGGAATGATTTATGATGAAGAAAAACAAAGTTAAACCTAAAGTAAGCAACTCGGCCAACGAGGGATAAATTGAAACCCGATGTAATGGAAAAGTTAAAGCGAAATTGAAAAGAACAAAATGAAAGTTAATAAGAGATAAGGTGAAGCAAATTGGCGGAAAAGTGGATTATTTAGTTTCCTACGTGGACAGGAGTTCATTAATTTTAGCAAGGAGCGGAGGAGCGTTTCTCGCCCGGTCTGCCAGAAACACCTTTTTCGTGTTCGGGAGCGGAGACAGTGCCGCCGTACGGTATGCAAATAGACCATAAAGGATGAGATGAGAGGTTTTTATGGGCAAGGCCGGCCTTGCGTTGCGAAGGAGGCGACTACGACGACGTAGCGACGCGGTGCTGCTTTTGGTTGTGTTGCGGTCAGATCGGCGCTTGTTTCGGGACTTGACTACCTCAGCCACCCATAAAGCCGTTAAATAACTCTGCATGCCACGCCAAATGATTACTTCTTCATTTAAATAAATCGAACATCTTATTTAAATGCTACAAAGTAGAGATTTCTTTTTTGTACCTTAGCTTCTATTTTATAGTATCACTTGAAAATAACATGTTCCTGATGAAAAGTATGCAAAGTACATTGAAACCGTAAAACGGAATAAAGAGAAACTGGAAATTAAATAGTATAAAACTTTCTTTAAAGTAAAATTTAATAAAGTAATGTCTAAAATTACTAATTTTTTTTTAACGTGATACTGGATTACAAATCACCAAAAGTCCTTGAATACAAACACTTCGACAAATTACACAGATGTGGCAAAAAACAATAATGGAACCTGGGCAGCAGAATTAACAGTTAAAATTTTAAAATTCTGGAACTTTACAAGCATATATAATGAAGAGATGATGGTCTGTTTGCCAAATAAAAACAAAATATACCATAATTGTCACTGACTCAATCCAAGGATTGCACAAATTATACATCCAATTCAACCAATATAAATTTACAGTTTGCTAAAAAAACATTAAAGTGAAGTTTGTGTGGGTCCCATCTCATACAGAAATTCCAGAGAACAAAGCTGCATATATATTATAAGCGTTGAGTTTCCTAATCGACTAATAAATCGAAATTTTTTTGCAATTAAACAAAATTTGTCGAGTACCTAAGTCTTCTGCATTCCTCTCTTTTGTGAAAAAACTACTAAAAATGATGTGCAGTTAGTATGCTTAAATGTATTGTTTACAATTCTTGAATTACCACAATACTATCGAACACCACGAGATGGCGCGCGCGTCGCGAAAACCCGATGCTTCTTAAGCGTATATTTTATTTAAACTTCATAAAAGAAACCATTATTTAATTTGGTTGTGCTCCAATAATGTATGTTTTACAAGTTTTTGGCTCAGTAGATAAATTCTTATACACAGTAAAAAATATTTGTTAATTTTAACCAAATATTAACCAGATTTTATGTTAATCCTGGTCCACATAACTTTATGTTAAGTTTACAACCAACTGTAATCTGTTGACTAATTAAACAAGTACTTTGGAATTGTAACAAACATTCTGTAGATTTAATAACAAAATCTTTTATCAATAATTTAACCATAATTTTTGTAATTTTATAAAAGGACCTTAATTTTTTTAAACCTTTTTGTAGACCACTTTACAAATGTATTAACTTAAATAAAGAGAATTTTGATAAGAAATAGTGCTTTATTAATCAATTTCATAAACAAAAAAATGAACACATACCTACATAAATGAACACAAAAATAACAAACACACAAATCATCAAATTGTAAAGAAATTTTGTACAATATAATTATCAGTACTAGAACTACTCACTTAGTGATTTATTTAGTAACTTTAACCCACTTCACTGTATCCCCTGTATCCCCGGTTTGCTCCTGAAGTCAAACCGGATAATATAATTGGATACTTAAAAACAAAAAAATTCGAAGATAACTGTTCTGTCAACTAAACGCGAAGAATATTTAAAACCAGATCTCTTTATTTCATATAAATGCTAGATCTTTAAAATACAAGATTAATAAGCTGGAAGCATTTCTGGCTGACAAAATTATCGATATAGTGTGTGTTACTGAACATTGGTTTAAAGAAGACGAAGTACTTCAAATGCAACTCTCTTGGTACAAGGTTACTGCTTTATCCTCCCGTGTACAAATCTCAGGCGATGGAACAGCCATTTTTACTAAAAATCTGTCGGAATTTGAAATTTTAAATTTTTTACCTACTTTTAATGTTGAAAAATGTATAGAGGTCTGCGGTATTTTTGTTAAAACTCTTGACCTATGTGTATAAACAGTTTACAGATCACCTGCTGGTCCTTTTGACATTTTTTTAAGCAATTTAGAGTCTATTTTAAATAAAATTGAAACCACCAAAAATTTGGTTGTTGTTGGAGATTTTAATGTTCATTTTAATACGGTTCAAGTTAAAGCAGTTAGTTTAGTTGATTTATTTGGAGGTTTGGCTTAATTCAGACTATTAATGAGGCGACTCGATAATGCCTGTCTTGATAATGTTTTTCTTAGAGCAAATACTGACATTTATGAGTGTTATGTAATTGATCCTAATATTTCGGATCATAAGGGGCAACTGGCAAGCTTTTCAATACAATCAAATAAAATTAACACTGTAAAAAAAAACATGTCGGCCTATCACTCAGTATGGCTTGTATTATTTCTACAATAAAATATCCAATATTAATTGGGATTTTGTAAATTTAAACACAAATATAAATAGTAAATTTTCTTTACTTTCTTGTGAAGGCCTTTCATGAATCTTTTCCCGAAAAAACCTATCTATCTTCCACTAGTCATGCGCATACTGTTGGTTGGTTTAATAACAATTTAAAAAATATGAGAGATCATTTGCAATTTCTTGGAGAACTATGCAAACAATACAATCTTAATAATGAGTTATATAGGAGCTTTAGGGCTAAATATAGACAAGCCATTCGGTTAGCTAAAATAAAAGCAAAAGATAACTATATTAATAAATCTTATAACCCAACTAAAAGTATGTGGCAGATTACACACAACAAAAATGAGACACCCACCAGTGTAAAACTTAATCCAGACGCTGTTAATAATTTCTTTGTAAATATACCTAATAATTTAGAACAAAAAATTCCAAAGACCCATATAAATCCAATAGGTAATCTAACAATTTGCCATGATTTTTCATTCTCTGATGAAGTCTCATTTAATGAAGTTGAGATATAATCGACAACCTTAAAAACAAACGCAGTTCTGATATATTTGGTCTTAGCCTAAACAATAATTAATTTATGTTTTGGGCAGGGTATATTCCCAGATATATTAAAGCAAGCCGTGGTTGTGCCAATCTTTAAAAAGGGCGATCCAAACTTGGTTGAAAATTACCGTCCAATATCTCTGCTGCCTGTAATTTCTAAAATTATAGAAAAATGCATGGCAAACAAAATTACTTTCTTTAAACCAATTTGGTTTTAGAAAAAATAACAGTACAACGTCGGCAATTATAAATCTAACTTCTGACATATTGGAGTCTTTAAAAAAAAAACAGCATAGCTGTAATGTTTTGTGATTTAAGCAAGGCTTTTGATTGTGTCAATCATGATATCTTGTTGGATAAGTTGCAATATTATGGTTTTAATATTAACAGCGTTAATTTATTAAAATCTTATCTGGAAAATAGATCTCAAGTAGTAAAAATATCGGGAGGGGTTTCAGGAGAGGGTTTTACGAATAAAGGGGTTCCTCAGGGCTCTATATTGGGACCTATCTTGTTTTTAATTTAAATAAATGACTTGCCATTGCTAATAAAATTAAGGTAAGTTTGAATTAGGGGTGTCAATCCCGGGATCGCGAAATCCCGGGGTCCCGAGATCCTGTAAAAAATCCGATCCCGAAAATCCCGGTATTAAAAGTCCCAATCCCGGGATCTTAGTAGCAAGTTACAAAGAATAAAATAGACTTTTTAATAATACTCATAAGCATATATATAAACACTTAATTTTTTTACTCAGTTCAAGTCAAATTATTATACACCGCCGTACAATAATGAAAATACATTGAAATTACATAGCAAGAGTGGTTCCATCTATAGCATAAAATAAGCAAAGAAAATGTAAAATTACAGGTCACTGTAGAATAAATGTATGTACATAACCTATAATATAACATATTTCAAACGTCAAACCTGAAAAAAATGTCACAAACTTGATAATTTCAATGTAAGTTACAGCCCCAATTGGAACTCACCAAGGCCCGATTGATAAAAAAAATGGAATTATTTGTTAATGGAGGTAAACGTGGGAACAATGTGCCTACGATTTCTTGAAAACCATTCTTCCGACTAGTGTGAAGTCCGAAAGATATCGTTCGTTAGTTTGTTTGTTGTTTTATTTTAAATTGGTTTTAAAATTAATGATATATATTTTTTCGGGACTGATCCCGGGATCCCGGGATTAGTTACCCTTGGTCCCGAAAGGCCCGGGATTGGAAAATGGGCTCGGGATTGACACCAATAGTTTGAATATATAAGGTTTATTTAAGTCTTTTTATATTTTCCTCCTGCGGACTCGTGAAATCTGCAGCTCGGTTTCAATTCGAAAATAACATCGATGATAATCATACCACTTGTTATAAGTATCGAGACATTCTGAACCAGGAATGTCAATCTCGTAAAAAATAACATAACTTTATAAATATAGATTATGTCGCATTGTCACATTTATGTAGCCCCAATTTACGGTATCTGGTTAGGCATAAATTTTAAGTACTTATAGCAACAAAAAAAAAAGTAAAAATATGGAAGTTAATATCAGAAATTTAATTAGAAATAATTAAAGAGCGAGCAAGCGAGAGCTTCTGGCGGCAGGCGGTTTTGGTTTATTTTTCGATGCCGGCTGAGCACGGCACGGCTCGACGACGGTGTTCGTTTGCTAGGCGTGGTTTTGGCGCCAAGTGCATCTCTCCCGAGATAATATACATAGTTAGGTAATTAATACTGCGACCTCGGTTATTTGCATGCTTTCTGATTATTTATGCAAATAAATTGTGTCTGGAGAAGTTGCCCCCTGGGATGCGAGCGTGTCGCAAGTTTGCACGGGAAAAGGGAAATTGCTAATTTTCCGAGTCCGAGTTACCGGCACGCCACGCCACGCCACCGTATAAATTGGGATGACAATTACATGGCGTGCATGATTAGTGGCGAGGCAGAGATTGCGATCGCAGGTCCGAATTCCAAGTCCGCCCCACGCCTTTTGCATCTCTCTAACTTACCGCCAACCAAAACCGCCCCAACCATCAACTTTTTAACCAAATAAACGAACTTCTCGAACGATTTAACTTACCGATAAAACGTCGATGGAAAGAGAAAAATGGCGCGCTTACCTGAAACAGAAAGGATACATTATTTTAAACGCCCAATTATTTAAACGAGTTCCTAAGTAATTTAAACCGCATTTTTCAGTGGGAGTTTTACAAATTACACAAGAGATAATGAAGGAAAGAGAAAATAACGAGAAAAATGCAAATGCTTTTACTTAAACTTAAATTTCGTCAGGTACTTTTTCGTTTTATTACACGATTCAGTGCACCGCAAGTAGGTTAAAGTAATTATGCATTTTATTTAAATGCTTCAATTTATTATAAAGCGTGTTTTATGCTAATGTTGGGATGAAATGAAAGGGCATATTTCAAAGAAAGAGGTCCCCCTTCTCTACCATTTTACTGCCCTCACTTATTAGACCAGGTTTTAAATTATCTATCTTTATTAAATAGAACCTTGTATTATACAATGTCATGTATACCTTGGTCAGCAAATTAATTTTGTTTGGATTACTCACAGCTATAAAACTAAAAAGTGACTGTTAACTTTTAAATAAATACCTATATTAATGGCAATAACTTAGGTATTCAAACGGAAATGACGAACTTAAATTATACATAACCAACATTTTTGTTGAAATATGATATGTTACACTAATAACACCTGTTGAGACCCTTGAAAAAATAACCTAATAACCTGATATGGGTACTTAGGTGCGGCTAAGTTTTGTATAACAAGACCATTTAACAAATTTTACATTAAAAGATTCTTAATGCTGTTTTAAAAATAAAATATTATGTTTCGTAAGAAAGATTTTTAGAGGTATAAAAATCATTTTTACTAGTGGTGCCCACGAGAGTCTCGTCTCGTTTTCCAGAAGATACTTCAGACGATATTCGGACCAGACGAGATGAGACTCTTATTGGTCTCGTTTCGAGTCTCGCGTCTCGCGTTCTCATTGGGGAGGCACTACCTCATCTGACTCCCCTGACAGACCAACAACTTGGTTCATGTTTACTTTTTATGGTGATTCAATTCAGATTAGATAAACTTACAAACAAACACGGTTGACAGAATAAATCAATATATAAAACTATGGCTTTTAATAACCCTTAACTGGTGATGTGCCATCAATTTGACCATACTGGACTGGAACAAGATAATGCATGACGAGATTTCGATACTTTTGCGAGACTCCCATACGAGAAGCGAGACGAGACGAGACGAGACTGGAGGCTGTGAGACGAGACTCATACAATAAACTCTCTTATACAGAAACGTGTAAGTTGCGTATATTTTAACGATGTGTTACCGAAATGATTCGGACAATCCTTGAATGATTGCAAACATAATGTTTTTAGAAGTATTGTAAAACGTTTACTATGGTTATGATAGTATATTATGTATCAAGTTTGATAAACGCCATTTTAGTCACGAATTTAATTTAGGCACTAGCGAGCTTGCGAGCGAGTGCTTAATTAAATGAGTGTGTAAAAAAGTTGGATACTATACTTTTTCCAAGACAAATACTTGTTATTATCTAAAAATGATTTACATTAAATATTTGTATAGAGCGACATCTATAAAAAATATAGTAACTCGCGTAAGCATTTCTAATATGAGAATCTGTATTACCGCCAGTCGAAATGTCAAATTTGAATGTGTAAATTGAAATTTATCCCTTGAAAATGGACTAACAACCTTTTTAATGATGATATAGAAGCAGCTTTTCACAGTGAAAAGGTAAAGAGATTGTTTTATGGGCACTTCACGGTGGATTCTCCACCTGAAATTTTTAATGCTTTCAGTTAAATCTAGTTAGTCCCAACTTTGCATACCAACTTTTCAAATAGGTATTGGCGTTAAGAAACCATTTTATATTATTTATTTTTGTGAACATTTGTCAGTGGCGGCTCGTCAGGGTAGGCCTCTGAGGCCGCGCCTCACCCTTAAAATGAAGGAACGAACGACTTTTTGTATTTATATTTTTGCCTATTACAAGTGTATTTTTACAACAGTTCTACCCAATAAAAAGTAAAAAACCAATCAATAATATTAAGCGTAAATAAAAATCCAGGCGCAAAGCGCGTCAAGTTAACGTGCATGCATCGTTGAGAGTCGCTTGTTGTATGTATCTTGGCTTGGACAGAGGCGAAATTTTCACAGCCTCGGAAGCTCCCATTTACGTCTTGAAAGCGAAAATTACTCACCAACAAAAATATCGCCGTAAGTTCGCGAATAAACACCGTAGATGAGGCGTAATTAAGTTAGCTTGGTTTGTTCTGATTGGTGGTCCGTTTATGGTGGGATGCCAGCGGAGACAAAGAAGGTTGCCACGCTAAGAGAAGACTGGCAACTTGCCAGTCTTCTCTTAGCGTTTGTAGAGCACGTTATTGTTTTGATTCAGATTAAATTATTTAAAACTTTTGGCTGATCTTTTATAGTTTTTGTCTCGATTAGTAAAATTTCTTATTTAATTATTGTAGGGAACACACTAAGGTAGATTTAGCAGTTTTTATTAAGCAAATTTTATATTTTGAAATAATAGATTGCATAATTCTTCAATTAGAGACGCGGTTTGAAAATTTAGAATTACTTTTAAATCTCACTGCAGACCAACAATTTTACGACCAAATAATAGATAAATTTTCAATCTTAAAAGATAGACGTATAGTATTTTATATTTTTTAATACTTAGGTAGGGGTCGACTTTTTAGTTTTATTTTTATTTTTTAATTAATTTATTTATTTTTAACTTTTTTAAGACTATTTTTTAAGTTTAAGATTAAAACTAGTCTTTGATGTGATATTTTGTTTGTTTTTTTTTAGAGTTTATTTTTTGGTTTAGTATACTAAACTAACTAAACTATAGTGCTATCGGCTCCATTTTAAAAAAGGTCAACGCGTCGGAGAATAATACCTCCCGGGTGACGTGGAAATTTATTCGTATTTAGACAAAATTAACCTTATGTAGCCTCACCCTCCTGTACACCCACGAGCCGCCACTGAGATTTGTATTAAGATAATAAAACAATTTGTTTATTTTTGTTGCTATTAAGATAATAAAATAATTTTCACATTATTATTTTACACTTGCAAGTCTTACACAAGATACCAAACATGAGAATAAGTTTAAACAAAAGCAAGCTATTATAATATTTTGTAATGTTTGTAATTTATAAAATACCAAAAAACCACTAAAATTTCACGTTTTAACTATTTCGTCTTGCATGCGACTTGTCTCGAACTGTTTTTCTAGAGTCTTAAATTGCCTGAGAATTGCGTCGTGTAAAACCGGGTAAAATTGTCGCAGGGATCCGATCGCAGAACATAAGCTTGCGCAAAGCACACCGCGACGTGGCGATGAAGCAAGGCTCTTTTGTCAGCTGTGTGCTTTGCGCAAGCTCATGTTCTGCGATCTGCGACCTGCTTAAGTCGGGTCTACAATTGTCGCAGGGGTCCGATCGCAGAACATAAGCTTGCGCAAAGCACCCCGCGACGTGGCGATGGAGCAAGGTTCTTTTGTCAGCTGGGTGCTTTGCGCAAGCTTGTTCTGCGACCTGCGACAATTGTAGACCCGCCTTAATGCGGCTTTTAGATTTATTTTTGTATTACCTCTCAGCATTGTATAATATGTTGTTTAATTTTTTTTGCTAATATAAAAAAATATGGCATAAAGTTGCTCGGAAGGTCTAAAATGGTTTAATATATGAAATTGGCCCTAATAAAATGTTGACAGATAACACATTTAAATTGTTAAGTTGCGTTAAGAGCCGTTGTAAAAAATGGTTTCTGAGTATGAGTATGAGTATGGGAACGTATGGCAGGCCCCAAAGACATTAACCGCCACTAATCTCCCAGGGTTATTTTACCCCCCTTTCCGTTCTCCTGCGTATCCCGCCAAATCAAAGCTTTACCTGTGTTCGTTGGATCCGAAGTTTTTACGGCGCGCCGGCTGGTAGATCCACCCTAGGAGGTCGTGGAAGACAGTGTCTATGGTTAAGGCCGCTCCACGGATTTTTGTCAGCCGGGTCGGGCCATACGTCCAGTTTGGGAAGGGTTTTTGGAGGACATTGAACTGACCCAAAACTAAGTACAATCCGGAATCCTCCTCAACCTGGGACTTGATAATAACCCCATTCAATTGGGATTCATGAATGGGGGTAGAAGTGTTAGTACGCTGCTAGAACCTGTCCTTGTTGGTGTCTTTCTGAACATCTCTGTCCGAGTCAGTATCAGGCTCCTGGTAACCTCTTTCGAATTGTTTGCCCCCTGTGTGATACTGAGTCTTGTCTTCCGTACCAACGTCCCCGGTAGCACACTGACGTCTACCGACGTTTACATGACGTCTTCTGACGTCATTTCACCGTCATTCATACGCCAGCAGACGTCAGTGCGCCACCTGGGGTGTTGACGGCCATGACACACCGTAAGTGCCCTCTGCCTTGGTGGATATTCCTCCTGCCGAGTACCGGCTACCAACCTTGTATATTCTTTATTTATTTTATTGCTAAATTAGTGTTTATACCGTTTTCATTTAAAATTAAAAAATTAAAAAAATGGTCTCTTTAATAAAAAGCTTATAAAAAGAAAACATAAATTAAATTTGGATAAACCAAAGCCAATTTGTGTATCATAATCTAAGTGATAATGAGAGGCTTATGAATAAATATGGCAAAGAAGGCGAGTTGTAACAGGCAACCGGGGGCAAGTAAAAGCATCGTTATGCGGCTGCTTCAGAGCAACACTGTACTTGTCTAAGAAAACACCAGGCAAATGTAAGAATGAGAATTTGCATAATAATGTAAAATGATGAAGTAGCTCTTTTCAGGATTTTCTTTCGCAATATGGCCCGGATTATTAAACAATAGGCCGTTTTGCAAATTTTAAATTTGTTAGTTTTGTGTTCATATTTTGATGCAATGGATCTCAACTTTATTAATGTATAAAAGACAGACCAATTGAATGATATGGGTCAAAATCAGGTGGTTAATTAAGATCTGTATGTACCATCACCATAAACTTTGTAATTGTTTTGCCGAAACCAACCATTGGTGTTTTTTGACCATAACTTGTAGTTCACATAGTTATCGTCATGTTTTATAATTAATTTAAAAAAGCGGTAAAATGGCAAGCTGTGTAAAGTTTAAACCCCAGCAATTTAATTAATTAAACTGGATGAATAAAACAAATTCGGTCCTGCATAAAATGACGGCGGCATCTGAATATCTCGGTAGAAGATAATCAGAGACATTTGCATCAGAAATACCTCAAACTGAGTGAATCTAAGATCCCATTTCCGGATGCGGCCACCGCGCGAAAATAAGCAACGCGGTTAAGTGGCAAGAAAGGTTAAATAAAGTTTACTCATTTGTAAATGTGTACAACTACTTTGCATTGTTACTCCTTTTGTATAATCCCAGTTTGCAGCCTTATCACGTTTGCCGAGCAACCAGTCCAATTCTGTTTTAATCCTTGTTGCTCTTGCTTAGTTTTAGTTTAGAAATGTATTGATTTGTATTCCTTTTTAATTTTTTTAAATTAAAATTAAATGCTTAATGTATACCAGGCCCGTGCACAAGGGAGGTTTTTTAAAATTTTGTAAGACTGCTAATATTTGAAATGTATAAATGTTTAACAACTTAATGATAAACCCCCCCATAAGAAAATCCGGCGCACGGCCTTGATGTATGAATATAGGGCAGTGTATTAAGTGATTGACCCAAATATTTCGGGTATATTTTTGTTATTGCTCATTCAAAAAGGGTTTCGATAAAGTCCTTAACCTTGAATTTAAGCACTGTCCAAATTACCTCTTCCCACGCCATCTTAAATTAGTTTTTTCTTTAAAATATAATCAGGCCAATTCTGCCGTGCTTAATGAAAACGCCGTAACCAACAATTTTGCGATTTTTGTTTTACGGCATTTTCTACTAGAACAATTCATCCTGTGTCTATCCCTGGTACTCAAAAAACCGTATATATATAGATACGGTTTTTTGAGTACCGGGGATAGACGCAGGATGAATTGTTCTAGTAGAAAATGCCGTAAAACAAAAATCGCAAAATTGTTGGTTACGGCGTTTTCATTAAGCACGGCAGAATTCACTAACATTAGTCGTTAACGTTGGCCACTAGAATCAGTGGTTATCGGCCGATCCGACCAATCAGGCCGATTAAATATAACCACTAATGCTAGTAGTGGTTAACGTTAACGACTCATGTTAGTGAATTGGCCTGAATATCTTGCATTTTATTCGGCTCACTATGATCGTTACATTCGTTCAATTAAGTGTATGTCAGTACTGAAAAGAAATTACAAGCGCCCAAGAGCGAAATAACTTTTTTTTCGAAGTTTGTGCAGTAAATCGGGGGGGTTTAAATTGTTATGATTATAGTTCGTTTGCAGCACGATGATTAAAACGCGAGATATGAGTGATTGAAAAAAAACTAATCCAAGATGGTGTTGGAACAGGTAATTTGGACAGTGCGCAAATTCTGGGTTAAGGTCATCATCGAAGGCCCTTTCAAATGAGTAAAAAAGGAAAAAATTACACCTATAAATGCACTAATATGACATAAAAATGACCTTTTAATATTTTGACTTTATGACGGTTCAAAGACCTGTGGTTATAATGTGGTATATTGGTATCAAATTGTATTCTACTCTTTATTTTAAAAGATTGGTGAAATGTAAATAAACAGTTACTGAAAATACTGTAATGTTATTTTACACCTAGCTCCCTTAAATTATCCTGTTATACATACAGGGTGTTCCAACGAAAACTTGTACCCCCCCAAACGTTTTATCGGATGAGTGTGGACAAAATTCCTTGGACACGTTAATTTTTATTTTTAGGGGGACGAATTTTGATGTATGTTTCACGCCCCCACCCGCACCCCTACACGCTCCACCCCGCCCGCCCCCTAAATTTTAAATTGTAAGGGGGGTTGAGTGATATATCATTTTAAAGGTGTTTTAATTCTTAATAAGGTTCTGTAATTTTTTTTTAATCTGTTAGTTAGTTTTGGAGAAATTGCTATTTGAAGTTTTAAATTTGGTAAAAAAAATAAAACAAAAAAACTGTAAATCAACGAATGTATTGTTCAAAGTGATTTCATCCAACCTCCATGCAATAGTACAGACGTTGACATTTTGAAATACGTCTGGCGTTAATAACCGGCATTCTCTAATAATTCTTTCCCTCAATTCCTGAAGAGTCTCTGGTGGAGTGGCATAAACTTTTGATTTCAAATGTCCCCACAAAAAAAAAATCTAACGGTGTTAGATCAGGAGATCTAGGCGGCCACTCTAACCCCCTCACATCAGGATTTTGCCATAACCTTAAAAAACCCATCATATAAGCTATTACTATATATAACCCTGAGAATGTGGTTTTCATATAAAAATCCAAGCTCTTAAATATCACAACTTCATAACTCACATAACTCCATAACCCCATAACCCATTTAACCTCATAACTCAATGTACATCAACCACGTTTGTCAGATATTTAACTTAATATGTACGTTATTTTAATAACCGCATAACTTTAGTCTCTTCAAAGCTAAATGTCTGACATACGGAACTGTTGGAATTGATGTTGATGGGCTTAAATGGGTTACAAGGTTATGGGATTAAGTGGTTTATGGGATGGGGTTAAAATGATTATTGGGTTTAATAGATTGGGTTTTCAGATCACAATTTCATCATAAGGATTATATGTTTAAATAGATGATGGGGTTAAGTGGGTCATGGGGTTATGGGTTTAAGTGAGTTTTAGGCTTATAGGGTTTAGGAGCTTGGGTTTTTAGACAACAACTTAATGTTTAGGGTTATATAACTTTAAAGTTATGCGGTTATTAAAATAACGTACATATTAAGTTAAATATCTGACAAACGTGGTTGATGTACATTGAGTTATGAGGTTAAATGGGTTATGGGGTTATGGAGTTATGTGAGTTATGAAGTTGTGATATTTAAGAGCTTGGATTTTTATATTAAAACCACATTCTTAGGGTTATATATAGTAATAGCTTATATTATGGGTTTTTTAAGGTTATGGCAAAATCCTGATGTGATGGGGTTAAATAGACCTCGGATTCGGATTCAGCGACCCCAAAAATATATAGAAAATATGGTCAGGCCCCCAGATCAGAACACAAAATTTTTTGTGTGTGGCTGTGTTATTATTAAAAATTCGTGCCGAGGCGTTTGCACAATCATTATTTCGATAATAGATTGCAATAATTTCCGTTCTTTCTTCAATGGAGTATACCATTTTGAGAATACGTTGTAAGGTTCACAATGTTAAACTAAAAAGGTTCAGAAAGCTAAACTGATAACGACTAATTGAACAGAGCAATAGGCATTTACTAATTATTCTTGATAACTGCATTTAAATAAATCCGTGTGGCGCGTGCGCGCGTTACCAAGGCAACCTCATAAAAAATGTCATGCATGCATGTACTTTGAACATTACATTCTTTAATTTACAATTTTGTTGTTTTTTTTATTCATCAAATTTAAAAATTCAAATAGCAATTTCTCCAAAACTAACTAACAGATTTTAAAAAAATTACAGAACCTTATTAAGAATTAAAATACCTTTAAAATGATATATCACTCAACCCCCCTTACAATTTAAAATTTAGGGAGCGGGCGGGGTGGAGCGTGAAGGGGTGCGGGTGGGGGCGTGAAACATACATTAAAATTCGTCCCCCTAAAAATAAAAATTGACGTGTCCAAGGAATTTTGTCCACACTCATCCGATAAAACGTTTGGGGGGGTACAAGTTTTCGTTGGAACACCCTGTATATTATTAAACTATAACCATTAAATTACACCAATTTATTAATAGTCATTTAAACTGTTTGTTTTTATAAAACTAAAAGTCCTTCATTATTTTTAAATTTCTGCGGGTCAATAAATGTAATTTCTGAAGAAAATAAGGTAATTATATTAATATATAAAAAGAAGTGGCTTTATTGTTGTTTTTTGTGACAAAGAAAATTTAAAAAATGCTGACATTTTCTTCCAGAAAAACATAGATTATCTTGTTTTCTGAAGGAGTCGACATATCTAAAAGCACATAGCTTATAAACTGCGATGTTTTTATTTATTTATACCTGTTTTGGTTGTTTTCCACATGGACATAAATCTTAGCACCAAGACATGCGGGTAACTAGCAGCGTCCTTGGACAAAGATATATGTCCAGGCGATAGCAGGACATTTTGTATTGATTTAACTTAAAAGCTATGTTCACTGACTTTTATTTTTCAAGAGACACTTTGTACGGGCAAAAGACCCACGGTTAAAGTAGTTTCGGATCAAACGTTTATAATTTAACTTGCTGGATATTTATAGCTTGGCACCATTGTTACATCTGCAATATTTTTACGGCTAGAAATAATTTCAAATAAACAAGTTATAATTCCTCTTTTAGTATTTTTTCAGGCCCATCTTAAATCGGGTCAGTCAATAAATAAATAATTTAATAAATATTATAGGTAAATTAATTATAAAATTCCACAAAAGCTTTCGATCGTTCTACTAAAATTTGGTGAAGACATTTTAAGAATATGAGTCTGTTAAGGAAAAACCAAGTTCTGCAAATTTTGAAAATATTGTTTATTTAAATTAGGTTTAATTCTATTTTTATTAAACCAATCAACATAAAACGAAAGTTAATGCATTTCAAAAAGTATTACCTTGGTATACTGCTACGCCGCGGCGTCATCGGCAAACATTACTATATTTTTTTACTTACTACATATAATAAATTGTTAATGTATGAAGCAAAAACTAAAGGTCCAAGAATTGATTCTTGTCGGGCACCTTTATATAAATCTACAGACTTAGACAGAAACCTGAACGCATCTGATGTTAATTGAACAGTGGCGCTTCGTTTTTTAAATTTGTGCTGCGGTTTGCCAAAAAATTTAGTTTAATTTTATTGATTGTTACTTACGTATTATCCTATTAACTGTTTGAAAATGTCCGTCATTCACCTCCATACAATAGTACAGCAACTGTTCAAGTGTTCCCGGACATGAAGAATATCGAATGTAATTTGTTGGCATTCATTAGTGATGCGGATCCGTAAATCTTTTAAGGATTTAGTCTGGGTGGCATAAATTTTGAATTTTAGATGTCCCCACAAAAAGTCCATCGACTTAATCCATTTATCAGGAAACGTTTTATCCAGAAACTGCCGTACTGGTAATGCATAATGGGGAGGAGTCCCGTCTTGGTGAAGTAAAGGATTTTCTTCATGGTAACGTTGGTCGTTTTCCATAATTTCGATCAGCGCTGGGTTAACGGCATTCTCCAACAAGTCTAAGTAAGTAGCTCCATTTAAATTTCTTGGTAAGAAAAATCCTCCAATTATATGATCGCTAAAAATACCAGCCCAAACGTTTAATTTCTTAGGATGTTGGAGGTTGGAAGATCCTTGGATTCGTGTCAGACCAATAACGACAATTATGACGATTGACAATGCCATTGAGAAAAAATTAACATTCATTTAAGAAGCAAACATTAAAAATGTAGTTGGGTATCATCTTCATGCAATACTTAAAGAAGTTGAATTTTATATGGATGCCATTTGTTATGTTTCAGAATTATTTATAAGGTGGTGCGCGAAACTCCCTTAACAATTTTCTGGTATTTAATATAGGATCCAAAGTAATTTCACCCAAAAGAGATACTTGTACTGCCTCATTTCTCACCGGATTTTCAATATCTCGTTTTTTATTTGCCACTGAACCAGTTTGCCGGAATTTTGCCACTAATTCTAGGAAAAAAGCCTTAGTTGTGCCTTTGTCAAAAATATCTAATCCATCAAGTCTAAATCATTTGCGCCCTGTCAGTCTATTACCAACTCTTTCCAAAATTTTAGAAAAGGTAGGTACTCGAAAATCAACAAAGCATTATACCCCCCATCGGGGGGCCCCCAACCAATCTGGATTTTGTTCATCCCAGTTGATGTACATCCCTTACAAAGTAACAGATGACATTATTAAAGCCACTGATAATAAAAAACAAACTTACATGCCGTTACATTTTAAAATATGCTGGACTTTGTTATAGTTATTTAGAATTTACTTATGTGAAAGATATCAGGCTGTTTCTTGCAATAATAAAACATCATTTTTTCTAGAAACAACCCGTGGCGTTCCACAGGGATCTATTCTGGGACCCTTGCTGTTCTCCATTTACATAAGTCAATTTGATTAAAAAATAGGTAGTTTCATGCTCAACCCACTACTACGCCGACGATACGCAATTATATTTAAGTTTTAATCCTGGCGAAAGTTATCAAGCTATTACAGCAATAAATTATGATATAAATGAAATCCTTAAATTTTCTAATCAGGATTGTTTGCTATTAGATGCATCCAAATCATCTGTAATAGTGTTTGGTAGCTCCAGTTTTCGAAATCGTTTTGAGCTAGATTATGAAAGTCAAATTGTCTTAAATAATACATCTCTCTAAAGTTTCAAAGTTGGGCCTCTTACTGGATCAAGATCTTCGTTTTTCAAAGTATATAAGGCTAGATGGCTGCTTATATTATAAGCAGCCATCTAGCCTATTTAAATTTAAAACAAATTTATCAAACAAGACATTTTCTAAATACTAAAACAAAATCTATGCTTTGCTATGGTTTTATACAGTTTAAATTATTGTGATTCTATTATGGTCCATGCTTAACTAAAATTGAATGCAGCCTTCACCTAATTGGTATCAGGAAGTATGACAGAATTCGTCATATTTTAATGGAAAATAAATGGCTTAATATTATGAGGCGCCGTTTGCGTCAAAATTATTTTATGCTTATATAGATAAAAATTCCACACATATATGGGGCAAAATTTGCCAAGTGTACCAGGTGAAAAAATTTTTGTCACCGATTTTGTTTAAACTTTACTTATTTGTTGTTCTTATAACGAAGAATCATACCATAAAATTTTTTTGCTCTAGGATTGTTCATTCAAAAGTTATGGATTATTGAAATTTATCGATTTTTTACTTTTTGGTGAAATCGCTTTTTATTTAAAAATTCATAACTTCTGTTCATCTCTTTATTAAATATTTCAATTTAACCACCTTAAATGATTTTTTCCGTACTTTTCAATGGGCATTACCGCTTTTGCAAAAAAATAAAAATTGCAATTTTTTTTTGAAATTTTGCAAAATTTTGCATTTTTTGAAACAATGTGTATTTTTTTATTTTTTTTAAAATAGCATAAAATCCAAGTTTATTATGTTACCTTTGAATAAAAAAAAAATTTAGAGTGGGCCCGACATGTAGAAAGGAAGTTTTTCATATTTGAATGCCGCACGGTCTAGCCATCGAATAGCTACTACACTGCCGTATGCGTTTATACCTAGTAGATGCGAGTAAACAAATAAAAAATGATAATTTTAAATGTAAAATTATGTTTGAGTAGTCAATGATGTATTTTAAATATTTACACTGCCGCACGATATAGTTTTTTAACTGTATTTTTTGCACAAATTGTTTAAGCATGGGTCTACATAGATTTCGCAAGGAGGATCGATGATATTAAATAAAAAATTTATTGTTATAACCGTAACGGCTTGCCTATAAGCTGAATGGCGCCTTTACGGTTATAACAATACATTTTTTATTTAATATCATCGACCCTCCTTGCGAAATCTATGTGTAGACCCATGGTTAAACAATTTGTGCAAAAAATACAGTTTATATACAAAAGTGCTCTTTTAGTTCCACCCTTACTTCTTAAGAAGTCCCATAAGCCAACTTAATGGCTTGAGCGGGTTAGGGGTAGGAACGGACCGCGGGCTTAAAGTCCCCTCCGAAGGACTAAAACACAATAAAAAAACTATATCGTGCGGCAGTGTAAATATTTAAAATACATCATTGACTACTCAAACATAATTTTACATTTTAAATTATCATTTTTTATTCGTTTACTCGCATCTACTAGGTATAAACGCATACGGCAGTGTAGTAGCTATTCGATGGCTAGACCGTGCGGCATTCAAATATGAAAAACTTCCCTTCTACATGTCGGGCCCACTCTAAATTTTTTTTTTATTCAAAGGTTACATAATAAACTTGGATTTTATGCTATTTTAAAAAAAATAAAAAAATACACATTGTTTCAAAAAATGCAAAATTTTGCAAAATTTAAAAAAAATTGCAATTTTTATTTTTTTGCAAAAACGGTATAGCTCATTGAAAAGTACGGAAAAAATCATTTAAGGTGGTTAAATTGAAATATTTAATAAAGAGATGAACAGAAGTTATGAATTTTTAAATAAAAAGCGATTTCACCAAAAAGTAAAAAATCGATAAATTTCAATAATCCATAACTCTTGAATGAACAATCCTAGAGCAAAAAAATTTTATGCTATGATTCTTCGTTATAAGAACAACAAATAAGTAAAGTTTAAACAAAATCAGTGACAACAATTTTTTCACCTGGTACACTTGGCAAATTTTGCCCCATATGCGAAAATGCAAATATAAAGTTTCTTTTTGGTAAATATATAGAAATGCAAAAGTAAAGGTACAAATATAAAGTTTTTTTTGGTACATATATAAAAATGCAAAAGTGCAGGTACAAATATAAAGTTTCGTTTTGGTACATAAATAGAAATGCAAAAGTGCATGTGCAAAGTTTCGTTTTGGTACACATATAGATATGCAAAGATGTGGGTACAAACATAGAATATAATATAATGTTATATAAAGTGTAGCATGGGCCGTTGGTACAAATATAAAAAGTAAGGTTTGGGACGGAGGCGCAAGATGGCGTTTTTAACACTTTCAACCGCGCTTAAACGTACGTCTGTTCTTACTACCGGCATTTAAGTTTCTAGTTTAACCTCATTTTTAATGTTTGTTTGTTTTAATTAAAACGAATGGTTTTGTAAAAAATAGGTAAGAGTAAAAAGTAAAACGGCGTTTATAACTTACCTATTTTCAACTAAACTCCTTTTAATTAAAACAAACAAACGTTAAAAGTAGTTAATCTATAATACACAATAGAAAATTTAAATGCCGGTAGTAAGAACAGACGTACGTTTAAGCGCGGTTGAAAGTGTTAAAAACGCCATCTTGTGTCTCCGTCCAAAACCTTACTTTTTATATTTGTACCAACGACCCATGCTACACTTTATATAACATTATATTATATTCTATATTTGTACCCACATCTTTGCATATCTATATGTGTACCAAAACGAAACCTTGTACATGCACTTTTGCATTTCTATATATGTACCAAAACAAAACTTTATATTTGTACCTGCACTTTTGCATTTTTATATATGTACCAAAACAAAACTTTATATTTGTACTTTAACTTTTGCTGCAAAAGTTTTGCATTTCTATATATGTACCAAAAAGAAACTTTATATTTGCATTTTCGCATATATATATGTGTGGAATTTTTTATCTATATAAGCCTAAAATAATTTTGACGCAAACGGCGCCTCATATAATAAGAATAATAGAAGAAAGCTTCACACAATTTGCTTTTTTCACAGTCTCCATCGCAAAATTTTCTATTGCACCGATATTCACAATTTAAATATTAGATATAAAAATATTATTTCTCTCACAAGGCGGAATTATTTAAAAGGTCGTTTTCATATATTTTGCCAAGCTATGTTAATGGTTTACCATTTGATTTACGGTCTAAGATGCTTAATTGGTGTGCTAAATTATTTAAAAGAAAAGTTATTGAAGCCTTGTTTAATGAACTGCAATCAAATTAACTATTTTTTAAGTTACGTTGAAATTACACCATTTAAGAATACTTTTTATCTATTTTGCGTTCATAATGACTTCATTATAACACCGTTTTCGGTGCTGTAATGATATACTTTATCCCACCCAAAATTTTGATTTTATAGGTTGGCTATACATTAAACAGCATAATATTTTGCATATTGGTTATAATGTTTTTTTCTAGTTTCTTTTCTGGCAATAAATTTTGTTTAACGCCAAAGAAAATCCTTTTTTTCTTCTTTAAAATTAACAGCCGCTTATTGTAAATAAGTAAATTAAGGACGGCATGGCGAATCGATTTTGATATTAACTGTCAAACCAATGACTGTGATACCAACTATCTAAAGTAAAATTCGATGAAATTAAATTTAAGATATAAAATTAATTTTTTTTTAAAGAATTTTTGCAAAATAGATTTATTAGCATAAAGAACTCATGTCATAAGACGTTTTGTCGCACTCGTCCATTACATGCGTGCGACAAAATGGCGACTTATGACATTAGTTCTTTAATATACTATTATTTATATTTTTTATTGGATATATTTATGATTTTTTCTTAATTTTTTGTTTTATTAAATACATATTTATTTTGTTTCTAATTTATATTTATAGCCAGTTAGGCTGGCATTTCATGGTAAAATGTAAGAATGAGTTGTAACAATAAATGTTACAAGTCAAATTTCGCCATTTGAGATTGTACATTTATTTTCTGAATAAAGACGTTTATTATTATTATTATTATTATTATTATTATGTAGCCATGATATTAGTATTATTATTATGTAACCATAATCTACATGTACATAAAATTCAATAATAATAGAATAAACCATTTTTTATCGAATCGAAGCACAGAAATAACGAAATATCCACATTAACTACCTTACTGTAGATAAAGTCGATTTGTCGACTGATATTTGTTGTTTAAAAATAATGCTTTCAACGAATTGGTTGCTTAAAGCAACTTAAAGCAACTTGCTTTACGAAATTTGTAAGTAAGCGGTCCAGTAAAATGTTCGGAATTCCATTGCTCGGCGACGCGTAGCTCAAATTTAAAAAACGAAAACCCATTAAAAAAAATGCCCTTTCAAGATATGTATCAAAACATACCCCTTCCCATTTAAAAAAATAAGGGTGAATGCCGCCCCCATTAGGGTTTGAAGTTACAGTGTGTAATATGAAAACATGCCCCCCTGAAAATAATTTTATTTAATAATTTTATTTTGGCATACAAAGCCGTAAACCTTCCTGGACTGTTTTTGATAGGCAACCCTGAATAAAGTGTTTATATTTTGACCTTTAAAATGATAAAAACTAGTTATATAAAAAGTATGTAAGTAAGTTTATTCCTTGGCAATTTTGTAACAAAGGTTACAACCTTGCTGTATAAGAGGCTTAAAACTTGTCTATTTATACTTTTCAATTTTAAGGTTTAAGCATGAATTAATTAAAGCCCGTATAAAAGGAGCTTTTAATTATTTTTAAATATAATCCAGTTGGTAAATTTACAAAGTTAAATTCTACTTTCTTAGTGCTTATTTGAAAGTAATTAAGAGGCAAAGGAATTTGCGACAATAAATGTGGAGTTGGCAGAATTTTACAGCGCAGTCCGTGGCTTAGGTGGAGACTAGAGGAGAGTAAATTGAAAGCAGTATAATGAAAGTTACGGGCGTAACATTATCACAGATGGAAAAGGGTGAACCGAAGGTAGAAGTTGATGAAACTGACTTGCGGTCTCCCGTATCACGGCATCGTCGTCCGAGACCCGGTTTCCAGATAATGATTTCTCCCCGTTCCAGACAATTAACGAGGGTTAAAAGGGATTCAATTGTACTGACTTAACAGGTGTGGGTGGACAAACCAAATGAAATTAAACATGTCGCCAGATACACTCCAAGAATTTTGCACATTTTCATTTTACGTTCACAACAGATTTTATTTAGTTTTAGATTAGAATTTCGTTGAGATTAATAGTATATTATGTATCAAGTTTAAAAAACGAATTTAATTTAGTCACGAGCGAGCTTGCGAGCGAGTGCTTAATTAAATGAGTGCCTAGAACTAACAAACATTTTTGACGTAATTTTTACCATTAACATTGCCCGTTATTATTTTAATTAAACTTATCAATTACACCGGTTTACAGCCAAAATGTACATTCAATTTTTTCTGATGTATTTTGACCTGCCAAACTCAAAAATTACAATAAAATTTTTTTTCATGGCGAGGTTTTCCAAATAAAAAATTTTCTTTGTTTTTTTAAGGTATCTTTACTATTTTGGTAATATCTCGAGTTTGAAATGGCCAATTGTATTGCAAAAGATGTCAAATTAAACCTAGTTGACATGTCAACAAATGTAACTCTATAATGGCCACTTGCACCGTTTTATCTAACTGATCAGTTAAATAAACTGACAAGTTAAAACGTAACAGGAGATTAGCGTCCAAAATCTTGCAATGTGTTTTTTTACTATAGCTTAAAATTTAACTAGTGATCTAGGAAATTTGACTAAAAAATAGAAAAGATTGGTGCTAATAACTAACTTCACACGCAAATATATTTTGACGTTAAGAGTTCGATTCTTTATAATCTGTGGTTCGATTCTTTATCATCTGTAGTTCGATTCTATTTCATGTACGACCGATTCAGTTGATGGTAAGAGAGAATAATATGGATACTAGAGTGGTCAAAAAAAAAAAATTTCTTTGCTTATCATCTCAAAACCTTTTTTTAGGTATAAAAAAAAATTCCCTCCAAAGCGCAGCTTATAATATCCCAATTCTCCACTAAGTTCAATGAATTTTTATTTTCCCATTTAAATGACACGTAAAAAAATTTTTTTGTTTTTATCCGGTAAAACGAGGAAAATTTTTTTTTTTAATTTCTCATCAATGATTCTTGTAGAAAATTTAATTTTCTACAAAAACGTAGTTTTTTCGTAATCCTAACGGGTAAAAAGTTATTAAGCTTCAAATACTTGCTACTTAGTAAATTTAAAGGAAGATCGTTTCAAAGCAACTTTTTGAAGATATTGAGTCAATCTTTTTACCCGTTAGGATTACGAAAAAACTACTTCAGGACTTTTATGTAGAAAATTAAATTTTCTACAGGAATCATTGATGAGAAATTAAAAAAAAAATTTTTTCCTCATTTTACCGGATAAAAAGGTAAACAAATTTTTGTACGTTATTTAAATGGAAAAATAAAAATTCATTGAGCTTAGTGGAGAATTGAGATATTAAGCTGCGCTTTGGAGGGAATTTTTTTTATACCTAAGGTTTTGAGATGATAAGCAAAAAACATTTTTTTTTGGACCACTCTATCCTCAAATTTTTCAGAAAATGAAAAAAAAAGATTTAAAAATTTTAGAAGAAAAGAAAAACTTAATATATGTATTATAATAATAAACAAGAAGTGACTATTTATTTTATTTTAATTTTAAATAAGTATAAATTAAATAAAACATCAAAAATATTATTCAAATTAAATTTTATAAATTCGCAAAATAATCTTGTATTAATTGATTTTGAAACATAATGCGATCTTGTGGATGAGTAACAACAGGGTACTCCACTTCATGGCATTAATATCATCAGGCAATGGCGACTCTGGTTTGTTCATGTCTCTATCAATATTATGTAGGCAGTGTTGTAACGTATCTAGTTACAAGTAACTAGATACAGTATCTAGATACTCTTTATGTATCTGTTTGTGTAACTAGTTACTTATCCCAATCTAGTAACTATAACTGTAACTAGTTACAAATTCTAAGTAACTAGGTGTGCTAAGATACAAAGATACATTTTTAATTAAACTGCGACTATTATTTATTTAAAAAAAAAAATATTATAAAAAATAAGTTATTTTAAGTTAAATATTATAAAAAAAAATAATAAACATACATATATATTTTTGTTGTCACTTTAAAATTCCCTTTTATTTCTATTTTAAATTTTTTAAAGCAACAAATAATTTGTATGTATCTTAAAGTATCTAGATACTTTTTGAAGGTAACTGTATCTGTAACTAGTTACTGCAATAAAATATGTATCTGTATCTGTATCTAGTTACAAATTTTGGTAAGTAACTGTAACTGTAGCTAGATACTGAAAATATTGTATCTGTTACAACACTGTATGAAGGTAGTACAGCTGCAGCTGGAATAATGGACAAAACTGTATCTAGTTTTAATCTTAAACCATATGCCAAAACTGGAAACCTTCTTTTCCAAATTCCAAATACTCTTTCTTTTATATTTCTGGTTCTTAGTAGTGACTCATTATAAAGTTGCTGACCTCAATACCTATAGTTATTATAGTTATTGGATTTGCTAAAGATGTCAATCTTTGAAAAAAAAAGATCTTGAATACCGATGACTAGTACTTTTTAGGTTATAAATAGTTAACGGTGGATTAAAGTAATTTAAACCACCGTGGGTTTATTTTAACAGTAGTTTAGAGGTATTTAAACAAGGATTAATTTACGGTGCAAGCCAGTTATGAAAAATAAACCTGTGTTTAAAATAAAACCACTGTTAAACTTACGGTGCAAGTGACCATAAATGCCCAATTAGTTAATAAGTGTAAGTGGAACGGCTCAAATATCGAAAAAAAGTCAATGTAGTATTTACTATTTTACTAAGAAAAAGCAAAAATCATTAAAATATGACCATTTTAAATCTATAGGAGCTCCTAAACTAGTTTACACTTGTGATAAAAATAAGGTATTAAAAAAATAATGTATGGATAAATGTCAAAGTTATGACAGTTTATGTACAGGTAAGAAAATTCAACTTTTTGTTTCGTAGCGTATATTGTAGTTTAATGAAATTAAATAAATTTTAAACATTTAAAGAGTTGTTTAAATATAAATTACTGAAGTTTAAAACATTAAATTTTAGGTTGTGATATCACTGTTGTATGCTGATTTCTTACTTTTAAAATTTGATACAATAAGTAAAAGAAAACGAGATTTTGAGTGTCAAAAGAACCCAGATGATTTAGATTTATAGTTAATTTTCTATATGTTATAATGATATACAGTGTGTTCCATTTAAAACACCCTTAACATTTTTGGAAACTGAAAGAATTTTGATTGATTTCACATGTAAAGTTTTATATCAAGGGGGACAACTGTTCATGGCAAAATTTGGATTTTCACATTTAGTATTATTTTACAAGAAAGGAACTTTGTTTAAAGGATTATAAGACATTTGACAACTGTCAACTAACTTCAAACTAACTTCAGCACGTGACTAAAAACCTGTTGCTAACTTCAGCCCGCTGTTTTTTTAATTAAAATGTTCGTTTAAATTGTCCAAAGTAAGTTTGACTTCACACGTCTAAGCTCTTAGCGCACATATGTTATTTAATTTCATAGGGAGTATACTATACATTTTAGAGATGCAATATAAAATGTATTTATCCAAATTTTAAAGTAAAAAACCATGACTCTGTTTAAAATAATGACAAAAAATATACAAAACGTTCTTACAAAGGTCACTACTAAAATAAATGTAAAAAACGGACGAACGAAGAAACATTTGATGACTCGGAAACCCTCCTGAAAATGTCTACAACTACAAATTTTGACACGCGCGGTTGATTTTACTTCCCTTTTGCCAATTTTTATTTGATTGCGTTGAAATTTTAACACAATACAGTAGATAGATAAAAAATATTTAAAATCGGACAAAAATTGTTCATGTAACATAATTTTGACTAAAAATCTATTTTTTTGGTTAAAAACAAGGTTATTAAAGAAAATTACTTTATTAGTAATATTAATTGTGTATAATTGAACTTTTTACTTGCTCACCATGCGTGTGGTGTTACACTTATCCTATATTGGAAGAAAACAAATTATTATTATTAAGGGTGTTTTTCAAAAGCTATTAGAACTACTAAAAAAACATTTCCTCAACAATTATTGTTTTCATACTATACATCATACGGATATATTAACACATTAAACAATTTTAAAAGTATAGTTTCAAGTAGATCTTTTGTTTTTAATAAAACTTTTTGTAAATCATCATTCTAAAATATGTTTTACTAAAAAAAACTAAAAATCCTAAAATAACATGTAGAAAAATAAATAAAATAACTTAATAAAACCAGCAAAGAAACTAACATGATTGTATTAAAAAACACTAAAAATCGTAAAATTGCATGTACAAAAATTAATATTATAACTTAATAAAACCAGTAAACAAACTGACATGCATGTATTAAAAACGTTAATTTTTATCAAAAGGTTTTTTAATTACCTTTACTATACAGACGAACTTTATTGGTAACCATATAATTTAATTTTTTTTTTAATTAAGTTATTAATTCAGCTCGCAAGTATTGATAAAAGGGTTTTAAATTATTTTTAAAATAAAATTTTTGCATAACCAAGTTATGTACTTTTAGAAATCCATATTGCAAATATTGCTTAAATTTGTTTAAAAAATCTAAGTATTAGATTTTATGCCATTTTAAATAAATTTTTATTTCTTTTCTTAAAATAATAAAAAAATAAAATGGGATAAAATCTGTAGTATTTAGAATTTTTAAATAAATTTGTTGATAAACTATGCTAAATTATAAATTGCACCATTAAAATTTATATTATCTTTATTAGGGGGGCCAGGATGCAGGGTAGGCGTATCTTTTTTTCGCAAAGTTCTATTATATGCTTGCGCAGAACTTTTTAATTTATAAAATTTTTTGTTGTGGAAAATAGTGGCCTTAGGTAGATATTAATTGTTTATTCGCTAACAAGCGTGCTTGTTAGAATAGAACTGCAAAGAAGACTACCTAACATTACAAGTAAACATTTTCATTGAAATTTTTATTTTGCAATACCATTTTTGTTCACCGGTAATTTTTTTTTCCAGCGGAACCATGCTTGCGTTTTAATATCACGGCCATTTCAAGCGGACGGACGCGTCCGGACGGGACAAATCACAAAACTGTTTTTATAAAAAAAATTGTAGGAAATATATTATTTATTATTTTTGAATCAAAATTGTCAAATATATTCTTCTTTCCAGAAATATTTTATAAAAGTAGAGATAATTTCAATAATTGACAGGTGTGGATGGGACAAGATAAATCTTTTTTTTAATTAATAAAATTAAGTCTACTTTTATGAAATATTTTTGTATAACCTAACAAAAAAAGAATATTTTTGACATTTTTGATGCCAAAATATTATACTATTATATACTATATATTATAATAAATAATTTACAATTTTTTTTATAAAAACAGTTTTGTAATTCGTGCGTTTTGCGCGCTTGAAATGGCCGAACAAACAAAAAAGTTTATTCCAAAAACATTTCTTAAACATAAAATTATTTAACATTTATAGTATGTTTAACATTATATTATATTTAGGATTATTAGCAACTATAAAAATCGAAAATTAACAATTTATTTCATTCGTCTTTAAAATATTCTTAAACCGCGGAGAAAATAATTTTCTCCACAATTACTGTCCAATGTGATTTTGCTTCTCCGTTGAGAAATTGTAAGTGAGGTTAAAAACCATGTAACATTTAATTTTACTTATTTTTGAAAATTCTTTAACATAATTAGGAAAAGTATACTTATATACCTATATACCTATATATAGTGTTCAACTCTAGAGAAAGTTGGCAAAGTTTCTCATTGAGAAATTCTCAATCGTTGAACAATATACTATTTTTACATTAATTGATAAATATTTTATGTCATAATTAAAGTTGAAAACCGAAAAACCGGTCTTTTAAAGACTGATTCAAAAACACAATTATCATATATAATTTTATTTACTAAAATAGGTATTTGTTAATAAAATTAACAAATGCAGTGGCGGCTCGTCAGGGGAAGCTCAGCCTTCTCAAAATGTTTAACCACTTTACTTCAGTTTTATTATTATTATTGTTATTATTTTAATATGTACATTGTACAGTGTACATTGCACACAGTAAAAAAATATGTGTTAATTTTAACGAAATATTAACCAGAGTGTATATATTAATCCAGGTCCACATAACTTTATGTTAAGTTTACAACCAAATGTAATCTGTGTATTTGTTAAAATTGGGAACTTAAATGAAAAGAATTTTGATAAGAAATGTTGCTTTATTAATCAATTTCCTAAACAAAAAAATTAACACATACATACATAAATAAACACAAAAATATCATACCTTTTAGTTTTATTCGAACTGTTTAAATAAGTGTTTGAAGTTTTTTTGTTCTTTATAATGGACAAAGAGTGTTTTGAGGTATATTAATGTTTCCTACTTTACCTTTAGAGTCAATTTAAGTAACTTTACCATTTTAGTCCTAAAATAGAATGGAAAATATTGCCTAGTAAGAAAACAATGTCCCTAAAATAGTTCGCATCTATGTATATGAAATAGTTGCGAAATGAGAATATTCCTATTTCGCAATTCGCATATTGCATCTATATAAAACCGACTTAAGCAGAAATATAAGTTGCAGACGCTGAAGTCAGTTGATGCGTATTGTCAGTGGGAAATGTTTTAAGTGACAGCCTGTAATCACGTGTACTTTTTCAACAAATAATTTGTCAAACATTAACAAAATAATCTGTAACATTTGAATTTAACAAAAAAAAAATGCATATTACTAATATGATATTACCTTTCCAAAACTTTTGATAAAATTTTCCTTTGTCATAATAATAATTATTACAAAGCCTGGTTTTCTACAAAAAATTATGTTAAAATTGTACAAAATAAAATTAACAAACTACAAACTCATGTTAACAAATCTGATTTTAATAAGAGTGTAGGCCTTAAAAAGCTTTTATCCCCACGCGGTCTATAATTTAAACTTTATTGTTGTCAACATTCGATAAAGAAATAACTTGTTATGGCCTAGGTCGATAAAAATTTTTATGAGGCAAGTAATTAGTTCGATTTTTTCTCGCTAGGGGTATTGTTTTGACAAATTAATCCTTTTCTAAGAAATTAACGTACTAAACTGGTTTAATTTATTTATAATAAGCACTAATTTGTTTGTTTTACTGTTAATGTTTATTATTTTTCTTGTATTTCTTTTATTGTAAAATTAAATATGAATAATAAAACAAAAACAATTTGACGTTTCTGTGGATTTCACAGTTGTGTTTTCTTTTTCTACGATTTAAATTATCTTTAAGTTTTAATTTGCTTTAAGTTTTCAGTGAAATTAAATGTTAAACACAGCGTAAACATTCCAAACTACCTATTTAAAAAAAATGCAAACAAATTGAAATTAGATACCTATTTATTAAATTCAATGTAATAGCAAGAGGGTAAGTAAACCATTTTCTTACAAAAATCCATTTCTACTTAAATCATGTAGCTAGGTATTGTCAAACTATTACCGCTTCTTAAAGGAATAATAATTATTGTTCATTTAATGTAATCTTTACACTGAGAGAAAAATATTATAAGAAATATAATTTTTTTTAATAATGGATACAATTAATCTCTATACCTATTTGGACAATAAATCGATTTATTACTGTTATCATCTGAAGATTAGTAAGACGATTTTATAACGTTTAAAATATATTTCCTCATGGTAATTATAATTTAAGATGCTAATATTCTTTTATGTTTTAGAAAATTTCTATTATTGTTTATGACTCATTTTTTTAATGAGTATTAGATTATGTTATAAGGTTTATAACTTGTTTATAATGAGATTAATAACACTTCTAATATATTTTATATTTCATTCTTATAAGAAGTAATAGAAGGTGTTATAAGGTTTATAACATATTTCTAATGGCATTAATAATACGCTCAATATAGTTCATAATATCTTATAACGCATATTAGAAGGTGTTATAAGGTTTATAACATTGGTTTTATATAACGTATTATATATAAAACATACTGCTGTAGAAATAAAATGTTCTATATACAAGTTTTGTTTATTTCATTAAAAAAACTATACAAGATAAATTTCGGTAACTATCTATTACAAAAATGTATAGGTTAAACCAAAGGTTAGTAGATTAAACAGGTAACCTGTTACATGCATATGGTTACAGGTTGCATGGTAACTGCTTGGGCAACGCGTCATCGGGTGTGCCATTCTGCTTTACTACATTAAATGCTATTTATTTAAATGGGCACCCCCCCCATGTCGTCACTTTGCGCGTTGAATGGCTGGTGCCAGAAAGTTACCATGCAACCTGTCTAATCTACTAACCTTGGGTTAAACCTACTAAACTATAGCCTAAAAACAAGGTAAGCAAACATAATAACCCATCAGGTAACATGGTTCTAAGTGGTGCATAATAATTTAAGTTTTTTATAAACAAATAAAATATTTTTACATATAACTCCAAGCACGGGTATTTCGTCTAAATCAACATAAATTATATCATTTATTTTATAATTTGTGCTTTTAAGACTTACTCGTTTTGCACGTAAAACGTTAATTTTAATCACTAATGGTGCACCATGGTTACACTTCTACTTGATCTTTACATAACATCATCAAACTTCGGAAAAACGCTGTCTGTAAAATATGCACTCACTTGCTTTTACAATAAACCAAAGATAAGCCAATTAAACAAAAACAGTAACAAATAAAATTAAGCACTTTTACTATAGATTCAAACTTTTTATGCAGGTATGGCAATAGAAAATAAGAAATAACACTGCACAGTACACACACATCCAAGAGAAAAATAACGAATGTTGTTGGTCGTCACGTACGCTGGTATAATAATAGTATGTCTAATAACAATAGTAACTGATCTTATAGTAGTTATAAGCTATTTTATTGGGATACAATTTCTTATACCAGCAGAAATGCGCATTTTTGTCATAGTTATGCAGAATTATTAGGTGTATATTCTCGTATTAATAAATCTAATATTATATTCATTATAACCTAGTTTAGGAAATTTTCTATTATTGTTTCTTAGTGAGATTTTTAATAAGTGTTATAATTTTTGGTTTAGCAAAACTTCTTATAATATCATTTCTCTTTTATTAGCTATAGCTAATAAATAAATGAGACTCTAAAAAAGTGAGGTTAGGCCGCTTTCATGTTGAATTAAATTGACCTATATAAAGTGCTTTGAAGATAAAATGTTGTATGCCATTCGGCCAAGAAGTGTCTTTTTGTGCTTCGCTCAATTGTCAAACTTTGAGCTTAGCACAAAAAGCCTTACTTCTTAACCTAATGACATAAATAACTATTCTTTGTTAGGTATTACCTGTATTTGTAAGTTAAATTAACTTTTTTTCTTGTAAAAAAAATTACCACACATGCATTTTATTAGCCTCCTTACTTTGACTGGCCACGAGCCACCACTGAACAAGTGATATTAAGTCAAACCACGCCAAATGTGTCAATGAATTTTTATTGATTTTTTGAAAAGTAACGATAATTGTAAAATTCTGTAGATAATAACTAAGCAAACATACACTTTAAATCATATTTATTTAAATATGTACATGTGCACTGCGCGTCAAAATTAACAAGTAAAAAAATCCAACTCTTAAACGCCTTTATCAATCTTTATAAAATTTTGGATAAAAATACTTTAACTTATATCTCAGTTCACGTGTTCAAGGGTTTTTCAAGAAAATATCCTTAAAGCCCTTTTATTTAATAATAAAAACCCCAAAAAAATATTATAGGGAATTTTTTTTTGGTATTAAATAAAAAATATGCTGTGAAAGAACGTATTTTTGTTATTATACCCTGAAAATGTTGTACAAATCAAACGAACAGTAACGAAAATACAGCGCTTCAAAGTCCTCAAAAATTACCACTTTTCAGTAAAATAATCAAAAAGGTTGGTTTATTTCAATAAAGATATTTACTACTACTAATCAAAAAGGGGTCATTTTTACCGACTTTGAAGCGCTGTATCTTTGTTACTGTTCGTTTTGTACAAAATTTTTAGGGTATACTAACAAAAATACGGTCTTTAACAGCATATTTTTTATTTACTTAAAAAAAAAATTATTAAATAAAAGGGCTTTAAAAATATTTTCTCGAAAAACCCTCGAATACGTAAACCGAGATATAAGTTGAAGTATTTTAATACAAAATTTCATAAAGGTTGGTAAAGGCGTTTTAGAGTTTTTTTTACTTAATATGCATTAATTTTGACGCGCAGTGTAGGTATATACGGAGATTTATAAAATATATTTAGTGAATTTTTGTATATACAAAAATTCACTAAATATATTTTATAAATCTCCGCTTCTACAAAAAAGGATTTTTTTTTAGAAAAATTGTCTTTTGAATGGGAATTGCACTGTAATAGTCCTATTAAACTGCAATAAATACTTTTATTTTTTAAACAGAACTATTTCAGTTTTATCCTTGCAAAATCTCCAAACGACCAAGCACTTTTTTATTAAGTTCTAACCATTCAGTTTACGTAATATCCTTGCAAATTTCCAAGTGTAAATTGAACGTCCTGATAGAGAAGAACATCGTAATGGCCATATAACCGTTTCGAGTGGCTACCGATTCGGATTCTTTCACCATTTGACTGCTATTTAAACTGCATTTTACAATTTTACTCCTTTATTGCAGTAAGTTTTCCCAAGAGGTATCTACTCGCATACGGTTGATAAGAGTAAACTTAAAATTTTATTATTTCAATTGATCATTTTTTAGATTAAAGGCATAAATTATTTAAAAATTAAATATATTATAAATATTAAAGGTAATTTCACTTTATGAAACAAAAATGTAGTAAATACATAAGGAATAATAATAATTATTATATGAGGAATAATAAATAGAAATATTGTACCCGATTTCTATTTACCAAAGTTTTTTAGTTTTTACATGCAACAGAAAACACAAATAACATGTGCGATATAGCTGTACAATTGAAACTCTGCAAACCAAAACTATTTATTTATTTAAAAAATAATGTGCAGTTCATAAGCTTTAAATGCATTGTTGACAATTTTTGAATTCCCACAATACTATCGAGCGCCACCAGATAGCACCAAGGATGCGAAAACCCGATGCTTATACGCAAATTTATCCGTTATTTTAATATTTATATTAACTAAGCTTAACGTTGAGCTGGGATAATTTTCATCTGTTATATTAGAATTTTATCTTCTTCGTTTAAAATCAAATAATAGAGATGTTTTCATCGATATTTTAATATAAAGCCTTCAGGAATTTTACGTACCCTCCAGTAAATAAGATACCTTTACTCACTCATGTATGCCTTATTGAGATTCAGCTTCATAATTAAACTTTCAATGCGACATTCCTTTGTCTGAGCCTTTCTGCCGACCTAAGTTATTAATATGTTATTGAAAAATCATTTTGAAAATCGCCTGTTCCTTCGAAACCTTTCAGAAAATGTTAGCATGTCTGCCTCTTTAATTAATATAATCGGAGGATTTTGAAGCTAAATTAATTTAATAAAAACGGTAATTAAAAGATAAAGTATGTATATATAATATTTTAATTGTTGATATTTAAACAAAATATAAGATTTATTGAAAATTTTTATATCAATCCTATTGAGGTAAAAAACAATTTGGAATGGCTGAGAATAAAATTTTGAAAAGTCTAGACAATTTGTTTGTGTAAATTTTTTTTATATTCAGCGTATCCCAGGTCTGCATGCAGATGTAAATAGTTATTTTAACCACAAAGTTTATATATTTATAGATTATAACTTTCTTTAATAGCTATACGTTCTAAAATATAAAAAATAAAATAGCAATTTTGGTAACCATTTATATTTATATTTATATTTATTATTCGAAATCAGAAGACATTTTAACGAATTGACCAACGTCTTAGAGAGAATGGTGGACAATTTCAGTTATTAAAGTAATATTATTGAATTTCTTCATAATTTTAGGTACGTTTGTAAAAAAAGTATTGATGCTGGCGTGGGAAGGGCCGTACGTACGCCGCAGTTAGAGAAAAATATTTTAAATGCTGTAGATGACACTCAACGAGCACTCGAAAATTATCAGCACAGTTTAATACGTCGAAAAGAATAGAGCATGATGTTCTTTAAGAACAGCTGTTATATACATATCATATGCAAAAAGTGCATCAACCTATTCCAGAAGATTTTCCTCGTAGAATGCAGTTTGCAAATTGGATCAGCAACAAAATAATGTAAACTTCATTAGCACTATTCTTTCACGGATGAAGCAGGATTTACCAGTAACAAACTCAAATAGTTTAAAATAAATAAACTTTTGATGAAAAAGAAAGGGTATAATTTATTAAAAGCAGGGATTAGTCCTGTAACCCTAACTTAAGTAACTATAACAGGCAGAAATAATTCCATTGGAGAGTGTTAAGCAACATTTAAACATTCCAGTAAGTTGGTTTGATCTGTTCGCCGATAATCCTGTGAGAGCAGATGGTTATAGATTTAGGTGTGTCCATGTTTGTCCAACAGATTAAAACTCTGCCTTCAACTCTCCTCCTCTTAATGTAGGTACGTACTTCCCCAAATCTGAATTTGCATTTTAGATTCGCCGCTCGCCTTTCTATCGGAATTAAACACTTATTTCGTTTATCAATCTTGTCTGTTTATCTTGCCAGATCATGGAATTTTATTATGACGGAAAAGCTTTTCAATCACCTGCTGATTGCTCTTTTCCACGATTCTTATATCATCAGTTTTCCCTTTCCCCTTCATAAAACTTTACTTATGTAAATTTAACTAATAAAAGGCTTCGAGTCGAATGAGTTAATCATTTTAATTAATTAAATAAATCCATTATTTTATTTATTAAACGAATATAACATTAGATTATTAAACAGTGTGGTCTTACTTATGGAATAAAATTCGGTATTGGATGAGAAAATATTTAAATGAAAAATGCTCGAACACGTAATCTGTAGATTTTTATTTCAACCTTATAATTATAATTTTAAATTCCCCCCCCATCACATTATGCACAATTATCTTAAATAACAAACCCACTTTTTTCATCGAAAATTGATAGTGCCCATTTTTCTGAGTACGACGATACCCCATAAGTAGGGTTAAGTAAACATAGTTTTCAATACAGGGTGATTATTTACAAATTACAAGTATGAATTTGTTATTTTATCCTATGCTTTATTTTTTTGTGTTGTGGCTTTCGCTATTTAGCTATTCATGTTTTTTCGCTTAGTTCTACTTGAAAAAGGACAACTTTGGTGATATGTTAAACAAATATTAAACATATTTCCCAACACCAAAAACAAAACACAAAGTGCTTAAAGTACTTTTCGCCAACGATGTTGGCATCTTCAGAAGCGAAGTGTGATACGCAATATTTCTAATATTTGTTTAATTGTTTTATTAATATGTTACATAGCTCTGTGTATTTTTCTTAATGCCGATTTTGCCCGTTTGCATTGTTAAAATTTGTATTATTAGTAAAACATATCATGCTTTACTTGTTGAAGTATTTTCTTTGATCTAAGTGCTCTTAATAAAATTGCAATAATTTGTTCTTAGTGCAGTAACACTTAAAATTTTAGTTAAAAAATGCGTCAATTAACAGCAGAGCTGGCCAAGTACTGAGTACTTTTACTCGTATTTCAATAACGAGTAAAAAAGTACGAGTACTTTTTTATTCATAAGTATCTTTAATTTGAAATACTTATTACTCGTACTTGTACAAACCAAATTCAATGTAAAAAATACTCGTGGAATTCACGAGTAATATATACGAGTATTTCCGTTTAGTATATCGATGACTTTTTGCCAAAATATTTTAAGCATCAAAACATTTTGTTTGGAAGTCTGTTTTAAATTATATAATATATAGTATAATATAATATATAATATAATATAGGTTTTATAACAAGTATATAGGTTAAATTATAAACTATTTAGGAATTGTTATTTTTATTTATTATTTTATGTATCTAATGTTTAAAATATATATTTATAAATAATTTTATAAACTTGTTTTTGTATTTTTATAGCTCAGGACCAAAGAATGTATAATGTATAAAGAATAATCAATTATATAAACTTTTTTTTTCAAATTACTCTCAACTCTTGTTTTTACTTTAACTACTAGTAACCGTAACCTCTCTTTACAAATGTACTTACTTACTAGTAAAGTACGAGTAAATATTTTAAGTATTCGTACATGTACGAATACTTAAGAAGAATTGATTGACAGTGATTCTGATAGAAAATTGCAACTTTGCGAGCAAATGCTCGATATGTTATTTCTTCTGCAGATATTCTTTTTTCTGATAAATCAGCATTTACTGGGCAGAAGAAAACTCCCACTGAATGCGACAAAGTCATTCCCAACGTCCTCAGAAAATCAACGTTTGAGCGGGTATTGTTGGTGATCATGTGGTGGGACCTATTTTCATTAAAAATCTTAACAGCAGAGCTGGCCAAGTACTGAGTACTTTTACTCGTATTTCAATAACGAGTAAAAAAGTACGAGTACTTTTTTATTCATAAGTATCTTTAATTTGAAATACTTATTACTCGTACTTGTACAAACCAAATTCAATGTAAAAAATACTCGTGGAATTCACGAGTAATATATACGAGTATTTCCGTTTAGTATATCGATGACTTTTTGCCAAAATATTTTAAGCATCAAAACATTTTGTTTGGAAGTCTGTTTTAAATTATATAATATATAGTATAATATAATATATAATATAATATAGGTTTTATAACAAGTATATAGGTTAAATTATAAACTATTTAGGAATTGTTATTTTTATTTATTATTTTATGTATCTAATGTTTAAAATATATATTTATAAATAATTTTATAAACTTGTTTTTGTATTTTTATAGCTCAGGACCAAAGAATGTATAATGTATAAAGAATAATCAATTATATAAACTTTTTTTTTCAAATTACTCTCAACTCTTGTTTTTACTTTAACTACTAGTAACCGTAACCTCTCTTTACAAATGTACTTACTTACTAGTAAAGTACGAGTAAATATTTTAAGTATTCGTACATGTACGAATACTTAAGAAGAATTGATTGACAGTGACTCTGATAGAAAATTGCAACTTTGCGAGCAAATGCTCGATATGTTATTTCTTCTGCAGATATTCTTTTTTCTGATAAATCAGCATTTACTGGGCAGAAGAAAACTCCCACTGAATGCGACAAAGTCATTCCCAACGTCCTCAGAAAATCAACGTTTGAGCGGGTATTGTTGGTGATCATGTGGTGGGACCTATTTTCATTAAAAATCTTAACGGAGTAAGATATCTGAAAATGCTAGATGAAGAAGTTGTCCCAATTTTAGCAGAGTGTTTCCAAATCCATTGGAACCTAATCTTCCCAAAGAAAGGGTATGGCTTCAACAAGCCGGTGCCCCCACTATGCTCTTCCTCAGCGCCGTAGCTACAATGGTTCCGTGGGTTCGGTGGAACCAGGCCCGCGAGCTCAAGGGGCCCACGGCCAGCAGAATAAAAAAAAATTGTTTTGAAAATATTTGGATTAATTTTTTTTAATATGTTTCAACATTAATAATGCATTCATTTATATATATTTAGTAAATAGTAAAAGACCACCAATAATAATAATAATTTGTGCTTGAATCATGTAAAACCGAGTCAAAATTAAGACGTTGATCTTCACGCAATGATGCAATAAAAGCCCTACGTTTTAGGTATCTTGATGCTCTTAAGGCCTTGCCAAAAATTATTATATACATCTAATAATAATGCCGAAATAGACGACTCGAAATGATTTAAAAGTACATTGGACTTTGAAACAGTGTTTTTGATTATCTAAAATTTTTAATAGCATAGACACAGTATCAAAACTCTCTCAAAATCAGCAGCAAGATATCCAAAACTCTAGTAAACTTTTAAAAGATGTGTCAAATGACATACTTAAGCAAACTTCGGAATGAATTTTTAGATATAAAAAAAGAGGACAATATTACAGCAAGTGAATGGGGTATAGGTAATTCCAGAATTTTGCTAAAAACGTATTCGCAAATTACTGTTTTTTAAACATTTTTAGAGTTTTTTTTAAGACACTAGATATCAAGGGCGTCGCCAGCCGGTAAGCTAGGGGGGCAGCATAAAAGAACTGAAGAGAAAAATCAAAAAAGAAAAGTATTAATAAAAAAAAATAAAAAACGAACAAAATAACTAGGTACATAGAAAATCAATTGAAACATAATCTTTGCGAATTCGTTAGTCACCTTGTTGACGAAATCGTCCAAGTTTTTGAAAATGTGTTGCCTGTGTACACTCATCATTGCGAGGCCTATGAGTCGAGTTTCAGACATGGTGCTCCTCAACCAGGTTTTGATTCTCCTGAGGCTACTGAATGACCTTTTAACTGTACAAGTCGTACAAGATAAAGCAACAAGGATCTTCAAAGCCTTCTTAATTTTGAGAAGAAAATCTTCAGTTTCCTTGAGGATTTCCACAACACTCAGTTTATCGTTTCAATTAGCCGGGTGACTTGTGAGCGTTAACCTCCAGGGGGGCAGCTGCCCCCCCTGCCCCTCTCTGGCGACGCCCTTGCTAGATATTAATATCAGCCAGTTACAAAGTATAACAATTAGTTTACATCAAATAGCCACTAACATCAGTATTTTGGATACTGAAGTTCTGTTAAATTCTACTGATCGCTTGAAATGGCCGGCCAATACAGAAATAAACCAAATGGCGGAAAACATTCGTGAAATATATGAAGATGATATTTTAGATAGACTTTCCTATCAATTAATAGCTTTTCAAAAATGTTTTTTTAGCGAACTTAAAAATATTAAGTCAGTAAAGGATTTGCTAAAATTTATTATGGTTGACAATTACTCATCCAGTAGCAGCTTTACCGAAATAATAACACTATGTTTTCTACACCTTACAATTCCTGTGACGGTTGAATCGTTCTCAAAACTTAAGTTAATAAAAACGTCAAAATCAATTATCGTCTTTGGCAAAATAAAAAAAAAACACCCAGAGGCCCGTGGGTATACCCTCGAACCCGGGCCCGTTGGGTTGTTGCTACGGCGCTGCTCTTCCTGTACGGAATTATTTAAATAACACCTTTCCACACAGGTGGAACGAAAGAAAAGTTTAAAAACGTGTTCTCTATCCTTTTATTTAAATAAAAATTACAAAAGATGAAAAATGAAATTCAATGTATGAACCCTTACTAAAAAACAACAATTATTATTTTTATGCTTAAAATAAATGCATCGTAGTACACCGTTAGAGCGTCATTTTTAGGACACCCTGTATTATATCACCTATATTTTATATTTAAACCAAGTCCAGTGAACAATATCCACATTAAAATTAAAAAACTGTTTGCAATATTTCCTCAAAATTAAAGTCTTTTAACATGAAACTTTAAAATATCTTAGTATATAGGCATTACGAAAAAATGTTTCAAATAAAAATTAAATGATTCGATGGGGGAAATAAATTAGTACCAAAATTATTCCCCATACTCTCATCCTTATAGGGAGGGCATGGGGTAACTTTAAAATTTCCAATGGAACACCCTAGTAAGTAGCGTATCTGCTGGAATTTTGGCATTCGCTCAATTGTATTTTCACGGGTTGTTAGTACCCACGGTCTTTGAGACCCCACAAAAAGAAATCCAGCGAACTAAGATCAGGTGATCTAGCAGGCTAACTACCCGGACAAGCTCTACCAATCCAGGGACCATTAAAATTGCGATTAAGTGCTGGGCAACCATCATATGTTGAAACCACATGTTCTCTCGTACTTCCAAGCTTAAGTCTTCAAGTAATGTGGCTAGTTTATTTTACAAAATATCTTGGTACATTTGGCCATTTAAGTTCTGGTTCGTAAAAGACGACTCGTGGGAGAATAATACAAAATGAAAAAAATGGATTTTGTTGTATTTGTTTACGTGCCCACTAACAAAAAATTACCCAATTTTGAAAATCCAAACCATGAAGCTCCTGATGTAACGAGGGGTGCTAATACATTAATTTCATTATTTTTACCGGTGACTGTTGCTCGACGAACTCTTTTTTTTCGGTTGAACATTTCTTTTTGTAGTACTGCTTGACTGTACGTTGAAATGAACCACGCGATCGATTTTTTTCCGGAAAACGCTGAGCGTAGATATTAACAGCATTATCAAGATTTCTGCCTGCTTCTTGATAAATTAAAACAATTTCAATTTTTTCTCAACGAAAACATGTCTTTTTGTTTGAAAATTAATATTCGAAATAAATAAAATTTATTTTGTTTGTTTCTAAAGGTGATTTCGTTTTTTTTGCACCCTAGAAAACAAATTAAAACAAGAAGAAAAAAATCACACGAGTTTTAAATGCAAAACTGATTGATTAAATAAAAAAGTCAAAATGTCAAAATGTCAAAATAACCCTAAATTAAGTCTTAGAAAAAAATAATTACCGTTTATTTTTTCATTTAGAGGCGTAGATAAAAATTTGTACAATATACGTGTGATAACGCTTTATTAACGTACTTTTGCGATTGCCCAACTCGTGCTACGCACTCGTTGGGCAAATTTCGCATGCGTACGTTAATAAAGCTCTATACTTATATCGTAAATAACTATTAAAACTTTAACTTTAGGAAACTTAGATATTAGTGTACTTTATCAAAAAAAATTGGATAATTATTTCCAATGAAAAAGTGATATATCACTTTTATATTTTTATTGAAAAATTATTGCCGAGAGGTATTCAGAGGAGAAATTGAACAAAATTGATTTTTTATTACACCGCCATCTTTTACAAATATGAAAAAATGTTTTAGAAAAAATATACCTATTTTTAGTCGAATGATGCAATAAAAAATAGGGTGTTCCATTGGAAATTTTAAAGTTACCCCATGCTCTCCCTAAGGATGAGAGTATGGGGAATAATTTTGGAAATAATTTATTTTCCCCCCCAAATCATTTAATTTTTTTTTCGTAAAATGTCCAAGGTTTAATTTAAAAGACTCGCCCTGTTTATATATTTAGGTAATCACAAATCTGACATTCTTAATTTTCGTAATATGGCGTTTTTATAAGGAATAAGTTTTGTTATTAAGTAAAATCAACGATAGAAGTTTTCTAATGGAGTGAAAATGTTAAAGTTAAGGTTAAATAAATCGAAATGAAAATTATAGTTGAAACCTGGCTTTTCAATAAATGTTTCGTATTTGACTTTCTTTAGTGACTATTATTTTAGCAAGATTGAAATATACTTATGTTTGCTTAACAGTAGACGTATTAATTTTCTGGCGTTCCGCGATGATGTTTGTAAAATAATCCCGTCTAACGTTCCGTCGATGCTACCTTTCATCAATTCCTTTCCAAGCAGCGTTCTCATTTGTTTCAGCGTGATTTGTCTGGTGCTCATCGCCGACGGCTGGAAAAACACTGTGTGCTGACACCTCCAAGTGACATTCAATTTTCACGACGTCATCGCTGAGTTCGGGATAAAGGAGCCCGGGGCCGTATTCATCATCATCTCCGCCACGCGGACATACCTCTGCCATTTCTGTACGACACGAGAGATGTGGTGTCGCGCTTCCCTCTCTCATCAGCTCTCCACCACGGTTTCATTTTACCAGATGCTTTAAGAAGTGGTGTTTTATCAAGCTTTATTTGCAGTATTGCTGTAGGTGTTTAGTAATACAAAGACCAAAGATTTTTCTTAGATCTACTATGTAAATTATAATTATAACACATTACAACACGATTTCCCTCCCATGAAAAATTTTAGCAGATTTTGAAAATAGAGGTAAAAAAACGTACCCGTGTCTCACAGTTTCACGAGATCACGTCATAAAAAAATTTTAAGCCGTTATTCCTATTATTTATGCTTATACAGATTGTACATTTTTTACTCGGTTAAAAATATATTTTTTTGTAAATATTGTACACAATTCAAAAAACAAATATAAAAAAAGTTTATATTTTGATTTTTTTTAAATATTTTTTTTTTATTTTTTTTTAATGAAACACATTTTTGTATTTATCTTATATTCAATACATGTTGGAATAAAATCTTGGTCGTTTAGTTTGACGATTATACAGCTCGTTCAGACTAAAACCGAATATATCTATCTATCTATATATATATATATATATATATATATATATATATATATATATGGGGCGTGGACTCGCCTCCCTCCAACACGCGACACAGTAGCTAAGCAAATAGACTGCATCGCTAATGAGATTTTTTGCATTATTATCTTTTAATTTTTTAAGTCCTTACCTGCTCGACCTTTCGTCATGTCGTTTATCACACAAGCAACTGTGACGCGCCTTGGAGGGAGGCGAGGCCACGCCCCATATATATATATATAGATATATTCGGTTTTATTCTGAACAGGCTGTATATTGCTTCAGAATCTCGAACAATTGACCAGCAATATTCACCCAGCAAATGCCTGACGTCTTTTCCCTTGAAGCGTTTTTCAATTGTTAAAATGTCTTGGTGAAAACGTTCGCCATGTTCGTCACTAAAATCGCCAAAATTTGGTGGAAAATAGTCCAAATGAGCATGGAGAAAATGTATTTTCAGTGACATATGTACTTTCATGTCCTGTGCTATAAAATGTACTTTATAACCCGAACTACAGGGAATAAATTCAGATTCCATCTCGGAAAAAATGGTTGTACTGGGTGTTAAAGGTCTTTTACTTTTATCCTCACATATGTTTTCTGAAGGAGCAGTTGGATAATCTTCAGATCGCACTCTTGCGAGAATAACGGATTCTACATCGGCGTAATCAATTTTCTCTCTAGAATTGTACCGAAATCCAAAACTTTTTAATTTTGACATGCAGAAATAACACTGGTCAGATGCGTGTTCGGTAAGTCGCGACGGGTCGAAGCCAAATTGTTGGTGCAACATATTTCATACTGTGTGTTTTATCTTGCAATCCATGCAAACAACGGTAATAATAATCGCATAAAACCTCTGGTACATACCATAAGTTTGGTGGTATATACGTCACCAAAAAATAGTCTTCAAAAGCTGTTACTACACTTTTTGTAATATTTCGCATATGGCTTGGAGGTGCAAGCCACATACATAACAAAAATTATTTCGATTCGGACACTGCATTTTTACTTTGATTTCAAATGGATGGTTAACTCAACAATCAAAATTAATATGAAAAATTTATCGATTTATCGCTGCAATAATGTTTTTATTTAACATTTAAAAAAAAGTATTACCCTCGTATAAAGATTGTTTTGAAAACAATGCTTTTTATGTATAAATGCCGCAGATGTGTAAATTTTTTGTTTTTTTGCTGTTTCAATTGACTTCGTATACTTAAATACTTTTTTTTAAACATAAATTAAATATGTTTTAGGTACACTTGCTTTAAGACTTAAATCAATTCATTTAAATATCTTTTAATTTTTTTTAAAAATGTTAATTCAACAAAGCTCAATTTTTACAAAAAATTGAATAAATAAAAATTGTAATCACCCGACTTTAAAGCATTTTGATTGGCTTAAAATTGAAACATTTTGTTACTTGGTTTAAAAATAAACCGTTTGATATATATATAAATGTGCAAAACTCTGTAAAAGATTAAAATAATTTTAAAATGCATCTATAATGGTTGCCTATCCATTTAGTAAATATATATATTTTTAACTATGCAGTCCAGCTGTTATCGAGTCTATTAAATTATGTCGCGAATAGTGTGAATAACATTTTATTGGATAGCCCTTAAAAAAAATTATGACGTGATGTGAAAAAACGCCGAGACACGGGTATCATTTTTTTAACTCTATTTTTAGAATCTGTAGAAATTTTTCATGGGAGGGACCAAAAATCAAATTTTGTCGTACTGTGTAATAATAAGGTTTTTTTATTGATATGTTTACAAAGGATTTCATACACATGGATAAAATGGTCTTTCTTAGGTATAGTAAAGTACAAATGAGTAGAAGGGCCAACAACATTTTTACAAGTTTTAGCCAAAACTAACTTTGATTGTTGCAATTTCTATTCTATAATTGTAACTTAAACTTAAGAACCTTAAAACGGCACCTGTGCAGACTCGGTCTTGTAAGAAGGAAATTTAGTCATTTAGATAATGTTTATGCTTTTATTCTGTCTCTTATCATACTTCTGCCCAATTACATGGATACAGGTGGATGCTTTTAAGGTGTATTCAGCATAGACTTGTCGTTAGTCAAAAGGTAGTGCAACAAATACTTCTTGAGGTAGATCGTAGAATATCGAAGAAGACGAAGATTAAGACGTCGTCAATATAGCAGCAAGGGACCAAATTATCTTTGGCATGTCGATTACTACGACAAATTGAAAAGATATGGGATTTGCATACAAGGTTGTATTGACGGTTTTTCGAGGGCGCTTATACCGCCAAATTTAAAATGTGAATTGTTTTATCATATGCTGCATTTGCCAATAATAAATTGTATGTTGTACCTACAATTGAAAGTTCAAGTTACAATTATAGGATAGAAATTGCAAAAATCGAAGTTAGTTTTGGCTAAAACTTGTAAAATTTTTGTTGGCCCTTCTACGCCTTCGTAGTAAGGTATTCTCTAGTAATTTAACGATCGATCTGAAATTTGGAAGTGATTCTATTAAATACTGTTATATTAAGGGTTGGGAGTTCCAATGACATTCAGATACTGGAATACCTTTCGTTTATTGATCATATTGATAAAGTTTACTGGCCTATATATAGGCGAGTTCTAAATTGTATATCTTTTATTTACCATTGTTTTTTCTTCCACCCGTGTCTTTGGTTTTGTTAAGGAAATGTCACATGACATACGCGAAGATGGTCTGACAATTTAGACCAATGAGAATTAAACATCAACAATAGTGGTGACCAATACAAAACGATTAAAAACGCAAGGTAGAAGAACCAAAGATTTAGCAGAAACAAGGTTTAATACGAAAAGAGTACCATACTTAAAATATTTGCACTACGAAAATGGGTGTAGCGGGACAACAATACAGAAGCTAAACTAACTTTGGTACTTTTCCATATACTTTTTTCGTAACCACCTTGTTTTAATATAATTCTTCAGAAAAGAGTGGACTCTTCGTACATAATTTGTATACCCTAAATGGTGCCATTTTTATAAAAAAAATCGCAAAACCCTTCCTTCACGAGGAAAGTAGTACCATTTATTAATGTGGTTTGATTCGGGATAATGGACGTATTTTCCAAAATTTTAAAAATTTTCTCATAATTTTTTTTAACAAAGACGTCAACCTATACACTATTCGATGCTGTCAAGTTAGTTTTAAAAAAATTATGATTACATACCTAAAAAAATCAACAAAATTGTATAATTTTTTACCTCACAAAGGTATATAACCCCTAATTTTAGTTACAGATTTATTTTGTGCGAACGTATAAATGTAAAATGAATATTGAGATAAATGATTTCCGTAATTAAAATTTATAATATACCCAAGTAAAGCTTTGTGGTCGTTAGTTAAGGCTGGTTAATATAAACATCGAGCAATTGAATAGTTACAACGTTGGCTTTTAAAAGTTATGTAGCCACCCGTGTCTTTGGTTTTGTTAAGGAAATGTCACATGACATACGCGAAGATGGTCTGACAATTTAGACCAATGAGAATTAAACATCAACAATAGTGGTGACCAATACAAAACGATTAAAAACGCAAGGTAGAAGAACCAAAGATTTAGCAGAAACAAGGTTTAATACGAAAAGAGTACCATACTTAAAATATTTGCACTACGAAAATGGGTGTAGCGGGACAACAATACAGAAGCTAAACTAACTTTGGTACTTTTCCATATACTTTTTTCGTAACCACCTTGTTTTAATATAATTCTTCAGAAAAGAGTGGACTCTTCGTACATAATTTGTATACCCTAAATGGTGCCATTTTTATAAAAAAAATCGCAAAACCCTTCCTTCACGAGGAAAGTAGTACCATTTATTAATGTGGTTTGATTCGGGATAATGGACGTATTTTCCAAAATTTTAAAAATTTTCTCATAATTTTTTTTAACAAAGACGTCAACCTATACACTATTCGATGCTGTCAAGTTAGTTTTAAAAAAATTATGATTACATACCTAAAAAAATCAACAAAATTGTATAATTTTTTACCTCACAAAGGTATATAACCCCTAATTTTAGTTACAGATTTATTTTGTGCGAACGTATAAATGTAAAATGAATATTGAGATAAATGATTTCCGTAATTAAAATTTATAATATACCCAAGTAAAGCTTTGTGGTCGTTAGTTAAGGCTGGTTAATATAAACATCGAGCAATTGAATAGTTACAACGTTGGCTTTTAAAAGTTATGTAGCCACAAGAAAATTAGTCCTTTACATGTAAAAGGATAATTTAATTTGGGGCCCCGTTCATCATGATGTGCGGTTAAAAACTGAGCGCGTTCACGGTTCCGTTGTTCCGTTGATTATTACCGAGTATTTGGAAATTACGTTGTTTGAACTAATAATTATAGAGCAAACCTATATGAAAATGATCTACTATAACAAATGTTAAAAGTCCGGAGTCATCCCACAGGCGCCATGTTTGTCCGGAGCGGACTAATCAGCACGTTTTATTCCAATTTAAACGCACGGTGCATGTCATTGCCCATTAAAAGCATCGCTATCGTTCTATGTTTCAAAGCTTCACATAGTTTCGAAATGCATTTCTCTCGTCTGTTCGATGTTCGTACGCTTTGCCCTGCTCTACGCTCTCTATATAGGTGTTCGTGTCATGTTTTAAACTGTTAAAAAGGATAATTTTGCGACGCACTTAATTATCCCGAATATTAATTACAATTTCTATCGGCTTTATTACTAATACGTCCACCCCCTGTTCCGAAATATCACTATGATAATTCATGATTATTAAAAGATATCATCGCGTATCATACTAATATGCATTATTTGAAACTGCTTTGTTTGTATTTGCAATTTTCAATCCCTATTTTAAAATTTTATACAGAGTCAATCATAAACCTAGGTTAATTATGTACTTGTAATTATGTACTCTGCACCTAAATCCAGTGGCGGCTGGTTCTAAAGGGCACAAGGGCACGTGCCCACCCAACCGCCCAGATAAAAAGTAATAAAAGTTATTTGTTGCATTTTGCATTATTTTAGTTATACGTAACACCATTGTAATTACTATTTAAGGATGGTCTCAAACCTTCCTTCCGTCCGCTCAAACGGTTGACTTTAATAAAAAAATATATCGTCACTTTGGGGCACCGAATGCAGTGTCTCTTCAACCGCTCAGCTCTTGTCTGTGTCAATTTGTTTGATTTCTAACTTTTTTGTCGCCGCGCACCGTTGCATTTTTTAAGTTTTAAGTGAATTACGTGTTTTGTTTTTTAAATAAACTTTATTTTTTATAAACAATAATGGCACCAGTGCAAGTAATATGTGTGCAAAATCTTTTAAAAAGCCCGATGTTACTTGAAGATAAACTTTTAATTAAGAAAAAAGGAAAACATATTCCCGATCTTCGAATACACTACACTTCCACAGGTAAAGGCCGAACTTACAACAGAAATATCTATGAAAAATACGAGTGGATATGCGGATGTTCAGTAACCAATAAACTTTTTTGTTTCATGTGCTTAATTTTCAAAACCAAAAAATAAGTGCGTGGAATAAACATGGGTTAGATGATTTAAAACACATAGCATGAGAGGGTTAAGAAACACAAAAATTCAGTTTCTCGCATGAAAAATAGGAGAATGGACTTTATGTACAAAAATTAGTAGGTAAGTTTTTTGTGCCCACCCTCTTCCAGAACCTTCGAGCCGCCACTGCCTAAATCATAATTAAACTGGACAAATTTGGTAAAAAAATGTTTTAACTTGATTAACCCAAACGTAACCATGCAAGTTGAAGTTGAAGTTTATTTTTTGAGATCTCTTTAAATAGGTAAGTTTTAAGAAGGGTGTTTATTTTTTTGGAGAATCTATTATTTTTTCGTCTACTAAAATAAGAATGCAACATTTGCCTTTTCGCTAAGAAATAAAAATTATCGAAATTTGACCATTTTCGAATTATCTACGAAGAGTCCACACTTTTGCGAAAAATTATATTAAAACAAGGTGGTTACGAAAAAAGTATATAACCAAAGTTATGACCGTTTATGTACAAATTCAGCTTTTTCAGGTCAGTGATTTAAAAGTTGTCAATGTAGTCAATATGCCAATTTCTTAGGTGGATAAAACTGTTTTCATTCATTGTATTGTGCTAAATAACACAGTAGGCCATAAATTAAAATATTTCCGTCTTCTGTTATTATCACTTATCTTTTCATCTGTGGATTTCTATACTTTTAAAATTAAATTTTTCACATATCACATATCTTTTATTACTTTTATCAATTCGTAAATATATCCCTGAACTTATTTTTTCGAAAAATCTCAGTAACCAGATTGACCACATGGTGGAATAATTTACCAAGATATGAAATCCATGAAGGCGCGCATCAGAGATTTTTGGATAAACCAATGGTGGGAAATTATATTTGGTTCCTCACAAAAAAATCAGATACCGAAAAAACAAAAGACGATAAAAAAATAAAACTATTTATAATAAAATACTACAATAAAATTAAACGAAATCTTCTCTATAAACTACTCTCTTAAAATGAATTAGTCAAAAATGACTAATTGTCGTAGAGAAAAAGAAGCCACTAATAATTGTAGTCCACAGCAATTTGTATCTTGGATATTTAGCAATTCATTTCTATGTAAATTTGTCCGCTGAATCAAAAAATGTCGTCAAAAGTTGTCTCAAATACTCTACTTTTATAACTTTTGACGTTATTTTCAGATTCAGCGGAAAATTTTACATTAAAGGACATTACAGGAATTGACTGTTAAATGTCGGGGATACAAATTGATGTGGGCTGCAGTTAGTGGCTGCTTTTTCGCTATGATAATTAGTAGGGATGGGATTTTAGTTATTTTACCTTTTTTCAACCAATAATGCCAAAATGTGTTTTAAAAGATTTTCTTTTATATGAACCTAACTTGTTTTCACCTTTTTTACCTTTTTTGGAGGTTTTTGCTTTAAACTACCTTTTTATACTTTTGTTACCTATTTTTTAAACTTGTTTTCACCTTTTTTTTACCTTTTTTGGAGGTTTTTGCTTTAAACTACATTTTTTTACATTTGTTACATATTTTTTAATTTGTCAGTTTATTTTATTTACCTATATATTTTTTCGTATTTTTATCTATTTTGGTTTCATAATGACTTCATTATAACACCGCTTTTGCTTCTTTAATGAGGTACTTTATTCCACCCAAAATTTTGATTTTATAGGTTGGCTACTGGTAAAATACAATTTTGAATACCTATAGGTTATAATATTTTTATGATTTGTTTTCTAGTACTTACGAGACTTTTCGTGCAATAAATTTTGTTTAACACCAAAGAAAATCCTTTTTTTTCTTTAACAGCCGCTTAGTGTAAATACTTATTGTAAATTAACGACGCCATAGCGAAAGAATGTGATAATGTTTGAAAGGTTAATGACCTTTCAAACTTCAAAATATGATACCAACTATGTAAAGTAAAATTCCACCAAATTAAATATAAGGTATAAAATTAATTTGTTTTATGAAATGTTTGCAAAATAGATAAAATAGCATAAAGAACTCATGTCATAAGACCTTTTGTCGCACTTGTCCATTATAAAACTCGCTCCTTCGTCGCTCGTTTTATAAATTGTCCGCGTGCGACAAAATGACGTCTTATGACATTAGTTCTTTAATATACTATTACTTATTTTATTTTTTTGTGTTATTTTTAAGTTTTGCGCCAATATTTTATCCAGGGCGTGCAACTCAACGGTATAGAATTTTTTCTTATGGTCACAGACTGTAACAGTAACTTTCTTTACAGTTACCTTCTTTGTAGTGAGCTTATGTTCTGTCATAGAACTTCTTTGTAGTGAGTGTCAGTGAAAAACAGTTTATTGCATAGAAATAGTTTATTGTGGGTATATTCTGTGTTTGGGTATGCGGCTAAACAAAATTATATAAGAAACTTGAACTTTTAATGTTTTTCTTTACCTAAAATGCTGTTTTTTAACCTAAAATGCTTTTTTTTAGTACCTAAATATTCTATCTTTAATAATTAGTCATGTTTGACTAATTCATTTTAAGAGAGTATAAAATCGGTGAAAGTCTAAAAATGGTATACCATATATGAATGACAAGTGAAAATGTTAATCTTTCACCTATAGGTTCACTTAAAATACCATAATGTGTCGGTAACGATCGCGGCAGATATGTATACATAATTCAAAATGTTGCATTCTTACTTTTATAAAAAAAAAGGAATTTTTAAAAGAATCTGTCGCGATCGTTACCGACACATTATGATATTTTAAGTGAACCTTGAAAATGGTGCACACAGTATACTGTGCCTCCAAATTTTAAAATGGTAACGTTTTTTCGGTAGTAGCTACGACTTGTAACTTAGCGCCATTTTTAGCTACACCAATTGTAAGAATTGAAAAATACGGCCACCCAAGCCTTTAAACGTGCACAAATGGCTAAATAATTAGGTTTTAAATTTTAAAATAGATTATCATCTATTTAAAACTTTGCATCGAATAATGAACGACCATGCAAATAATAAATATTGATCTAAATATATTAAGTGACACCGCTAAAAGTGTACCACAGATAAAAATCTCGCAGAACGGATTAAACATGGAAATGTTATTGTTTAATTAATAGATGAAATAGTTTTTTTACGTTAATTACATATTTGTACAAATAAATCGGTGTTTATGACAAAAACAATATTTGCTGATGTATTCGGTTGATATTTATTATTATAATGAAATAAAATTGATGCGGATTAAATTCGTTTATAAAACATGGACGGCACCTTTGTTTATCTGCATCAAAAATGTGCGAATGACTGAACAAACAAAATATCGGCGATTGCCAATAATTCTATTTATCCTGTCCGCACCTCCTCTATTCAGCGAGATTTGAAATCATAAAATTCATGCGAGCCATAACATGGCAAAATGTCCCAGCTAAAGCAATAAACAGAATTTTAATCACAACATAGCCCATTAGCACATTACTAAATATACCTATGTGATATTACATCATCCTGTTTGCAATATAAACATTCCTTTATGATTTGACAAATAAATTTTCAGCACTGCTTTGAAAATGATCATATTGCGCGTTTTCAATTTAATGATAATTAAACAAGCGACCGTGGCTTGAATAAAACATTAAATGGGACTCGGCGTGCATCAAAAAGTATTTTTAATTTGTCCCGTTATTTCAGCAATCATATGATACTTTTACACATACACATTGCATTTTTAGCTACCTAGTCATATATGTTACAATTTTCTAAATCAATGGTACATAAGTCAATACTTTAAAATGAATAGTGTAACTAAATTTGACAATAGTTAAAATTGAATCTTCTTTTTCCAATAACTCCTTACTCTCTAAAAATAAATTAATCAAAAATGACTAATTATTACAAAGAAATTTTGTCCTAAGAAATTATTGTCTGAGAATCTTTTTTGCCCTAAGCTTCAGAAACACCTTAACAGGTGTCCTTTACTCCCTACTCTCTAAAAATGAATTAGTCAAAAATAGTTATTAGTGGCTGCTTTTTCACTTGTACCATGGTTAACCAGGGGATACTATGGTATCCCAAAATTTAACAGCCATTTCTTATGTAAAATTGTCCCCTGAATCAAAAAATTATTAAAGTAGAGCAGTTTTTGAGATACAGTCAATTCCATATTATATGAAAAATTGACTATATCTCAAAAACCTTCTACTTTTATAACTTTTGACGACATTTTTAGATTCAGCGGATAATTTTACATAGAAATTGACTGCTAAATGCCCGGGATACAAATTGCTGTGGACTACAGTTAGTGGCTGCTTTTTCGATATAACAATTAGTCATTTTTGACTCATTCATTTGACTACATTAATGTTGTCGCCTTCAAAATAGTCCCCATTGGATATTATGCACATGTGCCAGCTCTTCTTCCAATACTCGAAACACTTATAAAACTCGATCTTTGGGATATCCTTTAGCGAGGGGTAAACCACATTAAAATCTTAGAGACCAACGTTCAATGTTAGTGGACGTTGTGTTGAGATTTTTTTCCTTATCAGTCGTTATCAATAAGAAAAACTTGCTTAATCGGTGCTTAATCAGTGCTTAGCGACGCGTTGTACATGACTACCCTTGTTATTGTTATCCTTAGCCGTTAATTCGTAAGCGATTTTTAACTTTAAAAAATCAGTGGTTTACCCCTCGGCCTTTAGTTCTTTCAGCGATGCGCTTTTAATGTCATCTTTGCTTGCAAAACGACGGCCCTTTAAGGTTCTCTTTATTTTTGGGAATAGGAAAAAGTCAGACAGAGGCATGTCAGACGAATATGGAGGCTGGGGCATCATTACAGTATTGTTTTTGGCCAAAAATTTTGTTCAAAATTTAACAATTTTAGAACAAATTTTGCTGCCACGCGTTTCATACCCAAAACATTCGAAAAAATTTCATGGGATGAGCCAATCGATATACCAACATCATCAGCGACTTCTCTGTTGGTTTATAACCATTTCTTTCACTTTTTCCATGTTTTTATCGGTTGTTAATGTGCTTGTACGTTCGGGGCGTTCATTATCTTCAACGCCTTCACGGCCATCTTGGAAACTCTTATACCACTTGTAAACTCCTGTTTTACTTATAGCAGACTCACTATAGGCCTTTGTTAACATTTCACAGAATTTATTTAATTTTTTAAGCAAAATTGGATACAAATTCTTTGATCCATTTCTTTTAACGAACGAAAAATCGCCGAGCTCATAAAACACGTCTAACCTTAGCGGATGCCACAGACAAAGTAAACAATGAAAACAGATAAAGTTTTTTATCATACGGGGGCAGGTATACCAACATAATAAAGAAAATTTTATGACAACCGGACCCTCCCAACCCGCGAAATTTAACAATTCCCGTTATTTTCTGAACACACCTCGTATTTAGTATAATATAGATAAAATAAACTTGGACCGGTTAATTTTTATATCTTATTCTAACTAAAGCGTTAAGAAAGTAGTTAAAAAGGGTAAACTAAACTTATAATTACCAAATATTAACGAATTTTTAACAAAAAGGTTTTATTAACCAAAAAGTTAAATTTACTTAACAAAACGTTAATATAACATTAATTTAATTAACCACATAATTCATAATCAGTTTAACGTTAAAGTATAATATTACTTAAATAAATTAACCAGGGATGCATGGTTAAATTTACGTTATGCATAACGTGCCAGTTGTGAAACTTGGGTCATCTTCCCAGCCTTGCTAAAATATTAATATTCAGGAATATCACTTTTAAATTTGATGATTTTTCTTTTTAGATCACAAATATTTGTTAACCTGTGTTGTCAATTTGGTTTGGAAAATTTGATTTTTGTTACTTAAAAATTAAATTACTTAATTTAATATTGTCATTTTTGTTTTCTTAAAAATCGGGTAGATCTTAAGCCCATATTAAGTAAATGTATTCTTATATAAAAAAGTAAAAAAGTTTTGATTTGGTAAAAAGTTAAACGCATAAATCATTTCTGTGTGAATGCGAAAATTCCAGTCAGATAAAAAGCAGCATTCGACAAATATAGAGGGTAAATAATCCGAAATGTAACAATCATCCAAAACACTAACCTTGGCAGCAATATCGTAATTCATTCGACAGCTCAGCGCCGTTTATTCCAGTTTATTCAAGCCGCGCTAAAAACATTCAATGCGTATATCTCTCGAAATCAAGTAATCACAAAATTGGTCGAGAAGGGCGAATTTTTTCCTTTCACGCATAATCGTGTCATATTCGAGTAATACACTCGAAAAAAACAAGGATTTTTATACTTTCCACAAGAACTTTAATAACATTGCTCCCTTTCGCTACTTTGTCCTGTCATAACGGTATACGTTTACGCAGTGCCGGCTTCAGCCAAATGTGATATTTTTTTTAAGCCACACATGTTATAAGTACAGGGTCCGGCAACAGAATTGAACGGTTTTAAAAATGCTGCTATGGAAATACTCCTCTTGATTTGATATATGTCAAATAGTGACAGACTTGTACCTTATTGCCGAAAGTTTCGAGGCTGCTATGGAAATACTACATATTGATTTAATATATGTCAAATAGTGACATACTTGTTCCTTATTGCCGAAAGTTTCGTGTACAATGGCAATTAAAAATTGTGTGCAGAAATTGAGTCGATTGACTTTATCAATGAGATTTAGCCTCTGTTTTAAGTTTTAAATCCAGATATAACATTCGTCGCAAACTTCGGTCTAAAATGTGTAGAGCAATCGAGTGCCGCTCAAACGCTTCTCTGAATCTTCCAATATTTTCTTGTGTACAAACTGTACGAGTTCCAGCGGCAAATTTTGATTTTACACTGCCTTTTTCGTTAAAATCTCCTACCCATCTCAAAATGGCATTTTTTTATGGGACTTCAGCTCGCACTTGAAAATTATATTCACGACGAAAGCGTCTCTGCGTTTGTATATATACATATATCGTATACGAAGGACTGGGTCAGGGTAAACGAATTTACAGCAAAGATCCGTTGATTAACCGGCCAGTTTGACATTGCACACGAAACCTTTGGCAATAAGGTATAATCTGTCACTATTTGACATATACCAAATCAATAGTATTTCCATAGAAGCCTTTTCAAAACCGTTCAATTCTGATGACGGACCCTGTACAAGATCTGGAAATTACGTTTGAGGTGATGTCTAGTTTTCTCAAATCATTGCTCCAGTCGGCAGTTTTGTCTCCAGTCTTTTAGGTCTTAGCACAATAGAATATTAAAATTGTAAAAAGGGTGAAGAGAAACTGCAATAAAAATGGACATAAAATATTAACTAATTTCCCGATTTTCGTTATCACTAATTTTGCTCACTTTTTTATTATAAAGCCCGGTACTGTGTTATATCTACGTATCAGATCCCAAATCTTAAGAAAGTGTATGTATGTATCCCGTCTTTATGGTTACATATAAAACTGATTGCTATCTTAATAAGAGACCAATCTTGTTAACCACTCAACAGTACATTGTCATTTAAGTTTTTTTCATTTCGTTGTTACTTCTCACTCAATAAAAAGTTTTAAAACAAGACCATGCTTTTACCAAACTTTCTTGCTACAAGCCTTTCTTCTACTTTTTTGTTTTAAAATTTTAATTCCTTTAATAAAAATTGTGAGGTAAACCGATCATTTTATTAGTCACTTTAAGTGGATTTAAAGTTTAAAGCTTTGGCCTGCTTTAAAATTTTTAGGTTTAAAATTAAAAATAAAACTTTTTATATTTAAGTTTAAAAATAAATTATAAACACTATGTTCTTAAAAGTAATTTTGAAGTTATTAGTATATAATGTATCAAGTTTGATAAACCCCATTTTAGTCACGAATTTAAATTAGGCACGAGCTAGCTTGCGAGCGAGTGTTTAAATAAATGAGTGTCTATAAAAGTTTATAAACGAGTTACTATACTTTTTCTACGACAAATACTTAATATTATCTAAAAAAATGTTTTAAATTAAATATTTGTATAAAGCGACATCTATACGAAAATAAAGTAACCATCCCAATAAACATTTTACGTAATTGTCACCATTAACATTGCACGTTATTAATTTTAATTAAAAAACAATTATTGATACTTAAAAATATTAAAATAACTTCACAATATGATTTTGTTAAGAAAATATTTTATCATTTAATTTTTTTTATTACTATAATTGCAAAACATTATAACAAAGTATTAAAAATTCTTGCATGGGAAAATTAAAGGAGCAAAAAGTGACAATTGTATTTATTGGTAATCTACCGGCGTTAAAATGTGATATTTGTCTGTATAAATCAAAATTTATCCCTTGAAAATAGTCGATATAGAAGCAGTTTTTCATAGTAAAAGTAAAAAAAAATGATTTATGGACACTACAAGCAAAATTTTTAATGCTTTGTCAGTTAAATCTAGTTTAATACACTACTACGGCGAAATCAAAAGGTCAGTTCAATCTTTTCAAATATTGCGTCAAGAAACTATTTAATACTTTTGTATTTTCGTATTGATATAACAAAATAATTTTCACATTTAGTAAAATTTCACAAAGAAGGGCACTTTATTTTACCGATTATATGACATTTGACAACTTCAGCCCGTGACTAAAAACCTGTTGATAACTTCAGCCCATGACTAAAACGCCATAAAGCCACAGCTTGTCAATGTGTAATTAAACATGTACGATAATGGGCGCTTTAAAGGTGGGAGTGGAAAAATATATTTAAATTTTACATAATGTTGTTAAAATTAAATTAATAAATAATAAATAACACTGGACGACAACCTTTCTAGAGTGATTTGGGTGGGCTGTTTGTTTTCGAGATATTTTAAAAAATAGTTTTTTTCGAAGTGGCATTTGGTTTAAAATATTTAAAAAAAAATAGATTTTAATGGATTATAAAGTCTTTTAAAATTCCAAATCGATATCTTTTTTCCCAAGAAACACCCTGTATACATTCCTCTTTTCCTTTCTGACAAATCGAGGAATATTATCAAGAAATACAGATATATTTTTATACTCTTTCATCAAGCAATTCGCACACTGCGATGTACAAATTGTCCGAGGTTACCTCATGATATTGAGGTTTACAAAAAAAAAGTTTATATACAAAAGTGCTCTTTTAGTTCCACCCTTACTTCTTAAGAAGTCCCATAAGCCATAAGCCATATTGAGGTAAATGAGGTAGTGAGGTAAATGACTGCTGTTTGGCGCGAAACTGACAAGTTTTAGGTCCAGTTTTAAAAGTATAGTATATGTAACGTTATGGTTCACATCTGAATAATTTTATTTGTAGAAAAAATGTTTTGGTTTGGTTCATGGATTGGCCCTCACTTCTAATATGAGCCTGCAGAGACCTTTATCGTATATTCTGAACGTTACCGCAACATGTTGACCGACTATTTTTTCCAACATTGGATGAAGAATCCCTTAATTTATTGCGCACGATATTCTAAGATCGCATTATTTTAGTTGGAGAAGAAGACTTCTTTTTATAGAGGTATTTGAAAAGTAAAGTAAGGTGCATATTCCAATAATCCAGAACATAATATTCGGAATGAAGTTAAAGACATTAACCCATTATTTTTCAAGAAGTGATAGAATTTTCGATATTCCAATGATGGCCTGTAATATTAGACGTGGTGGTCATATGGGTCATATGGATGATGTTGTGTTCCATACATAATTGCCATAGACCGAAAAATTTACAACTACTACCATTATTATTAAATTTATATATATTAATTTATTTTTATTAGTATACTACTTATAAGTAACGTATGTGAGAAAAATATAATTGGACAGAACTGAAAACAGAAGGAAACAACAAATATTTTATTCAAAGTAACAAAACCCTTTATTGCTACTCAAATCTAGACAAAATATATAATTAACCAGAAAGTTAGATAAGGGGTAATAAAAAGCAATAAAAAAAGCAAGAAGCTTGGACCATTCCACGTTTATTTGGCATATTTCCTTGACTTGTTTACTTAAATTTACAATTTGGAAAAACTATTTATTCGCTGGTAGATAGAAGGAAGCAAGTCTTAATTAAGAGCTTTTTCAATCTCCTGAGAGCCGAGCTTTGGGAACGGCCATAGGTTAGATATATTCCATTCCAAAGCAGGAGTGACGGTGATTCTTACTTTCTAATTCAAAGCACGTTCCTTTAATACCATCACACATTCATATCCAACCACACTTAACTGACAAATTTTGCTACATTTGTTATGCAATTTTTTCATTTTACATACCAAATTAATTTGTACTTTTAACAGGTTGTAAAGAGTTTTATTTTCTGAAAAATAAAATCAACAGTTCGAAAATTAGCGAAATGACGATTTGAAGGTGAAGGTGAATTAATTGGTTATTGTTCGACAATAAATAAACTTTTTTTGTAATTTTTAACTGTTATCAGTTAATGTTAAAACAGCTAAAAACGACTGTAAAAAAATTCCTAATATTTTTTATATTTATGACTATCCGGCACTGATGAGGTCTAATAAGACCGAAATAGGCTGTCTGTTTGTGTAGCACGCTCGAAATAAAAGCACGGTGATATATGGGCAAATTTTCGTTAAATGTACATTTGCTGTCTCCAGCTAATTTTATTTTTATTTTTGACCTTTGTTGATAAGTTTTGTATTTATTATATTTAAATACCCCCTTCCTGTTAGGACCCATCGTATTTTTTTTTAATTACTTTATGTTTCTATATATGGCAGAAAAACTAGATGAAATGTCCTGTAAACTAACTGTCCCCAGAGGCGATTTTTTAATTTAAATTATTATATTCTTCTTCTTTGCAGGTTTCTTCTGAAAAAATAAATTATTTTTGAACAATGGAAAGTTCTTTTATTCGTATATAAAAATAAAATAGTTTTCTACAAAGTAGTTTAAACAGAAAAAAATGTTAAAGTTGACATTCAAAAATCTTGTCTTTTTCCTAACGTCGCGTCGTCTTCTATGCCGACTGCTTCGAAATAGAGACACGAGATAGAGATACTATCGTGTTATTTCTAGAGGGCATACATGTTTGATAGTTTGGCAACAACAAGTGAGCACGTCTAAAGTGTGTGAATTTTTTTGTAAATATTTTAAAGGTAAGATTTTTTTGCGTACACTTTTGGTGTCTTTTACAAAACGCTACATTCAACTCTTGTTTTAGAAGTTAATTTTTTTATTTTCATTTTGTATTATAGCATAGTAGAAATTAAAAAACAAATGCCGAAAGATATTTACATTTAACAGTATTTCTGAAAAATAACGTTTGAAAAAGTCAAAAGCAATGTGTCATAAACGTTCAGGAATATGCGTTAGGAGGAGGACAATGTTTCATTTCTTCCTTGTGTTCCTTCCCTATTTCAGATTAACCCTATAAGTTTTATTTCTTTAAAGTTTATTTTTGTTATTTATAAACTTATAGAATTTTTTTGCAGTATATTACACTGTTCTATCACAAAGGAAAAAAAATCGATCAAATTGACCTGCCTGGACAAAATATATATACAAAATGTACATTTAACGAAAATTCGCCCAAATTTGGCCAGTCCTCACAACATGGGCACTACTCCTTAGTAGAAAACCATTTTTTGATACCGAAAATAATCACAGTATGTAACAGAAAAACCACGATTGAAAAAAAAATGTTTAAATAAGGAAAACAAAAATGTTCTTGGGGTCTGCAAGCAGTGGCTAAACACTGTCGGCTCGTGTATGCCGAGAACACGGTAACAGAAGACGGGAGGGTTAAGGGAGATCAACAAACAGGGGATCCCGTACGGCAATCAGCTCTAATCGATCCTGTAATCCATCACACAGGTCGGCTTATGTCCAGCATTCTGGGGAATTGTCCACCTTGTCTACTACTAATCGCAACGCAAAGATACATCTAGTCATTAAATGTTAACTTTGTCTTGATGCCGGATTAAGCATGTTTTAGTTGGTTAAACATTTTATTTTTCAGTAGTTTTAACTGACTACCTTGAATGCCCTTACAGAAAAGAGAATGAATAAAAATAGTTTAAAGTAAATTAGTTTAGGAATATATTAAATATTTGTAATGTTATAAGAACAAAGTAGGGAATGCAATCTTGGTATACCAAGATCTCGAAATACCAAGATCTCGCACTAATTCTGCAAGATTAGTCTTGCACTAAAATCAAGCGCGATCTCGCAAGATTTGCGAGATTAGGACGCAGCGCATTCCATGTGTTTTGTGTTTTTTGAGAGGTCATTTTCAAAATAATGTATAGTTTTTTCAATAAATAATTTTATTCTTGTTTATGTTTTTTGCTTCAATAGCTTGATGATTATTCCTATATAATATTATATACCACTAGTGGTAAAATTTTACCGATAAAATTTTTGATTTTTATACGAATGTTTTTTTCTTGTAAATTTTGCAAGTGGCATTAATTTTTAATGCCAAATTATTTAATTTATTCATTATTTTGCCTTTACGATATAACCTAACAAAGTTGTAATCCTAGTATATTAAAGAACTAATGTCATAAGACGTCATTTTGTCGCACGCGGACAAAAGGTCTTATGACATGAGTTCTTTATGCTATTTTATCTATTTGGCAAAAATTCTATAAAAACAATTAATTTTATACCTTAAATTTAATTTGGTCGAATTTTACTTTAGATAGTTGGTATCAGTCATTGATTTAAAAGTTATGTCAAAATCGATGCGCCATGCCGTCCTTAATTTACTTATTTACAATAAGCGGCTGTTAATGTTAAAGAAGCAAAAAAGGATTTTCTTTGGTGTTAAACAAAAATTATTGCCAGAAAAGTACTGGAAAAATCATAAAAATGTTATAACCAATATGCAAAATATTATGCTGTTTAAAGTATAGCCAACCTATAAAATCAAAATTTTGGGTGGGATAAAGTATCTCATTAAAGCACCGAAAGCGATGTTATAATGAAGTCATTATGAACGCAAAATAGATAAAAATAGTTATACTAATTTATTTTTTTATTAATCTTAAATCTGCGAGATCTCGCAAAATACCGAGATCTTGTGAGATTACACCTCTTAAATCTTGCTATACCAAGATTGTACATTTTCCTGCAAGATTGCATTCCCTAGAACCAAGCAATCTTGGGAATTGTTATAAAATAATGAATTTCTTAACTAAAGAATTTTGAAAACTTTGTGGTTTTTTAATATTCTTTAAAACTTTTAAGATTTAGTTTTTAGTTTTACTTTCAATTTTCTATTTTTTAGGATTTTTAGATGTCTTGGTATTTTTAGATTTCTTTTATCGTCTCAATTATCACATAAGGGCGTATCCCATATTTCACAATTTTATAGAGCAATTTAAGAAAATATTTAGCTAATTTAAATATATTTTTGAAAAAAATTTTGCTACTAGGGATTACATTAAATGTACCTGCTACCTATTAGCTCATTTTTATTTAAAAATAATTTAAATTAGTTAAAAACTTTCAATCAAAATGTTCTGTAAAATTCTTAAATATGTTGTTATTTTGTCAAGATTTTAAAATTATGCATTTTTAGTAATTTTATGAATTTTGGAATTTTCTAAGAACTTTATATTAAAAATAGTGGGCAAAACAAAAAATGTTCCCTTCTGCCGTGTCCCCAGTACTTTTTTCTGTAATTTAACATTGGCAAGTTTATGTTAAAATGTAATAATTGCATTTTATTTCAGCTTTTCTAAAGACTAATCTTCCTAAATTTATCATTTTGCCAATATATAAGTTAAATCTTTAATAGCTTCTATTAAAATTAATGCTGTATACAGTATACTGGAGCAGTTTTTGACTACTCTCTAAAAATGAATTAATCAAAAATTACTAATTTAATAGTTATTAATAGCTGCTTTTTCACTTGTACCATGGTTAACCATGGAATACCATGGTATCCCAAAATTTAACAGCCAATTCTTCAAAAATTGTCCCCTGAATCTGAAAATGTCGTCAAAAGTTTAAAAAGTAGAACAGTTTTTGAGATATAGTCAATTTTCCATTTAATATGGAATTGACTATATCTCAAAAACTGCTCCACTTTCATAATTTTTGACGGTATTTTCGGATTCAGGTGACAATTTTACATATGAATTGACTATTAAATTTTGGGATACCATGGTATTCCATGCTTAACCCTGGTACAAGTGAAAAAGCAGCCACTAATAACTATTACATTCGTAATTTTTGATTAATTCATTTTTAGAGAGTAGCGTGAAAATGCTTATACCTTTTAGTATGTACAAAACCCGTTTGGACCAATCATAAATTCGAATAGCGTCAGATCTAGTCTAACCTCACTTTCTATAGAAGTATACTTTTAATAATTAAAATTTTACGTTTTATCTATAGTTTAACAAATAAAATTATGCCTTAAAGATAAACTGTATGCCATGCTGCTGAAAAGAGTCTTTTTGTGTTCGCTCAATTGTAGGCCTCCGCTAGTATTATAATAATATCCTATAGGAGTTTTCTGATTTTTATAGTGCTTTCAGATTTCGTGCATTTTTTTATACTAGTATACTAGGTATACCTAGTATATAGTACTATAGTACTAATAACATTTTCTAAATTTGTAATACTTTTTTACTTAAAGTAATTTCAAGGGCTTTTTAGTTTTCACATTTCTATTTCAATATTTCTATTCTATTTTTTTATTTAAAAATTAACTTAAAATATATAAACAAATTTTAACGTATTTTATTATAATTTTTATAAGGAAGTGGGCTAAATTTAAAAATCTTATAGTAACTATTAAAAATTATTATCCTAAGAAATCACTATATGTATATATTGGAGTGATAGATATTAAATAATAAATAAATAAAAAAAATGTTTAATAAATTTATTTTGCTTGCTTTTAGTCTTGTTAACATATTAAGAAAGTCAATAGACTTAATTAATCCATTTATAAATTGAATTCATGGATTAAATTAATTAAAAACATGAATGTTTTTAAACTTTTTATTTATGACGGGTTGGACAAAAAATATGGTTTTCCGTAAAATGACCACATTAATGTACTTATTCTCTCCGCGTACAGTACAAACTATGTACTGTTTGGTGTTTTAATGCGCAAAGTATAGCAATTGTCGAAATAAAGTAATCGAATGACAACAAACTAAAGCATGCAACGAGTAACAGTAATCAAAAACTAGAGAAACGATCAATTATTCGATTATTACTATTTCAATGGCACTCAATTCAGCGGTTGTGCCACATAATAACGTCTATAAAATTTTACGTCCAGAACTCAAATCAATAAACACCGAATGACTGACATTAAACGTGAAAATCGCCGTAGTTAATTCACGAAATCGAGAGAACCCCCTTTGTCTAGAGTAAACGATAGTAAAAGTGCCCATTTTATTTTGTTTTTGATTATGTAAAATTTGTAAAGAAAATTATGATAATAAAGTCAAAAATTAAATTGTTACTTTTTAAATCGTCATTTTCGTAACGCGTCTAAATGTTAAATGTTAAATATGTGGGTTAAGATTTAGTTTAAAAGCTTCCACAAGAACATTTATAAGTGAATATTAAATATGAGTAGGTATTATAAACTATTATTATTATAAAACTTATTTTATATAGGTAACTATTGTATTTAGGGATGTAGGCAAATTTTTATGACAATGTCATGTCACGGTCATAAAGAAAATGACTGTCATGTCATTTATTTTTATGACACCCTTGTCATTAATTTTTTACAATTGAAATTTCTGACTGTCAAAAAAATAACTGGCCGTCATTAAAATATATGACAGTCATAAAAATATATGACGGTCACAAAAATATCAACTGACTTTCGATTCCACCCGCCTGGCGCGTGTCTGGCTTGCGATCCAACGCGAACACAAAAAAACGTTAGATCGCGATACCGCCCCAAGCCAGGAAGCTGCACTTTTTAAGTCATTATATGACCTTGATGTCGATGACTATAAATCTGACAAAAAATTTGATTATAACTGGTTTTAAACCAGTTAAATATCTTTATTTTCTACTACACTGCCCGTCAAAATTAAAATTGACCTTGATGTCGATGACTTTAAATCTGACAAAAAAATTTGATTATAAGTGGTTTTAAACCAGTTATCTTTATTTTCTACTACACTGCCCGTCAAAATTAACGCATAATAAGTTAAAAAATTCTAACTCTAAAACGCCTTTATCAATCTTTATAAAATTTTGGATAAAAATACTTTAACTTATATCTCAGTTTAGGTGTTCAAGGGTTTTTCGAAAAAACATCCTTAAACCCTTTTTATTTAATATTAAAAAAACGCTCGAAAAAAAACTTTTATAGGAAATTTAATTTAAGTAAATAAAAAATATGCTGTTAAAGTGTCCCAAAAAATTTTAAAGTGTGGTTATGTAGGTGCGTATGAAGAAAATTGAAAAATTGATCAGTATACAGGGAAAAACAAAAAGTTTATTTTTTTTCAAAGGATCACCCTATATATGTATTTATTTTTTGATTCCTTGTAAAATTCTAAGCATATTTCATATAGTAGTAGTACGGTTGGGTAGGCTCGAAGCCTGACAATTAGACTCCATGGTCCTTTTTATCTGCCCCTCCTAAACCAACCAAACTACTCCTCATCTTCCTCTTCGCCCATACCAGCCCTTTCGAATCTTCCAGACCTTCTTATAAAGGTCAGGATATCCTGCCAGGCAAGAGAGGCCAACTCTTCCCTTTGGAGTGTCATCACTCCAAAGATTTTATACCTTAGTCTGCCGAGGGCCTCACATTGTCCCAGGAAGTGAAAATATTTCATATAACATACCATTTAACCATTCAACCGTTTCTGAAATATTTAAATTATTTTTAAGATAATAAGTTGAAATAGTTTGTCTTTCTCTGTCTGAGTACGTTATTTTTACTTATTTAACAAGACATATTGACATAATGTCACTATAGTAATTTATTTTCAATAAAAATTTTGGTATACTGAGGCTTCTTGATTTCTGTATATTGATCAATTTTCCATTTTTTTATACATAGAAAAAAAGTATATTTTAGTACATACATAACCACACTTTTAATTTTTTTGGGACACTTAAAATAAAAAAGTTAAAGGGGGGCGACATTATAGGGGATCACCCTGTACAAATTAAACGAACAATAACGAATATACAGCGCTTCAGGGCCGGTTTATCAATCTCTACTAAAGTTCCAGTTAGTCTATCTGACGGTTAAATTTCATATCGATCGTTGTGAGAACAATGGTATCCATGGAAATTATCTACCAGATAACTAACTGCAACTTTAACTGGACATTGATAAACCGGCCCTCAGTCGGTAAAAATGACCACTTTTCCTCAAAATAATCAAAAAAGGGGTCATTTTTACCGACTTTGAAGCGGTGTATCTTCGTTACTGTTCGTTTGATTTGTACAAAATTTTCAGGGTATACTAACAAAAATACGGTCTTTAACAGCGTTTTTTTTTTAATTAAATAAAAGGGCTTTAAAAATATTTTCTTGAAAAACCTTCGAACAGGTAAACTGAGATATAAGTTGAAGTATTCTTTCTATACAAAATTTCAGAAAGATTGGTAAAGGCGTTTTAGAGTTAGAATTTTGTTACTTATTATGCGTTAATTTTGACGGGCAGTGTAGGATTTTTATTTAATTTTTTGATTTTGTTTAAATTTTGGTTTTTTTCATATAAATTTATGTTTTAAGTTAAGTTTTGTCTCTTAATGTTTTAGTCACTTGTCTTGTGTCTGATGCTTCTATATCTATAGATATACATAAGATAAGGAAATAAAAATGACCATAAATGACAATAAATGACAAAAATGACATGTCACGTGTCACATAAATAAATGAACGTCATTTTACATCCCTAATTGTATTATATTATAATGTTTTATCATTATATAACATATCCTTGTATAGGTCATAGTACTTTCTTGTTTACCGAACATTTCGGCTTATACGTGGAAAACTGACGAATGCATGGAAAGACTGAGAACGACCGCAAACAGCGACAAACGTTGGAAATTACTTGTATATGAGACCCTCTAGGGGCTTCCCTCATGATACTAAGACTTGGTACCATGGGCTTTCCTCATAATGAGGGAAGCCCATGGTACTAAATCTTAGTATCATGAGGGAAGCCCCTAGAAACGTTCGTTCGCGTTTTGAGCAAACGCGAGCATGCTGCAGCTGCGATTTCTGGCAACGCGAACGAATGAAAACGTTCGTCAGATCTAGGACAGGCTTAACAATATGCAAAATTTAATTTTGAGAGATTTGACGTTTGCAAAATAAATTTTAAGTATAAAATGATCTATAGGACATCCATTTTCCAAGGCATTAAATTTCTTGTAATATTTACTTTTAATATTCGAATGAAACATTTCGTGAAATGTACCCCTAGTTTTAAAATAGCTTTCTGACAACTTTTGAATCGTTATGACAATTTTATAGGATATTTTAAATTTATCAATTTGCATTACATATAGGTACAGCTGTTTTAATTAGGTAGAAAGGCACCAACTTACAGGAATAAATATGTGTCGATTTTTTTAAATAATAAAATCCGAAATAATTTTGGACAACTATCTCACAAAACTCATAAAATTAAAAAGTTATCATATTATGCATACGTGCTGCAATTTTAAAAAATAAAAAAAACTGTCAGCCTCATATCATAAATATGACCAAGAAACAGTGTAAATAAAAAAATCCCAAATTGTATTTCCTTCTCTTTGTTAGTATATTAAATGAAAACCAAAAGTTATTTTTGCGATGGGGGATTATAACCAGCTCATCAACCGATTAAATTTTAAATGCATCCCAAATGCAATATCAGAAATGTAACAGTTATATTGCTGTGCTGTGGGATGTAAACTCCCAACAATCATAATTATCATAAATTATAATTAGGTACTTTAATATTGTCATCTTTTTTTTGACTGCCGCTCATTTTTCAGGTTTAATTGGTCCGTAATTACAATAAAGGTAAGTTTATTATTAGGATCTTTAAATCATTGCGGTAATTGGCTATTGTGTCCCTGCCAAGACATCGTCAAAATAATTTATGGCACCTATTTAATTGTAGGCATATTTAATTTTTTTTTTGTTTTTGAAATATAATTTTATTTTTATGGAGAATAGGTACTTATATTTATAAAAAGATTTAGTAGAAGATCCTTACAAATAAACAATATTTAGGCTCCAATATTAAGAGAGGTTTAATTTTTCTATAGAAATACAAATTATAGGAATATTTTATTTTGCTATAACAATTATTATATTTTATAGTGTCATAATTTGTGGTATTACATTGTATTTTATTCAATCATGGGTAGGTAAGTAAACATTGCTTTGGACAAATTAAAATTAAAACAACTAAAATAAAAAGTTTCGCCACGTCTTAAATATGATGAGATTTTTATAGGAAAATCCTAGTAATTAAGGCATACAATTATCCAAATACAAAAATCAATAGTCCAGCTGCCGCGCGGATTAGGCAGCATCATCATACACCAAGTAAGGCGAGCGCAATCGAATTCTTACAATTAAGCGTTTATACGCTGAAGAAGCAAGTGGCGCCACCAAGTGACCGTAATTTTCGTAACAGCTTCTAATAAGCAGCTGTCGATTGCATTTGTAAATTGTCAATTGCATAGATACAATTAGATACAATAAATACACATGTTATTAATAATTTACCTGAAAAACATTTAAATTCAATAAAAATCATAAAACAGCATTATGAATTATTAAAAGCATTGATTAAGAAAGTCTTTACTCAAGGGTAAAAGACCATATTATGTATTATATACGAAGTGTGTTCAGAAAATAATGGGAATTGTTAAATTTTGCGGGTTCGGAGGGTCCGGTTGTCATAAAATTTTCTTTATTATGTTGGTATACATGCCCACGAAGTATGATGATTTAGCTGTTTTCATCGTTTACTATGTCTGTGGCAGCCGCTAAGGTTAGACGTGTTTTATGAGCTCAGCGATTTTCGTTCGTTAAAAGATAATGGATCAAAGAAATTTGTATCCAATTTTGCTTAAAAAATTAAATAAATTCTGTGAAATGTTAACAAAGGCCTATAGTAAGTCTGCTATAAGTAAAACAAGAGTTTACAAGCGGTATAAGAGTTTCCAAGATGGCCGTGAAGATTTTGAAGATGACAAACGCCCCGAACGCCCAAGCACATTAACAACCGATAAAAACATGAAAAAAGTGAAAGAAATAGTTATAAAACATCAGAGAAGTCGCTGATGATGTTGGTATATCGATTGGCTCCACTCATGAAATTTTTTCGAATGCTTTGGGTATGAAACGCGTGGCAGCAAAATTTGTTCCAAAATTGTTAAATTTTGAACAAAATTTTTGTCCAAAACCAATACTGTAATGATGCCCCAGCCTCCATATTCGCCAGACATGCCTCTGTCTGACTTTTGCCTATTCCCAAAAATAAAGAGAACCTTAAAGGGACGTCGTTTTGCAAGCATATATAGCCTTTAGTTCTTTCAGCGATGCGCTTTTAATGTCATGATGGATGACATTAAAAGCGCATCGCTGAAAGAACTAAAGGCTATCCCAAAGATCGAGTTTTAGAAGTGTTTCGAGTATTGGAAGAAGAGCTGGCACATGTGCATAATATCCAATGGGGACTATTTTGAAGGTGACAACATTAATGTAGACGAATAAATAAATATTTTTTTCAAAAAACGAAAATTCCCGATATTTTCTGAACACACCTCGTATAATATTATTTTGCCATGAATTCGTAGATATATTTTGTCTTTTACTATTTCAAACTGCCGGCGTTTTTTTTTTAGAGGACTCAAATATAAAAAGATTGATTTGATTTTAGGGTTATGTTTGTATAACTATTATTTTATGTTAAACATGTCCAAACTTAAATATAAATTATATAGGGTAAAGTTATCATTAGTTAATTCTGCACCAATATGTACCAAATTGGATCTTTTCGCAAAACATGAAAATGGAACTTTAGTTTTTGAATTACATTTATAATTAAAAACACAATTATTCACTTTAATCTCTTAAAAATACACACAACCCTAACTACATTTATTTATATAATTTATTTATTTATATCAGCATATACGAGAAAATAACTTATTTATTTAAAAAAGATGTGCAGTTTGTATGATTCAAATGTATTGATGATTTTTTAGCGTATTCAACGCCGTATTGACATTAGTCGTTTTTCGCGTAAATACTATGTAATAGTAATACTACGGTTAAATAAGTCATGACGTCACAGTTAATTCATATAACCATGGTTAGGTTTCTAACATTTGACATTTGTTTACTTGTTCATAACCTATAATTTTTGAAATGTGTTTTTACCTATTTATATTTAATTTCTATGCTTTTACCGGTGTAAATAAATTTCTTTGCCTCTTCTTATATATAAAAAACTAGTACCTATAGAAAAAGAATATACTAGGTATACCTAGTATATTCTTTTTCTATAGGTACTAGTTATTTCAATACACGTTATCCAATTCTCCTACATGTTTAAATTAAAGTTTAATACAAAATAAGGAAGAATATAAAACAAACCTGCAGGTTTGTTTTATATTCTTCCTTATTTTGCATGCATATAATTCATCCACTTGTGGAGATTCCACAATATGGAGCACCCTATCATTTATTTTTACTGACAACACCCCGTTTACCATTTTAATACAAAGTTTAAATTCGGTTTAAGAGCAATTGTACCTACTTAAAATATTTTAAATTTCAAATGTAAACAACTTTTTGACAGATCGAAACAGAGAAAAATATATATTAAAAAGAGAAAGACTATTAACCACGTTGAATAACTAGCTCAGCGATATAGTTTTATGGTCTGGTATTTGTGACGTCATAGTTAGGATTTTTGAACGCACTCTAAACGCAAAAATGCCTTAACTACACCGTACAACACAAAATTGCCCGCATCGATGAAACTTGAAAAATCGGATAGAAGACGATAAAAAAAAGACCCGTGTATCGGCGATTTTTTTGTACACGTCAAAAAAATTTTTTTTTTCACTTTAAAGTTTTTAATTACGAGCATTTAATATGTTTTGTTTTTAAACAAAATATACCAATTTTGCTGTGAACCATATTATTGAAAAGGTATTAAAAATTAGGAAAAATGTTATATAATGTACAGGGAATATGTAAAATTGGTAATTCAAAAGATTAAAGGAAAAATTAAAAAATAAATCTTAAAAATTCGTATGATAACTATTATTTTGAGCATTTATGTATTCTTGGTTAAAAACAACGTTTAAACGTAAAAACAATTTTGTTTTTTTGTATATACACTGTGGGTTTGTTAATCTAAAATTTAGATTCTAAATGATACGCATATAAAAGTACGATTTTTATTAAACTGCACCTTTTATAGTTTTGTTCGTTGAGAATTAAAATGGAGTGTCCTAATCGCAATATATTTTGTTATGTTTGTGGTTTATATGTAACTGTGAAACATGTTCGTAATATAACCAAAAACCTTAGTTCTTTCGTTTCAGCGACAGTTTAAAACCAATTACGTTCCGTACTTATGGTACGCTCCCGAAGTGGTATGCACGTACTGCTATAGGTCATTATGTAAAAATAATGACAAACAACCCGGTAGTAAATACCAAATACCTACTATTTGGTTACCCCGTAAAGAGCATTCTCCGGAATTGTGTTACTTTTGTCTGAACGAAACAAGGAGCTTTGGTTATAAATATGAACACCGCGAAAAAATCGCCTACTCTCTTAAAATGAATTAGTCAAAAATAACTAATTATAAGTCATATTTGACTAATTGTCATAGTGAAAAAGCAGTCACTAATAATTAGTCAAATTCCACTGAATGAAATAGTCAAATTAGTAAATTTAAATTTAAAAAAAGTTTTGACCCAGCCTGGGATTGAACTCAGGTCTGTCACTTGACAAGTTTGTCAAGCTAACGTCTTAACGCATTCGGCTGTCAGCCGCTCTTATAAAAATTAATTTTATTTGTCAATAAATATGGTTCATAATATTTTAAAGTTTAATATATTATTTGTCTTGCTATTTTGAGCTAAACTTTTTGCATCTTTATTTGTTTTATGGGTCATTTAACCATGGAGAGGTATATGCATTTAATTCAAATAATACTTTGTTGTTGGCCGTAAACGACTAAAGAAATTAGTTACTTTTAACTGTCAGAAATAGTCAAATATGGTGACTAATCTTAAATTAGTCAAACTTTAACTATTTACATAGTAAAAAATAACTATTTAAAAGTGAAAACGACTATTTTATTAGTAAAAAATGCTTTTACTAATTCAAATAGTAGAATTTTGACTATTTCATTTTTAGAGAGTACACTGAAAAAATATATGTTTGTTTTAGCAATGTATGTGGTTCATATATGGACTACCACATACATTGCTAAAACAAACATATATTATATTTAGTTTTAACATAATATGTTAAAACTAAATATAAAAATGGTTAAGGTAAATATATTTTATGTTTCATTTATGGACTACCACATACATTGCTAAAACAAACATATATTTCTTTCAGTGTACGTTGAAGTTGAATCTGTAATCCCATTGAAGTTGAATCTGTAAACCCAGTTGAAAAAGAAGCTTGGACATCTGCGGTTAATGTCTTTGAAAACTTTCTTGGTAACAATCGAGCTGAAAATTATATAGAAATTGTGCAAAAAATGATCTCTGCGTATGGCAATATGGGAGTATTAATGTCATTAAAAATTCATTTTTTGCATAATCTTCTAGATTTTTTCAAAAATAATATGGGTGATTACAGTGATGAACATGGAGAAAGATTCCACTAAGACATAGCTTTAATCGAAGCTAGATTTAAAGGTAAAAATTTGGTGCACATGCTCGGTGAATACTGTTGGTCACTTTGTCGTGAAACGGCAACAAATTTACTAAAAAAAAAATAAAAGGCCAAAATTTTAAAAATAATTGAGTTGTATCAAATATTTTTATTAAACTAAATAATATCAGACATTTTGTTTAATTGTATTCAGCGTTAAAACAATTTATAAGGTAGTATTGTTTTTTTTTTACTTTTGAGTATTAAAATTTTATGGACGTAATAATAAAGTAGTTACAGCCTTATGATTATGTAAGAGTTCTTTAAAATGCCCTTTAAGAACATTTGTAAGCTTGAATAAAAAAAAATAACATTAATATTTAGTATGGAAACTTTCTAGGAATTATCTTTAAATTTTGTGTTTCAAAACCAAATAAAAAAAAAATTTGACGTGTACAAAAAAATCGCCGATACACGAGTCTTTTTTTTTATCGTCTTCTATCCGATTTTTCAAGTTTCATCGATGCGGGCAATTTTGTGTTGTACGGTGCTATTAACCAAGGTTAAGTTTAATAACCATAGTATTTCATGGTATTTACGCGAAAAAACGACTATTATTTGTTTTAGATTTTATGTGTAAAATAATACCACAAATAATACATTGATTTTATACTTAAAATTTATTTTGCAAACGTTAAATCGGTCCAAATTAAATTGTTTATAATGTTTATTTATAATATAGAATAATTATTTATTAAAAATAATCTTAGCCCAGTCAAAACACATTTTTGTGGATTCTTGAAAGCACTTCTTAAGACATTTTGCTCCTTCGTAGCACTTTTTAAATATTTTGGATACTTTAGAAGAACATTTTTTTAAATTGCAGAATCCTAACTACTTGTATAAGATTAATTGTTTCTTTTGAATCACTTTTTAATGACATTGAACGTCTTTGAAGCAATTTTGATTATAAAGTTCGTTTCATAATATAAACACATTTAAGTCATATTTATAATTTAGGACTTTTCCAAAGATATTAAAAAGTCTAACAATGACCTTATGAAAAAATATTCCTTTATGTACAAGTTCATTATAATATATTATATTTATTGAAGTAAAACTAGATTTCGTTTCACTACATATCGTCTCCGTTCTGGTTCCAAGTCCTAAATGATGAGAAATAAAACACTTACCTATGAACTTTTGCCTGCCAAGTGACAATAGAATTTGAACTTAGTTCAAAGCGACCACGACTGTTGCATGCTAAAAATACAATACTGCACTTAATGAGTACAGATATAATTTTTCTATGACGAAAATTGAGTTAATGACTTTTGCCAGAACGGTAATGATATATTCGTCACAAGTTGCAATGTTTTGATTGTAATAATTATAATTAATTAATTAATTAATTATAATCATTAATAATTATTAATGATTAAGAATGGACAATGTACCTATCTAAAATAAAATCAAAATGTGTTATTACACAACTTAAGTGTATTTCCAACATCTGTTTTAATTTTGGTTTGAACTGTCAACGAAATTGGCTATGTTTGCATTTTTAGGAAGATATATACGTTTTTTTTTACTTTAATCAAAAATAAATTGAAACAAAGATGGCTTATACAATACTTATACAATCGCCTCTCACTTACTTCTCGTTAATTTCAAACAACCTAAACTCTAGAGGAAATATTATTAGTGACTCTAAAATATTTAACTTAATTTTATGAAAAAATTAGTTAGAAACCAAATTTGATAAAAAACAAATATTTTTGAAAATGAATAGTAATAATAATAAAATTTCAAAATGAAACATAATAATCATCCTTACTTTTGAACAAATACATTGACAAAGAGAAACATGATAATAAAATTGATATATTAATTCCGTAATTTTGGTGAGGCCCCTCCTTAGAACAACTTGTCAACGATAACAAAAGATTGAAGAAGTTGAGGAGAGAGAAATTTTAATAACTTATTTCTTAATGTATATTGTCTGGCTTTTGAAAGTTCATTATGTTATTCGATGTTAAGAGAAAGCGATAGGGGTGGTCCCTCGAAACAGATTTTGTGGTAGGGGGTTCTATTATTTCGCGAACTATTTATTAGCCCGAATGTTTAAAAAGTCTCTTCGGCGGATCATTTAATTACCGGTTAACGACACCCTTAGCGGCGCGGAAACCATTGTCATTGTGCGTTCTATTGCCAATAAAATCATTTAGCCGTTTTATATACATTCAAGTGTTACACTCGGTTCTAATGTTTATTAGTGTTATTACTCTCAACGCATTCATTTTCATAATTATATTCGTCTCGTAAGAGCGTTATTGCACGAAATCATTTTTATGACCACGTTAATTTATCGTTACTGTTTAAATTATTTCTGCCCGCTATGAAATGTACTCAAAAGTTTGGTAATTTCGGGGCAATTTTTTTAAGTAAAAATATTTTTTGATATTAGTAAAGAAATAAACGTGCCAAACTTAATTTTTTCTTTTAATCGTCATTTAGGTTCAATAAATTGTGTTCCAAAACAGAATCGTTGGTCATGTTTATGTAGGTATAGCTATTAGGAATATATTCCCAATCATTTTCTGGTTTGGTTATGTTCTGTGGCCTCCACGCTCGCCAGATTTGGGACTACGTCAAGTGTGGTTATTAGGGATACCTAGGATTTCAAGTAGTTAATGCTAAGCAGTCAATCTTAATTTTCTTGATCCCTGCTAAATGAATTGATTTTTTAAAATATTGGTATCAATTAACCTATGTTTCCTGTCACATCATTTTTGGTTAGGTCCAAATGACATAATGATATTTTAGCTTTATTTCTGTACAGAGTTTAATTTGACTTTTGAACTTGTATTAATATGAAGTCTTTCTATATAGACTTAGGACTGTTATAACAAGAAATATTTACTAACATTTTGAGGATGCAAATTTTATGGAAAATCTCTTATAAAAACATTTATTTTCGTTCAATAAATCAATTACTTATATATCTTATTGCTGCTGTTTTTGTCTGTCAAACTATACCAGTATTTTTCTAGCAAATTTAAGTTTGTAGATCGGTTCATCAAAATTACATCATGCAAGAGTAGAATCTACACAGTAGAAGACACATTTACAACGTTTTTGTATTTTTCAGTTAGTATCATAAATACATGAATTTGGGAATTATTATTATTTATAAGAAATATCAAAGCGAAGACAGCTTTTACTAGTATTTTTCAGTAATTATTGTAGTATTTGAAGGATATTTTGATTTTAGACAATCATAAAGAAATAGCATGTCAATGTTAATAAAATGACAAATTTAAAAAGCTGTGACGATAATTCAGAAAGGCTCACACATTTTGTTCATTTTGGTAGCATAAACTTTGGATTTTTTTAAAATTTTATTTTTGAAATAGGAAAAAATTTAATAAAAATGTGTTTTTACATACATTTTTTATCCAATGATCAACACAACTGTTCAGCTCAAGAGACAGGTAAAACCAACAAACCAGAGAGACAGGAAGAACTGAATCAACCGGATCCAATGTTAGTGTGGCCGGTCCTATATCGGCAAGACACCAAGACTACTCGATATAGGATCAAGGAACAGCCAAAAAGGAAAGATCAATAAATCAGGGGTAGCTGACCACGCCAGGTTACATGGTCACCATTTCAGGTCGAAAGCAAAAATTTTGCACAAAGAACTCAAGTACTTTTTACTTGTACCTGGAGCAGATCTAATAAAGGTTTGGACTCTTTAATGTAGCAATAAGCTTAAAAACTCAAATTAAAAAGACATAGTATAACCTGATTCTAAGGCGACGATATATTATAAAGTTAATCTACCGCAATATTAAAGTAAATGCTAACTTTGTCTGCAATTGCTTGATAATTACAATTAAAGTAAAAGCACCTAGTGACTGCTGTAAGCACTTTAAAAGCTACTTGGAAATTTCCAAGTAACCCTTCGGCTTGTCGGCGCAACACCTCACACGTATCTAAACTACACGTACCCTCTCAGCAAATATTGCAAGGTCACATTAGCGTACACGATTGCTAAATTAAACAAACCTCCAAATGCTGGCTTTCCTGATAACTGCTCCAATTACAATAATTGTGCCAAGAAATTTTACACTTATTTCTTACGGTTATTGTTATTACTATTATTTAATTGCCTTTTTAATGCCCTCTACCGCTCAAAGTTTGTAGCTAGGCTTAAATTAAATTTAAACACAAATAACTACGTCACTCTATTTCGCCTAAAAATTTTGGAAATAATAACTAATTTTTATTATTGAACATTTGTCTTTTTATTTTATTACACTATGCATCAACATTTTTAAGGGCTTCCTTAACATGAAAAAAAAGTTTGGGCAATATTTTAGTCGATATGTTACATCTATGTATATACGCTTATACATAAACGACAATAAACGTTGATTTCAGCCGATTTTCTTCTTCTGTTTTATTCTCAGTTTTCTGGCGCTTGATTTTCTTCAAATGGCATATATCTTGAATATAGAAAATATGTTATACTTTATATCGTAGGCTAAATTTCACAACCGTAATGTACAAAAAATGTCTTGCTATAATTAGGCTTATTTTCATCCCTATTTTGTATATGTTCCCCTTTAAATTTGCACCGGTTGGGAATAGTATATTGTGCGACTAGAGGAGCGTCGCGAGTCAACATGCAATTGAAATTTCCTCTTTTGACCAATAGTCGCACACAATATGTTATTCAACTACCGCACGGAATTTAAAGCCAATTTTATTTGATATTTGGATATTATTGGCGTTAATAATTTATTTTTAATAATGCTCAAAAGGTTAATTATCATTTGGAACTTTTCTCTAAATGACTGAGTGGTCTCCCAAATCATTTTTAATTTTTGAGCAGCATTAAAAACTAGTTATTTCGCAAATAATTTAGTTTACCCCAGAAAAAGTTTTTGGCGCTTGGTTCCTTTTCGATAAACGCTATCCATTTCATGTGACAACAGTAAAGCACTTTTAACCTCACTTTTTTCAAATTTAACTTAAAGTGTAGGCCAAATGGTATTTCCCAGCTACACGGCGAAGTAAAACTTGGACCACAGGTGAATGAAATGGGTGTTGAATAAAAATTAGATAAGTATATTTATACCAAAATGAGATCAGTATACTCTCCAACCAATACTGGTGTCTTAAACATCGTGTAAAAGTAGCCAAATCAAAATGTTAATACCAAAAGGATTAAACAAAATATAAAAACACATTTAGACTTGAAAAATGATTTTGGACTTATCTTATAAGTGGTTTAAAATCCAAACACAATCTAAATAAAACTTAAAAAAATTAAACTAAAATGTTCCCTATTAATTAATAAATCTTAGATATACCAAGCTTTCAATCAATATGATGATGGTTTTCCAAAAGCTTTAAAATAGACAAATATGAAAATGGAAAGTGCTTTGGAATGATTTACCGTTTTTAAATAGAACTTCACTTTTATTTTTATGGGTCAGAATTACGAAATCGTTTTATTGTAATTCGCAGCGAGCTGTTTGTCATTTTTATAGTTCCTTCATTGCTCCCGTGTTCAGAACTTTAAAAACACTTTTCGTATTATTATTTTACAGAGCGGAGTAGTTTGCTTGATATAGTGCCTATATTAACTGAACGTTGGCTCATTTTCGCGCACAGTTCTTCTATTTTTAGTCGGTCACACCTTCACACAAGATTCATATTCTTTATCTCTCTGTTGTATTTATAATTATGTGATTTTTAATTTAAAAAAATGTTCTAAAAATAAAACTTGGATATAAACGGAAATTTCGTTTTGTTTTTTATGGTCCGCTAACTATAATCGTGGCAAATACAAGTTGAATATTTTTTGTCGGGTTTTATAGCCAGGAATAATTCGACGTCTCAACCTTCTTGAGCAATTTTATTATATGAGCCTCGTCCCTTACAACAAGGGCGCAAAGTAGAATTCACGCTGCGTTCACGGTTCGTCTATAAATAAAAACCGTAAATATGAGTTATGCTGACATTATCACATGCTCCATTTAATTTAAAATCTATTCTAATCGTTTTATTTGGACACACTGCTTCTTGTTTTAACACGGATTTCTACGGAGAATGTTGCCTTGACTGCACATAAATTTCCTTAGGGACGATTACACATCTAAATAAAAAAATCTAGTTTACCCTTTTTGAGTTTAATTAATATTTTAGTCTTTAAGTTTTTAGCTGGATTTAATCTAATTTAGGATGCAGAAAATATATCATGTATCAAGTTTGATAAACGCCATTTTAGTCTTAAAAATAATAATAAATAGTTAACACTGGTTTATTTTAAAAAGGAAGATAGTACTTTTAAATGGCATGCAGTTGTTAGTTAAAAAAGGTACACTGAGGGAAAAATCTTATACCTGTTATAAAAAATATATTACTCCTTATAAGATTTCTCTATTAGTATTAGGACAGCCAACTAGTTCATAGACAGTATGAACTCGGTTTTGTTAAAACATCTTGTAACAATTATTAGACAAACTATTATCTCTTATAAAATCGATATGCTGCCACCATAAAATGATGTAGTGGATATAATAATAAATCTTAAATACTATAAACTTGCTTTATATCTAGTATTAAATGCTTTTTAACCAGTATAACTTCAATTGCTATGAGTATTTAAAAATTCTTATTAATTTTATGTAGTGGCTAATAATTTTTTCAAACTCTGTTTATTCTCTTTATTAGCAATTTATTTACTTCTTATAGACGAAATTATGCATTTTTCATAAGAATTATTATACTTACTTGCTGACAGGATAAGGGTCGTTACATAAAAATTCAACTTTTATAAATTTTATAATTTTATTATAAAAAACAGAAATAAATAAAACATAATTAGGTATATAATAGTACGGAAGTAAATCAAAATTTTGCATGTCGAAACTTACAAAGAATGCCAAGGGAGAAAATAAAACAAGCGTAAAAATATTCCTACTTACAAAAACCCCACAGCGTGTCACTGAAATTTTTTAAAATTATTATTTGGAAAATGTATTCTTTTAATTTTTAGTAAAATCGTTTGTTTTTGTTTTGGAGGCCATTTTTTAATAATTTTTATCATGATTTTTTATTAAAATCCTTTGATTAAAATCATGATTTAAATTGTTAATTTTAATCAACTATAGTTTATTATTATTTTAATTAAATAATTAAGTACTAAACTACCTATCTTCAAACTATTATCCAATAAATGGTAAAACGGCCATAGAATGCATTATTGGGCAATATAGGTATTAGATATATATATACATCTATGTATTAGATAGGTATTAGATATATATATATACATATATGTTAGGATAATCCCTTTTTTACCAAAGTAGGACAGTAGAGCAATAAAGGCACGTGTGCCTACTAAGCAAAACAATCTGGGCACAGCTTAGAAATCGAATGGTAACGCAGAGTCCGCAGAACATTTGTAGAAGTCGAATCATAGCAGTTTAATAAATTTAGTTAAAAAGTAATAAATAATAAGTGAAGCCAATCAAATTAGTTTTATTCAGGGTAAAATACCCTGATGTTTTACATCAGAAGTGGGATAGTGATTTCCATGTACAATAATTAGTTTAGTTAAGTTAAATTAAGTTAATTTATAATAAACGAAAGCAGACAAAGAGTGAGTGCATCAAGATGGCAGATGAGTTATCTAGAGTTGAAAATGACAATTTATGTGGTGATGATTTAGATGCAAAAGCAATTTCACAACCTCCAACCCCAAAATGCGTGAAAATGTGGCAAGAAACTTTAATAAATTTAGTTGTGACGCAACAGCAACAACTTGCTGAGTTAGCAAATCAAACCAAGATGGCAATGTCCCAAGCACCTCTGGCAAGGACCACACCTAGTTCATCTGACGAAAATGCGCATGCGTCTTCATCAAGACATGTGTACTCATTCCATGTCACAAGCTACGATCCCGATAAAAGTGCCTATTCAATCAAAGATTGGTTGGATGATGTCACCCAGCTTAAAAGGGAACTAAATGTAAGTGACATTGTAATGATCTCAAAAGCAGGAGATGCACTGAAACGTCGAGCATACAAATACTTTTGTGATTGGAGACCCATTTCCCGAACTTGGGAAAACTTTTGTAATGACCTAACTGTAGCATTTCCTGATCGAGAAACACCAGGAGCACGAGCATATACTGCAGCAACTCTTAAAAGTCGTGATTGCGAATCATTGTGTGATTATGGTAATAAAAAAATACGTTCAATAAAAAAAAATTCACGATGAACTGCCATGGGATACCATTCTGGGAATGGTAGAATATAATTTAAATAATGCAGAGGCGCAATAAGCAATTAGAATTCAGAAGCCTACTACAGAACGCGAACTAATGAAATTGTTGAGTAAATACGATGCCCGCCGAATCAGCAGTTCTTCTGGAATAATGGAACACAAGCTTGGAAAACACCGAAAAGATCAACGGGATTTAAAAAGTTTTTGTGCACAAAATGAAACAAAGGTTTTTAAAGGAGCCTGTTTTAAGTGCGGTGAACAAGGACATCAGCAAAGCTCATGCCGTAGTGTGCGTAAAGAAAACTCCCGAAAAGAAGTTGTTTCTGCCAATAAAAGCGAATTGTCAATTGTTCCTACTTGTGCGCATTGTAAAAAAATGGGTCATATGGAAATAAACTGTTGGTATAAAAGTGGAAAACCAAAAAAAAAGCATTGATACTTAAAAAATGACGTCAACTGAATTTAACACCAATAGCAACAGTGTTCGGTAAAGACGATGCAGTATCATGTAGTTATGTTATTGATAGCGGTGCCGATGTGTTAATCATCAAACGCCCTCTTGTAAACACATTGAACGGTATCTTTAAGCCGAACGAAAAAGTGCACGCGTTGACAGGATTTGGGAACCAAATTGTTTATGCTCTAGGAATGTGTGAACTAATAACTGTGTTGTCGACCGTGACCTTAGAAATTTGTTTTATTGTTGTGCTGGATGAAATAATTCCAAGTGATATTGACATTATTATTGGATGGGCGCGATAATTTTGTCGACGCAGACAAGGCCGACGAAGACGCTCGAAATCGAATGAACTTTAATGCAAACAAACAATTTTTACGATTTAACGCTACTCGATGCTCTACAAAATTGTTTATTCCTGGTGACGTTGTAGCCATTGAAGATTCACAAATTGCTGGTGGAGGCAAATTAAAACCAAAATATAGAGGACCTTATACTGTTCGACAGGTGTTACCAAATGAGAGATATGTTCTACACAAGAAGGGTCAGAGGACCACAGTTGCTGCCCTTGAACAGCTGAGGCCGTGGCCAAAGGAATAAAAAAAATGTAAGTCCTGTATTTAATTGTATTTAATAATAATAATAAAAAGACAAGATAGTAGCAATCCTACTATGCTTAGGAGGTGACTAAACACCTCTGTGAAAGTGGCAATCCCACTGTTGAGGATGGCAAACCCATCCGACAAAAAAAAAGACAAGATAGTAGCAATCCTACTAGGCTTGGGAGGTGACTAAACACCTCTGTAAAAGTGGCAATCCCACTGTTGAGGATGGCAAACCCATCCGACAAAAAAAAAAGACAAGATAGTAGCAGTCCTACTATGCTTGGGAGGTGACTAAACACCTCGGTGAAAGTGGCAATCCCACTGTTGAGGATGGCAACCCATCCGACAAAAAAGAAAAAAAACAAAAAAAAAAACAAGATAGTAGCAATCCTACTATGCTTGGGAGGTGACTAAACACCTCGGTGAAAGTGGCAATCCCACTACTGAGGATGGCAATACCATCCGACTTTAAATTAGTTTTAATTTATATTTCAACTTTAAAAACAAAAATCTGTTTCGGTTTTTTTCTTTTTGCAGAAATAAAAGAAGAAGAAAAAAAAACGGCGCGAGGACGCTCCGAAAACAGGATGGCCGTGTTAGGATAATCCCTTTTTTACCAAAGTAGGACAGTAGAGCAATAAAGGCACGTGTGCCTACTAAGCAAAACAATCTGGGCACAGCTTAGAAATCGAATGGTAACGCAGAGTCCGCAGAACATTTGTAGAAGTCGAATCATAGCAGTTTAATAAATTTAGTTAAAAAGTAATAAATAATAAGTGAAGCCAATCAAATTAGTTTTATTCAGGGTAAAATACCCTGATGTTTTACATATATGTAGGTGAGTACAGGGTGAACCAAGTAAGTACTTATCTCAGAAACTATTGTCCCAAAAAATGTGTAGAGAACAAAAATTTATGTAGGTAGTATATTTTTAATATCATATTAACATGTTTATTATATATTAATATAAATAAATAAAATATAGTTAAATTTAGAATATAAATAATAAATAATTTTAAACCAAATGTTCTCATGTCCACACTTCTTAATAATGTTGCTCTTGATGGTTAATTTTTACAATTTTTGTTATTATTTTTTGTGACTAGTAGTTTCTAAGATACCTAAGTATATCCTTGTAAATCACGTAAGGTGACCTTTTTAATATATTATACTTATAAGTATATGGGTCACCTTACGTAGTTTACCCTGTACATTTACGAATATTATATAATGTAAAATTAAGAAATTATTATAACGGGAATCAATAAAAACAGTTTTCGTGTACCTGCATCTGCGTCCACGTGCTCAGCTCATTCCAAGATCAAGGTATACACCTTTATTAAACTAAGGCTTATGCTCGTATCATGATGTATAATTATTACAAAAACTTACCCTTAAAAATTGCCAGCCATTAGAGCAAGCAGATGTCACAACAAATAAACAAAACACTACAGCCACAGACACTTATTCCCCGCGGTCAGATCGCATCTCTCCTATAGTGATCCCGCCAAAACAATGCACCATGCGCATGTGCGTAATAGCTTGTACCATAGAATATAAAGACAACTATTAAACAGTATAAGACATATTATAGTTCTTACAAAAAAAATTATAAATTAAAATAAATGATATCTGCAAGAAAACATTTATAAACAATATGCATCTAGATTATAGCCAGTATTAAACAACTGGAATAAAATCAAAATTATAACAGTTACTTCCCATCTTATTGTCTTCATAAACGAATATGATTCTAACTAAGCATCCTCTTATTATCTTTATGAAACTCGTCTTAACAATAGAAACATTTCTTTCAGTGTATAGTGTATAGTATATAGTATATAGTATATAGTATATAGTATATAGTATATAGTATATAGTATATAGTATATAGTATATAGTATATAGTATATAGTATATAGTATATAGTATATAGTATATAGTATATAGTATATAGTATATAGTATATAGTATATAGTATATAGTATATAGTATATAGTATATAGTATATAGTATATAGTATATAGTATATAGTATATAGTATATAGTATATAGTATATAGTATATAGTATATAGTATATACTATATAGTATATAGAATATAGTATATAGTATATATATTATATTTATATATTATATATAATCAGATTTCAATAATTTTTTCAAGAGAAAGTTGATTAAATTTTGTAGACGTTGTACTACATCTAATTTAATGCAAGTGGCCCATTCTAAAAGAAAAATTCCTTCATACACCCCTAGGGTGCCATAAAAATTATATACTTTTAAATTTATAATGAAGTAAATAACAAATGTTGTTTCAAAAAAGGTGTAGTGCCAATATTTTGAGAACTGGCCAAATACCTCGTCACCGTGATATAAATCAAAATTTCTCCCTTAAAAACAGACTATACACCGTTTAAATTCAAATATAGAAGCAGTTTTTTACAGTGTAAGTGAAGAGGACTTTTTTATGGGTACTCCACCCGAAATTATTAATGCTTTTTTGGCAAATACTACTTTGCTGCATATAAACTTTTCAAGGATTGGCCTCAAGAAAATATTTAATATTTTTTTTGTTGAGATAATAAATTAATTTTTACATTTAAGTAATATTTTACAGAAAGGGAACTTTATTTTGACCACTATAAACTAACTTAAAGCTAACAGCTTATTAATGTTTATTTAAAACATCAATTAGTATTATGAAAAAAAATTATTGGCAACATCTACGATATAAAGGTGGAAGTGGAAATATAAGTAATATGATTATTTTAGTGTACCGTTTTTCGTAAACTTTCTTTCGACCGCATAAAAAACAAAAATGAATGAATTTAAAGGCCCGCACGTGGTACACACGAAATTGCTGTCTATTAGGAACGGAAGACCTGCAATTTCTTCGTAATTCATCAGCATTTTAGGAGTCTAAGAATTTGACGTTATGTTGGTTGTGCGCTTAATGTCCAGACATCTGCTGATATTACGTTCTATTTATGAACACGACATGCGAGAGGTGAATGCTAAATTAATAATTTACCTTAATGGGAATTTTTACGACCCACCAAGTTTTTCTCAAAATGAAAATTGTGCTGTTAAAATAATTTATTAATTATTTTTGGTACAGAAATTTTTTTTAACATTTTTACAATTATTTTACATGTTAATTATAATAATTTTAAATACAATAATTTGTTTATTTATAAAGCGTACAATTCGGGTAAAGTCAATTTTTATTGAAAGAAACGGACACTTAAAAATTCTTTAAAAAAATTACTTTAAACAAAAATAACAAAATATTTAGATCAAATAATAAATAGGTATACAAGTCAGAATTCATAAAAAATTTCACTAAAAATCTAGTCTTAAGGTGCGTACCCACCAATGGAACATTCACGTTTCTGTAGCATGTTCGATAAAATGTTCCAATAAGATTTGTCGACATACGTCCGGCATACATTCAACATACTCCCGGCGACTATACAAAAAACCAGCTCTATTGTAATGTCTGTGCTATGTTTACAAATTGATGACGCAACGGAAAACATTCGCCAAGACTACTATAGTTGTTGGCGTTAACACCATGAAAAGTTGATTCGTGTTTTTGTAAGGAGTGGTAAATATTAAAGAAAACAGTAGAACATTTAGCAAAAATCAAATTCTACTATTATTAACTATTTATTGCGGCAGTGGACAGTATGTTGCTATAATATACAGGGTGTCCCAGAAGTCGCGCACCACCTTGAAGTTGTATGATCTACAGACCCTTGTGGTTGTTTTCTTTTTAATCATCATGACAACTAACAACAATATTAATAGAGGTTATTTATTTTACGTCAGACTGGACAGAAGCAAATACAAGGAGTCCCTGTCAGAAACTAATAAAATCATAGATTCTAAAAACCATAAATTTATGAAAAATTAAACAAATATTAACATTACATTGATATGTCATGTGTACACATACAGGCTCTTGCATTTTCTAAGCATTTTCTTAACACAAGATACATATCACAATACTCACTAAAGGAATACATGTCAATACTAAACTGCACAGATTATACAACTTATAAACTGCCCAGAGTGTTGCCAGAAATTATTGTTATTTGGATTTTTTATACGAGTGAACGAGTGTGAGAAGTGCGAAGTATCCGAAAAAAGATGCCATCACTCGTTTTCAAACTGAAATTTGGGGATACAGTGAAGTGGGTTAAAGTTACAAAATACATCAATAAGGGTTGTAGTAGCACTGATAATTATATTGTATACGATGATTTCAGATTGGTGTGTGTGTTTTTTTGTTTTCATTTATGTAGGACCTACATTGTAGGTAGGTATGTGTTAATTTTTTTGTTTAGGAAATTGATTAATAAAGCAACATTTCTTATCAAAATTCTTTTCATTTAAGTTCCCAATTTCCAACGAATACTTTTGTTACTGGGTCTACAAAAAGGTTTATAAATGTTTGTTATAATTAAAAACTAATTATTCAATTAGGTAACAGATTACAGTTCGTTGTAAACTTAACATAAAGTTATGTGGACCTGGATTAACATAAAATATGGTTAATATTTGGTTAAAATTAAGAACTATTTTATACTGTGTATTGTGTCATGTCAATAAATAACAATCAATTAACCAATTAATTGTTGTCTTAATCAATTGTTCCATGTTGCCAAACGCATGCATATTGTTAAAGTAAAATCCTAAAATGCATTTTCTTATGAGATAAAACATTAATTCCTAATGGAACCAATGTCTAAAGATTCTGTACATTAGACCTAATCCGTACGGTATAATATACTAGGTTTACCTTGCTTATATTGTTCCAAGTATTATATTAATGTTTACAATCCCATACACAGTAAAAAATTTTGCCCGTGTAAATTTTTTAGTGTAGGGGTAAAAATATTAGAGTTGATTTGTAAGTGTAAAAGTTACACTACAAAATACACTAGGTAGCATTTAGTGCTTATTAACTTTATTAAACACATTTAAAGAATATGAACATTATTCATTGGTACAATCACACTATTTATTATTAAAATAAATCAAAAGGGTAGAAAAACTTAATGCGAGTGTTTATTACCCCTTAATGTGTTAAATAGTGACAAAATGTACACTAGTGCATGCCAATTTCTTTGTCTGTTTTGATATTACTAAGAGCTCTTTTTTCTTTACACTACTAGTGCACATTGTATCACAATTAAAGTTAAATTACACCAATAGTGGCAGAATGGACTAAAAAAACTGGTAATAACTGAAATGCGTTTTAAAATGTTTGGTTGGTACCTATCTACCTACGCAGTGCATATCCGGAGATACCGCGTTGTGGAAGTGTGGTGAATCCATAAGGGGACATTCTTATTTTTTGGTAAGTATTATAGGTACTTTCTTTTTCTTTAAGTCTTAATACTCAATAAATACTAATATGTTAAAAGGATGCCCATACCCGACCTATATTATATATCAATAATTTACGGCAGTAGGTCGAGTACTTTTAAAATTAATAATATAAATACATACACACTTGATTTACTTTTTATTTTCAAGCGTAATGGTTGTTATATTAACCTATACCTACATTTTTATTAATATTATGGAAAATGTGTACAAGTGTAGTTAATCCCCGACATACAGCCGCCTGACGCCTCTCTACCAATGGGATAACCCATTTTTTATAACAGAAAAATGGATTACTGATGAATTCTCAAGATAATTCATTGCTTACAAGTTGACAGCCAGTAAAACATTGCATTGATCTAAAACTTTTACGTATTCAAATATATAATTATATTTTAAAAGGCACCGATTTAATAAATGTCATAGATTTTTGTTCCAAATAAATGTTTCTCTTTATTTACCTTTTCGTTTTATTTACTACCACCAATAGGTTTTACTCAAATAATAGTGTTAATTTACACTAGAAGTTTGCACTGAAAGAGTAAAAGTACCTTTCTAAAATTAGAACCTTTCCAAAGTAGTGTTAATTTACACTGAACCAAAGTGGTATTTTACCCAGGAAGTGTAGTACACGATTTTAGGTAAATTAACACTTTTTAATACAGTGTAAAATTACTTTATCCTCAGTGCTTACTTGGGGAAAATCACACTACAAATTAACTCTAATTGTAGTGTTATAAAACAACACTATTTAGTGTGGACCTGTGTGAACTCTAATTAGTGTTGCTTAGAGTTGATTTTTTTACTGTGTATCTTTTTAAATAATCTAAGATTCTTGGTTTATACACCTTTAAGGTGGTGCGCGACTTCTGGGATACCCTGTACATGAAATAAAAACCAAATATAAATATGTGCCACTATCCTATTTCTTAAAACTCTAAAAAACTAAAATATTAGTCTATAAAGTTAAAGTGAAAGTTTATTTTGGAATAAATAAAGCTTAAATTCAGCATAAAGTCGGCGTTTTGCCGAATGAAGTTGTTATGTCTGCGGAATCCAATCGGATGGCAATGCCGCGCGGCAATTCTTGTGCTCCTTGTCCGTGTTATGATAATTTCGGACGCAATGCGTGCGAAGAGCGCCTTTGGATGGAGATCCCGTACGCGTAAATGAAGATGTGACTTTCAATTTAGCTGGTAGCGGTGCGGGATTATCCTGGCGTCGCCTTTCCGGGCGCCGGCGAGCGCCGCGACGGCCTTCTTTTCCTTTGCGAACGTGCCTGGATTCGGAAACGCGCTTATTGTATCGCCGATTATCAAACAACATACTTATAACGTCGTGCATTTAACGCATCGACTGCGATAGGTAATCGCCCGTGCTGCCAACCTCACTTTTAGCATACTTTTTAACAACTTGCTAACTCTGCCACAAAATCAAACACGAATAGAACTCGCTGCCAATACTTTATCGCCAACCTAATCGCTCGTAACGGCTTCCAATAAAATAACATAATAAATTCCTTATTTCACTTAGTTTTCTTACTCTCTAAAAATGAAACAGTGGATTTTCACTGATTGACAGTGCATATTAACTATTTGCCGCAGTGATAAGTATACCACTAGCAATTAGTGAATACTCACTTTTTCATGTAGCGATTTCTTTGCACTAATTTCTTTAGTGGAAAAAAAAGTTAAAATTTCACTATTTTATGTCGAGAGTTCCGGAAAAGTAGTGATAATAAAAAATACTAATTTGGAGAAGTTAAAATTTCACTAATTTATATTGAAAAACACTAATTTTACAGTGAATTAATAACTCACTGGCGGAAATAGTGAAAATTTCACTGTTTCACTTTTAGAGAGTAGGCTTTCTAAAACATATTCATTGGATATTTAAAAAAATCTTGACAATATTGTGGTTTATTGTTATATTTTTGTTTTCATTATTCATACCGCGGTATAAAATATTTCGGTTTAAAGTTACCAAATGGAGTGGTAAAATCATTTGGTGTTAAAATATATATGCACTAAAATTGGTCAAAAATATTAAGTGTTTATTTTAAATTGTGGTAAAATTCATTCGTGTTAATTTAAATTCATTTAACACAGCATCGTGTCAATCTAGTGTTAATTTAAAGAAAAACTCGACGCGGTGTACATTTGACACTATTATGTGTTGACAGATATACAAATTGTGGTAAAAAAAAGTCACGTAGTCATCACCATTCGCTAACGGCAAGTGCAGTTGATGGTTGTGTACCTATGCATGTTATTTTAATTTAAGACCATGGTTTTTAAATTAAAATTCAGTGGTCTGGTGAAGTGGTGCAATGTGACAGTGGATGCAATTTATGTTTGTGATAAAATATGTTTTTTTACCTGTTATTTTTAAGTGAAATATGAAATTTAGTAATATTTTAAGTTTTTTGAGCTAGTGAAAAATCATATTTAATTTATATACCTATATAAGCTAAGTATGGTTTTGCACAGACTGGAAAAAACTTAAATATAACTACTTTTCATTCAATTAAAAAAATATATTAACACTTCTTGGGTTTAAGAATACTTCCACCTATAGGTGGAAGTATTCTTAAACCCAAGAAGTGTTAATATATTTTTTTAATTGAATGAAAAGTAAGTAAGTAAAAGTAAAATTTAAATAAAAATGATTAAGACTACTTATAAGTAGTCTTAATCATTTTTATTTAAATTTTATGCCAAAGCCTATTTGTATTCATATCTAATAGTTTCTAAGTAATATAAAATATACTTTATTTTACATTACATGCTGTGTTTATTATTAAAACACCCACCATTTTTAACACCTACACGTAACACCTACATGTGTAGTAAATTACACCAAATTCTTGAATGGAGTTCTTTTACCAATAGTGCGTGATGCTTTTACCCCTAAGAATGTATTATATTTGATGATTTTTACACTGTTACGAGTTTTTTGTACGAATAGTACGAGTAGATTATTAACCAATTAAAAAGGGTAAAATTTACCAAATTGTATGTGGTTGGATATGCCATTTCTAGTGTGGACCTATATAGACTAGAAATTTTATACTGTGTAACCGGCATTTAGTAAAAAAATTACCATAAATAATAATTGAACGATTATAATTGGGGGTTTGGACGGGAAATTAGTTAGTAAGTTAGTACACAGTAATAAAATAGTTATTAATTTTACACAGTAAAAAATATTTCGGTGTAAAGTTACCAAATGGAGTGGTAAAATCATTTGGTGTTAATTTATACACTAAAATTGGTCAAAAATATTAAGTGTTTATTTTAAATTGTGGTAAAATTCATTCGTGTTAATTTAAATTTATTTTACACAGCACCGTGTCAATCTAGTGTTAATTTAAAGATAAACTCGACGCAGTGTACATTTGACACTATTATTTGTTGACAGCTACACACATTGTGGTAAAAAAAAAGTCACGCAGTCATCACCATTCGCTAACGGCAAGGAAGCGATCAGTATTCCGAGTGCAGTTGATGGTAGTGTACCTATGCATGCTATTTTAAGACCATGGTTTTTAAATTAAAATTCAGTGGTCGGGTAAAGTGGTGCAATGTTACAGTGGATGCAACTTATGTTTGTGATATAACATGTTTTTTTTACCTGTGATTTTTAAGTGAAATATGAAATTTAGTAAAAAAAGTTTTTTGAGCTAGTGAAAAATCATATTTAACTTATATACCTATATAAGCTAAAATATTAAGTACTACTTTTCATTCAAATAAAAAAAATTATTAACACTTCTTGGGAATAAGAATACACCTAAGTAATGTTTATCATTTTTTTTAAATTTTATGCCAAAGCCTATTTGTATTCATATCTAATAGTTTGTAAGTAATATAAAATATACTTTATTTTACATTACATGCTGTGTTTAATATTAAAACACCCACCATTTTTAACACCTACACGTAACACCTACATGTGTAGTAAATTACACCAAATTGAGCATTTTCTACTCTTGAATGGAGTTCTTTTACCAATATTGCGTGTTGCTTTTACCCCTAAGAGTGTATTATATTTGATGATTTTTACACTGTTACGAGTTTTTTGTACGAATAGTACGTGTAGATTTTTAACCAATTAAAAAGGGTAAAATTTACAAAATTGTATGTGGTTAGATATACCATTTCTTGTGTGGACCTATATATATATAGACCACTTTTGGTGTTGTTTTCTACCAGAAATTTTTTACTGTGTAACCAAATATAAACCACATTTTATGTTAAGGTCCACATATCTTTACGTTAAGTTTACAACCAACTGTAAACTGTTAACAAATTGAATAATTAGTTTTTAAATATAACAAACATTTTGTAGATTCAGGTCCACATAACTTTAAGTTTACAACCAACTGTTAACCAATTGAATAAGTCGTTTTTTATTATAACAAACATTTTGGAATTAATAGCAAAATCCTGTTGAAAATTGGGAACTTAAATGAAAATAATTTTAATAACAAATGTTGCTTTATTAATTAATTTCCTAAACAAAAATACAAATACAAATAAATAACACACCAAATTATAAAGAAATTTGGCAAAATATAATTATCAGTACTACAACACTTACTGATTTCTTACTTTAACCCACTTCACTGTATCCCATAATTTCAGTTTGAAAACCCGATCTTTTTTCGGATACTTCGCACACTCGTTAAATAAGTATAAGGAAACCGAATAAAAATAATAACAGATTTCTGGTAATATATTATAAACACTCTAGATAGTTGCTACGAACACGTTAAGAATTAGAATAAAGTAAGCATAAACATAAGTTGCAGACGCTGAAGTCAGTTGAACCTGTTGATGCGTTTGTCAGTGGGAAATGTTTTGATTGACTGCCTGAAATCACGTCTACTTTTTCAACGAAATAATTTGTTAAACATTAACAAAATAATCTGTAAACTTTGAAATTAACAAAATGCTTACAAAATTGCATATTACCTTTAAAAAACTCGGTAAAATATTTTCCTTTGTTAAAATAATTACAAACCCTGGTTTTCTACTAAAAATTATGTTAAAATTTAACAAAATAAAATTAACAAACTTTTTAGTTTGTTAATTTTATTTTACTCATGTGTAGAGACCGAATTTCAGGCAAAATATATATCGTCAATTTACGTAGGCCAAAATTTGTTTTGGACATTTTTACAACATAATGCATTTATAGTAGTTTTTATTTTTTTTAATTTAATTTTATGATGCTATTTAGACATGAGCATGATAATCATATCATAATGAGTGCGAGTGTCTTAATAGCTCATTAACTTGGAGTAGCATATACTATTTTTTTACGACGATCTTAATAAAGTGTAAAATTAACACTTTAATTCTGAAATGTTTCCTTCTTTTTGGTGGTTTTTCTGGGTAGTAAGTTGATTGCAGCTTTTGCGACCTGTTACAATTCCTGGCGGGGTTAAATTTTTAATTTTTTATTCACTATCGCGCATGTTCAAAGTTTAATTTATTTTTAAATAAACAATAACTTGTCAAAATTGATAAATATTAGATCTATCAGATGTCTAAAGCAATAGTTAATTTTAACAGAATAGCATTTCTATTGGTCAAAATTCTGTATCGTAATGAAAAATAGTCCAGGTAGAAAATGTCTAATAAACGAATGGGAGTAAAACATACTCTCTAAAAATGAATTAGTAAAAAATGACTAATTGTCATAGCGAAAAAGCAGCCACTAATATTTCTCGTCAATATCAATTTGTATCCCGAACATTTAGCAGTCAATTTGTCGTCAAAAGTTTAAAAAGCAGAACAGTTTTTGAGATATTGTCAATTTTCCATATAATATGGAATAATATGGATATCTTAAAAACTGCGCTACTTTAATAATTTTTGACGGTATTTTCGGATTCAGGAGACAATTTTTTTTATAAGAATTGGCTGTTAAATATTGGTATCCCATGTTTAACCATGGTATAAGTGAAAAAGCAGTCACTAATAACTGTAGTAATTAGTCATTTTTGACTAATTTATTTTTAAATTTTAAAAAATTTATTTTTCCTTTAAAATGCCCGCAACAATAATAGGTAAGCTAAATGAGAACACATTCAAGTCTTAGTGTGTAGACACAAGGAAGGGCCGAACATCGCGATGGTTAGATGCTATGGTTATAGAGATGCATCAAACTCATAGTTCACTAAAATAAATAAACACCCAGATTTGCTCTCACCTATACAAAAGTTACACAAGTGCTCTTTTAGTTCCACCCCTACTTCCTAAGAAGTCCCAGAAGCCAGCTGAATGACTTGTGCTCCAAAGTGAACACCAAAACTCTTAATGCGTCGCTCAGGTCTGCAGTCTCAGATAGCGCCTCGGCAGCGAACACTGAGCTTGGCTATAATATAAGCGCTCTCTACACCTGTCGTACTATTTTTATAGATGCAATTAAATTTAATCTTTTAAAATGATGGAAAAAATTTCACTCTTATAAGTGGAAACAAAAGATGTTTTAAAATACGAATGTTTTAATAAACATTTTTCTAGTAGTATAATTTAACAACATTAAATTAGTTAGCATATAAATCGATTTAAACCATCATGTTTTGTACAAAACATTAAAAGTGTAACATATTCAACAAAAACGTTTTCCTGAGAAGATTGGACAAAGTTCATATATTTGAAAGGTCCCGTTGTTTGTTCATTGGCTTAAATGGTAGAATCGGAGGTTGTCTAATCCCGAATCATTATTTTAGTTAGGTCAGTAAATATGAGAGAGCTAATCCCTTGTAGAACGACTATAACAGTCGTCCAACATAAAAGAGGATTAGGAAGTTCAGGTGTTGTTTACAAGGAACTCACTTTGATTGACTTTAATGAAGGTGGACGTGGCAGCTTTTTATTGAACAATGTTTTGAATTGTTTTTATCAGTCTTTTTAATAGTGTTCTGTCCATAAAAATTAAGATTAACCTACTATTTCTATCGAGGTTGTCAGTTTTGTTTTATAAATTCAACTATCTTAAAATATATATTAACCATGCTTTCTTTATGCTAAAACATACGATCATTCTGCAGTACATTAAAACTGATAAAAAACTATGAGTGATTCTGAGAGAAATGAAAATAGAGACATTAAATATTATTATAATTATGTCTCATGCCCCACGATTATAATCGTGGGGCATGAGACATTCCTCTATAATACCATAGAAAGCAAAACATCGCTATGAAAAAACGTATCCAACTTTCAATAAGTGGTTTGTAGGAACCAAGAAAAAAACAGGTTATCGAAATAAAAAACTAATTTCAGTCGTTAATAGAACCAGTTTTTAATTATTTTTTTTACTAGATTTCAATTTTTTTGTTCAGTGAGATTAAAAATTTATTTTTGTGACAGATCATTTCTATAATAAGTTTTTATAATTTATGTTTTTAAAAAAGTTTGATTTTGCTTACATTTCTATAGGATCCCAATTAGTATGTACAAAATTTACCTGAAACAAAAAATAAAGATGGTTAGTCAATATTGCAACATTTTCTCTAATTATCTTAGATCTAAATAGGTTCCCAGTTACTAAACATTAGTTTCTAGAAAAAAATCTCAATAAATTTTTCTCATAACAGGCCTCGTGGGAGGTCTTCAATAAGCAAAATTTATTAAAAAACAAATTGATTTAATAAAATTATTTTTTTGTGAAATAAGTACATTATCTAACAGGAGGAGAAAGCGCTTATTAAGGCCGAGTTCAGTGCTCGCTACCGAGACTTAAGCTTAGGCTGCAGATTAGGGTGGGCCGAAAAAAGTCGATTTTGAGCTACGGCAACGGGGTAGGTTTCAAAAGTTGTGGGTTTACTTCAGTAACAACTCTGCAAAATCCTAATTAAAAAAATATATATATTGAGTCTGCGCAAGGGGATTGAAAATACGGATTTTTTGTAAAAAACTTGTTTTTGGACAAAACAAAATAATAATGCCAAGTTGATATACCTAGCGCATCTTGCGCTAGTTTAGCTCTAGCGCCGGGGGTTGCCAGTAAACTGACAATAGAGTCGTGGAGTCCAGTATAGGTTTGTCCGCCGATAGTGACTGTTTATTATTATAGTAATTTATTGAGTCCAAAATTATAACATAACATTCAAAGTAATAATACCATTGCCCTTTTTACCTAAAGATTCGTTATACAAATATCTTTTTTTAATATACATAAATGTAAATTTAAATAACAAAAGAACATATTTTATGTATTCGGGCTCGCGCGCGTCCATTTGCGCTATTGCGCGTATATTTGCGCTATCGCGCATGTATTTGCGCCTTTTAAATGTAAATATAAATTTATCTTGCTAAAGAAAAACAATTAAAGAATGACTTGTTTTGTTTTCACAAAATTATTTGATAAAAAAATACCTTCTGTTTATGTCATACATTTAAATTACCAAAAAACAAACAATATTATTTGTATTCAAGGTCGCGTGCGTACATTTGCGCTGTCGCGCATGTATTTGCAATTTTTAATGTTATACATTTATCTTGCTAATGTAAAAATTTTTGCCTAAAATATGGAATTTTCAAAAAGAAGCGTCAATTTTTTAGTTAAAAAAATGATAACTCAAATAAAGAAATTGTCTCAAAATAATTACGGTTAAAATAAAAAAAATGTATAATAGAAAAATTTACAACAATAAAAATTCATTCTATTTATGTCATATACATTTAAATTATAAAGAACTGACAATTATATGTATTCAGGCTCGCGATCGTACATTTGCGCTATCGCGCATGTATTAGCCCCTTTTAAATGTCATATATATTTATCTTGCAAAATTAAAGTTGCTTCAAATAAGAATTAAGTTGGAGTTGTTTTGTTTTAACAAAAAAACTTGCCATAAAAATGCCTTTTTTAAGTCATATACATTTAATTTAAAAAAGTACACACAGTATTATTTGTATTCGGGCTCGCGCGCGTATATTTGCGCTGTCGCGCATGTATTTTCTTATTTTTAATGTTATATACATTTACCTTGCTAAAGTAAAGTTTTTTGCCTCAAATTTGGTATTTTCAAAAAGAAGTGTAAATTTTTTAGTTAAAAAAACAAATTTATAAAAAGAAATTGCCTTAAAACAATTACGGTCAAAAAAAATGTATTATAATATAGAAATCGGCGCTGCGCGCCTCTATTCTGTTATTTTTTGGATAATATTTTAGTGGTAATTTTTGAAGACCCAGAAAAAACTTTATTATTGTTTAAAATATAAAAAAAAATAATTTACTGATGACACTCCAACTATTTTTTTGTTTGAAGGTTTAATTTTAAAGAACAAACAACATTTTTTTTATTATCGCGCTTGTATTTGCGCCTTTTAAACGTCATATATATTTATCTTGCTAAAGTAAAGTTTTCTGCCTCAAAAAAAAGGGTCAATTTTTTAATAAAAATATTATATATTAAAAATAAATAAAGATGGAATTGTTTTCTTTTCACAAATCAATTTTCTGTTTATGTCATATACATTTAAATTAGAAAAGAACAGACAATATTATTTATATTCGGGTTCGCGCGTGTATATTTGCGCTGTCGCGCATTAATTGCGCATTTTAGATGTTATATACATTTATCTTGGTAAACTAAAGTTTTCTGCCTCAAATAAAGAATTCTTAAAAAAGCGTCAATTTTTTAATTACATAAAAATCTTACCTCAAAAAATTTTAATTAAAAAAAAGTCTTAAAATAATTATGGTCAAAATAAAAAATATATAATATAAAAATCGGCGCTGCGCGCCTCTATTCTGCTATTTGTTACAATTGCAAGTTTGCACATTTTTTGAAAATGGTTCTAAAACAAAGTTTGGATAATATTTTAGAGATAATTTTTGTAGACACAGGAATGAAGGTATAATTGTTAAAAAAATAAAAAAAATATTTACCGAGGAAACAGACAAATAATTTACATTACATTACATTTAAATTATAAAAGAAAACACAAGTTTCTGTTTATTTACGCTCGCGCGCGTACATTTGCGCTGTCGCGCATATATTTGCGCTCGCGCGCACGTGTGTGTGTTCGCTCATATCCTAAAAACAAATAAAGATGGACTTGTTTTGTTTTTACAAAATGAGTTGTCATAAAAATGCCTTCTATTTATGTCATATGCATTTAAAATACAAAAGAACAGACAATATTATTTGTATCCAGGCATTTGTATATTTGCGCTATCGCGCATGTGTTTACGTTATCGAGCAATTATTAGCGCTACCGCGCATGTGTTTGCGAATTTTAAATGCCATAAACATTTATCTTGCTAAAGTAAAGTTTTTTGCCTCAAATTGGAATTTTCAAAAAGAAGTGTCAATTTTTTAGTTAAAAAAACAAATTTATAAAAAGAAATTGCCTCAAAACAATTACGGTCAAAATAAAAAATGTATTATAATATAGAAATCGGCGCTGTGCGCCTCTATTCTGTTATTTTGCTGGTTAGCACATTTTGTGAAGATGGTTCTAAAACAAAATAATATTTTAGTGGTAATTTTTGAAGACCCAGAGAAAACGTTATTATTGTTTAAAATATAAAAAAAAATAATTTACTGATGACATTCCAACTAATTTTTTGTTTAAAGGTTTAATTTTAAAGAACAAACAACATTTTTTGTTTATTAGGGCTTGCGCACGTACATTTGCGCTATCGCGCCTGTATTTGCGGTATCGCGCATATGTGGGTATAAACTTTATGTGCAAAGACTGAATTAAAAGTGTGGAAAGTTTAAAATATTTAAAAAAAATAACTTACCGATAAGTCTCTGGAAATACACAAATTTTTTTGTTTAAAGTTCCTATTTTAAAAAACAACCAAAATTCTGTGAATTCGGGCTCGCGCGCGTACATTTGCGCTATCGCGCCTGTATTTGCGGTATCGCGCATATGTGGGTATAAACTTTATGTGCAAAGACTGAATTAAAAGTGTGGAAAGTTTAAAATATTTAAAAAAAATAACTTACCGATGACACTCCGGAAATAGCCAAATATTTTAGTTTGAAGTTCTTATTTTAGAAAACAACCAAAATTTTGTGAAATCGGTCTCACGCGCGTACATTTGCGTTGTCGCGCCTGTATTTGCGCTATCGCGCTTATATTTGCGCTATCGCGCATATGTGGGTATAAACTTTATGTGCAACGACTGAATTAAAGGTGTGGAAAGTTTAAAGTATTTAAAAAAATAACTTACCGATGAAACTCTGGAAATAGGCAAATTTTTTTGTTTGAAGTTCTTATTTTAAAAACCAACCAAAATTCTGTGAATTCGGGCTCGCGCGCGTATATTTGCGCCATCGCGCGTATATTTGCGCTGTCGCGCATGTATTTGCGCTGTCGCGCATGTATTTGCCCCTTTTAAATATTATATACATTTACTTGCTAAAGTAAAGTATTTGCTTCGAATAAGAATTTTTAAATAAAGATGTTTTAATTAAAAAAAAAAAATTTACCCAAAAACAAATAAAGATGGATTTGTTTTGTTTTCACAAAAAAGCATCAATTTTTTTATTACAAAAAAATCTTATCGTAAAGTTTAATTAAAAAAAAAGTCTCAAAATAATTATGGTCAAAATAAAAAAAATATAATATAAAAATTGGCGCTGCGCGCCTCTATTCTGCTTTTTGTTAGAATTGCGAATTTGCACATTTTTTGAAAATGGTTCTAAAACAAAGTTTGGATAATATTTTAAAGGTAATTTTTGAAGACCCGGAAATTAAGGTATTATTGTTAAAAAAATTAAAAAATATATACCACTTTGGAAACAGACAAATAATTTACATTTAAATTATAAAAGAACACACAAGTTTCTGTTTATTCAGGCTCGCGGGGGTACATTTGCGCTATCGCGCATATATTTGCGCTCGCGCGCACTTGTGTGTGTTCGCTTATATCCTAAAAACAAATAAAGATGGACTTGTTTTGTTTTTACAAAATAAGTTGTCATAAAAACGCCTTCTGTTTATGTCTTATACATTTAAAATACAAAAAACAGACAATATTATTTGTATTCAAACTCGCGCGGGTAAATTTGCGCTATCGCAAGTCTATTTGCGCTATTGCGCGTGTTTTTGCGCTGTCGCGCATGTATTTGCGCCTTGTAAATGTCATATAGGTACATTTATCTTGCTAAAGTAAAAATTTTTCTCTAAAAATGAAGTTCCCAAAAAAGCGGCAATATTTTAATAACAAAAAATCGTACCAAAAAGAATGATCACACTCCGGAAATGGCCGAATATTTTTGTTGGAAGTTCTTATTTTAAAAAACAACCAAAATGCTGTGAAATCGGGCTCGCCCGCGTACATTTGCGCTGTCGCGCATGTATTTGCGCTATCGCGCATATGTAGTTATAAACTTTATGTGCAACGACTGAATTAAAGGTGTGAAAAGTTTAAAATATGTGTGTTCGCTTATATCCTAAAAACAAATAAAGATGGACTTGTTTTGTTTTTACAAAATAAGTTGTCATAAAAACGCCTTCTGTTTATGTCTTATACATTTAAAATACAAAAAACAGACAATATTATTTGTATTCAAACTCGCGCGGGTAAATTTGCGCTATCGCAAGTCTATTTGCGCTATTGCGCGTGTTTTTGCGCTGTCGCGCATGTATTTGCGCCTTGTAAATGTCATATAGGTACATTTATCTTGCTAAAGTAAAATTTTTTCTCTAAAAATGAAGTTCCCAAAAAAGCGGCAATATTTTAATAACAAAAAATCGTACCAAAAAGAATGATCACACTCCGGAAATGGCCGAATATTTTTGTTGGAAGTTCTTATTTTAAAAAACAACCAAAATGCTGTGAAATCGGGCTCGCCCGCGTACATTTGCGCTGTCGCGCATGTATTTGCGCTATCGCACATATGTAGTTATAAACTTTATGTGCAACGACTGAATTAAAGGTGTGAAAAGTTTAAAATATTTAAAATATAATAAAAAAACGTTACTCTTGTTTAAAATATAAAAAAAATAATTTACTGATGACACTCCAACTATTTTTTTGTTTTAAGGTGTAATTTTAAAGAACAAACAACATGTTTTGTTTATTAGGGCTCGCGCACGTAAATTTGCGCTATCGCGCCCGTATTTCCGCTCTCGCGCGAGTGGGTATAAACTTTGAAATAAAAGTGTGGAAATTAGTTTTTAATGTTTACAATTTAAACAAATAACTTACCGATGACAGTCCGGAAATAGCCGAATATTTTTGTTTGAAGTTCTTATTTTAAAAAACAACCAAAATTCTGTGAAATCGGGCTCGCGCGCGAACATTTGCGCTATCGCGCATGTATTTGCGCTATCGCGCATATGTGGGTATGAACTTTATGTGCAACGACTGAATTAAAGGTGTGGAAAGTTTAAAAAATTTAAAAAAATAACTTACCGATGACACTCCGGAAATAGCCGAATATTTTTTGTTTTAATGTCTTATTTAAAAAAACAACTAAAACTCTTTGAATTCGGGCACGCGCGCGTACATTTGCGCTGTCGCGCATAAATTCGCGCTGTCGCGCGTGTATTTGCGTTATATAAATTTATATTATATATTTATTTTTTATAGTAGGTATCGCTAATCGCGAGCAAATGTGAATACGTCAAATCTGACGTTTTTTAAAACAGCTGAAAAATTCGTTTCCGGGTTTTCCGGAAATCTTCCGGTTTTACATTACCGGCCTCACTGGTGTCCGTGTGAGAGCAAACGTTTAAAATTTCATCCCGATCGGGCCAGAATTGATCGAGTTATGCCCAAAAACGTATAAAAACGGGTATTTCATTTGGAAAAAATTCCTAAAAAATAATTTTCCGTAATTTTCAAAATTTTTGATTTTTTTCTTTTTGGTCTTCCAGAGGAAGTTATTTTACACAAATTTAGTGAAGGAATTTTTTCTCGGCCGTAAATTAAGCGAGTTATGGATGTAAAAATGTACATGGAAGAAACGTCAGATTTTGACGTTTCTTAAATTTTGAATTTAAAAAAATCATATCTCGAAAACCAACAGAGATAATCTTACGCGGTTTTCACCAAAAAATTCTCCATAAAAATGTCTTTTTTTAATGTCGTATACATGATCTTGCTAAAATAAAGATTTCTGCCGAAAAACTGCAAATTAAATAAAAAACCGACAACTTTTGAAATAAAAAAAATCATATCTAGAAAACTAATAAAGATACACCTATGCTGCTTTCACCAAACGATTTGTCATAAAAATATCTTTTTTTAATGTGATATACATTGTCTTGCTAAAATTAAATTGTCTGCATCAAAAAGGGAATTTAAAAAAATAAATAAAAAAAATTGATGAATTTTTGAAAAAAATGTCCAAATCGTTTTTTGATTTTGATAGTTTTTTAAGGGGACATTTGCACCATGAGCCTACACATTGTTGCCAAATTTCAAGTCGCCATCTATTATAGCACAAGAGATTTTATTGATTTTGTAAAATAAATCGCAGAAGAAGAAGAGGAAAAAAATTTAATATTTTTTTATGGCAAATCAATTTATAAGAATGTAGTTTACCTTCATGTTTGGTCAAATTTAAAAAAATATAAATAGAAACAGGATAAAAAAATTAATTAAAAATTGATTGCATTTTTTAAAAAACCAAAAAAAATTAAATTGAGCAGTAGGCCATGTTAGTTTGTTTCGATAATTTTTATTTTTTAGTATGTTAAATAACAATCTTTTGCACATCTATTCGTGTTTTTCGTTTACTTAAAGTCTTCTTAGTTTTTGAGAAAAAAAATTTCAAAAAATTCCTGAAAAAGTCGAAAAAAAATTTTTTTTTCGAAAGTTGCAGGCCTGAAAAGCCCATATACTATACACTTTAATAGATAGTCCTCGTACACCTTTTCACCAAAGTTGGTCTTTCTACGTCTATCCCTTTGACTTGGAATCCAGATAGGAAAAACCTCAAAATTTCGTCAAAAAAATCGATAAAAAGTGCACTTGGACCTTTCTTGCGCTAATAAAATTTGGATGAGAGGTGCGTCTTGTGGAGGTTAAAAAAGGGTCTAAATTTCAAGTTTCCACCGTTTACCATTTTCTAGTTATGAATTTTTAAAAATTTGATGACAGATTCACAGACATCCAGACACACAGACACACAGACATCCAGACAACAGAAAAAATGAAAGTTGTTCAGAATTCGATTCCGAGTCGATCCATATATGTAAAGGTATATCTAACTGCCCGGGAAGTCGCATTTTCAAAAATTCCTCCGCTCCTATAAGTCTTGGAGTCTTTGACTCCAACGACTAACTAGCGCATCTTGCGCTAGTTTAGCTCTAGCGCCGGGGGTTGCCAGTAAACTGACAATAGAGTCGTGGAGTCCAGTATAGGTTTGTCCGCCGATAGTGACTGTTTTTTATTGTAGTATATGTTTAAAACAATCATATCGTAAACATTAATTCTGCTGGACTTGGGCGTTTTCACCTAATGAATACATATCACATTTAAATTAGAAAAAAACAAACAATATTCTGTGCATTCGGGCTCGCGCGCGTACATTTGCGCTATCGCGCGTGTATTTGCGCTATCGCGTGTGTATATGCGCTTTCGCGCATGTATTTGCGCCTTTTAAATGTCATATACATTTATCTTGCTAAAGTAAAGTTATCTGCCTTAAATACAAAATCTCAATAAAGCATCAATTTTGTAAATAAAAAAATATATATCCCAAAAACAAATAAAAATGAACTTGTTTCTAAAAAATAATTTGTCCTAAAAATGCCTTCTGTTTAAGTCGTATAAATTTAAATTAGAAAAAAACAGACAATAAAATTTGTATTCGGGCTCGCGCGCGTATATTTGCGCTGTCGCGCATTGTTTTCGCCTTTTAGATGTTATATAAATTTATCTTGCTAAAGAAAAGTTATTTGCTTCAAATAAGAATTCTAAAAAATATCCCAGAAACAAATAAAGAATGATTTGTTTTGTTTTCACAACATTATTTGATAAAAAAATACCTTCTGTTTGTTGTGGCGCGCGTATAATTGCGCTGTCGCGCATGTATTTGCGTATTTTTAATGATATATACATTTACCTTGCTAAAGTAAAGTTTTTTGCCTCAAATTTATAAAAAGAAATTGCATTAAAACAATAACGGTAAAAAAAAATTTATTATAATATAGAAATCGGCGCTGCGCGCCTCTATTCTGTTATTTTTTGGATAATATTTTAGTGGTAATTTTTGAAGACCCACAAAAAACGTTATTATTGTTTAAAATATAAAAAAAAAAATAATTTACTGATGACACTCCAACTATTTTTTTGTTTGAAGGTTTAATTTTAAAGAACAAACAACATTTTTTGTTTATTAGGGCTCGCGCGCGTACATTTGCGCTATCGCGCCTGTATTTGCGCTGTCGCGCATATGTATAAGTGTGTGAGTGGGTATAAACTTTGAATTAAAAGTGTGGAAATTAGTTTTTAATGTTTACAATTTAAAAAAATAACTTACCGATGACACTCCGGAAATAGCCGAATATTTTTGTTTGAAGTTCTTATTTTAAAAAACAACCAAAATCCTGTGAAATCGGGCTCGCGCGCGTACATATGCGCTATAGCGCGTATATTTGGGCTATCGCGCATGTAGTAGCCCCTTTTAAATATCATATATATTTATCTTGCTAAATTAAAGTTGCTTCAAATAAGAATTAAGTTGGAGTTGTTTTGTTTTCACAAAATAACTTGTCATAAAAATGGCTTTTGTTTATGTCATATACATTTAATTTAAAAAAGTACACACAATATTATTTGTATTCAGGCTCGTGCGCGTATATTTGCGCTACCGCGCATGTATTTGCGCCTTTTAAATATTATATACATTTATCTTGCTAAAGTAAAGTTTTTTGCTTCAACTAAGAATTTTTAAAAAAAGCTTCAATGTTTTAATTTTAAAAAAAGATATCCCAAAAACAAATAAAGATGGATTTATTTTGTTTTAAAAAAAGCATCAATTTTTTGATTACAAAAAAATCTTATCTTAAATTTTAATTTAAAAAAAGTCTCAAAATAATTATGGTCAAAATAAAAAAAATATAATATAAGTGTCTGTTTATTCAGGCTCGCGGGGGTACATTTGCGCTATCGCGCATATATTTGCGCTCGCGCGCACTTGTGTGTGTTCGCTTATATCCTAAAAACAAATAAAGATAGACTTGTTTTGTTTTTACAAAATGAGTTGTCATAAAAACGCCTTCTGTTTATGTCATATACATTTAAAATAGAAAAAAACAGACAATATTATTTGTATTCGAACTCGCGCGGGTACATTTGCGCTATCGCAAGTGTATTTGCGCTATCGCGCGTGTTTTTGCGCTGTCGCGCATGTATTTGCGCCTTGTAAATGTCATATAGGTACATTTATCTTGCTAAAGTAAAGTTTTTTGTCTCAAAATGAAGTTCTCAAAAAAGCGGCAATATTTTAATAACAAAAAATCGTACCAAAAAGAATAAGAAAAAATAACCTACCGATCACACTCCGAAAATAGCCGAATATTTTAAAAAACAACCAAAATGCTGTGAAATCGGGCTCGCGCGCGTACATTTGCGCTATCGCGCCTGTATTTGCGCTATCGCGCATGTTTTTGCGCTGTCGCGCATGTATTTGCGCTATCGCGCATGTATTTGCGCTGTCGCGCATATGTAGTTATAAACTTTATGTGCAACGACTGAATTAAAGGTGTGAAATGTTTTAAATATTTAAAAAAATAACTTACCGATGACACTCCGGAAATAGCCGAATATTTTTTGTTTGAATGTCGTATTTTAAAAAACAACCAAAATTCTTTGAATTCGGGCTCGCGCGCGTACATTTGCGCTATCGCGCATAAATTCGCGCTGTCGCGGGTGTATTTGTGTTAAATAAATGATTTATTTTTTACCCTTGGGACACAGGTATCGCTAATCGCGAGCAAATGTGAATACGTCATATCTGACGTTTTTTAAAAGAGCTGAAAATTCGTTTCCGGGTTTTCCGGAAATCTTCCGGTTTTACATTACCGGCCTCACTGGTGTCCGTGTGAGAGCAAACGTTTAAAATTTCAGCCCGATCGGGCCAAAATTAACCGAGTTATACCCAAAAACGCATAAAAACGGGTATTTCATTTGGAAAAAATGCCTAAAAAATAATTTTCCGTAATTTTCAAAATTTTTTATTTTTTTCTTTTTGGTCTTCCAGAGGAACTTATTTTACACAAATTTAGTGAAGGAATTTTTTCTCGGCCTTAAATTAAGCGAGTTATGGATGTAAAAATGTACGTGAAATAAACGTCAGATTTTGACGTTTCTTAAATTTTGAATTTAAAAAAATCATATCTCGAAAACTAACAAAGATAACCTTACGCGGTTTTCACCAATAGATTTGCCATAAAAATGTCTTTTTTTAATGTCGTATACATGATCTTGCTAAAATAAAGATTTCTGCCGAAAAACTGAAAATTAAATAAAAAACCGACAACTTTTGAATTTAAAAAAATCATATCTCGAAAACTAATAAAGATACACCTATGCTGCTTTCATCAAACGATTTGTTATAAAAATATCTTTTTTTAATGTCATATACATTGTCTTGCTAAAATTAAATTGTATAATATTTTTGTTCGAAGTTCTTATTTTTAAAAACATTCGAAATTCTGTAAAATTGGGCTCGCGCGCGTACATTTGCGCTGTCGCGCCTGTATTTGCGCTATCGCGCTTGTATGTGCGCTATCGCGCATATGTGGGCATGAACTTTATGTGCAACGACTGAATTAAAGGCGTGAAAAGTTTAAAATATTTAAAAAAATAACTTCCAGATGACACTCCGGAAATAGCCGAATATTTTTTGTTTGAATGTGTAACATTAATTTTTGATCTAATAATTTCGAACAAAAATAAAATAAATACACAAACAATAATATTTTATTAAATAAGAGAATAACAATACTACAAATTTCATAGTGACGTCACGCATTTTTGGAATTCCTTTCGCCAGCGAAGTAACCTAAAAGTAATAAAATCAAATAAACAAATGTTTATTATAAACTTAATTGTAGGTTTAATTTATTTAAAATGAATACTTACCACTGTTTATTGTTTTTCGAATTAAAGCTTGCCAATTGGTTTTTACTTTTGATCTTCGTCATTTCCATTTGTGGGTAACACCTAAAACACAAGTATGTAGAGTTAGATTCTATGATTAAAACCGCGTTTAAATAAATGCACTGAACAGGTATGTAATTATGGGATTATTGTTTATAGTTTGTTATTAATACCTACCATTTGTTTTAAATGGTCTGTCAAATACTAACTCTGACCTCTGACCATAATGATTAATGTGCATAATCACTTTTACTCTTACTTGTTTTATCCATAATAATTAATATACATACCTTGTACTTACTAGTTGTTGTTTTGACTAACGTAGTCACTTTCCCATTGGTGCAATTTTAATGTTTTAAACATTCAAATTTGACTTCTTGTTAATATGCCTTTATGTTATATTTGGTTTTGGCTGCAAAGTCGTCTTTTCTAAGTTTTTTTTGTGTATTTGGTTGTAATCGTTTCGAGTTTCTTTGACTGTTTTGTTTGAAAATTAGTTTTGTTCATGCGCATGCGCAATGCATAGGTTTGGTGAAGAAGGAAATAGGTTTTTTTAAAAAATCACTTTGGTTTGTAGAATCCGATGGTGAACTCGTTGCTTAAGCTTATTTTCAAAGTAAAGCCTTTTTAAGGGATATAAACGAGTTCATTCCAATAAAAGAAACTGCATCGTATATTTCTTGTGGAAAGTATAGTATTGTTAGTGCCAGATTCTTGCGGCTTTGCCGGATTTAAACGGATTTAACTCACCTTTGTGCCATCACGCTGTAAGTCCTATTTGCTAATTTTCGTTCAATAATGTTAATGGTTGTGATTTTAATTGTAGGTTTAACGTTGCCTTTGACTAGGTATATTGGATTTAGTTCTATTTAGGAATTTAAGAGGAAAAAAACCCTTTGCTAAAGGTACGTTTTTTGGGTTTTTTCCAAAATGTAGGGTACATGTTCTTCTTTTTATTTTAGGGTTTTTTTTTTCCTTTGGGTTTACTCTGTCGCATTATTCCGTATAAACGTGAGTAACAATTTGCCCCCGATCCAGGGCCTATTGCAAGGAACCAACCCCATAGGCCAGATTTTTTTCAATCTTCCTTTATTTTTGACGGAGGAAGGACATAAGGTCAGATCACCTTCAAATATAATAATTATTAAACAACGCCCTATTGAGAAATTTGAAAATTAACAGGCTACGTAGTAGATTTATCATTGACTTTGTTATTACTATTAAAAGTATTTGTGAACCGAGTAAATATGGCCGTACTTACGAGGGGGGTTAAATAACATATTTTCTTGTTAATACCTACTAGAAAAGCGAATTAATACACCATATATTAGTCAACAGTATTATTATTTTTTTAGTAATTTTTTTAAATCACTTAAAGAAAGAACAACAAAAATTACTTGGCGTCCAAAAATCTCCAAGGTAAGTAGTAACTTTAAATTAACAACCCACGACCTACGCTTGAGCTAGTGGGAACTTTTGTAATTTCACTCTTTGTAAAAAGGTGGGTTATAAATTTGGCGCCCAACGTCAAAAAGATAAACGTTCTTTAAAGTTGCTACTGACCATTTTTTTTGTGTTTATATATATATTTTTTTGGAAGGGAGTGGATTTGTATTTTTTTTACATATCCACATAGAATACATCTTTTCGTTGATAATTTAATTACCGTAAATTTAAATATTTTTTTTTGGTTAGGACAAAAACAGTGTTTACGTATAACAGTTTTTTTCATAAAGTTTATTAAATATTGAAATAGAATTTGTTTATTGTTTTTAATACTTAAAAATTTGTTATAATTAGTCGGACGTCTTAAGCGTCGTTTTTTTTATAGATTATTATTAATAATTAGATTATAATCTACCCATAGGCAAAAATAAGCCTTATTTTTATTTCGTTAGAAATTAAGTAGTGTTGTTGTTTCTTAATAAGGTATAAAATCGATTTATTTTTTTTTAAATTTAAATATATAGTTCAGCGCCGCGACGGCACCGACGCCTAGCGTCGAATATTTGATATTGGTCTATTTTGATTTGTTTTGTCATTTAAAGCAGTTTGCATTAGTTTTTTTGTTTTTCTACATCCAGACGGCACCGACGCCTAGCGTCGAAGTTCTGAATTACATATTTTATTGTTTTATTTTTGTTCTGGTGATTGTGTTCAATATAATTTGTGGGTGTACATTGGTATTTGCCTATAAATAGTATCAAAATGTCAGGAAAATTTGAAATAAACCGCCTTAAGCAAGATGAGTTAAATTATGAGCTAACGGTACGTGGCCTTAGCACCGGAACAGTAAGTGAAATGAGGAAGTCCCTAGCTAGAGCTATTAAGCTGGAAAAAGGAGGAATATCTATAAATTACCCGCCGTACCCTTACTCTTTGGAACAAGATACAACAGCAATTGAAGGAAAATTTAAGGAGATTGAAGAAAGTTTGGATAATTTCTCAAAGACAAAACAGAGTAATACTTTTAAGGGACTAGAAACCAGACTAACGCACATTATGGGAAGGATAAACAGAATTGCAGTAAATAAAGATTCGGCTGAATTCAGGGCTGAAACTTTGACGAAAGCTCTATCCCTGATGGACAAATTGGAAGAGCGGGCGGATGATAACGATAATTCTACTCCGGCGGAACTGTCGGTAATTCTAAACAACAGTGAGGATTCAGACTCGGAACAAAACGAATTGGATATCACAACTGCTTCGACCAATTCGCAACCCAAAGCTATATCACTTAGCACGCTAAGACCTGCCAATTTATCAAAATGGAATACTACCTTTTCTGGTGACAAAAAAGGAATGTCTCTAAATGCATTTCTGGAAAGGATAGATGAGCTGTGTTTAGCACGCAGAGTAAGCCAGGAGGAGCTATTTAACTCTGCCATAGATATATTTTCGGGTAAAGCACTAGTCTGGTATCGTGCCATTCGAGCAACTGTTTCTAACTGGGATGAACTGGTGAAAGAACTTAGGGAAGAATTCCTACCTCATCATAACAATCAGCTGCTACTAGAAGAAATAAAGAAGCGCACTCAAAGCTCGGAAGAATCCATTGGGATATATTTATCCGTTATGCAATCCCTATTTAATCGCCTTACTTGCCATATATCTGAAACGGCAAAAGTTGATATTGTTAAAAGAAACCTACTACCGTTTTATCAAACCCAATTGTCATTAGTGGAAATTACGTCTGTGGAGCAACTTCGCAAGTTGTGTCGTCAACTGGAACACACTAGGGACTCGGTGGAATCTTTTGCACCACCCCCCAGACGAACGTTAAACACTTTGGAACCAGATTTGGCATTTGTAGGCACAGAAGTTGAGGAAGTAGACTTTTCCCAAAGCGATCAAAGGGCATGTTTTAATTGTAATAAGCCTGGGCACAGAGCAATAGGATGTTTGGAGCCCAGAAAGAAGTACTGCTATAGGTGTAAACTTCCGGGTGTAACTGTAAGAACATGTACGAAGTGTAATGTGAACTCTAGGAACAACAATAGTTCGGGAAACGACAGAGGTCGCCGCTAGAGGGTCGTACCCGGCTGACCCATGATCATTTTCGACCTATTTTGGACTATATTCTGGAAAACTTAGGCGATGACGAACGACCATACTTAAGGGTTAAACTTTATGATGAGGAGTTTTGTGGACTGTTGGACTCTGGTGCTTCACGAACTTTCTTAGGGGGTCCTGGATGGCGGAAGTTAGAAAAACTGGGAGTTGTTTTGGATGGTACCAGTATTAGTAGCTGTTCAGTAGCTAATGGACAAAGATGTCAAATACGGGGTTCTTGTTTGGTCCCAGTTTCCTTAAAAAATAAAGTGAAGCTCATAGAGCTTTTGATAGTTCCAGAATTATCGAATACCTTGATACTTGGAGCCGATTTTTGGCGCAGTATGGGAATAATTCCAGATTTAAGAAGTAAGGAGTGGTACTTTTCAAAAAATCCTGATTGTTGTGAGTTGGAGCTTGGTATAGAAGCAGATAGTGTACTGACCCCAGAGCAACAGAAACGGTTGGACGAGTTGGTGGAGGAAAATTACGCGGCGATGGGTGATAAATTTGGATGTACATCTGAGGCTGAACACGTCATTATTACCAAAGCCGAGCCGATTAAACAAAGATATTATCCTGTTTCTCCGGTTGTCCAGAAGTTCATGAATGAAGAGTTGGATGATATGCTCCAGAAGGGAATTGTGCAAAAGAGTAAAAGCCCATGGTCGTCTCCTGTCATAATGGTCAAAAAAAAGGATGGAAGTTATCGTTTTTGTATTGATTTTAGAAAACTTAACAAAGTCACAGAAAAAGATGGGTACCCTTTACCATATGTAAATCATACTCTGGACCAGCTAAAAGATGCTAAGTATTTATCCTCATTGGATGTTAAATCGGCTTTTTTCCAAGTCCCTATGGCAGAAACATCCAAACCATATACAGCTTTCACCGTACCCAACCGAGGGCTTTTTGAATTTAATAGGATGCCCTTTGGACTCTCCACTTCACCAGCAACTTGGCAAAGGTTAATGGACAAAGTACTGGGTGACCTGTCACCTAATGTTTTTTGTTATTTAGATGATGTAGTGATAGTCACTCAGAATTTTGAAGATCATTTAAGAATTTTACAAGAGGTGTTTATTAGACTCCGCAAGGCAAATATAACCATAAGCAAGAACAAATGTCAATACTGTCGGAGACAACTAAAGTATCTGGGTTATATAGTGGACAGAGAAGGTTTGCATGTGGACCCTGAAAAGGTTCAAGCAATGGTTAACTTACCGGCCCCTAGGACCATAAGCCAGGTTAGGGGAATCATAGGAATGTTTGGCTGGTACAGGCGATTTATCCCGGATTTTTCAACTGCAATAGCACCAATCACGGCCCTTCTTAGTAAGAAAAACAAGTTTATATGGACAAAGGAGTGTGATAAATCATTTAAACTTATCAAAGAGATGCTCATAACTGCTCCCGTTCTGTCGTGTCCTAACTATGAACTACCTTTTGAGGTACAAACTGATGCCTCTGGATGGGGGATAGCCGCCGTTTTAAGCCAACCCTATCCTACTGGAGAAAAAGTGGTAGCTTACCTAAGTAGATCCCTGACGGCTCAAGAAAGAAAATATTCTACTACGGAGCGGGAATGTTTAGCGGTCATCTGGGCTTTGGAAAAGCTGAGGCCATATTTGGAAGGCGTTCCGAATGTTAAGGTAATAACCGACCATTATTCTTTAGTGTGGTTACACAACTTCCAAGATGCAAATGGTAGATTGGCAAGGTGGGCCTTAAGAATGCAACAGTTTGACGTAACCATTATACATCGGAAGGGGAAAGAACATGTGGTGCCAGATACGCTTTCCCGCAGTGTACCTATGCTTGATGCCGTGCAAGGTAGTAATAATGGTGGGGAAAAGTGGTTCCAAAAGATGAAGGATTCGATAGATAAAAATCCTCTTAAGTTTTCTCAGTGGAGATGGGTCAACGATAATCTCTATAAATATGTAAAGCCGGAATTTCCTGGACTAACATCGGAGTGGGAACAATGGAAGTTGGTGGTTCCTAAAAGTCAAAGGTTAGACCTCTTAAGATCAGCGCATGAAGATGCAACTTCTGGACATGCTGGTGTTTTTAAAACATGTGCAAGATTGTATGAAAAATATTTTTGGCCTAGATTAAGAAGCGACGTTACGAGATTCGTAAGAAGTTGTAAGGTTTGTGCCCAGCATCGTCCAGAAAATAAAAAGCCTGTCGGGTATATGCTGTCTCAACCTAAGGTAACCAGACCCTGGGAAATGATATCCTCGGATCTTATGGGTCCTTTGGTAAGATCCAAACAAGGCCACATCTACATATTGGTAGTCACAGACTATTTTAGCAAGTTTTCGCTAATGTTTCCATTAAGAAAGGCAACAGGTAAAATCATTGCCAAAAAGATTGAGGAGGAAGTTTTTCTAGTGTTTGGAGTACCTAGAATAGCTATTAGCGATAACGGTCCCCAATATCGCAGCAAGGAATATAGGGATTTACTTAAAACTTATGACGTGATGCCCAAATTCAATGCCGCTTATCATGCCCAGGCTAATCCCACTGAAAGAGTTAATCGTACACTAAAATATATGTTGGCCGCCTATGTCACAGACAACCACCGTTTATGGGATGTTAATCTGTCCAAAATAGCCTGTGCTATAAGGTCTGCAAAAAGTGAAACAACTAATCATTCTCCATATTTTATTAACTTTGGAAGAAACATGTTTTTATCGGGTCGTGATTATAGGAGAAAGGAAGTTTTTGAAGATAATACGGAGATAAACGATAAGGATAGAGTGGAGGCTTTAAAAAAAGTCTTTGAAGATGTAGGCAAGAGAATTAAGGTTGCAGGGGAAAAAAACAAGAAGTACTATGATTTAAGAAGACGACATGAAGAATATCTAGTCGGTCAGGCTGTCTGGAAGAAAAACTATGTGTTATCTGACGCTCAAAAATTCTTCTCAAAAAAACTGGCACCTAAGTTTGTGGGACCGTTTTTCGTAAAGAAACGTGTGTCTCCCTGGACCTATGAGTTAAGAGATGAATTCGGTATTGCTAAGGGCACGTTCCATGCAAAGGACTTGAAAGCTCACCCGCCTGATTTTGAATAACTTTTTTTTAGCATTTTATTTTTTTTGTACTATTAGAGAAAATAACGGGGTTGTTTTCTTAAAGTAAGGGGGGGATTTGTAACATTAATTTTTGATCTAATAATTTCGAACAAAAATAAAATAAATACACAAACAATAATATTTTATTAAATAAGAGAATAACAATACTACAAATTTCATAGTGACGTCACGCATTTTTGGAATTCCTTTCGCCAGCGAAGTAACCTAAAAGTAATAAAATCAAATAAACAAATGTTTATTATAAACTTAATTGTAGGTTTAATTTATTTAAAATGAATACTTACCACTGTTTATTGTTTTTCGAATTAAAGCTTGCCAATTGGTTTTTACTTTTGATCTTCGTCATTTCCATTTGTGGGTAACACCTAAAACACAAGTATGTAGAGTTAGATTCTATGATTAAAACCGCGTTTAAATAAATGCACTGAACAGGTATGTAATTATGGGATTATTGTTTATAGTTTGTTATTAATACCTACCATTTGTTTTAAATGGTCTGTCAAATACTAACTCTGACCTCTGACCATAATGATTAATGTGCATAATCACTTTTACTCTTACTTGTTTTATCCATAATAATTAATATACATACCTTGTACTTACTAGTTGTTGTTTTGACTAACGTAGTCACTTTCCCATTGGTGCAATTTTAATGTTTTAAACATTCAAATTTGACTTCTTGTTAATATGCCTTTATGTTATATTTGGTTTTGGCTGCAAAGTCGTCTTTTCTAAGTTTTTTTTGTGTATTTGGTTGTAATCGTTTCGAGTTTCTTTGACTGTTTTGTTTGAAAATTAGTTTTGTTCATGCGCATGCGCAATGCATAGGTTTGGTGAAGAAGGAAATAGGTTTTTTTAAAAAATCACTTTGGTTTGTAGAATCCGATGGTGAACTCGTTGCTTAAGCTTATTTTCAAAGTAAAGCCTTTTTAAGGGATATAAACGAGTTCATTCCAATAAAAGAAACTGCATCGTATATTTCTTGTGGAAAGTATAGTATTGTTAGTGCCAGATTCTTGCGGCTTTGCCGGATTTAAACGGATTTAACTCACCTTTGTGCCATCACGCTGTAAGTCCTATTTGCTAATTTTCGTTCAATAATGTTAATGGTTGTGATTTTAATTGTAGGTTTAACGTTGCCTTTGACTAGGTATATTGGATTTAGTTCTATTTAGGAATTTAAGAGGAAAAAAACCCTTTGCTAAAGGTACGTTTTTTGGGTTTTTTCCAAAATGTAGGGTACATGTTCTTCTTTTTATTTTAGGGTTTTTTTTTCCTTTGGGTTTACTCTGTCGCATTATTCCGTATAAACGTGAGTAACAATTTGCCCCCGATCCAGGGCCTATTGCAAGGAACCAACCCCATAGGCCAGATTTTTTTCAATCTTCCTTTATTTTTGACGGAGGAAGGACATAAGGTCAGATCACCTTCAAATATAATAATTATTAAACAACGCCCTATTGAGAAATTTGAAAATTAACAGGCTACGTAGTAGATTTATCATTGACTTTGTTATTACTATTAAAAGTATTTGTGAACCGAGTAAATATGGCCGTACTTACGAGGGGGGTTAAATAACATATTTTCTTGTTAATACCTACTAGAAAAGCGAATTAATACACCATATATTAGTCAACAGTATTATTATTTTTTTAGTAATTTTTTTAAATCACTTAAAGAAAGAACAACAAAAATTACTTGGCGTCCAAAAATCTCCAAGGTAAGTAGTAACTTTAAATTAACAACCCACGACCTACGCTTGAGCTAGTGGGAACTTTTGTAATTTCACTCTTTGTAAAAAGGTGGGTTATAAATGTATTATTTAAAAAAACAACCAAAATTCTGTGAATTCGGGCTCGCGCGCGTACAATTGCGCTATCGCGCATAAATTCGCGCTATCGCGCGTGTATTTGCGCTATATAAATGATTTATTTTTTTATAGTATCACTAATCGCGAGCAAATGTGAATACGTCAAATCTGACGTTTTTTAAAACAGCTGAAAAATTCGTTTCGGGGTTTTCCGGAAATCTTCCGGTTTTACATTACCGGCCTCACTGGTGTCCGTGTGAGAGCAAACGTTTAAAATTTCAGCCCGATCGGGCCAAAATTGACCGAGTTATGCCCAAAAACGCATAAAAACGGGTATTTCATTTGGAAAAAATGCCTAAAAAAACAATTTTCCGTAATTTTCAAAATTTTTGATTTTTTTCTTTTTGGTCTTCCAGAGGAAGTTATTTTACACAAATTTAGTGAAGGAATTTTTTCTCGGCCTTAAATTAAGCGAGTTATAGACGTAAAAATGTACGTGGAAGAAACGTCAGATTTTGACGTTTCTTTAATTTTCAATTTAAAAAAATCATATCTCGAAAACTAACAAAGATAATTTTACGAGGTTTTCACCAAAAAATTCGCCATAAAAATGTCTTTCTTTAATGTCTTATACATGATCTTGCTAAAATAAAGATTTCTGCCGAAAAACTGAAAATTAAATAAAAAACCGACAACTTTTAAATTAAAAAAAATCATATCTCGAAAACTAATAAAGATACACCTATGCTGCTTTCACCAAACGATTTGTCATAAAAATGTCTTTTTTTAATGTCATATACATTGTCTTGCTAAAATTAAATTGTCTGCATCAAAAAGGGAATTTTCAAAAAAGTGAAAAAAAATTCGACTAATTTTTGAAAAAAATGTCCAAATCGTTTTTTGATTTTGATAGTTTTTTAAGGGGACATTTGTACCATGAGCCCACACATTGTTGCCAAATTTCAAGTCGCTATCTATTATAGCACAAGAGATATTAATGATTTTGTAAAATAAATCGCAGAAGAAGAAGAGGAAAAAAATTTAATATTTTTTTATGGCAAATCAATTTATAAGAATGTAGTTTACCTTCATGTTTGGTCAAATTTAAAAAAATATAAATAGAAACAGGATAAAAAAATTAATTAAAAATTGATTGCATTTTTAAAAAAACCAAAAAAAATTAAATTGAGCAGTAGGCCATGTTAGTTTGTTTCGATGATTTTTATTTTTTAGTATGTTAAATAACAATCCTTTGCACATCTATTCGTGATTTTCGTTTACTTAAAGTCTTCTTAGTTTTCAAGAAAAAAATTTTCAAAAAATTTCTGAAAAAATCGAAAAAAAAAATTTTTTTCGAAAGTTGCAGGCCTGAAAAGCTCATATCCTATACACTTTAATGAATGGTCCTTGTACACCTTTTCACCAAATTTGGATTTTCTACGTCGATCCCTTTGACCTGGTGACGCAGACAGACAATACCCCAAAATTTCGTCATAAAAATCGATAAAAAGTGCACTTGTACCTTTCTTGCGCTAACCAAATTTGGATGAGAGGTGCGTCTCGTGGGGGTTAAAAAAGGGTGTAAATTTCAAGTTTCCACAGTTTAAGGTTTTCGAGTTATGAATTTTTAAAAATTTGATGACAGACTCACAGACATCCAGACATCCAGACATCCAGACATCCAGACAACAGAAAAAATGAAAGTTGTTCAGAATTCGATTCCGAGTCGATCCATATATGTAAAGGTATATCTAACTGCCCGGGAAGTCGCATTTTCAAAAATTCCTCCGCTTCTATAAGTCTTGGAGTCTTTGACTCCAACGACTAACTAGCGCATCTTGCGCTAGTTTAGCTCTAGCGCCGGGGGTTGCCAGTAAACTGACAATAGAGTCGTGGAGTCCAGTATAGGTTTGTCCGCCGATAGTGACTGTTTATTATAGTACAATATAGGATACGTTTAAAACAATCATATCGTAAAAATTAATTACGCTGGGCTTTGGTGTTTTCACCTAATGAATATATAATACATTTAAATTAGAAAAAACCAAACAATATTCTGTGTATTCGAGCTCGCGCGCGTACATTTGCGCTATCGCGCGTGTATTTGCGCTATCGCGCATGTATTTGCGTCTTGTAAACGTCATATATATTTATCTTGCTAAAATAAAGTTTTCTGCCTCAAAAAAGTGTCAATTTTTTAATCAAAAAAATCATATCTTAAAAATAAATAAAGATGGAATTGTTTTCTTTTCAAAAACAATTTTCTGTTTATGTCATATAGGTACATTTAAATTAAAAAATAACAGACAATATTATTTGTATTCGGGTTCGCGCGCGTACATATGCGCTATCGCGCGTATATTTGCGCTATCGCGCATGTAGTAGCCCCTTGTAAATATCATATATATTTATCTTGCTAAATTAAAGTTGCTTCAAATAAGAATTAAGTTGGAGTTGTTTTGTTTTCACAAAATAACTTGTCATAAAAATGCCTTTTGTTTATGTCATATACATTTAATTTAAAAAAGTACACACAATATTATTTGTATTCAGGCTCGTGCGCTTATATTTGCGCTACCGCGCATGTATTTGCGCCTTTTAAATATTATATACATTTATCTTGCTAAAGTAAAGTTTTTTGCTTCAACTAAGAATTTTTTAAAAAAGCTTCAATGTTTTAATTTTAAAAAAATATATCCCAAAAAAAAATAAAGATGGATTTATTTTGTTTTCAAAAAAAAGCATTAATTTTTTGATTACAAAAAGTCTTATCTTAAATTTTAATTTAAAAAAAGTCTCAAAATAATTATGGTCGAAATAAAAAAAAATATAATATAAAAATCGGCGCTGCGCGCCTCTATTCTGTTATTTGTTAAAATTGCGAATTTGCACATTTTTTGAAAATGGTTCTAAAACAAAGTTTGGATAATATATTAGAGGTAATTTTTGAAGACCCAGGAATTAAGGTATTATTGTTAAAAAAATTAAAAAATATATACCTACCGAGAACACTTTGTAAACAGACAAATAATTTACATTTAAATTATAAAAGAACATACAAGTTTCTGTTTATTCAGGCTCGCGGGGGTACATTTGCGCTATCGCGCATATATTTGCGCTCGCGCGCACTTGTGTGTGTTCGCTTATATCCTAAAAACAAATAAAGATGGACTTGTTTTGTTTTTACAAAATAAGTTGTCATAAAAACGCCTTCTGTTTATGTCATATACATTTAAAATACAAAAAAACAGACAATATTATTTGTATTCGAACTCGCGCGGGTACATTTGCGCTATCGCGAGTGTATTTGCGCTATCGCGCATGTATTTGCGCCTTATAAATGTCATATAGGTACATTTATCTTACTAAAGTAAAGTTTTTTGTCTCAAAATGAAGTTCCCAAAAAAGCGGCAATATTTTAATAACAAAAAATTGTACCAAAAAGAATAAGAAAATATCGCGCGTACATTTGCGCTATCGCGCGTACATTTGCGCTATCGCGCGTATATTTGCGCTATCGCGCGTATATTTGCGCTATCGCGCGTATATTTGCGCTATCGCGCGTATATTTGCGCTGTTGCACATATATATATATATTAATGATATATACATTTACCTTGCTAAAGTAAAGTTTTTTGCCTCAAATTTATAAAAATAAATTGCCTTAAAACAATTACGGTAAAAAAAATATTATAATATAGAAATCGGCGCTGCGCGCCTCTATTCTGTTATTTTTTAGATAATATTTTAGTGGTAATTTTTGAAGACCCAGAAAAACGTTATTATTGTTTAAAATATAAAAAAAAATTTACTGATAACACCCCAACTATTTTTTTGTTTGAAGGTTTAATTTTAAAAAATTAACAACATTTTTTGTTTATTAGGGCTCGCGCGCGTACATTTGCGCTATCGCGCCTGTATTTGCGCTATCGCGCATGTATTTGCGCCTTTTAAACGTCATATATATTTATCTTGCTAAAGTAAAGTTATTTGCCTTAAATAAAAAATCTCAAAAAAGCATCAATTTTGTAAATAAACAAATCTATATTCCAAAAACAAAAAGATGAACTTGTTTTGTTTTTAAAAAATAATTTGTCATAAAAATGCCTTTTGTTTAAGTCATATAAATTTAAATTAGAAAAAAACAGACAATAAAATTTTTATTCGGGCTCGCGCGCTTATATTTGCGCTGTCGCGCATGGTTTGCGCCTTTTGGATGTTATGTAAATTTATCTTGCTAAAGAAAAGTTATTTGCTTCAAATAAGAATTCTAAATAATATCCCAAAAACAAATATAGAATGATTTGTTTTGTTTTCACAAAATTATTTGATAAAAAAATACTTTCTGTTTATGTTATACATTTAAATTACCTAAAAACAGACAATATTATTTGTATTCGAGGTGGCGCGCGTACGTTTGCGCTATCGCGCGTATATGTGCGCTGTCGCGCGTATATTTGCGCTGTCGCGCATGTACTTGCGTATTTTTAATGATATACATTTACCTTGCTAAAGTTTTTTGCCTCAAATTGGAATTTTCCAAAAGAAGTGTAAATTTTTTAGTTAAAGAAACAAATTTATAAAAAGAAATTGCCTTAAAACAATTACGGTAAAAAAAAATGTATTATAATATAGAAATCGGCGCTGCGCGCCTCTATTCTGTTATTTTTTGAAGACCCAGAAAAACGTTATTATTGTTTAAAATATAAAAAAAAATTTACTGATAACACCCCAACTATTTTTTTGTTTGAAGGTTTAATTTTAAAAAATTAACAACATTTTTTGTTTATTAGGGCTCGCGCGCGTACATTTGCGCTATCGCGCCTGTATTTGCGCTATCGCGCATGTATTTGCGCCTTTTAAACGTCATATATATTTATCTTGCTAAAGTAAAGTTATTTGCCTTAAATAAAAAATCTCAAAAAAGCATCAATTTTGTAAATAAACAAATCTATATTCCAAAAACAAAAAGATGAACTTGTTTTGTTTTTAAAAAATAATTTGTCATAAAAATGCCTTTTGTTTAAGTCATATAAATTTAAATTAGAAAAAAACAGACAATAAAATTTTTATTCGGGCTCGCGCGCTTATATTTGCGCTGTCGCGCATGGTTTGCGCCTTTTGGATGTTATGTAAATTTATCTTGCTAAAGAAAAGTTATTTGCTTCAAATAAGAATTCTAAATAATATCCCAAAAACAAATATAGAATGATTTGTTTTGTTTTCACAAAATTATTTGATAAAAAAATACTTTCTGTTTATGTTATACATTTAAATTACCTAAAAACAGACAATATTATTTGTATTCGAGGTGGCGCGCGTACGTTTGCGCTATCGCGCGTATATGTGCGCTGTCGCGCGTATATTTGCGCTGTCGCGCATGTACTTGCGTATTTTTAATGATATACATTTACCTTGCTAAAGTTTTTTGCCTCAAATTGGAATTTTCCAAAAGAAGTGTAAATTTTTTAGTTAAAGAAACAAATTTATAAAAAGAAATTGCCTTAAAACAATTACGGTAAAAAAAAATGTATTATAATATAGAAATCGGCGCTGCGCGCCTCTATTCTGTTATTTTTTGGATAATATTTTAGTGGTAATTTTTGAAGACCCAGAAAAAACGTTATTATTGTTTAAAATAAAAAAAAATAATTTACTGATGAAACTACAACTATTTTTTTGTTTGAAGGTTTAATTTTTTGTTTATTAGGGCTCGCGCGCGTATATTTGCGCTATCGCGCCTGTATTTGCGCTGTCGTGCATATGTATACATGCGTGAGTGGGTATAAACTTTGAATTAAAAGTGTGGAAATTAGTTTTTAATGTTTACAATTTAAAAAAATAACTTACCGATGAAACTCCGGAAATAGCCGAATATTTTTGTTTGCAGTTCTTATTTTAAAAAACAACCAAAATCCTGTGAAATCGGGCTCGCGCGCGTACATTTGCGCTATCGCGCATAAATTCGCGCATGTATTAGCCCCTTTTAAATGTCATAAATATTTATCTTGCAAAATTAAAGTTGCTTCAAATAATAATTAAGTTGAAGTTGTTTTGTTTTCACAAAATAACTTGTCATAAAAATGCCTTTTGTTTATGTCATATATATTTAATTTAAAAAAGTACACACAATATTATTTGTATTCGGGCTCGCGCGCGTATATTTGCGCTACCGCGTGTATATTTGCGCTGTCGCGCATGTATTTGCGCCTTTTAAATATTATATACATTTATCTTGCTAAAGTAAAGTTTTTTTCTTCAAATAGAAATTTTTAAAAAAAGCTTCAATGTTTTAATTAAAAAAAAAGATATCCCAAAAACAAATAAAGATGAATTTGGTTTGTTTTCACAAAAAAGCATTAATTTTTTTATTACAAAGAAATCTTATCTTAAATTTTAATTAAAAAAAAGTCTCAAAATAATTATGGTCAAAATAAAAAATATATATTATAAAAATCGGCGCTGCGCGCCTCTATTCTGCTATTTGTTACAATTGCGAATTTGCACATTTTTTGAAAATGGTTCTAAAACAAAGTTTGGATAATATTTTAGAGGTAATTTTTGAAGACCCAGGAATTATTATTAAAAAAATTAAAAAATATATACCGAGAACACTTTGAAAACAGACAAATAATTTACATTTAAATTATAAAAGAACACACAAGTTTCTGTTTATTCAGGCTCGCGGGGATACATTTGCGCTATCGCGCATATATTTGCGCTCGCGCGCACTTGTGTGTGTTCGCTTATATATATCCTAAAATCAAATAAAGATGGACTTGTTTTGTTTTTACCAAATGAGTTGTCATAAAAATGCCTTCTGTTTATGTCATATACATTTAAAATACAAAAAAACAAACAATATTATTTGTATTCGAACTCGAAATCGGGTTCGCGCGCGTACATTTGCGCTGTCGCGCCTGCATTTGCGCTATCGCGCATGTTTTTGCGCTGTCGCGCATGTTTTTGCGCTGTCGCGCATGTTTTTGCGCTGTCGCGCATGACTTTGCGCTGTCGAGCATGTATTTGCGCTGTCGCGCATGTCTTTGCGCTGTCGCGCATATGTGGTTATAAACTTTATGTGCAACGACTAAATTAAAGGTGAGAAAAGTTTAAAATATTTAAACAAATAACTTACCGATGACACTCCGGAAATAGCCAAATATTTTTTGTTTGAATGTTTTATTTTAAAAAACAACCAAAATTCTTTGAATTCGTGCTCGCGCGCGTACATTTGCGCTATCGCGCATAAATTCGCGCTGTCGCGCGTGTATTTGCGTTAAATAAATGATTTATTTTTTACCCTTAGGACACAGGTATCGCTTATCGGGAGCAAATGTGAATACGTCAAATCTGACGTTTTTTAAAACAGCTGAAAAATCCGTTTCCGGGTTTTCCGGAAATCTTCCGGTTTTACATTACCGGCCTCACTGGTGCCCGTGTGAGAGCAAACGTTTAAAATTTCAGCCCGATCGGGCCAAAATTGACCGAGTTATGCCCAAAAACGCATAAAAACGGGTTTTTCATTTGAAAAAAATGCCTAAAAAAATAATTTTCTGTAATTTTCAAAATTTTTGATTTTTTTCTTTTTGGTTTTCCAGAGGAAGTTATTTTACACAAATTTAGTGAAGGAATTTTTTCTCGGCCTTAAATTAAGCGAGTTATGGATGTAAAAATGTACGTGGAAGAAACGTCAGATTTTGACGTTTCTCAATTTTTAATTTTAAAAAAATCATATCTCGAAAACTAACAAAGATAACCTTACGCGGTTTTCACCAAAATATTTGCCATAAAAATGTCTTTTTTTAATGTCGAATACATGATCTTGCTAAAATAAAGATTTTTGCTGAAAACCTGTAAATTAAATAAAAAACCGACAACTTTTGAATTAAAAAAAATCAAATCTCGAAAACTAATAAAGATACACCTATGCTGCTTTCACCAAACGATTTCTCATAAAAATATATTTTTTTAATTTCTTATACATTGTCTTGCTAAAATTAAATTGTATAATATTTTTGTTTGAAGTTCTTATTTTTTTAAACATTCGAAATTCTGTAAAATTGGGCTCGCGCGCGTACATTTGCGCTGTCGCGCCTATATTTGGGCTATCGCGCTTGTATGTGCGCTATCGCGCATATGTGGGCATAAACTTTATGTGCAACGACTGAATTAAAGGTGTGAAAAGTTTAAAATATTTAAAAAAATAAGGTCCAGATGACACTCCAGAAATAGCCGAATATTTTTTGTTGTATTATTTAAAAAAACAACCAAAATTCTGTGAATTCGGGCTCGCGCGCGTACAATTGCGCTATCGCGCATAAATTCGCGTTATCGCGCGTGTATTTGCGTTATATAAATGATTTATTTTTTTATAGTATCGCTAATCGCGAGCAAATGTGAATACGTCAAATCTGACGTTTTTTTAAAACAGCTGAAAAATCCGTTTCCCGGTTTTCCGGAAATTTTCCGGTTTTACATTACCGGCCTCACTGGTGTCCGTGTGAGAGCAAACGTTTAAAATTTCAGCCCGATCGGGACAAAATTGACCGAGTTATGCCCAAAAACGCATAAAAACGGGTATTTCATTTGGAAAAAATGCCTAAAAAAATAATTTTCCGTAATTTTCAAAATTTTTGATTTTTTTCTTTTTGGTCTTCCAGAGGAAGTTATTTTACACAAATTTAGTGAAGGAATTTTTTCTCGGCCTTAAATGAAGCGAGTTATAGACGTAAAAATGTACATGGAAGAAACGTCAGATTTTGACGTTTCTTAATTTTTGAATTAAAAAAAATCATATCTCGAAAACTAACAAAGATAACCTTACGCGGTTTTCACCAATATATTTGCCATAAAAATGTCTTTTTTTAATGTCGAATACATGATCTTGCTAAAATAAAGATTTCTGCTGAAAACCTGTAAATTAAATAAAAAACCGACAACTTTTGAATTAAAAAAAATCAAATCTCGAAAACTAATAAAGATACACCTATGCTGCTTTCACCAAACGATTTCTCATAAAAATATATTTTTTTAATTTCTTATACATTGTCTTGCTAAAATTAAATTGTATAATATTTTTGTTTGAAGTTCTTATTTTTTTAAACATTCGAAATTCTGTAAAATTGGGCTCGCGCGCGTACATTTGCGCTGTCGCGCCTATATTTGGGCTATCGCGCTTGTATGTGCGCTATCGCGCATATGTGGGCATAAACTTTATGTGCAACGACTGAATTAAAGGTGTGAAAAGTTTAAAATATTTAAAAAAATAAGGTCCAGATGACACTCCAGAAATAGCCGAATATTTTTTGTTGTATTATTTAAAAAAACAACCAAAATTCTGTGAATTCGGGCTCGCGCGCGTACAATTGCGCTATCGCGCATAAATTCGCGTTATCGCGCGTGTATTTGCGTTATATAAATGATTTATTTTTTTATAGTATCGCTAATCGCGAGCAAATGTGAATACGTCAAATCTGACGTTTTTTTAAAACAGCTGAAAAATCCGTTTCCCGGTTTTCCGGAAATTTTCCGGTTTTACATTACCGGCCTCACTGGTGTCCGTGTGAGAGCAAACGTTTAAAATTTCAGCCCGATCGGGACAAAATTGACCGAGTTATGCCCAAAAACGCATAAAAACGGGTATTTCATTTGGAAAAAATGCCTAAAAAAATAATTTTCCGTAATTTTCAAAATTTTTGATTTTTTTCTTTTTGGTCTTCCAGAGGAAGTTATTTTACACAAATTTAGTGAAGGAATTTTTTCTCGGCCTTAAATGAAGCGAGTTATAGACGTAAAAATGTACATGGAAGAAACGTCAGATTTTGACGTTTCTTAATTTTTGAATTAAAAAAAATCATATCTCGAAAACTAACAAAGATAACCTTACGCGGTTTTCACCAATATATTTGCCATAAAAATGTCTTTTTTTTTATGTCGTATGCATGATCTTGCTAAAATAAAGATTTCTGCCGAAAAACTGAAAATTAAATAAAAAACCGACAACTTTTGAATTAAAAAAAATCATATCTCGAAAACTAATAAAGATACACCTATGCTGCTTTTACCCATCGATTTGTCTTAAAAATATCTTTTTTTAATGTCATATACATTGTCTTGCTAAAATTAAATTGTCTGCATCAAAAAGGGAATTTTCAAAAAAGTGAAAAAAAATTCGACTAATTTTTGAAAAAAATGTCCAAATCGTTTTTTGATTTTGATAGTTTTTTAAGGGGACATTTGCACCATGAGCCCACACATTGTTGCCAAATTTCAAGTCGCCATCTATTATAGGTCGACAGTTATTAATGTTTTTGTAAAATAAATCGCAGAAGAAGAAGAGGAAAAAATTTTAATAATTTTTTTTGGCAAATTGGTCTACAAGACCATAGTTTACCTTAATGTAGGGTAAAAATTAAAAAAATGTGTTTACAAACAGTAGAAAAAAATTAATTAAAAATTGCCTGCATTTTTTAAAATAGCAACAAAAATAAATTGAGCAGTAGGCCATGTTAGTTTGTTTCGATGATTTTTATTTTTTAGTATGTTAAATAACAATCCTTTGGACATCTATTCGTGTTTTTCGTTTACTTAAAGTCTTCTTAGTTTTGGAGAAAAAAATTTCCAAAAAATTCGTGAAAAAGTCGAAAAAAAAATTTTTTTTCGAAAGTTGCAGGCCTGAAAAGCCCATATACTAAACACTTCAATAGATAGTCCTCGTACACCTTTTCACCAAATTTGGTCTTTCTACGTCGATCCCTTCCAACCTGGAATCCGGATAGGAAAAAACCCAAAATTTCGTCGAAAAAATCGATAAAAAGTGCACTTGGACCTTTCTTGCGCTAATAAAATTTGGATGAGAGGTGCGTCTCGTGGAGGTTAAAAAAGGGTGTAAATTTAAACTTTCCACCGTTAACCATTTTCGAGTTATGAATTTTTAAAAATTTGATGACAGACTCACAGACTAACAGACACACAGACACACAGACACACAGACATCCAGACAACAGAAAAAATGAAAGTTGTTCAGAATTCGATAACGAGTCGATCCATATATGTAAAGGTATATCTAACTACCCGGGAAGTCGCATTTCCAAAAATTCCCCTGCTCCTATAAGTCTTGGAGTCTGAAACTCCACGACTAACTAGCGCATCTTGCGCTAGTTTAGCTCTAGCGCCGGGGGTTGCCAGTAAACTGACAATAGAGTCGTGGAGTCCAGTATAGGTTTGTCCGCCGATAGTGACTGTTTATTATAGTACAACAATCATATCGTAAAAATTAATTACGCTGGACTTGGGTGTTTTCACCACAGGAATCCTCATAAATATATCGTTTTTTTAAAATTACAAAAGAACAAACAATAGTCTGCGTATTCGGGCTCGCGCGCGTACATTTGCGCTATCGCGCGTGTATTTGCGCTATCGCGCATGTATTTGCGCCTTTTAAATGTCATATACATTAATCATATCGTTAAAATTAATTCTGCTGGACTTGGGTGTTTTCACCTAATGAATCCTCGTAAATATATCCTTAATTTAAATTACAAAAGAACAAACAATAGTCTGCGTATTCGGGCTCGCGCGCGTACATTTGCGCTATCGCGCGTGTATTTGCGCTATCGCGCATATACTTGCACCTTTTAAATGTCATAAACATTTATCTTGCTAAAGTAAAGTTATCTGCCTTAAATAAAAAATCTCAAAAAACCATCAATTTTGTAAATAAAAAAATCTATATCCCAAAAACAAAAAAGATGAACTTGTTTTGTTTCTAAAAAATAATTTGTCCTAAAAATGCCTTATGTTTTAGTCATATAAATTTAAATTAGAAAAAAACAGACAATAAAATTTGTATTCGGGCTCGCGCGCGTATATTTGCGCTGTCGCGCATGGTTTGCGCCTTTTAGATGTTATATAAATCTTGCTAAAGAAAAGTTATTTGCTTCAAATAAAAATTCTAAAAAATATCCCAAAAACAAATAAAGAATGATTTGTTTTGTTTTCACAAAATTATTTGATAAAAAATACCTTCTGTTTATAGTATACATTTAAATTACCAAAAAACAGACAATATTATTTGTATTCGAGGTGGCGCGCGTACATTTGCGCTATCGCGCGTATATATGCGCTATCGCGCGTATATTTGCGCTGTCGCGCATGTATTTCCGTATTTTTAATGATATATACATTTACCTTGCTAAAGTTTTTTGCCTCAAATTGGAATTTTCAAAAAGAAGTGTCAATTTTTTAGTTAAAAAAACAAATTTATAAAAAGAAATTGCCTTAAAACAATTACGGTCAAAATAAAAAAATTATTATAATATGGAAATCGGCGCTGCGCGCCTCTATTCTGTTATTTTTAATATTTTAGTGGTAATTTTTGAAGACCCAGAAAAAACGTTATTATTATAATTATTTAAAATACAAAAAAAAATCATTTACTGATGACACTCCAACCATTTTTTTGTTTGAAGGTTTAATTTTAAAGAACAAACATCATTTTTTGTTTATTAGGGCTCGCGCGCGTACATTTGCGCTATCGCGCCTGTATTAGCGCTATCGCGCATGTATTTGCGCCTTTTAAACGTCATTTATATTTACCTTGCTAAAGTAAAGTTTTCTGCCTCAAAAAAAAGGGTCAATTTTTTAAATCAAAAAAATCATATCTTAAAAATAAATAAAGATGGAATTGTTTTCTTTTCACAAAATAATTTTCTGTTTATGTCATATACATTTAAATTAAAAAATAACAGACAATATTATTTGTATTTGGGCTCGCGCGCGTACATTTGCGCTATCGCGCATGTATTAGCGCCTTTTAAATTTCATATATATTTATCTTGCAAAATTAAAGTTGCTTCAAATAAGAATTAAGTTGGAGTTGTTTTGTTTTCACAAAATAACTTGTCATAAAAATGCCTTTTGTTTATGTCATATACATTTAATTTAAAAAAGTACACACGATATTATTTGTATTCAGGCTTGTGCGCTTATATTTGCGCTACCGCGCATGTATTTGCGCCTTTTAAATATTATATACATTTATCTTGCTAAAGTAAAGTTTTTTGCTTCAACTAAGAATTTTTTAAAAAAGCTTCAATGTTTTAATTTTAAAAAAATATATCCCAAAAACAAATAAAGATGGATTTATTTTGTTTTAAAAAAAAAATTTTATCTTAAATTTTAATTTAAAAAAAGTCTCAAAATAATTATGGTCAAAATAAAAAAAAATATAATATAAAAATCGGCGCTGCGCGCCTCTATTCTGTTATTTGTTATAATTGCGAATTTGCACATTTTTTGAAAATGGTTCTAAAACAAAGTTTGGATAATATTTTAGAGGTAATTTTTGAAATTACAGCCCGATCGGGCCAAAATTGACCGAGTTATGCCCAAAAACGCATAAAAACGGGTATTTCATTTGAAAAAAATGCCTAAAAAATAACTTTCCGTAATTTTCAAAATTTTTAATTTTTTTCTTTTTGGTCTTTCAGAGGAAGTTATTTTACACAAATTTAGTGAAGGAATTTTTTCTCGGCCTTATATTAAGCGAGTTATGGATGTAAAAATGTACATGGAAGAAACGTCAGATTTTGACGTTTCTTAAATATATTAGAGGTAATTTTTGAAGACCCAGGAATTAAGGTATTATTGTTAAAAAAATTAAAAAATATATACCGAGAACACTTTGTAAACAGACAAATAATTTACATTTAAATTATAAAAGAACACACAAGTTTCTGTTTATTCAGGCTCGCGGGGGTACATTTGCGCTATCGCGCATATATTTGCGCTCGCGCGCACTTGTGTGTGTTCGCTTATATCCTAAAAACAAATAAAGATGGCTTGTTTTGTTTTTACAAAATGAGTTGTCATAAAAACGCCTTCTGTTTATGTCATATACATTTAAAATACAAAAAAACAGACAATATTATTTGTATTCGAACTCGCGCGGGTACATTTGCGCTATCGCGAGTGTATTTGCGCTATCGCGCATGTATTTGCGCCTTATAAATGTCATATAGGTACATTTATCCTGCTAAAGTAAAGTTTTTTGTCTCAAAATGAAGTTCCCAAAAAAGCGGCAATATTTTAATAACAAAAAATTATACCAAAAAGAATAAGAAAATATCGCGCGTACATTTGCGCTATCGCGCGTATATTTGCGCTATCGCGCGTATATTTGCGCTGTTGCACATATATATATATATTTTAATGATATATACATTTACCTTGCTAAAGTAAAGTTTTTTGCCTCAAATTTATAAAAAGAAATTGCCTTAAAACAATTACGGTAAAAAAAATATTATATTATAGAAATCGGCGCTGCGCGCCTCTATTCTGTTATTTTTTAGATAATATTTTAGTGGTAATTTTTGAAGACCCAGAAAAAACGTTATTATTGTTTAAAATATAAAAAAAAAATTTACTGATAACACTCCAACTATTTTTTTGTTTGAAGGTTTAATTTTAAAAAACAAACAACATTTTTTGTTTATTAGGGCTCGCGCGCGTACATTTGCGCTATCGCGCCCGTATTTGCGCTGTCGCGCCCGTATTTGCGCTGTCGCGCATATGTATACGTGCGTGAGTGGGTATAAACTTTGAATTAAAAGTGTGGAAATTAGTTTTTAATGTTTACAATTAAAAAAAATAACTTACCGATGACACTCCGGAAATAGCCGAATATTTTTGTTTGAAGTTCTTATTTTAAAAAACAACCAAAATTCTGTGAAATCGGGCTCGCGCGCGAACATTTGCGCTATCGCGACTATATTTGCGCTATCGCGCATGTATTTGCGCTGTCGCGCATATGTGGGTATGAACATTATGTGCAACTGAATTAAAGGTGTGTTTAAAATATTTAAAAAAATAATTTACCGATAAAACTCCGGAAATAGCCGAATATTTTTTGTTTGAATGTCGTATTTTAAAAAACAACCAAAATTCTGTGAAATCGGGCTCGCGCGCGAACATTTGCGCTATCGCGCCTGTATTTGCGCTATCGCGCATATGTGGGTATGAACTTTATGTGCAACGACTGAGTTAAAGGTGTGTATATTTAAAAAAATAATTTACCGATGACACTCCGGAAATAGCCAAATATTTTTTGTTTGAATGTATTTTAAAAAACAACCAAAATTCTGTGAATTCGGGCCCGCGCGCGTACTTTTGCGCTATCGCGCATAAATTCGCGCTGTCGCGCGTGTATTTGCGTTATATAAATGATTTATTTTTTACCCTTGGGACACAGGTATCGCTAATCGCGAGCAAATGTGAATACGTCAAATCTGACGTTTTTTAAAACAGCTGAAAAATCCGTTTCCGGGTTTTCCGGAAATCTTCCGGTTTTACATTACCGGCCTCACTGGTGTCCGTGTGAGAGCAAACGTTTAAAATTTCAGCCCGATCGGGCCAAAATTGACCGAGTTATGCCCAAAAACGCATAAAAACGGGTATTTCATTTGAAAAAAAAATGCCTAAAAAATAATTTTCCGTAATTTTCAAAATTTTTAATTTTTTTCTTTTTGGTCTTCCAGAGGAAGTTATTTTACACAAATTTAGTGAAGGAATTTTTTCTCGGCCTTATATTAAGCGAGTTATGGATGTAAAAATGTACATGGAAGAAACGTCAGATTTTGACGTTTCTTAAATTTTGAATTTAAAAAAATCATATCTCGAAAACTAACAAAGATAACCTTACGCGGTTTTCACCAATAGATTTGCCATAAAAATGTCTTTTTTTAGTGTCGTATACATGATCTTGCTAAAATAAAGATTTCTGCCGAAAAACTGAAAATTAAATAAAAAACCGACAACTTTTGAATTAAAAAAATCATATCTCTAAAACTAATATAGATTCACCTATGCTGCTTTCACCAAACGATTTGTCATAAAAATATATTTTTTTAATGTCTTATACATTGTCTTGCTAAAATTAAATTGTATAATATTTTTGTTCGAAGTTCTTATTTTTAAAAACATTCGAAATTCTGTAAAATTGGGCTCGCGCGCGTACATTTGCGTTTTGGCGCCTGTATTTGCGCTATCGCGCTTGTATGTGCGCTATCGCGCATATGTGGGCATAAACTTTATGTGCAACGACTGAATTAAAGGCGTGAAAAGTTTAAAATATTTAAAAAAAAAACTTCCAGATGACACTCCGGAAATAGCCGAATATTTTTTGTTTGAATGTATTATTTAAAAAAACAACCAAAATTCTGTGAATTCGGGCTCGTGCGCGTACAATTGCGCTATCGCGCATAAATTCGCGCTATCGCGCGTGTATTTGCGCTATATAAATAATTTATTTTTTATAGTATCACTAATCGCGAGCAAATGTGAATACGTCAAATCTGACGTTTTTTAAAACAGCTGAAAAATCCGTTTCCGGGTTTTCCCGGCAAACGTTTAAAATTTCAGCCCGATCGGGCCAAAATTGACCGAGTTATGCCCAAAAACGCACAAAAACGGGTATTTCATTTGGAAAAAATGCCTAAAAAATAATTTTCCGTAATTTTTAAAATTTTTGATTTTTTTCTTTTTTGTCTTTTAGAGGAAGTTATTTTACACAAATTTAGTGAAGGAATTTTTTCTCGGCCTTAAATTAAGCGAGTTATAGACGTAAAAATGTACATGGAAGAAACGTCAAATTTTGACGTTTCTTAAATTTTAAATTTAAAAAAATGATATCTCGAAAACCAACAGAGATAATCTTACGCGGTTTTCACCAAAAAATTCGCCATAAAAATGTCTTTTTTTAATGTCGTATACATGATCTTGCTAAAATAAAGATTTCTGCCGAAAAACTGAAAATTAAATAAAAAACCGACAACTTTAGAATTAACAAAAATCATATCTCGCAAACTAATAAAGATACACCTATGCTGCTTTCACCAAACGATTTGTCATAAAAATATGTTTTTTTAATGTCATATACATTGTCTTGCTAAAATTAAATTGTCTGCGTCAAAAAGGGAATTTAAAAAAAAATACAAAAATTTGACGAATTTTTGAAAAAAATGTCCAAATCGTTTTTTGATTTTGATAGTTTTTTAAGGGGACATTGGTACCATAAGCCAACACATTGTTGCCAAATTTCAAGTCGCCATCTATTATAGGTCAAGAGATATTAATGATTTTGTAAAATAAATCGCAGAAGAAGAAGAGGAAAAAATTTTAATAATTTTTTTTGGCAAATTGGTCTACAAGACCATAGTTTACCTTAACGTAGGGTGAACATTAAAAAAATGTGTTTACAAACAGTAGAAAAAAATTAATTAAAAATTGCCTGCATTTTTTAAAATAGCAACAAAAATAAATTGAGCAGTAGGCCATGTTAGTTTGTTTGGATGATTTTTATTTTTTAGTATGTTAAATAACAATCCTTTGCACATCTATTCGTGTTTTTCGTTTACTTAAAGTCTTCTTAGTTTTTTAGAAAAAAAATTTCCAAAAATTCCTGAAAAAGTCGAAAAAAAATTTTTTTTCGAAAGTTGCAGGCCTGAAAAGCCCATATACTATACGCTGCCATAGATAGTCCTCGTACACCTTTTCACCAAATTTGGTCTTTCCACGTCGATCCCTTCAACCTGGTGACGCAGATAGACAATACCCCAAAATTTCGTCAAAAAAATCGATAAAAAGTGCACTTGGACCCTTCTTACGCTAACCAAATTTGGATGAGAGGTGCGTCTCGTCGGGGTTAAAAAAGGGTGTAAATTTCAAGTTTCCACCGTTTACCATTTTCGAGTTATAAATTTTTTAAAGTTTTATGACAGATCCACAGACTAACAGACACACAGACATCCAGACATCCAGACAACAGAAAAAATGAAAGTTGTTCAGAATTCGATTCCGAGTCGATACATATATATAAAGGCATATCTAACTGCCCGGGAAGTCGCATTTCCAAAAATTCCCCTGCTTCTATAAGTCATGGAGTCTTCGACTCCACGACTAACTAGCGCATCTTGCGCTAGTTTAGCTCTAGCGCCGGGGGTTGCCAGTAAACTGACAATAGAGTCGTGGAGTCCAGTATAGGTTTGTCCGCCGATAGTGACTGTTTATTATAGTACAATATAGGATACGTTTATCATATCGTAAAAATTAATTACGCTGGGCCTTGGTGTTTTCACCTAATGAATATATAATACATTTAAATGAGAAAAAACCAAACAATATTCTGTGTATTCGGGCTCGCGCGCGTACATTTGCGCTATCGCGCGTGTATTTGCGCTATCGCGCATGTATTTGCGCCTTTATAATGTCATATACATTTTTTTTAATTAAAACATCCCAAAAACAAATAAAGATGGACTTGTTTTGTTTTCATTAAATGAGTTATCATAAAAATGCCTTCTGTTTATGTCTTACATTTAAATTACCAAAAATCAGACATTATTATTTGTATTTTAGCTCGCGCGCATACATTTGCGCTGTCGCGCATGTATTTGCGAAATTTAATGTTATATACATTTATCTTGCTAATGTAAAATTGTTTTCCTCAAATATGGAATTTTCAAAAAGAAGCGTCAATTTTTTAGTTAAAAAAATTATACTTAACTAAAAAAAAACAAATTAATAAAAAGAAATTGTCTCAAAATAATTACGGTGAAAATACAAAAAAATTTATAATATAAAAATTTACAACAATAAAAATACATTCTATTTATGTCATATACATTTAAATTAAAAAAGAACAGACAATTATTTTGATTCAAGCACGCGCGGGTACATTTGCGCTATCGCGCATTTATTTGCACCTTTTAAATATCATTTATATTTATCTTGCTAAAGTAAAGTTATCCGCCTCAAATAAAAAAATCTCAAAAAAGCATCAATTTTGTAAATAAAAAAATCTATATCCCTAAAACAAATGAAGATGAACTTGTTTTGTTTTTAAAAAATAAGTTGTCTTAAAAATTCCTTCTGTTTAAGTCATATAAATTTAAATTACAAACAGACAATAAAATTTGTATTCGGGCTCGCGGCTCGCGCGCGTATTTTTGCGCTATCGCGCGTATTTTTGCGCCTTCGCGCGTATATTTGCGCTGTCGCGCATGTATTTGCATATTTTTAATGTTATATACATTTACCTTGCTAAAGTAAAGTTTTTTGACTCAAATTTGGAATTTTTAAAAAGAAGTGTCAATTTTTTAGTTAAAAAAACAAATTTATAAAAATAAATAGCCTTAAAACAATTGGTCAAAATAAAAAATGTATTATAATATAGAAATCGGCGCTTCGCGCCTCTACTCTGTTATTTTTTGGATAATATTTTAGTGGTAATTTTTGAAGACCCAGAAAAAACGTTATTATTGTTTAAAATATAAAAATAAATAATTTACTGTTGACACTATTTTTTTGTTTGAAGGTTTAATTTTAAAGAACAAATAACATTTTTTGTTTATTAGGGCTCGCGCGCGTACATTTGCGCTATCGCGCCTGTATTTGCGCTATCGCGCCTGTATTTGCGCTATCGCGCCTGTATTTGCGCTGTCGCGCATATGTATACGTGCGTGAGTGGGTATAAACTTTGAATTAAAAGTGTGATAATTAGTTTTTAATGTTTACAATTTAAAAAAATAACTTACCGATGACACTCCAGAAATAGCCGAATATTTTTGTTTGAAGTTCTTATTTTAAAAAACAACCAAAATCGGTCTCGCGCGCGTACATTTGCGCTATCGCGCGTATATTTGCGCTATCGCGCATGTATTTGCGTATTTTTAATGATATATATTTACCTTGCCAAAGTAAAGTTTTTGCCTCAAATTTATAAAAAGAAATTGCCTTAAACCAATTACGGTCAAAAAAAAAATGTATTATGATATAGAAATCGGCGCTGCGCGCCTCTCTTCTGTTATTTTGTTGGATAATATTTTAGTGGTAATTTTTGAAGACCCAGAAAAAACGTTATTATTGTTTAAAATATAAAAAAAAAATTTACTTATGACACTTCAACTATATTTTTGTTTAAAGGTTAATTTTAAAGAACAAACAACATTTTTTGTATATTAGGGCTCGCACGCGTACATTTGCGCTATCGCGCCTGTATTTGCGCTGTCGCGCATATGTATACGTGCGTGAGTGGGTATAAACTTTGAATTAAAAGTGTGGAACTTAGTTTTTAATGTTTACAATTTAAAAAAATAACTTACCGATGAAACTCCGGAAATAGCCGAATATTTTTGTTTGAAGTTCTTATTTTAAGCACGAGTGTATATTTGCGCTATCGCGCGTATATTTGCGCTATCGCGCATGTATTAGCCCCTTTTAAATGCCATAAACATTTATCTTGCTAAAGTAAAGTTTTTTGCCTCAAATTGAAATTTTCAAAAAGAAGTGTCAATTTTTTAGTTAAAATAACAAATTTATAAAAAGAAATTGCCTCAAAACAATTACGGTCAAAATAAAAAATGTATTATAATATAGAAATCGGCGCTGCGCGCCTCTATTCTGTTATTTTGCTGGTTAGCACATTTTGTGAAGATGGTTCTAAAACAAAATAATATTTTAGTGGTAATTTTTGAAGACCCAGAGAAAACGTTATTATTGTTTAAAATATAAAAAAAAATTTACTGATGACACTCCAACTAATTTTTTGTTTAAAGGTTTAATTTTAAAGAACAAACAACATTTTTTGTTTATTAGGGCTAGCGCGCGTACATTTGCGCTATCGCGCCTGTATTTGCGCTGTCGCGCATATGTATACGTGCGTGAGTTACTACTTTAAATTAAAAGTGTGGAAATTAGTTTTTAATGTTTACAATTTAAAAAAATAACTTACCGATGAGACTCCGGAAATACGCAAATTTTTTTGTTTAAAGTTCCTATTTTAAAAAACAACCAAAATTTTGTGAATTCGGGCTCGCGCGCGTACATTTGCGCTGTCGCGCCTGTATTTACGCTATCGCGCTTGTATTTGCGCTAGCGCGCATATGTGGGTATAAACTTTAAGTGCAACGACTGAATTAAAGGTGTGGAAAGTTTAAAATATTTAAAAAAATAATTTACCGATGACACTCCGGAAATAGGCGAATTTTTTTGTTTGAAGTTCTTATTTAAAAAAAGAACCAAAATTCTGTGAATTCGGGCTCGCGCGCGTACATTTGCGCTATCGCGCCTTTATTTGCGCTGTCGCGCTTGTATTTGCGCTTACGCGCATATGTGGGTATAACTTTATGTGCAACGACTGAATTAAAGGTGTGGAAAGTTTAAAATATTTAAAAAAATAACTTACCGATGACACTCCGGAAATAGGCGAATTTTTTTGTTTGAAGTTCTTATTTTAAAAAAGAACCAAAATTCTGTGAATTCGGGCTCGCGCGCGTACATTTGCGCTGTCGCGCCTGTATTTGCGCTATCGCGCATGTATTTGCGCTATCGCGCATGTATTTGCGCTGTCGCGCATATGTGGTTATAAACTTTATGTGCAACGACTGAATTAAAGGTGTGAAAAGTTTAAAATATTTAAAAAAATAACTTACTGATGACACTCCGGAAATAGCCGAATATTTTTTGTTTGAATGTCTCATTTTAAAAAACAACCAAAATTTTTTGAATTCGTGCTCGCGCGCGTACATTTGCGCTATCGCGCATAAATTCGCGCTGTCGCGCGTGTATTTGCCTTAAATAAATGACTTATACGTCAAATCTGACGTTTTTTAAAACAGCTGAAAAATTCGTTTCCGGGTTTTCCGGAAATCTTCCGATTTTACATTTCCGGCCTCACTGGTGTCCGTGTGAGAGCAAACGTTTAAAATTTCAGCCCGATCGGGCCAAAATTGACCGAGTTATGCCCAAAAACGCATAAAAACGGGTATTTCATTTGGAAAAAATGCTTAAAAAATAATTTTCCGTAATTTTCAAAATTTTTGATTTTTTTCTTTTTGGTCTTCCAGAGGAAGTTATTTTACACAAATTTAGTGAAGGAATTTTTTCTCGGCCTTAAATTAAGCGAGTTATGGATGTAAAAATGTACATGGAAGAAACGTCAGATTTTGACGTTTCTTAAATTTTGAATTTAAAAAAATCATATCTCGAAAACCAACAGAGATAACCTTACGCGGTTTTCACCAAAAAATTAGCCATAAAAATGTCTTTTTTTAATGTCGTATACATGATCTTGCTAAAATAAAGATTTCTGCCGAAAAACTGAGAATTAAATAAAAAACCGACAACTTTTGAATTAAAAAAAATCATATCTCGAAAACTAATAAAGATACACCTATGCTGCTTTCATCAAACGATTTGTTATAAAAATATCTTTTTTTAATGTCATATACATTGTCTTGCTAAAATTAAATTGTCTGCATCAAAAAGGGAATTTTCAAAAAAATTAAAAAAAAATTGAGGAATTTTTGAAAAAAATGTCCAAATCGTTTTTTGATTTTAATAGTTTTTTAAGGGGACATTTGCACCATGAGCCTACATATTGTTGCCAAATTTCAAGTCGCCATCTATTATAGCACAAGAGATATTAATGATTTTGTAAAATAAATCGCAGAAGAAGAAGAGGAAAAAAATTTAATATTTTTTTTTGGCAAATCAATTTATAAGAATGTAGTTTACCTTCATGTTTGGTCAAATTTAAAAACATATAAATAGAAATAGCATAAAAAAATTAATTAAAAATTGATTGCATTTTTTAAAAAACCAAAAAAAATTAAATTCAGCATTAGGCCATGTTAAATTGTTTCGATGATTTTTATTTTTTAGTATGTTAAATAACAATCCTTTGCACATTTATTCGTGTTTTTCGTTTACTTAAAGTCTTTTTAGTTTTCGAGAAAAAAAATTTCAAAAAATTCCTGAAAAAGTCGAAATATTTTTTTTTTTTCGAAAGTTGCAGGCCTGAAAAGCCCATATACTATACACTGCCATAGATAATCCTCGTACACCTTTTCACCAAATTTGGTCTTTCTACGTCGATCCCTTGGACCTGGTGATGCAGATAGACAATACCCCAAAATTTCGTCAAAAAAATCGATAAAAAGGGCACTTGTACTTTTCTTGCGCTAACCATATTTAGACTAGAGGTGCGTCTTGTGAAGGTTAAAAAAGGGTCCAAGTTTCAAGTTTTCACCGTTTACCATTTTCGAGTTATAAATTTTTTAAAGTTTTATGACAGATCCACAGACTAACAGACACACAGACATCCAGACATCCAGACATCCAGACAACAGAAAAAATGAAAGTTGTTCAGAATTCGATTCCGAGTCGATCCATATATGTAAAGGTATATCTAACTGCCCGGGAAGTCGCATTTCCAAAAATTCCTCCGCTCCTATAAGTCATGGAGTCTTCGACTCCACGACTAACTAGCGCATCTTGCGCTAGTTTAGCTCTAGCGCCGGGGGTTGCCAGTAAACTGACAATAGAGTCGTGGAGTCCAGTATAGGTTTGTCCGCCGATAGTGACTGTTTATTATAGTACAATATAGGATACGTTTAAAACAATCATATTGTAAAAATTAATTACGCTGGACCACAGGAATCCTCATAAATATATCGTTATTTTTTTTTAAATTACAAAAGAACAAACAATAGTCTGCGTATTCGGGCTCGCGCGCGTACATTTGCGCTATCGCGCGTGTATTTGCGCTATCGCGCATATACTTGCACCTTTTAAATGTCATAAACATTTATCTTGCTAAAGTAAAGTTATCTGCCTTAAATAAAAAATCTCAAAAAAGCATCAATTTTGTAAATAAAAAAATCTATATCCCAAAAACAAAAAAGATGAACTTGTTTTGTTTCTAAAAAATAATTTGTCCTAAAAATGCCTTATGTTTTAGTCATATAAATTTAAATTAGAAAAAAACAGACAATAAAATTTGTATTCGGGCTCGCGCGCGTATATTTGCGCTGTCGCGCATGGTTTGCGCCTTTTAGATGTTATATGAATTTATCTTGCTAAAGAAAAGTTATTTGCTTCAAATAAAAATTCTAAAAAATATCCCAAAAACAAATAAAGAATGATTTGTTTTGTTTTCACAAAATTATTTGATAAAAAATACCTTCTGTTTATAGTATACATTTAAATTACCAAAAAACAGACAATATTATTTGCATTCGAGGTGGCGCGCGTACATTTGCGCTATCGCGCGTATGTATGCGCTATCGCGCGTATATTTGCGCTGTCGCGCATGTATTTCCGTATTTTTAATGATATATACATTTACCTTGCTAAAGTTTTTTGTCTCAAATTGGAATTTTTAAAAAGAAGTGTCAATTTTTTAGTTAAAAAACGCTGTTGCACATATATATATATATATAAATTTTAATAATATATACATTTACCTTGCTAAAGTAAAGTTTTTTGCCTCAAATTTATAAAAAGAAATTGCCTTAAAACAATTACGGTCAAAATAAAAAAATTATTATAATATGGAAATCGGCGCTGCGCCTCTATTCTGTTATTTTTAATATTTTAGTGGTAATATTTGAAGACCCAGAAAAAACGTTATTATTATAATTATTTAAAATACAAAAAAAAATCATTTACAGATGACATAATTTTAAAGAACAAACATCATTTTTTGTTTATTAGGGCTCGCGCGCGTACATTTGCGCTATCGCGCCTGTATTTGCGCTATCGCGCATATATTTGCGCCTTTTAAACGTCATATATATTTATCTTGCTAAAGTAAAGTTTTCTGCCTCAAAAAAAAGCGTCAATTTTTTTAATCAAAAAAATCATATCTTAAAAATAAATAAAGATGGAATTGTTTTCTTTTCACAAAATAATTTTCTGTTTATGACATATACATTTAAATTAAAAAATAACAGACAATATTATTTGTATTTGGGCTCGCGCGCGTACATTTGCGCTATCGCGCGTATATTTGCGCTATCGCGCATGTATTAGCGCCTTTTAAATTTCATATTTTCTTGCAAAATTAAAGTTGCTTCAAATAAGAATTAAGTTGGAGTTGTTTTGTTTTCACAAAATAACTTGTTTATGTCATATACATTTAATTTAAAAAAGTACACACAATATTATTTGTATTCAGGCTCGTGCGCTTATATTTGCGCTACCGCGCATGTATTTGCGCCTTTTAAATATTATATACATTTATCTTGCTAAAGTAAAGTTTTTTGCTTCAACTAAGAATTTTTTAAAAAAGCTTCAATGTTTTAATTTTAAAAAAATATATCCCAAAAACAAATAAAGATGGATTTATTTTATTTTCAAAAAAAGCATCAATTTTTTGATTACAAAAAGTCTTATCTTAAATTTTAATTTAAAAAAAGTCTCAAAATAATTATGGTCAAAATAAAAAAAATATAATATAAAAATCGGCGCTGCGCGCCTCTATTCTGTAATTTGTTAAAATTGCGAATTTGCACATTTTTTGAAAATGGTTCTAAAACAAAGTTTGGATAATATATAAGAGGTAATTTTTGAAGACCCAGGAATTAAGGTATTATTGTTAAAAAAATTAAAAAATATATACCGAGAACACTTTGTAAACAGAAAAATAATTTACATTTAAATTATAAAAGAACACACAAGTTTCTGTTTATTCAGGCTCACGGGGGTACATTTGCGCTGTCGCGCATATATTTGCGCTCGCGCGCACTTGTGTGTGTTCGCTTATATCCTAAAAACAAATAAAGATGGACTTGTTTTGTTTTTACAAAATGAGTTGTCATAAAAACGCCTTCTGTTTATGTCATATACATTTAAAATACAAAAAAAACAGACAATATTATTTGTATTCGAACTCGCGCGGGTACATTTGCGCTATCGCGAGTGTATTTGCGCTATCGCGCATGTATTTGCCCCTTATAAATGTCATATAGGTACATTTATCTTACTAAAGTAAAGTTTTTTGTCTCAAAATGAAGTTCCCAAAAAAGCGGCAATATTTTAATAACAAAAAATTGTACCAAAAAGAATAAGAAAAAATCGCGCGTACATTTGCGCTATCGCGCGTGAATTTGCGCTATCGCGCGTACATTGGCGCTATCGCGCGTATATTTGCGCTATCGCGCGTATATTTGCGCTGTTGCACATATATATATATATATATAAATTTTAATAATATATACATTTACCTTGCTAAAGTAAAGTTTTTTGCCTCAAATTTATAAAAAGAAATTGCCTTAAAACAATTACGGTCAAAATAAAAAAATTATTATAATATGGAAATCGGCGCTGCGCGCCTCTATTTTGTTATTTTTAATATTTTAGTGGTAATTTTTGAAGACCCAGAAAAAACGTTATTATTATAATTATTTAAAATACAAAAAAAAATCATTTACTGATGACACTCCAACTATTTTTTTGTTTGAAGGTTTAATTTTAAAGAACAAACATCATTTTTTGTTTATTAGGGCTCGCGCGCGTACATTTGCGCTATCGCGCCTGTATTTGCGCTATCGCGCATGTATTTGCGCCTTTTAAACGTCATATATATTTATCTTGCTAAAGTAAAGTTATTTGCCTTAAATAAAAAATCTCAAAAAAGCATCAATTTTGTAAATAAACAAATCTATATTCCAAAAACAAAAAGATGAACTTGTTTTGTTTTAAAAAAATAATTTGTCATAAAAATGCCTTTTGTTTAAGTCATATAAATTTAAATTAGAAAAAAACAGACAATAAAATTTTTATTCGGGCTCGCGCGCTTATATTTGCGCTGTCGCGCATGGTTTGCGCCTTTTGGATATTATGTAAATTTATCTTGCTAAAGAAAAGTTATTTGCTTCAAATAAGAATTCTAAATAATATCCCAAAAACAAATATAGAATGATTTGTTTTGTTTTCACAAAATTATTTGATAAAAAAATACTTTCTGTTTATGTTATACATTTAAATTACCAAAAAACAGACAATATTATTTGTATTCGAGGTGGCGCGCGTACGTTTGCGCTATCGCGCGTAGATGTGCGCTATCGCGCGTATATTTGCGCTGTCGCGCATGTACTTGCGTATTTTTAATGATATACATTTACCTTGCTAAAGTTTTTTGCCTCAAATTGGAATTTTCCAAAAGAAGTGTAAATTTTTTAGTTAAAGAAACAAATTTATAAAAAGAAATTGCCTTAAAACAATTACGGTCAAAAAAAAATGTATTATAATATAGAAATCGGCGCTGCGCGCCTCTATTCTGTTATTTTTTGGATAATATTTTAGTGGTAATTTTTGAAGACCCAGAAAAACCGTTATTATTGTTTAAAATAAAAAAAAATAATTTACTGATGAAACTACAACTATTTTTTTGTTTGAAGGTTTAATTTTTTGTTTATTAGGGCTCGCGCGCGTATATTTGCGCTATCGCGCCTGTATTTGCGCTGTCGTGCATATGTATACATGCGTGAGTGGGTATAAACTTTGAATTAAAAGTGTGAAAATTAGTTTTTAATGTTTACAATTTAAAAAAATAACTTACCGATGAAACTCCGGAAATAGCCGAATATTTTTGTTTGAAGTTCTTATTTTAAAAAACAACCAAAATCCTGTGAAATCGGGCTCGCGCGCGTACATTTGCGCTATCGCGCATAAATTCGCGCATGTATTAGCCCCTTTTAAATGTCATATATATTTATCTTGCAAAATTAAAGTTGCTTCAAATAATAATTAAGTTGAAGTTGTTTTGTTTTCACAAAATAACTTGTCATAAAAATGCCTTTTGTTTATGTCATATATATTTAATTTAAAAAAGTACACACAATATTATTTGTATTCGGGCTCGCGCGCGTATATTTGCGCTACCGCGTGTATATTTGCGCTGTCGCGCATGTATTTGCGCCTTTTAAATATTATATACATTTATAGGTCAATTCTGGGTTCTCTCGTAAAATTTCTGTAAATTCGTAAATCTATAGCTTACGATGATCTGTAACTATAATGCTTATAGAATCGTAAAAGTGGCAATTCTGGGATGTTATCTGTAAATGTCTAATTTAAAGTAGTATAAACGAACTACTGCAACTTCACGCCTATTTACTTACGATCAAAATAACCTATATTTTTATATGTACTATTTGGTTTATCCACAGTTTATCGGTTTTCATTTATGTATCAGCATATAATATAATACAAAAAGTAAGAAATTTAAACTGGTTGAGGAATAAAATGAGGTAAGATAATTTTACATTTAAAAGAACATATAATATAGGTATAATGAATAAAATTGTTAGTGCTTTGAGTGAAGAAGTCAATCAATGGTTAGTGGTAACGCAAAAGCAACAAAGAGAAAAAGATAAAAAAACACCACTCCTCAACAGTTGAACTATATTTGGATGCAATGGATGGAAATTATCCATTGGGCCAACCATGGCAGGATAAATTTGAAGAAGGAGCAGAAAATCAAAAAAAAAAACATTTTGAGCTTATTAAAAACTATTTAGAAAATTATATAAAGCTGAAAGAAGAACAATTAGCATTTGAAATGAAAAAAATTAAATTTTTAAATCCAAATTTTCATATTTGACCTATTAATTTTTGACTAACTAGAATATTTATTTATTTTGTTGTTTATTTCTTTTTTGACCGAGTAGGCTGTGGTTTATTTTTTTTAAGAATATTATTTTATTTTATTTTCATATGTAAAATAAAAATATAAAGTTTTTGTATTAATACAATTATTGTTTTATTTAGTCAAAATTGAAATTATTTCCAATGTAGTTGGCCCAGACTGCTTGTCCCAATTGATAAATATTCCCATTATCATATCCACATTGACATTATTAAAAATATTTATGTTTTTAATCTTTAAAATAGCTTTACATAACCTAACAAAAACAAACTGTAACTAGCAACGATTGGGAAACACCCGATCGTAAATATTTACGATTCTATAAGATTTTCTGTAAGCTACAGGAAGCGCAGAATTGCAAATTGTCTATAAGCTTATAGAAAGTTACAGATTTGCTTATAGATGCTTACAGATGTGCGCAGAATTGACCTATTATCTTGCTAAAGTAAAGTTTTTTTCTTCAAATAGAAATTTTTAAAAAAAGCTTCAATGTTTTAATTAAAAAAAAAGATATCCCAAAAACAAATAAAGATGAATTTGTTTTGTTTTCACAAAAAAGCATCAATTTTTTTATTACAAAGAAATCTTATCTTAAATTTTAATTAAAAAAAGTCTCAAAATAATTATGGTCAAAATAAAAAATATATATTATAAAAATCGGCGCTGCGCGCCTCTATTCTGCTATTTGTTACAATTGCGAATTTGCACATTTTTTGAAAATGGTTCTAAAACAAAGTTTGGATAATATTTTAGAGGTAATTTTTGAAGACCCAGGAATTATTATTAAAAAAATTAAAAAATATATACCGAGAACACTTTAAAAACAGACAAATAATTTACATTTAAATTATAAAAGAACACACAAGTTTCTGTTTATTCAGGCTCGCGGGGATACATTTGCGCTATCGCGCATATATTTGCGCTCGCGCGCACTTGTGTGTGTTCGCTTATATATACCCTAAAATCAAATAAAGATGGACTTGTTTTGTTTTTACCAAATGAGTTGTCATAAAAATGCCTTCTGTTTATGTCATATACATTTAAAATACAAAAAAACAAACAATATTATTTGTATTCGAACTCGCGCGGGTACATTTGCGCTCTCGCGAGTGTATTTGCGCTATCGCGCGTGTATTTGCGCCTTGTAAATATAGGTACATTTATTTTTCTAAAGTAAAGTTTTGTCTCAAAATGAAGTTTCCAAAAAAGCGGCAATATTTTAATAACAAAAAATCGTACCAAAAAGAATAAGAAAAAATAAAATACCGATCACAGTCCGGAAATAGCCGAATATTTTTGTTTGAAGTTCTTATTTTAAAAAACAACCAAAATCCTGTGAAATCGGGTTCGCGCGCGTACATTTGCGCTGTCGCGCCTGTATTTGCGCTATCGCGCGTGTTTTTTGCGCTGTCGCGCATGTTTTTGCGCTATCGCGCATGTTTTTGCGCTGTCGCGCATGTTTTTGCGCTGTCGCGCATGACTTTGCGCTGTCGAGCATGTATTTGCGCTGTCGCGCATGTCTTTGCGCTGTCGCGCATATGTGGTTATAAACTTTATGTGCAACGACTAAATTAAAGGTGTGAAAAGTTTAAAATATTTAAACAAATAACTTACCGATGACACTCCGGAAATAGCCAAATATTTTTTGTTTGAATGTCTTATTTTAAAAAACAACCAAAATTCTTTGAATTCGTGCTCGCGCGCGTACATTTGCGCTATCGCTATTTGCGTTAAATAAATGATTTATTTTTTACCCTTAGGACACAGGTATCGCTTATCGCGAGCAAATGTGACTACGTCAAATCTGACGTTTTTTAAAACAGCTGAAAAATCCGTTTCCGGGTTTTCCGGAAATCTTCCGGTTTTACATAACCGGCCTCACTGGTGCCCGTGTGAGAGCAAACGTTTAAAATTTCAGCCCGATCGGGCCAAAATTGACCGAGTTATGCCCAAAAACGCATAAAAACGGTTATTTTATTTGGAAAAAATGCCTAAAAAATAATTTTCCGTAATTTTCAAAATTTTTGATTTTTTTCTTTTTGGTCTTCCAGAGGAAGTTATTTTACACAAATTTAGTGAAGGAATTTTTTCTCGGCCTTAAATTAAGCGAGTTATAGACGTAAAAATGTACGTGGAAGAAACGTCAGATTTTGACGTTTCTTAAATTTTCAATTTAAAAAAATCATATCTCGAAAACTAACAAAGATAACCTTACGCGGTTTTCACCAAAAAATTCGCCATAAAAATGTCTTTTTTTAATGTCGTATACATGATCTTGCTAAAATAAAGATTTCTGCCGAAAAACTGAAAATTAAATAAAAAACCGACAACTTTTAAATTAAAAAAAATCATATCTCGAAAACTAATAAAGATCCACCTATGCTGCTTTCACCAAACGATTTGTCATAAAAATGTCTTTTTTTAATATCATATACATTGTCTTGCTAAAATTAAATTGTCTGCATCAAAAAGGGAATTTTCAAAAAAAATTTAAAAAAATTGACGAATTTTTGAAAAAAATGTCCAAATCGTTTTTTGATTTTGATAGTTTTTTTAAGGGGACATTTGCACCATGAGCCCACACATTGTTGCCAAATTTTAAGTCGCCATCTATTATAGGTCAAGAGATATTAATGATTTTGTCAAATAAATCGCAGAAGAAGAAGAGGAAAAAATTTTAATATTTTTTTTTGGCAAATTGGTCTACAAGACCATAGTATACCTTAACGTAGGGTGAACATTAAAAAAATGTGTTTACAAACAGTAGAAAAAAATTAATTAAAAATTGCCTGCATTTTTAAAAATAGCAACAAAAATAAATTGAGCAGTAGGCCATGTTAGTTTGTTTTGATGATTTTTATTTTTTAGTATGTTAAATAACAATCCTTTGCACATCTATTCGTGTTTTTCGTTTACTTAAAGTCTTTTTAGTTTTGGAGAAAAAAATTTTCAAAAAATTCTTGAAAAAGTCGAAAAAAAATTTTTTTTTCGAAAGTTGCAGGCCTGAAAAGCCCATATACTATACACTTCAAAAGATAGTCCTCGTACACCTTTTTACCAAATTTGGTCTTTCCACGTCGATCCCTTCGAACCTGGAATCCGGATAGGAAAAACCCCAAAATTTCGTCGAAAAAATCGATAAAAAGTGCACTTGGACCTTTTTTGCAATAACCAAATTTGGATGAGAGGTGCCTCTCGTGGGGATTAAAAAAGGGTGTAAATTTAAACTTTCCACCGTTTAAGGTTTTCGAGTTATGAATTTTTAAAAATTTGATGACAGACTCACAGACACACAGACACACAGACATCCAGACAACAGAAAAAATGAAAGTTGTTCAGAATTCGATTCCGAGTCGATACATATATATAAAGTCATATCTAACTGCCCGGGAAGTCGCATTTCCAAAAATTCCTCCGCTTCTATAAGTCATGGAGTCCGAGACTCCACGACTAACTAGCGCATCTTGCGCTAGTTTAGCTCTAGCGCCGGGGGTTGCCAGTAAACTGACAATAGAGTCGTGGAGTCCAGTATAGGTTTGTCCGCCGATAGTGACTGTTTATTTATAGTATAACAATCATATCGTAAAAATTAATTACGCTGGACTTGGGTGTTTTACCACAGGAATCCTCATAAATATATCGTTTTTTTTTAAATTACAAAAGAACAAACAATAGTCTGTGTATTCGGGCTCACGCGCGTACATTTGCGCTATCGCGCGTGTATTTGCGCTGTCGCGCATGTATTTGCGCCTTTTAAATGTCATATACATTTATCTTGCTAAAGTAAAGTTATCTGCCTTAAATAAAAATGAACTTGTTTTGTTTCTAAAAAATAATTTGTCCTAAAAATGCCTTCTGTTTAAGCCATATAAATTTAAATTAGAAAAAAACAGACAATAAAATTTTTATTTGGGCTCGCGCGCGTATATTTGCGCTGTCGCGCATGGTTTGCGCCTTTTAGATGTTATATAAATTTATCTTGGTAAAGAAAAGTTATTTGCTTCAAATAAGAATTCTAAAAAATATCCCAAAAATAAATAAAGAATGATTTGTTTTGCTTTCACAAAATAATTTGATAAAAAAATACCTTCTGTTTATGTTATACATTTAAATTACCAAAAAACAGACAATATTATTTGTATTCGAGGTAGCGCGCGTACATTTGCGCTAACGCGCGTATATTTGCGCTGTCGCGCATGTATTTGCGTATTTTTAATGATATATACATTTACCTTGCTAAAGTAAAGTTTTTGCCTTAAATTTATAAAAAGAAATTGCCTTAAAAAAATTACGGTCACAATTTTTTTTTTATTATAATATAGAAATCGGCGCTGCGCGCCTCTATTCTGTTATTTTTACAATTGCTAGTTGGCACATTTTGTGAAGATGGTTCTAAAACAAAGTTTGGATAATATTTTAGTGGTAATTTTTGAAGACCCAGAAAAAACGTTATTATTGTTTAAAATATAAAAAAAAAATAATTTACTGATGACACTCCAACTATTTTTTTGTTTGAAGGTTTAATTTTATAGAACAAACAACATTTTTTGTTTTATTAGGGCTCGCGCGCGTACATTTGCGCTATCGCGCCTGTATTTGTGCTGTCGTGCATATGTATACGTGCGTGAGTGGGTATAATCTTTGAATTAAAAGTGTGGAAATTAGTTTTTAATGTTTACAATTTAAAAAAATAACTTACCGATGACACTCCGGAAATAGCCGAATATTTTTGTTTGAAGTTCTTATTTTAAAAAACAACCAAAATCCTGTGAAATCGGGCTCGCGCGCGTACATATGCGCTATCGCGCGGATATTTGCGCTATCGCGCGGATATTTGCGCTATCGCGCATGTATTAGCCCCTTTTAAATATCATATATATTTATCTTGCTAAATTAAAGTTGCTTCAAATAAGAATTAAGTTGGAGTTGTTTTGTTTTCACAAAATAACTTGTCATAAAAATGCCTTTTGTTTATGTCATATACATTTAATTTAAAAAAGTACACACAATATTATTTGTATTCAGGCTCGTGCGCGTATATTTGCGCTACCGCGCATGTATTTGCGCCTTTTAAGTATTATATACATTTATCTTACTAAAGTAAAGTTTTTTGCTTCAACTAAGAATTTTTAAAAAAGCTTCAATGTTTTAATTTTAAAAAAAGATATCCCAAAAACAAATAAAGAAGGATTTTGATTACAAAAAAATCTTATCTTAAATTTTAATTTAAAAAAAGTCTCAAAATAATTATGGTCAAAATAAAATAAAAAAAATATAATATAAAAAATCGGCGCTGCGCGCCTCTATTCCGTTATTTGTTACAATTGCGAATTTGCACATTTTTTAAAAATGGTTATAAAACAAAGTTTGGATAATATATTAAAGGTAATTTTTGAAGACCCAGGAATTAAGGTATTATTGTTAAAAAAATTAAAAAATATATACCGAGAACACTTTGTAAACAGACAAATAATTTACATTTAAATTATAAAAGAACACACAAGTTTCTGTTTATTCAGGCTCGCGGGGGTACATTTGCGCTATCGCGCATATATTTGCGCTATCGCGCATATATTTGCGTTCGCGCACACTTGTGTGTGTTCGCTTATATCCTAAAAACAAATAAAGATGGACTTGTTTTGTTTTTTTTTTGTTTTTACAAAATGAGTTGTCATAAAAACGCCTTCTGTTTATGTCATATACATTTAAAATACAAAAAAAACAGACAATATTATTTGTATTCGAACTCGCGCGGGTACATTTGCGCTATCGCGAGTGTATTTGCGCTATCGCGCATGTATTTGCGCCTTATAAATGTCATATAGGTACATTTATCTTGCTAAAGTAAAGTTTTTTGTCCTAAAATGAAGTTCCCAAAAAAGCGGCAATATTTTAATAACAAAAAATCGTACCAAAAAGAATAAGAAAAAATAACTTACCGATCACACTCCGTAAATAGCCTAATATTTTTGTTTGAAGTTCTTATTTTAAAAAACAACCAAAATCCTGTGAAATCGGGCTCGCGCGCGTACATCTGCGCTGTCGCGCCTGTATTTGCGCAATCGCGCATGTATTTGCGCTATCGCGCATGTATTTGCGCTGTCGCGCATATGTGGTTATAAACCTTATGTGCAACGACTGAATTAAAGGCGTGAAAAGTTTAAAATATTTAAAAAACTAACTTACCGATGACACTCCGGAAATAGCCGAATATTTTTTGTTTGAATATCTTATTTTAAAAAATAACCAAAATTCTTTAAATTCGTGCTCACGCGCGTATATTTGCGCTATCGCGCGTATATTTGCGCTGTCGCGCATGGTTTGCGCCTTTTAGATGTTATATAAATTTATCTTGCTAAAGAAAAGTTATTTGCTTCAAATAAGAATTCTAAAAAATATCCCAAAAACAAATAAAGAATGATTTGTTTTGATTTCACAAAATTATTTGATAAAAAAATACCTTCTGTTTATGTTATACATTTAAATTACCAAAAAACAGACAATATTATATGTATTCGAGGTGGCGCGCGTACATTTGCGCTATCGCGCGTATATTTGCGCTATCGCACATGTATTTGCGTATTTTAATGATATATACATTTACCTTGCTAAAGTAAAGTTTTTTGCCTCAAATTTATAAAAACAATTACGGTCAAAAAAAAATTTATTATAATATAGAAATCGGCGCTGCGCGCCTCTATTCTGTTATTTTTTAGATAATATTTTAGTGGTAATTTTTGAAGACCCAGAAAAAACGTTATTATTGTTTAAAATATAAAAAAAAATTTACTGATGACACTCCAACTATTTTTTTGTTTGAAGGTTTAATTTTAAAAAACAAACAACATTTTTTGATTATTAGGGCTCGCGCGCGTATATTTGCGCTATCGCGCCCGTATTTGCGCTATCGCGCCCGTATTTGCGCTGTCGCGCATATGTATACGTGCGTGAGTGGGTATAAACTTTGAATTAAAAGTGTGGAAATATTAGTTTTTAATGTTTACAATTAAAAAAAATAACTTACCGATGACACTCCGGAAATAGCCGAATATTTTTGTTTGAAGTTCTTATTTTAAAAAACAACCAAAATTCTGTGAAATCGGGCTCGCGCGCGAACATTTGCGCTATCGCGCCTATATTTGCGCTATCGGGCATGTATTTGCGCTGTCGCGCATATGTGGGTATGAACTTTATGTGCAACGACTGAATTAAAGGTGTGTTTAAAATATTTAAAAAAATAATTTACCGATTACACTCCGGAAATAGCCAAATATTTTTTGTTTGAATGTATTTTAAAAAACAACCAAAATTCTGTGAATTCGGGCTCGCGTGCGTACTTTTGCGCTATCGCGCATAAATTCGCGCTGTCGCGCGTGTATTTGCGTTAAATAAATGATTTATTTTTTATTCTTGGGACACAGGTATCGCTAATCACGAGCAAATGTGATTACGTCAAATCTGACGTTTTTTAAAACAGCTGAAAAATCCATTTCCGGGTTTTCCGGAAATCTTCCGGTTTTACATGGTGTCCGTGTGAGAGCAAACGTTTAAATTTTCAGCCCGATCGGGCCAAAATTGACCGAGATATGCCCAAAAACGCATAAAAACGGGTATTTCATTTGGAAAAAATGCCTAAAAAATAATTTTCCGTAATTTTCAAAATTTTTGTTTTTTTTTCTTTTTGGTCTTCCAGAGGAAGTTATTTTACACAAATTTAGTGAAGGAATTTTTTCTCGGCCGTAAATTAAGCGAGTTATGGATGTAAAAATGTACATGGAAGAAACGTCAGATTTTGACGTTTCTTAAATTTTAAATTTAAAAAAATCATATCTCGAAAACCAACAGAGATAACCTTACGCGGTTTTCACCAAAAGATTTGCCATAAAAATGTCTTTTTTTAATGTCGTATACATAATCTTGCTAAAATAAAGTTTTCTACCGAAAAACTGAAAATTAAATAAAAAACCGACAACTTTTGAATTAAAAAAAATCATACCTCGAAAACTAATAAAGATACACCTATGCTGCTTTCACCAAACGATTTGTCATAAAAATATCTTTTTTTAATGTAATATACATTGTCTTGCTAAAATTAAATTGTCTGCATCAAAAAGGGAATTTAAAAAAAAAATTAAAAAAAATTGACGAATTTTTGAAAAAAATGTCCAAATCATTTTTTGATTTTGATAAATTTTTAAGGGGACATTTGCACCATAAGCCCACACATTGTTGCCAAATTTCAAGTCGCCATCTATTATAGGTCAAGAGATATTAATGTTTTTGTAAAATAAATCGCAGAAGAAGAAGAGGAAAAAATTTTAATATTTTTTTTTGGTAACTTGGTCTACAAGACCATAGTTTACCTTAACGTAGGGTTAAAATTAAAAAAATGTGTTTACAAACAGTAGAAAAAAAATAATTAAAAATTGCCTGCATTTTTTAAAATAGCAACAAAAATAAATTGAGCAGTAGGCCATGTTAGTTTGTTCCGATGATTTTTATTTTTTAGTATGTTAAATAACAATCCTTTGCACATCTATTCGTGTTTTTCGTTTACTTAAAGTCTTCTTAGTTTTCGAGAAAAAAAATTTAAAAAAATTCCTGAAAAAGTCGAAAAAAATTTTTTTTTTCGAAAGTTGCAGGCCTGAAAATCCCATATACTATACACTGCCATAGATAGTCCTCGTACACCTTTTCGCCAAATTTGGTCTTTCCACGTCGATCCCTTCGACCTGGTGACGCAGACAGACAATACCCCAAAATTTCGTCAAAAAAATCGATAAAAAGTGCACTTGTACCTTTCTTGCGCTAACCAAATTTAGACTGGAGGTGCGTCTCGTGGGGGTTAAAAAAGGGTGTAAATTTCAAGTTTCCGCAGTTTAAGGTTTTCGAGTTATGAATTTTTAAAAATTTGATGACAGACTCACAGACATCCAGACACACAGACACACAGACAACAGAAAAAATGAAAGTTGTTCAGAATTCGATTCCGAGTCGATCCATATATGTAAAGGCATATCTAACTACCCGGGAAGTCGCATTTTCAAAAATTCCTCCGCTTCTATAAGTCATGGAGTCTTCGACTCCACGACTAACTAGCGCATCTTGCGCTAGTTTAGCTCTAGCGCCGGGGGTTGCCAGTAAACTGACAATAGAGTCGTGGAGTCCAGTATAGGTTTGTCCGCCGATAGTGACTGTTTATTATTATAGTAATTTATTGAGTCTAAAATTATAACATAACATTCAAAGTAATAATACCATTGCCCTTTTTACCTAAAGATTCGTTATACAAATATCTTTTTTTAATATACATAAATGTAAATTTAAATAACAAAAGAACATATTTTATGTATTCGGGCTCGCGCGCGTCCATTTGCGCTATTGCGCGTATATTTGCGCTATCGCGCATGTATTTGCGCCTTTTAAATGTAAATATAAATTTATCTTGCTAAAGAAAAACAATTAAAGAATGACTTGTTTTGTTTTCACAAAATTATTTGATAAAAAAATACCTTCTGTTTATGTCATACATTTAAATTACCAAAAAACAAACAATATTATTTGTATTCGAGGTCGCGTGCTTACATTTGCGCTGTCGCGCATGTATTTGCAATTTTTAATGTTATACATTTATCTTGCTAATGTAAAATTTTTTGCCTAAAATATGGAATTTTCAAAAAGAAGCGTCAATTTTTTAGTTAAAAAAATGATAACTCAAATAAAGAAATTGTCTCAAAATAATTACGGTTAAAATAAAAATAATGTATAATAGAAAAATTTACAACAATAAAAATTCATTCTATTTATGTCATATACATTTAAATTATAAAGAACAGACAATTATATGTATTCAGGCTCGCGATCGTACATTTGCGCTATCGCGCATGTATTAGCCCCTTTTAAATGTCATATATATTTATCTTGCAAAATTAAAGTTGCTTCAAATAAGAATTAAGTTGGAGTTGTTTTGTTTTTACAAAATAACTTGCCATAAAAATGCCTTTTTTTAAGTCATATACATTTAATTTAAAAAAGTACACACAATATTATTTGTATTCGGGCTCGCGCGCGTATATTTGCGCTGTCGCGCATGTATTTGCGTATTTTTAATGTTATATACATTTACCTTGCTAAAGTAAAGTTTTTTGCCTCAAATTTGGTATTTTCAAAAATAAGTGTAAATTTTTTAGTTAAAAAAACAAATTTATAAAAAGAAATTGCCTTAAAACAATTACGGTCAAAAAAAATGTATTATAATATAGAAATCGGCGCTGCGCGCCTCTATTCTGTTATTTTTTGGATAATATTTTAGTGGTAATTTTTGAAGACCCAGAAAAAACTTTATTATTGTTTAAAATATAAAAAAAAAATAATTTACTGATGACACTCCAACTATTTTTTTGTTTGAAGGTTTAATTTTAAAGAACAAACAACATTTTTTTTATTAGGGCTCGCGCGCGTTTATTTGCGCTATCGCGCCTGTATTTGCGCTGTCGCGCTTGTATTTGCGCCTTTTAAACGTCATATATATTTATCTTGCTAAAGTAAAGTTTTCTGCCTCAAAAAAGGGTCAATTTTTTAATAAAAAAATTATATATTAAAAATAAATAAAGATGGAATTGTTTTCTTTTCACAAATCAATTTTCTGTTTATGTCATATACATTTAAATTAGAAAAGAACAGACAATATTATTTATATTCGGGTTCGCGCGTGTATATTTGCGCTGTCGCGCATTAATTGCGCATTTTAGATGTTATATACATTTATCTTGGTAAACTAAAGTTTTCTGCCTCAAATAAAGAATTCTTAAAAAAGCGTCAATTTTTTAATTACAAAAAAATCTTACCTCAAAAAATTTTAATTAAAAAAAAGTCTTAAAATAATTATGGTCAAAATAAAAAATATATAATATAAAAATCGGCGCTGCGCGCCTCTATTCTGCTATTTGTTACAATTGCAAGTTTGCACATTTTTTGAAAATGGTTCTAAAACAAAGTTTGGATAATATTTTAGAGGTAATTTTTGTAGACACAGGAATGAAGGTATAATTGTTAAAAAAATAAAAAAATATTGTCATAAAAATGCCTTCTATTTATGTCATATGCATTTAAAATACAAAAGAACAGACAATATTATTTGTATCCATGCCTGCAGGCATTTGTATATTTGCGCTATCGCGCATGTGTTAACGTTATCGAGCAATTATTAGCGCTACCGCGCATGTGTTTGCGAATTTTAAATGCCATAAACATTTATCTTGCTAAAGTAAAGTTTTTTGCCTCAAATTGGAATTTTCAAAAAGAAGTGTCAATTTTTTAGTTAAAAAAACAAATTTATAAAAAGAAATTGCCTCAAAACAATTACGGTCAAAATAAAAAATGTATTATAATATAGAAATCGGCGCTGCGCGCCTCTATTCTGTTATTTTGCTGGTTAGCACATTTTGTGAAGATGGTTCTAAAACAAAATAATATTTTAGTGGTAATTTTTGAAGACCCAGAGAAAACGTTATTATTGTTTAAAATATAAAAAAAAATAATTTACTGATGACATTCCAACTAATTTTTTGTTTAAAGGTTTAATTTTAAAGAACAAACAACATTTTTTGTTTATTAGGGCTCGCGCACGTACATTTGCGCTATCGCGCCTGTATTTGCGCTTTCGCGCATATGTATACGTGCGTGAATTACTACTTTAAATTAAAATTGTGGAAATTAGTTTTTAATGTTTACAATTTAAAAAAATAACTTACCGATAAGTCTCCGGAAATACGCAATTTTTTTTGTTTAAAGTTCCTATTTTAAAAAACAACCAAAATTCTGTGAATTCGGGCTTGCGCGCGTACATTTGCGCTATCGCGCCTGTATTTGCGCTATCGCGCATATGTGGGTATAAACTTTATGTGCAAAGACTGAATTAAAAGTGTGGAAAGTTTAAAATATTTAAAAAAAATAACTTACCGATGACACTCCGGAAATAGCCAAATATTTTAGTTTGAAGTTCTTATTTTAGAAAACAACCAAAATTCTGTGAAATCGGTCTCACGCGCGTACATTTGCGTTGTCGCGCCTGTATTTGCGCTATCGCGCTTGTATTTGCGCTATCGCGCATATGTGGGTATAAACTTTATGTGCAACGACTGAATTAAAGGTGTGGAAAGTTTAAAGTATTTAAAAAAATAACTTACCGATGACACTCTGGAAATAGGCAAATTTTTTTGTTTGAAGTTCTTATTTTAAAAACCAACCAAAATTCTGTGAATTCGGGCTCGCGCGCGTATATTTGCGCTATCGCGCGTATATTTGCGCTGTCGCGCATGTATTTGCGCTGTCGCGCATGTATTTGCCCCTTTTAAATATTATATACATTTACTTGCTAAAGTAAAGTTTTTGCTTCGAATAAGAATTTTTAAAAAAAGATGTTTTAATTAAAAAAAAAAATTTACCCAAAAACAAATAAAGATGGATTTGTTTTGTTTTCACAAAAAAGCATCAATTTTTTTATTACAAAAAAATCTTATCGTAAATTTTAATTAAAAAAAAGTCTCAAAATAATTATGGTCAAAATAAAAAAATATAATATAAAAATCGGCGCTGCGCGCCTCTATTCTGCTTTTTGTTAGAATTGCGAATTTGCACATTTTTTGAAAATGGTTCTAAAACAAAGTTTGGATAATATTTTAAAGGTAATTTTTGAACACCCGGAAATTAAGGTATTATTGTTAAAAAAATTAAACAATATATACCACTTTGGAAACAGACAAATAATTTACATTTAAATTATAAAAGAACACACAAGTTTCTGTTTATTCAGGCTCGCGGGGGTACATTTGCGCTATCGCGCATATATTTGCGCTCGCGCGCACTTGTGTGTGTTCGCTTATATCCTAAAAACAAATAAAGATGGACTTGTTTTGTTTTTACAAAATGAGTTGTCATAAAAACGCCTTCTGTTTATGTCTTATACATTTAAAATACAAAAAACAGACAATATTATTTGTATTCAAACTCGCGCGGGTACATTTGCGCTATCGCGAGTGTATTTGCGCTATCGTGCGTGTTTGCGCCTTGTAAATGTCATATAGGTACATTTATCTTGCTAAAGTAAAAGTTTTTAGTCTCAAAATGAAGTTCCCAAAAAAGCGGCAATATTTTAATAACAAAAAATCGTACCAAAAAGAATAAGAAAAAATACCTTACCGATCATACTCCAGAAATATCTGAATATTTTTGTTTGAAGTTCTTATTTTAAAAAACAACCAAAATCCTGTAAAATCGGGCTCGCGCGCGTACATTTGCGCTATCGCGCCTGTATTTGCGCTGTCGCGCATGTATTTGCGCTATCGCGCATGTATTTGCGCTATCGCGCATGTATTTGCGCTGTCGCGCATGTATTTGCGCTATCGCGCATATGTGGTTATAAACTTTATGTGCAACGACTGAATTAAAGGTGTGAAAAGTTTAAAATATTTAAAAAAATAACTTACCGATGGTACTCTGGAAATAGCCGAATATTTTTTGTTTGAATGTCTCATTTTAAAAAACAACCAAAATTTTTTGAATTCGTGCTCGCGCGCGTACATTTGCGCTATCGCGCATAAATTCGCGCTGTCGCGCGTGTATTTGCGTTAAATAAATGACATATACGTCAAATCTGACGTTTTTTAAAACAGCTGAAAAATTCGTTTCCGGGTTTTCCGGAAATCTTCCGGTTTTACATTACCGGCCTTACTGGTGTCCGTGTGAGAGCAAACGTTTAAAATTTCAGCCCGATCGGGCCAAAATTGACCGAGTTATGCCCAAAAACGCATAAAAACGGGTATTTCATTTGGAAAAAATGCTTAAAAAACAATTTTCCGTAATTTTCAAAATTTTTGATTTTTTTCTTTTTGGTCTTCCAGAGGAAGTTATTTTACACAAATTTAGTGAAGGAATTTTTTCTCGGCCTTAAATTAAGCGAGTTATGGATGTAAAAATGTACATGGAAGAAACGTCAGATTTTGACGTTTCTTAAATTTTGAATTTAAAAAAATCATATCTCGAAAACTAACAAAGATAACCTTACGCGGTTTTCACCAATAGATTTGCCATCTTTTTTTAATGTCGTATACATGATCTTGCTAAAATAAAGATTTCTGTCGAAAAACTGAAAATTAAATAAAAAACCGACAACTTTTGAATTAAAAAAAATCATATCTCTAAAACTAATATAGATAAACCTATGCTGCTTTCACCAAACGATTTGTCATAAAAATATATTTTTTTAATGTCTTATACATTGTCTTGCTAAAATTAAATTGTATAATATTTTTGTTCGAAGTTCTTATTTTTAAAAACATTCAAAATTCTGTAAAATTGGGCTCGCGCGCGTACATTTGCGCTGTCGCGCCTGTATTTGCGCTATCGCCCTTGTATGTGCGCTATCGCGCATATGTGGGCATAAACTTTATGTGCAACGACTAAATTAAAGGCGTGAAAAGTTTAAAATATTTAAAAAAATAACTTCCAGATGACACTCCAGAAATAGCCGAATATTTTTTGTTTGAATGTATTATTTAAAAAAACAACCAAAATTCTGTGAATTCGGGCTCGCGCGCGTACAATTGCGCTATCGCGCATAAATCCGCGCTATCGCGCGTGTATTTGAGTTATATAAATGATTTATTTTTTTATAGTATCGCTAATCGCGAGCAAATGTGAATACGTCAAATCTGACGTTTTTTAAAACAGCTGAAAAATCCGTTTCCGGGTTTTCCGGAACTCTTCCGGTTTTACATTACCGGCCTCACTGGTGTCCGTGTGAGAGCAAACGCTTAAAATTTCAGCCCGATCGGGCCAAAATTGACCGAGTTATGCCCAAAAACGCATAAAAACGGGTATTTTATTTGGAAAAAATGCCTAAAAAATAATTTTCCGTAATTTTCAAAATTTTTGATTTTTTTCTTTTTGGTCTTCCAGAGGAAGTTATTTTACACAAATTTAGTGAAGGAATTTTTTCTCGGCCTTAAATTAAGCGAGTTATAGACGTAAAAATGTACGTGGAAGAAACGTCAGATTTTGACGTTTCTTAAATTTTCAATTTAAAAAAATCATATCTTGAAAACTAACAAAGATAACCTTACGCGGTTTTCACCAAAAAATACGCCATAAAAATGTCTTTTTTTAATGTCGTATACATGATCTTGCTAAAATAAAGATTTCTGTCGAAAAACTGAAAATTAAATAAAAAACCGACAACTTTTGAATAAAAAAAAATCATATCTCGAAAACTAATAAAGATACACCTATGCTGCTTCCACCAAACGATTTGTCATCAAAATATCTTTTTTTAATGTTATATACATTGTCTTGCTAAAATTAAATTGTCTGCATCGAAAAGGGAATTTAAAAAAAAATAAAAAAAATTGACGAATTTTTGAAAAAAATGTCCAAATCGTTTTTTGATTTTGATAGTTTTTTAAGGGGACATTTGCACCATGAGCCCACACATTGTTGCCAAATTTAAAGTCGCCATCTATTATAGGTCAAGAGATATTAATGATTTTGTAAAATAAATCGCAGAAGAAGAAGAGGAAAAAATTTTAATAATTTTTTTTGGCAAATTGGTCTACAAGACCATAGTTTACCTTATCGTAGGGTGAAAATTAAAAAAATGTGTTTACAAACATTTGAAAAAAAAATAATTAAAAATTGCCTGCATTTTTTAAAATAGCAACAAAAATAAATTGAGTAGTAGGCCATGTTAGTTTGTTTCGATGATTTTTATTTTTTAGTATGTTAAATAACAATCCTTTGCACATCTATTCGTGTTTTTTGTTTACTCAAAGTCTTCTTAGTTTTCGAGAAAAAAAATTTCAAAAAATTCCTGAAAAAGTCGAAAAAAATTTTTTTTTTCGAAAGTTGCAGGCCTGAAAAGCCCATATACTATACACTGCCATAGATAGTCCTCGTACACCTTTTCACCAAATTTGGTCTTTCCACGTCGATCCCTTCGACCTGGTGACGCAGACAGACAATACCCCAAAATTTCGTCAAAAAAATCGATAAAAAGTGCACTTGTACCTTTCTTGCGCTAACCAAATTTGAACTACAGGTGCGTCTCGTGGGGGTCAAAAAAGGGTGTAAATTTAAACTTTCCACCGTTTAAGGTTTTCGAGTTATGAATTTTTAAAAATTTGATGACAGATTCACAGACATCCAGACATCCAGACACACAGACACACAGACAACAGAAAAAATGAAAGTTGTTCAGAATTCGATTCCAAGTCGATCCATATATATAAAGGCATATCTAACTACCCGGGAAGTCGCATTTCCAAAAATTCCTCCGCTTCTATAAGTCATGGAGTCTTCGACTCCACGACTAACTAGCGCATCTTGCGCTAGTTTATTTAGCTCTAGCGCCGGGGGTTGCCAGTAAACTGACAATAGAGTCGTGGAGTCCAGTATAGGTTTGTCCGTCGATAGTGACTGTTTATTATAGTACAATATAGGATACGTTTAAAACAATCATATTGTAAAAATTAATTACGCTGGACCACAGGAATCCTCATAAATATATCGTTAATTTTTTTTTAAATTACAAAAGAACAAACAATAGTCTGCGTATTCGGGCTCGCGCGCGTACATTTGTGCTATCGCGCGTGTATTTGAGCTATCGCGCATATACTTGCACCTTTTAAATGTCATAAACATTTATCTTGCTAAAGTAAAGTTATCTGCCTTAAATAAAAAATCTCAAAAAAGCATCAATATTGTAATTGAAAAAATCTATATCCCAAAAACAAATAAAGATCAACTTGTTTGGTTTTTAAAAAATAGGTTGTCCTAAAAATGTCTTCTGTTTAAGTCATATAAATTTAAATAACAAAAAAAACAGGCAATAAAATTTGTAATTGGGCTCGCGCGCGTATATTTGCGCTATCGCGCGTATATTTGGGCTGTCGCGCATGTATTTGCGCCTTTTAGATGTTTCAAAAAGGAGTGTCAATTTTTTAGTTAAAAAACAAATTTATAAAAATAAATTGCCTCAAACAATTACAGTCAAAATAAAAAAAAAATATTTTAATACGGAAATCGGCGCTGCGCGCCTCTATTTGTTATTTTTAAAATTGCTAGTTGGCACATTTATTGAAGATGGTTCTAAAACAAAGTTTGAATAATATTTTAGTGGTAAGTTTTGAAGACCCAGAAAAAACGTCACTCTTGTTTAAAATATAAAAAAAATAATTTACCGATGACATTCCAACTATTTTTTTGTTTGAAGGTGTAATTTTAAATAACAAACAACATTTTTTGTTTATTAGGGCTCGCGCGCGTAAATATGCGCTATCGCGCCCGTATTTGCGCTCTCGCGCAATGTACTTTGTATTGCGTATTTTTTAATGTTATGAACATCTTTCTAAAGTCAAGTTTTTTAGTTAAAAAACAAATATATAAAAACAATTACGGTCAAAATAAAAAAAATATTTTAATATAGAAATCGGCGCTGCGCGCCTTTATTCTGTTATTTTTACAATTGCTAGTTGGCACATTCTGTGAAGATGGTTCTAAAACAAAGTTTGGATAATATTTTAGTGGTAATTTTTGAAGACCCAGAAAAAACGTTATTATTGTTTAAAATATAAAAAAAATAATTTACTGATGACACTAATTTTATGTTTAAAGGTTTAATTTTAAAGAACAAACAACATTTTTTGTTTATTAGGGCTCGCGCGCGTACATTTGCGCTATCGCGCCTGTGCGTGAGTGGGTATAAACTTTGAATTAAAAGTGTGGAAATTATTTTTTTATTTTTGTTTGAAGTTCTTATTTTAAAAAACAACCAAAATTCTGTGAAATCGGGCTCGCGCGCGTACATTTGCGCTATCGCGCGTATATTTGCGCTATCGCGCATGTATTAGCCCCTTTTATATGTCATATATTTATCTTGCAAAATTAAAGTTGCTTCAAATAAGAATTAATGGAGATGTTTTGTTTTCACAAAATAACTTGTCATAAAAATGCCTTTTATTTATGTCTTATACATTTAATTTAAAAAAGTACACACAATATTATTTGTATTCGGGCTCGCGCGCGTACATTTGCGCTATCGCGCCTGTATTTGCGCTATCGCGCTTGTATTTGCGCTTTCGCGCATATGTGGGTATGAACTTTATGTGCAACGACTGAATTAAAGGTGTGAAAAGTTTAAAATATTTAAAAAAATAATGATGACACTCCAGAAATAGCCGAATATTTTTTGTTTGAATGTATTATTTAAAAAAACAACCAAAATTCTGTGAATTCGGGCTCGCGCGCGTACAATTGCGCTATCGCGCATAAATTCGCGCTATCGCGCGTGTATTTGCGTTATATAAATGATTTATTTTTTTATAGTATCGCTAATCGCGAGCAAATGTGAATACGTCAAATCTGACGTTTTTTAAAACAGCTGAAAAATCCGTTTCCGGGTTTTCCGGAAATCTTCCGGTTTTACATTACCGGCCTCACTGGTGTCCGTGTGAGAGCAAACGTTTAAAATTTCAGCCCGATCGGGTCAAAATTGACCGAGTTATGCCCAAAAACGCATAAAAACGGGTATTTTATTTGGAAAAAATGCCTAAAAAATAATTTTCCGCAATTTTCAAAATTTTTGATTTTTTTCTTTTTGGTCTTCCAGAGGAAGTTATTTTACACAAATTTAGTGAAGGAATTTTTTCTCGGCCTTAAATTAAGGGAGTTATAGACGTAAAAATGTACATGGAATAAACGTCAGATTTTGACGTTTCTTAAATTTTGAATTTAAAAAAATCATATCTCGAAAACCAACAGAGATAATCTTACGCGGTTTTCACCAAAAAATTCGCCATAAAAATGTCTTTTTTTAATATCTTATACATGATCTTGCTAAAATAAAGATTTCTGCCGAAAAACTGAAAATTAAATAAAAAACCGACAACTTTTGAATTAAAAAAAATCATATCTCGAAAACTAATAAAGATACACCTATGCTGCTTTTACCCATCAATTTGTCTTAAAAATATCTTTTTTTAATGTCATATACATTGTCTTGCTAAAATTAAATTGTCTGCATCAAAAAGGGAATTTAAAAAAAAGTGAAAAAAAATTCGACTAATTTTTGAAAAAAATGTCCAAATCGTTTTTTGATTTTGATAGTTTTTTAAGGGGAAATTTGTACCATGAGCCCACACATTGTTGCCAAATTTCAAATCGCCATCTATTATAGGTCAAGAGATATTAATGATTTTGTAAAATAAATCGCAGAAGAAGAAGAGGAAAACATTTTAATATTTTATTATGGCAAATTGGTCTAGAAGACTATAGATTACCTTAACGTAGGGTTAAAATTAAAAAAATGTGTTTACAAACAGTAGAAAAAAAATAATTAAAAATTGCTTGCATTATTTAAAATAGCAACAAAAATAAATTGAGCAGTAGGCCATGTTAGTTTGTTTCGATGATTTTTATTTTTTAGTATGTTAAATAACAATCCTTTGCACATCTATTCGTGTTTTTCGTTTACTTAAAGTCTTTTTAGTTTTCGAGAAAAAAAATTTCAAAAAATTCCTGAAAAAGTCGAAAAAAATTTTTTTTTTTCGAAAGTTGCAGGCCTGAAAAGCCCATATACTATTCACTGCCATAGATAGTCCTCGTACACCTTTTCACCAAATTTGGTCTTTCCACGTCGATCCCTTCGACCTGGTGACGCAGACAGACAATACCCCATAATTTCGTCAAAAAAATCGATAAAAAGTGCACTTGTACCTTTCTTGCGCTAACCAAATTTGGATGAGAGGTGCGTCTCGTGGGGGTGGAAAAAGGGTCTAAATTTCAAGTTTCCACCGTTAAAGGTTTTCGAGTTATGAATTTTTAAAAATTTGATGACAGACTCACAGACATCCAGACATCCAGACATCCAGACATCCAGACACACAGACAACAGAAAAAATGAAAGTTGTTCAGAATTCGATTCCGAGTCGATCCATATATATAAAGGCATATCTAACTACCCGGGAAGTCGCATTTCCAAAAATTCCTCCGCTTCTATAAGTCATGGAGTCTTCGACTCCACGACTAACAAGTATGGGTACGAGCTGAAGTAAATAAAACTATAGGGCGATTTGCAATCCCTAAAATAAATGTTTGTGCTAAAGGATGTGGATATGATAAGTTGGCAAGATGTGAATGTAACTGAACCTCCACTTACCAAACATTTAAATATCGAGGAGTTACAGCAATTATTAAAAAGTAACGATTTTTCCGAAATATTTCTTGATCTTCCATCACACACTCAAGCAGTAGAAAGATGTGTTAAAGAAATTACAGCTGCATCTAAACAAGTTTGTGATGAAAAAAAGCGGGACGGAATTGTGCGGACACACATATTGGATAGGAAAATATGCCCAAGTTTTGAATCCAAAAAAGACTATAAATTTTAAGTGGTCCTCCTTGGTAGGGTGTAAGGGTGGGTCAAGGGTGGGGCTCGATGTGCAACTACCTCCACGTGGTGAGTCCTGGGTAGTTTCAAAAACTAGCGAAGAGTTGCACAAAAACTCTATATTTGACGAATTTTTACAAAATTACTTAAAAATTAGCTCAATTGAGCAGACTCAGAGCGTTATTATTTTGATATGATTTTTATATATATGATGTAACAGAGGTCTTAAAGCAGCCTCTAAGCCGAACCTATACTTGGTATATCAACTTGGCATTATTATTTTTTTTCAATGTGTTTTTATTATTGTACGGCGGTGTATAAGAATTGGACTTTTGAACTGCCTACAAATATGAAGTCTTTCTAAATAGGATTATGAGTTATTATATGAAAATTGTTATACGTTTGTAAACATTTTCAAAGTATATCAAGGTATATTTAATTTGTAAAACCTGAATTTTTCAAAGAGTTATGGGATTTAATTAATAAAAAGACACACAATAAATGGGGAGAACCATTTAGGACTCCTTGGATAAAGATTTTATAACCGTCTTAAACGCCTTTTGCATCATTTATTTGTCTAAGAAAGCAAACTGATTGCTAAAACAGTAGAGATATTTCTTTAGTCAACAGTGTTGACTCAACACATTTGGTTTAGCTTGGAAGAATAAGTAATGGCCGTGCGGCCGGTCCAAAGAAAACAGAGTCCTTTTTAGGCAGGTAGGTAGGGGCACGTCACGTCGCCGAATCGCCGTCATTAGTCTCTATCCAGCGGTTCGTGGAATCAGTATGGATGTGGGGGACAAATGAAGAGTTATGGATTCCTAACTGCCGTGGAAGGAGCCCGTTAAGTGGAACGAGAGTGAACGATTGAAGGCGTCAACCCGAGATGCACTTTCTTGTGTGTTGCCAAGAAAAAAATAAACTTGTTTGAAAACGTTACGAATTATGTTTTTTTTTTTAAGAAACACAAAAACAACTAAATTTTTAAAAAATTTAAAATTGACTGGTCTATTAAAAAACAGTAAGATTGATTTAAAATCATCCTTCTGAATATATTTGAGTATATTTCGTAAAAGAGTTGTTAATAAACTTTTCTAGACACTCATTATGCACTCGCTCGTGCCTAAATTAAATTCCTGTCTAAAATGGCGTTTATTAAACTTTGTACATAATACATAATAACTCCAATTAGTAGATAATAAATGATTTTTAAAAATAAAAAAAATAAAATCAGACAAATTATGTCAGATGGTAATACAAACTTCAACCAATTTTAAATATTATTATAGTCGCATTCTCCCGATTGGTTAAAATCACAGTAAATATTGAAATCAGCCAATCACTGTGTCGGTTATAATGGTATCATTATACTGTACTTTACCTGCTGGGTATAGATACTATCTATCTATTAGATAGGAAAAATTCATTGTTAAGGGCCGGTTTATCAATGTCAAACTAAAAGTGGCGGTTAAGTATCTTACAGTTACCTTTATCTGACAGTTATCCGAATAGAAGTGTTTTTCTTCACCTTGTACGGTTCCAGTTTCTTATCTGCCAGTTTAGCAATACGGCAATTGGGCAACACTGTCAAGATACATTTTAATTGGTTAAATTTAAATTCATAACATGCGCATAAAACACATAACATTAAACGACTCTTATTTTGTGTAAATTGTTATGTTTCTTTATTATTTTATAGGTGTAGATATTGGTATGTTTTTAAATAAAAATACCTACATGAATATCTTTTATACAATTTAATATCTTTTATTCTTTGTTACACACATTAATTTAAAAATATCGCATTTTTAAAATAAATTTACCAAAAAAAATCTATCGGTTCAAATTGTTCTCTTTATACGTGGACAAATATGTACAACTTGTACGTATCCGTAAAAGTTTATATTTCCTCCTCTATATTTGCTTCTGCAGCGGATATCTAAAAAAACCGTCATAATTTTGAAAATGTTCTTCCCGTTCTAAAACTGTCTTCTCTCTTCTCTCGTGTTGCACAAAATCAACAATTTGTTCATCGTCGTGACTTTCAAAATAATCTCCAATATTCATTTGAAAAACAACACTACACAAACACTAATATACCGTATAAACCGCGATAACTGCTAGTTAATTCATTATCTGACACTTGCAGCTTCCAGTTAAATTTACTTCCAGTTATCTTAATTTAAGTTCTTAGTAAACGTTAGTTGCATATTGATAAAAAGTTTGGCTACCACTTTAATTTTATTTACCAGTTAAGACACTTAACTGGACATTGATAAACCGGCCCTAAGAGGACCACATAAGATGCGGTTATCGCTAAACTTTTAAAAATACTTTTGGAGAAGTGTGTTAAGTGTACCAAATAATACACGGTCAATACCAAGCGAAGAACTTTTTAAAACACAGTTGGACAAGTGAAATACAAAACAGCAATAAAGTCCTCGAATCGAGGACCTCGATACATAGTATTGACCGTGTATTATCTGGTCCAATTTACACACTTGTCCACCAGTATTTTTAAAAGTTATTTGCTTAGCGTTGACAGCTTTTTATATGGTCCACTTGACAATGTATTTTTACCAATATTTTGCAACTTGGATTAATTGGATAAAATATATTATAAGATTATAAGGTTAATTTAAATTGTACACTCAACCTTCTTAGTGACAAATTAAAAGAAAGTCTCAAAAATCCAAAAAAATATAATATAATTATATAAAAATTTGCCCGAGTAAATTTCCTAGAGTACCTGGTAAAAATATTAGAGTTAAAATCTAGGGTAAACGTACACTCTTAGAAAAGACCTGGTATATGCAATGAAAATTTAGTTCCCAGAACCAATTTTATTAGTGAAAATAGGCACAACAAAAAAATATGTTGTGGGAACTAATACAAATTTGTTTTTACAGTTTGTTGTCGGAACAGCCAATATTGGTAGCTCCAACCAACAAGTTTAAGTGCATCGAAATTAGTTTTTTTTTTCATACAAATAATTGATATTTAATGCAATCACATTAGTCTGTCATTTTAGCAGCGTCTAAGTTGTAACAACTGCACTTGCTATTTATCGCAACAGACATTGTATCATGCAGTAATTTATTTTTTAATTAAAATTACATGAAAAACAGTACATTTAAAGAATTTAATAGTTGATTTAATATAAATTTGTTTTGTACTGTAACTAAGTTATATTTAATATTAAATGCTTGCATTAGTAGCAACAACAAATTGGTATTATTCCACAGTACATACCTGCTTAGTAAATATAACACTTTTTCCAATGTTGCCACGTTAGTATTTTTGGAAATTAGTTTATAAAATACAGGATTATCTTCAAATAGTGTAAGAAACCATGCCAACGTTATCTACGGATCAAAATAAGTCGATTTAACCCAAATTACCTATAGTTGCTTCGTTTAGTCGTTAGAGGCCTTTAAAGTTTTAAATATTTTTTAAAATATCTTAAGATAATTAAAAACGTATTAATGAATTTTGAATATTTTTGGAAAATAAGTTTTAACTGCCAATTAACGTCGTTTGGTGCTACACTCAGTTATCTTTAAAAATTAGAATAATCAGAAAAGCAAGGTTAGGTATTAATTTTCGCTTGTATTTTTTTTACTGTTGTAATGCTTACCAAAAAACTTTTTTGTCTCTTGTAAAAGTTGGATGAGCGGTGTAGCCCAAAAAAAATATTTTGTAATGTCTGCATACCTACCTACTATCGATATATAGCGATAGTTTTATGTTTTATCCCGAAAATTATTGAACATTATAAATCTAGAGATTCCTTTTTTGCTTCGTTTAGCAGATAAAAAGTGAAATACCTACAGAGTGTTGGTAATAGTCAAATGGTGTATAAAGAGGAGGGTTTTCGCATATTTTTTCGGTCACTTCCGGTTTCACCGGAAATGGGTCCTTGTTCAAAAAATTAAATAGAAACCCCTATATATTTACATTTTTGGATTCTTAACATAATTTTGGACTTAAATGTGATTTTTTAATGCCTTTTGAGCAATTTTTAACAATGCATCTAGGCCACCTTGATGTAATATTAAAAACGGATAAAAAGAATAAGTAGGCGTAAACACTTTTAACAAATATTAAACGCCATTTGCTCATTGCCCAAGCAATACGTGCGATAAACAACTTAAGATGCATATTAATTGTTAATATTTTCTTTTCTCAGAGGTTTACATTTTTGACTGGGATAAGTTTCGCGATTTTTTGCGATTTTTTTGGTTAACAGTTTTTAGTAGTCTACATCTTTGTCTAATAAAAAATATATATTTTGGCTTGGCATTCGTTGGCCTTTCTATTTTTTTACTCTGCAAAACTTAAAAAATTAAATATTCATGGTAATTACCTTATCAGTTCCTGCCAAAAACAAAAAAAAACACGAATTTTCTAAATTTTATGTACCCAACACAACTAATTGACAGGTCTAATGTCAGTTATGAAATGTTTAAGGCGACTTTTGCTTTTCACGGCCCTCTAAGCTATAAAAAAATTCGCAAAAATCGTAGTTTTAATTAAAACGATTGCATTAAAAATAGACTTTCTTTTAAAGATCTGACATTGGGCATTTATAAAAAAGTCTTCGTAGAGTATTTTATAAAGCAATTATGTTTTTACAAGTTTGAATATGTTTTTAATAAAACAATAGTTGCAAATTATACATTTTCAATAATGACTTATTGTACACTTAGTGTACACTCTTAGAAAAGACCTGGTATTTGTAACTAACTTATTATCGTTGGGGTAAAACTGTTGCAGAAAATAATTTTTTTTGTTTTTTGTAATCAGTACCTTTATATGTGTAACTGCTTGCATCATTACCTGAAAAGATTTAGTTTTGTTGTTGAGTATTATTTACTGCAAATAGGCGATTAAGTTATTTTAACTGAAACTTTGTGTTGGCTAGAAGTATTGACAACATTATCTCAAAAAAATCATTTCGGCGGTAAAATGTTTTTGTTGGACCAAATATTTAAGTAACATTGTCAATTGACTGAAATTAGTCCGTGGAACTAACGGTTCGGTTGTATAAACTATGCGTCACTTTTCACACAGCTAAGACACCAGCGCACTGTGGGCCCTATGCCCAAACTAGGTTGCAATAAGTCATTATTGAAAATGTATAATTTGCAACTATTGTTTTATTAAAAACATATTCAAACTTGTAAAAACATAATTGCTTTATAAAATACTCTACGAAGACTTTTTTATAAATGCCCAATGTCAGATCTTTAAAAGAAAGTCTATTTTTAATGCAATCGTTTTAATTAAAACTACGATTTTTGCGAATTTTTTTATAGCTTAGAGGGCCGTGAAAAGCAAAAGTCGCCTTAAACATTTCATAACTGACATTAGACCTGTCAATTAGTTGTGTTGGGTACATAAAATTATAGAAAATTCGTGTTTTTTTTTTGTTTTTGGCAGGAACTGATAAGGTAATTACCATGAATATTTAATTTTTTAAGTTTTGCAGAGTAAAAAAATAGAAAGGCCAACGAATGCCAAGCCAAAATATATATTTTTTATTAGACAAAGATGTAGACTACTAAAAACTGTTAACCAAAAAAATCGCAAAAAATCGCGAAACTTATCCCAGTCAAAAATGTAAACCTCTGAGAAAAGAAAATATTAACAATTAATATGCATCTTAAGTTGTTTATCGCACGTATTGCTTGGGCAATGAGCAAATGGCGTTTAATATTTGTTAAAAGTGTTTACGCCTACTTATTCTTTTTATCCGTTTTTAATATTACATCAAGGTGGCCTAGATGCATTGTTAAAAATTGCTCAAAAGGCATTAAAAAATCACATTTAAGTCCAAAATTATGTTAAGAATCCAAAAATGTAAATATATAGGGGTTTCTATTTAATTTTTTGAACAAGGACCCATTTCCGGTGAAACCGGAAGTGACCGAAAAAATATGCGAAAACCCTCCTCTTTATACACCATTTGACTATTACCAACACTCTGTAGGTATTTCACTTTTTATCTGCTAAACGAAGCAAAAAAGGAATCTCTAGATTTATAATGTTCAATAATTTTCGGGATAAAACATAAAACTATCGCTATATATCGATAGTAGGTAGGTATGCAGACATTACAAAATATTTTTTTTGGGCTACACCGCTCATCCAACTTTTACAAGAGACAAAAAAGTTTTTTGGTAAGCATTACAACAGTAAAAAAAATACAAGCGAAAATTAATACCTAACCTTGCTTTTCTGATTATTCTAATTTTTAAAGATAACTGAGTGTAGCACCAAACGACGTTAATTGGCAGTTAAAACTTATTTTCCAAAAATATTCAAAATTCATTAATACGTTTTTAATTATCTTAAGATATTTTAAAAAATATTTAAAACTTTAAAGGCCTCTAACGACTAAACGAAGCAACTATAGGTAATTTGGGTTAAATCGACTTATTTTGATCCGTAGATAACGTTGGCATGGTTTCTTACACTATTTGAAGATAATCCTGTATTTTATAAACTAATTTCCAAAAATACTAACGTGGCAACATTGGAAAAAGTGTTATATTTACTAAGCAGGTATGTACTGTGGAATAATACCAATTTGTTGTTGCTACTAATGCAAGCATTTAATATTAAATATAACTTAGTTACAGTACAAAACAAATTTATATTAAATCAACTATTAAATTCTTTAAATGTACTGTTTTTCATGTAATTTTAATTAAAAAATAAATTACTGCATGATACAATGTCTGTTGCGATAAATAGCAAGTGCAGTTGTTACAACTTAGACGCTGCTAAAATGACAGACTAATGTGATTGCATTAAATATCAATTATTTGTATGAAAAAAAAAACTAATTTCGATGCACTTAAACTTGTTGGTTGGAGCTACCAATATTGGCTGTTCCGACAACAAACTGTAAAAACAAATTTGTATTAGTTCCCACAACATATTTTTTTGTTGTGCCTATTTTCACTAATAAAATTGGTTCTGGGAACTAAATTTTCATTGCATATACCAGGTCTTTTCTAAGAGTGCATGTTCCTAATAAATCTTCTACTTCAGTCCGCTCATCCATATTATTTGTTCGAGATATCTATAAGTAACCAACACATAAGAATATATTCTTATATATATATGAATAGTTAAAAAGTATGTAGCCGGCTGAAGGACGAAAGTCAATGGCCCTTTGAAAAATGTATTTTTTTCAATAAAGAAAATTTAGATATTATTATTATTAGTTTCTTACCTAAAATATACACTACACACGAGCTGATACACAAATACAAAAGAACAAACACCACCGAAGTCTGGACGCCGTGCAACACCGTTTGTTTACAGGTTAAAAGTAAAGCACGCGCCGGGCTGGACAAAACGCGCGCGAAAAAAAAATGCACAAAGTTTGCAGTTGCATTAACCTACAGAGACAACATCCCCAACTGTCACTTTGTTTCACACCGCTGGTGTCTTAGCTGTGTGAAAAGTGACGCATAGTTTATACAACCGAACCGTTAGTTCCACGGACTAATTTTAGTCAGTTGAGAATATTACTTAAATATTTGGTCCAACAAAAACATTTTACCGCCGAAATGATTTTTTTGAGATAATGTTGTCAATACTTCTAGCCAACACAAAGTTTCAGTTAAAATAACTTAATCGCCTTTTTGCAGTAAATAATACTCAACAACAAAACTAAATCTTTTCAGGTAATGATGCAAGCAGTTACACATATAAAGGTACTGATTACAAAAAACAAAAAATTTTATTTTCTGCAACAGTTTTACCCCAACGATAATAAGTTAGTTACAAATACCAGGTCTTTTCTAAGAGTGTATGCATTATTTTAACACTAAAATCCAATCTTATCTATTTTTCATCTAGGTAACTCTTTTTTAACTCTAACTTTAGATTAAATATATTTTACACTATTTAGTCACAATGTAACTCTATTTCTATTATAAAAACATTTACAAAATTAGAGTAGATATTTTTACTAAGGGCCGGTTTATCAATGTCCAGTTAAAGTTGCAGTTAGTTATCTGGCAGATAATTGCCATGGATACCATTGTTCTCACAACGATCGATAAAGATAGACTAACTGGAACTTAACTAGAGATTGATAAACCGGCCCTAAATCAATTAAATTATATCTTTTGTAGTTATTTTTAAATCTGGTACATGGTACAGTTTTATCTAAATATCTCTAATAAATTCTTATTAGTGCATATTTTAACTATAAAATGTGTAAATTTAACTCTATTTAGTGTTACACGGGGTGTTCCTCTTTCCATTCTACTAGCGTGCATTTTGTTCATTGTTTCATTGGAATTGGGCAGTGTGACAGTGATTTTGTGTGGATTATTAGTATTAGTAAGTACATTATTATAATAATTAGTATTGTTTTATTTATGTATTTGGGGTTAATTTAATAGTTGCACGTTGTATACTACTACACATTCCTTATAAAATACCTTATTATAATATTTTATAATACAGTTTTTATAAATTTAATAATTTATTTGTATACCCTTTCCCAATAAAAACACGATATAGTGTAAATTTAAAATTATTTACACTAATTATATTTAAATATAATGAATCATTTAATCTATTTTTTGTTATTATCTTATTATCATAGAGTGGATTTAACACTAAAATGTGTAAATTTATCTCTAGATTAGTAAACATTTTAAGTTATTTAGACGAATTTAGTGCTAAATTAACCATTTTTAAGTGTTAAAATAGTAATTTAACAAGAGGTTAAATAATACGATTTAGAGTAATTTTAACACTACGATGGTTATTAAAAATAGCACTATTTTTGGTCAAAGTTACACTGCAATGCACACTACTGTTAGTGTAAATATCCAACTCTAAATAAGTTGGTCGTTTATACCACCAAATTAGTGAACTTTAGAGTTTAATATTTACTCTATTTTTTTTTGTAATAATGCGTGACATTTAACGTTTTTTCCTTAAATATATTTTTTTATAAAAATGCAACTTAATGTGCACCATAGAGGTATAGACCAGGGTCGATAATTTTTGAAACCAAAAAAAATAACAGTAAGATGAAACCCATTGGAAAAGGAGAAGAATATAATAAAAATGAAAGGAAAAATAAATTACGGGCGATCTGACTTCGGAAAGTGGGGGGGGGGTTTTAAGGGTAAAAAATGGTTTATCTCGATTTCCGGCAAAACTACAAGTCCTATGGAAAAAAGTTAAATGGCAAAGTTGTAGGTAATAAAAGGATCTACAACTTTTGTAATTACAATTTTTTTACATAACCTCAAAATTTATGTGAAAAATTCAAAAAACCAAGTTTTTGGTTTTTTATTTTTATCTTTTTCATAAAAATTTTTTCCACGAAATTTGGTGAAAACTTACCCTTTTATGTCCCAAATACACTGTAATTTATTTGATTTGAAATATTTATTATTTCGCCTTGTTTTGACTTAATATCAAAAAAGCACCCTAATTTTCAATCGAAAATTCTCGCGTCAAAATATCAGCTTTTTTCAAAAAGTCGGTGTGCTTTTTGTTCGTTGAAATCTCTACTTTCTGATGGTGTAAAAAAATATACATTACTATGGTAAATGTTCTCAGAAAATGCAAAAAATATTATAATAAATAACGAAAAAAACACGAATTCGAAAATTTATTTTAATCATTATGTACAATTTCATCAAAAAAAATGGGATTGTTGCAATTTTTTTTTAGTTAAAAAGTTTACTTATTAAATTCTAATAACATTTATGTCAGAAAATCTCATAAAATATAAAAATACATGTAAATCATACTATTGAATTTAGATACTTCATTCTGATTACGTTATTCATTATAATATTTTATGTATTTTCTGAGAACATTTACCATAGTAATGTATATTTTTTTTACACCATCAAAAAGTAGAGAGTTCATCGAACAAAAAGCACACCGACTTTTTGAAAAAGCTGATATTTTGACGCGAGAATTTTCGATTGAAAATTAGGGTGCTTTTTTGATATTAAGTCAAAATAAGGCGAAATAATAAATATTTCAAATCAAATAAATTACAGTGTATTTGGGACATAAAAAGGTAAGTTTTCACCAAAATTTTTTTTTGAAAAAGATAAAAATAAAAAACCAAAAACTTGTTTTTTGAATTTTTCACATAAATTTTGAGGTTATGTGAAAAAATTGTAAATACAAAAGTTGTAGATCTTTTTATTACCTATAACTTTGACATTTAACTTTTTTCCATAGGACTTGTAGTTTTGCCGGAAATCGAGATAAACCATTTTTACCCTTAAAACCCCCCCTCCCACTTCCCGAACTCAGATCGCCCGTAATTTATTTTTCCTTTAATTTTTATTATATTCCCCTCCTTTTCCAATGGGATTCATCCTACTGTTATTTTTTTTCTCTTTTTACCATTTTTAAAGGCTTCTGCACTGGTCTAGTATATTGTGCAAAAAGTGAAAAAATGGTCGATTATGATCAAACTAATGCTCGTTTATAATCGACCATAATATTAAATTAATATTAAAAATACATCCCTTATGATAAAAAAATGAGATTTTAGGTGATGCATAACTTTTGAAATCGTGTAAATTATTTTTAACCAATCATTCAGTTGAAGTCATTCGGGCAGTAAATGTTACGTCCCACGCCGTGTTTTATTCATTGTTCGGAAAACAAATTAATCACTAACGTCCCATCAACCTTAGCCGTGGAACATTGAGATAAACGGCAGTAGGAAGGTCGTGATTGCCGGCGGAGGTGGACAGGAAGTCTTCAATCAGCACTCTCTCACCTAGAGAGGGCAACAATCCCGCCTCTGCCCGTATCTAATGGCCACCGTACACAAGTCCTGTGGTAAATGTTATATTGACTTCAAAGTTGCAAACCAATTAATTTTATTTGTATTGACTTCTAAAGAGGATCCATCTGAATAAATAAATCTTCAACAGATTTTTAGATAATTACCTATTTATTCCTCATGAAAAAGCAGTGGCAGTTTTAACACCGATATTCTTCTTCTCTTTGTAGAATAGAGGATAATATGTATTATACACTTTATGTGCGTGTATGGTCTCTTGTTGTTAAATTGCACATTATCCATGCCATAAGACGGGCAATTTAAAGTGAATTATGTTGAGATCCGCTTCAAAGATTTTAATGTTGTAGCGGACATCACTATTCAGCTTACTTTAATTGAGGAATGTGGTCACTTTTATTGTATCATTTGTAGGTGAGTGCTTAATTTAAAGTATAGTAAAATCGCTTGCAATCTATATACTATTAAAAAGGTTTAATGAAATTAAATCTACATACAAGAATTGTATAAATTTGATTTCATTTTCATAAAATATTTGAGGAGTGATCAGACCCATCTGGTTCAAGCGAAAATTAATATAAGGTACTGTGAATTAGGTTTGATTGGATTTGCACTAGCCATAGTTGGCTATTTGTACTACCTCCGAGATCCATTTTTCTAGATTGCTCAAATGTTTTCAAGTCATCCGAGCTTCCGAAATAAATCCAGAAAGACGGCGCGCCGTGAGAGAAAGATCTATTGTTGGTTGCATCAACCCTTGCTTTACCTATGGTGGATTTTCTGAATTCGAGAACTTAAGTTAACCAAACCATTTTCTTAGTTGTTTTTCATGGGTTTGTTTTCCTATTTGAAATTTTAAGGTTTATTTTGTTAGAGGCAGGACAGATTTAGGACCCACTGGCAGCTTTGCCGATTCCTGTTTTGCAAGTTCATCAGCCTTTTTATTTCAACATTTTGTCTTTTAACCGATACTTGTTTTAGGACAACGTTTATTGTTATCTCTTTCAAGGCTGCAATGCATTTCGATTTCGAGTTATATTGTAGTTCAAGGCCAGCAAAGAGGCCCTGCTATCTGAGGAGATTTGTTTTTCCATTTACTTGGAGCTCTATTATTTACTTTCTACTTTCAATTTTATTAATTAATAACTTAAATAAAAATGTTCTTCTTGTTTCTAGAGATGGAAAACCAAAGTTATTAAGCAATACCAAATGATTATATACCTGAGGAGGTTAAAACCTATTAACTTTTTGATTTAAATACTTTAAAAACCTACGATTAACTACCTTTATCTGCCTACTATGAACATTGTAGACAGGTGACCATATTAATGAACAGTAATCCAGTTTTGTTTGAAACAGTGAAAAATATAAACTCTTAAGACATTCACAACTTGTAATACCTGCTGAATGCCTACTCAGAAAGCCTAACCTTTTTTGAGGATTCATAACAAATAGTATTTATATGAAGAGAAAATGATAAATTTTTTTACCCTTATGGTAAGAACTTGGTCTAATGAAATATTGTTTATTTTGTAATCAAATAGAATTTATGTTTGTTTGTATAACTCATGATTTTGCATTTACCAATATTTAAGTTTAATCGATTTAACTCACACCACCTTTCTGTACTATTAATTTCACTTTGCAGAGACAAACAACTTTTAACATCTTCAATAACCCTAAAAATCTAAAGTCATCAGCAAATAGTAACTTTTCACAAGCACCACTATCTGGCAAGTCGTTAATAAAAATGAAAAATAGAAGGGACCCCAGATTGGAGCCCTAAGGAACTCCTGAAGTAGGAACAATGCAACTGGAATAAAAGCCATTATAACAAAACCATTTGTTTTCTATTAATCAGGTATGTTAGTAATTTAATTTAGTGATTGCTAAGGCCAATTTGTTTAAATTTATTAATTAATACAAATTTGGTCAAAAGATTCCTATTATCAAATAGTATTAGGGTTGTGCAATTTAGCCGGTTAAGCCGGCTCAAAAAGTTAGCTAAGTTAATTAGATAGCTAACTGATCAGCTTAGCGAATTTAACCGGTTAACTAAATAAGCTTAGCTAATCAGCTGGCGTCTTAACCGGTTAATCTAGCTTAGCTCGGCTAATTAGCTAACGGCTAATTTTAAGCTATTTAATGATTTAATTAATTTAAAAGCCATTTTTATAAATAAAAATAAAATGTAAAATATTATTTAACCGAATAAATTAGTCCATTATTTTTTGTCATAAAAGCACTATCAATATATTTTTTTAACCTGTCCGTAAATAAGAAATCATTATATAGCTTCAAAAAATAGCCGTTTAGCCTGTTAGCCGTTAGGCAATTAGCTGAGCTAAGCTAGATTAACCGGTTAAGCCGCCAGCTAATTAGCTAAGTTAATTTAGTTAACCGGTTAAATTAGCTAAGCTGATCAGTTAGCTAACTTAGCTAACTTTTTTAGCCGGCTTAACCGGCTAAATTGTACAGCCCTATCAAATACTGTGTAAAATGGCTAGATTTGATAGTGTGTTCCTCTTTTAAAAAACCCATGTTGGTAGGGTGACAAAATACATTTAATGCTTGAAAAAATATCCTTATATAAAATAGATTAAAATACTCCGGCAGTTTGAAATTATTGAAATTGGCCAATAGTTTTCAATATTGGTTAAGTATTTTCTAAAATATGAAATAAAAAATTAGAATTAGAGATTTTTTATTAGTTCTTCAACAAATTATTTAAATTTGTATTCAACTTGTTTTGGTGGATCGGTCATTATTTGTATAAACTTAATACACCGTGACACAAATATTGTAAGTGAACCATAAGTAAATGTGGAAAATAGCAGAAAGAGAAAAGGGAAAAATGAACGATTTCAATTAGAGATATAACGCCGGCCGTCAATTCATAATGACTTATTAAAAGCGAGTTATTCCCCGTAATCTAATTATTCCGACTGTATTTACTATAATCTGAACGGAGTTCGTCCGGCTAGCAGATTTAATTTCTGAGCTTTCATAACTTCAATCGTCTTGGCTTTAATGTTTTTAAGCGCGGAAAAGTGAATTTATCAAGCACACACCGGCCGAGCGGGCAATAACAAGCAGTGGTAGGAGACGGGGCAGGGGCACGAGGGTGGGCAAGGGGCCCCGGAATCGGAATTTATAAGCAGAATTAATTAGACTAAAAACCACTGCAGCCTTCCCGCACTACTCTGAGCTGCTGTTTTAATTTACAAAAGCCAAACTTAATTCTTGTTCCGACTAAAGGAATAAAGAGAAATGTAAAGGAAAATTAAAACGATTCAACTTCAGGCTTTGATTCGGTTTAGCCCGACTCTCGGCCGCCATTCTCAAATCCTTATTCTTTGCGTTGGCTGAACCATGCAGCAAGCACTAATCTCACGGGCCCGCCAGGTTCTTTCCATCTTTTCTCCTTCCACCATACCGCCTTCTCTTAAAGCGTCTTCCACCGCCGCCACTTCTTCTTATTAACCGTTACTTTTATTGGTTCTACACATTTACATTAACCAAAATAAATTCAGATCAAATGCAGACTCAGGAATTTACATATATTACCCAAGGGGCCCTTTTTCCTCTGCCACTTGACTTTTAAATCGCCTTTGAAAATCCATTAACAAACAATTTTAAATAAATTAAGATTTATTATTGTCTAAACCCAACATATTATCGCATTATATTAAATATTACTCTCTAAAAATGAAATAGTCAAAATTATACTATTTGAATTAGTACCAGCATTTTTTACTAATAAAATAGTTTTCACTTTTAAATAGTTATTTTTTACTACGTAAATAGTTAAAATTTGACTAATTTAAGATTAATCACCATCTTTGACTATTTCTGAGAGTTAAAAGTAACCAATTTCTTTAATCCTTTGCAGCCAACAACAAAGTATTATTTGAATTAAATGCATATACCTAAGCTCCATGGTTAAATGACCCATAAAAACAAATAAAGATGCAAAAAGTTTAGCTCAAAACAGCAACACAAATAATATATTCAACTTTAAAATATTATGAACAATATTTATTGACAAATAAAATTTATTTTTATAAGAGCGGCTGATAGCTGAATGGGTTATGACAACAGCTTGACAAGTGACAGACCTCAGTTCAATCCCCGGCTGGGTCAAAACTTTTTTTAAATTTAAATCTACTAATTTGACTATTTCATTCACTAATTATTAGTGACTGCTTTTTCGCTATGACATTTAGTCAAATATGACTTATAATTAGTTATTTTTGACTAATTCATTTTAAGGGATTTGTTAACATGAGTTTGTTTGAGTTTTTACATATTTTTTTTGTAGAAAACCAGGAGTTGTAATTATTTTAACAACGGACAATATTTTACCGAACGTTTTGTAAAAGTAATATTCAATTTTGTAAGCATTTTGTTAATTTTAAAGGTTTCAGATTATTTTGTTTAAACATGTTTAACAAATTATTTCGTTGAAAAAGTACACGTGATTTCCGGCTGTCAATCAAAACATTTTCCTTGTTAATTGTTTCGACCTTTACTTGATGAAACTCCATATTATTAATATATGAATAAAAACATGCAACACTGTTTTAAAGTTTCACTATTTTATTTATGTTTTTAATGATTAACAATTGTTTCGCTACACAGTAGCTTCTTCAGAATTAGTACATATTTTTATCAAGTGGCGGTATTTATATTAACAAATGGCAGGTAATTTGAGAAAATAAGTTTTGTATAAACATTATACCTGAAGGTATAAATAAAACTTACACAATTTTGGAAAAACTAAGGATTTGGAAAGTCCAATCTAATATAATTTTATAATATTAATAAATATTATTTTTAGTACTACAAGTATACCTTCTAAAATAAATTTAGCAAAGGCGAGCTGTTAGTTTCAATTTGGTCATTAAGAACAATATCAGATTTTTTCTTTAGTTTCTTTAGTTTATTCTGGAGTCTTTGGAAACTAGTATTGTTACGTCAAATCTGACATCTGCATATTGAAGTTTAGAGAAAGTGATTTTAAGACTACAATCATGGTCGTAGTTAGGGTTGCCAGATTCTGTCAAAAAAATAAAGAACATTTTGCGAGAATTTACCTTAGTTACAAAAATAATACAGTAAAACAATGCAAATTGTGAATTTGACATTACCTAAGTATTGTTGATTGTGTCATTTTTGTTATCAAGGTAAATTGTCACAAAATTGTTTTGACATAATCTGGCAACCCTATAGGCCTGGTCGTAGTTAATTGAAGGACGATTTCATGAAGGTCCTCCAAAATGGGTTCTTGTCCCAGAAAACATCGATGCTGGGCGAACTGATATTGCTAGATCGTCATGTGACTTATCGCTAATATGACGAGCACAATTAAAATATTTTGGCTGTCAAAACGATTTGCTCGCGTTGCATTTGAATAACTTAACAATCACTCAAAAAAAGTTGTAAATAACATCTATATATATATAGGTGACGAATCGGTAAACATCACTAGACAGATAAGAAAACCCTGCCATGGAGTGGAAATCATAAAATAATATTTCAAAGATACGCTATAGAAGCACGCAACGCGTGCCCCACCTGGTGGCGCTGTATAGCATTACTGTAGTGCAAGGGTTGTCAACAATACATTTAAAGCATACGACATGATTATTAAATATATGAGAAGTTTTTTCACATTCTTACTCGACAAATTTCGTTCGCAAAGTTTCAAATGCATAGCTTAACCGCACACGTTATTTGTGTTTCGCCTTTCAAGTAAAACTGAAAAACTTTTCTTGGTTTATTACTCGATTTCGATTTATTATTCCTTGTATGATTTTATAGTTACGTCCGTGTATATTTTATTTTTTATTTAAGTGATTATGGAGAATTATTGTGTTTTTAATTGTAAATGTAAATCAAGAACTAATCCAAAGTTGCATTTTCATGTTTTGCCAAAGGATCCAATTTGGTACATTGGTGCAGAATTAACAATAATAACTTTACCTAAAATAATTTATATTTATGTGTGGACATTTTTAAGAGATCTAATGGAAAATAATAGTTATACGAATGAAGAGGTCATTGCAAGAAGTGCCTAAGTCACATTTTCAATAAAATTGACATTGTGGCGCTATCTAAAAGTGTTTCACTTCAGCTATCAGGTGGTATTTGCAGAGTGGCAGAAATATGTGTCTAAGTGCCTTAGTTTGCATTTACTTCAATGGGAGTTTACCTGGTTTTCAATACAAGAAGTACCTAAGTCATCATTTTGACAGATGCAATGCAACATGTGCCTTAGTCCACGTTATTTAAATTAGGTTATATCTAAACAAATTACCTATTAAATCCTAATAAGTTCTGTCTGTGATTAAAAACATAACTATGGCAGGTAAGTAAAGTAAAATAAAATAGATTGTGGAACCTTAAAACATTCCAGTTAACGTTTTTTTTGCTCGAACCTTGTCTGAAAATGGAAGTATAATCCAGCAAAATGATGTCATTGATAAAGAAATTGATCAGTTACAAGAGGCCCACGCTGTTTATGAATAGCCAGCCTTCTTATTATATTATTACTTTTGCTTTGTTATGTCCTAAGCTATGTTTTAGTCTTAAGTTTTGTTCACAATTTATATATTTTTTTTACTGCTTTATAATATAATAAACCTTTTTTAAAATATAAACAAAGTTTTCCTCAAAATATCCCTTATTTTTTGACAAAATAAAAACATTTCAACACAAAAAGTGCCAAAGTCCCAAATTATTTTATATATTTTTTTGATATAAGTTCAGTCCACTTTTCAAAAATAATACAATACAAAACACATTTTCATCATAATATTTTGTGTAATAATTCATAATCAAAAATAAACCTTTAAACCGCAATATCTCAGAATCACCTATTTGTGTCTACTTCTTGCATTGACCCCTTCAAATATAACCTTAAAATTAAACACTTTTATATTTGTGTTCTCTAAATGCAAACGCCGACAACTGAATTTTGAAATAGTACAAGACAATATATATGTACAAATTTATGGCAACATAATATAATATACATACTATAATACCCGTTTTTGGTATTTTACCGTTAAGTTAAGACTTTTCAATCAACGCTTTAACTAATTCATAATGCAGTTGTCGCTATTTGCAATTAGACGACTTATTTACTGAATTTAAATGTTTCCAATTTTTACGTAAATCAAAAATATAACTTGTATTTATTGTATATAATATCTAAATTGATATTTTGCAGGGACTGTATGCAATTTATTTCTTCATTCAGATCCCCACTGTTTATTGGAAAACCGGTAAAAACTCCACCCCAGAAAAACACCCAACAATACAACGAATCGTTCCACGTGCTTAATAAAATCAGCACTTTTGTTACGATGATGATGGCCACGTGGTGGCGCCACTAGCGATGTTTCTTTAGCGTATATTGAAAAGTGTATAAATTTTCAAGAAGATTTTTGGTTTTTGTTTTTTATTTTATATATATTATACATTGTATACTTAATAGGTATTACTTATGCATTTAATTCATATGTAAATATCCTCTAATATACCACGGACTAAAATTAATGATGTGTTTTTATCTGCTCGAAAAATAGACTAGCACCTTGAATCGTGGCCCCGCAGGGCGAGGTTCTCCATAATTGATACGGCTCCAGCTTTTGATTTCTGGGCCTACTATGAATTTTGCACGGTCCTAATGAATAATTCATGCTGTTGTATACGAATCATTACTTGACTCATGTTGTTGCTACGGTGAACACTTTGTTCGCGCGTTGCACCGAGTTTTCATCTTTTTCGGATCCCCTTCTTATTTATGTAAGTACATTCGGAAACCTTAGTCATTTATCTATCACGGTGACATGTATACCGAAAAGTCCTTCCATGTCATAAACGACGAATATTTTTCAGCATGAGCAATAATTGATCGTTAAGAATTAAGTTTCACGCTTGAGGTGATTTAACTAAAAGGTGTCCCAACAGAACTTAAACAATACAAAAGTGTCAAGTTGTCAAGTATAATTACACTGTTATAAAAATCAGAATTGTTAACATGCGTTTGTAGTTTGTTAATTTTATTTTGTAAAATTTTAACATATTTTTTTGTATAAAACCAGGGTTTGTAATTAATTTAACAAAGAAAACTATTCTAGCCAAAGTTTTGTAAAGGTAATATGCAATTTTGTAAGCATTTTGTTAATTTCAAAGGTTACAGATTATTTTGTTAATGTTTAACAAATTATTCCGTTGAAAAAGTACACGTGATTTCAGGCAGTCAATCAAAACATTTCCCACTGACAATATGCATCAACAAGTTCAACTTCAGCGTCTGCAACTTATGTTTCTGCTTACTTTATTCTAATTCGTAACGTGTTCGTAACAACTGTCCAGAGTGTTTATAATGTATTATCAGAAATCTGTTACTGTTGTTATTCGGATTTCTTATAGGTACCTATAGGTATGTATTAATTTTTTTGTTTAGGAAGTTGATTAATAAAGAAACATTTCTTATCAAAATTCTTTTAATTTAAGTTCACAATTTCCAAAAAATACTTTTGTTACTGGATCTACAAAAAGGTTTGTAAAAATAAGGTCCTTTTTGAAGATTACAAGAGTTATGGTTAAATTATTGACAGTATTTTGTTATACAGTTTATTGTAAACTTAATATATATATTAGGGTGAGCCAAAAAAACTAACCTATCGGATTTATGGGTTAAAATGAACCTACATACCGAGCAAAAAATTTCCCTGCAAGGCAAAATTTTTTGCTCAATTGGTGAGCATTCCAAGTTTTCCATTGAAATAACACAAACTGCAGTTTTAGTGATTTTTTACACTTTTCAAAGCTTTCAAACATACGAATTTTTGAATTAAAAAAAATAAACCTGGTATAGATTCTTTGGGAAATTTTATGCTCTACAAGAATCCGCGACGTAAAAAATGTTATCTCAAACGGTTAAAAAGTTATAGTCTTTTTAATGAAAAAAGATTTTTTTACGTGTTATTTCAATGGAAAACTTAGAATGCTCACCGACACCTTTTAAAATTGAGCAAAAAATTTTGCCTTGCAGGGAAATTTTTTTCTCGGTATGTAGGTTCATTTTAACCCATAAATCCGATAGGTTAGTTTTTTTGGCTCACCCTAATATATATATATATATATATATATATATATATATATATATATATATATATATATATATATATATATATATTATTTTACTGCATGTGTACACCGCAATAAGGTCACTGTTTCAAGTTAAAATTTAAAACAAGTTCTTGTTGGGACACCCTTTGCAAGACTGTTCTAATATGTTAAGAGTTAGTAGGGTAGAAAAACGTAAAAAATGTTATCTCAAACGGTTAAAAAGTTATAGTCTTTTTAATGAAAAAAGATTTTTTTACGTGTTATTTCAATGGAAAACTTAGAATGCTCACCGACACCTTTTAAAATTGAGCAAAAAATTTTGCCTTGCAGGGCTCACCCTAATATATATATATATATATATATATATATATATATATATATATATATATATTATTTTACTGCATGTGTACACCGCAATAAGGTCACTGTTTCAAGTTAAAATTTAAAACAAGTTCTTGTTGGGACACCCTTTGCAAGACTGTTCTAATATGTTAAGAGTTAGTAGGGTAGAAAAACTTCTTGGTAACAAATAAATCCATTGTGCTTCGGGAATCTCTATAAGCATACAAAATTCCATTAATTTTATCTTGCCGCCAAGTTCCTTCCTTGTCTTAATAAGGAATACGAAGTTTATGGCCGGGGTCCGTCGGCTAATATGGCTGAAGGAGGAATTCTTGGTCTGTGTTGGTGCCTCCGGTCCGTCCCGAGAGGTCTGCGGTCGCAGCAACATTCATTTCGGTTCATATCCGCCTACCGCCGCTCCCAGAACTTACACTTTGTTACGTGAAGTTTTCGCGCACATGATGTATGTTGCTATTAAATTCAAACATCTTCGGATTGCTGGGAATTGCAATGTATTATCCTCGCCTTAGGACATCTCACACTCTTCCCTTCACTATAGAATATGCTGATTTAATAAACTCTCCTTGCCTTCCAACATTCCAACCTTGTTTACAATTTTTTTTAGTTGTGCGACCTAGTATTATACTAATGCTATAAGGTCATTAATCTTAATGTAAACTTTATCAACTCTGTGCAGTAAGGTTTTAAGTTACCACTAATCATTTTATTACACAGTAAAAAATATGGATCGAGTAAAGTAGCTAGTGTAGTTGGTAAAAATTTTAGAGTTGTTATTCAGTGTAAAATGCACCAATTATTTAACTCTATAGCTTAATATTACTCTACATAACTCTAAATTACATTATTTGACAGTGTAATAATAACGTAACTCTAAAAATATTATATTTTTTACTCAAATGTCTAATACAATCGCATTAGTGTTAATTTAGAGTTTGTAAAAGGTTACACATTTACACTATAAATTAGTATTTTACAACCGCTATTTGCGTTAAAATTTCCCTAGTTTTCCTCTTGCTAGTGTATTATTGTTTTGGATTAGAGTAAAGTAAAGTGATTAGGCATTATGTCTAAAACCGATAATAACAGAAACGAGCCAATTATATACAAATCCCATCCCTCATGGATGCATTGAAACATTTTTTCGAGTTAATTTAAATATTTTAATTATACATTGTTTTTATTTTTATGTTGACATTACTTATATGATTTTTTTATTTTTGTTATTTTCCACAAAATATACTTTTGAATTTAAATATATGTTTTTAATTTTCCTCTCTTTATAGAAACTAAGGATTTGAATGTAAAGTTTAATAATCAGAGTAAAAAAGGTATGCATATTAACTAAAAATAGAGTTGTTTGTTTACTCTAAAAGATTAAATAACTCATTAATAAGAGTCTAAATGTTTCAAAAATAGTGTAAAATAATACTCTAATTAACAAAACTATTTTTCCCCGGTCACTACCCAGAGTACCCTTAACACACAGTAGTGTTAAATTTATGCACTAGTAAATTAAATGCAACACTAAATACTAGGGTGGGCCGAAAATCCGCTTTTTTAGAATTTCGTTTAGTAATAGCAAAAATTTTGTTCATTATGTTGTAAAAAAAAAAATGTGTAAAGATTAAAATTTTCGATCAACATCCTAGGCTCGCCCAACGCAATTAAAGATCAAAATGTTCAAAAAAAAATTTTTCTTAACTTATTTTGATCGGAAATTTTATGCTCTACACAAAATTACTTCAGATGGATAGTTTCAGAAATTTGTTGTAAAAAAAAATTGTGTAAAAGATTAAAATTTTCGATCATCATCCTAGGCTCGCCCAACGCGTTGCAACGCAACTAAAGATCAAAATGTTAAAAAAAAAATTTTCCTAACTTATTTCGATCGGAAATTTTATGCTCTACAAAAAAGGTCCTTACACAAAATTACTTCAGATGGATAGTTTCAGAAATAAACCCGATTTTAGTATCAACATTTTTTGAACATTTTGATCTTTAATTGCGTTGGGCGAGCCTAGGATGTTGATCGAAAAATTTAATCTTTTACACAAAATTTGTTTACAACATAATAAACAAAATTTTTGCTATTACTAAACGAAATTCTAAAAAAGCGGATTTTCGGCCCACCCTACTAAATACCTTTATAATATTTACTCTAGAAATAAATAAAGAAAATAAATTATTACAATATCATCAGTGTGAATATATAACTATAAAAAAAGTCGTCGCATATAGAATGTTTTTAGAGTTTACTAGAGTTAAATATCTTCACTACTTTTTTTACTGTGTATATTGAAATATTTAGAAATTGTTCTTATAATTCTTTGCATCCACAAAGAACCACTCCTAGGTACATATCGATCCTCTAGAAAACCTTATCGGTCGATGTCAACCAATTATTTTTTATCTCTCCTTGCGAATTTTTTAATGTTTTTAATGTTCAACACACGTGTCAATTTTTATTTCTCAGCTTCAACGGTCTCGATTCGAGACTCTCGAATCTTGTTCTTCTTAATGTAGATTTTACTTTGGAAAAAAGATGGTGCCAGGTCAGGCGAATAAGGCGGATGGTCTAACACTAGGATGTTGTACTTGGCTAGAAACATGTTATGTTATGTAAAATTTTCCTTATACGCATTCTTTGTGTATTTGTATAGTTTCGGCAATAGCACGAACTGTTAACCAACCGTCGCGGCGATCAGATTAAATAAGATTACCGATGTTATATTTGTATCCGATTTTCACGTGGATCGTAGCGGCATGCGTCATCTTTAACTTTTTCTCGGCCATCTTGGAAAGGCTTAAACCATTTAAAAACTCACGCACGTGATAAACATTTATTGCCGTATACAGTCAGGTCGCTTTTTAGTAAAGCGAACGATGTTGAAAAAAAGCGGAAGAAGAAAAATTAAAAATATGATAAACAAAACAAAATAAATAGTTTATATAAGAAGAGATTACACTGAAAAAAATAAGCTGCTGGAACAAAAAAAATATTAATTCAACTCTTTATGCACTTTAAATACAAGCAATGGTTTTTGCACGTTTACTTATCCATCTAAAAATGTCAAATTGTATTGTTTAATTGAACAACAAATATTATATTATATTAGTCAAATGAACAAAATGAGAATATTTGTTCTAATCTGCTAATCTGGTTAATTAAACATTCTTGAAATGTCCAGGTAACCTTTTTAGCATATTCACTTAACACCAATAAAATGTTAAATTAAAATAATTTGCGATAATGTTGGATTAACATTCTGAAAATGTAAAAGTAACATTCTTTAAAGGTTGGTATTCACAAAAAAATTATGGAATTAATATTAAGAGAAAGAATTGAACCTTCCCTCGCTTTGTTCTGAGTGCGTTCCACCTACTTCAAATTATTATTATTATCAGATACCTACCGACAGAGTCTGTCGGAAAGACAGCTGATTCGACCTATATTGGGGGTCTTATCAGTGTCGGGCAATTTGGTGTAGTGTAAGTTTCACTGTGGAACACACCCAAAACAAACGGCTACCTGAGCTTATATACTCCTATCGTAAGCCAACTGAGGCGAGATGTAAGAACATCACGTGATCAACACCGTCCAATGACGTGGCGTGGGTGTTCGAAGCGCCCTTCGCGGCAGTTTTATGAATGCAAAATTAACAAATTTTAAAGTAACATTTACAATTTGTTAAATGAACAAATTTGATGTTTTGGATTTAAAGCTACTAAACGTTAATTTAATAGTTTTTTTTAGGTAATCCTAAAAATTTCAGTATTTGATTTAACCAATTCCAGCTATTAAATTAAAATGGGATAAACATTTTAATTCAAAAAATTTGTTTATGTTAAATCAATATTTTAACTGTCAAATGAACAAATAAACTTTGACAAACTCTGACTATTGCTTTGACACCAAAATATAGATTAATCCAAAAGGTTTTTTGATGAAACAACATTTTTAAAAATAGCATTTAGGCAAACGTTAATTCAACTACATTAATTTTTTCGGTGTAACTTTCAAATAATATTCAAAAATATTAATCAAATCATCTAAATCTGACAAATGTTACCAACATCATGCGTTATACTGACATCTGTGAATAATAGAATCAACAAATTATGTCATTTCAATTACTTTTGTATCGTGATTTCAATATTTGGGTTTTGGGTTTGTCCAAATTGTATAATACAAAGGAGAATTTTTCAATTTTATTTTAATTCAGGAGAACTAAAAAAGGGGGAGATTTTTCTCAACAGCAGTAGAACGGGAGATTATTTGAAAAAACGGTAGACCACTAAAATAGGAGACCACTGTATTCTTATACAAACGAAGAGCACGGCTAGACTAGTATGCCTACAGATACAAGCAGTGTTGCCAACCCTACCGAATTTTCGGTAGATCTACCGATTTCTGAAAAATTCTACAGATCTACCGATAGACATCAATATTCTTCCAAAAATCTAAATCTTGCAATAATCCAAAAAAATTACTTTTTTTACATTAAATTGCATAAAAATATTATTCTTAGATAATAAGTATGTGATTAAAATGTTTTTATCGACATCATTTGTACAAAAGGCGTACTAAGACGGTATTGCAGATTTCCATTATACCATAATAGCATTGATTAATACTTCATTCAACGATAATATATATTCTGTAACAAGTTTGGAAAACGGCAATATTACGCTCAAGTAAAAAGTTTGTCAAACAAGGCAAAGTCGAGTTTGAAGGTTTCACGAGAGCGGAATATGCAATTCCAAATGTGTTTCAGACATTTCTTTTTCTACGTTTCCAAAAATACCATAAAAAATAATTTAATTGGGAGAAAGTGAGGTTGGATCGGTCTAAAAGTTGTTAGATAATAAACACAGAGATGACGCGTCATGACGCCAGAACATTCAACTTTCTGTTAAATTTAACGGCGTTTGTTCTCTTGATTTATGTATATTATTAATTTTTTTGCGATTGTACTTTTATACAATTTTAATATATTTTTGTTACATTTCTTCTAATAAAGATTTTATTCATGTTAACATTATTATGTTATGATAAATATAAAAAGTGAAAATACAATTAAATTAAATACAATAAACCAAATATAACCATCAGAATTCGTATGATAAATTATCCTAAACCTAATAAAAGGCATGCAATAGCGATATCATATTTTTACATTTAACACAAACTTATCGGGGGTAATTACACAAGTGCTTAAAAATTATCGATAATTTTGCTTGAAAGCATATTGCCTAAAAAATTTTCATATTTTGGAAAGAGCCCGACACCGAAGGTGGAGGACTCTTTCCTCAAAATATGAAAATGACCGAATGCATTTTTTAAAAGGCAATTTTGCATTCAAGCATATATGCTTGTCTTGTAGGCATATATAAGAGGGTAATTATCAAAGTAACAGTTTTTTTATAGGTTCAGGCAGGATTATTTAAATACAGTTCAAGACTGTGTGCATCATATTGCAAATTAAATCCAAACCTTGTATTATAGTTATGATTTCTGTTTAGATGATTAAATTGACAAATTTAAAACCTCCAGTATAAACAATCACATGGCACAGTTAGAATTCCCTGATCAATAAAATGGGCCTTACAACTCTCACGGAAACTTAAACCTAGCATTGATCTTATAGCTATTTTTTGAATTAGAAATACTCGATGGGCACTAGAAGAGTATATAAGATTAAAAATTTGAATAATAAAACGACTTACAAGTTGAAACATTACAAATTGATCGAAGTCTTTTAAGTGCGAAACAGTTTTTTTTTGTATATTTTCTTACAAACCTCAGACACATTATAGTCCCACCTAAGATCTGAATCAAGATTGATACCTAAAGGCTTGAGGTTGTTAACTTGTTGAATAGATTTGCCATTAAATCGAATGAGTGAACTACATTCAAACACAAATGAAAGCTATCAAGATAATTTGACAAGGTTGTTAAATTTGTTTGTACCTGATTTGTAATACTTTCTAAACTTTTGCCTGTAACCAATATAAATTGTTAGATCATCTGCATATGTTTTTACCGTATAAAACAAATGCTTTTCTATTGATAAGAATCTTATCATAAGATAATTTCAGGTCCTCGTAGACCACATAACGTTTCATTTTTTCTAATAAAACGCAGTCAATACGGGGGTTTGGCTTAGCAGGGCAGAGTATTATTGTGTTTTATTTAATAGCTGCATATCGTAATACGAGGCCTGTCATAGCAAAACCGACAATCTCCACTTTTAGTCAAAAATTAGATTTTTGGCGGAGACTGTACTTCAACTAATTATCTATAAGATGATAAAGTTTATGTGCTGCAAAAGGAGCTAAATCCTGCCTAAAATCCTATTTTAAAAATGACATTTAGTGCAAAGTCGACAATCTCCACTGATAGATTTGCAGCAAAGTATACAATCTCCAATTCCACCATTAGACATTAGTAATTTGTGTCACCTGATATCCTAACATTTGATGTTATAACGTATTTTAGAGATTTAATTTTGTGTTTTTTTACTGGTACATACTGTTAAGTTCTATTGCAGTAAATTGCACTTAAAAATATATTTAAAATAGGCATATATACGTTTTATTGTTTTAAGAATTATAAAAAAAGTTATCTTGTTTATTTTGTGGTATTATACCATAATAAGACGTAAAGGTAAAGCAAGAAAAGGCTTATAATGTCAAAACCTTGCAAGTAAAACATTACGGGGCAAAGTGGGAAGAAGATGATGAGTTGTTGTACCATAAAAACTTTTTGCACGAGGCAACCTGGTCCCAGATTTAGAAGAAACTCCAGATTTATGTGGTCCAGTTCAGAATTTTCCCACATTGATTGTATAGTTAAATTTTATAACCATTAAAGGAAAAAAATACAATTATTTTTTTGTTTATTTTTCTAAATCTCCTTAAACGTTTACAACAAAATGAGCAATCTCCAGCAATTCATATCAAAGTCAGCAATCTCCAATTTATAATTATAGATTTCACCTATACTATGCATCCTGGAGACCTTGTAGTTTGCTACTAGACTAACAACAACAATATTTCATTATAATATATAAAAAAATTACAAATCTAGAATTTAAAATACAAAAATCAATTATCTTAATTTACTCAGTTTTAGTCTGACGGGAGATTGTTGACTTTGCTTTGACAGGCCTCGTATATCAGCATATGCTTCGCCGAGTAACTGAAAGTTGGTATGAACCAATCACCCTATAAAGAGCCGACACTTCAATTATATTTTGTTTTAATCCTAAATTTTATAAAATAAAAAAAAACAAAGTCATTTTGTTTGATTTTAATGGTGTTAATAATTATAATTGTATTTATTGATACAGTATTTGTAGTATACAAATACTTGGATATGTAGGGAAGATAAGGCAAATATAGGTACAATTTAGTCAATATGATAGTATGTATGTATCCTTAATATTTATTTACCACTAATATACATTGTCTGTATTGATAATTAGCAAACTAAGATCAAAGTTAATGGACAATCTAAGCATTTCAACAGGGTTTATGTTGAATGTCCAGTACATATGTAGACACTCATGGTAATGTGTTGCTAACTAATTACGATCTTGAACAAGAACAATAATGGTAATATATCATCTTATTTTTGGGTAAATGTTGACATGCAGGGCTTCCTAAAGCATATACTTACTTACCAATCTTATGTGACTGATTTAGTCTAATCGAAGAATTGTTCTGATGTTATGTGGAAGATCAAAATATTTAGGAAATAGTGAAAGTGTGCGATACATTGAGCAAAGGTATTTTAATTAATTTGTGGAATGTACTAAGAAACAGTAAACGGCGCTGCGTGCCAGGATGAAAATTAAACGGTCGAGGAATCCGGGGCCAGTTTACTGTAATTTCCTTATGTGCCGGACCTTGCCGGATTCTTGAAGGTGCTTACACCCCCTTCAGCTAAGATGCAGATTAATGTGCATTCGTCCGGGAGAAGAAATGGGTTTCTGCTATCGTTGCCATCTTACCCGCCACACTACTACGTCCACTCTACGCCCCATTTAGGATAGTTCTAATAGGCGGAAAATAGGTCCACCCTCACGCCCGTCTTTTGCATATCTTTGAACATATTACTAAGATTATTGAAATAATTCCCCTACTTCGCCTGCCTGCAAGCCTGCCTGCTGGCTCGCTCTCCTTCCTTCTTCACTCGACTAATTAAAACTTTCTACTGGACCGTTTCATTTCCGTAATGTATAAATTTCGGGCATTAATTTTCATTACGATAGAAAGTATTTTACACTAATTGCTTTAATTTTTATGTTAAAACTAAATTCCTAAATATAATATATGTCCCACCTACTCGACAATTTCAATGTTACTAAATCGAATATTTATTTTTACACTTTTCTTGACCCGCAAAGAAACAGTAAAAAGCTATAAATTTTGCGTTGTAAATTTAGTGCAGCACGGAGTGCAATTTGTCATATTTAGACAACTGACCATGTTGAAACGTCCATGCATTTGAATACAAATCGAAAATTGTTTACATACTATGTTTAAATTTAATACCTTAACATGAAATTGAAGATTTATCTTAATATCATCTTGTACTTAAACCCGTAAATCAGGAGACCCCTAAGTTTACAACCATTTTTCAAATAATCGGTATAACTTTTTCGACTCATGCAAATTTGCTTGTATTATTTTTATTATTATCATTATTATTATTATCTTCAACTATGGCCTAAAACTTATAAACACAATGAGTCCCTTTTATAACAAAAAAACGTATTGCCTTTTAAATATTTTTTTTTAAAAAGCATACAGGGAATTCTATAGATATGGCTATGCAAAATATGGAAGTTTTCAGGTCCACTTTTAAAATTTAAAACACAATGATTCACATCTGGATAATGTAATTTGTATATAAATACTTTTTAAAATTTAACTAGTGATCTAGGGAATTTGACTAAAAAATGGAAAAGATTGGTGCTAATAACTAACTTCACACTTATTTGTGACGCAAATATATTTTGACGTTAAGAGTTCGATTCTTTATAATCTGTCGTTCCATTCTTTATCATCTGTGGTTCGATTCTATTTCATGTACGACCGATTCAGTTGATGGTAAGAGGGAATATTATGGATACAGAACCTGAAAAAAATGGGTAGCTCCTCAAATTTTTCAGAAAATGAAAAAAATTATTTAATAAATCTTGTGGATACAAGGGTATCATTGAAAAGACAGATAGGGCTAAAACAATTAGAGCAGGAAATTAACAATAAAAAGGATGTAAAAGATTACCCTTTCGGATTTAAAAATTTTAGAAGAAAAAAAAAAACTTAATATATGTATTATAATAATAAACAAGAAGTGACTATTTATTTTATTTTAATTTTAAATAAGTATAAAACATGGAAAATATTATTCACATTAAATTTTATAAATTCGCAAAATAATCTTGTATTAATTGATTTTGAAACATAATGCGATCTTGTAGATGAGTAACAACAGGTTACTCCAGTTCATGGCATTAATATCATCAGGCAATGGCAGCTCTGGTTTATTCATGTCTCTAGCAATACTATGTAGTACATCTGCAGCTGGAATAATGGACAAAACTGTATCTAGTTTTAATCTTAAGCCATATGCCAACACTGGAAACCTTATTTTCCAAATTTCAAATACTCTTTCTATTATATTTCTGGTTCTTAGTAGTGACTCACTATAGAGTTGCTGACCTCTATTCCTATAACTATAGTTATTGGATTTGCTAAAGATGTCAATAAATAATATCTTTGAAAAAAAAGGTCTTGAATACCGATTACTTTCAGTACTTTTGAGGTTATAAATCGTTAACGGTGGATTAAAGTAATTTAAACCACCGAAATTGGGGGTTTATTTTAACAGTAGTTTAGAGGTATTTAAACAAGGATTAATTTACGGTGCAAGCCAGTTATGAAAAATAAACCTCTGTTAAAAAATAAACCACTGTTAAACTTACGGTGCAAGTGGCCATAAATCATTCATTATTTTGTATATGGATATTTTCAAAAAGTACCCAACCGACAATATATTTAAAGTTTACGTTTATTTTCTTAAATCAATTCAATTCAATTCAATGTTTTGTTTTATTTGTTTATTTTCTGTAATAAATGTATTATTCTTAAGGATATAAATTAAAATAAGGTTAGGTTTTTGATTGCTGTGTTTATTTTCAGAAAAAAATCTAATTTTCCCAAAAAAGAAAGAAAAAAAACAGTTTTTTTACAATTTTTCCGTTTTTTTTCGACACTTTTAAACCCCACTCCCGATTATACAATGATTCTCTCTAAAAATGAATTAGTCAAAATTGCAATAGCTAAAAAGCAGCCACCAATGATTCTCGTCAATAGCAATTTGTACCCTGAACATTTAGTAGTTATTCCTATGATAATTTCCCCCTGAATCCGAAAATATCGTTAAAAATTATAAGCGTTAAAAACTGCTCTACTTTCACAATTTTTGACGGTATTTTTGAATTCAGGGGACAATTTTACATAAGAATTGGCTGTTAAATATTGGGGATACCATGGTATTCCATGATTAACCTGGTATAAGTGAAAAAGCAGCCATTAATAACTGCATTAACTAGTCATTTTTGACTCATTTTTAGAGAGTTGATTTTTATATTAAGGCCACGGAAAAAATCGCAAAACTCAGGTCTGGAGATCGAGTAGGCCAGCTTAAAGACCAGATTTGCATTAAGTGATTTTCACTTGTAAACGAATGATAATAAATTAAGGTTATATGTAAATAGGTCATCCTGTATATAATCTTAAAGTTGCAGGCATTGGTATGCATGCATAGGCTCTGTTCGTTGAAACAGGGCCTCCTCTCGACCCCAAATCCCTTAATTCGAATGCACAATTTAATTACGTCCCGTAAACTCCGGCTGACCAGTAGGTATTATGGGAAACTATTCGCGGACTTAAACGTCTTCAGCCTGTTTGAGAAACTTGCATCTCTAAACTAACATTTAAACTTGGGGCCAGTGGATTAGGTTCTCCTCGTTCCTCCTTTGACTTGCTACTTGGCCCGGCAATTAATTATATCAACAATATATACAGGGCGAATTTGCAAAATACCAATATCGCAAACGCTCAAAACTCGCAACCCAAAATATTAAATGTTTAAAATGAGCCCAAACTATACACTGTTTAAAATATCTGTGGTGTGAAGAGTAATCTTAAAATGGTGTCTAAATCCAACACCAAGTGGTGTTAATATAAACACCATGAATTATGGTTGAAAATGTTATATTCAGCAAACACCAAAACGGTGTTTATCTAAAATTTTAAATATTTGAGAAGTGCACCTACACAGAAAAAAAGGAATAGTTGTTTTAAAAAAATCTATTAGACAAGGTTTTAACCCTTTATAGGGCAAAAGGGTGGCATTCAAAATATTGCAATGAGCTTTGGTGAGGAGTTTACAAACAAGTTCAGTTTGATCATAGTACATTCAATTTTTTTTTACCTGCCCCAAACTCAAAATTTTTGGTGGGACAATATTGTCCCAAAGGGCTCTAAACTCAAAATTTTGGTGGGATAATATTGTCCCAAAGGGCTCTTCATCTCTTTGAAATGAAGCCACTTAAAACTTTTATTTTTTTTCCAAACGCGTACCTACATAAAATGAACAAGAAAATGCATAATAAAACAAATAAATTAAAATAAAATTTATTTTATACATGAAAAACAAATAAAACTATACATAAATACCTCTTCTAAAAATGTGTGTGGACTTATTACGCATATTTTTTATATTTTTTCAAATATCTTCCAAGCCGAAATAGGCATTACTTTGAAACTTGTAAATATTATTACAGAAAACCTTGTAGAAATAGGATAAGTTGATGTATTTCAGCTAATCATTTAAAACTAATGGCAATTTTTTTCTAAACTTTATATAAAAAATCGTTACTGGAGCCATTGTATCTTTCTAAGGCCGAAATATAAGAAGTACGAGTAAGTAGCCAATATTAAATATTAAAAATCCATTAAACTTACCTTAATTTACAACACTACACACCTGCACAATGTAAAGCACTTTTTAGGTGAGAATAAACAAACCGTTTTTTAATTTGAAATGTGATAATTTAAAAAAACATCTTCCCTGTGGACACAGGGACAAATACGTCCCACAGTGGCACTTTTTATCACCCAGGCAATTCAGCGGTCGGTATCTGCTCTACAGTGTCCTACGCATCTGCTAAAACAGGTGGGACACATCTCGTCCAAAGGACTTCTGTCGGAGCAGGGGTGGGACAATAACGTCCCAATACCCTATAAAGGGTTAATGTAATATTCAGTTTTTATAACTTATTTATAACTATATTTTTTATAACTATAGTTAGTATATATATATATACCTTTTATTTTGCTTTATTTTGTTTGTACAATTGCACCACATATTTTTTTAGGTACCTTATATTAGGTTATACCAGGTAGCCTTATATGGGGTAGACACAGAGTTTTTATTTTTTTTTACACAAAAATTTTAATGTTTTAAGGATTTTTTTATCTAGTATTATCTTGCTTGAATATTAAAGAACCAACGTTGCCAAAAAGAAAAATAAAGTAAACTAAATAAAGAAAATAATTATAAAAATTAACATGGTACCCCATAATAGGCGACTTTCCTCTAATACTTAGTTACTTTATATTTGTGTTAATTTTGTTTCCCTAAATAATAAAATTGCAATACAATTAATTATTTTTATTTTTCACCGTGTCTATTCCTTTTGAATGTCACCCCAAAGATTCAACGAGTTTTGTGCAGAAATTTTGAAAAAACTGGTTTTGAGGTTTTTAGTTAATTATTAAAACAAACCGTTGTTATAGCAACGTGGTATTTTTATATATTATATCACGAGAACTATGAATTTAATCGGTTAAACTAGGCTCAGTAGTTGTTTGGGTTTTGTTGGAAAATGTTGAATGCAAAATAATTTAATAAAATCACGAGACCGCGTAGCGGTCGAGGGGTTTTATTTTTAATTATTTTGCATGAAACTATTTTCCAAAAAGAAAAATCAAATAAAAAACTTACTGAGCATAGTTTGACAGATTAAATTTGTAGGTTGAGTAATATACGTCTAGATTATTTCTCGAATTAAAGGAACTATTTGACAATTCATAAAATCTGACGTATGTGTCAAAATTTATAAATATTTTTTTAAAGAAAATTCCATTAATTTAAGGTATGTAATAAGTAATAATTGATATTTCGTAAACTAGATAACTTATTTTTTATTGTTTTTTAAAAAATGTTTGTTAAAACTTAAATAACACCATAAAATCGTAAACAAAAATCCAATATGGAGGCTAAAATTTAATCGCTGTTAAATAGTTCTAGTGATTTAATCGCTTATTTAAACGAAATTTATTCGAAAATTCAAGGCTTTTGATTGGTTCATATTATAATGAGGGAAATAATCACTAATTAATTTTTGTATTTCCACTTTGATTTCAACAAGACGGTTGCCTTGCTTATAGTTACAAAATTGTCCCTAATTATTAAAGACAAAATTCTCCAAAATAATATAAAATGGAGGTACACTTCGAAGGATATGTCTCCTAGGAATTTTTTGGGGGATATATGAAATCCAGCGTATACGGAAATAAAATGGCTAATAGTATAAATTAAATTTAAATTAAAATACAATTCTTTATACTTCTTAAAATACTTCCACTTTTACTAATGAACAGGTAGGAAATTTTATGACCGGTTGGGTTGTTGCCTGGCAGTAAAAGGCAATGTTTTTGAAAACAAAATACAATAATATTTTTTTGGAATTAAAAAAAAACTGTTGTAAACTAATTTAAATTTGCTCTTCTAAAAATTACAAATTGTAATCGATTATAGGCAAAACCATAGGTACTTTGCTAGATGTAAAATTCCAAAAACATGTCCAGGTTAATATTTTTATTTATAAATGAGTCGGGAATCACTTTTTTCCGCTTTCTTCATCAGAACGGCAGATTTGGCCTGTTGTTTTTTATTAGCACTTAGTTCGGCAAGGTTTTAGAGGGGTAACGTTGACGTTTTACTCAACACAATTTATCTTGTTTACCTCGATGCTATACATTGTACACCATATCATCATCATTTTCTCTTTAGGCTTCATTTATTTCTATTCGGTCCCCTCTGTTGAGCACGCACGCTCGACGCATTCCTGTTTCCATTTCCTTCGACGGCCTGTTCCGGCGCTTGTCACTCAAGATTTTTACAAGTCATGGACTTTTATATTCCACCATAAACATATCAGTTTCGTTTTACATATAAAAGGTTGCCGGATTGTCTCCGGACGGCGGATGTTTAGTACCCGCCGATCAAAAAAAATAGGGGACAAGTTCAAACTATTTCGGGTCTTTGTTGGGCCCGCGATTTTTATTGTTATTCATAAAGGACCTTAAACAGGGGGTTGTTTAATAGTTTTCTGAGTCTCGTATATTCACACAATACAATGTTTTATAAAGTTTATTTTTTAATAAAACAAATTCAATTTGTTTGATTAAACGACAAACATTGTTGTATTTAATATCTACCTGAATAGTTAGTTAACGTGATGAATCACTGTTGCCTTTGATTTTGGCACTTATGTGTAGTCGTAAAAGTTTATAGCCGTTTACAGTCAAAAAGCTATAAAATTTGTCACATATTACTGAAGTTCAATTAAATGTTTATTTGGAAAATTAGTTTTAACACTTTTAATGCATTTTTGTAATTAATAGATATTAACACTATGAACAAATTGGAAGAAACTGCTTATTTGAAGAATTCCCAGATTAAGTTACAGAGATATTTTTTTATTTTTTGATTTTTCAGAAAAACTTGTTTTGATGATTAGTTCTGCTTTTTCTAATGCTTTATAATTGATTTTTCAAAAAAAAAAAAAATTTGATTTTACAGCTACATACATTTGTTCCTGATTATTTTTGCTGCTTTTTTTCAAAACCCCAAAACTGTTTGATTAATACCTTAACGTTTTAAGATTAAATGGCTTTATGTACAAAATTTATTAAAATATTAGACTTTTGGGTGATTCTATAAAAGTTGGCCAACTTTTGACCTCATTTTGTTTATTTCGGAGAAAATTAAACAGTATTTTGTTATGAGAACATAGATAATACAATAAATATACTGTTCCAGACGGGGCCAGTCACTTTTTCAAACAGTTTCTGAAATATCTGTGTTTTCTAAATTTGAATGCAAGGGAAGTGACGAGTATACCAGGGTACTAATTAAATACATAATTTATTGGAAAATATAAGATTTATTGCAACTGAGCATATTATACATTAAATATCTTAAAATCAAATAATACCACACATCAGTGGCGGCTGGTGGATTTGGACATACCGATATCTCAATTATTAGATATGGTACCCACACCAAATTTATATGAGTTTATAATGACATTAAGTAAACAAGTTCTGTCCAAGCAGAATTTAAATTGAAGTTTGCGAAAAAAGATAACTTGCTCGGCCGTACCGGGCCCATGGGGCCCCCAATAAATATAATATAAATTTAATTGATGCAATTACACATTACATTACACAATTACATTTTAATCTTATCAACAAATTTCAAATTTCATTTAAAAAATCCAAATTATACAGTATTTATACCATTTTAAATTTTTAATATTTCTTTGAAAAGCCTCCTGTCTTTTTCTTTTTTTTTTAAGTACCTCAATCTTTAATTTAATAGGGTCATTTTTAATTTTACTTAAACGAGCCTTATCAGCTTCTTTTTTTAATATTTCTTCTCTTGTCAATGTTTGCTTATTATTAACCAGCGCCATGGTGTTTTGATCTAAAATAAGTGAAATAAATGTTTACCTAGTACAATATTTGTAATGAAAAGGTTCTGAGATAAAAATCATCACTACCATGGTAATACGTCATTCGAAACGTCAAACATGGAACTGACGACACGGTACTGATGAATGGAATACAAATTTGAGATTATAATTCGGAATTAAGTATCTTACTGATATTTTTTATTAGTGAATGCAACTTATCAACAAATCACATATAGCCTTGTATAAATTACAACGAAATATATATATATATATATATATATATATATCGTCCCCAAATTCACGAAGTGGCGTATATGAAGATTTATGTTATACAAAAAAGCAATTTTCTGAAATAAACGTTTAGCATTTTAAACGTTTATCCCAGAAAATTGGTTTTTTTGCAAAACACAAAACTTCAAACACCCGTATCGGAAGATTTGTGTTATGCAAAAAAGCAAATTTCTGGAATAAGTGTTTAGTTTGCTAAACTTTTATTTCAAAAAATTGCTTTTTTGCATAACTTAAATCTTCATATACGCCACTTCGTGAATTTGGTGACGATATATATATATATATATATATATATATATATATATATATATATATATATATATATATATATATATATACGTAAGAAAATAACTACTCACCACAGTACTGACATTTTGACTGGAACTATACGTGCATTCACCATTAAGATGACTGTCGTGCAAAGGGCGGGCTCTGTAGGTAATTTTTTTACCAACACTTAGGTTAAAACGGGGACTTCACGTTTAAACTTCAATATTTCGCGAGAATTTTGAATTTTAACATTGGACACAGAACTGACGGGTAAAAGTGAGTACAAAGATTATCAATTTTTGTAAAATTGCTATTATTCGAATCTATGATAAAATATGAAAAATACATTATTTAATGTTTAATAGTTTGTAGTGAAATTGAAAAATTTAAGATAATATTATTTTAAAATAAAATCACTCAAATTCATGATTCAGGAGTTGTGACACGCCAATATTTATTATGTTTTTCTACAAATGTGCTTTTGAAAAAATACATTAAAATTGGGTGGACAAATTAAAAAACCTGGATCTTTTGTAATATACTGAAATATTTACAAAAAATATTAAAATACCTACTCTATTGACTGATTGCCCAACTTTTGCAGAATCACCCATATGGCAACACTGTATGTCTGAAATTTTTATCTGTGTAACTTAATTATATGACATAAGGATATCGTTTTTTCAGTACAAATCCCAACACCTAATTTTAATTCTAAGAGGTTTCCCAACGAGTTTAAATATGTCCCATTAAATAACACAGAAAAATGTTGTTTTTTTATGTAACTCAGCAAACAAGTAATTAGGCACATTTGTGAATCAATTTATTGACCCAATACATTTGGCTGAAGATTGTGATACAATAATGTAATATCATTGTGGTACACTAATGTATACATTATTATAATATGGACAAATTAAAAAAATGTACTTTTATTGCCCAAACTTTAGGTAATTTCCCTTAAACAAATATGGATACCTACAGTTTGAACGCTGTAAGTTTGATACCGCAACGTCATCAGCCATGCACTGCCCACCGTTGTCAGTGGTGGAGCAATTTTACTGAGTACTCTTAAATATTTATATGATAAAAAATTAACGGCAGAAACAGAAATGTTATTAGAAACGTAAATTAAAATTTTGAAAATTCAAATCGTCGCCCGTATATCAGCCAAGGACATAATTAATTACACCATTTTTATCACGGCTTTTTAGACTAAATATATGGCCACGACTTCATGGCACTGCCGTGCATTTAAAAACACGGCTTTTTCTTTAAAATATAAAATAAATATTTCACCATTTCTGTCTAAAATTATTTAAATTTTAAATAAAAATGCCATTTAAAAATTCAAATTTATATTTCACCATTACTGTTATAAAATAATTAATTTTTAAATAAAAACAATATTTAGTTTTACTGAAGTTGATAATCTTCTCGAAGTGTACGACCAAGCCTAATTTTTCTGCTTAGACAATTGGCAAGTTGGTCGATATTTTATTACAATTGTAAATTAAGTGCGTGAAATAAGGACTTACTTTTATTCATAAATAAAAATAAATGTTTAATGCAGTAATTTTTTTTTGTTCCAACGAATGAATTTAAAATTTGACACGGTCATAGTTCGTAAAAACACGGCAATTTTCGATCATGCGCGCGGATTTTAATTTCGACTGGTTGGCAGCACTGTCTGTGACTCACATAATGTGAGTAACAAATTCTTTTTTAAACATATTTTTTTCTAAATTTCTATTGGACATTTCTAAAAATATTCCAGAATCTATAAAAGATCTAAATATATAGGTATGATTTTTACTGTTGTTATTTGCCAAAATACATAATTTGGCCAATTTACAAGTTTATGTTGCTCGATGAAATTGTGCCATTGGTTCAAATTTAGTTTGCTATGAACCTATGCAGCCATCTTTTTTAAAATTTGAATGACTGATGATCGTTTTAAAATTGAAATTAATGGTTTGAAGATATTTTTACATAAAATCGACAAAACAATATTAATTGTTTAATGTTTAATGATAATTTTTACATGTAAGATGTAAATGCATCTGCAAATTAAACCAAAACGAAGTCTTCCTACTATATTGTTTGAGTTTTTATAGCCCACATAAAGAAACTTTTTAAGTGGCTCTTAAAATGTATGTAAGCACTTATAAAACAGTAAGCATAATTTCGTTCATAAATTAGTTTTTTATTTTGACGAAATAACTTTTTGCTTCATTCTCAGAGACCAACGTGTTGAGTTACCTAAATTAAACTAAACTCCGAGAACATAACACTTAATGTTGGATAACATGAAGTCATTCGTTATCTTGAATACAAATTATGTTAAAAGGTGCAGGCACATTAATTTGCGGGGTGTTAAAAGTTGAAGCCCTCTGGCGACGTTTTATGGCCGCTCTTCTTAAATAAAAATCCTTGATAACTTTTTGGCGGCTACGTAGCCATGCAGGTTACCATGTAAGCGCCATAAATATCACGGACTTATCTCAATTTACACTCATAATCAGCTTAAGAAAAGTGGGCGCTTTAAAATGTACTCGCTGGATTACGCGGAGGTTTTTATCTAAGCGAGAATCATAACTCGTAATACCGTATATCTTGGTTAGCCGGTCTTACAGAACACTTATTTAACTTAATCCACAAAAGGTGCAACTCATAATTTAGTCTACCATTTAGACTTAATGTTATCCCTTATCCGCCAAAGTTGTCTAACACCAGATTAATCTTGAAACCTTTTTCCCACTTTCTACATCCACCTGACACTTTTATCTTGATTTAAGGCATAATTTCGTTTAAGACAACTTTTTAAATTATTTTTGGCTACATCAACATATTCCTATTACTAACTTCTAATCAACTATATTAGGCTGCATTTTCTATTCCACCGGACAATTTTATTTTTTATTGTTTTTTTACTATGTCAGTCTTTCCAGGATTCCAGCAAGAGATGTCTAATTAAAAACTAATTTTTTGGTAATTACCTATAATTAAGTTTTTGAGTTTAAATAATATCACTAGCATTGTAACATTTTCAACAAAATTTGTAAAAGAACCAAAACCCCTAAAAATATATGTATACATTTTATAAAATGCTGAAACATAATCCACTTTTTATTATTTACTAGAAATGTATATTTCACCATTTTAAATATATTTTTGGGGGGTTTTTTAAATGTAGTTACTTAAAATATAGAAAAAAATTATACAGACCGATCTTTAATGTTTTTTTTATTTTTCAAATAACTATAACTTTTAAAAATTGTCTTATAGGGACGATTTTTTTTTATTTTTTGTTTTTAAACTATTCAACCCGATATTTTCAAAAATTTCTCGATGATTGTCATTTTTAATTTTTTTTATTAGAAACTTTTTTTGCCAATTTTTCAAAAAAAAAATATGTTGAGAAAACCTTAAAGTTTGAAAAAAAAATGAAATTGAAATTGGTCATCATCGAAAAAATGTTAGTTTTTCGAAAAATTATTAAAAAAAGTAGTTCTAAATAATTTTTGTATGGTGGCATTTCTTCGCAGGGAAAAGTGATGTCATTGGTGGAACACTCAAAACAATGGCTGCCCGAGCGAGTCTACAGTTACCTGTATACAGGTACATATAAAATTATTTAATAATCTTTGTTTTTTGGGTAATTAAACAAAAATATTACAAAACATTAAACGAATTCCATCACAATTTACCAACTTTAAATTTTTTTAAAAGACTGTTGTTTTTCTAAAAATAAACCAATATTTTTTTTTCTTTTTCTTCGTTTTCAAAAATATATATAAATATGTATAAAAAAATTATTCAGAAGAATCTTCTATTTTTTTTCTTACTTTTTAGAAAAACATCAACATTTTTTCGATTATTAGGTACCACTTCAAATTAATTTTTTTTTCTTCAAACTTTGAGGTTCTCTCTACGTCCCCAAAAATCCCCAGAATGTCATTTTGAGAAATAGGAGTTAAACATTTCTTTTTTCAATAAAAAAACAGAAAACGAAAAAACTTCACTAAAAATTTCAGAGAATTTGCAAAAAATGTCAATGTTTTAAAAAAAAAACAAAAATAAATTGAAAATGACAATCATCGAGAAAATTTAGAAAATATCGGGTTGAATAGTTTAAAAACAAAAATTTAAAAAAAATCGTCCCAATAAGTCAATTTTTAAAAAGTTATAGGTAGATACTTGAAAAATAAAAAAACATTTTTTTTAAATTTATAACTTTTTTATTGAATGGGTATAAAAAATTAAAAATTATGAAAAATGTTTTTGATACACCGAAAAAAATAATGTAGTTGAGTTAACGTTTACCTGAATGTCATTTTTGAAAATGTTGTTTCATCAAAAAACCTATTGGATTAATCTATATTTTGGTGTCAAACCAATAGTCAGAGTTTGTCAAAGTTTATTTGTTAAATTGACAGTTAAATATTGATTTAACATAAACTAATTTTTTGAATTAAAATGTTTATCCTATTTTGATTTGATTTGAAAAAAACTATTAAATTAACGTTTAGTTTCTCTTTAATCCAAAACATTAAATTTGTTCATTTAACAAATTGTAAATGTTACTTTAAAATGTTAAATTTGCTTTCATAAAATTGCCGTGAAGGGCGCTTCGAACACCCACGCCACGTCATTAGACGGTGTTGATTACGTGTTCTTACATCTCGCCACAGTTGGCTTACGATATAAGGTATATAAGCTCAGGTAGCCGTTTGTTTTGGGTGTGTTCCATAGTGGAACTTCTACTACACCAAATTGCCCGACACTGATAAGACCCCCAATATAGGTCGAAACAGCTGTCTGTCGGTATTTATAGTAGGTGGAACGCACTCAAAACAAAAACTCTGGCGAGGTGAGGATTCAATTATTTCCCTTTATATAGACTTACTTTTACATTTTCAGAATGTTAACCCAACCGTTTTGGAACATTAGCGCAAATTATTTTAATTTAACATTTTATTGGTGTTAAGTGAATATGCTAAAAAGGTTACCTGGACATTTAAAGAAATTTACCTTAACACCCTAAGAATGTTAAATTAACCAAATTAGCAGATTAGAACAAATATTCTCATTTTGTTCATTTGACTATTATTTGTTGTTCAATTAAACAATACAATTTGACATTTTTAGATGGTTAAGTGCAAAAACCATTGCTTGTATTTAAAGTGCATAAAGAGTTGAATTAATATTTTTGTTGTTGTTTCAACAGCTTATTTTTTTCAGTGTAGGGTAGAAAAACGATAAAATACAAGTTTCAGCCAAATCGAAACGGGTCTGGGTCAAAAGTGGTCGATTTGGTTGGAATGCCCCATATATGTAAAGTAGGTACCATTTACTTAATTAAGTAAGTTGTTTATGATGATACAAGTTTTGCAGTTATTTTTTTCTATAAATTTATTTTGTTTGGGTTATTTATATTTATTGTTGTTTGCTTCTCACTAATTTCGTCTTGGAAACACTGACGAAGTAACAAAACAAAATAAAACAAACAGTAAACGTGTCCACTTACAAGATTAGTAATTTATAGCCATAATAACCATACATAAGCGGGCCGAAAACTTAGTTTTAATGAACGCAAACTTGGACCCATCAATTTCTCAAGTTAACCTGAAGATTGTGGATGTTTAATAAAATGTTTAACATAGTTGATAGCAGTTGCTTGGGGCCAGCACTTGGAAAATGCTGAGTTTCAACTCCGAACTCGAAATGCCTTCGGTGTGCAAGTCCTCGGTGGCGAGCAGTTTTCAAAGTTTATGTGGTTGACCCTCCAACTTGGGGTTTCGTCTAGATACATGCAAAAGCTCCTTTCGTCAGACCCGCCCCTTTGGTATGTAGACGCTCGAAGATGGTCTCGACTTAAATCGCCGCCCGCCAACGTGCTGCATCTGTGAGTGTGTGTCGTACACTTTTCAATAAAATTAAGTCTTTCTTTGTCCTGCCATGTGACATATGTGAAAGACACTCTGCTCCCAGTTATTTGATACGCGATCGTTCGATAGTATTTATAGATTGTATGTCATGTAAACTTACCATTTATTGCATAATAACCTTAATAATAAAATGTTTCTCTACAACGGTTAGACATTAAATGAGGATCATCCGTGCAAAACCGGCCAAATCCATTTTATTCAGTTTTTGTTTTTATTTTTGATTTCGCATCTTTGGGTTCATTTCTATCGACAACCAAGACAATTCTGTTTAAATCCGACTATATCCATGTATATCCATGTTAAAATCACATTTAACAGGTAGCTTTAGGAGCAAAACCGGCCAAATCCACGTTTTTATAGCAAACCCGGCTATATCCAATAAATAATAATATGTCGATACTATAGTATATATAGTATACTAAAATTTGTTCTGTTTTTTCATGTTTGCACTAAATTTATTTTCTTAATTTTTTGAATAATAAAGATTTTTTTTCACATTTTATTCGGTTTTCGAGCAAAACCGGCTATATCCAAAACAATTTTTGAAATTTTGGCCTTAATATAAAGTTTTTGAAAACGAAAGTATGTCTTATAAATCAAGTACCACAAAGCCCACAAAACTCAAGTTTGCTTTTTCTTTTATCTGTAAAGGCCAGGAAACCGAGAGTTTTTGCCATTTTCCCAACATTTTATTAAAGTGGATATAGCCGGTTTTGCACGGATGCTCCTCAAATGTTCTTAAATTTCAGACATTTGCTTGTCCAAGTTATTTTAAATTTAGAACAATATGTTATATCATTTAGACTTCACTGTCAAATAATTCTGAAAACCTTTTGAAATGTTTATTATTTTTGTTATTTTTTATCTTTTTTATCCAATTATTGATTCGAGTTTTTTACAATTTTTTGTCCGAAGCCCAACAAGTTATTTCGGTAATGCACACACACATTATGGCGCCCTTAAAAATTTATTCCTAATGGCTGAAGCTAGAAAAACGGTTCTTTTAGATAGAAAAAAACATGAAAAAAAATTAAAATTTATCAAACATAATTTTAATTTAATTTTTTAATATTTTTTTCTGCTCCCACCTTTAAAACGCCCATTATCGTACATGTTTTCATAACACTGACCTTTTAAATACACATTGACAAGCTGAGGCTTTATGGAGTTAGTTTTATGTTAGATGACAGTTTTTAAATGTCATACAATTGTTAAAATAAAGTGCCTTATTTGTAAAATAATACCAAATGTGATAGTGCAGTTAACTAGATTTAACTGATAAAGCATTAAAAATTTTGCGTATAGTGCTTATTAAACATTCTCTTTTCTTTTAGTGTAAAAAACTGCTTCTATATCGATTGTTAGTCTATTTTCAAGAGATTAATTTTGATTTACACAGTAAAATTTGAGATTTTAACGCCGCGGCGGTAGATTCCCAAATTGGAAATTCTAGAGGGAATTCCAATAAATACAACTTTTTGTACCTTTAACATTTTCCGTTTAAGAATTTTTAATACTTGATAATATTTTGCCATTATAGTAGTAAAAAAAGGATAACATTTTTTAACATAATCATATTGTAAAGTAATTTTAATATTTTAAAGTATCAATAGTTGTTATAACGGGCAATGTTAATGGTCAAAATTACGTTAAACTACTACTACTATAAAAATCTTTATTGTTTTTGGCACCTTACATATAAAATTAATGAAAATAAACTTATAAGGTATCTGGTATAAGTTTCCAAAGAATATCTTCAAAATTTAATATATATTTACAGCACAGATTCCAAAAATATAATGTTACATTTGTTTTTATTTTTTATTTTGTATCTCTCGACGTAGCTTCCATGAAAAATATACTAAATAATCAATTTTTAAGCTATCATCGTCATGTTGATTTTATTTTTTTTTAGAGTTTGAAAACAAATTTTTAAAATAATCCATGGGAAATCTGTGGGAAACAACACTTCTTTATACACTAGTGATATTTTCTAGATTCTTTCAAAAAATCGTTTTTAAACTCGACAAACAAAGAGGATCAACAATTGATTATTACAGTATAATTTTTATGGGAAATTAAAAAAAAAATTTTTTAGCACAACATTATTATTTTAAATTTCGTGCTTCCAACTTGAGAAATACAAAAGTATGACAGTTTTAAACCTTAATTTTGCCATTATAACAATAAATTAACAATTTATACTGGTACTTTTTTATTTTTTATGTTGTTTTTAGTTTATAATAATACTTGAATTTGTATTATAGTATTGTTAATAAAAATACAACGTTTTGTTTTTTATTACAATGGCACCGCTGAATTTGCTGCGGCCTACTGCCTAGTAAAAACTAGTGTCTAGAGATGTTTATAAAACGAATTGCATACTATACTTTATCTATGACAAACACAAAGAAGAATTTAAAGCCAATTTTATTTGTTAAACATTTGACATCTGTTAATTGTTAAGGTATTTAACCTCACTTTTATTCAATTTATAATAAACTTCAACCCGTAACTACAATGTCCAAAAGCCACTTTTGCTAACTTCAGCCCGGGACTAAAATGCCAAAAAGTCACAGCTCGGCAGGCAATGTAGAAATAGATAAATATAAAACTATTTATTAATCATGACATTTTGCTGAAATTTTAAAATTGGAAGACTTTAATTTATCTTAATATATTAACTTTAGAGATTCGACTTTTGTATATGGACTCTTATGTGGAAAACAATTTCTTACCAAAATGTATTTACTTCTGTTTACAACTTTTTACTCTTAAATTAATTTTATTTTCTTTGCGAAAAAGGGACCAAGCTAAAACCAGTAATTGGATTAATAAAAGAAACTTAATCTTACTAACTTAAAAGATGTAAAAAAACATTTGAAAAAAGGCAAAACAAAAACAAAAAATTGATGTTTTTTTTCGTTAGATTTTTAGCTAAAATTGCGTTCCTAACCTTATGAAACCTGAAAATTTGACGACAAATTATAAAAATTAAATAACACTTGTGCACAAAAAATGATTTAATTAAAAATCGTATTTTACCGATAATTGGAATAGTAATTATTTTGGGTAAATGATGACCCAATTGAAATATACTGACATAATGTTTGCGCGGCAAACAGCCGTTAGCAAACATCCACGGAACGAATTTCACCGGTAATTGAAATCACCATCAGCCATGTTTTAAATTACGCGTGACGCTTTATTCAGCTACATCGTTTACAGAGGCTTTTCCGTGTTTTTTTGTGCGTACAAATAATTTACCTTGTGGGTAGCGGTGCATTAAAGCACTGTGATCCTGGTTGGCTGGAGCTCGTGCAAATGTAACGCGGCGGCTAAACAGGCAGTGATGGAACGCCCGCGTGCCCTGCCAACAAATGCTTGTTGTTAAGCCAAATGTCCTTCCAAAATAATTGCCCAGAATTCCTTTGCTACTGCTACCGTTACTGCTCTTCTATTTGATGTGCAAAACCGACTTTCCTCCATTCTTTAATCTTTTTTGATCGCACTTTTAAACTTCTCCATATTTTGCAATTCATTAAATAAGTACTCATTACCTGTAAAGTCATTATAAGAGTTGCAATCAGAGCTTTAAAATCCTGACAATGTAAAATTAACTGGTTTTAAAGATCTTGTACAAATGTTCAGTTTATTTGCGAGCTATCATTTTGTATTGGTGCGTCAGCCTATTTTGCATTTAAAGATATTTAGTTCAAACAAAAACTTCGTTAAAGAGCATCAAATGTACAATATTTTCTTCTTAGTATTTATAAGGCTACATTTGGAGAGCGCCATCAACAATTATTAATATTTCATGGAATAATTGACGGTCCATTTTAAAATTTGTATACAATGTTCTTTAGGTTTTGGTTAGTACATATACATTAAATGTATACCGTACCTTCATTTGCAAGCTAACCATAGGGAAAATACATTGTAACTGGACCAGATAAGTCGCAGTCAACACAAAGCGAGAACCTTCTCAGAAATGATTTGGATGCGTCGTCGAGACATGCGTACTAAAACAAATTTTACCAGATTTACACCGCACAAAATACACTCGCGTCTAGAGATCGAGGTCTCGGGATCGTGCAGGTTAGCCAACGTAATCAATATTTTTAATCGAGGTTTCAAGACCGAAGTGAAGTGAGGTGCATTCTAGCGCGCCACTGTCATCTGTTTCAAGTTGACAGTCAACGACGTTAACTTGGTTAATAATTTTGCACTTTGATCTTAGAGGATGTAGGGGTATTTTTTATGCAACAATCCTGCATCACAATGTTAAATTTGCTCTGGCCGTTTAAGCAATCTCGAGAAAGAAAGACACTGGTAATTTTGGAGAGTGAAACTACTGGAAGGATTTCTGTGGCAGGAAGGCAAAACATGATAACTCAATTAAAAGTAAACTTTTCAATATATTAACTGGCAAAACCGTATAGTATAATAATAATAATAAATAATAAAATACTTTATTTTCACCCCAAGAAACATACCTTTTAGTAACGGAGATATTTTTAGTATTAACATGAACCAAAATATTTTTTTTGGGTTACCACAAACTTTTATTTATACATGTAAACATAATTAATAAATTAAATTTACTGGCAAAACAGAATAATTAGTGGTATTGCAATATATATTTTATTTTACCATTATGCAAAACATTTATATACAAATTATACAAAAAATGTAAGTATATACCTAATTTATAAATCTTATCTTAAACTGCTCTCCTGTAAAGTTGTAAGTTAGTGAGTTATCACGTTTTGCCTTCCTGCCACAGATTTATGCTGTGATATTATAGAGTATATAATGTTTTTATTTTTTTATGGTAAAATATAAAATGTGAATATTAGACCTTTTTTTAATAGCCCTTTTAGATTACTAGAACTTTGATAAAAATTAAAAAAAAAACAATATGAAATTACTTTTTGCATAGCTTTTTGTACAAAATTGCAATAGTTATGCAAAGTTGTAGGTTTGTTAAAATTACAATCAATTTGTAAAAAATAAAATGCGAGTTTCGGTTTAGAACAAAGGGTTTCAGATTTATGAAGATTCGTTAAAAGCCACCTACAGCATTTGCTAAAAAACATTGTAAAACTACATAAACATATACTACCTTTTAAAATTTAAATGCGAGTATATTACAATAAAGTTCAATAATAACACAGCCACACAAAAAAAAATTTGTGTTCTGATCTGGGGGCCTGACCATATTTTCTATATATTTTTGGGGTCGCTGAATCCGAATCCGAGGTCTATTTAACCCCATCACATCAGGATTTTGCCATAACCTTAAAAAACCCATCATATAAGCTATTACTATATATAACCCTGAGAATGTGGTTTTAATATAAAAATCCAAGCTCTTAAATATCACAACTTCATAACTCACATAACTCCATAACCCCATAACCCATTTAACCTCATAACTCAATGTACATCAACCACGTTTGTCAGATATTTAACTTAATATGTACGTTATTTTAATAACCGCATAACTTTAGTCTCTTCAAAGCTAAATGTCTGACATACGTAACTGTTGGAATTGATGTTGATGGGGTTAAATGGGTTACAAGGTTATGGGATTAAGTGGTTTATGCTATGGGGTTAAAATGGTTATTGGGTTTAATAGCTTGGGTTTTCAGATCAAAATTTCATCCTAAGGATTATATGGTTAAATAGATGATGGGGTTAAGTGGGTCATGGGGTTATGGGGTTAAGTGAGTTTTAGGCTTATAGGGTTTAGGAGCTTGGGTTTTTAGACAACAACTTAATATTTAGGGTTATATGCGTTTAATAGCTTAAATTATAGATTTTTTGAGGTTATGTCAAAATCCTGATATGATGGGATTAAATAGACCTTGGATTCGGATTCAGCGACCCCAAAAACATAAAAAAATATGGTCAGACCCCCAGATCAAAACACAAAAAAAATTTGTGTTTTGATCTGGGGGCCTGACCATATTTTCTATATATTTTTGGGGTCGCTGAATCCGAATCCGAGGTCTATTTAACTCCATCACATCAGGATTTTGCCATAACCTTAAAAAACCCATCATATAAGCTATTACTATATATAACCCTGAGAATGTGGTTTTCATATAAAAATCCAAGCTCTTAAATATCACAACTTCATAACTCACATAACTCCATAACCCCATAACCCATTTAACCTCATAACTCAATGTACATCAACCAAGTTTGTCAGATATTTAACTTAATATTTACGTTATTTTAATAACCGCATAACTTTAGTCTCTTCAAAGCTAAATGCCTGAGATACGGAACTGTTGGAATTGATGTTGATGGGGTTAAATGGGTTACAAGGTTATGGGTTTAAGTGGTTTATGGGATGGGGTTAAAATGGATATTGGGTTTAAAAGCTTGGGTTTTCAGATCACAATTTCATCCTAAGGATTATATGTTTAAATAGATGATGGGGTTAAGTGGGTCATGGGGTTATGGAGTTAAGTGAGTTTTAGGCTTATAGGGTTTATGAGCTTGGGTTTTTAGACAACAACTTAATGTTTAGGGTTATATGCGTTTAATAGTTTAAATTATAGATTTTTTGAGGTTATGTCAAAATCCTGATGTGATGGGGTTAAATAGACCTTGGATTCGGATTCAGCGACCCCAAAAACATAAAAGAAATATGGTCAGACCCCCAGATCAAAACAAAAAAAAAAAATTGTGTGGCTGTGTAATTATTGTCTAATGAAATTTCCACAAAAAGTATCAAAAATTATTTCTAGTAGCACACATAAAATTAAAAATATATATTTAACTGTTGAATACTTTCATTTTAGTCTTTTTGTTATTTTTTTACAAACCTTTAATTTTTAAGTTAAAATTAAAAATATTTATATTATAGTAATTACTACATTAATGTTTTAAATACATTTTCTACTTTTACAAATACAAATTTTCATTTAAAACAAGATATGGAAATGGTCTCAAATACAGTTTTAAATTCCACGCTAAATTTGATCACGTTGGCTAACCTGCACGATCCCGACTCGGGATTCCCGAGACCTCGATCTCTAGACGCGAGTACAAAATACAAAACAATAATAAAGCATCGATGTATGAGGCAAGGTCAACTGTTACGGCGCATGCTAGCTTACTCGTCCACGCGTCCAAATCATTTCTACAACGTTTTTCGCTTCGTGCTGACTAAGACTTATCTGGTCCAGTTACAATGTATTTTTCCTATGGTTAGCTTGCAAATGAAGGTACGGTATGTACTAAATGTATTACATTTTGAAAACTTTATATATTTTTTTATTTAAATATTTAAAACAAGAATTAATGTAGTACGTCTTGAGACATTATAAGATGCAGACGCGTAATCGACCGCTTCTAAAGAGTAAGAAAGTAATAAAAGCCTATCAGTAACAATAAATCGGTCACAATATTTTCAAGTAGTTAGGCAATTTTAAGAGTATACAGTGCGTAATTAGAGCCCAGGGCTGTCTTACAGAATCAACAAAGCTTTAATACAGTAGTGCAGTGCAGTACAACAAGTAAAGAATGTAAGAAATCAGTTACACTACCTGTACAAGTAAACTCAATGTACCAGTCTCCCAAAGTAACCAAAGACAGGGTCAAGTGGACTATAGCAAGTTGCAACAAAAGATAAGTTCAATAGTTTTAATCCGCGTGATTTAATTTGTATTCTCTACTAAGAAAGTAATCTTGCATTTTCTCGAAGAGGTCTTCTACGCATCTAAACCAGGAAAACAAAACAGCCAAACAAGAAAAAGAGAATTGCCACAGGACACCAAACGTAATTATTCGTATAAATCGGTACAAAACCAAAACTTAACAAACAGCCGTGAGCGCAATAGACGTTAACATAAACAAAAACAATTGCATTCACATAAACAATAAACATACAAACACACTACTGTTTTAATAAGTCTTTACTGAAATAAATAAGGCTTCGCACAGTGGGGCAAATAATTTGTATCTACCAACTTTCCTTTACAGATAATTGGATATAAACAAAACAAAAAAAAACTATTGTTAACTATTGGTAGTCACATTTCCGACTACCAATAACTATCTATCGATGGTTCTCGAACCTAGACTAAAGAAACGTTTTCGCAGTGGGGCAAATAATTACGGACAGCAGTGCCCGAACTTTTATCATAGTAATTTTCAGCAGACACGGATGCAAACGAACAGATAGTACTTCAAGTATTTAGGATAAGTCCAAGCAGCGAACTTACTACCAAACCCCATTCATGAACCCCAATTAAATGGGGTTATTACTAAATCCTTGGTTTAGGGGGATTGCAGATTAGGGTGGGTTGAAAACAAAATGTTTGTTTTTTTTCTTAGCATGGGGGTAGAATTTGTACCTTATAAAAAAAGAAAATATTTCAAAAGAAAAAATTTTTTTTACTCAACATCTTGAGGTGGCCCACTCGTTTTTTAAATAAATATTTAATCAAATGGGGTAGTTCAAACGGGAAATTCTTTTTTTGGTCCAAAATCGTGGAAAACATGTAAAAATTGTAGAATGTGATTTTTTTTCACTCAACTTTCATTTTAATACAAAAGAAAGTGCATTTCATTTTTTAATTTTTTACTTAAATTACAAAAACAATGAAAAAAAACTTTTTTAACCTTTGACTTCCGTTGGAACTACCTCATTTAATTAAATATTTATTTAAAAAAGATGTTGAGTAAAAATTTTTTTTTTAAATTTTCTTTTTTATGAGGTACAAATTCTACCCCCATGCTAAGAAAAAAAACATTTTGTTTTCAACCCACCCTATTGCAGATTGTACTTAGTTTTAGGTCAGTAAAATGTGCCCCAAAAACCAAAATGTTTTCTCTTCCTGTCCCGCATTCCACTAGCCTAAATCGGGCGTTTGGCCCGGCCCGGCGACAAAATTCCGGGAGCATCGAAACTGTCATCCACGACCTCCTAAGAGAGATTTACCAGCCGGGGTAAAAATTCGGATCTACCAAACACAGCTTGCGGGATACGTATGAGAACTGAAAGTTGGTAAAAAAAGAATGAGGCCAGCCATACGTGAAGATTTTATATTTACAAACGGTTGTTTAACAATCGATTTTTCTAGTCCTAAAATTCCAAAGAATCAACTTTTAAATTTTCCATATAATTTCAAATAAAAAAAATAGGTTTCATTTGTTTTTTTATTGTAAACGAAAAAAAAATCCAGGCAAATTTAAATTTTTACCCATACACTAAATAGCGCTTCCTGAAATTGTAGCTATTTTTAAAACGTCTAACTAAAAAACTAATATTAGTGTTAAAATTTTAAAAATTTATTACAGTCCAATAGGGAAATGTTTTCTAATAATTTTGGATTTGGATTTTTAAAGTTTTTCTTCTGATATATTTCAAATTTAAAATACCAGATTTTAGACGGATCGCAATATTTTAGATATTTTAAAATATGTATAAATTATAAAAATTGATGAAATTGTAACCACTTTTTACAACACAATAAAAAAATGTTTTCTCTTAATATTGAATTTTAAGATATTTGAAATTGAAAATACCAGATTTTAGATGAATTGCGATTGCAACAATGAATTTCAAAAATTAGAGAGTTCCAAAAGTTCTCTACAATTACATTCATCACCTCTACCAATCCACCATTTATTATATTGAATCGGTGAGATTAAGAACAGCACAAGTCCAAAAGTTTAAATTTTGACAAATTATTTTATAATAGTATATTATTATACGAGAGATAATTCAGTCGCCAGACGAGAGACTTAAATCATCCGAGGGAATAATGCGCATAATCTCGAGTGTAATACTATACTTTATCTACTCCATTGAGTCGATAATTAAATGATTTTTTTAAATAAATCAATAAAATCTGACATCTGTCAAATGGGTAACCTCACTTTTTACCAATTTTAAATGTTATTATAGTCTGCTTTCTCACAAATTTAAATTGGCCAATCACTGATGCCTAACAACCTAAATAAGTTCAATATTCACGTTGTTAGGCAGGGAATTTATAATATTTATCATTATTCACGGAAAAAAACAATATAAGTAGATACAATCTGTTTTGTTAGATTATTTCAACTATAAAATATAATGATCATATTTTACAAAATAATTTTTATATTCTCTCAAAAATGCATTTTAAACTTTTAAATTGATTTTAGAGAATGATTTGACAAAATTAAAATTTTGGACTCGTACTGTTCTTAATCTCACCGATTTATTTATTGAATAAATAAATAAATTTTATTCTGGAGTAATGGCTGCGTAGGCCATAGTTCTTGTTTTTTTATTTGTCAAAACTAATCATAGGAAAATGTATGCTCTTACTATTATATTAATTTTAGTCCATGTTTTTTTTGACTTGACAGAATAAATTTTTGTAAATAATTAATTATTGTTAATTTTTAATTTAGCGTCAAAACTATGAGGCGCCGTTTGTGCCATAATTATGATTTGTAAAATATATAATAATTTCTAAAATATATACATATTTTGTTTAAAATATAAATATTTTATCTGAAATATATATATTTTAGCTTATTTTATAACATATATATTAGTTTTACTAAAATATAATAATATTTTTACAAAATAATATATATTTAAAATATTTATATATTTGGACAGTTGAACTAATAATATAATTTTAATACTAATAATATAAACTCAGCTTACAAGACGTAACGCTAGGAGGCGCTGGCAGCTTTATTTAACTTGACAACGCAGCCTTTCTTTCATTTCATGTGAGAATTACAGTGGTGTATATTAAATAACTTTTTGCCGCACTTTGGCTTTTTGTTATTTATTATATGTTTAACTGGATGTTTATTGTCGTGACTCTCTTTTTAAACAATAATTTTTTATTCCTTAATTCTGGGCTACGCAAAACTATGTCGTCGATTTGGTTCCATTACTGTGGTTAAATTTTAAATGACCTATTAATCTGTTAGATTTTAATTTAAACTTATACCCAAGTGCTTTATTACGTACCAGAGGTATTATTATTTTTAATGTATCTTCTAGTTTTATTTAATTTACACCACAGTAATTCCGACATGCAATTACAGACAGGCTGCGTTGCCAAGTTAAATAAAGCAGCCAGCGCCTCCTGGCGTTACGTCTTGTAAGCTGAGTTTATATTATTAGTATTAAAATTATATTATTAGTTCAACTGTCCAAATATATAAATATTTTAAATATATAGTATTTTGTAAAAATATTATTATATTTTAGTAAAACTAATATATATGTTATAAAATAAGCTAAAATATATATATTTCAGATAAAATATTTATATTTTAAACAAAATATGTATATATTTTAGAAATTATTATATATTTTACAAATCATAATTATGGCACAAACGGCGCCTCATACAAAACCGTTCCTACTTAAATTATTTAAATAAATTTTAGTAGGTATTGGGTCGTTTTGAGGAGTGGTGAATCCAGTGCCGTGCATAGATTTTTTTAAATCGCTACTCTCAAAAACTGACATAGTAGGCCTTGTATTTTGTAAAAATATGGCGTTCTTTCTTAAAATTTTTTTTGTCAAGAATAACACTTTAAAACAAATTGGGTTAAAATCGCACGATTAATAAATATTTTACAGGGTTGAGTCGCAAACAAATGGGTCATACTGAATGTAAACAGAAATTCACAATATACCAATATATTTAATTAAAATATTAAATCCGGCGCTGTTATTGCATAAAAAAAGTCAAAATATAAGATAGTACAAGAAAGTTTCCTTGGAAACGGCATTCAAGTTGGGTAATTTATAGCTTCAAAATCGGAAAGAAAATCACCGGAAACCTGGGGTGTTCAGGAAACGGGACAAATGAAATGATAACGTACCCAAGAACTTAAGTTACACACATACATATCGCATTGTTTCATCTTTATGTATTTTCGAAGTACAATGTCGTGCAAGCAGGGCATCCCAGCACGTCTCCTGGCACACGTTACTTATTTCCGGATTTCGTCTTTAGCATTAGTACGGTTAACTCCACTTTGGAATATAAATCATCACTTAGCTCTTCTTGTCTTGCCTAAACAAATTGCACCCGGCAAAGTGTTATTTATACTGCTTTTTAAAATAAATTTGCATCAAGGTTTTTAAAATTTGGAACAACACTATTGAAAAATTAAATTTGCCATTCCATGTAAGTGGGACAAAACAGCTAAAAGAATTGTAGATATAATTAAAATAAAGAGGCCTTATAAATCGAGATCATTTCCAGTCAATTTGCGCAAAGTTTATCTGCTTAGTCTAGTCAGAATATTTCAAAAAGAAACGGATGTAATTTTACATACTGCCAATAAAATGTCGCGAATGTATCTGTAATGTAGGCGTTCTAGCAGAATTAGTGGCCGTGCTTGAAAGCGCCAATCCAGTTTCTGGATTGTAGTGTCATAAATTGATTCAATTCTGCGTATGCATACAGAAGACGACCCTTCGCCTGGCCTGGTCACATTAGCCCTGACAAATGGTTATGGATTTGGTTGCAATCCAGAGACTATAACCTTATGTTTCATCGTCTCAACTTGGCAAATTTCAAATCGAAAAAAAAAAAAACGAAACTGCTCGCGACACATAAACAACATCGCGATGTCTTCTACATCACTTTTAAATTAAAGTTATGGCTTTGGAGGAATTTTGATTTAATAACGCTCTTCCTTATTGAACGCACATTAAATCTATTTTCATTGCTGTTGTGAATGTAATGAACTAAAAGTGACATAAACTAACTAGATTAGGTACATTAAATTTTAAAAGTCCTTACTTAATTTTTACTTTCTCTCCAAGTATTAAGTAGAGATTTAAAAAATTCGTCAAAAGTTAAAAATCCAAAAAATTACAAAGGAGCCTCAAAGAACATACTTATTCTTTTTATCAAAATCTAAAGCCAAATCCAAAAAATTACAAAGAAGCCTCAAAGAACATACTTATTATTTTTATCAAAATCTAAAGCCATGCAGCATATGCTATAGGTATACCTATTGGACGTTTTCATATGGAATAACTCTAAATGGACCCGAATCAGCGAATTTTTTGTAAACATGTGTCTTTTGACTTTATTAAATAGTTTATATTTAGTTTAAATTCGTTTGAATGTCAACAGGCCGTATCTGGATAGGGGGTTTTGGGGGGTTCCATCCCACCAAAAATACATAGCAATAAATATATTGTAACAATGGTAAAGTTGAGAAAAACCTCTTAGAAAATCTTTAGTTTCCAACGTTCGTGCACTGTTCAAAATTTCATGACCATTTTAACACCAAATTAACACCATACATGGTCTATATCGATACAAACCAAAATGGTGTTAAATATGGTTCGTTGGTCCAGTGTAAATTAAAATACTAAAATGGTGTAAATTTAACTTTCACACAGTATTAAAATAAATTTTACCTGGTGTAAACTCCTTTTCAGTGTTAAATAAAATGTGTTTTTGGTCAAATTAAATCATACTACACAGAAAAAAAGGAAAAAAAGGAAACAGGAAGTTCCTTGACGCATTACAAGTATATTACCAGTGGTATTATTCCAGAAAATTGAAGCTTCAACTCGCTAGAGATAATGTTTTTAGTGCGTTCCAAATATTGACAGCTGTTTCCAGCTATTTAAGGTCTCTTTAGTATCGAACAACTTGTAGTGTTTTGGTGTTTGCTGTATGAAATATTTTCAACCATAATTCATGGTGTTATTTTAACACCACTTGGTGTTGGATTTTGACACCATTTTAAGATTACTCTTCACACCACAGATATTTTAAACAGTGTGTACACATATTTCCCGATAGGAATGTCACTTTGCAATTGTGTGGAGATTTTGCATATAATGTGTACAGACACTTGGCGATTTAAATTGACTATTCAAGTTCGGCAAACTTCCCAAACATTTGACGTTCGTCTAGTTCGCCGCATAGTGTAGAACCGCTATTATACAAAATCTCATCTTTTGAATTTAAGTTTTATACTACCGCGATTACAGGAAAGGCATATTTTCTGGACTGTATACATATAGGTACATATATTTAGCAATTCTAAATACATAAATAATATACCTATTAAGCAATCCTCAGAGGACCTTTACAGAGAAAATTGCTTTTTTCTCGATTGTTATCTTTATTGAAGCGAAGCAATTAATTGATAAGGAAACTAAGGGACAATAAAGCAGTGTATTTTAAGGAATTAAACACATAACCATGGTGTATAATTATTTTCAAGGGAATTGGAAGAAAATGGACATGCGGTCAAGCAGCAATCAGTTTATATATCGTATAGTTTATATAAAGATAGGTGCAGGCCTCGTAAATTTAATTGGGTTTCAGCAAGAGGAGACTCGTTACGGCCGATAGCTGCCCACTTTATCGCCATCAATTATCCAGTAGCTGGCAAAACGTATAGCGCAATTAGCAAGGATGACCATGGATGAAACGCCGCCAAGTACGCTTAAAATATTAACACACCAACAAGTGATAATTTACAGCGAGTGAAAACTTATCCATTATAATAAGAGGACGCAATATGTCCTCTAACTTCATTAATATACAATATATAGAGGATATAAACAAAAACCTAAAAGGAACGATTTTAAATCCATTTAACATAAATAATTTTAGTTCATAAAACACAACGGAGAGCTAAATAGAGTGAACATACAATAATATTTTTTTACCTCAACTGCGTGACGTCAGAGTAAATTAGTTTATGAATTAGACGCTTCAAAGTGACAGTGGAAAATATTTATTTTTATGCTGTTGTTGTATGTTCAGAGTATATTTTAAATAAGTGTTTCCTATTCTCTTAAAATGAATGAGTCAAAAGCCACTTATAATTAGTCAAATTCTACCTAATATAAAAGTGAAATTAGTAGATTTAAATTTAAAAAAGTTTTGATACAGCCGGGGTTTGAACTCGGGTCTGTCGCTTGTCAAGCGAATGTCTAACCGATGCGCTATGCAACTTTTATAAAAATTAGTTATATCTGTGTAAAAATATTGTTAATAATATTTTGAAGTTGAATATATTTTTTTGTGTTGCTGTTTTCGGCAAAACTTTTTGAATCTTTGTATGTTTTTATGTCCCAGTTAACCATGGAGCCCACATGCATTTATTTGTCATGCACCAGAACCAAAAGGAAAACTTGAGGAAATTGTACAAATAATTTGTTGTTGGCCACAAGAATTAAAAAGTAATAAAGAAATTTGTTACTTTTTACTCTTACTCTCTAAAAATGAATTAGTCAAAAATAACTAATTTAATAGTTAATAGTGGCTGCTTTTTCACTTGTGCCATGGTTAACCATCGAATACCATGGTATCCCAAAATTAAATAGCCAATCCTTATGTAAAATTGTACCCTGAATCCGAAAATGTCTTTAAAAGTTAAAAAAGTTGAACAGTTTTTGAGATATAGTAAAATTTCCATTTAATATGGAATTGACTATATCTCAAAAACTGCTCCACTTTCATAATTTTTGACGGTATTTTCGGAGTCAGAGTACAATTTTACATAAGAATTGGCTATTAAATTTTGAGATACCATGGTATTCAATGGTTAACCATGGCACAAGTGAAAAAGCAGCCACTATTAACTATTAAATTAGTTATTTTTGACTAATTCATTTTTAGAGAGTAGGAACAGTCAAAGATAAGTAATAATTATCTTAAATTAGTCAAACTTTCACTATTTAAGTAGTAAAAAATAACTAATAATTATAATAGTTATTTATTGATTATCATAAATTAAAAAAAAAATAGCCATTTAAAAGTGAAAACGACTATTTTATTAATAATTTTATTAATTAGTAAGCAATGCTGGTACTAATTCAAATAGTAGAATTTTCACTATTTCATTTTAAGAGAGTAGTGAATAAAAGTTATTTATATTTTCCACCTGTCGTTAACATAGTGGTTCTGGGAGTGTTATACAACGCATTCGGGGTTCTCCAAGATTTTTGAAAGGACATCCAAATACAATTTAAATGCAAGAATATACATATAATATACACATGTAACAAAATTTGTTGTCATACTTTTTACACTGTTGTTTTTATTTAATTGCACTTAATATTTTAATTTATAGTAAATAAACGCAGGTCAATCAGTCCACAATGAAGATAGATTACAGTTACAAAAAAAAATAACAAAAAACTATAGTATAGAATGTTGCCTTGATTATAAAATATAACAAATTACAAATTTTTGGTTCGGATATTTTAGATCCGCTGCCACTATTTACTTATAAGTAGGATAAAATGACACCTAAGAACAAAGGAGTACTAGTCTTGTCAACCTGAAGACAATTTATAAGCAAAATTTCATGACAGTGGGTCGGAATACTCAGAGGGGGAAGGCGTTCTTCAAGAGCAATACTTTACTCAGGTGGCAAATATTGCCCAAAGGGAAAACGTTCCTCAAGAGCAATACGTTGCTCAGTTGGCAAACGTTGCCCAAACAAATTTTGTTCAGAATCGACCTTTTTTCATGAGTTCAACATATTATTTTATTGCAGAATCAAATAAACGTATATACATACTACCATAACAAACAGCTTATCAATTTAATTGCAAACAAACTGACGAAACTTCTTCCAAAATCATCATAGTCGCCTGTTGAATACTACTGTGTTTATTTATTTTATTGAAAATTAATTAATATGAGTAAAATTTCTTTCCAAATATGTAAACAATGTTTAAAATTATATTTATGTAAGTATGTATCATTATTTTATTGCTTACAATCATTGTCTTCTTTTTTCTCTTTTTCACTAGTGGAACAATATTTTTATTGGTCAACTAGTATAGCAATAGCTTACTTTTTTAATTTTTATCCAGCGTATAATGTCTCAATTCCAAAGGTAAATTTTTGGATCGTTTGTATTATTAAAAGTGGTGATTTTTTATAATTGTGGGGTTTTATTTTATGAATTTGAATCGTTTTGTTTACTTTTTTGAAAAGTTGCCTAAATTACTTGGCATTAAAAAAATGTATATCTGAATTAGAAGAAATAAAAGAAGTTTTAGATCGAAATGGACATTTCGGACAATATTCCAAAAGTTTGATATTTGGTAGAAGAAAATCTTACCTTGATCATTTTCAGCATCCAGACATATCACTTCTGTGTCACTGTTGAGGTTGAATTTTTTAATATCTCTTTCAATTTCGTTCTTTTTTTCGACAGCTGCAACAAGCATATCCAATATCTCTGCATTTTCCAGTAATACTCTATTTCTGGTGTTTTCCGAAGAACTACTAGTACTAAGGCCACTAATTAAATTTTCAGGTACTGGTTTTACAGATTTGGCTAATACAAGGTTTGATTCTGGATCCGATTTGGCTGATTCAGGCACTTCTGTTAGCATTGTTGGTTGTTCAGAGGTCTCTCCCAGTTCCACTGAAAAAAAAAATACAAATTTAATATTCCTTATAAAATACAGCAAAGTATAATCGTTCACATCAAAATTGACTAGGTTTTCAGGACAATAACTTTTTGTTGGGAGACATGTAAATTTTATATACGTTTATGGCGTATTCTGGAGGAAAATATATTCAATCGACATACCGCTACTTCAAGCATATATTGCTCGCTATCTTACGGTTTGTTTGATATTATAATAACCGCACGAAAAAGAATGGCGATAGATGTTTTATAAGTTTAAAATGGCCATGTCCAACAAGACTTGCTTTTTGCTGCAAGTTTTTGTACTTGATTTATATAAATTGAAAATTGGGTTTGAAACATTAATCGCCACCTTAATAGTATATTATGTACAAAGTTTTATAAATGCCATTTTAGTTACGAGTGTCTAGATAAGATTATAAAACGAGCATACCATACTTTATCTACGAATCATCAAATAACAATTTGAAGCCAATTTTATTTGTTAAACATTTGACATCTGTCAACTTTAAACGGATTTAACCTCACTTATCTTTAATTTTTAATAAAGCCAACTTGTCCCTGACTAAAATGCCTTTGTGACTAATAAGCCATTTTAGTCACGAACTTTAAATGGGCAGGAGCGAGCTTGCGAGCGAGAGTTTAATTAAATGTGTATAAAAAAAGTTTATAAAGGAGTTGCATACTATACTTTTTTTACGACAAATACCTATTATTATCGAAAAATTATTTGAATTAAATATTTGTATAGAGCAACATCTATGAAAAAATTAATAACTCGGGTAACAATATCTAACCTGGGAATCTGTATTACCGGCGCGCCAGTCAAAATGTCAAACTTATATGTGTAAATCCAAATTTATCCCTTAAAAATGGACTTACAAATGTTTAAATATTGATAAAGAAGCCGTTTTTACAGTGAAAGTAAAGAGAATGTTTTATAGGCACCACCCGAAATGTTTAATGCTTTCAGTTAAATCTAGTTTACTTCCGGTAATACCAAAAGGTCAGTATTAACTTGCATATAAACTTTTGAAATAGGTATTGGCGTTGAGAAACTATTTAATACTTTTTATTTTTGTATTAAGATAATAAAATAATTTTCACATTAGTATTTCACAAGAAAGGCACTTTATTTTAATGATTTATGTCACTTGAGAATTGTAAACTAACTTAAAACTATTCAAACCGTGACTTAAAACCTGTTGCAAACTTCAGCCTGTGACTAAAGGGCCAAAATGCCATAGCTTGTCAATGGAAAGTATCATGGGAACATTTACGATAATGGGAGTAGAAAACTAATTGAATGACTAAGATTCTGAATTTACATAAGATTGTCGGTTTTACTGAATTTACAAAATTTTTTCATAAAAATTAAGCTTCAATAAATTAAAACTAAATAATTTCTGGAATCAGGCGAATTAAGGGCTGCTAGCACTGATTGCTACAGCTTAAGTCAATATACATTTTTTTAACGGTTTACACTAAATTATTACATTTGTCAATTTCCCGTCAAAAACTGACCTCCCCCCTCTTTTTTTACTTAATTGTTTTTATTCACTCCAGAATGGTATTTGTACTAGAAAAAGTTTATTTAAATCAAGTAAGCCATGAAAAATGAGTAAATTAATGGTTTGTTAAAAATAAAACTAAAACAATATTTTAAACAAAAAACTAGTAAGATTAATGAAAAATCGAAATAATAAATAGTAAATTAATGGTTTGTTAAAAATAAAACTAAAACAATATTTTAAACAAAAAACTAGTAAGATTAATGAAAAATCGAAATCAATAATAATTATTGATATATTACAATTATTGTAAATCCTACAATAAAATGTAATACAAAATTAACAGCTAGATCCTGACTAAATAGGTTTGGGCTGTATATATTAGACTGGGCCAAAAAAATCAACTATTTTTTTTTTGAAAAGTATATCGAAAATATAGTTTGGGGTGACAAAAAAATTATTGTAAAAGTTTGAGTCCATAATATTAATATTAAGAGGTCTATCATCGCAATTTAAAATTTTTTCCTCAGCAAGTTTTTGTCTCAGAACTCCCAAACCATTGAGTTCAACAAAATTGACATAGAAATATGTTTTTAAGAAAATTAAATGCTCTACAAAAAAGGTTAAAATAAAATTTTCCGTCAGATGAACCGTTTCCTTAAAATCATGCCTTCAAAATTGGTATAGTTTTACATTTTGATCTTTTAACTTCCCATAAGAACTATCAGTTTTTTTCCGGGTACTGATTTTTACAAGTTAAAAAATCAAATGAAAAACTATACCAATTTTGTAAGAAAATGGTTAATCTGACGGAAAATTCCAATCAAACCTTTTTTGTAAAGCATTCAATTTTCTTCAAAAAATATTCTTAAGACAATTTTATAAAAAATCTTAAATTGCGATGATAGACCTCTTAATATTAATATTATGGACTCAAACTTTCACCCCAAACAATATTTTCGATATAGGTACTTAAAAAAAAATAGTTGATTTTTTCGCCCAGTCTAGTATATTAAACATTTTAAGTCATCTAAAAGATTTCTTGGCGAATACGTATTAGTAATTTTAAAACGTTTTATCCCAATTTAAGTATATTAAATTATTATTTAATTTAAATATTAAGTTCTCCGACAAACGTTTATTTGTCTTAAACACAATCTCCGACCAAAATTTCGTTTCCATTCATTGAAAATATTGGAGTATACATATTATAATATATGGGAAATAATATTCGGAAAATGCCGATTCCGGAAAAGTTTGGGGACGCCCCTGCTAACGTTAAGTGATGTTCGTAAAAAAAAAATGGATGAACTTGGCACATCTTCACACTCCGCAACATTACAACACTATTTTTTACATTTTATAATAATAAAATGTATTTTGCATAACTTTTTATCACATTAAGACTTTTTCTCTTTAATACATAAAAATGACAATAATTATTTTTTAAATTATAATTAAAAATATATATATATTTAATTATCCAGCCATATAAATTTTAACCTTGAACAAGTAAATTTGTATTATTGGGGTTAACAAGAGTTCGGTAAAAGAAACAACAAAACTATTCTTTCAAGATTTATTTGAGAGGGAGTCTAATATAAGAAAGCACATAAATAATATTTAAGTTCTAAGTTATTTTTTTAGTGTTGGCTTAGCCGTTGTCCAAGTGTTCGGTGGTGTAAGCCGAATCCCATTTGATTATGCGACAACACGCGACCGAAAGCCGTTCGAGGATAACCTGATCCTGTCGCGGCTCCAAGGAGATACTGATTCGTGTTCACCGGAACGCCGCGGCACGAACCCAATCTCCTTTGATGGTTTAGCACCGAATCACGATCGCTTTTCACCTTTACCCCGCTATCAATTTTCCACCAGTCTATTACGTTTATGTTCCAAAACCAATCGGGCAGGAAACGAGGATAAAAGAGACTCATTTTTCTACAATAAACAACGTTACAGTATATAAAATCCATTTTTGTTTTATTTACAACTACAATAAATTTATTAAATGACCCTGCATTAGGCGATACATGTTTATACGATTATTTCCCTCATTGTAATATGAACCAATCAAAAGCCTTGAATTTTCGAATACATTTCGTTTAAATAAGCGATTAAATCACTAGAACTATTTAACAGCGATTAAATTTTAGCCTCCATATTGGATTTTTGTTTACGATTTTATGGTGTTAGTTACAAGTTTTAACAAACATTTTTTAAAAAACAATAAAAAATAAGTTATCTAGTTTACGAAATATCAATTATTACTTAAATTAATGGAATTTTCTTTAAAAAAATATTTATAAATGTTGACACATGTACAATGTACATTGTACATGTACATGTTGACACATACATGTACATGTACATGTACGTCAGATTTTATGAATTGTCAAATAGTTTTCTTTAATTCGAGAAATAATCTAGACGTATATCACTCAACCTATAAATTTAATCTGTTAAACTATGTTCAGTAAGTTTTTTATTTGATTTTTCTTTTTGGAAAATAGTTTCATGCAAAATATTTAAAAATAAAATTTTATTAAATTATTTTGCATTCAACATTTTCCAACAAAAACCAAACAAAAAACTACTGAGCCTAGTTTAACCGATTAAATTCATAGTTCTCGTGATATAATATATAATTATCCGTACAAATTTGGAAATTTTCGGAAAAATTGACTTGATTTTTCTGAAAATGTCGCAAACGTTTTTTTCCGCCGGCTCAATTTTTCCGGAAATTTTATAACCCTAGTCAGGGGCGTTCAAAATGTTTACTTATTCCTAATTTTATCACACGACACATTTTTTTAATTTTTAACCAAAAATATGAATTTAAATTTCAATTTAAATTTTTTTAACATAAACTAGGTACTATCGAATTGTGTTTAAATTAAAACATCAAAGTAGTCAATGACAAAAAAAAATTGAATTTAAAAAAGCATCAAGAAAGCTATGGTTAAGTTAACCAGGTTAACAATAACTAGTGCTAGTAGGTAAGTCACCTTCTGACGGATATCAAAAATAACGTTAATATACTTCGAGAGTGATTCTAAACGTAAAAATGAAAAAAAAGTTGCCATAAACAGATGTCCGAAAATGCCTCCTGGGGGCGCTATAGGCATTTTAAACTGTTTCGCAAAATTAGGTTTTTATTAATTATTTCAGAAACACTTGGTGCGAAAATAATGGTGCTTAATTTTTGAGGTTTATTTTGGGCAAGAAATCATCGGATGGTGTCAAATCGGATAAATTATGACCATAGGCGTGCGAAAAAATCCTCATAATTTATATGTGGAGTTTTTTTTGAATTCTTCATCTTCATCTTGAAATATAATTCTACAGATAATTTTACGTAAAAAAGGTGCTCTTGTTTCAAAGTCATTGAGCAAACCGTTTTCGAGAAAAACGCTATTAAAAATATCAAGCCACAAAAAATATCGAGCAAATTAGTAGGCAATAGAAAAACATCAAGTTATCCTGCTTCTCAAATATTGATATTTTGTCAGTGGTTATATTTGTCAAATCGTTTGTTATAACATTAATCAGAACACTGTAATTTCTAACAAAATTGGTAAATTACACTTTTCAAGAAATTGCCAAATGCATTTCATAGGGTAAGGCCAATGGTAATGGTCGCGAAGCTCGAAGATTGTACCGAGACTTTGTAACAAGACCAGATAATTCAACAAAACCTCACAAAAAAGTTTTGGATGATTTTTTCCTTGGTAGCCTCTGTTTCGGACGCCTATGGTCATCATTTATACGATTTGACACCACAAGATCATTTCTTGCCCAAATATTACCACAGAAATAAAGTATCATTATTTTAACACTATTTTTACGTGTAGAAAAACCCCCCAAAATATATTAACGTTATTTCCGGACACCCTGTATACAATTTTTGTCGTCTTAGGAAGAAAAATATTTTTTTGGGTACCTGTTTTATTTGGTTATTTATTTATTTATTTATTAAGGGTAAGAAGTGAGTCTTTTTGTGCTGAGATCAAACTATTATTGAGCGAAGCACAAAAAGACACGTCCCCCTGAATGACATACAACATTTTAGCTTTAAGGCGCAATTTTTGTTTGTTAAACGATACTACATTTATAATAACAATTATTAGGAGTATAAAGTGAGATTAGGTGGCTTCAGAACTGTTAGCAGTTATCGAATTTTTTTATTGGTCTTAACTAGTCTTTTATAGACTAGGATGTAAAAAACTTCTTTTTTCTTTTTCTTTTTTCATTCGTATAAATTACTCCACTCGCCTTCGGCTTGTGGCGCGATATTTTATCCTCATGGAAATGTCCAACTTCCTCAATCATTGAACAATTACTGTTACACAATCTGTTGAAATTTTGATAGATTGACATAAATTTGTGTATCCTAAAAATGGAAAGCACATAAAACGGCCTGTGCATATATATAAGTATACCAATACAATAAATATAAATCTGGATTTGCGACCTTCTAAAAAATTTGATGGCGTTAAAGGTGTGGAGGTAAGGCAAGCAGGATAATCATAAGCTCTCGAAGAGTTATGTTTATGGACTTTGGTTGGATATCGCGCTCTACGCATCACGCGTTCACTTGTCCAATATATTTTTATTGGATGATTTGCGAATGAAAAACGGCGCCAAGTTAAGTAGTTTATATTTATATGTACTATTACTTTTATTTTCCTATTTATAGATATACAAAAATATAAAAACAAAATAGGAGTTTGAAATCTTTTAAAATGTCGGAGTCAGTTTTGTCAAATTTTTCTTTAAAAATCAAAATATCTAGAGTCAGTTTTCACAGTGAAACTAAAGAGGATGTTCTTATGGGTACTCCACCCGAAATTATTAAAGCTGCGGCGAAATTAAAAGTTCAGTATTGGCGTCAAAAAACTATTTATTAATTTTGCATTTAGATAAAAAGTGTCATAATTTGGGGATGGAAAGGGGTGGAAGTTGCCCCGCAAGAATTTTCTTACTCAGTGTTTTTCCACCCTAGAATTTACAAACAATTGTAAAGTCCTTGTTAGCTCTTTTGTTTATCAAAAGTAGTGAGAACATTCCATACCCCCCAGAGCTGAAATTATGCCCACTATATTTTGACGATTGTATGACATTTGACAACTGTCAACTAACTTAAAGCTAACTTCAGTCCGTGATTAAAATTTCATAAACTCACAGCTTGTCAATGTGTATTTAAAAGATCACTTAATTTCATTAAAACATGTAAGATAATGGGTGTTTTAAAGTTGGAAGTAGAAAAAATATATCATCTTTTAAATACACATTGACAAGCCAAAGCCGTGCTTTATGAATCTTTATTCAAGGGATGAAGTTAGTTGACAGTTGTCAAATGTCATACAATCGTAAAAATATAGTGCCCTTCTTGTGAAATAATACTAATATGTAAATTGTATCATTGTACATTGTATTGTATTGTATATTAATACGCAAATACAAAAGTTTAAAATAGTTTCTCAAGAACAATATTTAAAAAGTTTATATGTACGTTTGTACTAACCTTTTGATTTTGCCGGCAGTTAACTAGATAAAGCATTAAAATTCGCGAAGAGACTTCACCGTGGAATGCCCATAAAACATTATTTTTACTTTTACTGTAAAAAACTGCTTCTATATCGAATTTAAACGGTTGTCAGTCCATTTTCAAGGGATAAATTTCGCTTTAGAAAAATTTGACATTTGCCGCCGGTAATACAGATTCCCATTCTTACGGTTATTATATTTTTGTATAGATGTAGCTCTATACAAATATTTAATTTAAATCATTTTTAGATAATAATACGTATTTGTCGTAGAAAAATTATAGTATGCAACTCATTTATAAACTTTTCTAGACACTATTTTAATTAATCACTCGCTCGCAAGCTCACTCTTATTAAAGTTTTTGAATAAAATGGCATTTATTAAACTTGATACATAATATACTAAAAAAACATCGTTAAGAAAATAATTTTTGGTCATTTTTGACAGTTCTAGTACAGGTTTATGCAAATTTTTATACAGTTTAATACAATTTGGAAACTATTAGACAGATTTGTATATTTTTGTTTTTATTTTAAACAAGTTGGGTTTATTTTAGACAATATAGGAAATTTTTTAATCGTTTTGTCTTATTTGGAAATAGTAAATCATTCATACCTTAAAATGTAAAATTAATAAAATTTTAAATCTGAGCTTAGGTAACTGTTTTAAAGGGAAAACTATCTAAAATTAATTATTTTATTATTAGTTTGCTTTAAAACAGTTTTACTTAAGCTTAGATTTATTATTTTATTAATTTAACATTTTAAGGCATGCTCCTGAAAAACATGGGTCTATGTTCCAAAACAAGCCATTTTCGATTGTTGCCACTATTACAATTTTGTTAATTATACAGATATAAGAGTTTTTTTGAGTTTCTAAACAAATTTGAAAGTGGGCTTTTCAATGTTAAAAATCTACATTACCATCTAGATTTCCGTCATGATACTTGAGCGATTTTTTTTTATCTATTTCTTTTATATTTTTGTTGTCATTTTAATATGACAATTTATAATTAAAAATTGATCAAATATTTAAAATATGTATAGGGTTAGGTTTCAAATGTTCTGTTTTTAAAAATGTTATCTATCTATAAATTAAATGTTAACTTTATCAACATACAAACTTAATTAATTTTAAATTATTTAAATAGGCTTATTAGGTAATGCACCATTTTCTTGGAACTACATTATTAAACATTTTATTCACATTAATCACTATTTTTTATCATTGTGCCTAAAATATTCCTTGTTAATTTATAAAAAAACTGTAATTTATTTAATCATATTTATAATTAATAATTTTATATCTTTACATTAGGATAATGTTTAATGTTATTAACCTTTCAGTGTAGAGATTTGTTTAATTAAGGTGATGAATTTTGGTGCAAATAAATAGTTAATCTGATAATTGAAATTATTAATTTGATGGGGGTTTTTATTGTCCATAACCTGATGATAAAATTTATGACGATTTGAGGGAAATAAGTATATGTGCTCTTTTATGTGGGAAATAAAGTTTTGGGGGGATTTCGGGTGACATTGAGCAATCAGTTTTCATGTGTTCGCGTTAGACGTCCGAATTAAGACGTAGTATAATTTAATGCTTCGATATTTTATTACCTATATAATCAATAAAATTACCAAGTGAATCGTGAGCGTCCGCTGGACACACGGTTTCATCCATTAAGTCGCATTAAGAGCCAGACGTCCAGGAAGGAAGTCTCAATATGCCGATCATCGTGTGCCGGACATGGCTACAGATAGCCCTGCCATGTCATCAATCAGGGACGATATCTTTCGACCGGGCCACATCAATTATTCTAACGGCCCGTTAACCACCGTCGTCCAACTTCCACGCTGCCGATCGCTTCTTGCCCATTTTTTTCATAAACTTCTCTCTAAACAGACCCCTGTCTTACTTTTTGATCGCCGCACGATAAATCCAAAGTTTATTAATGAAGGCACTTTTTACTATTATTATTTTCGAAAGTCAACGCCAAGCTGAGCTTAACTGAATGTTACGCTGTTCAAAAGGAGAGAATGTTTGGGAATGGTTACTGAAAAATCAAGTAAATTGGAAACAGCTTGGACATTTTGAGAGTAAGCGCTTGTGTGTTTAATAATGTAAAAGTCTTAGATTTAAACTAAATAACCTACTCTGTTATAAAAATCAGATTTCTGAGTTTGTAGTTTGTTAATTTTATTTTCTAAAATTTTAATATAATTTTTTGTATAAAACCAGGGTTTATAATTATTTTAACAAAGGATAATATTTTACCGAAAGTTTTGTAAAGGTAATGGGCAATTTTGTAAGCATTTTGTTAATTTTAAAGGTTACAGATTATTTTGTGAATGAGTATGAGTATGACAGGCCCCATCGTCCACGCCTTACTGATCTTCCAGGGTTATTTTACCCACTTTCGTTTCTATACGTATCCCGCAACTGCAAAGCGTTACTTGTGTTTGGTGGATCCGAATTTTCGCCCCGGCCAGGTAATCTTCCCTAGGAGGTCGTCGATGACAATGTCGATGGTTAAGGCCATTCCCGGAATTTTGTCGCCGGGCCGACCATACGCCCGATTTAGGCTAGTGGAGTGTAGGACGGAGGGGCAAAAGTTGTTTTTTGGGGGCCTTGAACTGACCCAAAACTAAGTTCAATCCGGCTCCCCCTCAACCAGGGTATTAGTAATGACCCCATTCAATTGGGGTTCATGAATGAGGCTTGGGTTATTAGTACATTGCTTGGACATCCTTGCTGTTCTTATATTTCATCTGGGTCTCTGTCCGGGTCTTCCGGAATTCGGAATCTGCTGCGCTCAGTTGTTTCCCCCACTGGGGTGTTGTTTTTACTTTCCCCACATTCTTAGAATCTTTTTGTATATTCTTAAATTTATTTTATTGTTAAAATTAATGTATTATACCATTTACTATTCACCTTTAACCTATTCGTTGTTTTCTTGTTGTGGTAGAAATTTTGTTTACGTATTCTTTTCTTATTTAACAATTAAGAAATTGTATTTCTTTTTTAATTTATTGCTTCTACCATTTGTTTTTTTTTATACTCGAGAAGGTCTCCCATTTTGTCTATTGTTAAATTAATGTATCATACCATTTTTCATTAACCTTTAATTAATACTTAGCAAACATTTTATTTTGTACCAAGTTTGTATTATATGTAATTAATACTATACATAGGATAAAGCCGGCCCTGTTGTGTATCATATTAAAATTTGGAATATGGCCCTTATGACAGGCGTGTAACGATGTTGCTTTAATAGATGGTTTGTTTACGTTAGAACTTTACGTGCTCGTTTTGCTTATTAAGAGACTGTTTATTTTACTTTCGTTATCTTTTAAAAGCTTTAATTTTATGGGGCTGGCCTGTAAGTTTATGCTTATATTATATAATATATATAATACAATAATATAATATTGTGACGTTCTTACTTGAATTGGTTTTTTACATTCCTACGCTGTTATCGATAATGATTAATTATTGCCAGGTTTTTGTTTCAGATTTGCGTATTAGGTCATAAACTTATCAGAATCTGCAGGTGATAATCCCTTCCACTCTTGGTCCTGTCACTTTATTACTTCCGTGTTCGCACGGACCTCACCCCTGTGTTCACCGTTGAGAGATTGCCTTTTGAGGAATTATTTAATGTTTCTATTAAGCCTGTACAGGTATGCAGTAAACCTAGTAGCACTGTTTCGCACCGCACTTTACTTGACTACACTGTATATAATTTTTATGTTTAACAAAATATTTCCTTGAAAAAGTACAAGTGATTTCAGGCAGTCAATCAAAACATTTTCCACTGGCAATACGCATCAGCAAGTTCAACTGACAGCATCTGAAACTTATGTTTCTGCTTACTTTATTTTAATTCGTAACGTGTTCGTAACAAGTACACATGTTGAGTGTTTATAATATACTACCAGAAATCTGTTATTATTGTTCTTCGGATTCCTTATACCTATTTAACGAGTGTGCGAAGTATCCGAAAAAAGATGCCATTACTGGTTTTTAAACTGAAATTGGGGGATACAGTGAAGTGGGTTAAAGTTACGAAATACATCAGTAAGTGTTGTATACACTATAGTGTATTTACCTATATGGTGAGTTTTATTTTTGTGTTCACTTATGTAGATATGACATATCTACATTGTTTTCAATATCAATAAATTTAATTAATTAATTTAATTGCTGTCGAATTAAAATTTGTTTTCATTAATTTTTATTTTCTATAAATTGGTACCTGTGTTAGGTTTTTTTATGAAAATAAAAATAATAATAAAATTATTTTAAGTATAAAAAAATTCTTTAAAACTTTTTTAAATTTTTTTTTTTAAATTTATAAATTGCTGGATCTGATGTTGATTCAGCAAAAATCCAGCTGGATTAAAAACCCTGCTGGATTGCAATCCCTAGTCCCATATCTACTGAGATGTCAGTATGCCCAAAATCCACAATCCACCACTGCCTTGGACTATTGGCAGGTAACACTGACCATGACGCGCAAACCCTTAGACATCCCTAGTGGCGAACCTTTTATTAAAAAAACGTTATTTTTCGTTAAGCCAACCACGAGCTGCTAGTATTTTTCTTGCGGTAACCTGCATGATATGTACTGTTTAATTAGTCCGGGGTGTGCAAATAGAACGCAACGCATTTAAGCGTGTTAGGTAATTAGTAGGTCCAAAGTCCCGTATACGTAGATGAGGGTGCCGTGACGCGCGGTTTGACACGGCGGCCGTCCACTTGGTGCACTATTTATTCGACCGTGCCGGACATCGTCGCCGCATCCCGGACCGACAGATTGTATCCGGATTTTCGTTTTTCAATGTCAAAAGAACGTACAATGAGAGTAAACCCTAGAAGGGTTGAGAAATTTCTGCTTTGGTGATCGATTTGTGAATATAAAAAATACATTTATACACAGAAAAAAATCTAACATAGTACCAAGAACAGCGCTGTCATTGAATGCATTAAAATTAAAGCAATCTAAATTGTTATTTGCTCAATTTTGCCTAAATGTCAAAGAATTTATTGCGTTAAATGTATACATAGTATACATACAATGGTAACGTTATTAAATAAATCAAATTAGTATTTAATGCAATAACATTCTACCATTCTAACAAATAAATATCAATATGAATATCAATATATTTAGGAGCAATAACTTTGGTTGTTAATTTAAAAACATTAAACGATTATAAACCAAGTGCTAACTACCTATTGGTATTATAGGAACTGTTATTCAGGAATACGGATTACAAGATCCCATTGGTTTAATGGCTCACCCATTCATGCTATGCTAGCGTTTTTTCTGTGTATCGTTCATTCACTCAACGTTTATATTAACATTAATTAAAGAAATAGTCATAATACTAAAAATGTATTAATTAAACGATTTAGCTTCAATGTTACCTTGGACCCCAAGTAAATATTTGAAGCGCGCTAAGGACCAATATGACTAGGATGGCAAAATAAATAGGATTTTTTAAAAATAGCAGTAACCTTCGTTGAAGTTCTGTAAAAACTTTCATGACACGGATTATTATGTATCAAATTATTGCGCTTAATTAGCTAAGGTGGCAGTAGGTTTGTGGAGTCGGTGCAAAAATAGGAAAAAACCAAAACATTTTAATTATTAAAATGAGTTTTGTTGAGATGAAATGAGATTGTTTATTCCATAGTGAAATAAGTGAAATACACGCTTTAAGACCATTCTGCATGCCCCATGAGGTCGTAAATAATGACCAGCTTGTTGGCCAGTTAAAATCCGGGATAACAGAAACTGTGCATACATTTTTCATTGATCAGCCTAAATCTTTATTGAAATTCATGGGCCTTCAAAAATGTCTGTAGGGTTTGTTTCGATAAAAAATTACCTATTAGGAAAAATGTATTTGCCTGTGAAAGAAAAGCATTTTTCGGAGCCAAATTTTCTAAAACCTCGTTAAAATTTTTATTATTATAAAAAATTCTTGAACCATTGCAACGGACTTTGGCGGTTTTTTTACATTTTATTTATATTACAAGAATAATAAACCATATAGGTAACCTATACTAGGTTATAGAAAGCCTTCATAGTTGTACGAAGTTCAAAGGTAAAATTATTATACACAGGACTTTATTCTTATACATTAAAATTACATACTCTCTAAAAATTAAATAATTAAAAATGACTAGTTTTTATAGTAAAAAAGCAGCCACTAATAACTGTAGTCCTCAGCAATTTGTATCTTAGGCATTTAACAGTCAATTCATATGTAAAAATGTCTGTAGGGTTTGTTTCGATAAAAAATTACCTATTCGGAAAAATGCATTTGCTATGAAAGAAAAGCATTTTTCGGGGCCAAATTTTCTAAAACCTCGTTAAAATTTTTATTATTATAAAAAATTCTTGAACCATTGCAACGGACTTTGGCGGTTTTTTTACATTTTATTTATATTACAAGAATAATAAACCATATAGGTAACCTATACTAGGTTATAGAAAGCCTTCATAGTTGTACGAAGTTCAAAGGTAAAATTATTATACACAGGATTTTATTCTTATACATACATATACAATATATTATACATACATACATATTAAAATTACATACTCTCTAAAAATGAAATAATTAAAAATGACTAGTTTTTATAGTAAAAAAGCAGCCACTAATAACTGTAGTCCTCAGCAATTTGTATCTTAGGCATTTAACAGTCAATTCATATGTAAAATTGTCCCCTGAATCAAAAAATTTCGTCAAAAATTATGAAAGTAAAATAGTTTTTGAGATAAAGTCAATTCCATTTTATATGGAAAATTGCCCATATCTCAAAAACTTTTCTACTTTTATAATTTTTGACATTTTTGAATTCAGCGGACAATTTTACATAGGAATTGACTGCTAAATATCCGGAATACCATATGCTGTTGACGAGAATTATTAGTGGCTGCTTTTTCGCTATGATAATTAGTCATTTTTGACTAATTCATTTTAAGAGAGTAGGAAGAGTGGATCCATCTATTGCATTTAATACAGGTATCAGTAGAATAAATTCTTCCACGTAACCTAAAATGTCAAACGTCAACATTAACTACCTATGACAACCCATGTAGGAAAAAACAAATGGACAAGATTGGCTGAAGCTTGGTCCAAGACTTGGAAGACAAGACTCGGTCTTGAAAGTCTGACTAAAGCTTGGTCAGAGACTTGGAAGCTAATACTCGGTTTTTAAAGTCTGGCCTAGGGCTGGGCCTGTTAGTAGAAATAAGTATGTACAGCAATGGAGACGGAATTTCAAACATCATAATTTGGTTGTCCCCCATTTTACTTGAACCGTTGATCAAGACTAATAGTTGTATGTCATTTGGCTGAGAATATTTTAATTGGTCCAAACGGGTTTTTTACAGACTGGGAGGTAAAAACCAATGCATAAATGCGTAGAAAAAAATATTTTTTCTACAGATGGAATCTTGCGAGATTCTGTGCTTGCAGAAAAAATATTGTACCTAACACGCGCGGAAAGTGCGTTTTTCGCACACGACTGTTGACCGCTTCACTTTGTTCGTTTAACGGAAAAGTGGCACTTTTCGCACTAGTAAATAGCTAGATTGGTCTAAACTATTTTTACAGCCCAGGCTATAATCATTTACTATAAAGGTGTAGACAATGGTAAAGTTAAAATTATAGAATGCTTGAAGATAAATAAATATATTGTTTATTTACAAGCAATGTTCATTTAAACAATTCACAAATAGGTAAAACGTAAAATAAATCGAAACCTAAAAAAACGTATTTATTTCGATTCCAAATGTTACTTCACTAATAAGCGTAATCTTCTTAAATAAAATCATGGCTTTATCCATCCAAGTGATGGATAAAACTTATAGTTGATCAATCGATTTGTGCGGAGTCATACTTTCACCCTTCTCGCGAGATTAGTCAGCGATATGGCCAGTGATTCGAAGGATGTGATTTATTAATATTTTATTTTTATGACTTTGCCGGGATGACGACGGCCATTAATACTAAAAGGTTTATTACTCAGTGGGTTCTTAGCCAAAAGGTAAACAACTTTGCAAAAAGGTAAACATAAACTCATACGCAGTGAGACGTTTTACTTTTTGATGAGATGATATTTTACACTTTATGTTGATTTTGGTAATTTGCAATTTTAATTAATTTGGGTATTTTTGTAAAGGAGACGTATGTAAAGACATTAAAATCTGACATATAATCTGAAAACCAAAATTTATCATTCATGATAACAATAATGGAGAGATAGTAAAATAGTTATTAGCAATAAAGTTTTATGAAATGCAATAAATAAGTTTTCTCAAAATTTGTTTTAACTATTCAATGTAAATATGAATCTTGGAAACAATACCAATTAATTTGTCAAACAAAGTGGATTTGAAGTAAAAGTTTTAGAATTAAAATAATAATAACTGGTGTGCCTTTTGTATCAATTATAGTGATTGAATTGGAAAAGTTGTTAAACAAGAATCTTTTTGTTGGATGCTTCCACCTTATTATTATGCAGTATCTGTTAATTTTGATGAGATTATAAGTTGCATTTTCCTTTCTTTCGTTTGTGTTTCGGATATTATCCTCGCTTCCTCCACTTAAAATGAATGGTGAAATATTCCAGGATTCTTTTTCATCTTAGAAAATTGATTAAAACTTTGAGACGCTTTGGTGTATTTAAGAGCATAAATTCTATGCATACTTCGATATTGAATTAAAGTGTTGTAATCAAACTCCGAAGCATTTTCCACGCTGGTGAAATTTATTTATGTGTTGTTCTTCCTTTCCCTCACGAAATAAAACATAAAAATGCAATTGACACCACGTCTGCAGGTTTATATTATTTTTATTGCTCGCCTGAAATTGATTGCTTCATGAAATTAAGGCGGGGGCAGAGGTGATTTATTATTCTTTTATTTGCACCGTACAATGTAATTTTCACGGATACGACATACTTTATTAATAAATCGCTTTAAAACTCTCTCTTTTTCATAAGTAGCGAAAAAATAAAAGATTTTTTACCCTCAACCCAATACTGGAGAGTATTTTATTTTCATTTGACATATTCTTCTTATTCAAAATTACATCAAAAACTTTTTTATGTTTGTGCATTTAAAAGTTTAGATTTTACGATTATAAATTATTTATTATAATAATAACATTTATTAATTTAATCAAAATATTCTCAGTTAAGAAAAATTTTATGTTTATGGTGATAGGTGGCATTGTATAAAAAAGAACAGCCCATGAATGGTCTTAAAATAGCTTTAATAATAAATTGTAAACCTATAGCTCAAACCTTGAACCATCAGACACATTTGTTTCGATTTCTGTCAGGGCCAGATTTAGATGTGTGGTATAAATAAAGGTAACATCACAATTTGCTGTGGGTTTGTTCTGTTTGTGCAGATTAAACATCATTTTAAACGCTGTGTTTCTTACAGAGACATTTGAGGGCCTCAACCATTTTTCTCCTCTTTATACCATAACCCACAAATTAAAATTTGACAGTTTGATGACAGCCCTGAAATTTATAAAAGAGGAGTAAAATGGTTGTTCTTAGCACTATGCCTATGTAAGAAACACAACGTTTAAAACGATTTTTAATCTGTGTAAAACGCACAAATCAAACCACAAGAATTGTAAACAACATAAAAATGGCCACCTTTCGAGTCTGTGCAGTGTTTTTTAGTATTCGCGAAACAAGATAGAACAGACCTGTAGTGTGGATTGTAATAAACATATTAGTACTGGTTTTTGGTAGGTAAAATTGATCGCAGTTTATAGTCGCCCTTATTGGTACTCTAAATGTAATTTTTAGCAAAAAGCAGAATTATCAATTTTTGTATTGCTCAACAACGTATATAAATATACAATATTAATATTAATTCTTTTTTTTTCAAACTAACAAAGTAATAGTCACTAAGTACATTTGTATAATATACAAAATGACCATATGCTAATATCTCTTTGTAGGTATACAGGGTGTTATGTAATTAATGTTATATCATTGAGTAAATGGTTATATACTAAAATGGGTTGTTTCTTAGGGTCCATAAAGAAGCACCTGAAACTTTTTTTTTTAAATTCCAAAGACTAAAAATAATTTATAATAACCTTTATCCTACCAAAAAGTACGCCACTGATCGACTAGGAACTTTAGGCTAATCTGGTTACCTTATTTGATTTATTATGTTATGGTTGGTAACACCCTGGTTGGTAACAACAGCGTTTCCAAATTATGTCAAAAAAGTTGATAAACATTGTTTAAATTTAACTTAATTACAATAGTAATAGTAATAATGTATAATCAAATACCACATAATTATAAAAGCCAAAAATTTCAAACATTTAAAAAAACATTAGGTCATATATATTAAGAAACCTACTTACCATCCTCTAAGTCTAAGTCGCTCTATATTTTCCTGCCTCCAAAGTACATTATTATCATTATTATTATTTTATTTTTAAATGTCATTATAATTAGTTTTAAGATTAGTTTTAATTAAGGCTATGATTCGCACACAAGCGCGCAAGTTTAGGCGAATCACCTAATATTATTTTATAGAAAGTTAAAAAAAAATGTTAACAATAAAGATGATTTGATTTGATTTTTTTTGATAATAGAATCTAGTGCATTTCTTTCAAATTTTAGGTTATGTGCTCAAATTGTAAATATCTTAACTAAGGGAAGTGCTTTTGGATTTATTTATACAAATTAAATGTTTAAATTTTACCTGTAAACTGGTCCCAATTTCATCTGAATAAACAGAAAGAAAAAAAAACGATGAAAAAATTAATTTTGTGGTTATGGATTTTTTGGATGAGTAAATAAATACAGAAGGGTATTAGAGCTTTAAGGGCATAAAACTTTTGTATTTATTGAGTTTTTATTTATTTTTTTGCAAGAAAAATTTTTAGTTTAATTTTTTACATCTGGCTACGAGCAGCTACTTTATTGGTTGGTATCTATGTACTCGCAGAACACAAGTGTGCAGAGATAAACCAAGAGTGTAACCAGTGGCGTATCACAAAAAATATAAAAAAACTTCTAATGCATATTTTTTCTTTATCATTGGAAAAATATTTATTTAAATATTTTTCCATTACTCCTTATGTCAAAAGGTATTCAGTATTTTAATATATAACATTAATTACATAACACCCTGTATAAAGTATCTTAGTTAGCTGAATTAGTTTTTATGCCTTAACTTTTACTATTTGATTACTTTTATTGTCTAAACTATCTTGAATGATTGCTTGAGCCATTATAAAATAAATATATGAAACATTATGCAAAAAATGACGAGTGCGCCTTACTTTTATGCCACAGCAACGCCTTCGAGAAAGTTCTGGCTGGCAGACAGTGAAAGTCTGATTAAACCAAATGCAAATGATAAACGATGATTACGATCACAAAACTTTTATAATATTTATTTACTAGAACAAAAATGGGTTTAAAAATTGACGTATTCTATAGAATCACTGTGGTGCGGGCCCATATACGAGGTGTGTTCAGAAAATATCGGGAATTTTCGTTTTTTGAAACAAATATTTATTTATTTGTCTACATTAATGTTGTCGCCTTCAAAATAGTCCCCATTGGATATTATGCACAAGTGCCAGCTCTTCTTCCAATACTCGAAACACTTCTAAAACTCGATCTTTGGGATAGCCTTTAGTTCTTTCAGCGATGCACTTTTAATGTCATCTATGCTTGCAAAACGACGGCCCTTTAAGGTTCTCTTTATTTTTGGGAATAGGAAAAAGTCAGACAGAGGCATGTCTGGCGAATATGAAGGCTGGGGCATCATTACAGTATTGTTTTTGGCCAAAAATGTTGTTCAAAATTTAACAATTTTAGAACAAATTTTGCTACCACGCGTTTCATACCCAAAACATTCGAAAAAATTTCATGGGATAAGCCAATCGATACACCAACATCATCAGCGCCTTCTCTGATGGTTTATAACCACTTTTTCCATGTTTTTATCGGTTGTTAATGTGCTTGTGCGTTCGGGTCGTTCGTCATCTTCAACGTCTTCACGGCCATCTTGGAAACTCTTACACCACTTGTAAACTCCTAGCAGACTCAATATAGGCCTTTGTTAACATTTCACAGAATTTATTTCATTTTTTAAGCAACCTTGGATACAAATTCTTTGATCCATTTCTTTTAACGAACGAAAAATCGCCGAGCTCATAAAACACGTTTAACCTTAGCAAAATTTAACAATTCCAGTTATTTTCTGAACTCACCTCGTACTGCAGCCTATGCTTAAATCTGGCCCTGGTCTCTGCAATACTATCTTAATGGTGTAAAGTTAACTTTGAAAAAAGCCACATTTGGTTTAATTTTTTAACAATGAATTGAAAAAAATGGAAAAATGTATAACATTTACATCATTGTAAGAAAAATCATTTGAAAAATCTTCTAAGAATCTAAGACGGTATTTACATGATTTATGCCGAACATCTTGTATATGCAATGTAAGTAGATAATTACAAAGTGGTTTGTGAACTTTTCCTCTTTCCAGGCAATATATCCCACATAATTTCATAACACCAAATGGCACAAAACTTGCCAACTGTTGCTTGATGTTTAAATTAACGCTATCTAAAGTGATCTACCCTAACTCACTTAACTGCCGAAACTCACGCGAACTTGGAAAAGGTGAGCGAAGTCGCGCGTATCGTAAAATCCGCGTTCTCTTCGCCGTTTCATCGAGGCACCCCCATGGGATTTATATACGGGCAACGAAACTAATAGGTCTTAAATTGATCTTGATTAATTTTGGACTACCTGCAGCCAGCTGGAGGTCTCGTGCTGCTGTTCCGCGTCGAAGCTATTATTCTCTCACTACCTAACGAAAATCAATCCCCCCAATTAAGAGATCCAAGCACACATACGGGCCCTGTTACGTTCTTTCAATTACATCCTGTCCTAAATGCCATTATGTGGAGGTACTTTAAGGTATACCTTAAAGTACCTCCACATTATATTATAATTGAATAAACAACATGAAACTTTAAACGTTTTTATTTTCTCCTGTAAAATTTACATTTTCGCGCCTCGAAATTAGGATGGTTCTTATTTGACCGATGTCGAAATTTTAATCGTGCCGCCCCCTCATTTGTTTTTAAAAAATATAAAAAAATGTATGCCAAATTTGAATGTCCTAACTTATTTCCTTCTATTGCCTGTAACAACGAGAAATTTTCCAAATAGAGGATTTTTGCCTTTAATATATTAATTTTTTAAAATTACTATTAATCTACGAAAAAGTATATTTTTTTGAAAAAATATAGAGGACATAACTTAAGTTACTTTTAAATAAAAAAAAAAGAAATCATATATTTGTCTCCTAAGGTCTTTTTTACTTCGCTCGATTATTACTTACAGTTTTTCATATAGGAGATTTTTGCTTTAAAACGCAATAATTTATAAAATCATTTATAATTAATGAGCAATTCTAATTTTTTGAGAAAATTAAGGGAAAATATGGTACTTTTAAACAAAACAAAAAGAATTCCTGTATGTCCATCGCAAGGTCTCTTTTACTTCGCTCAATTATTACTATTATTGTTATTTTATTGAAAATGGCATTAAAAACAAGATATCAGTGATAATTTGCATTTAATGCATAATTAGTGTGCTTTGAAACGTAATTTTGTACTTTTCTAATGTTGGTGCTACCTAAATATCTTTTAGGCAATCTTAAATTATTTGTTTTATAAAACAAATAATTTAAGCTTACCTAAAAGATATTTAGGGAGCACTAACATTAGAAAAGTACAAAATTACAATTATGTAAATAATGAAATTGATTTCGAACAATTTATTTTTAAAGAAAGCAACATAGTTAAAATTGCAAAAAAATAAACAAAATAAAACCCAGTTAATTAGGTTTTTGGTATTTTAAAAATTGTTTACAACAGTCTTTTTTTTGCGTCGGAAAATGCTTTTCGAAACTCTGACACAATAATATATTTTTTTAAAGTACCATATTTTCCCTTCATTTCCTCAAAAAATTAGAATTGTTCATTATTTATTAATAATTTTATAAAATTATTGCGTTTTACAGCAAAAATCCCCTATAGGGGATATATATGAAAAAATGTAAGTAATAATATGAAAAAATGTAATTAATAATCGAGCGAACTAAAAAAGACCTTATGATACAAATACATGATTTCTTTTTTTTTGTTTTAAAGTAACTTATATCCTCTACATATTCACAAAAAATTATACTTTTTCATAGATTAATAGTAATTTTAAAAAAATTAATACATTAAAGGCAAAAATCCTATATCTGGAAAACTTCTCGTTGTTACAGGCAATATAAGGAAATAAGTTAGAATATTCAAATTTGGCATACATTTCTTTTATATTTTTTAAAAACAAATGAGGGGCGGGACGATTAAAATTTCGACATCGGTCAAATAAGAACCACCCTATTATTTATATTATAATATTTGTATTAAACAGATGTTGATTTAAAAACGTGCTTTACAATGTAAATATTCCAAAATGTATTAATTAATGTTTTCATGAGTTTTTCATTAATATAAAAGCCAGTGCACAGGAACAGGGAATTTATTTTAACAAGATTAGTCGACGCCTTCGTATATAAAAGCTGCATGTTTAATATAAACTTCCCTATTATCCTAATCTACTTATCGACTTCAGTATCCACATATCATATTAATTCTTGGTGACATGGTGACATGCGACGTGTAACTAATATGTCCAACAACTGCAAAAGCATGTCAGCAATGATAGATGTCCAGTGTTCTTAGATTACCGGATTAATTTTGGCGCGGGAAATTTAATAATATTCTTTCACGTAAATAAACTAAACAACAAAAATATTATGAAACCTAAAATTTTATTGTTATTAATTAATGATAAATATTTATATTTTTTTCAGTAAAACGTGGCCTAATCCTTCTAGTACAACCAAGATATTCAAATTCTGGCCAATACCAAAAATGATATAGTAGCCGTGGCGAATGTTTTCCGTTGCGTCTTTAATTTCAAATGTCAAAAACCGGTCACATACGCTACAGCAAATTGTAATGTCTGTGCTTGATTCACAAATTGGTGACGCAACGGAAAACGCGACGACTATATCATTATATTATTATGCCCAAGGTATGCTTAGGTAATAAAAAATAAATTCTAATTAGTGTTTTAAAATTTCCGCAAAAATAAAGACGGCAAAAAAAAACGGAAACATTGAAATTTTTTTCAATAAATGGGAAATTTTATTTTTTATTATTATTCGTTTGAAAAAATTGGATTTAAAAAAAGTAATGAAAGGCTTTACTAAGTAAGACTGAAGCATTTGAAGGGGTCAATGCAAGAAGTGCCTTAGTCATAAATAGGTGATTCTGAGATATTGCGGTTTGAAGGTTTATTTTTAATTATGAAATATTACACAAAATATTATGATTAAAATGTGTGTTTTATTGTATTCTTTGTGGAAAGTGGATTTGACTTCCATGATTAAAAAAAACGTTTTGTTATAACCAAAACATATATAATAATTTGGGACTTTTGTGTTGAAATGTGTTTATTTTGTCAAAAATTAAGGCATATTTTGAGAAAAAATTTGTTTTTACTTAAAAAAGGTTTATTATATTAGAACGCCGTAAAAAAAAATAAAGTGTGAACAAAACTTAAGACTAAGACATATATGTCTTAAAGTTATAACTATAAGCAAAACTAAGAACATAATAAGAAGGCTGGCTATTCATAAACAGCGTCGGCCTCTTGTAACTGATCAATCTCTTTATCAATGACATCATTTTGCTGGATTATACTTCCATTTTCAAATAATATGTAAAACAATCTATTTTATTCTACTTTACTTACCTACCATTGTTATGTTTTTAATCACAGACACAAATTATTATAATTTACACGTGTAAGCTGTACAGCTTAATAGGTAATTTGCTCAGATATAACCTAATTTAAACAACGTGGACTAAGGCACATGTTGCATTGCATCTGTCAAAATGATGACTTAGGTACTTCTTGCATTGAAAACCAGGTAAACTCCCATTGAAGTAAATGCAATCTAAAGCACTTAGACACATATTTCTGCCACTCTGTAAACACCACCTGAAAGCTTACGTGAAACACTTTTAGATAGCGCCACAATGTGTGTATTTTTATTTTATTTTAAAATAATCAATTTTTACAAGGCTCGGGGGAAAAAAATTGGATTGTTTCCCAATTTTTAAGTAGTGAACAGTGGCTTTCGGGATTTTTAGTCTCGGGTTTCAGTTTCCAAATGTCAAAAAATCGTCAAAATAAAGCGACTAGAAAGTAAGGTTAGAAAAGTCTGCCAGATGTTAGATTTTACTTATTTTTGAAAATTATTTAATTTTTGTGTTCGTCGTAGCAAAAGTATAGCAACTCTCTAGACACTCGTTTATTAAACACTTGTGCCTAATTAAAACTCGTAAATAAAATACCGTTTATCAAACTTGTTACATAATAATATTATAGGTATTATACCATTATACCATGGGCAACGTTATCGACAAATTTATGTATTATAACCAGAGTTGGGAGTACTGAGTATTTTTTTTAATGGATTATGCTATCATTACTAATTATTACTTGATTTTATAATTGTAATGAGAGAGAAATATTGAGTACTTTTTATTTTTACTTTACCAATTTGATAATTACAATTCTTTTTTTATTTTGTAATTATAATCAGAGAAAATATCAAGTACTTTTTATTTTAACTTAAAATGTTTACTGATTCTAAATATTTTTTTATTTTATAATTAAAAAATAATAAAGAACAGAATACATTTTTTTTTTATTTGATTAGAATGGTGAATAAGGATACTTCCTTGCTTGTTTATGTTTTTATTGCGACTAGTTTCGATCTATATTAGATCATCTTCAGGCAAACTACAAAAATATGTAAAATTATTATAAGGTTATGTTAACATAATAATGATAAAATTAACGCCGTGTCTAGAGTCCCGTCAGACGGTTCCCTATTGCGCTCCCGTTAACAGAGTGACGTCATCCAATGACGCAATCTTAGGACGGGAAACAGATATTTTTTCCTTAACTAACGTCCCGAGTCCGCCCGCTTCGAAACCAACCCAAACCAAACAACCCAACCCAACCGACCCCGTATATACAGTATTTATAATTATTAATTAGATTTTGTTTTTTATTTTCAGTCGGTCCCGTTAAAAAATACTTCGTACTTGTATTTTCATTTATATTTTAAGTACAATCAATTTTTTACTTTGACTTTAAACTTTTTGCATTACGAAGTACTAAAAAATATTATTTATTCAAATTAATAAATAGGTACAATTATTTTTGTATTTTTACTTTAAATCAATTTAGAGTAAAAAATACAATGTATTGATAATATTTATTTTCTCCATTCTCAAGTAACTTAAATATTCTAATGGCAATACTTTTTAAGTACAAATTATTTTTGTATTTTTACTTTAAATCAATTTAGAGTAAAAAATACAATGTATTGATAATTTTTATTTTCTCCATTCTCAAGTAACTTAAATATTCTAATGGCAATACTTTTTAAGTACAAATCTCGCAACTCTGATTATAACACAGTATACTTTAGTTCTTAAACAAAAAGCATTAGTGCATATTTATTAAGTGACCATACGTTTATCTAACAAACATATGTAATTTGCTCTCAATTGCTTTTAAGAATACGTGTGGGTAATTTACAATTTTTAATTGCGATAACGAGTTAAAATATTCTTTAAATTAAGACCTGCATTTATTAATTTGTGTTATACCAACGACACATGTTAAATAAAATGCCTTTTAACTTTTAATTGCCATGACACACACTATCACATTTAGATGGAATCTGGTTAATTTATTTATTTTGACTTTTAAGAGTGTTTTTGTATTTTTTTATACTATGGTGGTACCACTGTGTTTTAATGGGGCACATTTAAAAATGTGTTTATATTTCAAAGGATTATTTATTAATTTAACAATTTCTGTTTCAAAATAGATACGACCAATACTAACAACGGGAATAATAAACTCATTATTCATGTTTTTAGGCAAGTGATTGGCCCATTTCAATACTCACTGTGATTTAAACCATTTGGGTTTTAGGAAAAAGGCGACCATGATAATATTTAAAATTGGTAAAAAGTAAGGTTAACCAATTGACAGATGTCAAATTTTATTTATTTATTTCTTAAAATCATTTAATTATCTACTTATTAAAGTAAATAAATAATAGATTTTTAAGCTTTATATGTTTTTGTTTCCAAGTTACAGGATGTTAAAAAAAATGAGTAGCGTACATACGGTTTTTTTAAATGTGGTACGCCGCTGATCATTTTTAAAAAATAACTTTTTATTTTCTCCTTAGTTTTCTTTTTACCTCTTTTCATTTTCTCATAAATAAACCTTTTGTAAATATCATTTTTTCCACATCCTATCTGTGTAAATAATTATTTAGGTAATAAGAACATAATCGAGTATGCTTTGATCCTGCATTAGAAAATGGTAAAATAATCATTTAAAAGAACAAATAAAATAATAGCAAAATTTCTTCTAATATTCGAAAGATATAAAAAAAATTTGTAATTTATAAATATTTGACATTTGACGAATTTAACCTTACTTTTTCTCAATTTATAATATATATATATTATAATGTAAAGTCCGTGTTAGCTCTTTTGGTTATCAAGTAGTGATGATAACCCCCCTTACACGTGAGAACATTCCATACCCCCAGAGGGGCCTTGCCACCCCAGTTAAAAAGGTGAAATTATGCCCACTATATTTTGACGATTGTATGACATTTGAAAACTGTCAACTAACTTAAAGCTAACTTCAGCCCGTGAGTAAAATGCCCAAAAGCCAATGTTGTTAACTTCAGCCCGTGACTAAAACGCCATAAAGTCTCAGCTCGTCAATGTAGGAGTAGATAATAGTATATTATGTATCAAGTTTTATAAACGCCATTTTAGTTACGAGTTTAATTAAGCACGAGCGAAGCTTGCGAGCGAGTGTTTAATAAAAACGAGTGTCTAGAGAAGTTTATAAACGAGTTGCATACTATACTTTATCTACAACGAACACAAAACAGAATTTAAAGCCAATTTTATTTGTTAAAATTTTGACATCTGTCAACTGTCACCCGAATTTAACCTCACTTTTTCCCAATTTATAATAAAGCTAACTTCAGCCCGTGACGTAAAATGTCGAAAAGCCACTTCAGCCCGTCAATAAAACGCCATAAAGTTACAGCTCGTCAATGTAGGAGTAGATAAATATTTTTAATTTAAAAGATAAAACTGTATAACCCTATGGACGCGTTTACCCAGCATTTAACATAACCAGGGCCGGCGCAAGCGAACCTGCCGCCCTAGGCAAAAAATCTGTGAGCCGCCCCCCTTAAAGTTTGTTCATTATACTTTTTTCATACTTAATTAAAGTACATAAACTGCATAATTTTATTAAAATATATTTTAGGACAAATCAGCGCTAGTAATGACAAAATATAATAAGTTTTTTAGTTTCGAAAATATAAGGTAGTTTAAATAAATAAATGAAGATGCGTTAAACTTAAAAATTACTATATTCAAATTTAATTTTTTTCTTGCTTTCAACTTGGAAAAGTCAGATACAAGTTCAGTTAGACTTATAGTTTGAGCAATATCTTTCTCTATAATATATTGATAAGGTTGCAAGTCCTACAAGTCTATCCTGTTTTGTTGTCGATCTGATATAGGATTTTATTAATTTTAGTTTCGAAAAACTGCGTTCGCCACTGGCTACCGACACAGGAAGCGTCAACAAAATTTGCAATGCTGTTATTAAATTGGGCAAAAATCTCTTTAAGTTTGTGCTCACACAAAAAATTTAAAACTTGTTGCGGTGTAGGCTACACCGTGTAGCCTTTGGCTCTATACGTCTAGCAATCACTCATCACAGAGTTCCGTAGCATCAATATCTTTGGAAATATTTTTTTTTAGGATTTCTTCTAGTTTGAGACAATGATTTAAAATACTCTTAGTAGTCATATTTTTTAATTCATGGATATTGTATAAAAACCCGAATCTTTATAGATAACCTCTGAGTAAATTCAATAATTATTTTTTAGAAGTGTTTACATTTTTTAAATTCGAACTTATAGCTTGGTCGCAACCAATTTTTATTTATTTTTATATTTTAACCCAATTGATTTTTTCCGCTCCCTGATTTTGCCGCCCCCTGACTTTGCCGCCCAAGGCTTTTGCCTAGTTTGCCTATAGGTTGCGCCGGCCCTGAACATAACGTAATGTAATCGAAAGTTGGGCAACTTTTTTAAAATAATATTACATGAAAATGAATGAAATGAACAAAAGGTTGCTATAGAATGTTTAAAGGTTAGTTATATTGTTTTGTGCTTAAAATCTATATATCATGCTTAAAAGTAAAGATTACATTCAACCACAGTTCTGCCAACAACGGTTATAAAAAATACTTCTGCATTGCGCATGATAACAAACATGTACTAAATGTTGTATAAATGGCATAATTTTTCGTTAAATTACATTACATTTAATTCTGGCTAAATCCACCTATCCAATAATTCTTTTTTGCTTAGCTCATGACATACACAACTATTACATGTGTTTTCACAATATAAATATAATTTTAAGTGCTTTTTTATACTAAAAATAAATTTGTGAACAAAATTGATGAGTAATGTTTAAATTTTTGCAGCATTAGTTAAATTGATTGTAAATGCCGATTAATAAAGTAATAAATAAGTCGTAACCCTTTTCTTTTCGGTTCTTAAATGTAATTATAATATAAGACTAATAGTAAACGCCATGAATTAAGAGTTGCGTTCAAAACATCGCGCGGCAGGATTAAATTGATAGAAATTAATTTCAAAGCAACAATACATCAATCATAGTTAAAGGTAACTCAACTATTAATAATTGTGTTTATTACGAAAGAGCGCATTATTGCTCCTATTTCTTCGTTGCGACGTTAATACGGATGACTCACAAGAATTATCGCACCCTTGGCCGTTGTGTAATTAATCCGCTTACGTTTGAAGTCGCCCTTTTTTACGTGGCTAAATTAGCTTAGCTTTTCCACTGACAATTGACACACGTTCCACATGCACCGCGATATTTTCATACGGAGCTTTCAGATAAGCCCCCGACTTCACACTTCCATGCAAAAGACTATTTAAATGTATGCGTGCGAAGCTTATCGGAATCAAACAGTATCGACAGATTTGCCTTTTTAAAGGATTACATATTATTCAATTTATTATTATTTGTCATTTGGCCATTCCGGGTAATGTGAAACTGGATTGACTTGAACATTTCTGTTGTTCAGGAAATTTATTTAAAGATACGTACAAGTTTTAACATAATAAAGAAGGTACCAACACGGAGAAAAAACAGTAACCATTAAAGTGCAGAACCCTAATCCACTAAATATACAATGTCAACGACAATGTCAATGTTCTATTAGAAATTATAAAACCTCACGGGTCACTTTAACAACAGCAATAGATATTTTTGTATATGCATGAATATTTATTTAGTAATATTCTGCACATTAAAGATTATTTCCAATAGTTTATTGAGTGGATTGCTGTTCTGTGCATGGTTACTATTTTATTTGCTTTGTGTAGATGAAGCTACAAAATTTCATAAAAAATGTTCGTATTAAAGCACAAATTGCCGAAATTAAGAAATGGCTATATTTCGTTAAAATATTCAAATGAAATAGCGACCTTGAATATCTGGAGACGTGGATATACAGGCCCGTTCCTGGCGAGCGTGCAGTGCGTGCACGCACGCAGGCGCAACATTTCGGGGGCGCAAAATCAAAGAGTCATCAGTACTTTGTAACGATAAACTTTCTTGCATATGATGCTTGATACATTGGATAAGGGTTTCTGCCTTTTTTGCGTCCGCCGCTCATTTTTTCGGTCGCTATAAAGCGCCTTTTGCAGCTTTGATATTGGCTGCTTATTTTGTTTTGATATGAGGATCAAAATAAAAGGAGAGAAATGGTCATATTATCTTTAGTATTTGTTTGATAGTTGCAGTTGACGGTAGCAAAGTTTAACAGTTTTAACTATCTAAAATAGAATTAGTCAAAAATGACTTATTCAATTAGTCTAATTGCAATAGCGAAAAAGCAGCGACTAATAATTATTGTTAATAGCAATTTGTATCCCGAATATTTAGCAGTCAACTCATATGTAAAAATGAATCCGAAAATGTCGTCAAAAGTTATAAAAGTGGAACGTTTTTGAGATTTAGTAATTTTTGACCGAATTTTCGGATTCAGGGGACAATTTTACATAATAATAAGCTGTTAAATGCCCGGGATACAAATTGCTGTGGACTAAAGTTATTAGTGGCTGCTTTTTTACTTTGAAAACTAGTTATTTTTAGAGAGTACGTCTCTAAAAACCAGTTGTAGTTATTATAATGTTTAGATTTTTTTTTTTTGTTTTCTTTAGAGTATTTTTATCACGGAGTATTTCCCTCGTCTTAATTTCCACCAATCACAAACGCGCAATTTTGAACTACAAATGGTTTCTAGGTGGAAAAACTGTATGACAGCACCTGTCAGCAGTTTTTTTGAATTTACCCGCGGCAAAACTTGACAGCTGTTGTCCAAAAATTGCAATTTATATTTTAATAGTTAACTATTACTCATAAAATAGTCTTGTCAAATACTATTCGGGCATCTAACTTTTCCTGTGAAAAAAATCGTTAAAACCCCATGGGAAAAAATCGTTTAAAAAAAAGACGATCGTCTGAAGAAGATCGTCTATTTTTAAACGATATCGCTTAATTTTTTAAACGATCTTTTGTAAAAAAAGACGATCGTCTGAAGAAGATCGTCTACTTTCAAACGAAATCGTTTAATTATTTAAACGATCGTCTTTAATCGTCTAAAATAAGACGATCGTTTAAAGTGATAAACGATACAAAAGGCGATCGTCTAAAATAATAGTCCAAAAAAGACGATCGTTTTAATTAAAATTTAAAGTTATAACTTAACCGATGAGAAAATATTTTTATTTTGTCATAATTATTAATTAAATTAATTAAAAAAATAATTCTAAAGGCGATACCTACCTGCTTCGAATAATAGACAATTCCAAATATTCCAAAGTATATTTGAAATTCTTTATTATAATAGAGAAGAATTTCAAATATATATTTCGTCTGTACAGCCAACCGCCTAACCTACGCAACCGATTGAATCGTTTGAAAGTCGATCGTTTGAAAGACGATTGGACGAATTCGCGTCTAAAGACGATCGTCTTTAGACGATTTTTCCCCATGGGACACAATGCTAAGTAATATTTTTTTTTAACAAAATGCATTTGTGCAGGTGCAAAAATCCTCTTCTTCGACTCGGATTTTTGTTACCACCAGCACTCATGCTTCTTGTTAAAATATTACTTAGCAACGTGTTTTTTCGATTTATTTCGGAAAAAATAGTTGCCCTTATGATATTACTTGTTTGTTTGGTAATTTAATAAATATTTTTTATACTTAATTTAAGCGTTTTTTTACATTTTCAATTACATATGGCCAGTTTGTCTCAAAATATATATTTTTTAAATTTTACGGCTTAAAATTCAAATATTTCGTCACCAAATTCACGAAGTGGCGTATATGAAGATATAAGTTATGCAAAAAAGCAATTTTTTGAAATAAAAGTTTAGCATACTAAACACTTATTCCAGAAATTTGCTTTTTTGCATATCACAAATCTTCCGATACGGGTGTTTCAAGTTTTGTGTTATGCAAAAAAAACAATTTTCTGGAATTAACGTTTAAAATGCTAAACGTTTATTTCAGAAAATTGCTTTTTTGTATAACTTAAATCTTCATATACGCCACTTCGTGAATTTGGGGACGATTTAATGTATTATATTTAAATATAAAAGGGGCGCACCAACGAATGCTGCACGCAGGCGCCAGACACCCCAGGAACGGGCCTGTGGATATACGAAAGCCCGATCTTACTTTCCGTGCGATATATGAAGTATCCGGTCAAAACTAAATTTTTCCATTGAATCAGATTTTTTAGAAGAGATAAAAATCTCCTTTTAAATGAAAGACATTTAATTCTTAAAATATAAATCATCTTTCTCTTAGTCTCCCTAGCACGCCTGATTAAGCCATCGTGATCAAAATACTCAGAAATTAAAAATGGATATGTTTGTTTATGACCAAATTTCATGTGGCATGTTGTTTGTATTGATCAGTCCGAATTTTAAAAATTAAAAGGGTCAATACAAGAAGTGCCTAAGTAACATTTTCAATTACTTTTGTATTTGAGATAATAAAATAATTTTTACATTTAGTATTATTTTACAAGAAGGGCACATTATTTTAACGATTTGACATTTGACAACTGTCAACTTAAAACTAACTTCAGCTCATGACTGTTGCTAACTTCAGACCGTCACTAAAAGGCCATAATGCCACAACTTGTCAATGTGTCAGCAGCTTTTATATTTTTGGTTTTGGTCAGACGTTTTATTTTTGCATCTGATTTTAAGGAAATAATGGTCTTTGACCGCTTTTATGGTGGTTACAGACGACAATTATCGAATTTTCGCCGGATGTGGACAAATTTGGTTTTGACCGGACGCTTTTCAATTAATGATTATAAACAATAGAAAAAAACAAAATTATAGAGAATAATAAATTTTATCTGAAATCTGCAGTAAAATAGTCAACAATCGGCAGTAAAGTAAAAGAAATCGGCAGTAAAGTAGAACTTTACTGCCGATTTAATACGAGTATTGTATGCAACCCATTATACATTTTAAGATGTGTCTACTGCTCCTCAGCAGCAACTAAATAATATTTATAAAAAAAGAACCGTCGCGGAGGTCGATTGAACCCTTTCATAAAATGAAATTTTATTAATTAGATTAAAAAATCGCCGCGGCGGGCAAATATATAATAACCGTCGCAACAAACAGTAGACGTAGTACGGTGGGCCGATTTTAATATTTTTCAAATATCAAATTGTGCAATGGTGGAAAAGTTGTGCATTTATAAGGCCAGAAATAGTAATTTACGTTACAAGGCCGGGAAATGGCTTATTAAAGTTTCGGACGAGGCGACGAAGGAGCCGAGTCTGGAATTTCTAGACAGTACTTTAATGACATTTCACGGCCGTGTATCGTACAATGTTTTATTTCATACTGTTCAATATTTTTATCAAATTTTTGGTAATTGAACTGCATATTCAGGTGAAGTTGTCAGTAATGTGTCAGTACATGATGGTATCAGTATTGTCTAAACAAACTATAAAATGTAGCACCAGTAACATAGGGTGATAATGTAGTATGCTTTGAATCGGTTGTTAACAGTAAGAGTTTTTTTATTGATTGTCTTGTTTGTCAATTCAGCATCGTTTTGAATAATTTCGAATAAAATGGATGCAGAGATTTTAAAAAAAAGTTCTGAAGCGACGGCGAAACTTATCCCGGTCAAGTCTTCCGGACGATATCAAAAGGAATACGAGATATTCTGTGAATGGCGCAAAACTTATAATGTGTTAGTTAAAATATACCAGTCCGGTAAAGTTACTTTACCGGCCTAGTGATGTAATGTATCATTTTCCGGACTCAAATGAGTCCGGGAAATGGCACATTAAAGTACACTATAAAATAAAATATTATAAGAGTTTTTTTTTTAATTTTAATTTCTTAAACTGCCGCAAGGCCTTGAAAGATCTTAATGTAATTTAGTATCGTTATAAATACGAAAAAAATTATATGAGAGAAAATAGGGTTAAAAAAAGTTTTGAATGGTAAATATTTATTAAAAAAAAACAAAAATAAAAGTGAATTTATTATCAACACAAATTTAATTCAATTTATAATCCTGTTTTACCTGCCATTTTTCACAAACAACCTAAAACCACAAACAGATACTACTTGTAAAAATTTCTATTATTTAACTAATTGACGATGTCAAAATATTATAATTTATAAACAGTGAAGCCAACTGTCATTTGTCTTACGTCAAACACGAAAATCTTAAAAAATATTTATTCTCCATTTTACGCCGTCTCCCCAATAATTGCAATTATTGCAAAATTTAAAATTTACAGTTTGACTTCATACAGTTCAAAACATTAAAAAAGAAAAAAGTATTAAAGGAAAATAGTCTACTTTCCTATTTCACAACTTTCCCGCTTATGAATAATTTAAATTTTATTTTTAAATTACTTTTAAATTTTTTGGAGGCGTTGCGGCAGTTCAAAACATAGATATAAAAAAAATATTTTGCAAAAAATGTTTACTTTCCTATTTCACAACTTTTTCTTAAATGCAGAATTTAATATTTTTAAATTTTAGAAGTTAAATATAAAATCGGCCCACCCTAATACGTAGACACTTCCTACATTCAAATGACATTTGATTTGATCATCAAATGACAGTTGATTTAATCATCAATATTAATTATTAGTATTATTAAATGTGATTTCGGATAAAATTGAATATGCACCTCGGCATTAATAGCTATTTACATACCATGGGAGGAAAATATTGCTTTTCCTCTCGCGAATAGTTTGATGCCCGACGCGATCGAAGGGCATTAAATATTCAAGGGAGGAAACGCATTTTCCTCCTGAGGTATGTATAAAGTTTTTTCTATTACCTTTTAACGGTTTTAAGACATTTTAAGCGTTCCGGTTCCTTTTACTAACCCGGTATGGGGCTATAAAATTATGACAAAATATTAAGTAGGTTTTGCGTCGCCGAAGTTATGTTGACAACGCTTTGTTGCTATGGTATTTTTGATAATACCAACATAACAGTTTTTATAAGCTGTCAGAATATTTAGTATAAATTTAATAGTTGCAATTAATTTACTTCCTTAAAAATCGAAAATAGTGAATATGAATATATATATAACTATAGTTTGTTAAATGAATGTTAAAAGAATGGTTGGACAAGCGCGGAGTAAATCTTTTTCCTACAAAATCAAATAAGGCTAGACAAGGTACAAAAACTCTTGCCAATGTAAAATTGTTAAAAAAAAAGAGGGAGGAAATTTTTTTTTCTCCCGGGGAGGAAAAGAGGCATTTTCCTCCCTCGCTCGGGGGTGGAAAAATAAGTTTTCTAGTAAGGTAGTAGAAAAAGTCATTTTTTATCACTTACGTGGTTATTCGCCTCGACAAATAATTTTCACATTCGTGATAAAAAATACGACTTTACTGCCTTGATACATAAATAACTATTAGTTCCTTTAATACTTAAAAAACATCATTATAATATAATATATAATATTTATTAATATATTATGTTAAACAATAATACATAAATAAAGGAATAAGTGAAAAGAAGAAAAAAACCATAAAACTTGGTGGTAGGTAATGAAAAAGGAAAGATAGAAAAGGGCATTTGCCTGGCACAGCACCTCAAAGTAAGTTGTTTGTTGTAGTCGCGCCGGTAGCAGCACGCGTCCCGGCGACCCGCGGCGAGCGCCAACATTAATTAATTGATTGTATTGTCCCAAAAGTAATTACCTGCCGTGGAACGTTCTCTGTTTTTGCTCTGTTCCGTTTTACGAAATATTTCATCTTTCTGCTTCTGGTCAGTGGACATTCGAACAAAGGACATACCTTCTCTATAAAAATGTATTTACGCCTTCGTGCACATCAATTAAACCGCAACCGGACTCGACGACTAGCCATTAATTTTTAATTAAAAAACTGTCCTTCGCCAAAGCCACTGCTGCTGCCGCTACTTCTCTTCCTTTGATACTTTTCACGTGAGATGTCCGATCTAATTTTATGGATGAGGGTCTCTTTAATTTGTTGCTACTCCACGTTTTTTTTTCCTTCTAAACCCTATCGATCTCCAACTTTTATATACGAGGCAATAGCCAAAAGTCCTCTAAATGGACGTAGTCAGATTATTAATTAACATTAACAATATTTTTCATTGGGTGATGAATCTGAATTTCTCAGAATTGCTCCTTCAGATCAAATTTTCGAGGAAGACTATAAAAGGTATATATATATAATATAATAAAAGGTAGTTTTTTTAATATTTAACAATTTAAGTAAACACCTACTCTCTTAAAATGAATTAGTCAAAAATAACTAATTATAAGTCTTATTTGACTAATTGTCATAGCGAAAAAGCAGTCACTAATAATTAGTCAAATTCTACTGAATGAAATAGTCAAATTACTAGATTTAAATTTTAAAAAAAGTTTTGACCCAGCCGGGGATTGAACTCAGGTCTGTCACGTCAAGCTTGTCAAGCTGTTGTCATAACCCAAAAAATAACTATTTAAAAGTGAAACCGACTATTTTATTAGTAAAAAAATGCTGGTACTAATTAAAATAGTAGAATTATGACTATTTCATTTTTAGAGTATACAAAGTAAAAAAAAATTTGTTAATTTTAACCAGATTTTATGTTAATCCAGGTTCACATAACTTTATGTTAAGTTTACAACCAACTGTAATCTGTTAACTAATTGAAGTAGTTTGTAATTATAACAAACAACAAAAGCCTGTCAATATATTATAATTCAACCATAATTTTTGTAATTTTCAAAAAGGACCTTATTTTTACAAACCTTTTTGTGGCCCCAGCAACAAAAGAATTTGTTGGAAATTGGGAACTTAAATAAAAAGATTTTTTATAAGAAATGTTGCTTTATTAATCAATTTCCAACTCTTTAAAAATGAATTAGTCAAAAATTACTAATTTAATAGTTATTAGTGTCTGCTTTTTCACTTGTACCATGGTTAACCATGATTAACCATGGCATGGAATACCATGGTATCCCAAAATTTAACAGCCAATTCTTATGTAAAATTGTCTCCTGAATCCGAAAATGTCGTCAAAAGTTAAAAAAAAAATAGAACAGTTTTTGAGATATAGTCAATTTTCCATTTAATATGAAATTGACTATATTTCAAAAACTGCTCCACTTTCGTAATTTTTTGCAATTCAGGGGACAATTTATTTTTAGAGAGTATACCTATAGGTACCTACAAAATAAAATTAATAAACTACAAACTCATGTTAACAAATCTGATTTTTATAACATACCTACATACCTACTGTTAAAGATATACGGTCATATATCGTTTAACGGAATTTACCTGTATTTTTGGACAATATCGCAAGCTTTGACCTTTTAGCGAGGTATTTTGTAATTTGCACATCAGATTGCGTAAACTTAAAAAGTCCATTGGCGGATAGATCTTGCTGAAGCCACTGGATGTTAATACTTGTATCTGGTCATTACAAGCTAATTCGAGTCAACACCAATTCGCTTAAATTAGATAATTTATGGTTATATATAAGGAGAAAAATAAAATACACATATTTCACACTTTTCTTTAAGTTTACTTATAACTTATATAAATTATAACATAGATAGACTACTGTTTTTTATCCAATTAGTTTTAAAAATATTTTAATTAAGTTTTGGCCCACTAGAACAACCTCAAAAAATTTAATTAATCTTATCTTATTCGATCTAAACGAACACTGCGCATTCCATTCATGGAATTAGCAAAAGAGAATGGATTTCTAATAAAAATCTCCTTATTGTTGTGCAATCTATCCCCATTAGGGCAGCGTTGATTTTGCATTCGACGGCAATCTACCCTCAGCATGTCTGCATGCTCGAATGCATGTTTATCGGACCACGTGCATGAGAATAGATGTTTAATTGTTTACCTATTCTCCTCGATCTTGCACTCAATAGTCACTGACAATGGATTCCCCTACCGACGCAAGCCGACGCGACGGCCGTCCAGGAAAAGAATAACAATTTACGAATTTACTTTACGATTTATGTGACGCACACCGAAAAAAATATCCCCGTTATTAATAAAAGATACTCGGTATCATATCTATGAGAAATAGGAAATTAGGGAAAATTTGATTTATACGCATTATCTTCACATGTTTTGACAAATGTGTCCCGCAAATTTAATTTAATGTTTTAATATTAAGAGGCACATTTCGAGAAATAAATTTAAAAACCCATTAATCTGATTTATAATCAAAAACAACTTAATACAAAATATATTTTTCGAAACTTTTCTTAGCAACACACCGGCTGTTTGCTAAACGAAGAAGCAAAGAAAAAAACCGTAATGTATATACTTATTGAAAAAAATTAAATTAAAAAGGGTTCACTTTTATTTCAAGCCGCGTGAATTAAAAAGTGGAAACATAAATCACCATTAAATTAAACAGGGTCGGCCGTTTGAGAAAGAGAACTAGTCCGATTTACACTGTGCATTTTGCAACGGTTCAGTTCGTACGCGTGCATTGTTACTGATGACAGATTTGTAGGCATAGGGAACTTTTCTATTTTAAATCATTATTTATGGACATATTATTTTACCAGCTTGACATTTGATTTACTTGAGTACACCTAGCCAGCCTTTTATTCAACTTATAGGTTGTTACATATACGTAACAAATGTATATTTTCGTTTTAAATTTATAAATTTTACCACCTTCCTACCTTGTTTTATAAATATATGTTTTTTTACTTATAGAAGAGAACATAAAAATAATGTTGGATTGGATTGGATTTGCAGTTGGCCCTTTGTCCTACCTCCGAGATCCATTTTTCCTAGATTCCTCAAACGTTTTCCAGCTATCCCAGCTTAAATTCATTTAAAAAGACAGTGGGAGAGATAGAGCTAATGTTCAACCCATTCTTTAACTACACTGATAAAAAAAATTAGAAAGTTACCTGCCTTTGTAATATTTTATTTTGGTAAAAAATATTTTTTTATAGATATGGTATATAATAATTCGCTTTACATTTGTTTGTATACAAAATTTATAAAATTATGTATTTAATTTTTCAAGGATGTTTTCGCATAAATGGGGCACTCTAAAATATTTATTTAAAGTAATACTAAAAAATTAAAAAAATTAGTTTGCTGGTTTTAAAAATAAAAAAGCATCGGTACAATTGATAAAATAGATGTAAGTTTTTTTCAGTGGAACGCCCTGTATATATTTGAATATTAAAATAGAGTTTTTTAATCTAATTTCAAAAATATATAATTTGTATAATATGAATTAAACATTTTATTAATAATTAAACCAAAAACCTGGCCTATTTTAACTTAAAATTCATAGTTGCTATGGATAAAGAACTCACGTCGTAAAATATCCATGTTTTCATTATTAATTTTTAACAAAACGTTTATAATTGTTCAAAACGCCATGCTTATTTTAAAGTTCTTTCTTTAGGGTTTTTAGGGTTCTTTATCCATGGCAATCATGATTCTCGCGATAATTTTAGCATAATAAATTAACCGATGCTTTCTTGTTTTTGAATTTTTGTCAAAAATATTATTTTGATATCTCTTTTAATAAAGATATTATAGGAGTGTCCCATTCACATTAAAATATTATAGTTAAATACTATACTATATTATTTCTTATATATTAGATATTTTCGTTCTATTCGTTATTATCCAACTTGACTGTTTCATATTAACCCCCAATTTTAATGGTCGCAAAAAATACAGTTTTTGTTTTTTTTAAACATTAAAAAAAATAGTTCTTTTAATATTTAAGACTTGGACTGCTTACTTTTTGTCTACACAGTCTTTAAAACAATTAAAATTTTAAAGGGATAATAAGGGTTTTATTTTTAATTTATTCCTGTAATTGGGCCCTATGCCCTGTGGATATATAAAAATGAAATAGTCAAAATTTTACTATTTGAATTAGTACCAGTACTTTTTACTAATAAAATAGTCGTTTTCACTTTTAAATAGTTATTTTTTACTACCTAAATAGTTAAAGTTTGACTAATTTAAGATTAGTTACCATATTTGACTATTTCTGACAGTTAAAAGTAACTAATTTTTTTAATCGTTTACGGCCAACAAAGTATTATTTGAATTAAATGCATATACCTCTCCATGGTTAAATGACCCATAAAACAAATAAAGATGCAAAAAGTCCCCAAACAGCAACACAAATAATATATTAAACTTTAAAATATTATGAACAATATTTATAGACAAATAAAATTAATTTTTATAAGAGCGGCTGACAGCCGAATGCGTTATGAGGTTAGCTTGACAAACTTGTCAAGTGACAGATCTGAGTTCAATCCCAGGCTGGGTCAAAACTTTTTTTAAATTTAAATTTACTAATTTGACTATTTCATTCAGTGGAATTTGACTAATTATTAGTGACTGCTTTTTCGCTATGACAATTATTCAAATATGACTTATAATTAGTTATTTTTGACTAATTCGTTTTAAGAGAGTAAATAAATAAATAATTAAATACATAAATAAATTAATAAATATTTCGTGTCCCAAAACTTACATTTTTACTATTTTTTAAATTTGATATTATGATATGAGGAACGCGTAAAAAGTGGAACCGCTAGCTTTGTGGTACCATCATTTTAGTTAATTTTTGTAGTTAAATTTTATTTATTGTATATTAATGATAAATGACATTTACAATTTTCTTACTTTTTATTTAAAATTCCAGAAATGTAAAAGTATAATAATTTTTGGAAATTAAAAAATCAGGTAATAACTATCAACAGTATCGTGTTTGTGTGAAGGTTGTAGACAATGATGTTTCTTGAATGAACCACTATTGGTCATATGGTAATCATATAAGGTGGTAAGAATTCTTAAGCAAACATTTTGCACAAAAAACCACAGTGAGGAAAGGGGAAGTTCAAGAAAGCAGCGGTCATGCACCTGAACCCTGATCGCTTTAGTCGGTAAGGACATCTGTAACCCTGGAAATAAACCATACCTGATGATCCAAAACGACTTCAGTGCACCATACCTAAATATAAATAGACTTGCAGCTACTTAATTTATTCAGTCTTCACCTTGAAAAACTAAAGACAATGTAAGTTCGAAACCTTTTTGCCATTCATCAACAATATAGTTAATTTAAAGGAAAAAGTTTCAATAATTATTATTATTTAATAATTATTTTTTGTTATTATCCACCTCGTAGATTTTCTTATATGAAACTATTAATGACAAGCCAAAGCAATTGTAAAGTTTTTTGGGTTACTTGGTTACAACGGAAATCTATGATTTTATAGATCATATAATTTATAAAGTCACAGTTTTTAGCTGTGAGATCAAATCCATAAATTTGACATTTTTTAATTCCGTCGACTAAAATAGCAGAATTATTTGAGCAAAAACCATCAAATAAATCAATAGCGCTGGCTAAGAGATTCCTCGGACGGAATATCTTAGAATGCTGCGAAGCCAAAACTTTAATAATAAAGGATAAATGTAAATTATATAGTTGGTCAGCGAACGAGCGAGCGCTAGAGATGGTCGTATAATTCAAAAGAAATTAATGAAGCACGGGCGGTAAAATGGCGTAACAATGTCTGCAGGCGCCAGCCGCACCAGCTCGCCGCTACGCTCTGGAAAAGTTACCTCGCACCTATTATATTAAATCAACGAGTGACCGTCCTCCCGAGCTTCGTTCGCTGCTTCGCCGTCTCAAAACAACATTGGCGCAAAGTTGGCCGGATATACTGGTGCTGTGTCATTATCACCTCTGCTGAACAAAAGAGATGAGGAATGGCTGCAGAGAAAAGAACTGCATTAGAGCCACTTGTAATAAAAGACGGCTAGCCGCCGGCCACCGACTGCCCCCATCCTTCCCCCTTTTTCTTCTTCTTCTTCTACTTATTTCAGGAAGTGCGTCGTCCACTTCCTCCTTCCTTTCAGCCACGAAATGGGGTTAAGGTTTGATGTCTTCGAAAATATGGTTTCGTTCCATTTATACATTAAACAATACATTCTCCAGCTCGCCGTGTCCGCCACAAAATAAATTACAAAAGGCTCATACCGGGGAGAATATTAGATAACAAAACATTAATGCTCTTTGTTGTTTTCATATTTATTCTTAATATGATGAATTACGTTTCAGTTTCTACTTTGCTTTATGGACTATACCACTCCTGTAATATTCTTAACATAATGAAGCTTTTTCTACATCCATTACACATACGAGGTGTGTTCAGAAAATAACGGGAATTGTTAAATTTCGCGGGTTCGGAGGGTCCGGTTGTCATAAAATTTTCTTTATTATGTTGGTATATATGCCCCCGAAGTATGATAAAAAATTTAGCTGTTTTCATTGTTTACTTTGTCTATGGCAGCCGCTAAGGTTAGACGTGTTTTATGAGCTCGGCGATTTTTCGTTCGTTAAAAAAAATGGATCAAAGAATTTGTATCCAATTTTGCTTAAAAAATGAAATAAATTCTGTGAAAACGCCCCGAACGCACAAGCGAATTAACAACCGATAAAAACATGGAAAAAGTGGAAGAAATGGTTATAAACCATCAGATAAGTCGCTGATGATGTTGGTATATCGATTGGCTCATCCCATGAAATTTTTTCGAATGTTTTGGGTATAAAACGCGTGGCAGCAAAATTTGTTCTAAAATTGTTAAATTTTTGGCCAAAAACAATACTGTAATGATGCCCCAGCCTCCATATTCGCCAGACATGCCTCTGTCTGACTTTTTCCTATTCCCAAAAATAAAGAGAACCTTAAAGGGCCGTCGTTTTGCAAGCATAGATGACATTAAAAGCGCATCGCTGAAAGAACTAAAGGCTATCCCAAAGATCGAGTTTTAGAAGTGTTTCGAGTATTGGAAGAAGAGCTGGCACATGTGCATAATATCCAATGGGGACTATTTTGAAGGCGACAACATTAATGTAGACGAATAAATAAATATTTGTTTCAAAAAACGAAAATTCCCGATATTTTCTGAACACATCTTGTATTTTAGATTTAAATTAAGAAGTTATTATGCCCATTCTACATTGATTTGTTTAAAGGTTTACATTTATGCCAGCAAATGCGACCCTTTTAGGACAGCTGACATACAACCAAAATCGCGTTTAGAAAAAAATCGAGTGTGAGAGTCAAAGGACGCAAACAAAGGGCGCTGTGACAAAAAAGGAGTTAAAGGTGCTACGCGAAATTATGATAATCATTAATAACCGCGTTAATCCATCTGGCAGGAGTTGCGTCTGTCTGCATGTCGAATGCCGGAGTGCGGGCGACGTGTGTCCAGTCGAGAGACACTCTCACCCTTTGCTGTATGCATCCGTTAGATCGGTCGGGGTGTAAGTGTGTACCTATAGTGTAAGGTAGGGGAGCCAAATGATACAGGGGCATGGACCCCTGTGCAAATCTAATCGCTGAATGGAAAGTGCCAGAGGAGAACTCGCTTCGCACGCATCGCTCTAATCGCTACGATATTATTTTTAGGGTTAACAAAAAATCTGGTGGAAGTTAGTTTAAGTTTAATTAGGGATGGTCATGAACAATACAATATCATTGAAACGAAATATCAAATCTGATAAAGAATTAAAAAATCAAAACTTTAAATCATACATTTTATTTCTTTTCTCCTAATAATGATTGACGGTAGGCATATTTTGGGATACCCTTTAGTATAGGTTCCACAATGTAATACAATTTTCTAACAACTTTTTTTCTTAAGGAGGTTTGGCCTCGATATTAGTCGCTAGAAGAAAATGTAGAAAAAAAATCTAGATTGTAATAGAGTCTACTTTAAATAGATTTACAAAGTTTAAGAAAAATTGACCGTCTAGTTTCCGAGTAAAAAAATATTAAAGTTGCTATGACTACATGGGCTATTATCTTTTATTACTACCAAACTGTGTTGTGAATGCTAACAAAAATGTATATGCCACTTCTACAGGTGTAAGTGCATACGAGAAATAAGATGCGTTAATTAATTACATCTCGTATAAAGCCCATTTTTAATTAATGCATATCTTATAAAGTGACATTGAAAAATCAAACTTTAACCGCACAGATTTGTAATAATAAACGATAATGTTGACTGTCCATCCAAAATTATCAATCTGTCATTCTCGTCTAAAAGACTGGATAATAATAATAATAATAATAGATTATTAATCACATTTCCAAAATTATCAATCTGTCATTCTCGTCTAAAAGATCCGGCAACACTGGATAATAATAATAATAGATTATTAATCACATTTACAGGACATAGGACAAGTCATACATTGAAAGAAAAAATAATAAATAAGAACAGTTTTTCGCACTAAACAATATTACAGTACTTATTATATTCTTCTACACTATAAAAACAATGTTCTACTAATATAGCTTTTATACAATTTTTAAATTTATTCAAAGAAAGTCTTTAAGTCTCCTTGGTAGTTTGGACATTATATTTACTTAACTTATGCCTCTAAAATATCACAGATTCTATTATTATAGAGTGCTGTTCATTTAAGAATTTAAAATTTTTAATATTTTTTTTGGGTATTAAAGAACCTGTTGTAGGCCTACAAGACACTGTAACACTTATGTCTGCCATAGCTCTAATGGCTTGTTTTTGTAAGACAAAGACTAGGACATTCTGTTCCAGACCCCCAACATATTATACCATAAGATGTTAATGAGTGAATTTGGGAAAAATAAAAAGTTTTTAAAACAAACAAACATAAATTATAAAGTAAATTATAAAATAAACACCCAATTTTATTAAGTTATTTGTTAAAAGTATTTTTTTAATAATTGTACAATCCTATCTTCTATGTTTTTTTTCTTAAGTTTTCTGCTCTTCTTATTAGACTTATACTGCATTCAATATGCTGCTTTTGTTGCTTTATCACTTCCACTGTCAAAAGTGAAACGCGTTACCATAGACAACTGGCAATGTTGTCGCCTTTAAATCCTATGGTTTATGTTTTTTTTTTAAATAAATTTTTAATAAAAATTTAAAATTCGCTTTTTAAGGTAATAAACAAAGACCGGATTTTAGGCCGTTAAAAATTGGAAATTAGGACACATAAATAGGCAATAAAAACCTACAGTTTAGGCCGTTTTAGGCCCAAAGTGTCAAAAATAGGCCTCAACCACCTAAAATAGAATTTAAGGCCGTTAAAAATTGGAAATTAGGACACATAAATAGGCAATAAAAACCTACATTTTAGGCCGTTTTAGGCCCAAAGTGCCAAAAATAGGCCTCAACCGCCTAAAATAGGCGATATGAAATAAAAACGACAAAATTTTTATTAAACTTAATATTAAAGAAAGTTTTTTAATATGGATAATAGATGCTTTCAGTCTTTGATAACATTTCGGACAGTAGTTTTAGAGTTGGTGTTTTAAATTAGACTTAATGTTTAGAGGAAACAGAAGCGGTCTTAACGTTAATATTGTCTATTCTTTTTATGGCATTTAACCACTGTTTGCACAAATCAAAGTTTTTCGGGAATCGATGAAGTTTAATGTTTTTATTTAAAGGGTTTTTCTTGGACTGGTTGTCCCAATTGCATCGAAATATGCCACACCGCATTTTAATAAATGCAAATGGCACGACACAAACTAAAACACAAACAAAACAAGTTAACGCAACACAAAAACAATAATAAACAAACAGAACAGGTTAACACAACGTAATACATATATGGAAATTACAATAAAACCTATGAAAACAAAGTAAATAATAATGTTTGACATTATTTTACAAACTTAATATTATCCATAATTATTTATAATAAATATTTAGATATAAAAAAAACATAATTACTTTTTTCATTAAATTTTCACTAGTTTTGTAATTTGTGGTCCTTGTACTCGCCAAGGCCGTCTAGGCGAAATAAGAGCAAGAAAGCAGGGCCTAATTTAAAATAATTTAATTTTTCGCATTGAAAAATATGTTTTTTCTGAAAAATTAAAAGAGCCTATTTTAGGCTCAAAAATTTGCCATTTTAGGCTTTTAGGCAAAAACAAAGGGGTGTCAAACGCTTTATTTTTTTAGGTTTAGGATTAATATCAAGGTCCCAAACAAATGCCTAAAATAGAAACGAAAAGGCATTTTGCCTAAAATCCGGTCCTTGGTAATAAATCTAATTATTTTAATCAGTACCTATCTGTTAAACAAAATAAACAAATATTCGGTCTTTTATTTAGATTAATATCATTTATAATTAAATTATGCATGAAAATGTTGGTCACACTTTCCAACAATATGGTTACGCGTCACTCTTTTCATTGTCTTAGTTACAGCCCAATAAAATGTGTCAAAGTTAAAATAAAAAATGGGTTTTAAAACCTACTACGGGTAGTATAGAGTAAAACTCAAGGGACATATTTATCGATGCATCCGTTAAAAGATGGTGGATGGGTTTAGCTAGTAGCCCATGCATTCATTTTTAATAAATCCTGTTCTCACCCTCAACAAAAGAACAAAGTCCACGGCAAAAGCGTCCATAATTCGAAATCTAATTACGAAAAAATAAATCGCACACGGATGCCGACTGAGAATGACAAAGACCCTCCGTTGGTGCGCCAGTATCTGTGGGAATCACAACGCAAACATTAATGGATCATTGTGCAGGGATTTCGGGTCGCGTGGCCAGAGAATTAGACTCGAACTGCCACGTGCACCAAGGTATGCGATTAGTGCACAACACACAGTGACATCAATCAACGGTAAAGTGCAGATAACGAACCTACGTTTGAGATTCTCCACACACATACTAACTTCGCCTGCTCTATTTTGGACCCTTATCGGTCTTTTGCGATCGCCTGTTTAATTGTCTTTGAACTTCCACAGCTCCCTAATGATTGAATTTCACTCAAGGATGCAATTAATGGCAATTCATTCATTTATGTTTAAATTCCGTTCTATGGGCAAATTTACGGTTTAAGGGGTAACAACATTTTTTTTTTGTTTTACTCATAAAGTACTGTAAAACATTGTGAAATTAAAACAGGGGGTAGCAAATTTCCAGAATATGTTTTAATTTAATTTGAGGAAGCATTGTTGGTAGGGTTGGGAAAATTTCACTTTTTGCTTGTACTTGAAATTTCACTTGAAATTTTCATGACATTTATGAAATTTATTAAAATTTCCTAAATTTCTAAAATTTTATGAAATTTATTGAAACTTTCAATAAATTTCAATTACTTTAAGTGTAATATATTGATATTGAAATAATCCCACTCGGGGACCATGGCAAATTGCCGCTCATACCTCCTACCCCTCTGTGGGCCCCTGACCACCAATAATATAAATAGTAAATACCTATATTTACCACAAATTTCTTGAGATTTCCATTTAAAATTTTTTTTAAATCACTAAAACTAAGAGAGATCAGTACCGTCTTGCCACTCGAAGAGGTCGGATGCGTCAAGATAAATCCCTCTTAAGTAGCGTATACGATACAAACGTAAAGTACCAAAAACGAAACAAAGTGTCCGGAAATATCGGTAATCGTTAATAAATAATAAATAAATACATAAATAAACAAACAAGTGCAAGAAACGCCGTAAAAGTGTGCAAGTGAATATGTAATTAAGGCTAGGCCACAACGATAAGTCAACCGGCGCACCTGGATCAGAGCGTTCCAAAAACCTGCAGAAGAAGGCCACCCCGCGAAAGACAAAGCATCAGGTTTATAGCCTAATAATCAAGCTAAGTAATTCTTCTAATTGCATGTCTTACCGTATAATCGTTAAATGTTTATATAAGCATTTCACAATGTTGAAAAAAAAATCTAAGAATTCTAATTGTCTTAAAAATTAAATTTTAAAAAATAATAAGAACATTTCCGTAACTGTTAAATAAACAACCTCATTTTCTCATAGTAGACAAATCATAAACAACCATTGAAAAAGGCGTAAGTAAATAAACCTAATCAAGCAAGAAGACAAAAATTTATCATAAATAAATTTAGGGTCACAGCCATAAATCAAAGCCAAACTAATACACAGAACTCAAGAGCCAAGCAGGCCATATGGCCGCATTCCACTACATACACTACAGGGCCGGCTCTATTTTGTATCGGTATTTACATAAAGTGATTAATTAATTAATTAATTAATTAATTGATTGATTGATATTGATATAATCGTATTGGTATTGGTATTGATGGTAATATGGTTGGTATTAATGTTGATGTTGATATTGGCATTATAGATGTTGATATTAGTATTAATATTGATTGATTAGTTGGTTGATACTGATATTAACGTTAATATTGATTAATTGATTGATTGGTCGATATTGGTATTGATTATTTGTATTATTTTGTATTAGTATTGGTATTGACTAATTGATATTTATATTGAATTTATATAGATACTAATTTAACAGGAAACCAGGCAACAATTGAACATTGCAGAGGGCAGCGTGCGTGTGTGAAGGGAAATCAAGTGGGTGCGTCGCAATATTATATTATTGTATTATATATATTATATAATATACACATAAGCTCACGCAAGCAAAGCTTGGAGGATGGCGAAAGTAAATGGGCAAAGCGCCCACGTGAAAATGAAGTGATAGGCCATCTATTGAGGCATGCGTTGCACGCCTGACATTGGGGCCGTGTTTCAAATATTGATGCGATACACCACAGGGCCGGCTTTATCTATTTTGTATATTAATATTTATATTTTAAATTAATTTGAAAAAAATAAGTAAGAAGGCAAAGATATAAATAAATGAAAACGGTATGAACACTAATAGCAATAAAATAAATAAAGAATATACAAGGTTGGTAGCCGGAGTAAGCAAAAAACTAACATACCCACCCCCATTCACGAATACCAATTGAATGGGGATACTACTAAGGCCTAGGTTGAGGAGGATTCCGGATTGTACTTAGTTTTGGGTCAGTTCAATGTCCTTCAAAAACCCTTCCTAAACTGGACGTATGGCCCGACCCGGCTGACAAAAATTACGGGAGCGGCCTTAACCTTTGACACTGTCATACACAACCTCCTAGGGGGGAACTACCAGCCGGCGTAAAAACTTCGGATCCAACAAACACAGGTAATGCTGTGATTTGGCGGGATACGCAGGAGAACGGAAAGGGGGTAAAATAACCTCGGGAGATTAGTGGATGACAATATATCTGGGGCCTGCCATACGTTCCCATACTCATACTCATCACTAAAACTAAGAGAGATATATCACTTTTTGGTAAGCTAATGAGATTGTGTCACTTTCATTGTTTTATATTTATGTATAATATAATATATAATATATTTATTATTTTTGTATATTTTACTGAAATTTTACGAAAATTGAAGAAAATTCATCAAAATTTTATGAGCCAAAGGAATTTTTATCCGTTTTCCGATGCAATTATAGCAAAAGTAAAACTTTAAATTAATCATGACTTTTAAAAAAAATTGTAAAGTCTGATTTAATTTACAAACTAAATTGGTAACTGAATTAAATTATTTAAATTAATTTATGCATATTGGTAACAATAATTACTTATAGTGTATTCAAATCCAAGTTGAACTAAACAAAAACGCCCAGACGCTTGATAACTCGTTCTTATTGGTAGATTCGGAATCTGTTGTAAATTATTATTAAAGGTCCGAAATTTTCAGTAAATTGCGAAACTTTCAATGAAATTTCTGAAGGCACAGGCAATGTTGAAATTTTTCGATTAAAAAATTTCTTTCGGATTAAAGAGTTCCTTTCGAATTTTTAAAAATTTCACTTTCAAACTAAATGAAATATTTCAAATTTGAAACTTTCAAAGTTGAAATTTTCATTTGAAAATTTCAACTGTCCCAACCCTAATTGTTGAGCAAATAAAAGAATAACGTGTCCAAGATTCGAAAATTATTGAATTTAGACTAACGAACCAAAATCTAATTTTTACAAAAATAGACCACGAGAATTTGATTAATAAAATGGAATTCTATATAGGAAAGCCAGCAGTGTTCTCTATACAGGGTGAGTCATTTAACTTGAAACTTTGAAATACCTCAGTTAGTATTCATTTTACGAAAAAAAATTTAAAATAAAAATTAAATGATTCGAGGGGGAAAATCAATCAGTATTAAAATTGGTCCTCATACTCTCCTCCTTATATGGGAATAGGGGGTAACTTTAAAATTTCCAATGGAACACCCTATTTTTTATTGTGGATTCGGATCATTCGACTAAAAATATATTTTTAGTCGAATGATCCGAATCTACAATAATAAATCTACTATAGGTAGATTTTGTCTAAAACATTTGTTCTTATTTGTAATAGATGGCGCTGTAATGAAAAAAATCAATTTTGTTAGATTATATCAAAACCTAAATTTGTAGAAAAAAAAACCTTGAATCATATCTTATGATTGGCAATTTCTAAATCTACATCATTTGGTTTTTCAAACTATTCATATGATGTTATGATGTATAACACATTATTAACAGCAAAGTAATGAAGCGGAAGTTGAATAAATTTCCCAGAACACAATCGCCAAATATTTTACCTCCCATCATCATTTTGTGACCGATCGTCTTTTATTTCTCCCCTTTGCTAACCCTTATATCCCGCTCTCCCCCCATTTATTACACAGATTTTATTATTTGTGTTTGTAATAACAAACTTTTCTTATACAGATTATGATTCAAGTTTTGCCTAATGGGCTTCAAGAATGATTTCACAAGTTTGTGTACATAAGAATATTTCTCTTCGCCAAAGTTCTATCGCTGTTTTGCTAAGAAATAAATTGACTTAGTTTATTATTATGCCTCGGACATTCCTTTATTGAAAATATAAGAGGCGGGCGAAGTAGGTATATAACAAACGCAAATGTTACACTTTGGATAAGTTATGTCACATTTTATTGCGGCTCAATTTGGGCAACTAAAATAAACTCTAAAAAATTAAATTGAACTTTGTATATTGTTTTGATATTAACTTTGATAAAATATATTAGTGACCAAACTTTTTGAGACTACACTCCTGGAGAGAGAAAACAACCATCGCGCATTTTTTAAATTTCCAAAAACTTTTGGGTGATATAAAACGTGTCCCTAAACTTAGTGGCATACATTTAGGAGCAGATTAAGCAAGTCAAAATAAGACGAAAATCTAAATAAATATTTTTCCTAATTACCTATGTTTAAAAGATACAGGGTGATAAAGTGTTACTTATCATATCAGTTTTTTTATTATAACTTCTACAGTGGTAGATTTGGAAAGGTGATATTTTGCGAACAGTCACTTACTACAAAAACACATATTCACACATAATTACAATTGTTCGAGTGAACACAGTGTCGTAGAAACAGGGGTTGCTTAAGCTTATTGTCCCATACAAACTTTGAGGTTAGGTTTTTACACCATTTGATGCAATTTTTCGATTACTCAGTTCGGCTACTATTAAAAAGGTGTACCTCTCAAACTTCGATAAAATAAACCGTTTCCGAGATATTCGAGATTACAATTATTGTTATATCGCATTAAAGGACTAGAAGGTATATGATAACAACTTTTTTAATTGAAAAAAACTACAATTTTTGTGACGGTCAGGGCAAAAAGTCCCGAGACTTACTTTTAAATAATGCGATATAACAATTATTGTAATCTCGAATATCTCGGAAACGGTTTATTTTATCGAAGTTTGAAAGCTACGTCTTTTTCTTTATAAAAACATTCATTTAAATGATATTGATTGTTTCTTTTTTCTGAATTTTATAACTCGCTAACACATAGATATAGGTACAGCAATTTTCAACGTCTTTTACGATTTTTTCATAAATTCAACCATTTAAATATACGGTAATACTTTATTAAGAATCAAAAAGTACAATTGCTTACTAATTGAATTAATAATGTTTTGACCATTTTAATCAGAATAAAAAATTCCACAAATTTGCTAATTTCACCAACTTTTTAGCTCCAGTGCACTTGCAATAAAAACGAAGTTAGCAATTGTGAGCAGAAAAGTTTGGGCACGGTGTATATCATTTTGATGGTTAAATTTTGTTTTACAAAAATATGTATTAAAAGTTACTGTTTATATATTTGTTAGAGTTATATTATATTATATTATAAAATTCAGGACTCATTTAACCTAAAATATCATTTAAGGAATAGTTTTACGAAAAAAAACTTAAAGAACTTATTTGTAGAGCGGTAAATTTTCTACAAATACGGGTCTTGGATAATGCAGTATGTCTAATTGCTAGCGAGTTATGACATATTTTACATTTCATTAAAATAAAATAAACTTATATTTTAATTGTTTCGTCATGACTAACGTGTAGTATTAATATTTGGTATCGTGCACAATTTACGACCAATTTTTTTGGGAAAATTAAGACATTAGCCAAGATATTAGAGTGAATCTTGTAAAGGAAGAAGTAAAGGATGTTTGTTGGGGCAAGTCCTGTTGCGGACTTGAATCCTCAGGGTTGGCCATAACCCGTCAAGATAAGTCAGAGAGAGCGGAGCGGAGAAGTCAGAAGGATGAAATTGATGAAACCACGAAAACAACCCTTCATGGCTCGTATCAGATCCGGTTGCGGGAACTTGTCGAAGTGCAAACACAGTTGACAGAGAGGAAGAAGGGGACATCCGCAGATCACGAACTACTTGCGGTCACAGCGGCAAGTCATTCTTAAGATAAATAACGATATCTGTCCCTCCACCCGGTCCCAAGACACACTAATGACCAAAACAAGTATGCCAACTGCGGCCGGCCAGCGTTCCCCTGATACGTGACTACGCCGGAGCCTAATGACAATCCGCACAGATAAGCCCAAATAGATAATAAAAATCATAATTTTATGGATTCTAATAAGTGATACGACAAAATAATATTGCTTTTTTGATATGTGTCTTTCCGGGGACATTTCGCCGAGACATCAAAAATTTTTCCAAACAATAAACAAAATTTATATTCATCGTTCTAATCAGACCATGGAAATAAACTTGCCAAATTATTTATTTGTGCAAAAGACTAATACTATATTATGTATCAAGTTTAATAAACCCAATTTCAGTCACGAATTTAATTTATGCACGAGCCAGCTTACGAGCGAGTGCTTAATTAAATGAGTTTTTAGAAAAGTTTAAAAACAAGTTGCATTATTATCTAAAATTGATTTAAATGAAATATTTGTATAGAGCGACATATATAAAATAATAGAGTAACCATTTTTGGGAATCTATATAACCGGCGCGCCGGTGAAAATGTCAAATTTTGTATGTGAAAATGTATTTCCTGAAAATCCGATATACACCGAAAAAAATAATGTAGTTGAGTTAACATTTGCCTAAATGTCATTTTTAAAAATGTTGTTTCAACAAAAAACCTATTGGATTAATCTATATTTTGGTGTTAAAGCAAAAGTCAGAGTTTGTCAAAGTTTATTTGTTCATTTGACAGTTTAAATATTAATTTAACATAAACTAATATTTTGAATTAAAATGTTTATCGTACTTTGATTTAATAGCTGGAATTTGTTGAATCAACTACTGAAATTTATAGGATTACCTAAAAAAACTATTAAATTAACGTTTAGTTGCTCTTTAATCCAAAACTTTAAATTTGTTCATTTAACAAATTTAAAATGTTACTTTAAAATTTAAAATGTAAAATTTGCATTCATAAAATTGCCGAGAATGGCGCTTCGAACACTCACGCCACGTCATTAGACAATGACGTTTTCTTACATCTCGCCTTAGTTAGCTTACGATTAGGTGTATATAAGATGAGATCTGTTTGTTTAAGGTGTGTTCCACAGTAGAACTTTCACTACACCATATTGCCCGACACTGTTAAGACCCTCAATACAGGGCGAAACAGTCTGTCGGTATTTGAAGTAGGTGGAACACCATGATACAAAGATGTATCATGGGTGGAACACGCTCAAAACAAAAACTCTGGGCGAGGTGAAGGTTCAATTCTTTCTATTTATATATAATAATATATTATTTCCATAATTTTGTTTTGGATACCAACCTTTAAAGAATTTTACATTTTCAGAATGTTAATTTAACATTTTATTGGTGTTAAGTGAATATGCTAAAAAGGTTACCTGGACATTTCAAGAAATTTACCTTAACACCCTAAGAATGTTAAATTAACCAAATTAGCAGATTAGAACAAATATTCTTATTTTGTTCATTTGACTGTTATTTGTTGTTCAATTAAACAATACAATTTGACATTTTTAGATGGTTAAGTAAACGTGCAAAAACCATTGCTTGTATTTAAAGTGCATAAAGAGTTGAATTAATATTTTTTTTGTTGTTTCAACAGCTTATTTTTTTCAGTGTAGAAGAAGTTTTTCACAGAGAAAGTAAAAAAAAAATGTTTTACGGGCGTCTCCACCCAAAATTAAGTTAAATCTAGTTTAATGCCGGTTTTTGTATTAAAAAAATTAAATAATTTTTATATTTAGTATTATTTTACAAGAAGGGCACTTTATTTTAACGATTGTATGACATTTGACGACTGTCAACTAACTTAAAGCTAACTTCAGCCCGTGACTAAAGCGTCATAAAGCCATAGCTTATTAATGTGTATTTAAAAAGCCCATTTCGTTTTATATCCTTTATAATCTTTGTTTATAACAAATAAAAAATTGACATTTGACGGTAACGCAGATTACCCTATTGTTTTATAGATGGCGCTCTATACAAATATTTGATTTAAAACATTTTAAGATAATAATAAGTATTTGTCGTAGAAAAAGTATAGTATGTACCTCGTTTATAAACTTTTTTAGACACTCATTAATTTAAGCACTGGCTCGCAAGCTCGCTCGTGCCCATAGACATAGACTCTATGCTCGTGCCTAAATTAAATTCGTGTCTAAAATGGCGTTTATCAAACTTGATACTGCTTTCTAGTTTATATTATATATAATATATATAGTTTTAATTACGTCCCACACCATTCAAATTTTCTGGTGTCGAGATTTTAATAATATTATATATATATATATATATATTTGTTCAACGAACTAAGTGGGGTCCGTACAGGGCAAAATCACGGTAGTTGTGAGGTCCGAGTCAAAGTGAGGTCCGTATATGGACCTCACAACGTTCGGCCCTTGAAATTGTCACCACCACCCTATCTTTCACAGGAGACACCATTAACAAGTTTTTACTTTGGTCCTCACTTTGTGCACTGGACAAAAAAATGTGTATACTGTAGTTTTACGTTTTGTTATAGGGGGCGCTTCAAAGTTTGTATATTTTCAAGACGTATATCTTCGATGCTTCACCGTGCTCACAAATTGAGGTCCGTCACACTGGCAACACTGCGTACTTTACAAGCGTTGCAACGCGTTGTGAGGAACGGTGCTTTTCTAGTACTTAACAGGTCTTATTTGATGCGGCTTTGCTCAATTTAAAATTAGCGCCAATACGATAAAAAGTATAATTGCTTAAACCCATTATAACAATGTTTTTTGTGGCTGTATATTAAAGGACCGATCAAGCAGAGTACAAACCGGGCTCTGTATATCCTGTACAGAGTTGGGAGTACTGAGTATTTTTTTTAATGGATTATGCTATCATTACTAATTATTACTTGATTTTATAATTGTAATGAGAGAAAAATATTGAGTAGGTACTTTTTATTTTATAATTACAATTTTTTTTTTATTTTGTAATTATAATCAGAGAAAATATCAAGTACTTTTTATTTTAACTTAAAATGTTTACTGATTCTAAATATTTTTTTATTTATAAATAAAAAATAATAAAGAACAGAATACTTTATATATATTTTTTTTAATTTGATTAGAATGGTGAATAAGGAATAAGGATATGTTTATGTTTTTATTGCGACTAGTTTCGATCTATATTAGATCATCTTCAGGCAAACTACAAAAATTTGTAAAATTATTATAAGGTTATGTTTACATGATAATGATAAAATTAATAGTTTAAAGTAATAATACAATGGTTGATAACAAATATTAAATACTTACATGTCTATAATTAAAATATTTGTAAAAAGTTTATCAATTATATTAAATATATGTTTTAGATTCTGATTAAAATTATTACAATTACAATGACTTGAAGGACGATGTATTATTGGTACTTGTATTTTCATTTATATTTTAAGTACAATCAATTTTTTACTTTGACTTTAAACTTTTTGCATTACGAAGTACTAAAAAATATTATTTATTCAAATTAATAAGTACAATTATTTTTGTATTTTTACTTTAAATCAATTTAGAGTAAAAAATACAATGTATTGATAATTTTTATTTTCTCCATTCTCAAGTAACTTAAATATTTTAATGGCAATACTTTTTAAGTACAAATCTCGCAACTCTGATCCTGTAGCATCCACCGCATCTTATAAGGTCCGATTTGTGTGTGTTTGGCGACTAAGCGTAGGTAAGTGGCCAATATAGCAAGTCATCGGTAAAACCTTACTGTTCGAGATGCTTTTATGCATACTTATAACCAGACATCAGTGGCGGATTGGGATTTTGGTTATACCGATATCTCAGTTAGCAAAATTTAAATAAGCTAGTTTTTCAGCGCGCCTTACCAGCCCCCTGCCGCCCCTAATTAAAAAAATTCAAATTAAAGTGGTGCAATTCATAATTCAAGTTTATCGACAAATTTCAAAAATTTATTTTAAAAATCCATTACTTACAGATTTTATACCATTTTTTTAAATTTTAGTTAAAAGAATAATAAAAATTTAAAATGGTATGAAATCTGCAATTCTTAGATTTTTTAAATAAATTTTAAAATTTGCCGAAAAAATTTAGTGAATAACTGAGATATCGGTATACCCAAAATCCACAATCCGCCATTGCCAGACATTTAGTAAAACAAATTAGTTGAGCATTTTAATTTTAGACACGTTTTTAAAAACGTGTCTAAAATTAAAATGAATTAAAAGCAAATTTGTTTTATAAATATAGCATTTGCTTTATAACTATATGCATTTCATAGCTTTTCATCCGCGTTTGACAATAACGTGATACTAAGAAATATAATTACAAACTAGCATCAAATTTAAAACATTACACAGCCACACAAAAAAAAAAAAAAAGTCAGATACTTTTTACGAGACATATGTATTTCTATGTATTTTGACTCGCTGAATCCGAATCCGAGGTCAAAATAGGACCTTTCACGATTGGTTTTCGACATAACCTCAAAAAACCGGTTTTTCAAGTATAGAATGGCGAAACAAAGTTTGATTTTAGATTTCAAGCTGCTGAATTCATATATAGCATCAGTTTTATAATATAACTATAGAATCTAAATCATAATCTCAAAACGTAGTTGTTTGAGCGGTGCTCTGCAGGACTAAGTAAGATTTCCGTACTCAGGAATCGAATCCGATATATAAGTCGAGCTAGCGTTTGTTTTTCATAAATCACCTCGGTGGATCAAAATCAGTGAATTTTAAATCATTTTTTAGGAGAACATACTTTTATTATTGGATTAGTAGAATTTAGAGCAGTTGATTAGATAGCTGTCTGCGAATGAGATGGTTTCTATATAGTTCTGCATACTCACTCAGTCCTGCAAAGCACTGCTCAGACAATTATGTTTTGAGGATATGTTCTAGATTTTCTTGTCATATCACAAAACTGATACTATATATGAATTCAGCAGCTTGAAATCTAAAATGAAACTTTGTTTCGCCATTCTATACTTGAAAAACCGGTTTTTTGAGGTTATGTCGAAAACCAATCGTGAAAGGTCCTATTTTGACCTCGGATTCGGATTCAGCGAGTCAAAATACATAGAAATACATATGTCACGTAAAAAGTATCTGACTTTTTTTTTTTTTTGTGTGGCTGTGTTATAATAATTATTATAAGTTTGTGATATATCATAATAAACAGAGCAGCAACAGCAGCCCAGCAGATAAGACCTGAAGATGGTACATGAGATTGTACCGAAACGTCGTCAGACATACGGTTCTTTTAAGAACCAAACACCGACAACACGGAGCAGATCCCGAAAAACCACTAATACATATTATAATAACGCCCCTGGAAACCTAAAGCAGAAGCTTTTGTACTTGCAATTTGATTTTAATGAATAGAGGCTCAAAAGAGAGAATAAAAAACTCTATGTAAGCTGTAAAAATTGTTCTTAATGTCACCCGACAGATGCCCACTATAACATTTTTTTCTATGTCAAAATTCGGAAAAAAATATTAGGGTCGTTTTTTGTAAAAAAAATAAAAAATAAACAAGTACGCCACTGAATGCGACATGCTTTAAAATGTATACATACCAAATTTCATCAAAAACTAACAATTATTAACTATTTTAGACAAGTTTTTGGGATACTTTAATCTTAAAACTAAAAAAATAAAATAACAATTAACAATATTAACAATTAACAATAAAATAACAATTATTAACTATTTTAGACAAGTTTTTAGGATAATTTAATCTTAAAACTAAGCAAAAAAATAAAATGGTAAATGGTATTTTTTTAACAAAAAATCGATATTTTTTTGAGGTTATATTTTTAAAGTAGGATATGCCGTACAGCATCAAAATGTGACTTAAAATCTTGTTTGATTTTAAATTGATTACCTAATATTTGTGAAAGATATAAGCAAATTACTAAACCACTGTAAATCCTGAACGCTATCTATATACGAAACGCGTCACTTAATTAGTTAAATATTGTACAGTACAGTACATACAACTCTTCCGAGTTTGGGCTGATGTCGAGGCAGATAGGTGGCATGTTTGGCGAGTTTTGCCTCATATCCAATATTTTTGGTGGTCCAAATATATTAGAAGTCATTTTCAAGAAAAATGCCTTCTAATATTTTCTTCGGGTACTTGGTTTTTCTGATTCCGTAGGGGGGGACCGTACCCAAAAACCCCCCCGTAAATCCGCCACTGGTCATGATTTGATACCGCCGAATCATGCCGCTTGAATTCTATAACGCAACATCGATACGATGTGGCAACACTGCTGGTCCTCACTTAATGCGTCTAATGAATATATATGCAAAAATCGGACCTCATAAGATGCCGTGCATGCTGCAGGATATACGGACCCCGCTTTGTACTCTGCATGATCGGTCCTCACTTTGTCGAATATACAGCCACACAAAAAAAATTTTTATTATGGATTTTAAGCGAGTATACTCTTTACCATACTGACGCTAATTTTGAATTGAGCAAGGCCGTATCAAATAAGACCTTTTAAGTACAAGGAAAGCACCGGTCCTCACAACGCTCGTAGGACGGTCGGACCTCACAACTATAGCGGGATGTAAATATATATATATATATATATATATATATATCTGTTCCCCAGAGCCAAACTGTGTTGTCCATTTTTTATAAAGGTCGTTTTTTTAATGAAAATCACCCCCATAATCGGAATCTTCCCTACGCCCCTGGGTGTAATACAGGAAAATGAAAAAGTCGTGTTTTTTAAGATATATTTTAATAAAAACTATTCAATGACCACTTTTTAAGAAGACCAATTTACAGTTTTGGAAAAAGCTTCCCTAATATGTTCTAAAAGATCGATCCTACAATGGGATATATTCGTTTTTCTACTCCCACCTTTACGCCCATTATCGTACATGTTTACATGACAGTGTCATGATGACACTATGTGACACATTGACAAGTTGTGGATTTATGGCCTTGTAGTCACGGGCTGAAGTTAGTTTTAAGTGAGCTGAAAGTTGTTAAATGTCAAATAATCGTTAAAATAAAGTGCCCATCTTGTAAAATAATACTAAATGTAAAAATTATTTTATTACCTTAATACAAAAATACGAAAGTATCAGTCAGGTTCCAGCACTTGAGAAGGCACCACGCGAGAGCGAGAGCTCTTAAAACGTAAAAGTTTAAAGATTAAAACCAACAATAATTTTTAAAAAAGTGCAAACCAATTATAGTGAAACAAACAATTTTCATAAAGTGCAAACTAAAATGGTGTAACGGTCAATAAAAAGTATTAAGTGATATGAATGAAGTGCCACCTGTCATTGGACGCTTTTCACTGGACAAACTCGTCTCGTCTCGTCTCGTCTCTAAGCCATTTTGTCTCGTCTCGAGAGCATTTTGTCTCGAATTTCGAGACGAGACGAGACGAGATAAGATCCTTCGAGACAAGGCGAGACGAAACGAGACGAGACATATTCGAGACATATTCGAAATATTTTAATGACTTAATACGCTTTAAACGAATGATAATAACAGCATTTAAGTTTTAATAATTGTTTTTAACTTCAGAATTAGCAATAAACAGCATTATACGGCATAAGCTGGTAATTCGTGCATATAAATTGTTAAAATAAAACTTGTAATAAAATATAAAACCATTATTCAAAAACTGCATGGTGTTTTCGATGACATACATTCATATACCTTATAGAGAATAAACAGTAAAAAAGAAACCAAATAAATGTATCTTATAATAAACAAAATAAATCAATAAACTCTAAACTGAAAATAAATATTAAATATATCATTAACATTGTTAGTACGAATATCACATTACAGGGAAATTGGTAAGTATGAGTATGAGTATAAGAGACGTATATATACGTCTGGTTATCATGTTATAACCAGCCCCATTTCATCATCACTCTCGGACCCCGTACAGGCCTATGTTTACTTACGCCGATTTTTGTTCGCCCCCAGCAACTGCCCGGCTTCACCCGTGTTTGCTGGGTGCGAATGTCCATTGCGTTCCGTACTGTCCCCTATTTGGCGCTCGAGAGCGAGATGCGAATAGTTTTAATAGCCATTCTCGGGTTCGCCGAGCCGATGCTATACGCCCAGTAGGGTATAGGAGAAGGGACGGGAGGGTGTTGGTTTTTGGGGGACAATTACGCCGACTTAAAACTAGGTACGACGCGGAATCCCCCTAGACCAGTCGATTAGTATTACTCCAAACATTTGGGATTACTATTTGGAGTTGGGGAGTTGTTATTTCACTGCAGGGGTGTAGTTTCCTAGTCGAGGTCTTTGTCTTGTTCGTTATTGTCATTGTCCGTATCCTGGTCAGATAGTTCCTGCACTTGGTAAAGTGTGTCAGTTGTTTTTAATAAATTTTGTCCCAAGCACGTTTTGTGGTAGAGTTTTGTCTTTTTTTCTTAAATTCCAAAATTAAGTATTGCATTTATTTATTAGTTAAACAAATGACAAGCGCAATTATTCTGTTATCTAATGTTTACAAATCTAGTAGAGTTTGGTTATTAGGCTTTTTTTTACTGTGTTAGAGTTATAGTGATTAATGTGTTAGTTTATTCTGTGAGTCTAGTGTTTATTTTCGGTTTCGTTTGGGATTGCATTACGCATTTGTTGTTGACAGATTTATTGCCCTAAAGATATATGCCGTATTTAAATTGCAGATTTTGTATTAGGTCATGCATATTCTTAAGGTAACTTATCAATTTTTTTGCGGATGGCCACCTCCCCTCTTGTTTGACCTCCTTTGTTTGTCCAGTGAAAAGCGTCCAATGACAGGTGGCACTTAACTCATCACTTAACACTTCACTCCTCAATGACCGTTACACCATTTTAGTTTGCACTCTATGAAAATTGTTTGTTTCACTTTATTAGTTTGCACTTTTTAAAAATTATTGTTTGTTTTAATCTTTAAACTTTTTCGTTTTAAGAGCTTTTACACACGCGTCGTGCCTTCTCAAGCGCTAAACTAAACTAAAAAAAATCCTAAATCATTAAAAAATATTGTGGTATTACAGCATGGGGTAAGTATAGGAATAGGTAAGTTAGACTAATCAAAGTTTAGCTTATCTTTTAACGTACCTACAAGTGTACCATGAATTAAGACATAATAATGAACGAGCCGACTTAGCATTAGGTCGATTCCGAAGTTCAGTGACTACTAATCCAGCTTTTCAAAAAAGGCGTTCTGAAGGAACGCTTGATGCGGTAATACTTAATAGGTCTCTTGCCATCTTTGAAATGTGTGGATAATTTACTTCATTTCTTTTCCACCATTCCAACAATATTTCCCCTTTTGATGCTCTCTCTGAATAAAAGTATGCGTTTAGTTCTTGTTTCCAAAACGCTTCAGTTTCTGATTGAGGAGTAGCCTTTTTGAGTAAAAATTCAATATCCATGTCTTTATCTGAGCCAGATTTTTCTTCAGTTTCTTGTATAGGTGGAATTGGCCTAGTCGGTGCGTATTTTTACAATAAATTGTTTCAAATTTTTGGTATGATTTATTTTTCATTTCTGCACCACAGAAAGTCATTGAAAAGGTTTCCAATTTGTGACGTGGATCTATTAAGAGTGAGGCGAATAACTGCGTTATCATTTTAGTTTATCCCACTTTTAAGAGCTTATATCTTTTTTGTTTTTTGAGTAAGACATTTTTTATTGAATTTATCCGATAATTCAAAATTAAATTGAGATAAACCAAAAATCCAAAACAATTCGAGACAAACGAGACAAAACGAGACGAGACGAGATAAGGCCTTGTCTCGTCTCGTCTCGAAAAATTTTATCTCAATATTTCGAGACGAGACGAGACAAGGCCTTATCTCGTCTCGTCTCGTCTCGCGGTAACTCTACACTAGACACACAGATAAACTAGCACATTAAACATTATAACCCTAACATAGTAAAAATGCATAATAACCAAACTCTACTGGATTTGTAAACATTAGATAACAGAATAATTGCGATTGTCATTTGTTTAACTAATAAATAAATGCAATACTTAATTTTGGAATTTAAGAAAAAAAGACAAACGCAACAACATACTACAAGCCACCTTAAACTAGACCTTACAGACAAAAAAGTCGGGAGACCATGCTTCACATTTCATGACACGTTAGCACAAAACATGCACTTCTCACAAATTAACAAGACCAGTTGGGAGCAACTAAGCAACAATAAAAATAAAATAAAATAAATAACTGACACACTTTACCAAGTGCAGGAACTATCTGACCAGGACACGGACAATGACAATAACGAATAAGACGAAGACCTCGACTAGGAAACTACACCCCTGCAGCCAAATAACAACTTCCCAACTCCAAATAGTAATCCCAAATGTTTGGAGTAATACTAATCGACTGGTCTAGGAAGATTCCGCGTCGTAATTAGATTTAAGTCGGCGTAATTGTCCCCCAAAAACCAACAAACGTCTATCCCTCCCGTCCCTCCTCCTCTATCCCCTTCTGGGCGTATAGCATCGGCTCGGCGAACCCGAGAATGGCTATTAAAACTATTCGCATGTCGCTCTCGAGTCCCAAATAGGGGAGAGTACGGAATGCAATGGACATTCGCACCCAGCAAACTCGGGTGAAGCCGTGCAGTTGCTGGGGGCGAACAAAAATCGGCGTAAGTAAACATAGGCCTGTACGGGGTCCGGGAGTGATGAGGCAATGGGGCTGGTTATACGTCTATTATACTCATACAAAAATACGAAAGTATCAGATGATTTCTCAACGCCAATATTTAAAAAGTTTATATTAACATTGTACTGAATTTTTCATTTCGCCGGCAGTAAACTGTATTTATCATAATTTACAGACTCCACACCGTGGACTGCCAATAAAATTATTCTCACTGTGAAAAACTTCTTTATCGGATTAAACGGTCCATTTTTAAGGGATACATTTTGATTTACACATAAAAAATTTTGGATTAAAACACATTGATTTAAATTGTTGAATCATTTTTCAATTAGACTGTCTCCCATGTAGCCCTTAAACAATAGGATCTTTTTTTCAGAACAAAGTTGGAAAGCTTATTTTAGAACTGTAAATCGTTCTTCTTAAAAAGTGACCATAGAATAGTTTTTAGAAAAACTGAAATTGAATTTAAATTATTTGATGTGATTTTTCATATTTCAACATGATATCCAGTTTTTTAATTTACTTAATTAAATTTTTTGTTTAAAAAAATAATTCTTTGAAAAACATTAATTGGTAAATGCTAATGATCTTATATTTCTTCGAAAAAATCATGCTTGCCATTTTTTACATTTGATTTAGTACTGACTCATGCAAGAAAGTTTTGTTTATTTTTTTAACATTTTGTAAAACAGTTTTATTGTTTTTTTGATTTAAAACTCGTATCAAACACACTTCAGTTCATTACTGTTCACAGAATATATTTGAGGAGTCGTACAAGCGCCAGGAGCAAAAATTACAGTAAATATAAATTTTTATTTGATTGCGTTAAACTTTTAATACAATAAAGTAAATAGATGAATCTACAAAATTTTGTAAACTACATTAAAATATTGTTCATGTTACAGGTTGATGTCAATGCCGAAATAATGACGATTATATGGGAAAAGTAATTTTCCCGTTCATTTGCATAGTCGATAAAATCTCGTGGCCGTTGCCGTGCAGTAATGGGTGTTAAATTTGCCGCCGGTCTTTGATACTGGCGGATCCGAACTAACGTTTGTATGTTGCTAAGTGACAAGTCGAGACAATAATAGATATTTACGTGTCAAGCTTAGTAAATGAATCTTTACAGGCGAGCTGGAAGTTTGTGAGGTGAGCGACGCAGGAGCGAACCCCATAATCTAGTGAGCCCAGTAAAGATTAATTGCAAAGCGTGACACGTACAAACTTTTATTTTCACCTTTAGATAACAATTTTCAAATATAATATTTCAATTAATGTGTCAAATCTTTTAACTCAAATGTGACATTTCATTTCATAAATTGCTTTTCTACAATCCTGTAAAACTTTACAGGTCTTTAAAAGACCGTCTTTTATACAAGGCCGTAAAATATTACAGGTCTGTTCCTATAATGTATCGTTTACTTGGATACAAAAACAACAAAAATGTCATTTACTAAGAAGGTGGAAATATATTATATTTTTTATACTCCCACCTTTAAAACGCCCATTATCGTACTTGTTTCCATGACACTAAGTGACCTTTTAAATACACATTGACAAGTTGTGGCTTTATAGCGTTTTAGTCACGGGCTGAAGTTAGTTTTAAGTTAGTTGACAGTTGTCAAATGTCATACAATCGTTAAAATGAAGTGCCTTTCTTGTAAAATAATACTAAATGTGAAAATTATTTTATTATCTCAATACAAAAATACAAAAGTATTAAATAGATTTCAACGCCAATATTTGAAAAGTTTATATGAACATTGTACTGACCTTTTAATTTGGCAGGCAGTAAACTAAAACTTAAATTCGGGCACGGACTCCACTGTTAAAGGCTCATAAAACATTTTCTTTACTTTCACTGTAAAAAACTGTCCATTTTCAACGAATACATTTAGATTTATAACCTTTATAATCTATGTTTATAAAATATAAAAATTTGACATTTGACGGTGACACACAGATTGTTTCATAGATGGCGCTCTATACAAATATTTAATTTAAATCATTTTAAGATAATACTAAGTATTTGTCGTAGAAAAAGTATAGTATGCACCTCGTTTATAAACTTTTCAATACACTCATTAATTTAAACACTCGCTCGCAAGCTCGCTCGTGCCTAAATTAAATTCTTGTGTAAAATGGCGTTTATCAAACTTGATAAATAATATACTATTAAACCGACCAATATTTATAATTAGTTTAACTAATTTAGTTATATATTTTTTTAAATAGACATTAAAATAAAATAGGTTCATGCCCCACCTATACAACTTACAATTTTCAACTAACTTAAAGCCAACTCTAGTTATAAAGTCACAGCTTGTCAATGTGTATTTAAAAGATCACTTAATGTCACAGAAACCTGTACGATAATGAGCGTTTTAAAGGGGGGTCGAAAAAATCTTAAAATTTACCTTTTTTATTATTTTATACCAAGTAATATGTTGCCATAGTTGACATTTAAATCAAAATTTTTGACATCTACTTTTAAACTTTACCAGGATGGATTAAATTTATATAAATATAATGATTTTTAAACCTTGAAAATTTTATCATTAAATGAATATGGATGTAAATTTATCAACAAAAAAATACGTGGAAATGTGATACGGTAACTCACGTATTCAATAATTACATACATCCGCTGTATGTTTTTGTAACGATAAGTTTAATCTAAAAACTTAAAATCAAATTTTCCTTTCCTCTGGGAGGTAGTCTGCAATCTGTTCCGTCGTCATGTCACCTAATGGTCCTTTACATCACCGCTTACGTTTAATATTTTACAAAAACACTATCATGTAAATTACCATAATGTTCTTATTTTGCCTTTACTATGTTATGTAGCAGAGGCAGCTTTTATGAAAATGAAACACTGGATGATGTATGGTGTAATACTCGCTAAAATTTTATTTTGAAAAAATATAATAAATTCACTATTTAGGAACCCTAAACAATTCTCTAATGGAATTAAAGCCTCCAATATACAACAACTAAACACTACTTTAATATTTATTATTAAAGATGGGATATTTAGGTACTAAAAACTGAAAAATAGGTAACTAAAAAGGTACAAAAAAAGCATTTTAGGTAAAAAAAAAACATTAAAAGTTCAAGTTTCGTTTTTAATTTTGTTTAGCCGCATACCCAAACACAGAACATACCCACAATAAAATATTTCTATGCAATAAACTGTGTTTCACTGAGTGACACTCACTACACAGAAGTTCTTTGACAGAACATAAGCTCACTACAAAGAAGGTAACTGTAAAGAAAGTTACTGTTAGTCTGTGACTATAAGAAATAATTTTCTCTACGACTACTTAAGAATAGTAACATTCTAGTGTAATTTTTGATCATAGAAAGAATGTTTTTCTGCAATACTGTGCGAGAATATTCCTACTCTTGTTTAAGAATGGTCACAAGTAACGACATCTCCTGGCTGTTTACTAAACGTAAAAAATTTAAAAATATTTAAATATTACTGTATTATTTATTAATTAAAAAATAATAGCAGTTGTATAATTAAGGTTTAGGCACAAAAAATTAGTTATATTTATTGTTTTTCAAATATACAAATCAAAATTATAATAAATTTGATATTAAAATGATAAACCAGTTACCTACTATACCGGCTTTGAAGTTTTGACATATTCAAAAAGGTTTAAAAAAAGACCTTTAAAATGTAGAAAAAGAATAGATGTTGACATAGATTACTTGTAAAATTAGTTTTGTATTTGTTACAATGTTATTTTTTTTATTAGTTAGTGTAAATAACTATTTTTAATTAAAATAAAGATTTAGGCATACCATTTGTTTAAATTTATTATAATTTACATTATAAAATTGTGACGGCACAAAATGGTTTGACAATACAAAAAACTGCCAAAAACTGCTTGGTTTCTTTTCTCTGTTTAAAATTATATAAGCGTTACTATTCTTACGTAGTCGTAGAGAAAATAACGTCTGAAACACGTTTGGAATAGCATATTCCACTCTCGTAAAACCGTCACACTCGCCTTCGGCTCGTGTGTCAAATTTTAAAGTTTAAAAAGAATACAAAAAAAATAAAATAAGTAAAAATTCGTAAAAATAGATAACAAATATGTGAAAATAAACTGACAAATTAAAAAATATGTAAAAAAGCATAAAAAGGTAGTTTAAAGCAAAAACCTCAAAAAAGGTAAAAAAAAGGTGAAAACAAGTTAGGTTCATATAAAAGAAAATCTTTTAAAACACATTTTGGCATTATTGGTTTTCAAATAGTTACATCTGTTGAAAAAAGGTAAAATAACTAAAATCCCATCCCTATTTATTATTTCGTATTATTTTTAAATTATTTCATTAAAATTAAACGTGAGTGAAACGTATAGGTAAATGTAGTACCAAATTCTAATCAATAAAAAGTAGTGAAACAAAGTCGTATCTAAATTGTTTTGGGCAGAAAAATTTAAAGTAATGATAAATGTGTTGTTGTCTTGTCCATTTAAAAAGTTTCGCTGGCGTAAAAGGTTTGAAGTAGTGGAATAGAAAAGAAATGTGCGCGCTGCTTTTACATTACGAGTTTGATATTAGTTTTTATACCTAAGTACAAAAACTGCGAGAGGAGAAAGGACACTTTAAGTTCTGAAAATGATAAACGCGGGGCCACGCGAACTCCGAGATTGTTGATGTTATCGGTAAACTATGGCAATTCAGCAAACAGGCGCCCTAAATTGCGATACACGATCCTTGATGTCTGCCGGATTCATGTTTAAGCAAAAAAATAAACAAATTCTAATACGGAATTTTCAACGCCTCAAGCTAGGCATGCGAATATCTAGACAACTTTGCGCAGCAACTATAAAAAACAACCGTTTCTTTCGTACACCGCTATCCAAGATTCTATCTGTCTATTGGACAATTTCTTTTGTTTGTTCAGATATTTTGTTATTTCATTAGATTTTACTAAACCATTTTACACTTACAAAAATTAAATGATATCTCTAAAACATCATAAATTAATTATATTTTATTTTGAAAGCTTTGTTTTTAGTAAATAAACTAATTATAATATATTATGTTCTAAAATTGTTGAATGTCCCGATTGTACTATTTGTTAAACTGTATGTAGACATTTTAGATGAACACGTAGTTTTCGATAGAGGTAAAAACTTCTATTAACTTCTATTAACGTATACAGGCCCCGCGTACAGTTGGCGAGGCTCGACGCATGTGGGCGTAACCCTTGATACTTGTATACTAGGGTGCTTTTTTTCACGACTATTTTTATTTTTTCGCTCCCAACTCAAAATTTTGTTGAAAATGTTCAAAAAAAAATTCCCTGAAAATATGAGCCTTTAGTATTAACTCAAAGTACTCGACCAAAGAGTATAAAGATTTCCCATTTAAAATACACGTAAACTTTGATTATTATTTTTTTAATATCTATATCTCAGCCGCATTTTATGCTATTGGATTGTTTCAAAAAGGGATTTACTCGTTATCAAAAGTTCTACAAAAATGCTTTATGTGCCATAGCTGTAATCTGCACCTGTAGGATGGTATGGGTCACTAAATATTATTTTAGTGAAAAATTTTCATATTTTTGAAGATATTTCAAAAGTGATTGGATTCATCGAAAAAATGTAAGGGACAAACTAGTAGAAAATTTAATTTTCTTTAAAAAAGGTCATATCCGTTGAATCGCTAAGATTGATAGTTGTTGAGATATAAAGCGTTTACATTGAAAATTTATGAAATTTTTAGGATTTTCGTACCAAACTTTTTATAAATGATGATTTTCAATTGTTTATCAGTACAATTTCATTTAATTACGTTTTTTCTGCAGTCGGGTGATTAGAGAAAAATAAATAACTCAAACAATGAAGCATAATTATTAATAACATAACTTTAAAGAGAAAACATATATCTAACCTAAAAATTGATATAACGAGGTGTATTACATACTGTTATTTTATTAATAATTATGCTTGATTGTTTTTGTTATTTATTTTTCTCTAATCGCCCGACTGTAGAAAAAACGTAATTACATAAAATTGTACTGATAAACAATTGAAAATCAACATTTATAAAAAGTTTGGTACAAATATATATATATATATATATATATATATATATTAATTGTATGCTACGACACCCACATAACCGATGTACAATCAAACACCCACACTTATATACGTATAAAATAGAAGGATCACATGTTGCTGTATTAGCACCCATGTAAATCTTGTCTATGAGGCACCAAAATGTATGAACTTGTGATATTGCGTGTCAAACTGACACCCTACAGCGTTGCCAAGATATTTCACTGTTTTATACGTATAAAACAATATTGTCAAAATGGCACCCCCCTTAATATTGGTCCTAATGACACCAATATGTATGAACTTGTGATATAACAGGTCAAAGTGACACCTTAAAGATATTCATATTTTTGGAAAATAACGGTTTTATACATATGACACGAAATTGTCAAAATGGCACCCTCGTTAATCGTGGTCCGAATGACACCAATATCTATGACAGGTCAGAGTTATTCTTACACGAAATATTCCTTTCTTTCTTTTTAAAGCTGCAATTTAAGCCAAAAAAAACCTGAATGCCCATAGTACACGAACGCTCTTATTGTGGATATATGCTAAATAAAAATATGTTTTAAGTACTCTTAGTTTAATAACATAAACATATTAAAAAATAATACAAAAACACATACGTAATTAAAAAAGGTACATTAATAAAAAAGTACTAAATAATTACAAAAATTATGTAAATAATAATTAAAATAATACTTAAAATTACGGTAAATATTGTATTTTATTCCCAAATTTAACAAATGGGTCGGTAGTATTTTTTTATTTGCGTACATTAAAAACATATTTTTTTTAAACATTCAGATTCAACATCTAAAAATGTACGGGTCAATTTCAATTACTGTTACAATTTTAAATTGTTAAAACGGTTTAAACCCTTAAAGTCAAAAATACACCCCTGTTATTTAATTAGCGGATTACTAACATAACACATAATAATTTTAAATTGTTTGTTGCTGTTGCATGTAAACCAAATTAAAATTTTAAAAAATTAATAACACGCAAAAAAATAAAAATTAAAAAATTAAATTATAAAATCTAATTAAATTGTTTTGTTGCGATATTTTATTTATACCTACTTACCTGCCAATTCCCATGTAAAAAGTGTAAAGATTTGTCAAATTTAGATTATTTAAAAGAGCCCCACTCTTTTTGGCATTGCAAATTATAAAGTGATACGTTTTTACACTGCGCGTCAAAATTAACGCATAATAAGTAAAAAAGGCTTAACTCTAAAACGCCTTTACTAATCTTTATGAAATTTTTAAAAAAATACTTCATCTTATACATGTTATATATGTTCGAGGGTTTTTCAAGAAAATATGTTTAAAGTCCTTTTATTTAATAATAAAAAAACGTTTGAAAAATAACTTTTAGGGATTTTTTTTTAAGTAATAAGAAATATGCTGTTAAAGACCGTATTTTTATTAGTATACCCTGAAAATTTTGTAAAAATCAAACGAACATTAACGAAGATACAGTGCTTCAAAGTCGTTAAAAATGAACCCTTTTTGATTATTTTGCTGAAAAGTCATTTTTGATGACTTTAAAGCGCTGTATTTTCGTTACTATTCGTTTGATTTGTACAACATTTTTAGGGTATACTTAAAAAAATAAGGTATTTCACAGCATATTTTTTATTTACTTAAAAAAATTCCCTATAAAAGTTTTTTTCTCGATTTTTATGTAAGAATGTCATATTCTTGCACGCAAAATCGTTGAAGAATGAAGCTCATTCTTAAACGATTTTTGGTAACATTTAGTTTTTAAGTATTGGTACCCCCAAAATGTCAAACTGATTAATAACCTCAAATTCATTACTTTTATTGAAAATGAAGCCTTTATTATTGTTTTGTAATATAAAGTTTGCTCCAACAATGCATTTTAATGCAAAATTTTAAGTTTAATGTGTAAAAGTGCAGTTCAGGTTGTACTTGTGCAGGATAACAAATATTGTCATTTTGTGTTGCCAACTGACATTTTGCGAGAAAAATCCCCTAACTAACAACGACCACAAAACAATTAAAAAAAACCTAAATAAAAGTTAAAATCGAGAAAATAGTATAAATCACACGTTGCAGAAGGCTATTCTCGCACTCATTCGTTCGTCCACTCGCTCCTTCGTCGCTCGAGGCCAAATTTCGAATTCGTGCGAGAATATGTGGCCTTCTGCAACTTGTACTTTAATATACTATTTTGAGCGTTTTTTATTATTAAATTAAAGGGCTTTAAGGATATTTTCTCAAAAAACCCTTGATAAACTGAGATATAAGTTAAAGTATTTTTATCCAAAATTTTATAAAGATTGGTGAAGGCGTTTTAGAGTTAGAATTTTTTTACTTATTATTATGCGCGCAGTGTATTTATCAAATACAGGGTGTTTCAATCTAAAGTTTCCACACCGGTTTTCACACGTAAATTTTTTATTTAGGGGCAACAATTTATTTTAATTTTTAACCCTACAACCTTAACGTCTAAGCGGCAAAAAGACCTATCAACTATCATCCCCACCTAGGAATCAAGATTGAGGGGTTGTAAATATTTAAAAAATGGTCCCCTTGAATAAAAAACGTGTGCGAACGTTTTTTGTATTTTTAACACCTTAGAAATAAATAAAAATTATTTTCTACATAATGGTTTAGAACATTAACTGACAATTACTCCATTAAAAAACAGGTGACCAGCGTTTGCAGACAACTTCAGATAATTAACCAATATCACGTGCAATGCCGAATCAAACACGAAATAAACCCAAACCGACCGACCGAAACTATTAGCGCGAAAGTTTTAAACTTTTAAATCTACAATAGTAGCTCAGCCCTTTTAAACATTTAACTATTAATAATAATAATAATAATAATAATAATAATAATAATAAACCGATTGTATGTAAAAATGCCCTTTTTGTTTTTAAATATTTTTTTTCAGGTTTTAATAATATTTTATTTAACTATCTATGTTTTATCGTAAGTAATATCATAAGGGCATCTAATTTTTCCGAAAAAAAATCGAAAAAACACGTTGTTAAGTAATATTTTAACAAGAAGCATGAGTGCTGGTGGCAACAAAAATCCGAGTCGAAGACGAGGATTTTTGCACCTGCACGAATGCATTTTGTTAAAAAATATTAATTAGCATTGCGTTTTTTCCGATTTTTTTCACAGGAAAAATTAGATGCCCGAATGGTATTTGACAAGACTATTTCATGAGTAACAGTTAACAATTAAAATATAAATTGCAATTTTTGGTGACAACAGCTGTCAAGTTTTGCCGCGGGTAAACGGCTGACAGGTGCTGTCATATAGTTTTGCCGCGGGTAAACTGCTGACAGGTGCTTTTCACCTAGAAACCATTTTTAATTCAAAATTGCGCGTTTGTGATTGGTGGAAATTAAGACAAGGGAAATAGTCAAACTTATATACTCATTATATTATATACGAACAAAACAAACTTTAAAAATAACAAGCAAGGGGGCATTCATTAATTACGTAAGATGTTTAGGGGGGGAGGGGGTCGAGCCAAACCTCACCCAATATCACTTGGGAGGAGGGTGGTCTCGGCAAATATCACGTAATTTTTTCTTTTCGAATGAAACAGTGTAAAATTGCGAGAAAACTGGGTTAAATTAAGTAAACAATTTTAACAATTGTTTTTTTAAATAAATCTAATGGAATCAATCACAGATTAACTTATTTACATTAAAACCATGCATTTTAAAAAATCTCACGTGAGATTAAGGGAGGGGGAGGGGGGAGTCGAAAAATCGCCAAAATTGCCTCACGTAATTAATGAATGACCCCTAATAATAATCAAATAAAATGTTTAATATTTTAATAAAAATTTCCGAAATTTTTATTTATTTTAACAAAATATATTATATAATATTACCGATGGGTTTATTTTAAATAATTATTTATGTTATCTATTTTATCAAATAAAAGTTGTATTTTTATAGATAATTTTATATACTCACAGACAGACTAACGTTAAGAATTATTTATTTTTATTGTATTTACTTTTTACAAAATATGTTATCAAAAACTGTTATAAATTTATAGATGGTGTCAATACAAAGTTTTCACTCATTTTACTCAGGTGTTACACAAAAAAGTTAAAAAAACGTTTGCACACGTCAATTTTTTATTTTAGGCAGGCATTTAAAAAATATATTTTCTATCATTAAGGGGGGGTAAAAGTTACCCCAATATTTTAAAAGTAAGGGGGGGGGTCGAGTGATACATAATTTTAAAGGCTTTTTAATTGCCTGCATTTTGGCATTTTTAAATCGGTTGGTTCGTTCTCGAGATATTTAAGATTAAAATAAATTAAAAAATAAAGTTTTTCTCAAATATGTATCTCTAAAACAAACTGACCGTTTTTGATTGAGTGTACCTTATGTTTTTTAATATTTTTTATATTTTAAGTTTTATTTTAATAAAATATTTAGGATTTATAAAACAATAAATATAAACGATAAAAATGTTGTATACTTACATAAAATTTAATATATTTAATATATTTTACTATATATTATTTGTATCGTTTAAACTAAATTAATTGTTTTATTTTTATGCCGTAGAAATATACATTAAAAATGGGATATTTTGTTTGACTTCTTGCCTACACAATAATATTTTAAAAATAAGTAAATAAAACAGTAACAAATTTACTTATAACAAATGTTGTGTTGAGCATTATATTATATCAATAAAAGTATTTTGTTGCAATTCCGCACGCCAAGATGTATTCGCGCGCCAAACGAAGCGTTAAAAATAAGTTGACTTCTGAAAAAGAAAGCGGTGTTGCCAAATTTATGGTGCCAGAGAGCAAACATAATTGTATGGTGCCACTTTGCGTCTATTTACCAACTTGTATGCACCGCAGCGCCCCCATCGGAGGATGGTCGAACTAATCAGTATGTAAATTCAGAATTATGGTCAATCCGGCACCCAATCGAAATTTTGCCAGACGCTTCATTATGCCCTTATATGAACATAGGGCTGACAAGCACTCAAAACGTAACGGCACCCAAAACCGGGTGCCACATGGTAAAATTGGGTGCCGTTTAGACAATTTTCACCTATAAATGGTGCCACTTTGACGAAATATATGTATATATATATATATATATATATATATATATATATATATATATATATATATATATATGTATATAATAACCACATCCATTTACAGCACTAATTAATCTATAATTAAAACAAAACATAATAAAATTATTATTATTTTATCTGACCTTATATGTGAAACACGATCACACGTAAATTACACACACCGGAACAAGTTCAAGATAACTGTTTAATTGGTCATATACCTGATAAAGGCATTTCCAGGAATTACTGTGGTAAATAATCTAAATGTTTAGATCAGTCATCCTAATTTTTTTAAATATTTTATATTTAATAATGTTGGTATTTTTTAATATTCTTTCGTATTTTTTGTTTGTGTATGTTTTATTTAAAAGGAATTTTAACTTTGTTTTATATCGAAAAAATTTAAATTCAGCTTGCATATTTAAAAAAAGTAATCTTTTGGATACAAATAAATAACAAATAAGTATTATCAAATTAAAAGAAATGCTTTATATAAAATAAAATACCAATGTACCATTTTAAGTATTTCATTTGCATATACAAGGATTCAAAATTATACAAAATATAAAAATGGTCAAAAAATAGACTCTGATATATGTTAACAGAAAATGATAATACAAACAAAACGTCCAATAAATGTATGGCTCAAGCCTAACTAAATGCTGCAGAACAAGTTTTTTGAACATATTAAAATTATTTTCATTTTTTATATTACATGGAAGTTTGTTAAAGAACACTACACAAGAATAAAAACAACCTCTTTCAAATATTTTTAATTTATGATTGGGCACATTTAAAATTAATGATCTAGTTATAACATATATGGATGACGATTTCAAATGAGATAATTTACTTTTGTTTTTGAACATAAATATTAAAATTTCATTTGTTTTAAGCGTATCATAGTGAACATAGCGTTTTATTACTCTTAGAGAATATTGGACTGAATTTTATACAAAGTTGTTGAATGTAATTTGTCCAGCTAAGATTTTCATCTAGGTATACTCCTAAAAACTTGGTATCATGTGAAAGTTTTAAGATACCGGTTGGTTTAAAAAGTAATCCCGGGATCCATTAAAAACAAATATTATTTTTTATTTTTTTAAATATGCTTTTTTGTTTATTTTTATCAAAAAGCGTTGTTTCTAAACAATAACACTAGATTTTGATTTTATTGATATATTAATATAAACAAGTCATTTTTACATTTTATAGTAATTCCACGTTGGTAATACGGTATTACTAATACCATTATTTTTGTATTACTTTTAATTTACACTTATTACCGAAATGCCGGACTTTTTCTTCAGTGGCTTAAAATGTCATTTCGTTTTAAATACAACAGTAGAAAAAGTTGCTTTAAACAAAAAACTTGTCTTGTTAAGTGTAATTTGTAATAAGTGTAACTTGTCTTGTTAAGTGTAATTTATGTTAAGGTTCAAGATTCTTAAGAGGTAAGTTTCTGGATATCCTGTAAATAAAGTGAGGTCAGGCCCGGATTTAGAAATTTGCCGCCCCTAAGCAGTTGCAAAAATTGCCGCCCCCCCTCGAAACTTCTTCAATGGTGGAAAGTTTGGTACGAAGTTTTTCAATAAATAAAATGCACCTTTCTGAGAGCAAATACTTTATTTTATTATTTAGTATCCTTATAATCATGAAGTATATAATATCATTTCACAATTACCATTATGTATGCGATTGTTTTTTATAGAGAAATTATTGCTTACCTATTGGTTGAAATTTTTACGTCTCGATTTTCGGATGGCAAACTCATCGATAATGGAATCAAAATCTAAAGACATGAGCAAATCTGACTCTATAGTTAACAAAGCGAGTGCGTTTAATCGTTCTGCAACCAGTTTTGATCTTAAGTAGTTTTTCACTCGCCGCAGTACAGAAAATGATCGTTCAGCGCTACAATTTGATAAGGGTGTGCAAACGAGCATTCGGTACGCTATATCAACATTCGGAAAAACTGTGTGGAGCTCATTGCTTCTTAGTAATTTGAGCAGATCCATAGGAGAATTTTTTTCCATATTCTTTTTGACGCAATAACTTATAAAAGTTTTCCCGACCAACAAGTTCAACTTCCCCATCTCTAGATTCATCGCATCTTATTTTTCTCGTCTTTTTTCGCGTAGTAACCGTTTTATATTCTTTGTTCTTGGAAATAGCGAGCGCTTTCTCTTCATACGAGTCAAAATCTTTACGCGTATCACTAATCATTTTGTTCAGCCCTTCTAAAAGTTCAATTACCTCAACAATAGTTGTCTTGACATTTTGTAATTTTTTACTCACAGAATTCATGAAAGATAACAGGAAGCTCTACAACTGTTGCATAAACGCAGTTTCTAATGATTCAAGTTGTTGTCAAATGCCCAATGCTTCGTTTCGCGTCGTACATTTTTCAACGATATCATCTTCCATTTCTTCTAAAGCTGAGATGACTGCTGAGAAATGATGTTCAAGAGCGTGAACGGCATCATCTTGAGCTGACCAACGAGTGCCTAAAAGTGACTTTACAGTAACTATGCGTCCAGATTCAGAATTTGCACAGTGTTTTGTCAAGATTTCCCAGCGGTGGGTTGATGCAGAAAAAAAATTGTACACGTTTTGGATCGTTGCAAAATACGTTACGGCCATCGGACAACTTTCTGCCGCATGTTTTCCAACTAAATTCAAAGAATGAGCAGCACAAGGCGTATAATCGGCGTATTTGTTGGTTTCTTTGATTTTCGCTTGAAGTCCTGTGTACGGCCCAGACATGTTTGCAGCGGTATCGTACGCTTGTCCTCGACAATCGTTGATGTTGATGCTAAGGGATTCGTGCGTTGACAGAATTGCATTTTCATGATTCTCAGCTTTGTGTCCTGGATTTTCGATAAATGGAAGGAAACACTCCACAGGATCTCCATTATCTTTCACATATCTTATGATGAATGACAGCTGATCCACATGAGAAATATCAGGAGAAGAGTCTACAATTATCGAGTAGTATTTGCCTATCTTGATTTCTTTGACGATTTCGTCCAGGACTTTTTTCCCATAAGCTCGATAAACTCATTGGAAATTGTTTTTGATAAATAATTTGTTCTGCCGCTACCTTTATTCCCAAATCTGGTAATATGTTCGGCGAGGAATGGATCGAATTGAGCGATTAATTCTAGTAGCATCATGTAGTTGCCGTTATGTTGTGAACCGAATTTTTCGTCGTCACCTCTGAATGGAAGTCCCCGTGAGGCTAAAGCTTTTATTACGGCCACGACTCTTTTCAAAACATTTCGACAGTAAGAGATTTCTTGCTCATGTAAAAGTGTGATATTTGCATCGATTCTTCCCTGGATTTGAGCTCTGTCCTTGAATTGAGTACTGCAATCATGATGGCCGTTGGAATTTTCGTGAAGTGTGATGCGATGTCCAGCATTCTTCCAGTCGTTGAATCCATCGTTGGCAAAAGACGATTTCTCCCCAAATAAAAGACATGGAACGCAATAAACTCTGCCTTTGCTAACGGAGTAGGCAAGCCACGGTCGTAGAGTTTTATCGCCATTCAAGAGGGTTCGGTGAAAGAAAGAAGCCGAAAAGTAGCGCGTCCAGTCATTATACATCCTTTTGATGTTCTGATCGAAACGGTTCCGAGTTATATGGTCACGAAGTTCGTCATTGAAAATCCATGTTGCGGGATCAGCGGGATCATTTATTTGTAAGATTTCTTTGCCAGGAATATAGTCCGCGTTCTCGTTAGGTGAAATATCTTCGTCGACTGTCATTTCAAGTTCTTTCGTTTCTGTATGCGAATCGGACACGGTGTCAGAGTCATTTTCACGGTGACAGTTGGAATCTGCACAAATAAAAAGAAACAACATCTTTCTAAAATAATTGTTTCTCTGTTAGTTTATAGAACATTTTATTGATTTCCAACTGTCAATCATAATTTTATGATCATTTTGATTAGACGCCAATCTATAAGTCAGCTGGTGAATGAACCGAATAAATAAATGACAACGATACCTTCTAGATCATTATGAGCTCTCGAAGTTTCTTTTTCAACTGATCCGGAATCTGTTTTTTTGAAGAATGTAGTCAACCTTGGAGTTTTCTCTAGGACTTTTTCATTTTTCTTCGATTTTTCTGCCGCTCGCTTGCGGTACTCAGCGCCGCTGAATCTGTTACAGTTGTCACTCATGACAAAACGTAGCGTTGCATAAGGTCGTTAAACTAAACTGCTCGGAATAAAAGAAAATGTTAATTTTGGCTTAAAATGTAAATCGTACTATGACCGTAAATATGCAGTTTATAATGTTGATAAGCCTGCCAACAAAATAGGCAGGAAATTCAATTCCCACAAATATAACAAGTTTTTAAAGTTTCCGCCAAAATTTGCCGCCCTTTAATTCTTGCCGCCCTAGGCAGCTGCCTACTCTGCCTGCATGGTAAATCCGGGCCTGAGTGAGGTTGTATACTACTACTACTATTTGTTACTTTACAATATTTTATCATAAATCTAAAATGGTCTACAATTATATTCCCTACAATTCTTTTAAATAATCCACGGATATCATAAAAATAATAAACAACCATTACAACCTATACAAGAAATCCATTAATTACGATTAAGAAGAAGGACGTCAACAAGTAGATTGATATAGATACGAGGAGGCAATAGTAAAAAAATCGACTTCCTTCGGCAGATTTTGTGTCTGTAAAAGTGGCGAGTGTCTGTCACGGGCTGATAAAAGAACACAGTGGGCGGTGTGTGTGTGCGTTAGCTTCTTTGACGAATTTCTGGATAATCTGCAATCTTAGCAGCGCGGTAAAAAACAATCAGTGACCGCGTCCTACTCAAAACGAAAGTGCATCCAATCGTTGCACTGCTGAAAGGAAGTGCTTTTGATAAATTCTCAGGAAGCAGCAGGTTGTGGGCAGCCTGTTCAGTTCACCGACACGACATCTGATTTAATTAAGTGTTTTTTTAATCTTACATTATACCGAGCAACACATTTTAAAAATGTTGCGATATTAAAGTTTGTTTAATTACTTAAGTGTTCTTGATGCTTTTGCAAATGTCCACAATTATAAAAAATATATAATTTAAACCCATGTACCTATCTAAACTTAGTAACACAAATATATTTCTATAAATTGTTCAACATTATTTAGCCTGATCTTTCTTTTTTAACAAAATACGTACTATTGATTTAATCCCCAATTTTGTAAAATATACTTAGTTTTATTGATTTTGGTGCTGTTTTGGTTTTGGTCCAATACTCTGTTTTAAAAATATTTTGTATAAAAAAAATGTAAGTGTACAATAATTTTTATATTATGACACTTTTAAGTCTAGGGTTAAAAACGAGCTCTATAGGTCTAAACCTAAATAAGGTATCAAAAATTTCTCAAAACGGTTTCTAGGATATGTGGGTGGAAACAGTATCTATGAGCACAAAAGTGACATTCTCTAAGCAACCCCTGTAGGGGTTGTAGCCACCCCAACTCATTTTTTTAAACACCCTCTTTGTGATACCTCATTTGAAAGCCCTTGAAAATTGCTTTTTAACAGTACTAAAAAAATAAAGTTTAATTTTTGAAAAATACGCACAATAATTTTATTCCAATTTCTTGTTACAACCATTTTGTTGTTGTAAAAAGTAAAAAGTAAAAAAACTGGAGAACAAAAAATAATTTTAACAAAATTATAATACACTAAAAAGCATAAATAAATAAATTGTTTAACAATAATCAAAAACATTTTAATTTTTAGCATTTTAAATTAAATAACTCCCATGAGTCTATTTTGAAATCTTTTATTGAAATTTTTGTCGCCAAATATATTGGCATTGTTGAACAATTTAAATCCTTAATGTGTATGTTTTTGGTGTATTTTTTGCACCAGATTTGTAAGACTTACAAAAAAGACTGCTATTCATGCCGATTAGTTTTAATATTTTTTCTAATCCTATCTTTAAAACTCCCATTATCGTACATGTTTCCATGACACTAAGTGACCTTTTATTTATAAATTGACAAGATGTCGCTTTATGGCATTTTAGCCACGGACTGAAGTTAGTTTTAGGTTAGTTGGCAGTTGGCAGATGTCAAATGTCATACAATCGTTGAAATAATAATGTGGAAATTATTTTATTATCTTTATACAAAAATAAAAAGTATAAAATAGTTTCTCAACGCCAATACCTATACGTATATATATATATATATATATATATATATATATATTATTTTAAAAGTTTATATGGAAGTTTGTACTGACCTTTTGATTTTGCAGGCAGTAAACTAGATTTAACTAAAGGCATTAAAAATTTCGGGTGGAGAATTCACCGTGAAGTGCCCATAAAACATTCTATTCACTTTCACTGCTTCTATATCATCATTAAAACGGTTGTTAGTACATTTTCAAGGGATAAATTTTGTTTATTTCGATTAACAAATTTCGATTAACACATGCAAATTTGACATTTTGACTGGCGCCGCTAATACAGATTCTCAAGTTTTTTTTATAGATATTGCTCTATACAAATATTTAATTTAAATCATTTTTAGAAAATAATTTCGTAGAAAAAGTATAGTATATAAATTAATCTTTCGCTCGCTAGCTCGCTCCTGCCTAATTAAATTTGTGACCAAAATGGCGTTTATCAAACTTGATACAAATAATAAAATAAGCGATAAGATAATGAATGTTATTCACATGTTAATATATAATCCTTAAACATTGTATTTTATTAAAACATCTATTTTCAATACCTGTAGAACGAGATGATTAAATTGCGCGTGATTGGTCAAAAGCGAAATACTCATTGCAGCCATATCTTTTGATAAAATGTATGATTTTATTTACAAATCATTTTAGATTTTTTAGATTACAAATTTCAAGAAAATAATATGGATATACCTTAATACACAGGAAAAGTATTTTTTTAAGACAATACAATTCATTATAATTAGAACCAATAAAATGCCAGTATTCCATGGTTACGCATCTACGCCAGTGAGATAAGAACGTCTAAAGATATATCCCACTCATTTTGAGTGAGATAAGAAGTTCATTAACGCACGCGTTTTTCTCTGTTTTTAACCAATCAAATAAAAAAGTCAAAATGTCAAAATAACCCTAAATTAAGTCTTAGACAAAAATAACTACCGTTTATTTTTTCATTTAGAGGCATAGATAAAAATTTGTACAATATACGTGTGATAACGCTTTATTAACGTACTTTTGCGATTGCCCAACTCGTGCTACGCACTCGTTGGGCAAATTTCGCATGCGTACGTTAATAAAGCTCTTATCCCACATATATCGTAAATAACTATTATCACCTTGTTTACACGTTGCTAAGGATTTTGACACTTTTCTTAATTTGACATTTGTTGACATTTAAATACTTACTACGTTTGTTAAATGATTAAAATAATGAATTATAAACTCTAAAAGATCGATGGGTTGGTGTAAACGATAATAAAATTAAGGTAAGTTTGAATAAATATATACCTTATAAGGTTTATTAAAATCTTTTTATATTTTAAAGCATATTTTAATTTCAAATGTCAAACTGACAATTCGTTAAATCCTAAAATTCATTATATTTTCTCACTAAATATAACTCGTTGTATGATTAATTATAATTATATTATTATATATTATATATTATTATTAATTATAATTATCGACGATATTTACTCATTGAAACCGAAGCAGCACATTTCACTCGTCCCGCGGAAATCTGCAGCTCGGTTTCAATTCGAAAATATCATCGATGATAATCATACCACTTGTTATATTATGGGTGACAATATTTTAAAATAAAAATACTAGTATTAGAAAAAACTTGTTTCAACCCTTTCGCTATAGCAATGTAAATATTCGTTCAAAAGTAGAAAAAATTAAAAAATGGCACCATGTCCCAGTCTTACGCGGCCTATTTTTTCTTTTAAAAATCCATCAAATCTAACCTAACTTTTTATTTTGTTTCCCAGTTTGGCCGCAAAACTTTTAGATTTGTTGATTTTTATTACTATATAGAGGGTTATATAAGTCCCAAGAAAATGGACAATCGGGACAAATGTGTTCCATGTAAAATTGTATAAAATAAGAATGTGAACCAATAAAATAAAGCGGTTTAGTGTTCCTAGACCGGTTTGGTCTAGGCTAGTGTTACTTGATGTTTTTTTAAACTAAAATAGCGAATTTTTATCTTCCCAAAATAAAGTCGTCGTTTCAAAGACCTTATACTTTTGGGACGTAGGTATAAGTCCCATTAGACATGAAATGGTTAAATTTGAATTCAGCGTTATTGTTTTAGATGTAACTAAAATAATAAATTAATTCAGTAAAAAGTAATGCACTTTTAAAAGGTAAAATTCACAATAATGATTGTGTCGAACAAAAAGTTTATGTATATTTGGCTTGCGAACGCATTTGAATAGAAATAGTTAACAACACGTGTCAAATATTCGGTAAAATTTTTCATTTAACATAAAGCGGCATTAAAAATTTACATGTAAAAGCTTTAATTTTGAAAACAAACAGCGAGCGGGCGGGCGGTACGATTGGACGGTGGAGCCAACAGGCGTTGTAATATCAGTGATTATTTCCATATGAGTACGGATTACAGGTCTTATTAAGGCTTGTGCGATCGTAATATAAAAGCTTTGTGGTCGTTCATTTTGGTATAATCAGAAATTAATATGAAATTCGCTCATGTATATGCAATTACCAGCCGGATGTTTTCGGAGAAAAGGGATCTAGGTGTGCGCCGAGCTTTGTACCAGAGCCCCCTACTAATATTGAATATTTGTCCAAAACAACCGCATTATGTCTGGGCACGCAAAAAGATTATTTAATTAAAAAAGTTAAAACATTTAATTACAACAATCAACGTTTTTATTAAGGTTAGTGCAAGCAATTAAAATTTTAGGTTTGTTAGTAGAACCTAAAATATAGTGTACACTAATGTATACAGTTCCACCAATCTGATTTAAAAATTGTTGTACTAAAATTCAGGTTCTACAAACAGACCATTTATCATCACTGATTTCAGTAACAAACTCACTTAAAGTAAACATAGTATTTTAGTGTTTTTCATTAAGAGTGATAGATCTTTGATCAACAATGGCGTTATTTCAAAAGATCCTGGTGTCATTTTTTGACGTACGTATTCAACAAAATTCATACATGGGTGATTCTACAAAAGTTGGGCAACTATTGTCATTTTGTTTATATAGTTTTCTGAGAAAATTAAACAGTATTTTGTTATGAGAACATAGATAATATAATAAATATACTGTTCCAGACCGGGCCAGTCACTTTTTCAAATAGTTTCTGAAATATCTGTGTTTTCTAAATTTGAATGCAAGGGAAGTGACGAGTATACCAGGGCACTAATTAAATACATAATTTATTGAAAAATTGCAACTTTGAGCATATTATACATTAAATATCTTAAAATCAAATAATACCACACATCAGTGGCGGCTGGTGGATTTTGGTTATACCGATATCTCAATTATTAGATATGGGACCCACACCAAATTTATATGAGTTTATAATGACATTAAATAAACAAGTTCTGCGCAAGCAGAATTTAAGGGTATGTTCCGTAAATACACACGAGTTACCGGTCTGGTTACTGAAATAAATTCCTGATTTTCTCGGTTAGTTCATATTTACGGTACACCTTTATTTGAAAAAACATAACCCAACTTACTTTTTTCGACCTACTCTTTAAAATCTCTATAATTAATTTTTTTTATCTGGACTCGTGTTTTTTTGTTAGGTTGGTGGATTATGCCAGTTTGACTTAGTGCAAAATGAACTTTGGCTGCAAATTTCTTTTTTAATGAGCTTTTAGCAACAAGTGATGAATCTGATAGTGATGATGATTTGGTATTGCGTGGGCCAAAATTTTTAAGATTTTTTATTGAAACTTTTATTTGTGTCAAAAACTACAACTTGCATATATTTTTAATAATATTTCTATAGTTACATAAACAAACCTAAAACACCCTATATACTGAATTCAATTATTTTTGGACAAAACGTATTTTGTATGCGAAGTCTGCTCCTGTGTTAAATTTTTAGGTTAGATAACCAACAAAAAACAGTAATTTTGTTTAGGGCAACACTGTTTCCATTTGGTTTGCAGCACTGGTAACCGATTTAACCGATCATACAGCGTCGGTCGTTTCGGTAACGATTGGGTAACCTATTTTTCAGGAACCGCGTTTCTTAACTACATAATTTTCAGGAATTTTTTATTTACGGGACACCTTAACCGAAACCAAACCAACCAAGTTGACTTACGGAACATACCCTAAGTTAAGGTTTGCGAAAAAAAGATAACCGAAACATCGAACATGGAACTGACGACACGGTACTGATGAATGGGATACAAATTTGAGATTATAATTCGGAATTAAGTATTTTACTGATATTTTTTATTAGTGGATGCTACTTATCAACAAATCACATATAGCCTTATATAAATTACAATGAAATATATATACGTAAGAAAAAAACTACTCACCACAGTACTGAAATTTTTACTGGAACTATACGTGCATTCACAACAACTTCGCCGCTTGCATTGATTTCAAGATGACTGTCATGCAAAGCGGGCTCTGTGAGTAATTTTTTACCAACACTTGAGTTAAAACGAGGACTTGACGTTTAAACTTCAATATTTCGCAGGAATTTTGAATTTTAACATTGGACACAGAACTGACGGGTAAAAGTGAGTACAAAGATTATAATTTTTTTAAAAATTGCTATTATTCGAGTCTAAGATAAAATATAAAAAATACATTATTTAATGTTTTATAGTTTGTAGTGAAATTGAAAAATTTAAGATAAATTGAATATATTTTAAAATAAAATCACTCAAATATTTGATTCAGGAGTTGTGACACGCCAAGGTACTGATGTTTTGAATATTTATTATGTGTTTCTACAAACGTGCTTTTGAAAAAATACATTAAAATTTGGTGGATAAGTTAAAAAAACCTGGATATTTCGTAATATACTAAAATATTTACAAAAAATATTAAAATACCTACTCTATTCACTGATGACATCAAGTTGTCCAACTTTTGTATAATCACCCATATAAAGTTGTATTCTACAAAGCTTGTCATTTTACAATGGAGAGATAAACAAGCGCGAATTTTATGATATGCATCATCGAACAACAGAAGCCACTATTTGACGAATTGTGACAAAATTTTAGACAACCGGCTCTGTTACGAATCTCCCAACACCTGTGCGTCGCCGTAACGCCCGGTCTGAGAAAGTGTGCATAAGAATCCTAAACTCTCAATTTCCCGAAGTTCGCTATAATAGGGCCTATTTCAGTCCTCAGTTTGGCTCAAGCCAATCGATCATCTTTTGCGTCGACGTTTTGATAATTGGGCTCTAGAGCATTTGGAAGCTGACCCTGAATTCGGCCAGAAAAACATTTTTAGCGATGAGGCTCATTTTTGGATGAACGGCTTCGTTAATAGGCAGCTGTCGGATTTGGAGTGAAACAAAACCACGAGATATCGAAGAGCGTCAACTGCATCCAGAAAATATTACTGTCTGGTGTGGATTTTAATCTGGCCGCGTCATTGGTCCTTATTTCTTTGATGATGAGCAAGGCAGAGCGTTGACGGTCAACGAAAAAAAGTACCGAACGATTATACGGGATTTTTTCAACAGGATGGCGCCACTTGCCATACAGCACGTGAAACACTAGAATTGATAGCAGGCAAATTTCCTAGGTCTGTAATTTCACGTAACCGCGATTGGCCAGCGAGATCATGTGATCTTACTCCTTTGGATTTCTTTCTTGGGGGTATGTGAAGAATCTGGCAAATAACCCTCAAACTATTGAAGCACTCAGAGACAATATCCTACACGTCATTGGCGAAATACAACCGATCTCTGCCAGAATGTAACCCATCGAAGCTGCGGAGGCCATTTGCCAGATGTTATTTTCTATACATAATTTTATTGAAAAACCCTTATATATTATATAAATATACAGCCCGTTCAGATTAAAACCGAATATAGGGAAACGTTAGCTTGTGTGATAAACGACATGACGAAAGGTCGAGCAGGTAAGACGACATTAGAAATTAAATGATAATAATGCAAAAAATCTCATTAGCGATGGAGGCTATTTGCTTAGCTACTGTGACGCGCGTTGGAGGGAGGCGAAGCCACGCCCTATACTTTTCCCTACATTCGGTTTTACTCTGAACGGGCTGTATATATATATAATATACCTATAAGGGTTTGGTCATAGGAGTGGTCTAATTTCAAAAGCGGCCATCTCCTTTGAAGAATATTTTAGGTAATCGGCAAAAAACATTTTAAACAGTAGTGGGTAAAAAATAAATATATTTTGAAAAACTTGTTCATATGGTAACTGAAAATATGTTTTCTACAAAATAAGTAACCAGATTTAACTATGATTTCGCGAAAGAATCGAACGATCGATTTACAACACATCTCAGATTTTTTTTTAATTTTAATATTTTGTTTATACATCCAATTTAACACTAAATCTAAAATTTTTCTTTCATCTGACTTAAACTTTAGCTCCTAGAAACCATTTAATTTTGCCTTTCACAAAAAGGCCAAATTCCATTATTTTGGCATAAATTTTTTATTAAAATACTGAATGATTTGAAATTTGGCCCATGTATGACCCCTATTAGTACCTACAATTCTGTCAAAAAAAAGTTTTAATTTTTTACATACAGGTGGCGCTGCAATTTTTTTTTCTTCGAAAGTAGACCTTTTTTGAAGACAAAAAATTCTCTTAAGCAACAATGCTCAAAAAAACTAAATAGCGTACCAGATAATATAGATATTCCTTTATAATTCGACATATAAAAATTTACTTGCAAATGATGTTGCCGCCCGTAAAGCTAACTTAAAGTTTGGTCTACCACATTAAAAAAAATTGAATTACACTTTCAACTCTATCCTTATTTTTAAACTAAGGAACTCCAGGTGATGGCTTTTATTGGTAACTAAAACGCAACAAAAAAAAGTTTAATTTTTTTATATTCAGGGGGCGCTGCAGCCTCTTTTTCAAAAATAGACGTTTATAAAGACCATAAAGTTACTTTATGCACGATGACATTATAATATGACAATTATAACAAAAATTCTTTGACGTAAACGTCTTTTTATAGCCCGCGGGCGTTATTATGGCCCAGCGGGCTATAATGAAACGTCAAAAATTAAAAACAACAATGTTACACCATTTGATATATTCGAAGTAAGTTTTTTCGTATAAAGATTTTGATTTTACCTGCAGCAGGCCGCAATTTTTCGCCTTTTCAGCTGCTTCCTCAATTTCATTTATCTTTAAACTTTAAAACTGACTGATGTCAGTTGACATTATAATATGACAATTATAACAAAAATTCTTTGACGTAAACGTCTTTAAAAACAATAATATATTAAAAATAATAATATATTAATCGTGCATAAAGTTTTGTATGCATTGCTGGCATAACTGGTTTTTATGGTCCTACGACGCTTTTCTAGCCCTCGCGCTGACGCGCTCGGGCTCGAAATAGCGCCTCGGACCATAAAAACCTTATTATGCCCTTAATACATAAATAACTATAAGCAACATTGCTTAAAAAACTAATGACATTATTTATAATGTATTAGATAATATAGATATTCTTTTATTGTTTGACATATAAAAATTTATTTGCAATAATTAATGCCTGTTGTAGGACGATTAAAATTATAACTAGTGCACGTACCCGCATATTGTTATATAAACGCCTTTTTTCGCTTTTATTGTTGTATGCGGACAAAAGGTAACAAAACCAAAGAAATTTTAATTACAAATGGTAACAAGTATTTCAGTGACTCTATAGTAATAGTAATATGACCATTTGTTTAAATATATTTTAGTATATTTCGAGAGGCAAAGCATTCTTTATTATCGTACTTTCAAATTAAACTAAAGTCAAGCCTATAGGCTGGGAATCAAGTTATCCCAACAGTTAAAAGTTACTGTCAAACGGTAACCATAATAACATTTAAAATTTTGCCGTTATTACAAAAGTTGAAATTGGAGAGGGAAAATATCATGCTTTTAAAGGTACGCAAAGTTAATAAATTTTTTTTAAGTAAATCAAAATTCTAGGAATTGAATTTTCTTCTGGAGTAAACATGAAAGTTCCTCGGACATCATCGAGTCGACAAAAGGAAAATCTAAATAATTTAAAAGCAATTAAATATATGTGCGACGAATTACTTTGCAGTAGGGTTTTTGAAAATGAAGATGATCTTCTAAACCACCTTAAATTTCAAAATCATAAATTTCCTGAAATTAGACAAACTATAGGTGATGTTGCTAGAATGGAATTTTTAAAACAAAAAGATGTTTTAACTGCAACTACCTAGTTCAACAATATCTACCGTCAATATATGCCCAAATAAAGAAGATAAAAATACGTTTTTCGAGTATATGCAAAAGGGTTCGGAAGGCGCAAAATTAAAAAATCACGTTTTAATGAAAAACAAAAAGATTTTGTTGGCAACCTTTTTGAAGAAGGTGAAAAATTTAAAATTAAATAAACGCCTGAATATATAGCAACAGCTTTACAAAATTATGAAGTAAATGGCAAATTTTAGTTTTCTTCAAACGAGTATATGCATCCTAATCAGATACGCGGCTTATTATCAAGATTATCGTCAGATAGAAGGTTAAGCAAAAATAGAAAAAGAAAATTAAAAAATTTGCCGGAAGAAATTGAAGAAATTAGCCCAGAAGCGGATGAAGTTTTTTTGAAGTTTTATCAGTTTTAAAGTAGTTCCTTTGCGGCCTAAGTAACTTTTAAGTTATAAATAACCCTGGTTATAAATCTCTAGACTGATTCTGAGAATCGCTTTAGGGCCGGTTGTACAATGGCAGTTCAATAGCAGTAAACTGTAGTTCAACGTTGAACGGACGTTCAACGAAAATTTCATGTTGTGCAATATCCGTTCAAGCTTGAACTCATGCTTAAAAGTGAACCGCCGGTGTTGGCTGTTCAACGCACTGAACTTTCAGTCAAGCCAGCGGCACATGCGTATATTTGTAATTTGTGTTTAAGGTTAAGTTATTTTTACCAGTTTTTTATGTTATTTATATTCGGACGTTAATAAACATAAACATTTTACATATTAAAGGTACGTAAAGTTATGTTATATGTGTCACAAAAAATATAACCTTTACATGCTTTTTTAGATTTTTAAATATTCAAATGGAACTTTTAACTGATGATGAGGATTTTTTGGATATTGTTTTTATGTTTGCTTTTCCCAGACGACCCCAGATTTTCAGGGATCGACCAGATCATTTCCAAAAATGGAATGAATCTGAATTTATACAAAGATTTAGATTATCAAAAGATACTGTGAGATTTGTAATTAATGAGATTGCAGATGATATTGCTTCCCCGACAAACAGGTCAGTAAATTATGCAAATTCTTTTGTATGCAGGATCTTATTTTGTCAATTTTTTTTGTAGAAATCATGCTCTTTCCCCTGCAGAAATGGTTTTTGTTACTTTACGATTTCTTGCAACAGGATCATTTCTACAAGTAACTGGTGATTTTAATGGCATTGATAAGTCTACAGCAAGCAGAGTTATACATAAAGTTGTAACTGCAATTGCCAGGAAAAGAAGAGAGTACATAAGTATGCCAAATACCGAAGAAGAAATTCGCCAGGTACGGCAAAAGTTTTATAATATCAGTGGCTTTCCCAGATGCATAGGAGCATTGGATTGCACTCATATTAGAATACAATCTCCAGGTGGAGCCGAGGCAGAAAACTATAGAAACCGAAAAGGTTTCTTTTCCCTTAACGTTCAAGCAGTTTGTGATTCTGAGTTGCAGATTCAAAATATAGTTTGCCGTTGGCCAGGAGCTTCCCATGATTCTAATATATTTAGACATTCTAGACTACGAGCAAAATTTGAGAGAGGTGAATTTGGGGAAAATCTACTTTTAGGAGACAGTGGCTATGGTATTAAAAGGTACCTAATTACACCACTTTTAAATCCACGAACACCAGCTGAACATCTTTTTAATGAATCACAAATTCGAACAAGGAATCCAATAGAGAGGTGTTTTGGAGTTTTAAAAAGGCGTTTTCCAATTCTTGCTTATGGTGTAAGAATTAAATTAAATAAAGTGGAGGCTGTTGTGATTACTTGTACAATACTTCATAATATTGCTTGTGCAAGGCGTGATGCAGTACCTCCTGTCAATGATGAAATTGAGGCAGCAATAAATTTTGTTGACATTCCAAATGTTCCTGCTAGACAAAATAGACTTGGTATCAATGACAGTGTCAGACATGCACTTATTACAGATTACTTTCAAAATTTACTTTAATTTTTATATTTTGTAATACTGCTGGATTGTCAACCACTTAATAAATACGTTATATATAAGTACTGAATAATTTTTTATTGCAATCAATAATAGAAGTTAACATTAAAATTACTACACCTAACAATTTACAACAAAATATTTTACTAAATAATTAATTTATTGCAAACAATAATACAAATTAATATTAAAACTACTATTACTATTAACATAAAACTACTATACCTAACAATTTACAAAAAAATATTTACAAATAATAATAATGTACTAAATTACTCCCTAATTGCAATAATATAAATCAACATTAAAACTACAAATAACATAAAATTACTAAACCAAAAAATTAACAAAAAGTTTGATTTGAAAAAATAACAGTTATGCTCTAAAAAAACATTTATTAATTAAATAATTTTCCCTTTTCTATTTTTAATATTTCTATTTTTAATTTTGTTTCTTCTTGTTTTAAATTACTTTCCTTTTCCATAATTTTTAGTTTTAGGTTGTGTTCTTCCAGAAAACACTTTTCTTGGAGTTCTGTAAATTTTATCTTTGCAGAACTCCACTCTTCCAACTTCTTCTTCATAGGGAGAGGCATACATTCTAAAAGATAATATTAATAATAATATGAGATAAATTAACATTTTTTATATTTTTTAAATGTTGGATTTTACTTTATAATAGGTAGTAGGGTAATTAACAATTTTACCTTTATTATTTTGTTGTTTGGGTGGTGGTACATTTTCTAGAAAAAAAAAACCGTTCATAAAAAATTGTATAATATGTATTTAGAATTTTTACCTTTGCTAGTGGTTCTACTGCGAAGTGCTTTTGACCGGGGAGTCCTTAACATATCCGGAGTATATTTTGACCAATCTCCTTGTTGTGAAGTGGATGCTAAAATAAAATTATTTTATAAATATTTAATAATGATTAAACAACTTTCTTACCAGGGCTGCTTGAATTGGTTTTCAAATAAGGTTGTACAAATTCTGATGCTGCTAAAACAAAATATATAGATAATAATAATAAATATATCATATTGTATAAATATGTAAAAGTAATAAAAAAAAATTTACCAGGGCTGCTTAAAGTAGATTTTAAATAGGAAGGTGGTACAAATTCTATTGCTGCCAGTGAGACTGTCTTAATTGGTTCTAGAAATAAATATTTTATTAGATTACTAATTATACTAAATAGTATATGGTTTTTTTTACCTGGGTTGTATTCAAAGCTACATTTGACATCATCTTCCAAAAAGGTAGGAAAGGCTTGTTGTTCCAACTCTATTTCTTGTTCTATTTCTATAAAATTGTTTTTATAAACCATTTACTTAATTTTTAAAGTCTATAACTTACCATCACAATCATCATCAAAATTTGACTCGGTTCCAATTATTTGAGTTCCAGCAATTTCGATGATTGCATTTTCTACATTTGAATACTCAAACATCTTTCCTGGACCTCCACCTGTTCCTTTTACCAAAAATTTTTGGTCTGCAACTTTTTGCTTCATTCTCTTTTTAATATTTTCATACTTACTGCGAAGAACTTTTACATCTCTAAAAGTTTCCCCACATATTCCATTAAATTCCTCAGCAACTTCTAACCATGCCTTTTCTTTAATTTTGTTGTTGTTCATGTCAGTTTTTTTACACTCTATTCTATTTTTTTTCTCTTTTACTAAGCTTAGTAAAACGGATTCCTCTCGGCTACTAAAATTGCGAGACCTTTTTTTCTCTTGATCCATGTTTAGATATCCCAATCACCAAAGCCCCAAAAACTTTCTCAACTAATAAAAATCAAAATATTCCATTACCAAAGCCAAAGCCAAAATAAATACTACTATTATACTATTTATCTTTAAAGTGCATATTAAATTGCTTTTTCTTACCTGAAGTTATATAGGAACCAAAAAGAATAATGTTTAATAAACAAAACGCAATATTTATCTGTAACGGTCACAAAAAACACTTTGAAAATTTAAAATCGAAACCCAGCTAAGCCAAGCAAAGCTAAATTCTAAAATAGGCGCGAAAAGTGTACGTCAAAATTAAGAAATGACAGAGTTCAGGCAGAGATATCTCTGCTTCAGGCTAGCCAACCCAACAAATTTTTCGTTCAATAGAACTGCAACTGAATTTCTATTGTACAACTCATTAACACTTGAACTTCAGTTCATACTGAACTGACGTTCAGTTGATCTTCAGTTCATATGTTATTTGTACAACCGGCCCTTAGAGATTTGAACCAGCCAGTAGGATATAAACCAGGGTTATTTATAACTAAAAACTTAGCGAATATACCCCTTAGAGCCCAACAAGTTTAAAATTTAATGTAAAGGTAATAATTATTATTATTATAATAATTATTAGGATATATCTTTATTATTTAATATATGCATTGCATATTATGCAAATCTTGCAGATAAATTGTTATATCTTAAATAATAAAGAAATAGTAATATCAATAATAATAATAAAGAAAAACATAATAAATAAAATAAAGAACAAACCTATTAAATAAATAATGGAATACGTAACTCTTTATAATAAAAGGAATACATAACTATATTATCTGAAATGCTATATAGTTTTTAAAGAAAAAAGGCTGCAGCGCCCCCTGGGTGTGAAAAAATAAAACTTTTTTTGCTGTGTTATTGTTACCAATAAAAGTAATCTCCTGGAATTCCTTGGTTAATAAATAAGAATAAAGTTGTAAGTGTAATTCAATTTTTTTTAATGCGGTAAACAAAACTTTAAGTTGTCTTTACGGGCTGCAACATCATTTGCAAGTAATTTTTTATATACCAAATTATAAAGGAATATGTATATTATCTGGTATACTATTTAGTTTTTTTGAGCATTGTTGCTTAAGAGAGTTTTTGGTCCTCAAAAAACGTCTATTTTTGAAAAAGAAAAAATTGCAGCGCCACCTATATGTAAAAAATTTTTTTTTTGGTAGAATTGTAGGTACTAATAAGGGTCATTTATGGACACCACTCCTCAAAACATTCAGTATTTTAATAAAAAAATTATGCTAATATAATAAAATTATGGCTTTTTGCGAAAGGTAAAATTAAATGGTCTCTGGGAGCCAAAGTTTAGGTCAGATAAAAGAAAAAATTTAGATTTAGGGTGAAATTAGATGTATAAACACAATATTAAAATATAAAAAAAATCTGAGATGTGTTATAAAAAAATACCCCAAAATCGTTCGATTCTTTCGCAAAATCATAGTTAATTTTTAATTAAAAAAAACATATATTTCAAAGGGAGATGGGTATTTTAAGCACATTTTTGAACTTAAAACATCAAAGGATATTAGGGTGGTCGTTAAAAATTAAATTTTTTGCGACGCCCCCTAAAAAGCTTCGTTTTGAAAAACACACTGTGAAAATATGGAATAATAATTTTTTTGAGATTTAAAAATAATGAAATAACTTCACCTTGGAGTAAAAAAATTACGTTTGTACTAATTTAGTTTTAAAATAAAAAAATCAATTTGAATATCTTTCATTTTTTTATTTAATAGACCAAATCAAGTGGGAAAAATTTTGAATTTAAATTTTTGTCTGTTGTTATTTCGATTAACTATTGTTTTTTTATTGATTTGGGTTCTATAATTGTTTATATTTCGAATAAAATTTTATTTTTCATAAAAAATTCCCAAAAAAACATGATTATACCAAAAAATTAACTTAGATCGTCTTGAGGCACGTGTTGTTTTTAATTAAAAAAAAATTCCAAGTGTTTTTTCATCAAAAAGAAGCTTTTTAGGGGGCGTCGCAAAAAATTTAATTTTTAACGACCACCCTAATATATATTTGTTAAATAGAACCGCTTGCCTTTTGATTTACATCATAAAAAATTGGAAAAAAGAATAACCCTGCAAGCTATTTATGGAGCTTTTCGAGATCTTAAGATCGATAGTTATGATTTTCCGAATTTCCAGAGCTCCAATATATACAATATTTCGATTCGTTTTTAGCCCTTTAAACTCAAAAATCTAGGACTTTTTTCGAGAAAACGACTAAATTGAAGGTTAACTTACCGAAAAATGACTCTAGGCCTTTTTTGTAGAGCGTTCAATTCTCTAAAAAAATATTTCTAAAATTTTTAAATGAGTCGGGTAGATTCGCCAAAAAAGTTCGTATAATTTGAACTTTGATTTTAAATTTCTTTAGGAGGATTAGATTTATCAAAAAATCATAGGAAGCCTTTTTTGTAGAGCGTTCAATTTTCTTCAAAAATATGTAAAGAAGAAGATTAAGAGCTCATTTTTTCGCAGGCTCATTTTTATATCTATACGAAAGTTTTGAGCGTGGTTCCAAGAAAAAAAAACAAAAAAGATTTTTTTTAATCACCCTAATAAATATCCTTTGATTTTGTCTATTTGAAGGAAAATCTCATAATATTTGTTTAAGTAAATTTCATTAAAAACCCAGTATTTTATTTATAAAGACAGACAGAAAATGTGTTGGACATTGCTGTAGGCAGAGGTGGGTACATTATAGTTTAATAAACAAACGTCATTAAGTCACGATTAATGAAAGAAGTCTTTATACAGCTTTAAAAGCGTATCATATTTGAAATGTAACGTGTAGAGAAGGCACGCTAACAACCTGTTTAATTTAAAATTCTTTATAACAGAAGTTCTCAAACAAAGTTGCAAATTATGTACTAAATTTGAAATTTACCGTAAAATGGGTTGATTGGAAAAAATAAGTAAAAAACTTAAAATAGGAACTATTAAAATATGCATATGCCCATGGGCATTTATTTTTCAGCCTTTTTGCGCAGAATTTTTTTTGTTGTAATTGTAGTAGGTAATGGTCTAGGTACCATTATAAAGTCGAATGTGTTAAAACGCAACTTTTAAGTGTATTTTCAATCTGTTATAAGGTTAAGTTAATAATCCCTTAAATCAATTGAATCGTTTAAAAATTGTGGTACATATTTGAGGCGCGAATTTTAAATTTATAACATAATTTTAAGAACTTTAAACTAAAATACGCTGGTTATGATTTAATACGAGTAAAAAAGTTTAAACTGTCAACGAAATTGTTTATGATCGTATTTTTCGAGACGTTTTTTTACCTTAAAAGACAAAGATGGCTATATTTTTCTCTTGCAGTATCTACCATCTCTCTTATACTTATACAATCGCCCATAAGTCTTTCTTGTAATATTTTCTTGTAATATTTACTTGTGTCCTTTTAATACTTCTAAAAATTAACATTTTTTATAGTATATTTTGTATCAAGTTTGATAAACGCCATTTTATACACGAATTTAATTTAACGAGCTTGCGAGCGAGTGCTTAAATGAATGAGTCTATATATACTTTTATATACTATATACCTTTTTATAGAAAAGTTTATAAACGAGGTGCATACTATACTTTTTCTACGACAAATACTTATTATTATCTTAAAAAAGTTGAAACAATTAAGGAATCTGTGTGTCACCGTCAAAATTTGACATTTTGACAATTTGACATTTAATGTCAAATTTTTAAATTTTATAAACACAGATTATAAAGGTTATAAATCAAAATGTATTTCTTGAAAATTGACAGTTTTCACAGTGAAAGTAAAGAAAGTGTTTTATGAGCACTTTATAGTGGAGTCCGTTCCCGAATTTAAGTTTTAGTTTAGTGCCGGCGAAATTAAAAGGTCAGTAGAATGTTCATATAAACTTTTCAACTATTTAATACTGTCAACTAACTTAAAACTAACTGCAGCCCGTGACTAAAAACCTGTTGCTAACTTCAGCCCGTGACTAAAGCGCCATAAAGCCACAACTTGTCAATGTGTATTTAAAAGGTCACTTAGTGTCATGGAAACATGTACGATAAAGGGCGTTTTAAAGGTGGGAGTAGAAAAAATAATTTAAAACATGAATACCAACTACAAATACTAAGGCTCTATAAAGGAATATTTTGAAAACATTCGAGTCGAATGCCATAAATTAATCTATAAATGTGGTTTAAAAAGAACATTGGTTTTGTTGGTTTGATAAAATGTTAATTATATTCCAAATGTTTAAACATTAATTATAATTATAATAATTATTATAACAGGTTATACAAAAGCAACAAAAACATAAAAACTCACTGAATATTAGTTTTTTTAGCATAGTTAACCTTAATATAATAATATACAGGGTGTTGAGGAATAAATGGTAACCTTGGTTGTAACTATGGTAGGTATTGATGATTTGCAGTAAGGTATTTGTCACTGACAGTGAAATTAAGGTTAGGTACCTTTTAAATTAACTTCAAGTTTCAATCAAGGTTATATCCGGCCGCTTTAATCTAAAATATAACTATTTTAGGAATGTCGATTTGAGTTAGAATATAAATGTCTTAAGAAAGTCAACGATTATTTTTAAATTTAATCATTTGGTACCACTGGTTTGGCAAATAAGAGGGATGCACACACAGAAAGGCATTCGTCATTTCGTGTAGCCGAATTTTAGTAGCCGAAACGGGCCGTGGCTTTATAAAACTTGATGAAGCCTTGTTGACATTGTGAGCTGTGTGTAATATGTCTTTCATAAAGAGCAAGAATCGAGAAATATGACATGTTTTACAAAGGGAACTCGTACATACATTCGGCTTCTTTATTAATATTAAACATGTCCACATTTGAAAGCGACATATATACGTATTTCTATTGCGCAATGTTTATTATACACGTCTTGTCCAACGCAAATAATAAAATCAGTTTTACTGCCGCTTTATGGCGTTTTCAATATTTTTTCTAACGCTAATAGATTATGAAATTTACAGCTGTTGTCTCGGATTTACCGTTCAAATTATTTACGTTTTACTATTATGCCTTTCTGTTTAAATTTTACTGCGTGACATTTCTATTTAACTGATTGATCTTTTTACGGGATCGTTACGCGAGCTGCCTCTTTTCTAATCGTTTGTTTTCTAAAGAAACAGGAAACGTAACCTTAGTACTCAAACTTGTATCGCATCTAGAGTTTTAAGTACCCTTCTACCAATAATAAGTCAACAACTGAGATAAAACTAGTTTTCTAGATAATTTTGATAGTAATATTATTTAATTATTTCAAGTCAATATGTACGTATTTTATCAATAAAAATTGAAATATATATTTTTTACCTAAATGTTAACGTTATAAAAAAAATTGTTTACCTAATATTACCACATACGGTGTCCTAAACTGATTTAGCCATGACTGCAACTGCAGGTTATATGTAACTATAGTTTCGTTTGATATTAAGCAGGATTTTACGTTAAAATAACTACATGTTTACTTACTCTCTAAAAATGAATTACTCAAAAATGACTAATTTAAAAGTAATTAGTGGCTGCTTTTTCACTTGTACCATGGTTAACCAAGGAATACCATGGTATCCCAAAATTTAGCCAATTCTTATGTAAAATTGTCCCCTGAATCCGAAAATGTCGTCAAAAGTTAAAAAAGTAGAACAGTTTATGAGATATAGTCAATTTTCCATTTAATATGGAATTGACTATATCTCAAAAACTGCTCCACATTAATAATTTTTGACGGTATTTTCGCATTTAGAGGACAATTTTACATAAGAATTGGCTGTTAAATTTTGGGATACCATTGTATTCCATGGTTAACCATGGTACAAGTGAAAAAGCAGCCACTAATAACTATTAAATTAGTAATTTTTGACTAATTCATTTTTAGAGAGTATACTTTATTTTTTTTACAATAATAGGTAAAATAATGGTAGAAATACGAAAAATTACCAAATATGCATGGGGAAAGGTTAATAAGTTATTTTTAGTACATATGCGACCAAAAGAATAACGTAATAAAAACAAATTAAATACCATATATTTACGTAAAAATAACGTTAAAATTACCTCATATCTGTTCTTCTTTCTAAACCTTTAACATTTAATAATATTTTCTTTGTTTGTTTAATTTATATTTCAAAATGCTATACCTGAAGTAGGTACCTAATTCAGTTTACAATAAAACTTAAACGCATCTTATCTTTTTGATCAAAATAGCTATTACATCACAAAAATATATGCCTAGTTCTAGTCTTTAATAGTATATTATGTGTCAAGTTTTATAAATGCTATTTTAGTTACGAGATTTATTAGGCACGAGCGAAGCTTGCGAGGAAGTGTTTAATAAAAACGAAGTTTATAAAACGAGTTGCATCCTATACTTTATCTACGACGAACAAAAATAAGAATTTAAAGCCAATTTTAATTCAGAAATATTTGACATTTGACGAACTTAACTACACTTTAATAGCCAAAAAGCCACTGTTGTTAACTTCATCCCGTGACTAAAACGCCATAAAGCTACAGCTTAGGAGTAGATAAAATAAATATATGACTTACCTATAGGTACAAAATAAATAAATCTAATATAATTATATAAAGCCTTAAAAAATCATTTGAATAACCAAAATATTATTAAAAAGTCATATAAATTTGTATTAAATATTGGATGACATCTTTAATAATTTAATATGGCCTCCTTTGGAAAATTTAATATTAGGTACCCTTAAGTTTAATTTTTATTCATTATTAATAGTACTTTAAACCTTTAAAAAGTTCCAAGACAAAGAAGAATTATTTACAGTTTTAACGTGGTTTTAATATAGTAAAAATATGACTGTCAAGTAAAATTTAGTTAGGAGTAAAAATTTGTACCTTAAATTTACGGTTAAAAAGCCCTTAAAATAAAATAACCTTTAAGTCATTTGCTTTTTTAAAACTTACGTTAAATAAACTATTAAATAGTTCAGAGTTGTAAAACTTAATGGTTGTTAAATAAAAATTTCATAATAAAAAGTTTTTATTAAAAACTATAACAAGATTTTTTATTTTAATGACAGTTAAGGTTAATTTAAAAATTCATTAGGATTTAAACCAACCGGGTTTTAAATTGGACAAAAGTGAGGTTGGAACTGTCTAACAATGTCAGATTTTTCAATATACAGGGTGCACCAAGTACCCTTCTATGTATAGGTCTATTAAAATGGCATTTTGAAAACAGGAAATTGAAAAAACTGAAAACATGTTAAAACAAAAAATCGTTATTTTTGTGAATTTAAAAAAAGTAAGTTTTACATGTAAACATACACATTTATCAAAATTTTCACTTAATTTGTGATTTTTTTTACCTGCTAGATTTTGAGATACTACCACTATCTTTGGAAACCGCTGGATTTTTTTCAAATTTATAAATTTCATGTAAATATTTAACTTGACGCACCCTGTATATAAGGGGCAACCATAATGATCTTTAAAATCGGGAAAAAGTAAGGTTAAAACAAATTTTATTATTAAAAAATATAATTGGAGTAGTATTATAGTCGAGATTATGCGCATTTTTATTTTGATGATTTACGTCTCTCGTCTAGCGGCTCGAGACGCAAAACCTCATCTTAAATAATAGCCTGCATTTTTTCTCGTATATAATAATATACTTTTATTATTTCAGTCAATCCGTATTTTCATAATCAAAATCAGTCGTGAAATTTATTTTGTTTTCACCTTTGATAAAGTGGGTGTATTTAAGGCTAACAAAGGTAAAAACAACGCATGTTTTTTGTCATTATTACTTGTAAAAAAGAAATTATAAATTATTTAGTATTTACCATCTTTTCTTTAATATACAAACTAAACTAGGCTCTAGTTTCGTTTGATATATGTGGAACAAAAACTATATTGTTTAGCTATGAGAGTGCTTTAAACTAATAATGAAAAAATTGATACAAAAAGCCACCCCTAAATATTTACCCATTTATCCTTACATTTTAATATTATTCTGTACATTTTGCTGTAGGATTCATACTTTGTTAGATTTAAAATCGGTTTAACTAAAATAACAAACAGTTTAACAAATAGTAAAATAAAAAAATCCTATAGTTTTAGAAGTTAAAACAAAGCGTCTAAATCTTAATTTGAAGAATTTATTATTTTTAAAGAAATTTTATAAATTCGTGTCTATTTGCTGTATTTTTAACAAAATTGTACATTCACTACAACTTTTGTGAGCTAACATTGAGTGGACTCTACACGAGCAGAAAAAAATTATTTAATTAAAAACTGGGAATGGCTATATGGACGTGTGTGTAAAGAGATCTTTTCAATACGTGTGACATGTGAGTGGTCCAGGATATGAGTGCAGGTTATTGAAATGTTGCTTCATGCTAATGAAAGAAGCAGGCTTAAGCAGCCACCCTCACCGCCCCCCATTTGTAAACAAAGCTTTGGTCAAATGAGTTTTTGAAACACGCCTCCACGTCATTTCATTTGTATTTTTATCTAAAATAATAATTTTTGTATTCAGTACTGTTTCATGTTATTGTCCGTAAAATTGTGTATGAAATTAATATATTTCGGGTGTTTTAATTTTAAATCATCTAGGAAATTACCAAATATAAAAAAATTACTTTTTTTTTCAAAAAATCCAGTTAAGAAACAGTACTCTCTTAAAATGAAATAGTCGAAATTTCACTATTTGAATTAGTACCATTGCTTCTAATAAAATAGTGGTTTTTACTTTTAAATAGTTATTTTTTAGTACTTAAACAGTTAGTTAAATTTTGACTAATTTAAGATTGGTCACCTTTTATGAATGTAAATTGAGAGTAAAAAATAACTAATTTCCTTAATCGTTTTTAATTCTTGCCGCAACAACAAATTATTGTTAGCCTTAAAACATGGTTAAATGGCCCATAAAGCAAACAAAGATTCAAAAAGCCAACACAAAAAAAATTAACTTTAAAAGTAACTAACAATATTTATAGACATATATAACCAAGCCAACCGCTGCACAGTGGGAGGAATTTCAAAAATCGCGGACAAAATTAGGGACACATTATTTTAAGCCATTTTAAGGTTTATGCGGTGGTAAATTTATGCTAAAATATTAATATTAATAAAATGTTTTAATTATGTACACAAATTCACAAATTTGTTTTAAACAATTTGAAAAAGTTCGGTATTGTCGATCCTCCATTTTCCAAAAACATAAATTAATAAACAAATATATTACGCAATATTACCTAAGCTAAAAATAGAAAAATAAACAAAAAAAAACAATAACAATTAAGGAATATTCGAGCTAAATCACTTATATACATTTTTTTCGATACATCTTTTTTTTTGGAAATTTCGCATCTTTTGCTTTATTTATATCGACTACTATAGTGACTTGGTCCAAAAAACCCTATATCGATGTTAAAATAACATTTAAAAGTTGACGCAATCCACGTTTTTCACCTACTCTCTAAAAATGAATTATTCAAAAATGACTAATTTAATAGTTATTATTGGCTGCTTTTTTACTTGTACCATGGAACCATGGAATATAATGGTATCCCAAAATTTAACATCCAATTCTTATGTAAAATTGTCCCCTGAATCCGAAAATGCCATAAAAAATTATGAAAGTGGAGCAGTTTTTAAAATATAGTCAATTCCATATTAAATGAAAAATTGACTATATCTCAAAAACTGTTTTACTTTTTTAACTTTTGACGATATTTTCGGATTCAGGGGACAATATAAGATTTATTAATAATATCCAGGTTTTCGGTTAGATACTTTAAAAGTTTGTTGTGTTTTTCTTTGTCATTAACATTTTTAATAAGTTCATACAACTCCTTATTAGTCGTTGATGGCATTTCTACATAAAAAGAAGGAAGTTATTCAAATAAACATGTAATATTTATATTAATATTAATATTATAACTTACCAAATATTATTATAAAGCGTTAATAAACACAAAAACACGATGAGATTGTATGTATGATTGACTTTTACTGGAAACTGACGTTTTAGAACTAGCAAAAGGCAACTATGATGACTTATAAATATTCGACTAATATGATAAATTCATGGACATATTTCATATTCTGCTGACCAAACAGGCAAAAAAAGGCAGCTTAATTCTTTTGACTTTAAAAAAAGAAAATTTGATGAACGTTCTGGTACCAAATACTTTGCGTCACACCAAGGCACACCTAAAGAAATATCTTGTGGTTTGTAAAAGATTTATCTACTTTTAAAGGCGATGGTAAAAGGTTTATAAAAACCGTATTTATGGTAAAATTTGCAATTTTAGACTTTTATATGAAAGAACAACGATAAGGAATGTAGTAAAATATACCATCATTTCCTTTCATTAATTCGCAAAACAAAAATGGGCTTAAAAAACTTACATACAATTTGCTCTAAAAAACCGACACGAACAATGTGACTTTTTAAGCAAGTTTAAGCGGGCATTTTATCATAAAAAAATATATTTCTTTTAAAATCATAATCTCTGTGCTTTCTTTTTTTATAACTCGTAATTTAAAATTTACTATGTTAATTTTTACAAAATAGGGTTTTGTCCGCGATTTTTGAAATTCCTCCCAGTGTGCGCTGTACCCAAGTCAGTCTGACTTAGTCAGGGTGCCGCAGGTCGCTTTCTCTATGCACCAGCACTATTTTTTTCAAATTTTCCTACTGTGCTTAATTATTGAGATCACTGCTTCCACCTTAACCAAGCTAGCCCGATATTCGCCCAGCTTTCTAGTTGGGCTAATAAAATTCCAAAAATTAAGGGTCTGTGTAAACAGGGGGCAGGAGATCGTAAGGTTGGAACTAAGAAGATAAAAAATAGTCAGTTTTGACTAATTTATTTTAAAACAGATAGTTATACCAAACCAAAGTTTTAAAATATTATATTATAATCATAATAAAAAACATAGTTTCAGAAAGCGTTTCTTTAAATGTACGAAAAATAAAGGTTTGTCCAATAAACTATGGTATAATTTCGCTTTATCTTTGAGATACCTACAGTAGGGTGTTTCAAAAAAATCGACTTTTTCTTTTTCTTCAAATGGTCGGCAAATTCTTTCAGAGGATGTCAACACAAAGACCTCGTCAAAATTTGAGCTTTTAATTTGAAGATTTAGAGGTCGCGGATCGCAATTTTCTATTTCCCATTTAAATAACATGGGAATTTTTTTTTTTAACTTTGAAATTTTATACGTCTGAATCAAATCAACTTATGTCAAGGATCATCTTAGATTTTCATAGTAAATTTAACGCTCTACAAAAAAGGTCTCCTATCATTTTTCTATAAATTGATTCCTTCCAGAGTTATTCGAGGCCAAAGTTTGATTTCCATCGAATTTTCGCGTTTTTTTTAACATTTATGGTACAATTATCATTATACGGGTGTCCCGAAATCAGGGGGCCAAACTTAAACATTATTCGTATAAAAATAACACTTTTTTGTTTAATAAACATGTATCAAAAAATGCTCCCTAAAGGAGCTACGGCCCCCTGAATAGGAGCCTAAGAGGATAATTTTTTTTAAACTATTCCTAGAGGGTTGAACATGAACAAATGAATTTTCGGTAGGTACTTTGGTAATTTTGACATGCTGAATCTAGATCTATGATCAAAACTGTTAAAATTTAATCATAGGCGTAACATTTGGAGGGGGCAAAGTTACAAAAATAGCCCCAACTTTTTTCTGGGTTAATAATTTAATTTTTTTTATGAAATTATGAGAATTTATAGTTTTTTACGAAAAATAGGTACTCTTGATTTGAATTGCTCAGATGCACCATTTTCGAGAAAAATGCATTTATAAATAAATTACTTTGCAAATTATACACATCTCATATTTTCATTAAAACTTTGTAGTAGGCTTTGGACAAAAGTGACGTTTTTTTGTTTTTTTGTTTTTTTTACAACACTTCCTATGTTTCAGATATAAATATGTGATTTTTTTACTACATGATGCTAAAAGTTAAAAAAAACGAGAATATTCGATGGAAATCAAACTTTGGCCTCGAATAACTCTGGAAGAAATCAATTTATAGAAAAATTACAAGAGACATTTTTTATAGAGCGTTAAATTTACTATAAAAATCTAAGATGTTCCTTGCCATAAGTTGATTCGATATAGACGTATAAAATTCCAAAGTTAAAAAAAAAATATTCCTATGTTATTTAAATGGGAAATAGAAAATTGCGATCCGCGACCTCTAAATCTTCAAATTAAAAGCTCAAATTTTAACGAGGTCTTTGTTTTGACATCCTCTGAAAGAATTTGCTGAACATTTGAAGAAAAAGAAAAAGTCGATTTTTTTTGAAACACCCTAACCTACAGGGTGTTAAAGTTAAAAATTTTGTTGACTATTTTTTCCTGATCATGGATACTCTACGTTCTATAAAACCAAGTAATTTTGTTTGACTAGATAATTTGTGCAACAATGTATGTAATATTATAGTTCTTTATGTATGTAATTTATGTCATAAGGCTGAAAAGTGACTCTTTTTGTGCCAGTTGACCAGTTAGCGGAGGCCTACAATTGAGCGAAGCCCAAAAAGACACGTCTCAGCCAAATGACAAACAATATTTTTTCTACTCCCACCTTTAAAACGCCCATTATCATAGGTACACGTTTCCATGACACTAAGTGACCTTTTAAATACACATTGACAAGTTGTGGCTTTATGGCGCTTTAGTCACGGGCTGAAGTTAGCAACAGGCTTTTAGTCACGGGCTGAAGTTAGTTTTAAGTTAGTTGACAGTTTTCAAATGTCATACAATCGTTAAAATAAAGTGCCTTTCTTGTAAAATAATACTAAATGTGAAAATTATTTTATCATCTCAATACAAAAATACAAAAGTATATTTTCTCAACGCAAATATTTGAAAAGTTTATATGACTGGCAGTAAACTTTAACTTAAATTCGGGCACGGACTCCGCTGTAAAGTGCTCATAAAAAAAACATTTTCTTTACTTTCACTGTGAAAAACTGACAATTTTCAAGAAATACATTTCGATTTATAACCTTTATAAGCTGTGTTTATAAAATATAAAAATTTGACATTTGACGGTGACACACAGATTCCCCTATTGTTTCACAAAAATGCAAAGAGTTAAGCTTGAAATAACATAAAAAAGATATTCAACTTTAAAATATTATTAGCAATATTTATGGACAAATGTGTAAATTTTATTTATAAGCGGCATGGGTCAGCAAATAGACATCCGCCGGACAACCGAGAGACTCAAGTTCAAACCCTGCCAGTGGCAACTTTTTTTAAATTAAAATCTACTTATTTGACTATTTAATTAAATAGAATTTGACCAATTATTAGGGACTGCTTTTTAACGCAAGGTTGGATAGCTCAGAGCTGTCATCAGTCGAATATTTTGATTTGCCCCAACGGGTTTTTTATAGACTAGGATGTAAAAAACTTCACCGAATACTTTGATATTAAGCGTTTATAATAATAAAGCTTAAATTATAAAACCCTTAAAGATAAATAATAATATTTTAATATTTGCATTTTTTTCATTTTATTTAGACAAATTTAGTACAAAATTTGTTTATAAATTTGAAATTTGTTGCTATAACTTTGAAAGAAGTACTTAAGCATTAAAAATGGGAATGATTACCAAAAACTATTGAAAGCTAAGTAGTCAGCTATGCATTTATGCTTCATGTAATTTTATTATAATTTTTATGACATTTTATGTCATTTATACTTTAAGCCATTAGCGCGGTATTTCCTATTGGATCAAGTGCATTTTGTTAGTTAACGTTTAATCCTGTTAAATTAATTAATTATTTAATTGTGTAAATTTATTCGTTATTAGTATATATTTATCATACTTTTTTATTATTTTTCTAGTAATTATAAGTTTTTCCCCAAACACATGAAAATGTTTTCTCGATATAAATGTATACCAGAATTGAAAGAAAAACCGGCTGGTAAAATTATAATTAATTATAATTAATATCTAAACATTATTACCCAATGGAATTTTTTATTTCCTATTCTTTATAAAAAAATACGTTTTGTTATAAATATCTTAAGCTTGAAAATGTATTTATATTATTTATTTTAATTTGATGTAAATAGATTTAAAGCTTGTGAACATATAAAACTTAAAATATACAATTTTCAGGTAAATTTGTGAAGATGTCAGCAACTCGAGTCATACACTGTTCAAAATCAAGCCTTTTGAAATACCTAATCAGAATTAGTTAAGGAAAAATAAGGTAATATGCTTAAACGAGTAAAGCAATTTACCTTCTCGTTTATTAGGCAGAAACGAATGCCTTAGTTCTATGGTGTATTCACTAACCTCTAGATAAATATTCATACTTTACTTAATAAACTTGTCAAATTTAAAAAGATAGGCAGATTACCTAAATATTTAGTCAAAATCTCAATTACTTTTAGGTACGACAATTTTGCTTTTAATTTAGATAATTCTTCTAAATTATTATGGCAAATTATTGAACTAATTTAGGTAAATTCATTTAAATATTAGTTACTTACTTGCAATCGGCTACGATCGCTAATACCGACGTTTTAAGATAAATATTCGCGCCTATATTGTCCTCCATAATGCCAAAATCAACGAAAGCTTAAAGACCTCGTTGTGTGCTATTGATATAACAACATAGTTAACAATTATTGTGATATAAGTGAACATTTTGTAGTGCTATAGTTAAGTAATCCAAACTAAATGGAATTTCCCATTGACCCCAATTTATTTTTAACCCTGCAGGGTTGGGATTATTTAAAGGGTTCCGGTACTACATGTAGTACCGGAACCGCAGTTTTTAATCCGCCTAGGACGCAAAGATAAAGGAGTCCTAACTTGGAAGAAAATTCCTCTGCTAGGATTTTCACTAAAAATATTTATAATTTGCCTGAAAACTTAGCTAAAATCTACTTAAAAATTTAAGCAAATTGCCTTAGAAACAGGAAATTTATTCTTTTATTCTCAGGCAATATCCCTTACGATCTAAGGTGTATTATCTTTGAAACCTAAGTAATTTTGCTTAATTAATTGTATCATTTTCTTTAAAAATATCAGTTAAAGAATTCACTAATTTAAAAGGGGAATATTCCTCTAAATTCATTTTAAGCAATTTGCCTTAAAAAATCAATGGTCCTATATAGTCTAAAATTTTAGGTAAAAATTAGCTAAAATTTTGAACAGTGTAAACTTTTTATATGCAAGCAGTCGAGAGACTAAATACAATTTTATGACATTTAAATGTCCTGTGCTACAAAATTCGTACAAAGAAGATATTCATAACGAATGCTTTACTAAACGCTGCACTCACTAAATGGAAAATACCAAGAAAAATATGAAAATACGCCGTCTTAGAATTTTAAACGTCGTTAAATCGTTTAGTTTCCCCTTCTTTGAGAACTGATTATTCAACTCGGGGACAATTAACTTTTATGTGCTTTTTACCATGTTCATAACATACTCATAAACATTTTACTAACACATTTTTAAAAGTTTGATACTTTAGTTAAAATCAAAAATTATAAAGAAATTTTATGCATAAATGAAACGTGCTTTATTCTAACTACTATTTTAACTTGTATTTGGGTCAATTTATTAACAAAAAGATTAAAAAACCGGCTTATTTTTAAAATGTAATTGATGACGGTGTTATGTAACAAGTTTTATAAAACTCATTTAAGTTTTATTATGCACGAGCGGAGTTGCGGAGCGACTTTGTAATAAAGAAGTACACTTTTAAAAAAATAATGGTAAATTTACCAAATGTTTACTATTAAATACTACAGTAAAATTACTAACCTTAGTTTCGAGAATGACAATTATTATACTGAATTAGGATATTTACATAATGTAATTGTATTTGTTGCAAATTTACAAGATTAACTTGTAAAAAGTTAAACAAAATACAATAATAAGTATAGTATACTAGTATTTTTGTATTGTATTTTTAAAAAAATGCAATACTACTGCAGCAATATTACTTTTACAGTTAGGCATAAACATCCTATTTTTATAAGTATAGATAAAAATTTTTAAAAGTGTACTTAAAGAGGTTTAAAAAACGAATTGCATATCATAATTTATCTACGACGAACACAAACAATTTTTTTTTTTCGGAATTTAAAGCCAATTTTATTTGACATTTTATTTTACATATGACAACTGTCAAGCGGTTTTAACCTCACTTTTTCCCAATCTGACACCTACGAAATGGTTTTAACCTCACTTTTTACAATTTTAACGTAAAGCTTACTTTAATTTAATACACTGTTGCAAACTTCAGCCCGTGTATTACATTTTTTCTACTCCTTTTAGGGAAGTCCCTTATAAGTTTACTATATATAGTAAACGTTTACGAACGCGTAGGCTAAATTAAACATGAAATTTATAAATATTATCATAAAAGAGCAGTGTTAAGTAATAAAAAAGTTTCTAACACGTAATGAAATATAGTACATACATAACAGTTCTAGGGACTTTTTTTTGACGTTTCTGAATTTGTTAAAAATTTGTAGTTTTATTTGCAATCCATTCTGTTCAATCCAATGTAGGAATAGTTAATAATTTTTAGCCTTCGAGGGACAAAATTGGAATCCCAGCACAAACATTAGCTGGTACCAACAAATATACAAAATCTACATCGGATTGAATGAGTTACTAAAAAATGTAATATGAATAATTTAAACTAGACGACAGATGCAAATCTTTCGAGTAAATAATGCGCATAATATCGAGTAGATCAGTAGATAATTAAATAATAATAAATAAGTTGACCGTTCTAATATCACTTTTATCTATGGAATGACATATATTCCGTAAAGTGTTACAGAATGAAATATTCTATCATCTGATGACAGAATAAACACTCGTGGCGACATCTCTGTTTTTAATATCTAACAAATTTTAGACCGATCCAACCTCACTTTCTTCCAATTAAATTATTTTTCTATGCTATTTTTTGAAATCGTAGAAAAAGTATAGTCTGAAACATGTTTGGAATTGCATATTCCGCTCTCGTGAAACCGTTTTGAAAAGTTTTAACAAACATTTTTTAAAAAACAATAAAAAATAAGTTATCTAGTTTACGAAATATCAATTATTACTTATTACATACCTTAAATTAATGGAATTTTCTTTAAAAAAATATTTATAAATTTTAACACATACGTCAGATTTTATGAATTGTCAAATAGTTTCCTTTAATTCGAGAAATAATCTAGACGTATATCACTCAACCTATAAATTTAATCTGTCAAACTATGCTCAGTAAGTTTTTTATTTGATTTTTCTTTTTGGAAAATAGTTTCATGCAAAATAATTAAAAATAAAACCCCTCGACCGCTACGCGGTCTCGTGATTTTATTAAATTATTTTGCATTCAACATTTTCCAAGAAAAACCAAACAAAAAAGTACTGAGCCTAGTTTAACCGATTAAATTCATAGTTCTCGTGATATAATATATGATTAATAATCGTTTTAAACGTTGTGTTTCTTATAGAGGCACGTAAAGCCTCAAATGAGGCCTTAAAGTGCTAAAGAAATGTTACTCTTTTGAAAAAAATAAAGCTTATTTTATCAGGGCTTTCATCAAACAGGCAAATGTTAATTTTAAGGTTAATTTGTTGATTGTAAGGTACCTACATGTGTAATAATTATAATTATTATTATTGTAATATACCTTTTTATTTGTATCATATTACATGATTCATGTATGCACATATGTAATGAGCTATCATATTACATGATTCATGTATGCACATATGTAATGAGCTATAATAGAAAAACATTTTAAAGACAGTAATTGTCTTTAAAATGTTTTTCTTTTACATTTAAAAAATTACCTTATAACAATTACAATTTAAAAGGCATTTATAAAAGATTTAAATTAAATGTTTTTTTTGTTCAAATTAGAAAATAAAAATAACAAATGGAAAGTATTTTTCCTGCTTTGAAGGGCACTTTGTGGCTAATTTAAAATTAAAATGTGTTTTTCCTTGGTCGATTAGGTAAGAATATTTTTAATCTGGTGCTCTTAATTTACTCTGTAATTTAACACGAAAACTGCTTTGAAAGAGTTGGGGTGTATTCGTTTAAATTAAAACTTCCTTCATTCTTTCCGTTGATTTATCCTCGCTCCCTTAATTATTATTGACTCTAATTACCCACCTAAAGCCCGGGCATTTTTCCTGTGCTCTTCTGCCGTGGACATTGTCTCTAACTGACGTGGGAAATGGAACAGAAAATTGTCTTCTTTCCATTGCCGGAGAAATAGTATGCATTTTTTCTCTGCGCGTTCTCAATCTTTGAGCATTCCTCGTTCAAGGAAAAGCATTTGTTCGCCGCCAGGACGTGGACAAATCACAGTTATTTACTGCGGACCATGATACGAATACGCAACCACCGATTCCCCATCCCCCTTTACAAACATTCACCTTTCTTATTTGTTTTCTCGATTCATGTTTCTCAATGAAAACCATTTTTTCCTCCTTTTTATTTTTATGCCACAAACCGCACAACATTTATCAAAAGATACAACAAGGTTTTTTGATTAATTTACCTAATTTCCGCAAATTCCAGGAATAAATATATCTACATACTTTGGTCAAAATATTTCCTACAAGATAATTTTTGTACTATTTTAATAAAATAATAATCTTTATTTGTGTTTTAAAAATAATATTACCTATATATATATATATACGCTAAACAAGCATCAGGTTTTTGCAACGCGCGCGACATCTGGTGGCCCAAGTAGCATTATAGTGACGAAAACTGATATCACCACTTTAAATGAGTGGCAATAACGTTTAAATAACTAAATCTACCACGATACAGTTAAAATATCTCCATATTATATTAGCATAGTTGTAATCATGTGATTTGCACCAGCAGAATATACTTTATAGTTTTATAACTTTTTGGTGTATTAGTCTGGTATCTGTAATGTTATGTCTAAACTTTAAAGTGGATTATGAATAGTAACTGTAACCAAATCACATCACTTAAGTATTACTTTGAAGTGGTAGTAGCAGTAAAGAGGGTATATCAGTTTTGGTAACGTTTTCGGAACTTTTCCCAAACCTTGAATGTGGCAAAACTTGATTATATAATTGCGATCAGAGAAAGCAAAGATAATCAGATAAATAATATGCTGGAAAGAGACGGGGATAGAAAGTAAAGATTAGTAAAGTTATGATTAAGTTTTGGCCACTATACCTCCACGTTACTCACTAAAAAAGTGTTCCCCATTTTAGTTACTTCCACGTAATAGAACCGTTTCTACCACGTGGCAGAGATTTTGGCAATATACTTTACAGTTCCAAGTATAAGTGGCCAACACGTTTTAACCACTACACTGAAAAAAAATATTCTTGATTCAAAACAATCTTTGTCTCATATATAACGAAGAGAATATATTCTTTAAAATAGTAAAGAAAATACTTTACTATTTTAAAGAATATATTCTCTTCGTTATATATGAGACAAAGATTGTTTTGAATCAAGAATATTTTTTTTCAGTGTATAAATGCTACTTGGGGGCGTTGATAGCATTGTGGAAATTCAAGAATTTTCAACAATACATTTAAAGCATACGAACTGCACATCATTTTTAAATAAATAAATAAATACATTTTTTACAAAAGAGAGAAAGGCAGAAGTTTGAATTGCACAGCTAAATCGCCCACGTTAATTGTGTTTCTTGTTGCAAGTAAAAACTAAAAAACTTTGGTTTAGTACTTGATTTTGATTTAATATTCCTTATATCATTGATTAAGAAACTCAACGCTTATATGTTTATATACATATTTATATAGTTACGTTAGTGTGTATTTTATTATTTTTAAGTGATCAAGGTGAATTATTGTGTTTTAAATTGTAAATGTAATTCAAAAATCGTTGAATTTTCATGTTTTGCCAAAGGATCGAATTCGGTATTTTGTCCCACAATCAAATAAAAAATTAACACTTAAGTGTTAAATTTTGTAGAAATTATTTCACCCTAATGGTATTGTTAAAACTGTTAGCTCGACAAATAAGTATTTTGGATTTAAGGTTAACTTTTCTAAAACTGCTACGATGCTATGAAAATGTTAATGTTAATATTTTAATTTGGGGTAAAAAGTAAGAAGAAGTTTTTTTCCGGATGTCAATTTAAATCATACTGTAGTAAAATATTTTCTTAATATTTTGTTTTTTTATCCACGTTATTATCTCTGTTATTAACAAAGATACACTGTTTTAAAGTCGCCTCGCATAAAGTGTTCGTATTAGACAGATAATGTTGACTTTATCCAGTGCGTTTGCTTTAAGACAGTGTAACTTCGTTAAAAACAGAGATAATAAAGCAAATAAAAAATATTCAGAAAAGATATGGCTACACTGTCAGGGTGCCACAATTTGTGACTCACAAATATCAGGAAAAACTTCTTCTTATAAGTATACTCTCTAAAAATGAGTTTGTCAAAAATGAATAATTGTGATAGTGAATAAGCAGCCACTAATAATTCCCCTCAATAGCAATTTGTATCCCGAACATTTAGCAGTCAATTTCCATGTAAAATTGTCCCCTGAAGTCGAAAATGTCGTCAAAAGTATAAAAGTTTTTGAGATACAGTGGATTTTCCATAACTTCAATAACTAGTCATTTTTGACTAAATCATTTTTAGTCTACCAAAGCATCGTTACGGACATTTAAAAAAAATATCATCAACATTTTGTTCTGTCGAAAATTGCTACAGTATGTGAAATTTACTTCTACTGATTTTTATTATAAATGTAGGTACTATAATTTATAATTAAAAACCCGTTTTTAACAGATACCAAAGGACGAAATATTTAATCAGACTATATTGTTGGAAAAGAAAATAAACCAGTTTATAACAAAGTTAAGCAACTGATTCCCTTTGTACGAGACGATGATGTTTTACTAAATACCCGGCGAAACTGCTAAATAATATTAATTTAAGAAGAAGCGCATGGCGAAGAATTCCCCCTGAAAGTTGAGTTGAGGGACAGCAGGGGCAGAAAAACAAATTAATAAAAGCGGAAAACGGCCGGTGCTCACGAAATAAAAACAAACGCTTTCCACGTGAAATAATCTTCCCTTTAGTTATAAGTGGAGATGAAATTTTCTTCGCCTATACACGTTTTCTCAAAAACAGGTTTTATAAATTAGTTAAAATGAAAATAAACAAACTTAACGATCCAAAACTAAGGGAGTGTTCTAATTGAGATTGATGTATTTCTATGACTTCATAGAAAAAGGTTGAAAAACAAAGCAAGCAGTGTTCAAGTTGCTTGGCTTAAGTAGGTAATAAACCTTTAACGGTGTGTTTTTACCCTGCACACGTGTCTCAATAGTAACAGGCAATTGAATACAAAATTGTTTGGTTCTGTAAACAACGCTTCAAAGAAAAACAAATTTTGGGTGCTTTCGTCCATATGGACCACACTTTAAGTGGGTACAAACGCAGGTCTACAAATTTGATGTTTATTGTAAATAAAAGATTTTCGTTTATACAAATCTCTCAGAATATTATAATGTATTTAAAATGGGCTTTTAACATTCTAAAATATGCTTTGACAATTTAAATAAATGTTGAAAATGTTAATAGTAAATAAAATTTGAAGTTGATAAAATTGTATTTGTAACAAAATATTTTCTTTATGTAATCCTATTACATAGTATTGGGTTTTTTCTGTGAATAATGATATTTCAATATTCACTGTGATTGATAATAACATTTAAAATAGGTAAAAAGTGAGGTTAACCATTTGACAGAGGTCAGATTTTATTTATTTATTTAAGGAGTTTATAAAGGTTATCTTCACCGGTGTTTAAAAACAAATATAAATATTTTGAAGACCACTAAATAACTTATTAAAGAACGTTCGAACATCTTTAGTTATATAATGTGGTTTTATTGGTTTCGGTTACCCTAATAAACATGAACCAAAATGTTGAAAATATTTTTGTTACCAGTTTTTTTTTATATTTTTCTCTACCTCAGCTACATTAAAAATATGTACCTATATATTTTGTATTGTCATCTTATATGAAGGGGTAAGGAGCAAAGGGGTACAAGTGCATTAATTTTAGCATGAAAATAAGTTCAGAATTGGGTAGTTTAGAGTCCAATTTTTTTTTTAAATTTTCTCATAAAGTAAAAAATTTTACGAGTTCTGAATGTTGATTAATGCAAACATTGAAACAAGTATCCAGATTTTTGTATGCAAGCAAAAACATTAGTTAATAATAACTCCACTTCTCTTTTTTGCACTTATACCAATTCAATACGACTTAAAATTAAAGTGCAAAGTCATTTCCATTGTAAATATGTACACAATGATTTGAAAAAACGGCAGGAGACATACGTGTTTTTATACTATTCAAAGTATATATAGGTATTCTCTAGGAATACAATTTATTTATTTTGCGTACATTAAACAAACTGCTTAATTTTTAACGTGGATTTGGTCATTTAAGTTGTTTTTGTAATAAAATTCGATTACATTTATTTTTTATAAAAAACAATCATGGCCGAAGGAATGTATCAACCCTGAGCCGTCTTATTACTTATATTACTTATGGTAGGTAATTTTATAAATCCTAAGTTTTAAAATATATTTTAGATACTAAAGTATCTAGATTTATTATATAATTTTAAAACTCTTAAATAAATTGTAGTGACTTTCGTTAGTACAAGTGATGTTATAAAACTTTTGAAAGGCAACTTAATACTCTGGAGTTTCAATGGTTCTAACGCAATGTAATGAATAAATCACTCGATTTACCACTTTTAAAATATTTACATATGTTAATAAATGCAAAATATTTTTTTTTTAATTTTTATTCAAAATTATAACAAAAACTGATACTTAGGTCAAAAGCTGATTTTTTTAAATTAGGTACATAACATTTTTTTTTATTTGAGACACCATTTGCATAAAAAAGAACACAATAGTTTTAAAAGCAGGTAACAACAAACTGTATAAACCTACTGGAAAGTGTTACTATAGGTTATATAAAATGTTTTTAGAAACAGTTGTATATATATATATATATATATATATATATATTAGGGTGCTTTTTCACGACTATTTTTATTTTTTCGCTCCCAACTCAAAATCTTGTTGAAAATGTTTTAAAAAAAATTCCCTGAAAATTTTAGCACTTAATATTAACTCAAAGTACTTTACCAAAGCGTATAAAGATTTCCCATTTAAATTACACGTAAAGTTTGATTATTTTTTTTAATATCTATATCTTAGCCGCATTTTATGCTATCGGATTGTTTCAAAAAAGGATTTCCTCGTAATCAAAAGTTCTACAAAAATGCTTTATGTACCATAGCTGTAATCTGCACCTGTAGGATGGTACGGGTCACTAAATCTTATTTTAGTGATTAATTCTCATATTTTTGAAGATATTTCAAAAGTGACTGGATTCTTTGAAAAAGTTATTAATAATTACATATGCTTGATTGTTTGAGTTATTTATTTTTCTCTAATCACCCGACTGTAGAAAAACGTAATTATATGAAATTGTACTGATAAAATAAATTGTCAATGTAAACGCTTTATATCTCAACAAATATCAATCTTAGCTATTCAACTGATAAAACCTTTTTAAAAGAAAATTAAATTTCCCACAAGTTTGTCCTTTACATTTTTTCAATAATGTATATATAGATATTTTTTGAACATTTTCAACAAGATTTTGAGTTGGGAGCGAAAAAAAAAATAGTCGTGAAAAAAAGCACCCTAAAATATATATGTATATATATTCTAATTAAATACATACCTGAATATAAAGGTAACAGATTACATTATTATAAACTAAATGGCGATTTTAAAAAAACCTTGTTACTTGTTACTTTGACCTTTATATAACTTATAGTAAGTAATACAAACTGTTTATTGGGATTGTAAAGCTTTTCAAGGAATTTTTATTGCAATAAAGCTGTTTATTGTAGGATCCTCCAATTTCACAAAAGAGTAAAACATATTTTAGAGAATACGAAAACCCAATATCGTTTTTGGAATAAGATATACCACGTATGACACCTTTTTAAATTTCTGTTAGTGTTATTTTGATTTTTATTACTTAACAATAATTTAAACAATTCAAAAATTATATTCCATGTTAGTAGGTGCTTATTTTGACATTTTATATAGGAAATAAATACACGTTCTATATTTTTAGTTTTAGAAGAACTTTTAAATTGAGGAAATCATATAATCCTTTTTCGTTGATTTGATGAAAATCAAACTTAAGAAAACAGTAGGATTTCAGCAACAACCGAATCGCGAAGCTGGTTCATGGATTTTCGGCCGGCATTGGCCGAGTGAAGGTGTGCCGCCCACCTGAGGCAGGTGAACGTGCAGGTGCGTGGCTCGGGATTGGTCGCCGTCGATTTGCACCGCGGTTCTTTCGCGGTGCGCCAGCTCACCTGTGTACAAAGGTGCGCACTGGAGTGGTGAACTCCTCCTCGAATCGATCCGACAGGTGAAATCCGACGCGATTGGCTCGCGCTCCTTCACGTGATCCAAGTGTAATTGAATCGGAATAAGACATTAGCCGCTCCAGTCCACGGTTATGCAGAATAACGGGGGAAGGTACACACCTACACATACGCTTTGGGGATTTTCACTAAAACGCGGGAAATTTATTATTTGGAAAGTATTGTTATCCACTAACTATTCGTTATTTATGTTGGTTTTAGTCATGTTTTAATCAATGTTAGATATTCTTATAAATATTTTTAATTGTACAAAAAATAGTCCCATCGTAAAAATTACATATTTTGTGTGAAAAATTCTCAGCTTTGAAGAGAAACATATTTTAACCCTAGCGGGTAGGCAACCAACATCACAACCGATCGTGTACTTTTATATATATAAAAGATGCAAAAAACCTCGCCATACTTGATTTTTCCATAATGATCGAAAGATACCAGCCATGTGGGTTTTGTTAATGTATACATAGCTATAGCTGTTTTGTAATTTCCTCATATTTAAACCATGGCCTTATAAGTTAATTTATTTGTTAAACTTTTATACTTTTTAACTACCCAATTAGCAAATATAGTTCCCAGTCCTTTTTAAATGTCACTGCCCCTAAAGTATAGTTCCTAGACCCACCCTGCCACTTAAAATGTTACTCTATAAGGAATAGTCACTTTGAAGTATATTTCGAGAGTGACTGGTTAGTGCCTACCTACCATAAAAGTGGAAAATAAACACCCTGATTGCAAGTGGCAAACATATAATTTAAAGAAGTGGCTGGAACTACCTAAATCTTCGAATATGACACCATAAAAGACCAAAAACTTTATAGTAACTTTTTAAAGTAGCGGTCACTAACAAGTGCTACCATAATGCCTCCATTAAGTTTTTGTTACTTTATAGTAACAATTTAAGTTACGGGGTAGTCGCGGCCACGACACCTGGTTACCTCTAATTTATAGTAGCATTGAAAGTAACAAAATGGTTACTGCTACCTTCCTAGGTCACTATAAAGTAGCCGTCGCTTATCCTTTGCCACTAAAAAGTCGCGGGGATCAAAAATGGCTACTTAATAGTGACCATAACTTAATATACCCTAATAAATGTAATTGCCTCAGATTGCATATATCAGAGACAAAGGCATATATGTTATGCACTATAGTGTGCTGCTCTGTTTTGGTGTTTTCTTTTCTTGCTTTTAAGCTTTATTAAAATTCTGTAAAATGCCTAAGGTAAATAAAAAGAAATTTAGATATTCTAGTACTTTCTATCAAAGAATTAAACAAAAGGAATCACTGCGAGCCGAAGCATCAACATCAGAAACAAAAACTAAATCTTTCTATAATCCTACTGATGAACATCATAAATCAGGTAGTGACATTTTTGAAGCTGTTTGAAGTACCTATTCACAGTCAAAGTTGATGCATGTTCTGATTTCTATACCTGAGTCAAGTGTTCAAATCTCGTTCTGATCGAGGTGCTGATGAATATTATTTATTCTATCTTACGTGAACGTTTTCACCTTAATAGTCTTTAAATATTTTGTGATGAATAGGAATTTAATATAAGAAATTCAAGGTGCTAAATATTCTTAATGGGTCAAGTTTATCAATACTTCCCTGAAGTATTTGCAATCAAAGTTGATGTATGTTCTGATTTCTACACCTGAGTCAAGCGTTCAAATCTTGGGCTGATGAATGTTATTCATTCTGCCTTACTTGTAGGTATTTGGGCTATGTAAAAATGAATATTGTATGCTCTCTACTTAAGTCGTGGATTCAAATTCGAAGATTAAGTGGAAGAGAACGTTTTAAGATAGATAGTAATTAATAAACATAGATAAAACGACACGAGACGGAAGTGACGTCATATACGGTGTGGGTCCTGTTTTTGTATAATAAATTTGTTGAAAATATTGTGATACTACAAAGATTTCTTTCGTTGACTATACTGAAATACCTTAAATGTCAAATGAGTCGAGGCTTCAAATTCAAAGATTAAGTGGAAGAGAACGTTTTAAGATTTAAGAGAGTAATTAATAAACCTAGAAAAAACGACACGAGACGGAAGTGACGTCATATACCTACGGTGTGGGTCCTGTTTTTTTATATCTAATAATTAATTTTTTTGAAAATAAATGAATAATTGTCATGTGATCATAAGAATTGCAATAACCAGTAAAACATTAGGTTTGATAATATTCAATTTACATTTTACAAAAAATACGATTCTCGCGTCGCCAAACGGGAACTTCAAAGGATAAGGCGGAACGTTATAGTGGCATGCCGCGATCGGTGTAGCATAAACGATGCAATTAAGTGGCAATTTAGTGGCGCAGGGAACTTTCTTGGAAAAAATCACTTTATAGTTCCAAAGAATCGTGGACCATGTAGTTCCCAAAAAGTTATTGTTTCCATAAAGTCCTCTCTGGGTAGTTGCAATTGTCACTTTATCAATCCGAAGATTTTAAAGTTCCAAACGGGTAGGGTTGGCCTAATATATTATTGTTCCCGGTACTTTGTGGAAGCATATGGAACTATAAAGTATTTTTCGGATTAAACGGCCATATTTTTTTCATGACTTTATAGACGAACAACCAAATGGCTCAAACATTTTGCGTTTTTAAGCTAAATATACCTAAACTAAAGATTTTTTCCTTAGATATTTTGTTATTTGTGACGGTGGACTAATATTTTAAAGTTTCACGCCAGTTTCGAGCAAATTAATTTTATTTTTTAATTACTACATGAGTTTCTATTGCAAATAATATAATAATTTGAAATGTTTTGAAAGGCGCTCGAAAATTTTGTCATATAAACCCACTATTTTATTCAGTAAAGTCGATTGCGTTTTGGAATTGACCCACAAAAGGGGTTAAAATCGCATGGTAAATAACAAAAAAATAATAATGGCTTCCATAATTACTTTCCATCATGACATTTATTTTAGGAAGTGTGAAATTACATGAAGAGGTCGCTGTGAATAAAGTTTAATAGTTTAAAGAAAGGTCTACCTGTCGGAGGAAAACACTAGGCTGTCACGACCCCGCGACTAGGCAGCTTCGTAACAAATAAGTCGCATTCACCAGTAGGCTACTTTATAGTAACATATCGTAGTAACTCTTTTAGTGGCAAAAACTACCCAAGACACTACCCGGGTACTCAAAATCTTTCCCCATTTTGGTCGCAGTTACTTAGCAGCTACGAATATACAACGTAGCCGCCGATGGTCACCGCCCCCTTTGTAGTGGCTTTGATAGTAGCAGTTACGTATCTGCCACCATAAATGCTAGTTGGGTAAGGCGTTTGACTGCGTAGATCATGACGTTTTTTTACAAAAAATAATAGTTATGGTCTACGAGGAAACTGCAATAAAATTCTTAAAAGTTACCAATAGAATACATCTCAATTGTTTTATATATGTATGTATGTGGCCTATGACTATTTGTTTTCACCGTATACGGTGAAAACAAATCGTCACAGGCCACAGTACAAACCGGAGTGCCGCAAGGCAGTGTCCTTGGTCCGTTACTATTTTTATTATATTTCAATAAAATTTATAGTATTGTTAAAATTTATCACTGGTAATATGCAGATGATCTAATTATATTGAGATCAGGCAAAAGTTTAGAAAATATTACAAATCAGGTACAAACAAATTTAACAACTTTGTCAAATTATCTTGATAGCTCTTATTTGTGTTTGAATCAATATAAGACATTTATTATTATAGGCAATTTTTTTCCAAAATAAAAAATCCATGTCTACAACTATATAATATATATAGTATATAGTTGTTGGTTTGGATAGGTGGATGAAGAATAACTTGCACTTTTAAAACATTTAAACTACAAATATTAAATTACATCCGTACGAAGGCGTAGAAGGTACAATTACACTAAATTTAACTTGTAAGTAATGTTTTATTATTCAAGCATTTCTAATTCAAAAAAGAGCTATAAGATCAATGCTAGTTTTAAGTTTCCGAGAGAGTTGAAGGCGCATTTTATTGATCAAATAATTTTAACTGTGCCATGTTCATACTGGAAGTAAAAACAATTTATGTCCATTTAAACAGCAATCAAAACTATAATACAAGGTTTGGATTTAATTTGCAAACAGGTCTGAACTGTATGTAAATAATCCCTATTATACGAGTATAGGGGCCATGCTGTATAATAAACTACCTGAACCTATAAGAAACTGTTTGTTTGATAAAATTGAGTTAAATGTAAAAAATATTTTGTTATTGCATTCGATTCAGGATTATTTATTATACGAATTCTTTCTTTCTATTTGGTTTCCTTGTTTTTTTTTTACGTATCCTATATTACTTTATAATCCTTTGAATAAATAAATATAATGTACTTAATTTTGGTTTTTAGGTTTGTGATCACATGTTTCTTATACATAGTCTTGTCCTATTTATTAAAATGTAAATAGCATATTTTGGGATTTAATTAAATTTATTTCGTATTTTGTAGACCTTTATTTAAGAATTTCAAGTATTTTTGAAATACTGGTCAATATGGTCAGAGAATAAACGACTTCCTAGAGAATTCTTGCATTATTTAAACTCTCTCGAACAACACCACACCCTGAGACCAGCTGGATTAGCCACCCAGCAATTCCGGCTCTTTTTGTCCAATCGAGTTTTTACTCTAATCTGCTGTTCCATTCCGTAATCTGCTTTTAGAAAAAAATATCAAACTTGAAATGTTGACTACAGTTATTAGTGGCTGCTTTTTTACTTATACCATGGTTAACCATTGGATAACATGGCATCCCCAACATTTAACAGCCAATTATTATGTAAAATTGTCCCCTGAATCCGAAAATACCATCAAAAGTTATGAAAGTAGAGCAGTTTTTGAGGTATAGTTAATTCCATGTTATATGGAAAATATACTATATCTTAAAAAACTTTTCTAATTAAAAGAAAAAAATTCTAACTTTTGACGACATTTTCGGATTCACTTAAATAGAATTTTTGGAGGTCTTCGTCACATAATAAATAATGAATATTTTAATTAAAAAGCTGAAAATCTTTTAACAAAAAACTGTACGGTTTGCATTTTTATAAAAAATGTTTCTACCTACAAACATAGGTACTTTAAAAAAATTAACGAAAAAATGATGGCCAAATTCGAAAAACATTGTCTTATAATAAGAGCTCAAATTTTTAGTGAGTCATTCGTTATTTTGAAGTAGAAAATAATTCAAAATTTGGGAAACATACAGTGTAAAATCTTTATTTATTGTACGATTTTAATCGGATTTGTTTTAAAGTGTATTTTCGGATCAAAAAAGCGCCATATTTTTACTAAATACACGGCCTACTATGTCAGTTTTTGAGAGTAAATTTTTAAGAATTCATATTAGCTAGTTAAAAAATCTATGCACGGCATTGGATTCACCACCCCTCAAAACGACTCTATACTAAATTTTATTGAACATTTTTTAGTGGGAACGATTTTGTAGCCAAATTGAAAATGAACAATAATAACTATTTACTAAAACTTATTTTGTCAAGTTATCCATGGAAAGAACATTGAAATAAAATTAAAATAATAATAAAATGGTTCTATGCTTTGTTTTGACAAATTATAACTTAAAACGACAATGAAATAAAAAATACATACATTTGGCATTTTTAATTTAGCTACTTAAAATTTTAAATACAATTTAGTATAGGGTCGATATTTTTTAAATCGCTAATATAAATTCTTAAAAATTAACTCTCAAAAACTGACATAGTAGGGCTTGTATTTGGTAAAAATATAATGTTTTTTGCTCCAAAAATACCGTTTATCAAGATCTACACTTTTAATAATTAAATATTTAAATGGGATAGTCGCAAACAAATGGGTCACATTGTATATAATTTCTCCATTATTATTATTTTATATAAATAATTTGCACAGCTAAAAGCGTATATTTGGATTTCAAATTTTGGAATGAATCCAACGATATAAAAAATTAATTTTGAACAATGCCTGAACTATTTTACAGATAAAATAAATACCTTAGGCATTATGCAAGGCAAATTTATTTCATACGCAAACAATTTGGGCAGCGGCGGTTCCCCCCCATATTTTGCAGAACGTTGACAAAGTGCCTTGAAGATGAGAGATAAATAATGTGCCGTGGAGATGCACCTATCTGCTGTGCAATTCCTAAGACAGATAGTGTTTTTGTTTTGCAGGAGTTTCTTTTGCACACAAGCCATTACTGCGGCCTTATGTATATCGTCACGGTACCTTAAATTCCTCGGACGACTGAAACGGTCTATTCTTTCACCCTCCTGCAGCTACTTCTCGTTCTGCGAGGAAAAAAACCGACCGCAATTTATTCCGGCCACGTAGAATATTATTTTATTTTTATCCTTTTTCCTGTGACACGGACAATCTATTGCATCTAGCCAAGTATTTAATAACGCATTTTTCTTTTCTACTAGAAAATGTTTGTATATATCTAGGCATATAATTATTAATTAAATTAACATGTTTTATACATTTTATACCAAAATTTAGGTTTTAGTAAATTTTACCAAAATTATAATAAAAAAATTTCTGGCTGTTTAATACCTATGTATGTGATTTTGAACTAATGATTTAAAAAAATTGACACGGAAAATATGAAACGCTTTTAAATGCCAGTAAGCATCAGAAGAGCATGAAGTAGCAGAGTTGAAGTAATTTGTTTCGCTTTAATACAACTACCGATTAATTTCCAAAATTTCCAATGCTTTAAAAACTTTAAAAATTTACATGATTTTAAAAATTTCCATACTTTTAAAATCTTTAAAATTTAAATAACCTCTAAGTCTATACCTCGTCAGTAACTGGGAATATTTTTTTATAAATTTTTAATAGAAAATCATCGTTTATACTGCAAAAGGTCGTACTTAACTTAATGTAACTTTTCAGGACAAACACGTTACTGTGGGCTTTTCTAAAAATCTTGAAGCAATTTCTTTTAAATTTTACAAAAAAAGTTATGTAGGTACTCTTTATAAAAAGTTCTGGTTCCTAAACAAAATAATATTAGACTATTAAAACTTAAAATAAAATCTACAGAGTGATCGCAAAGTAGGAATATTTTACAAAACCAGAAAGCCACTGGATGTCACTGACACCACTAACATTATTGTTTTTTACCTCTAAAATCAATAATATTATTCTTCCAAGTAAGAAAGAAACAGGTATGCGCACATTATGTTATATCAAGTGAACTTTTAAACTTATTTAAAATCGGTTAGTTTGAGGAGTTGTTCTAATGTGTCAACTTTGCTCTGGTACACTACTGTTCACCTATAGGTACTTTGTTATCATTGATTACTGACGGTTGTTATTGTGGTTTCTTTGGGGCTACATGAACAGTAGTGTACCAGAGCAAAGTTGACACATTAGAACAACTCCTCAAACTTGTCACTGCAGCGGCAGATGAAATCCGAAATCACCCGGATATGATAGCAATAGCGACAGATCATTATTTTCTACGCCGCTGTCAACTTTGTGTGGATAATAACAGCGGGATAGTTAAACATTTATTATGATTTTGTGGAACACTTAAAAAAATAGCTACATGAGCATCAATCGACGTAAAAAGTGAAGGGTGAAATTTAATATCGACGGGAAAAGAAATAGGAGGCAATGGATTTAAATAAATATTACTTTTAATTTTAGGCAATATTCTATTTTGCTCTAAAATTAAAATTAAGGGTACTTCTCTCTTGGGCCAATAACAATTTTCCCACCCTGTATGAGATGCCCCTTAACAAAATTTGAACAGTATTCAATTAACAGTAAAATTGACATAAAACTCAATTTCTTCCAAAATTTCGGCAATATTTACAAAAAAATATATTTTTAGGAGCGGACTTTTCTAGCTCACCTAATTAGAAGTAATTTCTTGAACTATGTTTATATAACATGTTTTAAATATTTTGAGAAACTCTACCACCTGATAAATGTTTCGACAACCTTTGGGGTGTTAATAATAACCTGTATATTTCCACCAATAAATGTGTATATACAATTAGATTTAAAAACATCTGAATTAAAATGATGTTGCTGTTGGCCATGTTCCAAAGTTTGGAATAAACAGTATAGCCCGTAGGGTGTAGCCGATGTCAAAAAATTTTGTATTACAAACACTTTATGGGGCATGCATACACCCTCCGTACGATTTTCTGCAATAAAACGAATTCAAATTATAGTATGATGTTGTGGCTTTCATTATTCCTTTGCAGACATGCTATTATTTAATGACGAATAACATAGACGCTGCTAAGAGCCAAGAATTAAAATTGAAATGAATAAATTTCTTAGATAACAATACAACATGAAACAACTCTATGAAATACTATTATGATTTGGTTTCGAAATTAACAATTTGATTTAAGAAAATTGCATATACATAAGTTATTTTGAGTCTAGGATATGACATATGTTTCCATTATCTCGATAAAACAAGAAAAAAGTGTTGAGATTACAGTTTAAGGGGTAAAAATCATGCAGATAAAAAAATTCATGAATTTAAACTACATGATATATGAGATTGTATCAGTGATTCTATGAATAGGTAAATCGGTGCGGAGTAGGTATGTAAGTTGCCGACCCGTGGGACCACGGTAGTGTATAAAAACCAAATAAACCAACCATATGGGACGACATATCACACATAGATAACACATGTGCCCGCCTGGGAGTATGAATGAAATATGAACTCAGGTTAAGAAAGATATCGACTCAGGACCCAGGTGACCTTATACATGTTATCTTTTCGTGTTACATATTCCTTTCAAATGTATACTGATTTATTGCTGCTTTATTTCAGTTTAATGCTCTTTTTTACGTAAAATTTATCGTAACGATAAGAGTAGTAGGCAGTATATTTTTAAACGGATTAGTTTTGGTATCGATCAAACGTAATGGACACAAAATAAATAATCAAAGGAAATAACAAGACGGGTTAGAGGAGAGAGAGCAAACGGACAGCAGGGAATGAACAAGAGTAGTGTCTGTGTAAACTTGTGTGATTTGTTCGGCAACGATTCAGTTGAGAGCACTAATTGATGGGCGCGGTCTGAAGGAGACAACTTTCTAATAGAAATGTCAACAAGCTTCGAGTTTTAGCCACTTTTGTCCTAATTTTAATTCGCATCCATTGATCACCATCCTATCTACGTACAATCTTTTAATGGACCCAATCACATCAATATATTATTAATTATTAACACTAGCTATTCAAAAACAAACTCAATATTCGTAACCTCACTTTTCCCCAATTTATATTAAAGCTAACTTTAGCCCCTGACTAAAACGCCATATAGTCAAATGGGGGAGTAGTTAATAGTATACTATGTGCACATAGTATACCATATATTAACTAACTTAACATGTCAAGTTTATTAAACGCCATTTTAGAAACGAATTTACCTATAGAAAAGTTTAGAAACGAATTGCATATAGAAAATAACGAGAATTGTTAAATTTGGCGGGTTCGGAGGGTCCGCGGTTGTCATCAAATTTTCTTTATTATGTTGGTATACATGCCCCCGAAGTATGATAAAAATTTTTTTCATTGTTTACTTTGTTTGTGGCAGCCGCTAAGGTTAGACGTGTTTTATGAGCTCGGCGATTTTTCGTTCGTTAAAAGAAATGGATCAAAGAATTTGTATCCAATTTTGCTTAAAAATGAAATAAATTCTGTGAAATGTTAACAAAGGCCTATAGTGAGTCTGCTATAAGTAAAACAAGAGTTTACAAGTGGTATAAGAGTTTCCAAGATGGCCGTGAAGACGTTGAAGATGACGAATGCCCCGAACGCACAAGCACATTAACAACCGATAAAAACATGGAAAAAGTGGAAGAAATGGTTATAAACCATCAGAGAAGTCGCTGATGATGTTGGTATATCGATTGGCTCATCCCATGAAATTTTGTCGAATGTTTTGGGTATAAAAAGCATGACAGCAAAATTTGTTCTAAAATTGTTAAATTTTAAACAAAATTTTTGGCCAAAAACAATACTGTAATGATGCCCCAGCCTCCATATTCGCCAGACATGCCTCTGTCTGACTTTTTCCTAAAAAATAAAGAGAACCTTAAAGGGCAGTCGTTTTGCAAGCATAGATGACATTAAAAGCGAATCGCTGAAAGAACTAAACGCTATCCCAAAGATAGAGTTTTAGAGGTGTTTCGAGTATTGGAAGAAGAGCTGGCACATGTGCATAATATCCAATGGGGACTATTTTGAAGGCGACAACATTAATGTAGACGAATAAATAAATAATTGTTTCAAAAAACGAAAATTTCCTATATTTTCTGAACATACCTCGTATGCAATAGTATACTTTACTTTTTCTACGACAAATACTTAATTATCTAAAAATAATTTAAATTAAATATTAAAAAAATTATGGTAATTACCAAATAAATCAAATCAAGAATTCCTAGATAATCACGTGTTTGTACACCAGTGCTGCCAGATCTTCTAGACAAAAATGACAAATTAATAATTTTGGTTGGACAAAGTCAACATTATTGTTTATTATTGAACAACTGTGCACTGAAAGTTAATAAAAATTAACAGGCTTACGAGAAAAATCATTATTTTTTTTTCAATTTCACCTTAGAAGATATGCATTAATTAAAGACATGGGCTGTATAGGAGATGTAATTAATTAACGTATATCTTTCAACAATAAAAAATCAATGTTTTTTTCTTGATGCACTTACATATACCTGTAGAAATAACACATACATTTTTTTCAACATTCACAATACAGTTTAGCAATAATAATATCCCATGAGGTCTTTCAAAAAATTTGTAAATACCTTTTAAGTAAACTCTACTACAACCTAGAATTTTTTCAAATTTTTTTCATGGCGACTAATATAGTGCCCGAACACCATGGCATTAAATAATTTTTTAGCCAACACTTATTAGGGATGGGATTTTAGTTATTTTACCTTTTTTTAACCGATGTAACTATTTGAAAACCAATAATGCCAAAATGTGTTTTAAAATATTTTCTTTTATATGAACCTAACTTGTTTTCACCTTTTTTACCTTTTTTGGAGGTTTTTGGTTTTAACTACTTTTTTTATACTTTTGTTACCTATTTTTTTAACTTTTTTTCACCTTTTTTACCTTTTTTGGAGGTTTTTGCTTTAAACTACCTTTTTATACTTTTGTTACATATTTTTTAATTTGTCAGTTTATTTTCATATATTTGTTACCTATTTTTACGTATTTTTACTTTTTTTATTTTTTTTGTTCTTTTTAAAATTTGCGCCAATATTTTATCCAGGGCGTGCAACTCAACGGTATAGAATATTTTCTTATGGTTACAGACTGTAACAGTAACTTTTTTTACAGTTACCTTCTTTGTAGTGACTCACTACTAGTGAGTTCTGTCATAGAACTTCTGTGTAGTGAGTGTCACTCAGTAAAACACAGTTTATTGCATATAAATAGTTTATTGTGGGTATGTTCTGTGTTTGGGTACGACTTTTTAAAATTTGTATGATTACATGAAAAATCTGACAGAGTTTTTTTGCACACCAAAATATATTTGTAGGTGCATAACTTTACTTTTTGGTTTTAAAAACAAAAGAAGTCTGAACTTATTTATATTTTATCCTGATTGACTTGACTTTATTTCAATTATTTTTAGTCATAAATAAAGAACTTATAGAGAAAACCGCGTTAACTTTTTTTAATAAAAACTTCAGTCAATTATTTAGAGATTTACATAAAACCGATTTTCCCAATGGATGCGAGAACGAAGGCGGCGTGGGCGAACAAGAGAACATCGATGGAGGAGGAGAACGGGGATTGGCGTGATCGGAGCAATCCAGTCTAATGCTGTCTAATTGACAGGTTGTGTTCGATCGCTCTGTTACACGGATATAGGTAATTAATGTCAGGACCCGTGTTCCAGAACCGATGCCGCCGTCCTCTCGCCGGCATTAGAGCAGCTTTTGCGTAACATTACACTGTTACACTGTTTGAGAATCCAAACCCAAACATCCCAACTAGAGCGTTGCATATATTGGCCGTCAATTGATTAACACTTTGACTTAATTACAGTATCCGACAAAAATGTCATTTCGTTTATGGATACATTTTCTTAAGTATTTTCTGAAATATACAAGATAAATACTTATAAAATATTATATAAATTTATTATAAATTAAGTTTCGTACAGTGTTATAATAATCAGATTTGTTAATTTTATTGTGTAAAATTTTAAAATGATGTTTTTTATAAAATCAGGGTTTGTAATTATTTTAACAAAGGAAAATTTTTCACCGAAAGTATTATTAAGGTAACATGCAATTTTTTAAGCATTTTGTTAATTTCAGGTTACAGATTATTTTGTTAATGTTTAACAAATTATTTCGTTGAAAAAGTACACGTGATTTCAGGCAGTCAATCAAAACATTTCAGTTCAACTGACTTCAGCGTCTGCAACTTATGTTTCTGCTTACTTTATTCTAATTCGTAACGTGTTCGTAACAACTGTCCAGAATGTTTATAATACAGGGTGTCCGGGAAAAGGAGGTCAATCCGTTAACCATATATTCCTTGAGTTAAAACAATAAGTCTTTCATAATACCATTTTTCAATTTAGAGCTTCATGTTCGATATACAGGGCGACAAAGTTTGAAATTTAAAACTGATTTTTTTTAATAATTCGAGTAATTGATAAGATATTAAGTTCAAATTGGGTACACTACTTCAACATAAATTGTTACATTTTTTGAGACCAACAAAACAAAAAACAATTGTCAAATAATCAAAATAGGGGGGTCCAGTACTCACTGACTCTCCCTAATTTTTAGTACGTGCGCCAATGACTTCCAAACGGTATTTTTTCAGGTAATCGTTTATTGTTAAAAAAAAAATTGTCTCTTATAAAATTTTGATAAAATTTTGATTATTTGACAATTGTTTTTTGTTTTGTTGGTCTTAAAAAATGTAACTATTTATGTTGAAGTAGTGTACCTAATTTAAACTTAATATCTTATCAATTACTCGAATTATTAAAAAAAATCAGTTTTAAATTTCAAACTTTGTCGCCCTGTATATCGAACATGAAGCTCTAAATTGAAAAATGGTATTTTGAAAGTATTATTGTTTTAACTCAAGGAATATATGGTTAACGGATTGACCTCCTTTTCCCGGACACCCTGTATATTACCACAAAACTGTTATTATTGTTAATCGCATTCCTTATACCTATTTAACGAGTGTGCCATCACTGGTTTTCAAACTGAAATTAGCGGATACAGTAAAGTGGGTTAAAGTTACGAAATACATCAAGTGTTGTAGTAGTAGTGATACTTATATTGTACCAAATTTGATGATTTCAGAATGGTATGTTCATTTATGTAGGTATGTGTTAATTTTTTGTTCAGGATTTTGATTAATAAAGCAACAAACACTTTTGTTACTGGGTCTACAAATACGTTTGTCATTGCTACTGTCTTTGAATAAAAAAATCAAAAAAATCAATTTAACTCTTAGACATACGTTTGGTGGCCACTAGTTTTATTGCGTCGACTATTGAAGTAAAATAAGATAAGAACCACAATTAAACAACTGGCCGACTCTACTTAGTCCGTTGACCCCAACCGCTTACACGTTATGTAGGTCATGGTTTAAACGAATCCAGTGGCTGCAAAACAAATGCATAAGAAACAAATTTACATTGACCAAAATTAACCTAAAGTTTACAAGATAATCGAGAAAAATTGATTTTCGCGACCTTTACAAAGCCATTTTAAGATTTAAAGGAAGTAGAAGATTTACCACAATTCATATTTTTATCTACTCCCCTACGCCCATTATCGTACATGTTTCCATGACACTTTTAAATACACATTGACAAGTTGTGGCTTTTAGCGATTTAGTCACGGGCTGAAGTTAGCAACAGGTTTTTAGTCACGGTTCATTTTTGTAAAATAATACTAAAAGTAAAAATTATTTTATTATCTCAATTTAAAAATACAAAAGTATTAAATAGTTTCTTGATGCTAATATTTGAAAATTTTATATGAACGTTTGTATTGACTTTTTGATTTCGCCGTAGTAGTGCAGTAACTGCACTGTACGCAAAATTTTTAACGCTTTATCAAACCTATTTAAATGTTAAATAGATTTAACTGATAAAGCGTTAAAAATTTTGCGTACAGTGCCCATAAAACATTCTCTTCTCTTTTACTGTGAAAAACTGCTTCTATATCGATTGTTAGTCTATTTTCAAGGGATAAATTTTAATTTACACATGTTGTATGTAATACACCTCGTTATATCAATTTTTAGGTTAGATATATCTTTTTTCTTTAAAGTTATGTTATTAATAATTATGCTAGATTGTTTGAGTTATTTATTTTTCTCTAATCACCCGACTGTAGAAAAAACGTAATTACATGAAATTTTACTGATAAACAATTGAAAATCATCATTTATACAAAGTTTGATACGAAAATCCTAAAAATGTCATAAATTGTCAATGTAAACGCTTTATATCTCAAGAAATATCAATCTTAGCGATTCAACTGATAGGACCTTTTTTAAAAAAAATTAAATTTTCTACAAGTTTGTTTTTTACATTTTTTCAAAGAATCCAGTCACTTTTGAAATTTAAAGCATCGTAGATGAAAATTAGTCAAAAGAGCTTAGTTTATCCGTATAGGAGAGCGAGCATGTGGTCTATAGCGAGTTCAGAGTTTCTAGAGATAACATTTTCTTTTCCTTGGCTAACCTCTTGCCGAAAGTTTGCCAGTTTGGAAGATATATTTCTGTGGATTGCGGTATAATGACGTCGTGTAATTGCCTCTAATTACTTGTAAAATTACCTTTTGGCATAAAAGATATTACCAAGTGGATGGCGAGAAGTTTTTGCAAGAGGGGGACGAAGGAAATGAATCCGTTCGCGCGCGGCACCATTCGGTTTTCGCTTTAAAAGTAAATACCGCTTTCGAGTTTTATGTATTATTGTTTAATTACTGCAACCGTAAGAAATATAGAAAGTTGCTAATTAATTTAGAAACTTGGGCACTCGGATTAATTTATGTTGTAATAATATCTGTTTCTAATTTCGAAAGAGCGATATAATTCCTGCAAACTTTTCCAAATTTTCCTGCTGCCATTATAACTTAATTATAATTTACAGCTTTGACAAAGGCACACAATTTACTATAAAATAAATTTTATATTTAACAAAAACTAAAAAATAATATCTTTGAGTACAAAGGAAATATTAACACCTAGGCAGCCTTTTGAAGTAGGTGGTGTAATAAAAACACAATAAGTGTAACAATGCTTTTAGATGTGCGTTTATCACACGGAACACCGCTTTGTTACGGAACAACATTTTATTGTTTTAAGTATTCACATTCTCTGTGCCAGTCTGTTGACACATTTCTGTAGTAAATTAACTCTTTGAACTTTAGCGTAACATTTTATATTGGTTTTCGGTTATTTATAAGTTTATGGGAATTCCATGACACCTATACATTTCACGAAAATAAGCAATATAAAAAACACGATTGTTTAAAAATATAAAGAAAGAGCGATTTTGAATAATATACAAAATATTTTATAAGTTATACTTCTTTTGGTGCGAGGTCACAGCTTAACGCCGTCTGAAACGCTTTTAAAAGTATCAGGAGAGCCTGAAGTCGCACGGTTAGTCACGTCGGTGCGTGTTCTGCAACATACGTGCTACAGCCAATGCCGGCCGCATATTCATATGTTACCGACACAAAGAGACAATCGGATTTCCGAACGATGCCGAACACGTAATAATAAGTTGCCGACGTATTCTTAGTTTATGTCTGTAACTTAACGATTGGCAACGACTGCGAGCAGTGGTGTTATTAAAGTATGAAAATTTGTTTATTTCATTACAATAATAAGGCCCAGTTGTATAAAAGTTGGTAAACAGCTGGTTAACTCTTGATATTAATTATATAATTATTAAGCTAACTTTCAACTTGTATAAACATTGATTAAAATTTAATTAAGTGATTGAAATACAATTAACAACAAAATTAATGAAATGTCAGTATAAATTACCCAAATCAACCCAAACTCAACAACCCAACCCAACCGACCCCGCCCCATTGGCCCCCCCCGCCCCATTGAGCCCGAAATTGAGCAACTGTATCCCCTGTTGCTTGTATAAGTTACCGACGGAATCCTAAAGTTACGTCTGTAACTTATATAAAATCAATCGGCTTTCCGGAGCGGTTGGTTGTGTCGGTAACATATGAATATGCATGCCGGCCGGGTGGAAAATGAGATTCAGGCGTAACGCGTAAGATATATTTGGGGGTCGAACAAAATTGTTGAATTAAAAACTATGAGGCGCCGTTTGTGCCATAATTATGATTTATAAAATATAGAATAATTTGTAAAAATTTAAATAATTTGTAATAATTTAAATAATTTGTTTGAAATATATATATTTTAACTTATTTTCATAGATATATATTAGTTTTACTAAAATATATCATATTTTAACTAAATAATATATATTTAAAAACAGTAATACTTATAATATAAACTCAATACTAATAATATAAACTCAGCTTACAAGACGTAACGCCAGGAGACGCTGGCAGCTTTATTTAACTTGGCAACGCAGCCTTTCTGTAATTTTATGTGGGAATTACTGTGGTGTAAATTAAATAAAACTAGAAGATACATTAAAAATAATAATACCTCTGGTACGTAATAAAGCATATGGGTATAAGTTTAAATTAAAATCTAGCAGATTAATAGGTCATTTAAAATAGCATTTCCCTGCACACTGAAAGAAATATATGTTTGTTTTAGCAAATGTATGTGGTTCATATATGGACTACCACATACATTGCTAAAACAAACATATATTATATTTAGTTTTAACATAATATGTTAAAACTAAATATAAAAATGGTTAAGGTAAATATATTTTATGTTTCATATATAGACTACCACATACATTGCTAAAACAAACATATATTTCTTTCAGTGCAGTAATGGAACCAAATCTTGACGACATAGTTTTGCGAAGCGCAGGATTAAGGAATAAAAAAATGATTGTTTTAAAAAGAGAGTCACGGCAATAAACATCCAGTTAAACATATTATAAATAACTTAAAGCCAAAGTGAGGCAAAAAGTTATTTAAATTACACCACAGTAATTCCCACATGAAATGAAAGAATTGCTGCGTTGCCAAGTTAAATAAAGCTGCCAGCGCCTCCTGGCGTTACTTCTTGTAAGCTAAGTATATATTATTAGTATTAAGTTTATATTATTAGTATTACTTTTTTAAATATATATTATTTAGTTAAAATATTATATATTATAGTAAAAAACTGCCCTTACATTTAATTAATTTTAAACTGGGTAATTAAAAACTGCATTAAATTAAATGTTTCGAGTAATAGAAATCTGCACAAATTCAACCAAAATTGGATAATTCAAAAATGCCCTTACCTGCATGCATAATTTTAAAAAATGGTAGGAAATATTCGTATATATGCTATGTATATGTATAACTGATATATCACTTCAAAATTTAAATGTAATGGGAAAAATTTGCAATTGCAGAAAAAACTCACACAGTAGGATAACATTAAAAATAGTAGGACAAATTTACAAAGTTTCAAAATTTTTCCAAATATTTTAATTTTTTAAAAATATTTAATTTTTTTAGTTTTCCAAAAGTTTCTAGATTTACAAAAAATGGTAGGAGAAATTCGCAGTGGCTTAAATTTAAAAATTAGTAGGACAAATTATTATTATTATATTATATAGTTATACTACACCACTGGGCCTTTTTGTGATTTTTTTTCACCAATCAAAATTAAAAAAGGGTCTTTTTTCAAATGCTGATTTGTTACTTTTTTTAAACTGACTAATTGATACGATTTTTCAAAAATTTTCGTTTTTAAACGTACTACGTCATATTCTATACAAAAATTAAGTTTTAAAGTTTTAAATTGATTTTTTTTATTTTCGAAAAAAACTTTATTTATATTGCGATTATTTCCGCAAATGTCATAGAGGCCAACTTTATACATTTATTTAAATTTATTTTGTTATAAAAACAGTTTTTCATAAAGAATAAAATAAAACAAAAAAAACTGAAAAATATTGGTATTTTTTTCTGAAAAACTGAAAAATTACATAGAACATGCTTTGTATTTTTTCTAAAAGGGACGTATGTACATTTTGGAAAATTTAAATATTTTTGAAAACTTTGAAAATCTGAAATTTTTTGAAATTTTTTAAATTTGTCCCACTTTTTTTTTAAATTTAAGCCACAACGCGAATCTTCTAGATTTACAAAATTTTCAAACTTTTTAAAAATATTAAAAATTTTCAAATTTTTAGTTACTTTCGTGTAAGAAGGGTACATAAATAATATGCAACGCGTACGTTAATCATTAGGTGTTGCATTAAATCATTAAATTATACTAATGTAATAATATTATTATTATTATTAATTACCTAATACCAAAGAAAATAATCATAAAACAAGGATTTAACAATTACAAATAAATGTCACTCGCGAGAAAAGTCAACAAAAATCTTATCTTAGCATTCCAGAATCATTTAAGACTGCTATTTAAGTCATAAATATTTTTATAAAATATTTTGCACGTTTACAACTTTTTTTAGTCCAATTTTTCAAAAAGACGCTTTTTAGAAGTATACAAAAAAAATCACTACTAGCAATATGGGAAATTTTCAGAAAAATTGACTTTTGCATCTCTTCGCGTATTATCCGTAGTTTAAGAGAATAAATGCAAAACCCAATTTTTCAAAAAATTAAGAAAATTATTTTTTACTCGTAAATCATAATTTCGTTTTTTCCCGCCGGCTATTTTTTTTTCGGAAAAGTAATTAATATAATACCAAGAATTTGACAGAATTATAATTAACATTAATTTTGGAAATATGTTCCTAGAAATTGAAAGACTTAAAATATTAACTTTACCGTCAGAAGAAATATTAAAAATTTAAAATGGTATAAAATCGGTATAATTTGGATTTTTTAAATTAAATTTAAAATTTGTCGATAAATTATGGTAAATAATAAATTAAACCAATTAAATTTATATTATATTTATTGAGGGCGCCATGGGGCCGGTGCGGCCGAGCAAAAATTTATATTTTTTTCGCAAACTTTAAATTAAATTCTGCTTGCGCAGAAATTGTTTATTTAATGTTATTATAACCTCATATAAATTTGGTGTGGGTCCCATATCTAATAATTGAGATATCGTTATACCCAAAATCCACCAGCCGTCACTGCTTCTAAGGGGTCGTCCTAATTTTTAGAATGTACTATTTTTTGCAATTCTCATATCATATTTTGCATATATTTTCAGTCAGTTCTACCAGATTATTATGTAGAAATACGAGTATAGAGGCCGTATAAATTGTTAAAAATCTGTTAATTGTTAATTGTCCAACAAATCGACCAGATCGACTGGCCGTTTTATCATATACATCGAGGGTGAATTATTGAAACCTATTTTTTTCATAATGAGGAAAGAGATGTCTTTACTGTTAATTCAATAAAGGCATATTTGACAATAAAAACCGATTATTTTTGACGCACAGTGGATGATATGAAAATTAGTAACTTTTGTTTTTGCATAAAAAATTATAATTACGAAACCTATAGGTTTCGTAATTTTGCGTGTTGGTGATGTTAGCTGGCCACCAATGTCCTGCGATTTAATGCCGTCAGACTTTAAAAAAAAGTCACTTTTTATATGGGTTATTATTTGCGCCACTATTTCATAATCTATTGTATGACCTTATATAAATACCTATATCATGATCTTAGATAATAAAAACCAATTTTATAAATGAAAAGATGGCGATGGTTTTGGTTGTTTTTGTTTTTCTATTAGTGGAAATAATTGTTCTGTCAAGACGTATGGTTGGAAGAGAACGCGATTTATGTATAAATTTGAATGCACCTTATTTGTGTTTATAAAGAAAACAACTCCCACGAGAGTCCAGAGCTGATTTGCTTAATGCTCTGTCATGTGTAACGAAAGTATAATACTTCAATTTAGCTGGCTGTCGGCGACATGCATTTTTCCAGCCACTACCTTTTAACAAGACGTCCGTTAGAAAATTGCGGCGAAACATTTTGCAGCGAAAAAAATATGTCATTTTTCTATTCGCTTTTTCTTACAAAACTCAAGTAAAGTTATTAATACGAACTAACTGGTTATGTCAAACCCAAACATCGGACTCGTTAAGATTTTTGCCGCGCGTTGGAATACTAATGAGAAAAAACCGCACCCCCGTTCTTTTGAACCCTCTGATTGATATGGATAGAAGTCAAATAAACATTTTAAAAGACAATAGGTACTACTATCAAAACTACTTTCTAACACCTTTTCATTTGAACCATGTTCTTTTAAATTTATTGGTTTAATTTAACTCTTAAATGTAAAATTTTAGATATTGAAATATTTTTAAATATTTGGTCTGTAAATTAATTTGTGGTAAAAGCGCTGTTTTTACAGCACGTGCAAAAAGTGGTTTTAGAGGTTTCTAGAAGAAATTTTAACGTCAAAGGCAAAAAATTAAAATAATGAGTTGGTAGGAGTAGTAAATACAAAAGTAGTGGGAACTGCTAACTTTAAAATTGTTTATACTCAACTCATATAGTCTTTTTTCAAAACGGTCCAGATATTTAACAGGGACTAAAACCTCATTTTCTGCTTCTTTGATATTTTGTCCCAATTCCCGGTTAATATTCTTATTTGTATGACAATACAATTCATTAATATTAGAACCAAAAAAATGCCAGTATTCCATGGTTACGCATTTTATCACAGCAACAATATTTTTTATCACCTTGTTTACACGTTGCTAAGGATTTTGACACTTTTCTTGATTTGACATTTGTTGACATTTAAATACTGGGTTTGTTAAATGATTAAAATAATGAATTATAAACTCTAAAAGATCGATGGGTTGGTGTAAACGATAATAAAATTAAAGTAAGTGGTGCCTGTTCCTAACTTTCCTAAATAACATGGAAAAAACTTTTTTCTTTTTTCTTATTTTTGTAGCTTGACATTTGAGCATTGTAAAAACGAACTGAAAAAATATTTTGGTAGGAAATTGAACGGTCTACAAAAAAGTTTCAATATATTTTTTCATTTTTTAAACATTTCGAATCGCGGCACGTTAGCGTGCCTCTTGTCCCTTTGTAATCCGAACGGTAATATATATATTACCGTTCGGATTACAAAGGGACAAGAGGCACGCTAACCGACTGAGCCGATATAATCTTTTATTAGAGTTATCGACTTTAAAATTATAAAAAATAAAGAAAGATTAAAAATTCAATACAATAACAAATTCATTGTTTTATTTAATCTATTATAATTATTGAACAAATTTATTAAACACAAATAACTTTTTTTGATGGTAAATAAAAAAAAATGGAAAAAAAATGAGATGTAAGTGTTATTTTCTTTCTAAACGAAAATAATTATTTTTTCTTAAAATAATTTTTAATACATAAAAAAGTATTAGTTTAATAAAATAAGTCATAATTTTATACATTTGCAAGTTTGAATACCTTCAAGACGGCTTACTCTATGAAAAAATAAATTAGTACTTTTTTGTAGAGCGTTCAATTTCCTACCAAAATAATTTTTTAGTTCGTTTTTACAATGCTTAAATGTTAAGATACAAATATATGTTATTTAAATGGAAAATGGAAAGTTAGGAACAGGCACCACTTAATGTTATTATTAAGAGCTCAAATTTTTAGAGGCTTCTTTTTTCACCTTTCTGAAAGTTTTTAGCCTGTTTTTTAGTTGAAAAAAAAAGTTGCTCAAAAATGACACACCCTTATATTTATTATGTATGCATGTATAATAGGTAGTATGTTTTGTAAGCTATGTGTATGCAGAATAACTGTTACTCATGAAATAGTCTTGTCAAATACCATTCGGGCATCTAATTTTTCCTGTGAAAAAAATCGGAAAAACACAATGCTAAGTAATTTTTTAACAAAATGCATTCGTGCAGGTGCAAAAATCCTCCTCTTCGACTCGGATTTTTGTTGCCACCAGCACTCATGCTTCTTGTTTTTTCGATTTATTTCGGAAAATTAGATGCCCTTATGATATTACTTACGATTAAATTTTAGCCTCCATATTGTATTTTTGTTTACGATTTTATGGTGTTATTTACAAGTTTTAACATACAATTAAAAAAAAACAATAAAAAATAATTTATCTAGTATACGAAATATCAATTATTAATTATTACATACCTTCAAATTAATGGAATTTTGTTTAAAAAATTGTTCATAAATTTAGACATATACGTCAGATTTTATTAATTGTCAAATAGTTTCCTTTAATTCGAGAAATAATCTAGACGTATTATCACTTAACCTATAAATTTAATCTGTCAAACTATGCTCAGTAAGTTTTTTATTTGATTTTTCTTTTTGGAAAATAGTTTCATGCAAAATAATTAAAAATAAAATCCCTAAATTATTTTGCATTCAACATTTTCTAAGAAAAACCAAACAAAAAACTACTGAGCCTAGTTTAACCGATTAAATTCATATTTCTTGTGATATAATATATAGTTTTTTTTAAATTTAGGAACAATTATGTTAGTCGTCATATAATTAATTTTAAAATTAAAATAGGGATCTTATATAGTTTGTATTTCTAAAATGATTGTTTTTATTTTCTGGAAATATCTTGGGCTAATTGCTTTGAAGTCGTCAGCAAAAGAAACAATGTTTCCAATTAATAGCTTACGGAAAGACCGGCTGAGGAAAGGGATCATAAAACGCGAATGCGCTATTCATTTTTTACCGAAACTTGCTGTTTAATTCCGACAGAAATTGAAAAATATTAAGAGCTTCATTTTAATTAAAACACTAACTGCTGATGGTTATAGGTATGACACTCCTCCTCTCCTTTCTTTTAAACTTTTGCCATTTGCTACTCGAATTCCTTAATTGGAATTTGAGTTTTAATAATAAATTTTATAAATCCCCTATTTATTCAACTCTTTAATATTATATTTTTGAATGTTTCTCACTTCCCGACGTTTTCAAAATAGTAATTAATTAATAATCTAAATTTAAGCATCGTTCAATAAAATTACCATTAGTGGAGGATTTTTTGCGGCGCCACACCTGTTAAAATCTAAATGAAATTCAAGGGTTTAATGATGATAGGAAAATAATGATGGTGCAAAAAACATTGCGGTGTAGTTGAAGTGTTAATTTCGGTATTGGAACGAGGTAATGACGACGATATCAAATACAGATTACTTCACCTAGCGTCCGCCCCATATTGCACTAATGTTCGTCTAATGAACCATTGTAACGAAAATATTATTTATCCAGTTAAACAACTGAATTATCAAGGTGAAATAAACCACTAGAAGGAAATGAAGCAGTCATTAGAGATATCATTGTTTCTCGGTGCTTCACATCATCAAGCTAATCCAATATTACGACGATTTATCTTCATTTAGTCGCTTCTTCATTAAGTTAACTTTTAAAACAGTCTACAGGTCTGCCTTATTCCAAGGAATTGAATTCATCTAAGGGCTCGTGATGCATTGACTGTGTCAGTTACAGTTAAATGTATTCGCGGGGTAAATTAAATGAAAATTTTGCTCTTTAGTCTCTGACTCACTAATCTTTGTTTTATGACGGATGATCCTTTCTTACAATTCGACGTACCTGAAACAAAGATAACAATTACTAATTTTACTTACAATAGAAAATAAGTAATAGGTATAATTTTCTTAAGTTAAGACTTACTATAATTAAAACGGGCAAAATATAAAGCAGATCGCTTAGAAAGACGAACGGCGATCATAAAAAAGAAGAAAAAATGTTATTAAATTCTTTGTTTTACCAAATTTGTATTTTATTAAATTATGGCAATAAAAAAGTTTTTCTTAAAATGAATTTTTAAGATATTCATAATGAGAAGTATCGTAACTTCTTTGTAGAAATAAAAACCACCACGCTAAAACATTTGCTATTCAGTTATGCTAATAGCGTCATAAAAAGGGAATTATAAACACTGTAAAAATATTCACCGACTATCCGTTCACTTATTTGCATACATTTTCTTAAAAAACATATAAAAGAGGCCTAAAGGTTAGTGGTGCGTTATATTAATTTCCCTAATGACAACGGTTAATAACTTAAATTTTTTTAAATACATATAGCCTACAGCATAAAGAAAAAGGATGTCCGTAAAGCATAAAATTAGATACTATGAAGTCTGTACCTATCTATTTAAAAGTACGTTATACCAATATTTTTTCAGAAGAAAAAAAATGTATTTTTGTTCAAAAAATATAATAATTCTCGTTTTCGAAGTGACACGTCTTTAGCGAGTTCCGAAAATTTGAAGCGTTTATAATACACTCACAGGCAAAATAATCGATCCACACAAATTTTCGATGCATTTCAATCGCAAATAACTTTTTTATTTGATTTCGGATTTAAACGAATATTGTAGATAAATTAATGGACATTCGCTCACATTTTACAAAATTACTAAAAAATAGACGTACATTTATAATATACAGGTTTAAACAAAAATATGTATATTATAAACGTTCGTGAATTTTTTAGTAATTTTTAAAATGTCAGCGATTCTCCATTAATGTATCTACAATATTCTTTAATATTTGTTTAAATCCGAAATCAAATAAAAAAGTTGTTTGTGATTGAAATTCATCGAAAATTTGTGTGGATCGATTATTTTGCCTGTGAATGTATGACACGGAAAATATGAAAGGCTTTTAAACGCCCGAGGGTATCAGGAGACCATGAAGTTGGTTTTGGTTTTGTCATTGATTTTGCTGTACCACAGGTTAAATATTAAATATAGATTTTAAACAGTTTCAATGATATTGAAGTTGCTGTAAAGAGATATGGAAATAAATCAATCAAATATGGCGGTCGCATGCCTATTTTTTCACATCCTCCCTAGTAAGTAATAATTATTTATGTTTTGCGTTGCAAGTAAAAACTAAAAAACTTTGGTTTAGTACTCGATTTTAATGTATTATTCCTTATATCATTCATTAAAAAACTCAACGCTTATATGCCTATATTGTTATTATTGTGTTTTTAATTGTAAATGTAAGAACTAAATGATTTACATGTTTTGCCAAAGGATCCAATTCGGTAAGTATATTTGTTGATGCAGCCCCATATATGCTAAATGCCAGGAACTTAACAAAACGTTGTATTTTATTAAGAGAGTCACGATGAGTTTAATAGTATGAACACCAAATGAGTGAGCCATACACAAGCCTTGAACGCACCAAGCTAAAGAATAATGATTTTAGGGCCAATATACCATTAAACAATTTACAGTTTCTCACAATGTGGCCAAGCATCTTTAGCGCGGAACACCGAACATATTGCATGTGTTTGTTGAAGCATAATTTCGTGTCAAAAAAGATGCCCAAATCCTTGACATTATCGGTACGATGAAGAGGAAAACCATCTAGTAGATATTTAAAATGAATCGGCTACTTATTTAAAGTAAAGGAGCAAGTTTGGCACTTGTAAGTATTTAAGGAAAGTTTATTTTGTTGACACCCTGTTGTTCTACCCTCAATAGTTGATTTTGTAATATAAAAAAACAGTCAGTAACGTCAGCAATTTCCAGAGAAATCTCTAAATCAGCAAAAAGTAGTGAGTTACAGTTAAGCATTTCGGGTAAGTCATTTATAAATATGTTGAATAATAGAGGACCAAGGTTGGAACCCTGTGAAGTGGCTGAAAAATACAAAGATGCATAACCATTGTGATAAACGTATTGTTCCCTCTTATTAAGGTATGAGCTAAAGAGATCAACAAGGGGCATGTTAAAACCAAATAAATATAGTTTGTTTATTAAAATACCATGGTCGACTCTGTCAAAGGCCTTGGAGAAATCTGTATATATACAACGTCGACCTGCTTTCTGAAATCAATAGAGCAACATATTGTGTAAAGATAGCCAAATTGGACACTGTAGATCTTTTGGGCATAAAGGCTTTATTTGTCGATATATATGGGTGTAAATACCTTTCTCCAAGACCTTGGAGACTTGGTTACTTATAATGGAAATTGGCCGGTAGTTCGAAGCAAGAGCAGGATCACCAGACTTAAAAACAGGGCAAACTTTTGCAATTTTCCAAACTTTAGGAAATCTAGAAGTGTTTAATACCTTCTGACATATTAAGAACAAGGGTTTACTCAGGGCCGGGCCTAAGGGGGGTGTAGGGGGGGAGTCACCCCCCCCCAAAGTCTTGGCAGTTGGTTCCAAATCCAAACACGGTTGGCAAAATCTATAGTATTTGGGTCGGTTGTTTGGGAATACCTACCCTACCAACCAACCCATCACAATAAATAAAATGAAATATAATTTTTAAACTTTACCTACATATTACAAAATTATAATTTTTAATCTATTGTAACCTCCTATAATCGTTACCGTCAAGAAAATTGTATTGGTCAACCTTATTTTTATTAAAGGACATTATATTTCACAAAAATGGCATGTACAAAGTCGGCACCGCCTCGCGGCTTTGTCTTTGGTTTTGGCGGCGTTTGACTCTTTTTACGCACCGCAATTTTCGGCGTCTTATATTTCTAGATAATTATTTAGTTGAAGCTTATCTAAGCTAAGTAAAACTAGTGTCAATAAATAGGAATTAGTTTTTTTTTAATATGGAAAACAAAGCTAAACCGGGCCGAGTTCTGGTAAAATGCTCATTATGTGGATCTGTGTTTAACAAGGACTAGAAAAAAATGCATGAGAAAAATATTCACGGTGTAATTTGGTTAAAATTAAAATTGTTGCTGTTCCGGATAATCCACTTACATTGGCAGCAAATCAAAAAAATAGAGAACGAGAATCAATCCCATCGACTTCGAAAGAGCATGCTAATGGTAGGTAAAGACATTCTTTATCTACACTTTACAGCACTTTACATACATGATAAAACTACTGAAAATTTTTACTATTACTAATAAAGTATCGATACAAAAATAAGTTAGTTTTTTTATCGTCTCCACCCCCCCCCCAAAAAGTGTGCTTCGGTACGGCCCTGGGTTTACTGAACACGGCTGCAGAATCTTTAACTAAAAAGCTAGGCATAAGGTCCGGACCTGCAGTAAATTTGTTTGGTAAAGACTTCAATGCATATAATAGGTCCTGTTCACTTATTATATATAATACATAATATAATACCGGTTTTTGGTATTTTACCGTTGAGTGTAGACTTTCTCAATCAACGCTTTTAATAACGCATAATGCTGTTTGAATTTAGACGACTTATTTTTTTTATGATTCAATAAAAATTGAACTGTTTACAATTTTAACGTAAGTCATTACTAAAATGTGTATATTGTATATAATAGGTAGGTACAATTTATATATACAGGGACTGTATGCAATTGATTCTCTATATTTTTCGGCCTTATTCTCAAAAACACTCCTTTGTAATATACGTGTTTGACAGCTGATTATTAATAGTATATTATGTATCAAGTTTTATAAATGCCATATTAGTTACGAGTTTTAGTAGGCACGAGCGAAGCTTGCAAGCGAGTGTTTAATAAAAACGAGTGTCTATAAAACGAGAAGCATACTATTCATACTTCATCTACGACAAACACAAATAAGAATTTTATTTGTTAAACATATGTCAAATGTCAACGAATTTAACCTTTTTCCCAATTTATAATATAGTTTAATGTTTAATAAAAACGAGTGTCTATAAAACGAGAAGCATACTATTCATACTTCATCTACGACAAACACAAATAAGAATTTTATTTGTTAAACATATGTCAAATGTCAACGAATTTAACCTTTATTATATATATAATTTATAATATAGCAAACTTCAGCCCGTGACTAAAATGCCCAAAAGCCCGTGACTAAAACGCCTTAAAGTCACAGCTCTACTAGCGATGCTTCTTTAGCGTATAAGGTGAAAATTGTGGTTGCTTGAAAATTGATATTTGGAAACATAAAAAAGTTACTTACATAAAACCTGCCTAAAAGCCTAAAGGCAAAATTAAATTATTTATTTTTAAATATGTAACCCTGGTTATTTTTCCTTGAAGGATTTTTATATTTTAATTCGTAATAAGAAGATTATGGACGGGTATTTAAAAGGTGTTAAATTAATAAAAGAATAAACTTTTTGCTGATTAAAAAGTCTCGGCGGGTACTTATAACGTAAAAGGTAGAAAGAAAGAAGTAATTGGTACGAAAGAGGTTTTAAAAAGGCATAAAAAGAAGTCAAATGCTGCAGATGGAAATAATGGAATGTCTTAATGACACCTTGCGAGGGCACCCCGCTCAACTTACGTTTTAATGTGGAATTGCAGCAGGTTTTATAAAAGTTTTAGTGTGAATATAAATATACATGACTGGCCATAATACCAAGATTGCGCAAATTGAGAGAGGTGGCGTGCAAACGACACCCGCCATCCCCCGTCTTTTTTCCTCTCATTAGGGGCCCGCTTTAATATTTTTAACGTTTACACCTTTATTTAATGCCCCGGGGACGTGTTTATTTTCTTTTCCACTCGTTTCTAAGGTGCTTATTAAATTTCAGTGCTTAATAATCGCATTAGCGTGCGCTTTCGGAAAATCTATTGTCTCGGATTTCTTTTTGGGGGAAATAACTGCCAGATTCACAATTACTAATGTTCATGATTTATTTCTACCCTCTAATTGTTTTTAACTTTATCCCTAAATACACAAAATAAATTTACCATTTGAGTATAGTATTTATAAATTATTAAGTTTATATACCTATAAAACTGCTTATTTTAATAATAGTATATTATGTATCAAGTTTTATAAACACCATTTTAGTTACGAGTTTTATTAAGCACGAGCGAAGCTTGGGCATTTTAGTCACGGGCTGAAGTTATAACTTCAGCCCGTGACTAAAACGCCATAAAGTCACAGCTCGTCAATGTAGGAGTAGATAAATATATTTTTAGTGTTTTCTTAGTACTTTTAGATTTTATGTAATAGGTACTAGCCGATGTTTGCACCTGACACCAGTCTTTAAGCAGTTTTATACCTATAAACTTATTAATTTTAAAATTTCCAGTTTTTTGTGATCTTTTGAGCACAGTGACTCAAATGTTGGTATCAACACTCACAACTACCAGTATAAAATGTTAATCCAAGTTTTTTTGACATATTTCTTTTAAATCCTTACACTCCTAAAAAAGATTTAAAAATTATTGAATAAAATTTTTCACTGTTAAATGTGAAACTAAAACATCAAGCTTCTTCATACAGCCTGTTCGGAATAAAACCGAATATATCTATATATATATGGGGCGTGGCCTCGCCTACCTCCAAGGCGCGTCACAGTTGCTTGTGTGATAAACGATATGACGAAAGGTCGAGCAGGTAAGGACTTAAAAAATTAAATGATAATAATGCAAAAAATCTCATTAGCGATGCAGTCTATTTGCTTAGCTACTGTGTCGCGCGTTGGAGGGAGGCGAGGCTACGCCCCAAATATATATAGATATATTCGGTTTTAGTCTGAACGAGCTGTATATAAAACTGCACATTCATTATCTAACAGTTTTAAACCATATTATAAGGCTATATAAATAAAGAAGCTCGATGTTTGAGTTGTATACAATGTATACATTGTCTACTGCTTATACTATAGAGCGAGTTGAATATATTTGCATTTTTCGAAATTAATTTGACTATAGCAAAACTATTAATCGTTGAGACGAAAAAAAAATATGTGCAAAGGGATTTTTTTTAATAAATATTCGTAGTAAATTTAATTGTTTACAAACAAGTAATTATCAATTACACCATAAATTTTTAAACTTTAGAGATAATTGCTATTTTACTTTTAATTTTAAAATAAAAAAATAGCAGTTATCTCTGAAACTATAATTTTAATGCAATAATTAATAAGGAACCTGTTTCGTAGATAATTAAACACTAACCGAATTCATCAAAAAAAATTTGTATTACAAAAAATATTTTTTCCCTTTAGTTTTAAGTGCTATTGAGGAGCCTAAGATATGTATATAGTATACATAAGATATTTTTTGAAGGTCGGTTTTGAAGGTCGGTTATATAAAAAAAACTTAATTACAAGCCTATTAAAACAAAATTTTAAAATAAAAAAACCGATATTGAAAAAAAAACAAAAAATCCGACAAAACCAGAAATTGTTATGACTTTGTTATTGCCAAGAATTAAAAAAAGTTTTACATGTTTTAGTTCTTTGCTACTATATTTTGAGTTACCATCACCATATTTTGTTTTTATAATGGTTTATAGCAGTGGCGGCTCGTGGCAGTAAAATTTGTGAGTTCTGCCAGTGGGGTTTAAAAAAATGTGGCGCAGTTGGCATTTAATTAAATGGTACCTACAGATAATTAATTAAATCATACACCACATTCATTCTTACAAAAGAATACAACAACAAACACAAAACACAAACATACACAGAATTAACAGTCTTCTAGTTAAAATAACAAACGTGAACGCGAAGCGAAAAACAAACGACCGGGAAGTAGGAACTGTATGTTGGTGCAGCTCCGATTTTGCTAAAATTTCGCTATCTTAACCCAGGGCCAAGAGCGGCGCGGGGCAAAATTACGGTATTGAAATGGGAACCAGAACTCGAAAGTGGCCCAGCTTTGTTGTATTGTAAGCGTTAAGCGTTAGAGACCTTTACCGGTCGTTTGGATGACTGTAGTGGCCAAGTACGGCGACACGGCAAATGTTTATAATAAAAACTTTTTATGCAGCCTTGCGTTTGAAATATTTATAGGTACACTGTCGCACTTAAATATTAAATAATTAAAAAAATAGTCAAGTAATAAGAAAATTTTGGGAGTTCTGCAGCTCTGCAGCCCTTATACACTAGCCGCCCCTGGTTTATAGGTTTGCTATATCGTTAAACCATGTAAAGTTTTAATATGGCGGCCATAGGAAAAATAAAAGATTGTTGTTGTTAAAATCTAGACGAAAAAATTGGATAAAAATGTAAGTAAATGTGTTTACATGTGAAACTTCCTTTTTACTGTTTTTGTCTGTATGTATGTACTTGCTGCACCCTGTATGTGATAAGTCGGCGATAAAAAACCTTTTTTTTTAAACAGATAAATTGGAAAATTAAAAAAAATTACTTTCACTTTTTTCGAATTATCTGTAGTACGAATATTTTTTTTTTCAATTTTGGAATTTTTAGAAAAATTAATTTCACATTTATTTTCCTATTATGATAATAGTATTATCCAAAGAGCTCAAAAGACATGGTTAGCCAAAACCGTGACTATGCGTTCACGCAGTTTCAAAAAATGGTTTTCTTCTAAAGGTGTAGTGTCCATGTTGTGAGAACTGGCCAAATACCTCGCCATCGTTGCTGTACTTGTTTGCCTATATAAGGCCATGGCAGCGGCTATCCGGCACTGATAAGGTCTAATAAGACCGTCGGTGTCTGGTTGTGTAGCACGTTTAAAATAAACCATCTTTAATTTTTTCATTTATTTCAAGGCTAACATGTTTTCTGTGGGTAAAAAGGCATAAGGGGATAAGTCAAAACAAGCAATTTTTCAATAGATCCTTTAACGTGTTCGCATTACTTCAGAAAATATATTTATGTTTAGCGGGTATACGCTTTTGTAAGCATATGACATGTGCTAACAAAAGGGTATACCCGCTAACCATAAATATGTTTCCTGAATTAATGCGAATACGTTTAAGGCTCTACTCAAAAATTGCTTTTTTGACTTATCCCCTTATGCCTTTTACCCACAGTTTTATACAGGCTGTAGACCATGGTATTGTATCTTGTTTTTGTTTGTTAATTGTTAAGTTCGGTTGCATCTTTGACATTAAAATTTTAAGAACGAAAACGAGCAAACTATTCAAGAGATATTCTTTTAGATCAATGACCATAAACTTCACGTTAATTTTCTTGTTTGAAATAGAATTTTTGAATGTATAGAATTTCTTCCTCTTTTTCATTCATATTTAAACTATTACTATTTTTTATTTTTAATAATCTATAAAACTTTTAACACAGTCAAGAAAAAAAGGTTGGAAATTTCTGAGTAATGCAAGAAATGTACTATTTTCTAAAAAAACACCTTAGTTAGTTGTTTTTGTATGTATTTTTTAAACATTTGTACATGTCAAAACTTAATGGAAATGAATATTTACGTTTGGTAAACAAACCATAATTTTTTGCCGTTATTATTTAGTACACATTAAGGAATTTAATTAGAAAAAACGAATGCAGACAGTGCCGGTTTAAGTTAGTTCGCCGCCCGGTTCTGGCAAAAACACAACGCCCAATGCTTTAAAATATTACTTTTTTAAAAACATTTTTAAATTTTTAAGTTTTACTTTCTCACGTCAAGTGGAAGATTAGGTTGGTTATGCTGGTATCTAACAGTAAACTTAGTATCCTATAAAATATAAAATGAGCTTTTATAAACAAATTATAAAAACTAATCAAAAGCACTAACTAAAAAATAAAACTAAGTACTAAGAAAAACTAATCAAAAGTTATAAATAAATAAAACATTATTCTTTGGTTTAAATAAATATTGAGAAATCCTAATACTAATAATTAAAAGGTTGTTTTCAAATCTTTATAGTAACAAATTGTTTTATAACACTTTACATTTATTTCATCTAGCAGGTCTTGATAAATGGACAGAATTGCTAAGGAGTTAAATCTTTCTTGGGAATTGTATTTCTTAGGTAGTTCTTTACCCTTTTTAGAGCAGAAAAAGATCGTTCACCACTTGCATTTGAAACCATTATAAAAAAAAAATCGACAATTATTAATATTCGGAAATGAAGATATTAATTTATTTTCGTATAAAACTTATACTAATTCCAATGGAGTTTCTATTTTTATTTCCGAAAGGGAAGTTATCAGTTTCTTGAGTTGGACACATTTTTGAGGAAAAAACTCATCCAAATCCTCCACGAAGATTTATGCTTTTAGATTAAACAAAAATTCAAATTTGTTTGTGCCAGATTTCTAGCTATCATATCGACAAATGATTTTCGATTATAGATTGTCAATTATTAAAATAAAACATATTGTTCGCATTGTTTCTTTTTTGCTTAAACTTGCCTCTGAATTATTTTCTTCAAATTGTAATTTTCTTATGATTATCCGCTTCTGAGCATAATTTTGTTTCCTGTTAATTTCCTCGTAATGATCAAAATGATATCACGTTAAAAATCAAAGTTCTCAACTAAAAATGACAAAAGATGAGCATTTGTGCTTAAATCCATATTTTGTTTTTGGACTGCTTTATTGGTTTCATTAACCCTTTGCAAAACGTCTATCCAAAAAGTTCAAATTATTCCGTTTCCAATAAATCAAGTTTTTCTGATGGAGAAGCTGCTTTAACTCTAACAAAATTTGTCTTATTTGTATCCGTTGTATCCGCCGACGCAGTGTCGCAATAATTTTTTTTCTAAATTCTAACGATTAAGTATTTTTTTTTAAATTATGGGCGGTACGCGATACCGCCCCAAAAATATTTACCGCCCGGTGCTATAGTCCCCAAAAAACCCCTGTTAAACCGGCACTGAATGCAGAGTGATTAATTTTACCATGTAGCATACGAGTAATAACCTATAAATTAAATTGACCATGGCACTTTAGTAATAGTGTTTGTAGAACCATTTATCTTTCAACTTAATAACTAGAGAATTAATGTTTCTGCTTGAATTCGTAGAAGGTTTGATCTTAATATAATTGTTTTTACAAGTGGAAGTTAATTGTTATTTTTATTTGCTAATGACTTTTTATTTACAAGTAATAAACATAGCTTTTGGATTACTAATTAGGATATAACAATAACCTTGAATCTTTATAAATAGAGCAGAGGTTTCGATTAATACTGTGTTTGTTTTGAATGATGTCATAACGACGTTTGCTAGGTAGATTCCATATCATTTGTTTATAAAAGTGGTTTTGAGGTTTGATCTTAATATAATTGTTTTAAAGTTAATTGTTATTTTTAATTGCTAATGACTTTTTATTTACAAGTAATAAACATAGCTTTTGGATTACTAATTATCAAAGACCGGATTTTAGGCCCTTAAAAATTGGAAATGAGGACACATAAAAAGGCAATAAAAACCGTTTTTGGCGGAAAGTGCCTAAAATAGGCCCCAACCGCCTAAAATAGGCGATATATGAAATAAAAACAACACGATTAAACATAACATTTATTCAGGTATTAAGTACGTTTATTTAAACGTATTAAGTACGTTTGTTTAAACGTATTAAGTAGGTTTAAGTACATTTGTTTAAACGTATTAAGTACGATTGTTTAAACGTATTAAGTACGTTATTTTTATCTATTCCAGTAACTGTCCAAAGAGTTTAAAGAATGTTTACTGTATGACCACTGACTAAAGAATTACATATGCTTTTCTTTAGAATGTAATTAGAAAATTTCTAAATTTTATACAGGGTGGTCCAGGATTAATCTGAAAAATTTTAATGATCGATAGAGCCTGAAAAAACAATAAAAACGACCCAAAACCATTTTTTTTTAATGCATACTAACGGAGATATAGTCCTTTAAAATAATTTTTAAACCATTAATCCGATTCTTCTCAAATTTTGTGTAGGTTAAGCTTCCGTCGATAATATAATGAAAATTTCATTCAAAAGGCCCAGTGGCGGAGATTTTGGAGGGATTTACTTTTTACCCTCATATTTTCGACGCCACTGGATTTTATTAAAAAATCATCTGATTTATTTTTATACCTTTTCAATGTAAAAGCAAAACTTTTATGTTAATTTTTTATCAGATCAGTGGTTTCGGAGATATTTCAGTTTAAAATTTCAAAAACACTGTGTACACAGAACTTTTGTTATTATTTTATTAATAAAAAATGATTTTTTTCTGAACGATTGCATTGGGCCAATAAAAATTTACCAATGGAATAATGCAATAATGGAATAATCGCTTTCAATAGGGTGGTTTTTGGGTTGGTTTAATTTTGTAATATAATAAAATTAAATTATTAATTACAAACGTTGATTGTAATTCTCAATCAACGTTACAATAAAACAACCTAAAAATATGACGGGATCAGTAACAACTGCACGATGACTCCTAGACGCTAGTTTATTTTTATAATATTTTATCTTGAATCCGTAACTTGGCAACAAATTATAACAGTAACAGTAGCTTGTAACAAACTATTACAGATTTTCAAAATGCATTCCCCCAGCATCAAAAGTTTGTTGTTGAAAGCACTTCTGTCGTATTGCTTTTGGGTTATCCTGTGCCCAAGCATGGATATTGTGAAACAAAATTGGGCTCTTCTTCTGCTGATTCCAGGACCCACCTACAAAATGCCATCCTTCTCTCTGCATCTCAAGGAAAAAGATTTTGAACCGGGCGGTAATGATAAGGTTTCTGGTGGTCGTCATGAGGAACTCTTAGAATATTTGACTTTGAGGTATTCATTCTTAAAGCAGCTTTCTGGGAGCTTAACCCTGGATCATTTTGAAAAGTTCCCATGGTTTCGAGACTTTGGACTACGAAATAATAATGAACAAAATGTACGTGAACCAAGATTAAGACGACGGAATAGAAATAGGATACTGCAGTATCCTATTTCTATTCCGTCGTCTTAATCTTGGTTCACGTACATTTTGTTCATTATTATTTCGTAGTCCAAAGTCTCGAAACCTCTGGTGAGAGTCGATGAAAACATGGACGTTGGGTATTCTTTTGTTGGGAAAACGGCTTTGGTACTCCCTAACTGCCGCTAGTGCATTTCCATCACATAGTCCATACACATAATGAATATCTGTATATTCGATGTTGCTAAACTGATAACGTGGCATAATTGTTACCAAGTTACCGATTTAAAATAAAATATTATGATAAAATTCCGTGTACTCGGTGATTTTGAAATTTTAAAGTCAAATATCTCCGAAACCACTGATCTTATGAAAATTTAACACACAAGTTTTGCTTCTAAATTGAATAAGAAATCTGATGATTTTCCAATAAAATCCAGTGGTGTCGAAATATGGGGGTAAAAAGGGGAAACCCCCCCAAAATCTCCGCCGCTGGGCCTTTTGTAAAAAAATTTACCTACACAAAATTTGAGCAGAATCGGTTTAATGGTTTAAAAGTTATTTAAAAAAAAAACGTTTTTTTGCCTTTGAAGGGTTAGTGTGTATTTTTGAAAAATGTTTTTGGGTTTGTTTTTATTGTTTTTTTCAGGCTCTATCGATTATTAAAATTTTTCAGATTAATCCTGGACCACCCTGTATAATGTTATTTACCTATGCACATACAGCCCGTTCAGAGAAAAACCGAATATATCTATAAATATATGGGGCGTGGCCTCGCCTCCCTCCAACGCGCGACACAGTAGCTAAGCAAATAGACTGCATCGTTAATGAGATTTTTTGCATTATTATCATTTAATTTTTTAAGTCCTTACCTGCTCGACCTTTCGTCATGTCGTTTATCACACAAGCTACTGTGACGCGCCTTGGAGGGAGGCGAGGCCTTGCCCCATATATATATATATATATATATATATATATATATAGATATATTCGGTTTTACTTTGAACTGGCTGTATATTGTTTATGTATGTATGCACCAATTTATTAAATATTAAACGTTATAAATTATTTTTAAACAAGTTATCCCATTTTATAGAAAAACGTTGTGGATAAAAGTTTATTTGAATTTGACAAAAACCGTTTTATTAACTTTATAAAAATATACTTTTGAAAAAGTAAGAAAGTTAAATTATCCATTTAACTTCATTCATAATTAATTTTTTTAACGAACAAAATTCTTAGATTATACCTACAGATTTTAAATAAGAAGTCATATTGTCTACATATGTAAACTAAGCAAAAATATCACAAAATAAATATATAAAAAGTAATTTATCAAAGTGTTCGATGGAGCGTGTTGAATATAACATTGTATAAATGTTAAAAGAAAGAGCTGCCTGCACAGTTCATAAAATAATTACTTCAAACGTTATTTTGTCATTAAAACGCTTATTTGTGAAACAAATTGGGGATTGAAACGTGATTTAAACATTTAAATATATGTTAAATAAATAAATAAACATTAGCGAAAGCTATAAATGTTACATTTTATATATAAATATACTTATTATCACAATCCAAAATCAAACATTAATAAAACGTAATTGAAAGGTAAAAGTTAGCCAGTATTAAAAAGCATATTTAAATTAACGTTGTTTTAACGTTTAAATTAAACATTTAAATATATGGTTGACTGAACACCATAATACAACGTTATTGTAACCTAAAAGTTAGGCACTATTAAAAGCATATTTATATTAACGTTGTTTTAACGTTTAAATTAAACATTTAAATATATGGTTGACTGAATACCTTAATACAACGTTATTGTAACGTAAAAGTTAGCCACTATTAAAAAGCATATTTAAATTAACGTTGTTTTAACGTTTAAATTAATAAACATTTAAATATATGGTTGAATGAACACCTTAATAAAAAGCACGATAAGTTGATTCCAACGGTTGTCAAAGATGGCTTTATAGAAAAATCATTTACCACCTGTAAATTGTGTAGAGTTATTTAATTAAGCCATAGATGGCGTCAAATTATATTGCTAAAAACTGTTAAAAAGTCTAAAATTACCATACACATAGGTATATGGAAATTGCAGTAAAACCTATGAAAAAAAATAATTTTCAACCATTATTTTACAAACTTAATATTACCGATAATTATTTATAATAAAGGGTTTTCCATTTAAAGCGTCATAACTTTAACCCTAAAAATAAGGCTGCTCTGGAATGTAAATGTCAAATCTTGACAACACATGTGTTCAGTACATTGTGTCAAATTAATATGGACAGATAACAATTTAACAGCGCTTAGAAATAATTCGTATTTACCATCAAAATGCATGTTTGGTTTGCCAAACATTTTGCAAGTTGCGAGAAATATAAGGTTTATCGTTTAAGAAAAAACTGGTTTACTGGCAAATAAGTCAACTTTTGTGCATCTAAAGGATCATGTGAAATCTCAGGTTTACAAAAATAAGCCACGAACAATTCTCGACCTTAAACGAAACATTAAACGCACTATTCAAAGTATACCACGCGATATTTGTAAAAGAATAGTAGAAATTAGGCCTTCATAATGCATTCAGTCAGGCAAAGTCGAGGGGGACATTTAAACGATATTATATTTAAAACATAATGTCATCGATCGTTCTTCAAAATAAAATATAGACTACGGGATTATAACATGTAGTTATTTTTTTATCTCATTTAAAAGTTCTGACGCTCTAAATGAAAAACCCTTTAGATAGCAAAAACACAATTACTTTTTTTATTAGGTTTTCACTAGTTTTGTAATTTGTGTATTCGCCAATGGCGTCTAGGCGAAATAAGGGCATGAAAGCAGGGTCTAATTAAAAATAATTTACTTTGACGCAATGAAAAAAAATATTTTTTACTGAAAAATTTAAAGAGCCTATTTTAGGCTCATAAAAATGTCCTTTTAGGACAATAAATCAAAATTTCGTCATTTTAGGCATTTAGGATTAATATCAAGGTCCCAAACAAATGCCTAAAATAGAAACAAAAAGGCATTTTGCCTAAAATCCTGTCCTTGATAATTGGGATATAACGACAACCTTGAATCTTTATAAATATAGCAGATTCGATTAATACTGTGTTTCTTTTGAATGATCGACATTTGCTAGGTAAATTCCATAGCATTTGTTTATAAAAGTGGTTTTGTTTCATCGATAAATTGCGTTGAATCTTAATTATGAATTTTTTTAAAATTTATCCATTGTGGCGAGAGAGAGCAGAAAAAATGTAAAACGTCTTAACAGAATGTATAGATGGGGAAAGGGTGGCTTAAGGGAAACTTGGTATATTGTTGGATTCGGTGATCAAACGGCACGTCAGGATGAGCGATTACCGAAGAAACAGGAGCAGCAGGAGTGGCTCGCAGGCAGGCAGGCAGAGCGCACTGTTAAAACAATGAAACTCTTTCATTGTTTTTGTCCTGATTCAGAAGCGCGACTGACAACCCTTCACATCGCCGTTCACGCCGAACCCCTTTGTTTTTCTTTCCTCTCCGTCACCATTTAACGCTTATTTTTAATATGATAAATTTTGAGCTTTGTACACTTTAATTATTCCACTTTTTACATTTATCTACCTAATTGTATTTCCTGATTCGCCAAACAAAGACCTTCTCAAGAGGTATCATAAATCACGCCATTTTATATTTTTTAAACCCAGCAAAAAATTCCAACCCCTTTCAAAACACTCTTCAACATGCCTAAATTAAATATCTCTCAACAAATGCATACACACATGTTCCACAATAATAATAGTTTTTATCCACCTGTTAGACTCATACAAACTGTTACAGTACTGACACCCGTAAAAACACTTTTCATTTCCGTTGAACTTTTTCAACGGTCATGAGTTACGACGAGAGATTAAATTATCCGCGTATCAACAGTCACACGGTGCTTGGTGGCATACACATATATATTATATAATATAATACGAGAAGAGACTTTCGAGCGAGGTCAATCACACTAATTAAACCTTAGCTGTTTTAATCGTTAAGTGGCTTTCAAGCCATTCCTATTTGCAACAATATTTATTGCCTTAATTAATACAGTTTTCGAATTAAGATTCCTTTGATTAACCTTTCTGTCTTATTTACTAAACATATTAACCACTAAGGTACTTATTTTTTATCTTTTATTGTTCCTATCATTAGTTCAATTCCACCCTGGACCTACCCACTATGACCCTATATTTAAATTTATTTAAAAATAGCTACTTTTAGAGGCTCGTTTTGCCGTCTCCTAAACTGCTGCCCCCACGTGCCCCCTACACTTTAATCTTTATGTTATGCTGAATGTATGGAAAAACGAATAGTAATTTAATTGAGTCCATATATTTCGATATATATATATTCTTATCTTAATCTTCAAAATTAACGCATAATAAGTAAAAAAACTCTAACCCTAAAAGGCCAATCTTTATCAAATTTTGTATAAGAATACTTCAACTTATATCTCAGTTTACGTGTTGGAGGGTTTTTCGAGAAAATATTTTTAAAGCCCTTTTATTTAATAATTAAAAAAAACGTTCGAAAAATAACTTTTAGTGAATTTTCTTTAAAATAAATAAAAAGTATGCTGTTAAAGACCATATTTTTGTTAGTATACCCTTTTTGATTATTTTGCTGAAAAGTGGTCATTTTACTGTTCATTTGATTTGTACAACATTTTCAGGGTATACTTATAAAAATACCGTATTTAACAGCATATTTGATATTTACTTAAAAAAATTCCCTACAAAAGTTTTTTTTCGAGCGTTTTTTTATTATTAAATAAAAGGCTTTAAGGATATTTAAAAAAAAAACTTGAACACGTAAACTGAGATATAAGTAAAAGTATTTTGATTATTTTGCTGAAAAGTGGTCATTTTACTGTTCATTTGATTTGTACAACATTTTCAGGGTATACTTATAAAAATACCGTATTTCACAGCATATTTGATATTTACTTAACCCGTAACCGGTACTGTGGTGTCTGGGAGACACTCATCAACGAACAAAGCCCTGTCCCACCCTCACCTTTTGTTTTAAAAATCTGTCGCTTCCAATACTTTTAAGTTGAGCAGTTATCAATATGCTCTCAGACTTTGAACAAGTTGGATTGTCAAACGGACAAATTATTACAAGTCAAAGTGTTGAGGTGTCTAGTAGACCACTGTGTACCGTTTACGTAATTTTTATAAAACAATTAATTCGTTATGGATTCGCAACAAGGGCCTTCTAAAAGTGTCCAAAGTGATAAGAAGGGCTTCAAGGAAACTGTAATGTAGTGGTTTTATGAAATCTACAGCGATATAAGTGATATAGATGACTGTAGTATACTACATAACCATTATAGTGATTATAATCACATAAATGTCGTTGAAGATAATCACAGCAGCGATTCAGGACTTGTCTGTGAAGAGTCTATAGAAAATAATTTTATAGGGTCAGATAGTGAAGAATTTGAAATTTTTTAAGAATAAAAAAAACAAAAAAGTAACTATGGAAAAAATAATTTTAAAAATCAGCTATAGTTTGAAGCAGTTATTTTTGCTGTTAAAAAAAGATATATTTGAATTTTTTTTGTTTATGTTATTTTCTAAGGTATATCTTCGAAATAAAGATCGTTTTATTTTGTTTGGTTTAATATTTTTTATAGTTTAATCACAAAGTTTGCACTACTGCACTTTTTGTACATGTTTTGATTAAAACCTTTTTGTTTAAATTTTTCTTTTATTTAGGTATTATTTTTGGTGATATTCTAACTTTATATATAGTTCCTAGTATCCCCAAAGCCTCAGATAAAAAAAAATAATATAAATTATAATTTTAAAAGGCAGGTGTCTCTCAGACCCCTTAGTACCGTTTATGACCTGAAAGTCGTACAGTACCGGTTACGGGTTAAAAAAATTCCCTATAAAAGTTTTTTTTCGAGCGTTTTTTTTATTATTAAATAAAAGGGCTTTAAGGATATTTTTTCAAAAAAACCTTGAACACGTAAACCGAGATATAAGTAAAAGTATTTTTATCCAAAATTTTATAAAGATTGGTAAAGGCGTTTTAGAGTTTTTACTTATTATGCGTTAATTTTAAAGCGCAGTGTATATTATATTTAAAAGTGTGTCTCTTATATATACACTATAGTGTAACTTCTGAACGACATGACCGATTGAGACCCTATTCACACAATATATTTGTTTTATCCAGGTGATGGTGCATATATGCTATAGCCATGCAAGGATGCGATAGGTAGCGGTGTAGTTAAGTAATTATTATTATTATTATTACTATTATTAATATTATTATTATTATTATTATTAATCAATTAATCCCGGCGCATTCACCATTTTTGTGGGAGCCTTCCGGTTAACAATAATTATAATTGTTAGTAATTGTATATTTTGATTAAAGAAAAATATACTTTTGGGTTGTGATCACTGTTCAGCACCGCATACCCATTTCTTTCTTTTTCGTCAAATAAATTTCGTCACATATGTTCAAAAAAACCCAAAAAGTCGTTCTTGAAAAAATAATAACTTTATTCATAATATTAAAGCATAAAATCAGTTATATAGTTCAAACATGCATTTTGGTTAGAAAATATTGACTATTTTACAAAGTATAATTATATTTTATAGTAATTACTACACAGCAACGAATATTTTTTTTTTCTGACACTGAAAAAAATTGGTTCTAAGACACAAACAAAGTGATCACCAAATTTGAGCTCTTAATATTAATAGGAAGATCATCCGTATCACAGTTTTTCATTTTTTCTTTAGTCCCTTATAAAAAAGACCATATTTCATTATTAATCAATCGTTTAATGAAATCATATCATATTTTTGTAGAAAATTGAATGCTCTATAAAAAAGGACTGATGTATTTAAGCGATTACTATAACCATTTAAAAGATATTCAAGATTAAAGTTTGAAGATTTTTTTTTTAAATAATTGGTCGTAGAAAAATTAACTCTTTACAAAAAAGCTTTAATGTGTTTAATTAATTACTCTAACCGCTCGCCGAGCGACAAAGTTACTTTGTCGCTTGCTTAGTTACCATGGAAACCATAATAAAGAAGCGTTTAGTGTAATTGCGACCTTTGACACAAACGTCAAATTTAAGGATATCAATAATTATTATTTTTACCAAACATTCTTATAGAAACAGCGGTTGTAGAAAAAATCCTGTGGGTAATTCGAGCGCAAAGTGACATTGCCGCTCTCGCGTGATAGCCACGCAAACTTCTGGCTCAGAGCCGAAATGTATCACTTTGCGCTCTTAGTACACAAATAGCTATTTCAATGAATTACAAAATTATTACAAAAAAAAATTATAAATTCTTTAAACTTTGTTCTTGAATATCTAAATGGTTAGAGTAATCGCCTAAACCTTTTTTGTAAAGCATTCAATTTCCTACATATGGTCTTTTTGTATAAGGGACTAAAGTAAAAATGGAAAACTGTGGGATTTTCCTTTTCTAGATGTGCCTAAGAACCAATTTTTCATTTTCGGAAGTATAAAAAAATATACGATTTTTTTTAATCACCCTAACATATGAGTTTTGCACTTCAACACTAAATTACTACTAAAGTCTGACAAAATTTGAATGTTGGAATGTTTGACAAATTATTTACTTACCTAAATATTAACAATACACTTTATTTATATTAGCATTTATATGTCTTAAAACGTCAAAGTCGGTTGCAGTAATACTGGTTTCAGAGTTTCTGCGACAGTGTAATACGGACGCGGTTTAAACCAATCAAACTTAATGTATCCCGACCAGTGTTGCAAACCGTACCATAATTTTAAAGGTCTGTACTTTCCATTTTTATAGCGTACCATAATACCATAATTGAACCATAATTTCTTTTTTTACAATATTGTTTTGACATAATTTAAGTATTATAATTTTTAAGCCTTCTTTTGCAGCATATACCTATAACTCCTATAACTTGAGTTATAGGTTTATGCAGTACAGTATTAAATTTTCATAAACAGCTGTTAATGAAAAGTAATGTTCTAGGTTATCAGCAGTTATGTTCTTTTCTATTCAAACTTTTGTTTTTCACCTCTGTGGTTTGTATAAAAATTTAAAAAAAATGTATAAATTTTGAGCCCTCAGAAAAAATGTGCAAATACAAAACTAAAGATAATTTATTCGATAATCAAGACTGGGATGAATGCGGTACTATTTTTAATTAAGTGTTAATTTATTAAATTTAAAATAATTTATTATTTTTTACCAAAGTTTATTTTTTTGTTTGTACCTAATTTAATTTATTTTATTAAAGTTTGTGTTAAAATAAATATGACTTTTGTTGAAGTGCCTTAATTAAAAGTGTTAATTTATTAAATTTAAAATAATTTATTATTTTTTACCAAAGTTTATTTTTTTGTTTGTACCTAATTTAATTTATTTTATTAAAGTTTGTGTTAAAATAAATATGACTTTTGTTGAAGTGCCTAGTTGTTTGAATTTTAGTCCTAAAATGTACCATAATTTGTGCCATAATATTTGTTTGGTGCGTACCATAATGTACCGTAATTTTTCTAAATGTGTACCATCATTTTTATTTTGAGGTTGGTAACACTGATCCCGACCCAAGAAAAAACGTCAGTGAAAGCTTATTTTTGCCAAACTATAGAAGGTTTCGCAAGTTATGGTGTCTTATATATACGGATGGTGTTACCTATAGGATGGTAAAAAGAGCATATCTGTCAAACTAAAATAAACACCTGAAACTTAAAAAACTGTTTATTTTATACATGAGTGATATGGAGTTGTATCAAGAAAGGTCGAAAAAATAAAATATTTAAAAGAATCAGTTTTTGACATTATGGTACGTATTTCAAACTTTTGAAAGAGTGAAGTTACGGTGTCCGGTGACTGAAGGAAAATATACGGTCGAGATTAAGATAAATTTATGACATAATCGTATGGTAATTTCAACTTTTTGAATTTTCTAAAATACGTTAACAATTGAAATAATCTGTGCAACAACAAAAATGTGATGGTGGGCGCACTTTGCAAATCTTAATTTACTGGAACCATTATTACAAAATTTGTAAAACAAGATACAAAACACCACTTATAAATTTTTGTTTTTGTCCATTTTTCTGACTTTTTGTCGTTGACTGTATTTTACTATTTGAATGGATTCGTGCTTCAAAGATGTCAGCGGATAATTTAAAAATATATATATATATATATATATATATATATATATATATAATATATATATATATTAAACTCTAATGGCTATTTTCCTAGATCTCAAAAATCATTTAGACTAAAATCTTCGAGTAGTCCAAACTTTATTTTAAGACCATTTTTTTAAAACATGCCAAGGTGAAAAAAAAATAAGTATTAAATTTTTATTAACATTATGTTATACACTATTTTTGTTTGAAACATGTTGTGTATTTATTTCATAATAAAATTATATTTGTTCTTACATTAAGCAATTAAACAAGGCATCCGTTTGATACGCCGCTGATGAGCTCGAATTAGACAACACTGACTTCTGTTCACATACTTAATAAAAATAAAAAGAGCAAAATAAAGACCAACGAACACATACCGTGAGCAACAAGATGAGAACATAACCTACATAACCTTCAGGCACATATGCCAGGAACAAAAAAGATCTAGTTTTTTTTACCTCATGGACGATACTTGAAGCAGCTGCACTGTTAATATCGTGCAGGGTTTTTTTATTAACAGGTTGGCGCCGAAATTTAATACAGAATTAATTAAAATTTACGAGTAAAATATGAGAAAAATAATATAAAGGTGTTTTGTGAAAATATATACCGGGTGTCTTATATTGAACAAATCAGTGGCAGTCTTTTTTAATTTAATTTCAAAAATTTGAAAATCAAAACGTTAAAACTTCTAGTAAGTAAAAACAACTAATTTCGGAGTATACAGGGTGTCCGAAAACTCGGTTCGTATATTTTGAATATTCAGGGGTGTTTTACTCGGTCAGATCACATTTTGTAGCAACCCTACAAATTATTTTTATATTATAATACATAGTTAATAAAATGTCAGAAACATCAATCAAAATTTTGTGCAAAAATATAAATAACTAATTTAAAGCAAAGTTTTTAAAATGGATATGTGGAAATTATTATTGAAAATAATAAAAATTATATAATGGAATGGACGATTAAGAAGAACTACTTATAAACTTAAACTATGATATAGTGTTATATTTAAAAAAAAAAAAAATAAAAAAAAATAAATAAATAAATAAAATATTGTAAAGTATTTTTATTTAAATTTATATAGGTATCAGAAAAGGTCTAAAGATCCGTTCTCTGTTATAAACTAATACGGTGAAATCTCCTGTATATTTTGTGATGAAACTACATAGTTAAATAGTTTTATAACTTTTGCTTTGTTACCTTTAGAAAAACTTTTTTCATAAATCAAAAGGTGATGTGATTTATGTTTTAAGTTAGGCATGCGTAAAAAGCTGTGGAGCCGGCGTAAGGCATAAAATTGCTTTAATAAACTTCCATAAAAGGTCAAATTGGGTAGACAGCGATATATATATATATACATATACAGTAACTATTAGGACCCCAAGGTGAATCTGACATTTGAGTTGTAATACTTCAACCGTTATCAAAAGTTTTGTCGAACGTGAGCGATGAATAGGCGGTGAGCCGTGTGATGAATGAACATTCTGTCAGCTGGCGGCGAAGTTACCGCCAAGCGATTATATACATACATGCAGCCTATGAATTTTCACTCTTTTCTACACATTTTTTCAGTTATTTATTTTTAAGCCATTCAAAAATACCTTTGCCTAAACTACGGGATGGCCCAAAATGGTTTGGATGAAGTTTTATTTAATTAATGACATTAATTAATTAATTAAAAATGTTCCATTCCCTCCCGCTACAATGACAACGCTACAGTGTGATTGACTTTGAATGTAAACGTCAGAATTAAAGTAAACGTTAGATTTATATAATTTTAACACACGTTTGGGGGTACACAGGTACCCAAATTGTGTATATTTAAGCGAAAGTGAGCATTTATAGAGTTAAGCTTAAATAACTTTAAGTTGTTAAGCTACTAACTTAATTGGAACGACTTTAGGAATGTTTCAGTCAGTTTTTAATTAAACGTTCCTTTTTTAATTTTCTAAAAATTAATTAATAATTAGCACCACTTGATAAAAAAGTATAGTGTTTGCATCGCGTGACATCGTTCTATTACAATGCGATATCATAGTTGTCTCCTTCTCTCGTATTAGCATACGCGAGGCAGGCACGCCTACATCCAAAGAAATAAGCAGGTGTTGTGGCAACACTGTTGCGAAATTTTAGATAAATTATACTTCACACGTTTTTCAAAATTCAATAATAAATGGTATTATTTTTCTTATAATAAATCGATTAAATCGAAATTATATTTCTATTCTAAAATAAACATATTTTAACACTATCGCCATCTTGTAGCCATCAGAGTAACCAATAAAATAAATACAGATTCCTTATTTAGGTTTGTTTTGGTTATAAAATTCTGAACTGTTTAAAGAACAAATCTGTGGTTATTTACGCAATATTTTGTTTATTCTTTTTCTATGAGTTTGTCTATTTTATGATTCTTTTGTAAGTGGTTTATTCTGTGGGTTTAGTTAATTGAACTTGGTGATTTATGTGAATTTAGTCATTATGGATATTACAGTGAGAAATTGTACCGATATTGTTGACCTTCACGTGGTTCTTGCTGAACAATGAAATATTAATTATACAAAAATGAGGTTTATTTAAAATAAACGTCATTTTTACAATAAAATATATTTCATTGACAAAGTAGAGGATTTCTTCCCCACCACAGTTTTTTACTTAGTTTTAAGTATAGGTTGTGAACTGCGACGACAGTTTTATTAAGTTGGGTTTAAAAAAATTTCTTTGCCTTTAAATGAGGGCGAAACAATGCCTCTGCCTCACCAAAATGAAATGTCACGGGCCGCCACTGTACAACATTTTATTTGGTTAATAAAACGAACAATTATAATAATTATTATTAAAATTAGAAAGTGAGGTTGGGTAGATATGACATAAGACAAATTTTGTTATTGGTCCAAATAGGTTTTTTTTCATTATTTTTTTCCACAAGCGTGCGGAGCGTTGCACTTTTCCGCACGCTTGACAGTGCGGAAATAAATGCGTGCGGAAAGTGGCAACTTTCCGCACTAGTTAAGTAAAGCTAGGTGATAATCAATCACTTTAGTAATGAGTTTTGACAATAATAAAGTTTAAGTCATAGAATGCTTAAAGATATAAGATTTTATTTCAAAATACTTTATTTGATCCTAGGCTCTTAAAATCGTTAGAACTAAACAAAAAAATCGATAACTGTTCTGAAGCTATCTAACCTTAACAACTTTATACTTTTAATAATTGTTTTGTAGCGCTAGATTTAGAAATGGGAAACTTTAGCATGTTCAACAAAACATTAAAGGCTACGTTTTTACAAATTTTCAAAATGGCGTCGTAGTGTCAAAAGGTCACATTTTTTAATGGGAAGTGAGGTCATGTGCGAGGGGCAAACCACTGATTTTTTAAAATTAAAAATCGCTTACGAATTAACGGCTAAGGATAACAATAACAAGGGTAGTCGTGTACAACGCGTCGCTAAGCACTGATTAAGCACCGATTAAGCAAGTTTTCCTTATTGATAACGACTGATAAGGAAAAAAATCTCAACACAACGTCCATTAACATTGAACGTTGGTCTCTAAGATTTTAAAGTGGTTTACCCCTCGGTCATGTGACACATCACTGAAAAGGTCTTTGCAAGATGATCATAACCAACTACCTATTTTTTAGATTCTATTCAGGGTTCATACAAAATTATCAATATATCATCAATATAACATTTACATTTAAAACGATTTGGTTTTGAAATGACACAATCAAGGAATTTCAAATTATAGTACTCTACTTATGATCAAAGGCTACTTTTTAGTGAAGATTTTTTTTTTGAACGGCGCCGTTTATTTTTTAGATTCTATTCAGGGTTCATACAAAATTATCAATATATCATCAATATAACATTTACATTTAAAACGTTTTGGTTTTGAAATGACACAATCAAGGAATTTCAAATTATAGTACTCTACTTATGATCAAAGGCTACTTTTTAGTGAAGATTTTTTTTTGAACGGCGCCGTTTTGTGAAAATGCCATTTTTTTGTTCCTGTGCAATCGGGAAAATAAGTATAAGCTTCAAAAGACCTCTCAAGGTTTAAATTAAAATAAAATTGTTGATAATGAAAATTTTACCCATAATGATAAAGTTATTTATATCAAAGAAAAGATTAATTTGACAGATGACCTAACCTCAAATTTCGATTTTGGATCTCACACAAAATTTAAAAAATGCGCGTATCTGCAAAGCACACGACCCCATTAAAAAAGTGACATTTTGTTGAGATCACAATCTGTCATTTTGACAGCGAAAGCAAAAATGGTGTATTTATATTTGCTATTTACAGAATCACACATGTGTGTGTGTGTGTGTGTGTGAACGACCAAATATTAATGTTCGTAATTCCGTGTTCACCACTGTACGACCTCATTTTGAAAATGTTGTCAACGTCAAAAAGTGGCGTTAATACCTATATAATGTCCTGTTTAATACACTAAAATTTTCAATTTCTTAATCCAGCAGTTTTTATGAGCTCACTGTGAATAAATACAATAAAAACCAAATGCTACCAATATAAAATCATAATAATAATTAATTATCCTTCTACGTTTTTATACGCAATTTAGGAAAAAAATAATTGGATAAATAAAAGCTGAAATCCCCTATAAAAAGCAACGATTCGGTTGGAAATCCTGAATATAGAGAGAATTAATTAACATATACATATTAAAAGAAACCCACCCAAACTGGCAAACGACTGTACTGTTCGCTTTTTGGGGAAGTCGCCGTAATTTATTTTTATCCCGCATTATCAGACATTTGTACGCTTATTTAAGTTTTTGCGATACGTTTGCCCCAAAAACAATAATTTACAATCAATACCCCCCGATAGATAATATACGTGTATAAGTATAAATTATCTGATCGGCTTCGGGCGGAAAGAAGTAGTATTAAAAAAAATGCAATCTGATTTATCGCGTATCGTGAAAGTCGCGGTAGGAAATCAAATTACGTATGGGTTTTCCCTTGTGTTATGTTTTCTTATCTGCGTTCTTTATATAGGTACCTTTATCGGCGGTGTTTTCAGACAACCGATCACATCCGCTCAATGGTTAAGGTGGCTTCTCGTTGCTTTTATTAAGTCGTAACACCAAAGCATAAATTGATCAACCAATATTATCAAACGACGCAGATAACTTCATACGAAAACAACCTATAGCATGTAAATTGTCAATAAAAACCTGCAAAAATATTGTAGTAGGCACAACAATAATTGTACTGAAAAATAACAGGGACTATTTAAAAAAATATATCTTTGGCATTTGCTGTTTTTTGTGTTTATTGAGATTTAAAGATTCACTTTGAATAAATTTATTATACCATATATGGGGCAAAACACCTCAAGTGTTCCCACCTAAAAATGATGTTTTCTCCGATTTTTTGGACTACCTTAATTTTCCAAGTGGGGGGCAAAAAGAATTAGCGGGTTGCAGAAATACAGGGGCCTGAAAATTTAGTTTTTTTCTCGTGCGCTTAAAAGACGTCGAAATATTCATGTATATAATAATTTTTTTTTAAATTGATAATCAACATATCGTATAGCATTTTTTCCACGCTTTACGATAAAAATGGTCTCGAAAGCGAGAAAAAATTTTTTGGTTATAAAAAAACGATTTTAAAAATATATTTGTTTTTTTCTCGAAATGCGACATATTTGATTTTTTTAAAATTAATATCAAAAAAAAGCTTTTTCAATTCCCTAAATTTGGATGTAATATAAAGATGGGATCCCAAGAATAAGGGACCGTGCGGCGAGCAGCTACTATAGTATACCTATTGCAGCGGTGCTCGGTCTACTACTTATATATACTTATAAGTAGTACACTACCACTATAGTGGATTAATTGGAGAGGGTCAATACAACTTTTAAAATTATTTTTATATTTTTCGATGGGTTTAAGTCAAAACAGCACAAGCGCCAAATTTTTTTTGAAATATTTCTTTACATATGTCAAAACTGAATAATATTCTGCGGTTTTAGTTCATCGTTTTTTGCTGTTTTTTTCTTAATTGTACTTAAAAAAAATATCGTTTGCTAACGAATATGATATTTTAACCAAAAATAAAAAATAGGTAAAATGTTCAATAAAAAGTTTACATGAAAAATGTTTATTATTATTGTGAGACACTTGCAATTGCATTAAATAGTAGAACTTATTTACATTTACGTGCACGTGTAATTTATTCAGAGTAAGAGCAACTTATTACTTTCTACATTTTTCTTTTTCGACTACAAAAACCAAAACATGGGTTTTAATTGCTATTAATTTGAGCTATTGCAATAAAATCGATGTGTTTAAGGCAAAACGACACAAGCACCAAAAATTTTAAATTTGTTAGAAGTACATGTACAGGGTGATCCCCTATAATGTCGCCCCCTTTAACTTTTTTATTTTAAGTGTCCCAAAAAATTTTAAAGTGTGGTTATGTAGGAACTAAAAAATATTTTTTTTCTACGTATAAAGAAAATTGGAAAATTGATCAGTATACAGGGAAAAACAAAAAGTTTATTTTTTTTCAATGGATCACCCTATATTTGAATTTATTTTTCGATTCCTTGTAAAATTCTGAGCATAATTTATATACAAACCATATACCTAAATTCAACCGTTTCTGAAATATTCGCATTCGAAATGTCATCATTAAATGTTTTTTTAAACTGTTAAAAATCAAGAAGCCTCAGTATACCAAAATTTTTATTGAAAATAAATTACTATAGTGACATTATGTCAATAAGTGTTGTTACATAAGTAAAAATGGCGTACTCAGACAGAGAAAGACAAACTATTTGAACTTATTATCTCAATTTTCCAATTTTCTTTATACGTAGAAAAAAAGTATTTTTTAGTTCCTACATAACCACGCTTTTAATTTTTAGGGACACTTAAAATAAAAAAGTTAAAGGGGGGCGACATTATAGGGGATCACCCTGTACCTAAAGAAAAGTTAGGTATTTAAAAAGGTTTTTATTTGGCAAAATTAGGTATCGTAGTTGTCAGTTTAATTCCTTAAAAATTATTTTTTTATTCAAAAACAGTACTTACTAGTAGTCTTTTTAAATAAAAAAAATTAAGGAAATTTTTAAGGAATTAAACAGTCAACCACCATACCTAATTTTGCCAAATAAAAACCTTGTTAAACAGCTTTTGTTTAGAACTATTTATAAAAATTTGACATTAGTAATATAATTAAACAATGTTATTTTGTAAATAAAAACTTGCAACTGTTCCATCCGTTACGCGTGGAATGGCCGACTCATAAAAGACTTTATTTTTGAACGCAGTTCAAAAGTCAAGATTGTATATACCGCATTGAAATTACATTGAAAAATATAGAATATAATATTACATATTATGTCGAACGTCAAACCTATGACAAAATGTAACAAACTCGAGAATTTTATTGTAAGTAAGTACAGAATAAGTAAACGCTTGAAAAAATAGTATATACAACACGGCGGAGAAACCATATTAAGTACCTCGTGTACTATGGTATTAGAATATTAGAACTAAATATATTTAGTTCTAATATTATAATATAATTATATAATATAATATTATATATAATGACACTAGTTTTTCTTTATGTACCAAACACGAATAAAAAAAAATCAAAAATCGCATTAAACAATAATTTGGATCTGCTTTTATTATCAAATTTAATGTAATATTGAAATACCGTTTGGTAAAAAAATATAAAACATCGTGCATAAAAAATATATAATTTATATTATTCACCAATTTTAATTAGGCACGAGCGAAGTTTTCGAGCGGGTGTTTATTAAAATGAGTGTATATAAAAGTTTATAAACGAGTTGCATACCAATTTAAATATTTGCATAGAGCGATATCTATACCGGGTTTAAAAATAGCAGTGCACACATTTTTGTAAAAATGGACTAGCAACCGTTTAAATCCTATTTAAAAGCAGTTTTTCGCACTAAAAGTATAGAGGATATTTTACGGGTACTTCACTAGAAATTTTTAATGCTTAATTGGCAAATACTAGTTTACTTCCGGCGAAATAAAAATGTCAGTACAAACGTGCATACAAACTTTGGCGTCAAAAAACTAATTAATAATTTTTTAATTCTGTATTGGGATAATAAAATAATTTTAACATTAAGTGTTATTTCACAAAAAGTTCACTTTATTTCACGATTGTGTGACATTAGACAACTGTCAACTTAAAGTTAACTTCAGCCTGTGACTAAACAGCCAGAACGCAACTGCTACTAACTTCAGCCCGTGACTAGAACACTAGAAAGTCACAGCTTGTCAATGTGTATATAAAAGATCCCTTATAGTGAAACATTTACCTTCGATAATGGAAATTTTAAAGGTTAGAATAGAAAACAATCATTTTAATAAAATTATTATTTGAATAGTGTTAAAAATAATCATTTTACTGCCCCTCATTTTTTATAATTTCACGTTAATATGACCTAATAATTGATAGATAAATTTTCTTTATGTTTAAATTCCCTATTATTATTATTTTCACGGTCCCAAGATTTAATTTCATTAAATAAATTGATCCGCTTCATCCTTATCAATTATTTATAATTAATTGATAATTATTTACGTAAACATTTTTATTTCTTTTAGTTAAGTGTTCATTTATTGAAATAACAGCACGTGTAAGCAATATGTAGGTCTTCGGCGGTGATAAAAAGAAGCCGTAATAGGGTTCCCAGTAACAATTTGACGTGTTGTTTTTAACCTTTAGACCTGACAGGCAAAATTACATTTTTCGATGTTCTTAGACAGGAAATGGTCATTGAATCCTTACTAAATTTTAACCTCCCACATCGACTTGCTAATTTCTGCTAATTATAGGTCATTTGTTTAACACCTTTCACATACATTATTTTTATACAAATTAAGTGCTTACCTAAAATATACGTGAATTTTAAATTGCGATAAAATTTAGCGTGGTGCAAAAATAAAAAGATGAAAATTCTTTTTCTTACTACCTCGACTCAAAATACGTTGTTTCGTCCCCGATTCCACGGCAGAAAGTTAACGTTTTATGCATTGGTCAAGCTATACGCGCACACTCTAATTTTTAACATTTTTTAGTCGTGTGCTTAACATTCAAATTTCGTACTGCCAACATGAGAAACACAAAAATATGACAGTTTTAAACCATAATTTTGCAATTATACACTGAAAGAAATTTGTTGCTAAAAGTAAATACAAATTTATACTAAAAATTTTATACTAGTGCTTTACACATTTATACTACTGTTTATTATGAATGCATGTTAAATTTTGTAATACATTTATTGTAAAGAAGATATGTTAGATCTAAATAAAAATAAACTTACCCTTACTATAAAATGTAAACTATAAGTGAATTACAGCAAAAAAATATTGCTAGAAACACCATTTATATTGCTAGGGCAGCAATAGCCTGCTAACCAAACGAATATATTTGTTTTAGCAATGTATGTGGTAGTCCATATATGAAACATAAAATATATTTGCCCTAATTATTTTTTTATTTAACTTTAGTATATATTTCTTTCAGTGTAACAACAAATAAACAATTTATGTTTTTACTTTTTTACTTTTTATGTTGATTTAAGTGTTTAATGGTACTTTTATTTATTATAAAGTAGTAATTTGTTAATTAAAATACAACCTTTTATTTTTACTGTATTGGCACCGCTGAATTCACGGCCTACTGTTATTTATTTATCAAGCTCTTCAAATGGAGATAGGTACATAAATACACATTTAATTTTTTCCCGTATTTTCGGCCGGGTTGTATTTTCGGCCGAGGTAGTAAGAAAAATAGTATACACTACACGGGCAGAAAGTGTGAGAGCCCTGAACTGCGTGCCATGATGCCCGAGGCGCGCAGTGCAGGAATCTCACACTTTCTGCCCTTGTAGTGTAATATACTATTGTTTAACTTTAAAAATCTCGACATAAGTTGTTTATTTCAAATTTTATATTGCTTTAAATAAAAAAAATCTTGTAAAAGGATGTAATTAATGGGATTTAATATCGTGGAATCTTAGTTATTTAAAATAAAACAAAGATGACGTAACAATAATTGCACCGGTGTTTCTTTTTTACAAAGTGGTAAACTCGTCGTGTAACATCTAAACACACTGATTAGATTATTTAACATTTTTATAATAAACGAAAATTGTTTCTGGGTTTTTTGTGTAAAATCAATTTTTGAACTTGACAATCCTGGTAGATATTTTTCGATAGTTTAGGATTAGGAGTTTTGAAAATAATATGATAGTTTGTAAATTTTAACTTTCGATAGCCAAATTAAAAAAAAAAACTCGATAAGGAACCTACTGAATTTGAAATTCATAGTTGGAAATTATGCGAAATTTTTTTTTCTGGATAATCTAATTTTTGGTTACAGTTTTGGTCATAATTTGTTATTTGATTTGAAATTCCCACCACATTAAAATTTATAAGACAAAAATAGGTTTTCAATCGAAATTTTTCAAGTCAAAATATTAAGTTATTCACCAAAACGGTTTTGATATTAGTAATGTAAATCCATTTAGCGATAGACCCCAATATTAATATTATTAAATTATTCATTAAATAAAAAAACTTCGGAAGATGGCTAAAAACATCTGTTTATGTAACGATAATTGTACCGGTGTTTCTTTCTCTCTCCACACTACGTCACAAAAGTGGAATGGGTGAACTCATCGTGTAAAATCTGGAGACACTTGGATTATTTAACATTTTTGTAATAAATGCCTTTTGTGTAAAATCAATTTTTGAATCTGACAATCCTGGTAAACATATTTTTTGATAGTTCAGGATAATGAATTTTGAAAATAATACGATAGATTGTAAATTTTAACCATTTTCGATACCCGATTTACGCGACTTCTCATTTGGCAACACTGGTCCAAAACAAATTTAAAATGTGTATTTGGATCCCATTTAATTAACATTTAATAAAAATGGTTACTTACTTTTTTATTGTTAAGAGATAAAATATATTTCATGATAAACTAGTTAACCGCACAAACCAAAAATGTTATTGTTTAAGTAAACAATTAAAGAAAATTGTGGTCATTGGCTAAATTTGTAAGTACAACTTGATTCCAGATGTGTTTATTTTGCTTTGTTCCTGTTCTCACGGACTCGTTACCTCTTTTAAATGCGAAATCTGCAACGCATCTGTCACTATTTGGAAAACAAAAAATATTAATACACGGTTTACATTGTTTAATTAATTTTTATGGCTAAAACAAGAAATAAACAGTTTTGACATACTTAAGGAATAAAGATAATAAATTTTAATATTATTATGTTTCAATATGATAATCTACAAATAATGACGGGAAATTCATTTGCCAAGTTGAGACGTGTTAATTTAATGAAAATCGTAGGTAATAAATTGGCCGATAAAAGGTTTTCACCTAGGCTTTTTTTACAAGAAAACTCCATTAAATGGAGCACGTAGGAGTAATGAAAGCATCCCATTTCCTGGATGGGAGGATTTGGAGCGCGGGCCCGCATCAATATCTTTTCTCGTTGTCACGCAAAGACACTAAACACTCCTTGATTGAAAAAACCTTTTTTTAAAGTGTCACCTTTATTCCGAAAATAATTGCTTTCTCAACGCCGAAAAAAACACTACAGCTGATACCTTTAAGTCACTTTAAACAATGGACTATTGATGAGATTTTTCCTTTCATTTTTAAACGAAGAACTAATTGCTTCGATGAAAGTGAGGCTTTGTATTGGACTGGGTCGATTGCTAATCGGCAAATTGATGAGAAATTGACATCTGTTTCTGATTATTTTTTAAAAGACTAACAATACAACGTTTCAAGTAATTAAAAAAGCTTTGCCATAAAACAACATTCTTTATTTTTTAATTTTAAAAAATGCAAGACTCGATTTAAAAGAAAGATTGACAAGAGTCTTCATTTAAGAGCACCGTAAATGCATATTTAGAAGTATTTTTTTTAAATTTTTCTTTTTACAATTAATAATTTTAAATACCCAACTACTAATAAATTAACTAATAGTATTTTATGTATCAAGTTGTATAAACGCCATTTTATTAAGCACGCAATTTATAATAAAGCTAACTTCAGCCCGTGACTAAAATGCCTAAAAGCCACTGTTGTTAACTTCCGCCTGTGACTAAAACGCCATGAAGTCACAGCTTGTCAATGTGGGAGTAGATAATAGTATATTATGTATCAAGTTTTATAAACGTCATTTTAGTTACGAGTTGTATTATGCACGAGCGAAGCTTGCGAGCAAGTGTTTAATAAAAACAAGTGCCTAGAAAAGTTTATAAAGTTGCATACTATACTTTATCTACGACGAACAAAAATAAGAATTTAAAGCCAATTTGAAATGTTAAATATTTGACATCTGTCAACTGTCATGGATTTAAACTTACTTTTTCCAACTTCAGCCCGTGACTAAAACGCCATAAAGTCACAGCTTATCAATGGGGGAGTAGATAAAAGTAATTAAAAAAACTTGTAAAAATTAGCAATTTTAAATCTAAACTATGTCCACAAATCCAGGAAATCGATTTTAACCTACTTTCATACAACCGATTAGGCTGAAATTTTAAACACACTTTTGGTGCTGTGACAATCTTGTATACCCAATATTATAATTTATTCGAAATAACCGCCACTTCAACGTGGCATATTATCTTTTTCTATTTAAAATTTGACAAATTTACAAAAATTTAAGTCTTCTAAATTTTTTAAATTTACACAATTGTGGAATTTTTTTTACAATCTCTTTTACCTGGGTTTATGAAGTAGAATAGGTGACGAGTAGAAACCCATTTCTTCACAACCTCCATGACCAGGGTATCAAATAAAAGGCTTTAACGAGTAGAAAACGATAACGAAAAAATTTCAAAAATTTTCAAAACCCTTAAAATTTTAAAAATTTCTCAAATTTAATTTTTTTTTTAAATATACCAAATTTTCAACTTATAATAATATTTTTTTTTTTAATTTTTAAAATTTCCACAATCTTTGGAAATCATATCTGTTCACAACCTCCTTGACATGTGTATCAAATGAAAAGGTATGTCAAGTAGAATTCATGACATCGTTCTAATTAAGTAACCTAATTTTATGACTAAAAGTTAAGAATAATAATTAAAACATAAAAAAGTTTAAAATAATTGTGTGCCAAAAAGCGTAGAGCGCTTTGTCAAAATTACATACTTAAAACGTTACCAATGCTTTGCATAGTCATTAAACATAAGAAGCAACAATAGCTAAAAGTGACGATTTATTTTGTTAAAACATAATAAAATCATTTTTAGGCTAAACATTTTAGCACGAATTAGGATATAATATCATACACTATTTTTCTACAAACACCATTAAAATTACAACGCATTTTCTAATTATTGGTATTGTTGACAAGTTACTTACAAGTTAATTCAAATCTCCGGTGGAAATCGAAGTAGCTGCTAATAAATCCACTTTTGAGTGAGTCAGTACAACATGTTTCGTACAATTATTTCTCGAGATTATTTGATCTAAAAATGTTAGAGGCAAGTTGAGTCAAAAAGTACTTTTGGCATACTTTGTAGAAAAGTAAAAAATATGGAAATCGTCAACGCTTTGGACAAATTGTTCCATGTTAAAAGACATGATAAACATTAAAAAATCAGGACCCAAGCAAAGCGAAGGACATCGACCGAAAAAGTCCATATTATTGACCAGGTAACAAATCAACAAATTTCCAGTCCTAAAAATAAATTACTTTTAAAACCAGTGTACTAAAATGTAGGTCTCTTGGAAAAGGTAGTAAACCATTTGGATCGGTTCATAAATCTTGCTATCGTTGAAAATCCTTTAACAAGAAAATATAAATCACATTTGGGCTACTTTATCGTCCCCAAATTATTAAGTTATATCGAATGTAGAGCTAAAAAATATCATTTGAGATTAATGCAAATGGAGCGATCGATCGAATAAATTGGGTCTTTGAAAGCTAGCTTTCAAAGACCCAATTTATTCGTTTTTCTGCAGGATGCAGGTCCGGTAGGTATTTATAAATTGAAAGCAACAAAGCAATGAAATGAAGCGGGCAGAAAGCTTCATAAGCATCAGATAATATGGATGTTTTTCCGCTCGAGAGGTATAAGATGATTGGTCCCACAATATTGGATATATCTGACCGGTAGGATGGCCGCCGGCAAGCCGAGTAATAACCGACCTTTCCACGGTTCTGCATATATTTCAGCTGGACCCTTGTCCTCGACCGCCTGTGGCCTTTGAGGCGACCCTACGAGACACTTTGTCTAATAAAAATACTGATATGCGGATGGACATAGGTTACAAGTATAAAAGAAGGTATATTGCGGAGGGAACGACGACGCCACATCACCGACTGACTCTCTTTATAAATGACACGTGCTGCATACGCATCGCCTCGAGCTTAACGGCGAAATTGATCCTAGAATAACGATATTAAAAAAGCCAAATCTAATTTCCCCATATTTGCCTTTTATAGTTTACCTAAAAAAACACTAAATATCATATTACATACTTTATATCTAAGAGTATATATACAAGATCTTTGTTCTCACATGTGCGTCTTTAAGAACATTTTCTATAAAAATAAAATCAAAAGGAAACACCCATAAAAAAACTTTTTGACAAAAACAACTGTCAAAAAATATATTCGAAATTTCTAAATAAAACAACTTCAAACTAGGTCACTCGATTTTTTTAGATTTTGAGTAATCTATCTTAGTTTGAAATTAAGTAGAGAGGAAGTAGAATTAAATGCAAGAACTATGGAACCAGTAAATGTTATATAAAGAGTATCAAGATTACTTTAACAAATTCCCTAGTTTTTGCATCGCTATGTACTTGATTTAAAACGACAGAAAAGAATACCGTACAATGTTCTAAAAATAAGATTTGTTAACATGAGTTTGTGTTTTGTTAATTTTATTTTGTAAAATTTTAACATAATTTACCGAAAGTTTTGTAAAGGTAATATTCAATTTTGTAAGCATTTTGTGAATTTCAAAGGTTACAGGTTATTTTGTTAATGTTTAACAAAATATTTCGTTGAAAAAGTACACGTGATTTCAGACACTTAATCATAAACATTTCTCACTGACAATACGCATCAACAAGTTCAACTGATGTTTCTGCTTACTTTATTCTAATTCGTAACGTGTTCGTAACAACTGTCCAAAGTGTTTATTATAGGTATAGTACCGGAAATCTGTTATTATTGTTATTCGGATTCCTTATACCTATTAACGAGTGTGCGAAGGGTAAAGTATCCAAAAAAAGATGCGATTACTGGTTTTCAAACTGAAATTAGGTGATACAGTGAAGTGGGTTAAAGTTACGAAATACAAGTGTTGTACGAGCCCTAACCACATAATGTTCGGACACTTCATAATTTATACAGAAATTTTTTTCGTGAATACTATCTCAAAATTATTAGAAGTTATGAAAAATTCAGCTTATTTTGGCATATACCCCTCGAAGCGATTTTTATTTTTAAAAAGTTTACCTTTTATTTTTAGCTTTTAAAAAAAGGCTAACTTTTTAACTTTTTTTTGTATGAGTAAAAAAAGTTATAAATGGACCCATTAAAAAGAGCATACAATATTATACAAACCCTGAAAATTTGGTAAAAAATAAATAAGTTGTAAAAAAGTATAAGTAATTTAAAAATGCTATTTTTAAAGAGTTTTTGCAATTTTCTTAGGAAACGGGAGATTTTGCAGATATATATATCGCTATAACTTTCTTATTATTTATACAATTTTTACCAAATTTTCAGGGTTTGTATAATATTTTATGTTCTTTTTAATGGGCCCATTTATAACTTTTTTTACTCATGCAAAAAAAAGTTAAAAAGTTAGCCTTTTTTTAAAAGCTAAAAATAAAAGGTAAACTTTTTAAAAATAAAAATCGCTTCGAGGGGTATATGCCAAAATAAGCTGAATTTTTCATAACTTCTAATAATTTTGAGATAGTATTCACGAAAAAAATTTCTGTATAAATTATGAAGTGTCCGAACATTATGTGGTTAGGGCTCGTAGTAGTACTGATAATTATATTGTACCAAATTTCTTTATAATATGATGATTTCAGAATGGTGTGTTATTAATTGTGTGTATGTTATTTTTGTGTTCATTGAGGTATGTGTTAATTTTTTTGTTTAGAAAATTGATTAATAAAGCAACATTTCTTACCAAAATTCTTTTAAATTCCAAATTTCTAACAAATACTTTTGTTACTGGGTCAAATATTGTTTTAAGCCCGCTGCACAATAGCCCGGTAACGGGAACGGAAACGGGAATCCTAACAATAAAGGTGGGAGAGACTAAAAAACCACTGTTGAAAGATAGGGTTCGCTGAGTCTCTCCCACCTTTACCGTTTATTTTCCCGTTCCCGTTACCGGGCTGTTGTGCAGCGGGCTTTACACTTTATTTATATTGATGCTTACAATACTAATTCACTTAATATACAATGTCAACGTCAATGTGCTATTTGAAATCATACAATTTCTAATAAAACCTAACGGGTTATTAGGGTGTGTCATTTTTAGGTGACATTTTTTTTTTCGCTGTTATACCAGAAAATCTAATACTTTATAGAAAATAAAAAATTATGCCGCCGGGTAAAAGGTTCCAAGTGCAATAGCGGCTTAGCTCATTTAAAAATTCAATTTCCCATTGTAATAAAAGGTTCTAAGTGCAATAGCGGCTTAGCTCATTTAAAAATTCAATTTCCCATTGAAATAACACAGAACACTTTTTTTGTTCGTTTTAATTAGATTTTTCGCTGTTAAAAACTTTTTTCCCTAAAAACTTTTTTATAGCTTTTGTATGAAATTAAATTCTCTACAAAATCATCCATTTGCTCGAAGAAAAATAAAATGGAATTTGAGGTCTATTTTTATAAAAGTTTATATTTCCAGCGCTATAACTCTGAAACTACTGGTTATACGGTCTTCGAGCAAAGGGATGATTTTGTAGAGAATTTAATTTCCTACGAAAGCTATAAAAAAGTTTTTAGGGAAAAAAGTTTTTAACAGCGAAAAATCTAATTAAAACGAACAAAAAAAATGTTCTGTGTTATTTCAATGGGAAATTGAATTTTTAAATGAGCTAAGCCGCTATTGCACTTAGAATCTTTTACCCGGCGGCATAATTTTTTATTTTCTATAAAGTATTATATTTTCTGGTATATATAACAGCGAAAAAAAAATATCGCCTAAAAATGACACACCCTACGGGTTATACATTAAATATTATTTTCAATAGTTTAGTAAGTTGATTAATGTTTTGTGGATCAATGGATAATGTTTTTCCGTGTGGATAACTCATGGACAAAAATTCGAGTTACATAGTTTTGACATTCATATTAGGTTCTAAAGTGGCAAGTTATTGACAGATGAAGACGTATGCCAACGAATCAAATAATACAAATAATAATGATCAAAACGGCAAAACACTTTTGTAGGCCATTTCGGGAAAGACTTTAGTGAAATTTGTTTTTTCCTCATAATTAAGTAAAAACACCCTTTACGGAGTGGTAATTTCAGTTTGGGAAAGTAAAAAAGTCCTACGGAGTCATAACAGAAGAGCCTGATAAACAATGTTTTACAAAAAGAAAAAAATATATAGAAAACGTTATTGATTAAAATGAAAAGCATAGGCAAAAGTTGTTTTCTACTTTGCGGCAAATAGATTTTTTGACCAGCTTAATGCAAAACGATTTATCAAAACTAAAGACAAGTAAATTAAAAAATACATTATATCAAGAAGGAACGGCGCTTTAGAGAATGTAATATTGATCTTGAAAGATATAAATTTATATAATTAATATCCGAATAGTGGTCATAGAGTGGGGAATAATTTGGACCGTCAATAAGGGTCGAGGAGAGGCGAGCGGACGAACCTTAAGCGATAACAATGGCTGAGGACGAGGACAATTACTTGGAGAGGAGTAGCAGTAGCAATTGATCAAGGTTATGGCTGCAGTCGGATCAAAGTTTATGTCCAGTATGCACGCGTTAGTCTTGCGAAGAAGCTTCAATATCCGGCGCCATCTGTGCCGTGATGTGCGGCCGGTCCACTAAGGTGGCCCGGATATTGGCTAGTTTTATTACGCCGAGTGGCCGGCCGGCGAACGTGAGGAGACGATCTCTGCATGTTTTTCTTCTTCATATCATCTCATATCTGAGGTGAACCGGCGACATAACCGGGCGGAAACCTGGCTCCAATGAAGAAATAACATTTTATGTTGTTTTTACAGCGACCGGGATAAAATTGCTGCGTACCGCTGCGCTCAATAAAATCGGCGAATTATTTTTCCAGAATTAATATCCAGACGTTAACTTAATTTTAGGTTATATCTTCATCTTGGATTGCAAACGTTACCGAGATATCCGATTTATTTACTTATCGATTTGCCATCCCTGGTCAAAATGATTATAACAAAATCTAACATTGTCATTTCACAAAATTTAATCAAGAATATACATTATATTTTATTTCTTATAAAGTTTAAACTAGCTTGATGTCAAATATTTAATCTAAAAATTGAAAATACCTATATTATAACCTAATATTTTACTTCCATAGCCAAGGAAAAATAAGAAAAGAATGTAGTAGTGGAGAAGTGAGTTTCTTATACAGTAAAGAATTTGATAATGTAAATTGTGGGCTTTGGCATTATAGGTGTAGGAACGATATACGTTCGGAGAACGGCTAAGTGAGTGATTGCAGGTCGAAAGGGCTCCCGAAGGAGGGAGACACGTAACACGGATGTTCCGCCGCTTCTCGCAAATCGTCTCCACAACAAAGCCAATTCAGATTCCCTGCTAATGGCATATTACATTGTTACCTTCCTACCATTCTTGCAGACGCACTTGAGTGCAGGGCTCGCCTATACTCTACTCTCTTCTTCATCCCGCCTGTCACCGCTCTCTCCCGTTATGATGGATAACTATGGGGCATCAATTAAGATTAGGCCTCAACAATACCTATCCGAGTGAGACGCTCATTTCAACTATGTTGTGAATTTGGTGTTTTTTGCGCGGTCTCCCAGGCAACAGCGCAAAAACACTTTGCCCAGCTTTCTGGCAGCAGCGACCTCCAAAGGTGTAATCTGATAACTGGCAATTAGTTAAATGCATTCATTTATCAAATCCGGGCGTTCCACATCGTTATTAGGCTCTAATTAAATTTCTATTTATATAATTTACGTACAGTAGGGGTCAGCTAATGGTTTTCATTTTATTAGCATTACGATATTGCTAAGCCTTATAGATAAACAAAGAATAGTACCTATATTTTATAACAAGTTTGGAATGTCACATATTCTGCTCGAGTGAAAAGTTTGTCACACAAGCCGAAGGCGAGTTTCACGGTTTCACGAGAGCGGAATATGCAATTCCAAATGTGTTTCACACTATACTTTTTCTACGTTTCCAAAAAATACCATAGAGAAATAATTTAATTAAGAGAAAGTGAGGTTGAATTGGTCTAAAAGTTGTTAGATATAAACACAAAGATGGCGACACCGTCTTCCGATGATAAAATGAATTTATTATATAACACTTTAAGGAATAAATGTAATTCCACATTAAAAAGTTATATTAAAACGGTAATATTTCGTAATACGAATAGAAAACATGTTTTTATTAGAAATAGCTGCCTTCTTTGACTTATCTAAATCTTTCGATTGTATAAATAAAGAATTACTTTCTGTTAAGCTAGAAAAATATGGTAAAAGAAAATAAAAAAATTAAAATTAATTAATTCCAATATGTTAAAGACAAAGCAAATTACTCAAATGGGTTGGAGTAACTGTCAAACCCTGTAGATTTAAATAATGGTGTCCCACAAGGATCAATTATTGAACCTTTACTTTTCATATTGTATGTAAATGATATATCTGATAAGTGATGTAAGTCCGGAAAAATATTAATGTTTGCCGATGACACAGCAGCAGTTTACCAAGGTAAAACTCTTGAAATGCTTATAAGTATACTTCGACTTAAACTTCATCTAAAAAAACATGTACATTAATTTTGTAGAGTACGGATTTTTAAATATGCTTTCAATATATCTTGAAAATGATACTAAATTTAAATTTGTTGTACCAAAAAATATCTTGCCAACTGTCTACTTTTGATATGTATATTCGAATCTAAGGTATGGCATTATTTTTTGTTTAAAAAAAAAATTATTTGAAGTATACTACAGAATCGTGCAAAAATATTTGTGTTCAAAATAAATTACTTACTTTGCCAAATATTTATATTTTGTAAAAAAAACTATACTCGTATGTTATTTGAATAAACTTCGTTATCACACTGTTTTAACAAGAAATAAAGAATTATTACTAACAAAACAAACTAAAATTAACTATTTGGTGGTATTTCTCACTACGCCTTAGTTTTATATAACATGCTTCCTAATAGCTTTAAAAATCTTAATATTAAACAATTTAAACCAACATTAAAAGAATATCTAGTAAGTTTTTTTGTTCTGACGTGTTCTCTGTTGTTATACAATCTTTTTTGTACTAATAAAGATATTTCTATTTCTACTTCTATTCAACACGGGCAAGGAATATGTTATGCTAAGAGTAGGCGAAAGAATGGATTCCCTGATTGTTCATTTCTTAACTTCAACCCGTGGACGAAATACTATTTCGCCCACGGACTGAGGTTAGCTTTAAGTTAAAATTAGAAAAGGTGAGGTTAATACTGCTTGACAGTTGTTGAATCTCAGATAAAATATACAATAAAATTGGCTCTCATTTCTTGCCATAGTTGAATAAAATATTCTGGCGCCTGAGCTTGATGGTCTCGGAAAATGTCCTAAAATGTGTCTACTTTGCTGTGGGCACCGATTGCTTTAACTTTTATTTATTATTATTCTAATTGTGTATACCTACTTGTAAATGTTTTATTTATATTTTGTATACTGCTTTTTAAAAACATGTTATAACTTGTCTATAATTTTGTTTGTACAACACATCTATTATTTTTTTAAATACGTATGTACCTTTTTTTACTGCCTACACAGAGAAAAGTAATCTCTTGATTTAAGAAAATGCATTTATTTGAAACATGTTTTCTTGTATGAAGTAAAATTTTCTTATTCGTAGTAACTTTACAATAAAGAAGATATCTTCTTGTAGATATCGAAATAAATAATTTATTTTAGCCAAGCCAAATATACACTGAAAGAAATGCATTGCTCCTTATTACTCAAAAATAGTAATGATTACAAATATTATATGTTAAAATGGCGACAGCGAAAACTTTTACTACTACAACATTTATATTTTGCTAGAAGGTTTATGCAGTCTGCACAAATATTTATTTGTAGGTGGAACAATTAAGTTGGCCTGAAATAGTAAGACATATTTGTATTGGTAACAAAAAATAACTTGTGATAGCCAATGCTTATTTGTAGGTAGAGCAAAGAAATTTGTTCGAAGTAGCAGCAGTATTTGTTCTGTGTTGATATCATTATTTGTCTTGGCAGCAAGCATTTACTTATTACAACAAATCATTATTTGTACATAGTGCAATTAAGTTTGCCCGAAATGGTAAAAAGTATTTGTATTGGTAGCCAAAAAGTATTTTTTATAACAAATGCTCATATGTAGGCATAGCAAAGAAATTTGTGTTAGCAGCAGATAATTATATAATATTTGCTGCAGTAGGAAACAAATGGGTAGGGTAGGGTAAAATAATTTAACACTCTTTACAAATGTAGAAAAATATATTATAATAACTAGGTACATTTAAATTCAACCAAACTACACATACGATTCGATTTCGTCCAGAGAAGGTCCAACAATTACAGGTGTTGGTTGGAGGGACAGTCCAAATGACTTTAGTTTTTGCACTTTGCTTTCCAACACGTCGTTTAATTCACCAGTTATCTAGAACGAAAGACAAAAAATTAAAATAATATATATACCTAAAGTGAAATGGACTTTCGCAAAAAATTTACATTTCATAAAAACTTATACCTACGTAATAAGATAAAATAAAAGCTACCAACCCATACCTTTATGTGAATAATAAATCCTTCCACTTCAGTATTTGACGGCCGCCAACACTGTGATCGCTTGCGTTTTGAAGTGTGTGTAGACAATAAATGTGACAAAATAAATAAAATCCTTGTGGTTCTTACTTCTGTGAAAAAGAAAAAACTTCAATTATGTTTCAATACAAAGTAAAATTGCCTATCCGAGTCCACTTATTTTACTTATATATATATCCGGAAATTAGCTTTTATGTCTACTACAAACTTGCACATTAAATATAAAAACAATACAATACTTACGTTTAAAAATATCCACATATTTAGAGAATCCCCATTGATCGTAAGGTACACAAATTGCTTCGCAATCTTCACACGAACAAATCTCAAATGATTTTGACTCTGAAAATGGCGTAGTGGTGGCCATATGGAAAGTCTGGCAATCTTCGGGTATATGTTTTGCCTTTTTTAAATTTATATTTTTGCTGGTAAAAATTTTTGATAATTACTTTGTTAGTAATTTTTTCGCGTATGTGTTGAAATATCATTAAAACATAGTTTAATAAACTAATATGAATTTAATGTAAATGTTACATGTGTACATGAATAAGTAAACAAACTAAATGCTGGGTTTTTACAAATGTGTCGAGCATCCAGCCCCTAAAAATTCTTATCTTAGGTAAAAGTGGGGTTTTATTGCCCTTCTTGAAAATATCAATACTGTTAGATGAAAACCAGATGTGGTCGTGTGCATGAAAAGCTTTTAAAATAAAAATAAAAAAATTTTGGGTTTAACATTGATTTTAACCATTAACATACTTATTTTTTTATTAAATATTTAAAAGACATTTAATTTTTTTAATAAATTATTTTTAAGTATAACATAGACATGCATATACATGCGTCACGTATTGTTATTATAACAACCAATAAATACTTAATGTATAATTATTTCTTCTTGTATTTACCTATTACCTTGTTAGGTAGGTACTTAATTAAATATAATTCAAAAAAATTAAATACTTTGCAACCAACTATGTACATTACTTTATTTTGTATTTGTTATTATTAACAAGAAGCATGAGTGCTGGTTGCAACAAAAATCCGAGTCGAAGAGGAGGATTTTTGCACCTGCACTAATGCATTTTGTTAAAAAATATTACTTGGCATTGTGTTTTTACGATTTTTTTCAGAGGAAAAATTAGATGCTCGAATGGTATTTGACAAGACTATTTCATGAGTAACAGTTAACAATTAAAATATAAATTGTAATTTTTGGTGACAACAGCAGCTGTCAAGTTTTGCCGCGGGTAAACTCGAAAAAACTGCTGACAGGTGCTGTCACACAGTTTTTTCACCTAGAAACCATTTGTAATTCAAAATTGCGCGTTTGTGATTGGTGGAAATTAAAACGAGGGAAATAGTCAATAAAAAGTATGTTCTGTAAACACAATCTTCAACTAACGCACATTTATTACGCCAGCAAATGTCAGTTTGCTATAAGCAAAATGCTGTTTGCACAGAAAGTAAAGATTTTGTCCGTAAAGCAAAACATAAATAGTTCATATGCTTACTACTACAAGCATTTTGACATTTGTTGTAAGCGCAAAACTTTACCGTTTGTTTGTAATGTCCACAAATATAATACTCTTTCCAACACATTGCTTTCAGCATATTGTTTTTTGCTACCAAAACCTATGCATTTCTTTCAGTGTAGTAAAATCAAAGATTACGTTTCTCTGTGTAAACATGTATTTATATGTATGATGCTAATAAACTATTATTATTATTATTATATGACTATACTATTAAGTGTTGTATTATGTAAATGTTACCGTTTGTAAGAAAGGGTCCGTCGATTTCATCGGAATTTTTATAGGAATTGCTTGATTAAAGTCATATATTGTTAACGATATAAATATAATCCGTTTAAGGAGAGAAGCGAAGTGAGAGAAATAAAAAGAAGGGTGTGGGATGACGGTATGCGCAATCTTCTTCTGGAGAAAAACTAATTTCCTTGGTGCCGTGTCACATATATCACGTATCGCAGCGGCACTAGCCGATCGGCGATTGTTATTGTCGCAGACAAACGACACAAAGAAGACTTTACAGTGACACATTTAGAGGCAGATTACTTTTATTTTCAGGTCCTGAATTTCATTCGGCCATAGTCGATAGGTTAGTACCTATGCTGAAACGCTGCGATATTGGAACTGGGTGCGAATTCCTGCAATAGGAATCGGGGACGTATCGCGATCAGAATTTAATCAAACGGTCGAGGTATTGAGGAAAACAGCATCACCGAATACATTTGCCAGCTTGTATGTTCAATCAGGATCGTTAGGAATGGGGCCAATATTCTACAAGCTCTGATTTTTGCATAATACCGACGCATTCCTCAAAAATGCTTCTATTTTCCACTCTACTACTGTAAAGAAAATTAAAAATGTTATTAAGGAAACATTTGCAAATGTTTAACCATGGTTATTAAAAGTATGAATACAGGATGTAACTAAAATACTTGGCTAAATAATGAAGTAAAACTGTAAAATTTGTAAAATGTGTTCAAAAGGGCTTACAGGCGAAAAATAAAATTTCTATTAGTGTTAAATTCGTGAAATTAGCGATACAAAAATAATAACCAGTTATTGTTAAATATTTTTGTTCACTATAAACCGATTCAAGTAAAAATTTTAACACGTCGCAAAAGATGCACGTGTTGGAGTAAAAAATAATAATTATTTTTTATTAATTATTAATACAATTTTTTTTTTACTTTTTTTATTATTTTTGCTTTTTATGCATATTTTATGTTGGTGAAAATCATTTACACCCCATAAATTCATTAAATTCATTTGGTAGTTTTACTTGAAACTAAAAAAGTCATCAAGAACGCGTCCTAATACGGACCAATTTATTTTTTAAATTTAATTTAATTTATGTCATTAGGTCAAGAAGGAAGACAAAAAGACATTCTGTTTGTTAAAAATAATGGTAAATTTACTAAATGTTTACTATTGAAAAGTATAATAAAATTACAAATCTTAGTTTCAAGAATAACAATTACTGTACTGAATCAGGATTTTTACATAATGTAATGTAATGTATATTATTAATATTTTGGATGTATGTTTACAAAATGAACTTATAAAAAATATATAATAAAATAATACAATTAGGCATAAAATTTCCTACTTATATTTTTATTGTAAAATTGGTATCGAAATTTTTAACAAAAAAAGTTTTGCACAGGTAAAGTGAAGAGGATGTTTGTATAGGTACTCCACCCGAAATTTAAATTTTTAGAGCATCGGCAACTACTATACTCTCTTAAAATGAAATAGTCAAAATTATACTAAATTAGTACCTGCGACAATTTACTTATAAAATAAGTTCTTTTTCACTTTTAAATAGTTATTTTTACTACTTAAATAGTTAAAGTTTGACTGTTTTTAATAGTAAAAAGTAACTAATTTCTTTAAATTATTGTTAGAGATAAATGCATGGAGGCTCCATGGTTAAATGACCCATGAAAAAAAAGAAAGATGTAAAAAGTTTAGCTAACAATAGCAACACAAAAAAATATTCAACTTTATAATATTATTAAAAATATTTATAGATAAATATAAGTATATAAGTAGTAGTGAAGCCTCGGTTAGACATCAGCTGGACAAGCGACATACCTGAGTTAAAACCTCGCTGTATCAAAACTGTTTTAAATTTAAATATACGAATTTGACTATTATATGCGGTAGAATTTGACTAATTATTAGTGACTGCTTTTTCGCTATGACAATTAGTCATTTTTGAATAATTCATTTACTGCCAATGGTTAGTACAAATGTGCAAATAAACTTAAAAGATTGTTGTCAAGAAACTATTTATTAATTTTGTATTTTTGTAAGAAAAATCTAAATTTAAGATAACAAAATAATTTCCACATTTAGTATTATTTAGTCTTCATACAAAAATACAATAGTAAATTATGTATGTATTTGATAAACCTATTTTAAGCTAGAATTTAATTAAAATGTGTCTATAAAAGTTTATAAACGAGTTGCATACTTATTATTATCTAAAAATTAATTAAATTAAATATTTTTATAGAGCGACATCCATAAAACAATAAAGTAACCAACTTGAGAATCTATATTACGTCAAATGTCAAATTTTTATGTGTTAATCGACATGTACCCTTGAAAATGGACCGTTTAATCCGATATTGAAGCAGTTTTTCACAGTGAAAGTAAAGAACATGTTTTATTGGCATTACACGGTGGAGTCTTCACCAGAAATTATGTTTATAGTTTACTGCCGGTCAGTACATTGTTCATATAAACTTTTTAAATATTGGCGCTAAGAAACTATTTAATACTTTTGTATTTTTGTATTAAGATAATAAAATAATTTTCACATTTAGTATTATTTTTCAAGAAGGGCACTTTATTTTAACGATTGTATGACATTGGACGACTGTCAACTAACTTTAGCCCGTGACTAAAAGGCCATAAAGCCACTTGTCAATGTTAACGTTAATGAAAACGCCTATTAAAATAATTTATTTTACAAGAAGGGCACTTTATTTTAAAGATTTTGAGATATAATTTTAAAAACTGTCAAGAAACTTAAAGCTAGAAAAAAAATATTATAATTATTAGCATTGTAGCAAGTTGGAAAAATTATGAAAAAGAGTAAAAATTAAAATTGTATGTAAAATTAATTTTGGAAGTTTGCTTCTCACTTGTTATATAAATTTTTGTATGTAAGAACCCTGTAGAATACTTAAGTATGTATAGCATTTCAATAGAAACCCTTTGTAAGGAGTTCTCCCTATTCATTACGTGAGGGTGGCATTGTAAACTTGCTGAAAGTATCGAATAAATTGGTATTTCGCATAAAGATAATTTGATAGTTTGTCGAAATAAATAAGGCAAATGGAGTGGTGCGTTTTCGGCGGCGTAGGAGTAAACCTTGGGGGGGACCCCTCGAAGTGTGTTAACCCCAAATAATAACCGAATAGACGACGCATGAATCTAATGCATCACTTTCAGCGTTCAGTGCTAGCTGGCGAGCCAGCGACGGGTATAATCACACAATGCTTGATTCAATTACATTTTATATAATCTGCACTCGAATAGGCGGCCGGGCCGAGTGCATTTGTCATCCGGCAGTTCCGCCTGATTTGACAGGTCGCCGCGACGCTCTCCGGATGCGACGCACGCGACTGTCAGCAGCGAGGTGCACGGCCGTCAGATCAACAAATCACATTAAACGCAAATAATCACATTACACTCTCCGCTGATTTATACAGCACGTTATTTAAGCGACCTCTATTGTTGTAAATCACTGTAAACGGTTTAGTTTGTGCTGCTTGCTACCCAGTTATTTATTCCTATTTAATATCGACCAACCGACTAGCCATTCAATTAACTTTTACCGATGCGCATATTTGTCAAACATTAAAAAACATCGTTTACAAAGTCTATTTTACAAAAACCAACTCATGTAAATTTTATTTATTAATTTTTTTATTTAAAATAGGTAATCTCAAAAAACATAAAACTTAACCTTTAATAAATAAACTGCGCACCACTCAATGTGTCGCGACCAAAAAGTTCATCCTTTTTTAAAACGACATAACTTTTTTGTTTCTTAAACGATTTTATTTTGGTCCGTAATGTCTACTAGCCCCTCCTCTGGCAATTCATGCTATAGATATGAAGCTCACGGTTCTTCAAGTAAATTTCGTACAGGCCCTGTACTACAGGGTGATATGTAAAACGGTGAAAAATTTCAATAACTTCATCCAAGCCCCGTTTGTAACAAAATAATTTTTTTCTCGTTTTTACTTTAAAATAATGAAGTATTATTTCTTCCCTTGTACCGCATTTAAAATTATTCGAGTTGGAATCGAAAAATATGATTTTTTTTCAAAAGAGTACATTTAAGGGTTTTTGGTAGGCTATACACTCAGTCTATTTAAGAACAAGAAGATAAAATGGTGAAAGATTGTTCCTTGAATAATTCTGAACAAGCGACAAGCAACAAAGTTCCATTATTTTCAGAGGGGCCTAAGCAAAGACCACTTTTGGTGAAAATTTGCGAAAACTAAAACTGAACCGATATTTACGTTTGTGACATGTTTTATTTATAATTTTGACCTCCTGATTGTGATTCAGTTGTCAAATTTAAGTTTCAGATCAAACCAAAATCACCAAGAATCAAAATTCGAAAACAATTCCCGGCTGTTAAATGTCTTAATAAAATCCGATTGCTGGCGTGTTTCTTGCATATTTCATTTTTTGGGCGAAATTACTGCAATTTTTTGAGTGGTTAGGATAATGTTACATAAGTTACATTTACATTGCGCACTAGTGATAAGTTATCACTGATAAGTACCTACCTAATTGGTAATAAAGTTACATAAAAAAATGTTTGTTCATTTTGGAAAATTTTATGCGAAAAAATGTAACAAACAATAACAAAAATAACTTTCAATATTTCGTTGGCACTCCCCTAACCCTTAATAATTCGTTAACCATGGGTCTCGACCAAGTTCTTTTTAAATTCGTGGGGTATCCCATTCTTTCTTAATAGCATTTACCAATTCATCCAAATTTTCCATGCGTCCTTCCTTCTCTTTCATCTTCAGTTCCTGCTCTACACATGCTCAATAGGATTCATATCCGGAGACAAAGGTGGACAATTTATTCTCTCAATATGGTGGTCCCTTAATTACTCATTTACGATATTGGCGCGATGCGGACGGGCATTGTCGTCCACCAACACCAATTATTGGCAACATAAGGGACCACGATATCACTAACAACCAAATCTCTATATCTCTCAGCATTCACTCTTTCCATTCAACGCCAATCCACCCCAAACAGTCACTCCTCCACCTCTAAAAGCCAAACTTGCCTCCCGTTTCATGGAATTTTATGCGAACCGTTGATTTGGAGATGTTAATTCCCGTAGCTGCAGCAAAGTCTAGCATTGGTATTTTAATCATTTAAAGGAAGAATAGAAGTAAACTGGGTAAGATAGGGGTAGGTATAACATGCAAAAAACTTCGAAATTTTGAAAAACACAAGCAAACTGAAAAAATCAAGAATATCCCTCATAATGCGTTTTAAATGTTTTTCAAGAATTAATTTTCATTTGATCCTCGATTTAAGTATTCAGACATGATAATATCGTACTAAAGATGCAAATCACAGTAAAAAAATTGTAAAACTCAGCAATCGTATTTTATTGAGTCATTTAACATCCGGGAATTGTTTTCGAATCTTGATGCTTGGTGATTTTGGTTTTATCTGAAACTTAAATTTGATAACTGAATCACAATCAGGAGGTCAAAATTATGAATAAAACATGTCACGAACGTAGATATCGGTTTAGGTTTAGTTTTCTCAAATTTTCATCAAAATTATACTTTGAAAAAGTGGTCTTTGCTTAGGCCCTCTGAAAATAATGGAAGTTTGTTGCTTGTCGCTTGTTCAGAATTATTTAGGGAACATTATTTCACCATCTTATCTTCTTGTTCCTAAAAAGACTGAGTGTATTGCCTACAAAAAAACTTAAATGTACTCTGTTGCGTTGCTAAGGTTCCAATTCGGAAAATTTGAAAAACGGTACAAGGTAAGACGAGAAGAAAATTATTTTGTTACAAACGGGGCTTGGATGAAGTTATTAAAATTTTTCACCGTTTAACATATCACCCTGTAGGAAATTTACTTGAAGAACCGGGAGCTTCATATCTATAGCATGAATTGCCAAAGGATGAGGCTAGCGGACAAGAAACAAAAAAAATTATGTCGTTTTGAAAAATAACGACTTTTTGGTCGCGAAACATTGAGTGGTGCGCAGTTTAGATAACTATTTGCATTTTTTCAATGTTAAATCATGGTTTGAGTCGGGTGCATAATGTTTTTTTGGAATTAAATTTTAAAGGCAAATAATAATAATAATAATTAAAAAAAAATGTTAAAAAATTTAACCTAAAAAACCAACACACTTATAAACACGGATAAATCCATCAAATCATTTTTACAGTATTAATTTTTGATTTTATATCTGTGATTTCAAACACGAATTGTGATTGTTGAATCAAATCAAATAAAAAAAAAATGGAAATCTTCATTAAAATAGTAGATTATGTTATAAGGAGTAGAAGTGACTCTTTTTGTGGTGAGTACATAGATTGACGGCAACTGTACGAAGCACAAAAAGAGCTTCTACTCCAAATAACATATACAATTTTTTTTTCAAGGGCATGATATAAATAGGATAAGCAATAGAATTATTTTATTTACTCATAACTCGTGTGGGATAAAATTTTGGCTAAAAGCATTAGAAATTATTGATAAAAACTAAAAAAACTAATAAACCTTACTTACAATGCCGATAAATATCCGAAACTAAAGCTAAACACTGCTCTGTCAAAATGCTGCGCTTGAATTAATTTTGACGTACTGACATTTGTTTGAAGTTTCGACATTGGCGACTCGTCTATCATCATAATATTATACTAATAAACTAGTTTTTCTTTATTTCGTTCAATTAAAATTTAATAAATAATCACTAAATATTCCGTGCGATTATAATTAATATAATTAATACATCGTGATTGCTTTGTATGAAATGCCAAATTAATTTTATTATTTGACGTTTATTGAGTCACCTATGGATTTACTTCTATCCCTAGGCTTTTTTGAGTTTTTTGTCTGCCGCTAATGAAAAAGACGCACTTGAAAAAAAATATTTTTTTTTTACTTTTGATGTATGGCAATCTTGAACTGAAATTTAAAAATATTTATGACCCGATAGATGGATAGTTATAATTTTGGCACTGGCCGTTTTAAATAATAATACATTTTTACAATTTAATCTTTTAATTATTTTATTTATACAGCTCTTATAGATTTCGATTCTTTGATTACATCCTTTAAATTTCTCATCTACTTTGTATACACAAGGTTTGGCGATAAAGTTTATTAATTTGACTTAAATAAAACAAGCCTGTTGAAAACATCTTGCTTTGGTTTAATTTGTTTTTAATTATTGTTTTGTGCAAATGAAGCCCTTAATTAGTACATTTCTGCATGTCTTCTGAAACATTAGTTAATTATTCTTATTATTTCCGTATTCAGTATTTAAATATATTTATCCTAATAAAATCTTCTGCTCTTGGGCAATTTTGTAAAGGAGCCATATTAATTACAATAAAGACGGTGTTTGCTTTTCCGGGCTTTGACTCAGAGAACTAAACTCTCGCTTACTTATACAAAATAAAATTTGTAGATCTTTTACGGCTGAACCCTCATAATCCTTCTTAAATACTAGGAAGTAAGTCGCTACGAGTTTCTATAGCAGGAATTAAGTCCTGCACAAGTCGAGTAAACAAATATAAATTCCTGCCCCGTTGGACTCGAGGAAAGTCAATTAATAAATATCGTTCTTAATTAACGCAATTTATGCATTGCTCTTTCAGTCTTAATTGAAATTAATTCGAAATAAAATTAAGGGTTAATATTATAAATATATTTGCCATTTAAAGTTTTAATTTGTATGCCTAGAGTTATGATAAATTTAATAAAACTGCCGAACAATATTATACAGTGAGCGCGAAAAAATCTCGCTGAATTTGAAATTAGATTCTAAATAAGAAAATGAAAATTTTCGTATGACATTAAAAACTCAATTTTTTTAATAGGAAGTGACACAACTCTAAAAAAGTCTTTGCAGGTGGATTATAATGAAACTTTTCATTTAACAGACGGACTAAAATTAATAAAATCGCGCACTATGCACGTGATATTCAAAAACTCAAAATAAAACATGGAACAGGACCGTTTTTAAAGCTAAAGATATCCTTACGAAAATATCCATTTATTAGGGAAAAAACTTTTTCTACGACCACTATGTAAAAGTCACAAAATAAATCTTTTCATTGGCATGGCAAAACACGAATGTAAAGTGACATTTCTGTGTGAAAAGTGACAGGTCTGTGTGAAAAGAAATTGACAGCATCGTTTGACATTCGTTTTAAAATTTGTATTGTATTTGCATATGCATGTTTAAATATCATTTAGGACACAATTAGTTGTGTTTGTATAATAAATTCTTATTTTTAGTGCCTTTATTTAAATTGAGAAGGTAAGTTTATTGATTTTTAACAAGTAACTATTATGCATTTATATTCGAAAATGTTTACTGTGTTTATTGTTGGCTATTGTTATTATTAGAGCTCGGATTTTGATGAAATTCATCAAAATCCGAGCTCTAATAATAACAATAGCCAACAATAAACACAGTAAAATACAAGTAAACATGAAAAATATAATTTATATACAGGGTGTTTCAAATATATATATGTATATATAAATAAAAAAAAAAGTTTACAGTCTTAGGTTAACAGAATTAAAGTGATTTTAGATAAAAAATAATATAAATAAGGCATTTGATATTTTTTTGTATTTTATTTGAAAATATTTGAAATTTTTTATTAGTGTTATTTTTGATCGCTGATATCTTTGAAACGGTTGATATGAAGAACTTTGACCTTCAGATGTTTTTTGTAGAGCGTGAATTTGTCTATAACTCCTCTCGCTTGGATGTTGCGAAAACAAACCATTCCAAAGTTATAAGAATTCAAAATGGAAAAAAATAAAATTCCCGTTTTATTGAAACGGAAAAACAAAAAATGAATTGAGGCAAACCTTAATATTAATATTAAGGGTTCAAATAGGCGCCAACATTTTTGTTTTTTAATGTACTATTAATTTTTCAACACCATGGGAAAAAAAATAATTGTTAATTTTTTTGAAACACCCTAGTGTATATATTATGTATAAAGTGTGATAAACGTCATTTTAGTCACGAATTTTAATTAGGCACGAGCGAGCATATTATTATTTAAAAATGATTTAAATTAAATATTTATTTAGAGCTACATCTATAAAAATATAGTAACTTGTGTATCAATTTCTAACTTGGGAATCTGTATTACCAGCGCGGCAGTCAATATGTCAAATTTGTATGTGTAAATATACCTTGAAAATGGACTAACAACCGTTTAAATGATAATATAGAAGCAGTTTTTTACAGGGAAAGTGAAGAGAATGATTTAAGGGCACCCGAAAATTTTAATGTTTTTAGTTAAATCTAGTTTACTGCCGGCAAAATCAAATGGTCAGTACAAACTTGCATATTAACTTTGCAAATAGTTATTGCCGTTGAGAAACTATTTAATACTTTTTATTTTTGTATTAAGATTATAAAATAATTTCCACATTATTATTTTACAAGAAGGGCACTTTATTTTAACGATTGTATGACATTTGACGACTGTCAACTAACTTAAAACTAACTTCAGCCCGTGACTAAAACGCCATAAAGCCCCAACTTGTTAATGTGTATTTAAAAGATCACTTAGTGTCATGAAAACATGTAAAATAATGGGCGTTTTATAAATATAAAAAGATAAATTTTACCATTGTATTTTAATAAAAATAAATAAAAATACACAAAACGAACAAAACAACCACACAATAAATTTTGCAGTCAAAACAACATTTTGACAGTTGACATAAGGTTTTGACGTTTAAGTACTCATAATTCTACCATCAGAGGCACTTGTTTAACGTAAAGCAAATAACCCATTAAGCGATTATTTACATTTCAAGTTTTTATGATTTTAATAAATTTTTTGCATTCTTACATTTGTTTGGGACCATATGTGTACAATCTCATACCTGAAACAAATTAAACATTTTTTATTATTTTTTAAATTTTAGATTTAGTTTTGAAAATTTGTTCTCAAATTAGATTATATTTTTACACCAAATAACAACGAAATCCTAAAATCCTGTGAAATAAGCCAATAAAAAATAAATTAACTGATTTCAAATCTAATGATCCTATGTCGTGAAATTTACCAACACAGCAAGCAAAAACAATGGTTACTTAAGTCGAGGAAAAATTACATAAAACTAATAAAATAAATATAATAATATAATAATAATAATTCATTGAATATCTACCTACAGCTGCTGTTTTTATTTAGCAATGCCATTAGGTGTAAGGTATCTTAAAAGATTAGAGGTAAAATTTTATAGCGTTTCTAGAACGTGATGCCTTGATGTTTTCGACTAATAGATCTATTTTTAAGTGGATTTCATTACAAATAATGATTCTCGGAATAACTGTTCTTGTTTTATGACTTCGCTTAACCACGTTCAAAGGGAACAATCCAAGATACACAGTATGTGAATATCTGTTTTCCTGTCAAAGTAACCGATATGGACACACGTGTCGGGAATAAAATAAGGTGGATGAAGTTATAGTTTTACACAAATTGAAGAGAAAAAATTGAAAAAAAAAACTGGCCACTATTTTTTCATTTTTTAATTATCTACAAAGAGTCCACACTTTTACAAAGACAACAAGGTATTAATAAAAAACATATGGATTAGGGTGCTTCATTTTAGAGCAACATTTTTTTGTTTCAAGTCCCACCTCAAAATCTTGTAGTAGATCCAAAAACAAAAAATTTGAGCATTTTTTGAGCTCTTAATTATAATTTTAAGCCATTGCTCAACAGTGTTGAAGATTTTCCATTCAAATAACATTATAAATCCATTTTTTACCATTTTTATCTTCCGCTCACCACGAAGGAATTTTATTTACGAATTTTGGCTCAAGGAATCTTATGAAGGACTAAATCGTCTACGTAAAAGCCCATTGAGCCGAGTCTGTAAGTCGAATATCTTCTTTACAAATCGCTCTTTAAATTGAAAATGTTATAAAAATAACAGTAAATCGTAATTATTTGCTAAACTATTGATGAGTATGAGTATGAGTATGAGTATAAGAGACGTATAACCAGCCCCATTTCCTCTTGACTCTCGAACCCCGTACAGGCCTATGTTTACTTACGCCGATTTTTGTTCTTCCCCAACAACTTCGCGGCTTCACCCGTGTTTGCTGGGTGCGAATGTCCATTGCGTTCAGTACTGTCCCCTATTTGGAGCTCGAGAGCGAGAGGCGAATAGTTTTAATAGCCGTTCCCGGGTTCGCCGAGCCTATGCTATACGCTCAGTGGGGTATGGAGAAGGGACGGGAGGGAGTTGGTTTTTGGGGGACAATTACGCCGACTTAAAACTAAGTACGACGCGGAATCCCCCTAGACCAGTCGATTAATATTACTCCAAACATTTGGGATTACTATTTGGAGTTGGGGAGTTGTTATTCCGATGCAGGGTGTAGTTTCCTAGTCGAGGGGTTCGTCTTGTTCATTATTGTCATTATCCGTGTCGGATAATTCCTGAACTTGGTAAAGTGTGTCGGTTGTTTTTTTTATTTTGTTTTTATTGTTGCTTATTTGCTCCCAGCTGGTCTTGTTAATTTGTGAGAAGTGCATGTTTTGTGCTAACGTGTCATGAAATGTGAAGCATGGTCTCCCGACTTTTTTGTCTTTAAGATCTAGTTTAAGGGTGGCTTGTAGTATGTTGTTGCGTTGTCTACGAGTGACGTGGACCCAGTATTTTAGTTGGGCTACTTTTACCCTTTTGGTAATGGTTTTTCCCATTACACTTAGAGAAATATCATGTCATGAAAAGCATATGACATTATATTAATTTAAATAGTCGGGTACATTTGATTCAAATAGAAAAAATTGTAGTTTTATATTTATTTACCAACAGTTTTACAATGTTGTTAAACACTTTTAAAGTGTACCCTCTTTAAAATATATATACAAAAAAAATCTATTTATTTCATTGCCTTTCTCAACGTTGTTTCAAAAAGGTATGTATTATACAATTGTTATACACTTATTAATTTAATGGGATACACCAATGACGCTAACATATATTTGAATCCCTTTGAATTATTATTGTTTTGAATGATTTTACAAAAAATTTTCTCTCAGTGTAGCAGGTATTTATTTTTACTTTTAGTGTAGTCTAATGTTTACAAATTCCGTGGAGTTTGATTAGAGTGCTTTGATTAGGTTGCTTTTTTTTACTTTGTTTATGTTTTCTTAGTTTGTTGTTTATGTCTTTATGTTTATTGTTTATGTCTTATGTCAAATTTATTTTGTCTCGGTTTGTTATAGTGAATTGTTTTGTTGACAGCTTTATTGCCCTGTTCATACTCAGGTGACGACTTAGGTCTATAAAATATTATTATTTTTTTTTTTAAATATTTTATTAATTTAGTAATTATAATTATAAAACAGGTATTTATGTTTTTTTAGATATTTTTTCAATATCTATTCCAGATAATATTAAAATAATTAATTTTGAATACTTTTGATTATCATATAAATATCTTAAAATAGCTATAAAAAATTTATTTTCATAATTTTTAATGGATATAATAAAAATGTTCTAAAACGTATATTTTTTTTTTTATTTATATCTATTAAACATTCACTGAACATAAAAAATAAATACATTTTAAATAAATTTATTAAATATTTACTACGTATTCAAAACAAATATTTCCAAAATAATATTAGCTAAACATCCACTGTATATTAAAAAACATATATTATAAAGATATTTTTATTACATATTAAGCAAATATTTATATATTTAAAAAAACATTAAATATTCATTAAATATTAAATATATATTCAATGAATATTTGGTGCTACTGGAGACGTTTTACTTTAGATTTTTTTGGAATAAAATGGTTTTGTTAATAAGACATGCAATTAGAAAAATTACTTAGTACATCGTACAGTAAATCGTAATTATTTGCTAAACTATTGATGATAGAAAAAAAAAACGTTAATGGCAATTTTGTAGGGAATTTTATGACAACTTTGTTTTGAAAATTTTTTCGTATCACAAATAGTTAAACGACTGCAGCCTCTGAAAATGTAAAATGTCTTAAAATTTCTATTCTAACCTATGTATATTAGGGTGCTTCATTTTAGAGCGACATTTTTTTCAAAGTCCCACCTAAAAATCTTGTAACCGGTTAGATAACAAAAATTTTTAGCTATTACAAAGCTCTTAATCTTTATTTTAAGCCGTTGCTATTCCATTTTTAAATATTTCCCTTTAAAAACCATTAAAATATGTTTTATTCTATTTTCTTCTGCTCGTACAGTAAGAATATTTTATTCGAATTTCTGTTCTAAAATCTTTATACAGGATGAAATTATCTTCAAAAATGTCCATTTAAGCAAGTCTGTAAGTTGAATATGTTCTTCACAAATTGCCGTTCTACTCGAAAATCTTCTAAAATAGCAGTAAATCGTATTTGAAGACTAAACTATTGATTGTTGATAAAAAACGTAAATGACAATTTTGTAGGGAATTTTTTGCCCTACAAATTTGTCCAAAAATATTTTTCTGTATCACTTATAGTTTAGCTTGTACGGCAATTCAAAGTGTCAAATTCTTAAAAATTCATTTTCTGACGACTGTAATAACTAAACTATTAGAGTTACGTGAAAGAATTAAATAGAAAATTTGTTTTTTATTAGATGTTCTGAAATATTTTTACAGTTATAATATCTAAATCATTAATTCTATTACGTAACTCTAATAGTATAAATACTATAATACTGCCGTGCTTAATGAAAACGCCGTAACCAACAATTTTGCAATTTTTTGTTTGCGGTATTTTCTACTAGAAAAATTCATCCTGCGTCTATCCCCGGTACTCAAAAAACCGTATCTATATATATACGGTTTTTTGAGTACCGGGGATAGACGCAGGATGAATTTTTCTAGTAGAAAATGCCCCAAACCAAAAATTGCAAAATTGTTGGTTACGGCGTTTTCATTAAGCACGGCAGAATATATAAATAGTATAATATATTACAGTCGTCAGAAAACTGAATTTTTAAGAATTTGACCATTTGAGTGGCTGTACAATCTAAACTATAAGTAATACAAAAAATATTTTTTAACAAACTTGTAGGGAACAAAATTCGTTTTAAGGTTTTCGAGTAGAACGGCAATTTGTGAAGAACTTACAGACTTGCTTAAATGGACATTTTTGAAGATAATTTTATCCTGTTTAAAGATTTTAGAACCGAAATTCGAAAAAAATATTCTTATTGTACGAGCAGAAGGAAAAAAGAATAAAACATTGTTTTTTAATGGTTTTTAAAGGGAAATATTTAAAAATGGAATAGCAACGGCTTAAAATAAAGATTAAGAGCTTTGTAATAGCTAAAAAATTTTGTTTTCTAACCGGTTACAAGATTTTTAGGTGGGACCTTGAAAAAAAGTGTCGCTCTAAAATAAAGCACCCTAATATACATAGGTTAGAATAGAAATTTTAAGACATTTTACATTTTAAGAGGCTGCAGTCGTTTAACTATTTGTGATATGAAAAATTTTTTTAAACAAAGTTAGAGGACAAAAAATTCCCTACAAAATTGCCATTAACGTTTTTTTTCTATCATCAATAGTTTAGCAAATAATTACGATTTACTGTTATTTTTATAACATTTTCAATTTAAAGAGCGATTTGTAAAGAAGATATTCGACTTACAGACTCGGCTCAATGGGCTTTTTCGTAGACGATTTAGTCCTTCATAAGATTCCTTGAGCCAAAATTCATAAATAAAATTCCTTCGTGGTGAGCGGAAGATAAAAATGGTAAAAAATGGATTTATAATGTTATTTGAATGGAAAATCTTCAACACTATTGAGCAATGGCTTAAAATCATAATTAAGGGCTCAAAAAATGCTCAAATTTTTTGTTTTTGGATCTACTACAAGATTTTGAGGTGGGACTTAAAACAAAAAAATGTTGCTCTAAAATGAAGCACCCTAATATGGATAGGTACCAAAGTTATGACCGTTTACATACAAGTAGCAAAACTCAACATTTTGTTTATTTTTGGAGTTTTACGTTATTCAAATAAATTTACAATTCGAGGAAAAAGTTTTTGTCGTTGATATATTAATTACCTACTTAGATTTTTTTTTGTTCAAATTTTGATTTTCACACACCGTCAATGTCATTGTAATCAATATGCAAAACTCTTAGGTTGATAAATAGTTATTTATGTATCAAGGCAGTAAAGTCGTATTTTTTATCACGAATGTGAGGCGAAAGCCGAGGCAAATAACCACATGAGTGATAAAAAATGACTTAAATGCCGAGGTGCATATTAAATTTTATCCGAAATCACATTTAATAATACTAATAATTAATATTGATGATTAAATCAAATGCCATTTGATGATCAAATGTAATTTGAATGTAGGAAGTGTGTACGTATACTGTTTGTTGCGACGGATATTATATATTTGCCCGCCGCGGCAAATTTTTAATCTAATTAATAAAATTAACTTGAATTTTTATTGTTATTATTTTATTTTATAAAAGGGTCCAATCGACCTCCGCGACGGTGCTTTTTTTTAAATATTATTTAGTTGCTGCTGAGGAGCAGTAGACACATCTTAAAATGTATAATGGGTTGCATACAATACTCGTATTAAATCGGCAGTAAAGTTCTACTTTACTGCCGATTTCTTTTACATTACTGCCGATTGTTGACTACTTTACTGCCGATTTCGGATAAACTGTTTTTATTTATTGTATTTTGACAGATAGCACAGTAGATAAAAAAATTAAGATGTTCCCGTCTTGTGTTGAACTTTTTAACACTTATATTTTTATCTTTGGATTTAATAATCGTCAAAGATTGGTATTTGTTCTATTCTTTTAAATTGCATGTTTAGTCGCATATATTTCCTTACTTTGATCTAATAATAATACTTTATTTACGACAAAGTCAGTTACAATGAGTAAATATATTCCTGAGAACAAATGGTGGGAAATTATATTTGGTTCCTTATAGAAAATTAGGTACCGAAAAAGAACAGAAGACGATCAAAATAATATAACTATTTCTAATAAACCGCTATTCTTTAAGCTATGAATAAGGTAGAAGTAGAAAAATGGTATGAAACATAAGTGTTAATGGGTGGAATCATTTTTATTTTTCACCTACTGAGTGAGTGTCAGATGACACGAAGCAATAACAGAAACAGTATCGCCAACCTAAGAAAATATTGGCAAAACTTCAGTAATTATTAAATAAAAAAAATTATTTCCTCAAAGTGTATTATAAATTAATTGCATGTTACCACAATATTCGCTACTAATAAACAAAAATTGAAATTTTGCTACTTGTACTTGAGAGTACAAAAACTGTCATAACTTTCTAATTTATTAATAGATATTTTTTGTAAATACCTTATTTTCTTCGTAAAAGTGCAAACTATCTAGATAATTCGAAAATAATTTAATGGTTTGTATTTATTCTAGGACATTCAAATATTTGTTCCTAAAACCTTGAAATAAAAAAAAATGTGACTTTCGAGTTTAGCAGGCTAAAATACATTAGGAAAAAATAGTAGCACCAAATATTCATTCCTTTTGTATTAATTTGTAAACCAGTAATATTTTTGTCCAATAAAAGAGTTAATTAAAAAGTAAGTACAACTTTAAATCTTTTTATAATATACTAATATTATTATAGGAGAGATAATGCAGGCCAGACGAGAGAATTTATTCATCCGATTGATAAATACTACAACCTCGAGTGAATACTATTTAATATTATTATTATTATTATTATTATTATTATTTAATATTATTTTAAAAATTAAATATGACATCTGTCAAATGGTTAACCTCACCAATTTTAAATGTTATTATAGTCGCCTTATCCCAATTAAAACCCGATTGATTCAAATAAAATTGAAATCGGGCATTCACTGATGCATAAAAACGTGAATAATGAGTTTGTTATTCCCATTGTTAGGCAGGGAATTTATAATATTAACATTATTCACGAAAAAAAAAACAATATTATGCAATAGGTACTTAAAACATTATACTGCACTATATTAATAATTATTTTTATTTGATTTTAATGGGTAATCTATTTGTACTTTAAAACTTTTAACAAAGCGCAATATAATATTTATTAGGAATATTATTAACGTGATAAACATAGGATCTACTTTAATAACAATAGCGGACCGAAAATATGCTACATCCTGTATAAATAACAAGAGTTGGTGTATACCTTAACGTATTTATGGACATAAACAAGGTTGAAAAAGAGGAAGGCATGTTTGTTTAGAGAATCCTAAATACTACCCGTATCCCAAATACCTTCTTTTGCCATTTGTTACGTGAAACTCGATTCAGAGAAAAAATAAATATTCGAAGACAAGGACACGGGACGGCTGTCGAAAATGTATTTTTATTAACCAGTTCTTTTATTGTGGATGTCTGTGTTTATAGGATGTTATTAAGTAAACCACTTAAATTAATATTTGTTTTTGTAGCTACATATTTTAAAGGGATTTTGTTTTTAGGGATACATTTTATGTGGAACACACCAATCTGAAATTAATTCGCATTAGTATAAAATTCGGTTTTATTTGACATGGCTAACCCAAATTTGTTATTCAAAAATATTATCTACGAAAACAGCATGTAAATTAAGATTTACTTATATAAAGCGATTTAAATTTTATGATCGTGTTCGAGAAATATTTGATTAAAACAAACTTGAAACATAAAAGTTATTCTTTATTAACATAACAAATAAAATTTAAAAGTTTGGCTGGATTTTAGGTAGTAAATATGCTTTGACCTCGTAATTTTGTAGCACCTTATAACTTTGTTTTTAATACTACTATGATATCCGTTCTTTAACAGAATAGGAACTACAATCCATCATGTTGATTGTTATTGAAACTTTAAAATCGCTATAAAATTAATATTTATAATGTATAATTATTTATATCTTTTTTATAAAATTAACTATAAAATAACCCTAATTTTAAATTAACCATTAAAATCATTTAAAAGCATAAGCAGCATAAAAAATATATTTGTTTTTTAGTACAAAAGGTCGACAAAATTTTAAACCAGAAACTATACTTCTACCATTTTGATGGTACCATATGGTGCACCATCACGTCAAATTTTTTCTACCGTAACTCCCTTAAGACGTCAAAAGGTACCTAAAAAACACATGTGCACTTCCTTTTGGACAAAGTTTTGAATTAAATTCTTGTTTTGTTTTTATTTACTCGAAAATCATTATTTGCATATTATGTGCTATTGTTAAGGTTTTCTGAAAGAACAGTTTTAGTGCTAAGAATTTTATTTATTTAAATCATTAATATTATTTTCATCAGTATACAGTATGTCCACAGAGGGATTGTTTACATTCAATTTTCTCAGAAAATTTTATTCTCGATGAAAAGTTTATGCTTGATTTCAAACCCCCAGAACATGCGACACATAATTTTTAATATTGTTAATGGTTAATTTGGAATTTAGATTTTTCTGAAAAATTTGGTCCGAAATTTTTTTTTTATGCCAATCAGCCAGTGTTGTGATACCAAAAATACTTACTTTTTGGCCCAATGACATACATAACGATCATTAAATTGAAGTAGATGTACAAAAAATTCATTAATATTACTTTGGAGACTGGTTGCGAATGGAATATCCGTTAATACCTATAGGTAGCTGCAATCAATTTTTTTAGGAATAGTCCAAATTGGGGTTTGCGATTTTTATAAAGAAAGAAATATTTTCTTAAAATTGCCCAATTTACGATAAAGCGCCTAATCTGGCACACTGCATCGAAGCGAGGTCACAGGCAGTCAAGTGGGTGTGGTGCCTCAGACTACTTCCGTAACGTAAGTTTTGTTTTACCATGTCCGCAAAGAAGTTTCACTTCAAAAAATAATAAATTTCAAGTAACGATTTCTCCAAGACGAAAAAAGATATTGGAATAATTCAAAATGGATTTTAAAGAGGAAGATTTTGGATGCAGTATATGATGATGTAACATATCCTAAATATTGCATAAAATACCCCAGTAGCACAAAGATATTGGCGCAATATTCGTAATAATATTGGGCCAATATATCTTTCGTCAGATTTTTTCTAGCATGGTCCAACCCAACATTGGCCCGAAGTTGTTTGACATTATATAACAGATATTGGACATCTGCACTGGCCCGAAGTTGTACATTATGTTCTAGGAAAGTTGAGGGAGAAATTGAAAGAAAAAAAGATATACCTAGTACTTCCTAGGTAGTAGGATTTCTAAAAGTGATATGTCACGATCGTGTCGACAAACGTTTGTTTTCAAGAATTTCTTATAGTAGGTAGGGGCGTAGAAGCGGAGGGGGGTGACAATGCCCACCCAAATGATAAGGGGGAGAGGGTGTTACTTCATAAAAAATTTACCCTCCAAATTCTTTGAAAAAATCTACCAATAAGACAAGTCGTTTACCGTCTGTTAATTACGATGAAATGCTAAAATCGTTTGTATCGTGTGCTAAAATGATCAGCTTGAGCTTTATTAACGTAATAACGAATTTTATTCCTAATAAGACAAGAAATCGCATATTACCCTTGTTATTCTTACGGTAATATGCAAGAATGGCCTTTATTATAAACAATAAGCATGGTAGTCGGTTGCGCCACCCCCCAACTTAAAACCGCCACTAGTATAGACATATGCTGGAAACAAACGTGTGTCGTTACATCACTTTTAGAAATACGAAAGCATCAATGGCTATAATTCATGACATATTGGCGTAAAATAATATGCCAATATAGGACCAACATGGATAAACATTGGCATTGATATATCAAATTATCATTTTATGCCAATATTGGGCTAACATCGGCTAAATAAATCCAATATTGGCCCCAGATAAAATATTGTGCTACTGGGGTAATTTTACTTTTGGTTCAAAAACCTGTCGTGATTGAAATATTCTGATGGGTTAAGAGGGTTAAGAAGCGTAAGAAAAGTTTAGTCTGGTTTTTGTATATAAGGTCAGTCAAATTTGTCGGACTGTGATTTAAAAATAAAATAATAGAAATTGTATGCGATTTTTTAAATTGTTAATTTAGTAGCATTTCTTTCTTACTTTTTCCCAAAGACAAATACGGAAATTTGCTCATGGCTGCTCGTAAATTGCAAAGGCATATAGGTGGGAGCTAAAGTGCCGCAGCAGCAGTGGAAAAAAGTTTATTTGTCGGAGGTCGAGCGTAAAACGGCAAAAGTTGTCTCATTTGGGGCGACAGTGGTCGTGAGAAGGAAGGAGGCAGACGGGCAGGCCATCGCTGCAACAGCAGCAGTAGCCAACTAATCCTGCGTGTTCTTATTCTTTTGACTGCAGACATAAATACACGGCGGCCTACCGGGATAAAAAGTACGGGCGCATTTCCACTTGGCCAAAGCCGCACAAAACAGCCACGGGGCAATTAGTATCGTATTCTATACAATTAAGGAGTCGCGGCTTTTTCTGCTTCTTTCCCTGCCAGTCCAGCGTGTGCAGCGGTGTGTGGCAAACCATGGACGAAAAGTCTTCGGGGATTTATTTATTTTACTTCTTCGCCTTTGTTTTCTAATGCCCCATTGTTCTGTTTACGTGAACACCGACTACACTACACTTATTTCAATTCCAAAAACTAGATTTCTTATTATTCTTATCCAAATACTGAAAATGACAAATTTTCTTTTTATTCTTCTACATTATTATTAACTGAAAGTAAAATCGTTATTGGCATTTAATTGATATGTAATAACTAATTTAAAAAGGTTATATGAGGAGGTCCATTCCAAAACTCGGCTTATCCACTTTTTAATAAAATCCTAGGTCATATATTATAATATTCTAAATCTCAGCTTATTCCATTTTAAGTTCATTTACAAATTGACTATCCTTCAAAAATTTGCCTTATCTATTGGTTATATCATGCAGAGCTAGGCATATACGTATGCAATTTTAAATTATTTTAAATTGGAGCTATACCTTTTTAATCAACACAGACGCAGACTCTTTAATTTGTCCAGTTTTATATAACTTATTTTTTTTTAATAAATGTTTAATTTTCATATTGCATGTGTTAAAAATATAAACATAAGTAATAAATCAGTCTTCAATCTTTATTAAACCAGAAGAACGCTGACCCCTGTCATAACAGAACTGTCTGCAGAGGAAATCTGGCGGTAAGTAAGCTAAGAAGAAGAGATGCCAGACTTACGATTGTGAAAGGGTGTTGAATGTTTTAACATTTTCAAAAGTTTTTTCATTTAAGTATTTGATGTGTGTTACATACGAAGTTCCAACAATAGTTCATGGGTTTAGTGAAGATGATAAGGGTTAACAAGAAAACAAAGTGAACCCATATTTTTCTTCATTCTTCAATGAAAATTGAGGCATGTATCGAAATATGAGTTTTTCATTGTTTTTTTTTACTCTACTATATGAAAAATAATTCACTTATAGGCCAAAATGTCCTCATCGGGACCCTTTTGTAAAACAACTATTTCGACATTTTTACTAATTATAAAACCAACTATAAAAAAATGTTTTGCATTTTTTCAAATACTGTAGTTCAATAAATTTTTTAAGAAGGATATATCCTAACTTTAGTTTCGACATCTTTTATTGATTTAAATGAACAAAATGCGGGTCCGCTTTTGGCATCACAGTTAATCAGTCTCATCTTAATTTAAAATAATCAACTTCCAGTTCAAACATAAAAATTTAAAATTAATCTTTTTTGTTGTTATTTTAATTATTTTATTTTGTGACCAAAATTTCCGGATTTTTCGGCTTTTTATAGTAGAATATACATACTACTGCTTCGTTTTTAAAATTACGTTTTTCTAATTTTTATATCATAATTTTAAGAAGTTTGAAAAAAATTAAAACAAAAAAACCATATTATCTTAATAATTGTTTAAAATTATATTAAAGTTACCATTCGGGATTTTTTCTTATTACTATCACTCTTTCAAACTGAACCTTAAACTTTATAAAACATTTTATTTTTTCATTATAGTCCAATAATATTTATGTCATAAGGTTGAGAATTGAGTTTTTGTGCTGAGCTCAAAGTTTAAAGTCCGACGCGTTAACGGAGGCCTACAATAATTGTAGGCCTCAATTATTGAGTGAAGCACAAAAAGACACGTCTCAGCCGAATGACATACAACATTTTATCTTCAAGCTTTCCATAATTTAAGTTTTATTATCTTCAAGGCTCACTACAAAAGTTGTCGATTACCTATTACCTAGGCTTTAAAATTAATTTAGACCAATCAGGGGAAGTTTTTTACATCCTAGTCTGTAAGAAACAATAGGAACAATACAAAAATTCACTACTGATGACAGCTCTGAGCTATTTAACCTCACTTTTGACTTTTAATAATTGTTATTATAATTATAATGACGTTTTACCTAGGCTTTAAAATTAATTTAGACCAATCAGGGGAAGTTTTTTACATCCTAGTCTGTAAGAAACAATAGGAACAACACAAAAATTTACTACTGATGACAGCTCTGAGCTATCTAACCTCACTTTTGACTTTTAATAATTGTTATTATAATTATAATGACGTTTTATATATTGTTAAACAAATAAAATGTTATATGCCATTCGGCTGAGACGAATCTTTTTGAGTTTCACTCAATTGTAGGCTAAAGCGTCGGGCTTCAAACTTTAAGCAAAAAGACTCACTTCTAAGCCTTATGACATAAAACTTAAAAGTTGCCAGCAATTATAGAAATTTTTGATTGGTCCTAACGGTTTTTTACAGACCAGGATGTAAACAACTAAACAGCCTAGGAGATAGTCGAGTACTGGTAGTGGGCGTTGACAATAATGAGGCCTAAATTATAGAACGTTAAAAGATAAAATATAATATTTGGAAATGGCTGCTATTACATGCGAGTTTTAGAGTCTAAATACAATCGTTAACCAAATTTTGGGTCCAATATTAAAGATTCTTTTCAACCTGATGATCTGGATATTGCTTTTTGTATAAAAAGATTTACATCAAAAATCAAGAGTATTTTTTTTGTATAATTTCCTCAAAACCGCAAAACATTATGTACCAGCCGATATATTATATAAATACATTATAATTATCGAGTTTAAATTTTAAAATAAGACGAATAATTTTGAAAAAAAAAACACTTTTGTTCTATATTTTTTTTAAATTCACTTTTCTCGTCACTTAAAATGATAATTACCCTCTTAAATATGCCTACAAGACAATTACCGCTTGATTACAGCGATAATTGTCTACTAGGAATCGATAATTCCATTGTATCCACGTATCCATGGCAATTAATAAAAATAACGTCAGTTTTTATTTCAATGTGACAGTTATTTAAAATGTCACGTTTTGGTAAAGAATCATTTGTATGAGGCGCCGTTTGTGCCATAATTATGTTGCTAATATATATTTATTTTTGTTTGATTATATATATTTTTTAAATTTATTTTTAAATTTACTTAATATATTTATTATTTTACTTAAAATATATTTATTTTTTAAGAACAATATATTTATTTTTGTGTGTTAATATTAATAATATTATAATAATATTATTAATAATATTATGTTGTTTTGACATCTGCTAATATATATTTGTTTTTTTGACAGACAATTCAATGCGGCAACGTTGCATTGTCATTTAACCCGTTGTTCATAGGTGTCGTTGTTGTATTAAGTTTATTGATACTTTACCGGAAATATTTTTTGAATTTTTGAGGTTAGATTCCATTAACGACTTTGTTTTTATTTATAAACGAAAGAAATAGTGAAGACGGTAAATTTTTTGGGGTTATTTAAAACAGGTACAGTTGTATTCATTAAAAAATCGTACAAGAATTAGAATGAGAGAAAACTGTCAACATTATTGCGTAAAACCGGCTTTCCACTGACTTAAGTCACTATAACTGACAGTAGAAAATAAAAATGTCTCGTCAGTTAAAAAGTCTCAAATAGTATCAAGAATCGAAGAAGAATGGTCAATTCGTACTGTGGTATAATAGAAATAAAAATCTATATTAAAAATTAAGCAACGCTCGGAACAGGAAGATTTACTAAACCAAAAAGTTGGTTCAGGTCGTCCCAAAATGTCCACCCCTGAACAGGATGCTGCTTTTTTGGGATATCTGAGGATTTATGGGAAACTATACAACTATACTATACCTACTATACTGCTGAGAAGATATAAATCCAAATATTGTATTAAATTTAATTCAGTTCATCCCAAATAGATTGGCTCAAGTAATAGAAAAACAGGGATGCATGACTAAATATTAAATTTTATTTAATGTTTGTTTTTTTTTCATTTCTAAAAGGTAATAATTTTTGTAATATTATTTAATTAACCTACGACGTCAATGCTCTTTATAACCTATAGTAATTATTTTAATGACTTATGTCAGTGATAAGCCGGTTTTAAGCAATAATATTATTTTGACAGTTTTCTCTCATTCTAATTCTTGTACGCTTTTTTATTGAATACAACTGTAAATACCAAATAAATTTTTTTTTATTAATTTTCTGGAATATTTTTTGTAAAAGCGAAATTTTAGTAATAATGGAAAGAAGTAGTCCAGAGTTGCGTAGCACACTTGTTTTGAGTAGCCACCGAAAATTCACCGATTTTTTTCTTTCGTTTTTAAATAAAAACAATCGCTGATAGAATCTAACTTCAAACATTCAAAAAATATTGCCGGTAAAGTATCAGTAAACTTAAAACAACAACGACATCTATGAACAACGGGTTAAATGACAATGCAACGTTGCCACATTGAATTGTCTGTCAAAAAAACAAATATATATTAGCAGATGTCAAAAAAACATAATATTATTATAATATTATTAATATTAACACAAAAAAATAAATATATTGTTCTTAAAAAATAAATATATTATAAAAAAAAAAATATATTAAGTAAATTTAAAAATATATTAAAAAATATATATATATTCAAACAAAAATAAATATATATTAGCAACATAATTATGGCACAAACGGCGCCTCATACATTTGAATCAATTAATGAAAATGTGAAAAATAGTGTAAGTACCAAAAAATACTGCGGACAACAAAAAATATGATTTAATTAGTTTATTCGTGTAATTATCTAAACAAATTACACTCGTGCAAAAAAATAATCAGATAATTTTGCATTCAAGCATATTGCCTATTAAAAAATGCATTCGGTCATTTTCATATTTTAAACACCTTCGGTGTGGGGCTCTTTCCAAAATATGAAAATGAACTCATGCATTTTTTAGGCAATATGCTTTCAAGCAAAATTATCGATAATTTTAAAGCACTTGTGTAATTACCCCCGATAATTAATTCCTTTCGAGTTAATTAAATTAGATCATTAAACCGAAACAATCAATATTTACTTATTTAACGTTTAACATGTGTTTTAAATCTGTTAGTCTGCGGGGACCTGTTCGCTAGTTCAAAGGTCAGGTAACAGCCACCGCGGCGTCAGACACAGGTGGCTTTTCCCACAGTCAATCCCTCAACGCTATTGCCTCTCCCGCCAATAAGCTTCGAGCAATAACTTTCATTAATTCCGTGTAACTTTGTTATTACTTATATTTTATTGCTAAGTCAGACGTAAAAAAACAATTTATTACGTTTCGTTAAGTATTTTCGTATAAATAGACTTGAATGATAGTAAGTTCTTAGAACTTAAAATATTTAATAAAAAATTGTTTTGATTTTAAGCATTTATAGTTTATAGCTTTAAAGAGACATTCTTACGACAGTTATATTCTAGCTTATATATAAGCTAGAATATAACTGTCGTAAGAATGTCTCTTTAAAGCTATAAACTATATCGTACTAATATATTAGTACGATATACTATTTTTTCTTGCTATGTTCTTATTAAAGCTAACTACCTATAAGTATATTATTTCTATGCTAAAAAAATTTAATACCTGTTAATAATTTAGTAGGGTTTAATGTTGATTAATAGTATATTATTATACGAGAGATAATGCACGAGAGAATCAAGTCATCCGAGTGAATAACATTTAAAATTGGTAAAAAGTGAGGTGAACCATTTGACAGATGTCAGATTTTATTTAGTTATTTTTAAAAATCATTTAATTACCTACTTATTGGAGTATTACACTCGAGATTATGCGCATTATCTCTTGTATAATAATATAGTATTAAAACAAATATAACATTTGTTCTGATTCTATAAAATCTATCCTGTAAAGCCAATTTTTAAACCTGGCAACCTTAAAGGATATTTGCTTTATCGATATTAAAAAATATGGAAAATATATTAGGTCATTTTTTGACGCCGCAAAATTTAAAGAGATATAAATTTAAGGAAGGTATTTTTTCTCCAGTTTGCTGCAGTGCCATTTAAAGCAATGTAAGAATTTATAATTAAATTTAATATATCTAGGTATACACTTATAAAAATCAGATTTGTTAACATGAGTTTGTAGTTAATATTATTTTAATAAAGAAAAATATTTTACCGAGATTTTTGTAAAGGTAATATGAATTTTGTAAGCATTTTGTTCATTTTTAAAGGTTACAGATTATTTTGTTAATCTTTAACAAATTATTTCGTTAAAGTTACTAATTCGTACACAGTAATTTGTTAATTTTAACCAAATATTAACCAGATTATATGTTATTCTAGGTCCACATAACTTTATGTTAAGTTTACAACCTACTGTAATCTGTTAACTAATTGAATAGTTATTATAACAGATATTTTGTAAATTTAATAACAAAATCCTATGTCAATAATTCAACAATAATTTTTGTTATTTTCAAAAAGGAACTTATTTTTACAAACCTTTTTGTAGACATAGTAACAAAAGTATTTTTGGGAAATAGGGAACTTAAATAAAAAGAATTTTTTGATAAAAAATGTTGCTTTATTAATCAATTTTCTAAACAAAAAAAATTACCACATACCAACATAAATTAACACAAAAATATCACACACAATTAAATAACACACCATTCTGAAATCATCAAATTATAAAGACATTTGCTACATTAACTATCAGTACTACTGTAATATTTACTGATAAATTTCGTAACTTTAACCCACTTCACTGTATACCCTATAGGAAATTAGGCTTAATTTCCGTTTGAAAACGAGTGATGATCTTTTTTCGGATACTTCGCACTTCGCCTACTCGTTAAATATGTATAAGGAATCCGAATAACAATAATAACAGATTTCTGGTAATAATATATTATAAACACTCTGGATAGCTATTACGAATAGGTTACGAATTAAAATAAAGTAAGAATTGCCCAAAAAGGGAATCATAAATTCGGCAACATTAATATGGTGGCTGGTGCGCTTTATTATTTATTCCAATAAGCAAAATCATTGTTTTCTTAGCCACAATTTATAAAAATATGATTATTGCAGAAAGGAGTCCCATTATTGGGGTGTTATGGCTAGATTATGACGTAGGTACTAAGATACTCCAGAGGGTTATCTACCTAAAGAATGTACCTAGGTAAGGTCCTCGCGCGGGTTAACCTAACGGAAGCCTCAGGCTGGTCGTCATACGGGTTGTACAGTGTACACCCAATTTTCCTTACAAAGGAACTACAAGAAAGATTAAAATCAGTCTTCACCACAGATTAACGCTAAACCTGTGCTGACAGGGCCGGGCCTAAGGGGGGTGTAGGGGGGGAGTAGCCCCCCCAAAGTCGTGGCAGTTGGTTCCAAATCCAAAGTTTGGATTCCAAACACGGTTGGCAAAATCTATAGTATTTGGGTCGGTTGGTTGGGTATACCTACCCTACCAACCAACCCATCACAATAAATAATATGAAATATAATTTTTAAACTTTACCTACATATTACAAAATTATAATTTTTAATCTATTGTAACCTCCTATAATCGTTACCGTCAAGAAAATTGTATTGGTCAACCTTATTCTTATTAAAGGACATTATATTTCACACAAGCGGCATGTACAAAGTCGGCGTTTTGGCGGCGTTTGACTCTTTTTACGCACCGAAATTTTCGGCGTCTTATTTTTCTAGATTATTAATTAGTTGAAGCTTATCTAAGCTAAGTAAAACTAGTTTCAATAAATAGGAATTATTTTTTTTTAATATGGAAAAGAAATCTAGACCGGGCCGAGTTCTAGTAAAATGCTCATTATGTGTATCTGTGTTTAACAAGGACTACAAAAAAATGCACGAGGAAAATATTCACGGTGGAAATTTCGTTAAAATTAAAATTGGCAGCAAATCAAAAAAATAGAGAACGAGAATCAATCCCATCGACTTCGAAAGAGCATGCTAATAGTAAGTAAAGACATTCTTTATCTACACTTTACAACACTTTACATTCATGATAAATCTACTATAAATTTTTACTATTACTACTAAAGTATCGATAAAAAAATAAGTTGGTTTTTTTTTATCGTCTTCACCCCCCCAAAAAAGTGTGCCTTGGTACGGCCCTGTGTGCTGATTATTCTTCTGAGCAGAGACATTGGGATTTTCCAAAGCATAATAATTATAATTATGTAAATTAGAGTATCTATCTTTATTGAAGTTTGCTTCATCAGTCCAAAGTACCAGTAAAATAAAAGTAGGATCTTCGTAAGCTCTTTTGATCAACGAATTGCAATAATTGACGCTTAAATTGAAATTATTTGGTTTAAGAGTCTGAACTTTTGTATAGCGGAACTGATGATTTCCTTCTCCCACACTACGAAATCACCATTTGATTTGCGATACCACGATAGCCTAAAGTTGGTTCTCCTTTAATCATTTCTAGTTCTTCTTGGTGTCATTACTCGTGGCATCAAGTTAACAGTCGTACTAACTCTTTTCTTCAATCTCCTGAGGGCATTTTCACTGACGTTTAATTATCAGAGATGAATTTTTTGGACTTTTAACCAATAATTAGACACATTTCCTATAACCAAAAAGTTAGTTAGGTTATCAACTTTACCTCTTTATAAGTCCTTCAATTATCGAGCAAATTTGTTGTCACTATTTTTCGGAGACTCCCTTAGTGGTCCCCTAAAACGTACTGGGGAGATTTTCTGCCAGTTTGTGTAATAAAAAATTGAGAAAATCAAATTATTTTTAAAAATAAATGATTATAAATTTGTTGATTTCTAAGGTAGGTAATGCCTTGTATTGAATGCACGCCACTACACGTCACTGCTATTCACACTCCAGTTTCTATTCAGAATGCACTAAAATTCCAAAAAGGTAAAAACACATGGTATACAAAATTCTTACGGCCGGTTCTGTCTAAAACATAAAATAACTAATAATGTTACCTCCAGCACCGTTTATAGAACATGTGTTGCACACCTTATAAAAATTAGTAGACAGCAGCGTTCACACGCAAGAAACTTGATATTTTTATATATTACATATCACTATTTATTACCGAGATATTACTCAACTAATCCACCCTATTTTAGGATACATGCCTATTTTTTATTACTATAATAACACAGGTTTACAACGAAAAAAAATAGTTGAGTTCATAAGTGTGACGCACTCCAATGATAATATAATAATAATACCGTTTTTTAACTGTTTGTCATTTAAACATCAATATGGTGGACTTACCATTACATTCCAAAAGGTTTAAAAACGAAATGGCAAAGGTAAAATTAGAGCAATTTGTTCCTTAAAAACATTGTAAAGATAAAAAGGTAAGAGCAAAGAAGGGGCTAATCTCGCGAGGGCAATATATATGCGTTAGCATTACCGTTCCTCCAATTACCAAGTAACCCTCTAGTTTATTCTTTGACCTGCAAGATCCGGTGACCATGTTAGTTATTCCTAAAGGTGTAATGTGTTTCTCTTATGGCCTAACTTATGCCTTACCTCCGGAGAGTACGTCTTGCTAGTCTCGTTGGATATATCTTTATTTAAAACAAACTTAATCCTAAAAGGTACACAATCACCATATCTAGAATTGTCCTATGTATAACTATTGAAATAGTTGGTGAAAAATTATTTAATAGTCCTATGTTTCAAAAATCGTAAACGTAAATCGTAAATTTTGGTCAATTTCGGAAAAAATAAATTGCCCTTTAAATTATAACTATTTTGCTTCAATATTCTAAAAAATTCTATTATACTTTTCGAATATAATAATGGAAAACTGACCTTACCTTTAATTTATTTAAAACCGCTTATTAAAAACTAAAATTAAAATTATTTCAACAATTTTTATTAATTTAGTGGTTGTGAATTTCACAGAGCTGGACACGAGTACTAAAAAAAGTACGAGTAAAGAGTACGAGTACTTTTGAAAAAAAAATTAGTTAGTTAATATAATTGATTATTCTTTACTCTCTAAAAATGGGTTAGTAAAAAATGACTAATTGTCATACCGAAAAAGCAGCCACTAATAATTCTCGTCAATGGCAATTTGTATTTTTAACATTTAGCAGTCAATTTCCATGTAAAATTGTTCCCTGAATCCGAAAATGTCGTCAAATGTTAGAAAAGTAGAACAGTTTTTGAGATAAAGTCCATTTTCCGTATAATATGGAATTAAATATATCTCAAAAACTGCTCCACTTTCATAGTTTTTGACGGTATTTTCACTAATTTCCACTATTAACTGTGGTAATTAGTCATTTTTTACTAATTCCTCTTTAGAGAAATACAAATACAAATTTATAAAATTATTTATTTTAAACATTACCTATGTACATAAAATAATAACAATTCTTAAATAGTTTATAAGTTTACCTATTTACTTGTTATAAAACCTATAGGGTATTATAAAACAGACTTTCAAACAAAATGTTTTGATGCTTACGATATTTTGGCAAAAAGTCATCCATATAATAAACGAAAATACTCGTATGTATTACTCGTGAATTCCACGAGTATTTTTTACGAGTACATTAAATTTACGAGTAATAAGTATTTCAAATGAAAAATACTTATGAGTAAAAAAGTACTCGTACTTTTTACTAGTAATTGAAATACGAGTAAAAGTACTCAGTACTTGGCCAGCTCTGTTGTGAATACTGCAGAAAAGTTTCACTTTTATATAGTCTTCTACGGCTACATACAAAACGTGCAAGCTCATTTTTGTATTACAATAATCACTATTACCCATAAAACTTCCAGAGAGTCTCAATTCAGAAAACGCATAAAAAATAAACCGCAATTTTTTCTATCTTTCTTATCTTTCTTGTCCTTTTGGATTACTCGAAAGCATTCGATATGATCAATCATCAAATCTTGCTTTCTATCCTTCACTATGTAAACCTTGATTAAAATGCAATAAGATTTATAAAATCATTTTTAAGCGATAGGAAGCAGAGAGTAAGAATTGATGATGAAATATCCGATTCAGAAGGAGTTTTGTCGGGAGTTCCGCAAGGAAGCATTTTGGGACCCCTATTATATATTTTGTATACATCAAACTTTTATGAATCTTTTAATTTCTGCCAATATCACGTCTACGCTGACGATACTCAACTGTATTGTTCTTTTAATGCAGATCAATTAAAACAATATGAAAATTATATTAATAGAGACCTTGAAGTGCTACTTGAAAAATAAAAAGATCATCAATGGAATGTTAATCCTGACAAATCATCTGTCTTAGGATTTGCTAATGATACCATGCGTCCTTTTATCGCTAGTAACCTGAAAATTAAATTAGGAGACATGGATCTTAAACTTGTATGTAATGCTAAGAACCTTGGCCTTATGTTGGACAGCAAACTGAGTTTTAATCTCCATGTTAACACCATTCTTAAAAAGAGTTATGGAAGCTTAAAAATGATCTATCCACATATATGTCTATAGACACTACCCCAGTAGCACAAAGATATTGGCCCAATATTCGTTTTATATATTGGGCCAACATATCTTTCGTCAGATTTTTTCTAGCTTGGTCCAATATTGAAACCCAACATTGGCCCGAAGTTGTTTGACATTATATAACCGATATTGGAAATCCATATTGGCTCGAAGTTGTTTTACATTATATAACCCATATTGAAAATCCGCATTAGCCCAATATTTGTTTAACCTTAAATTTTAAATTTTATAAAAAGCTTTTGCTAAAAGTAAGTAGTGGGACCCACTGCTTACTTTTGGCAGAGTGGGCCACAGGACCAGCTGTGTCCCTTCAAAACTTACAAGCAGAAGCGGTATGGTCAGTAATTTTGCCTTAGTAAGAAATTCTAACTTAACAGCTTAAGGCATTCCACCTTTATAGGAGTATCTATTGTGCTACAGAGGCGAGAGGTATGTATGGGTTGCCTACATATTGGCGAATTTTGAAACATTTGAAACAATATGGGGCCAACATAGCACACACATCGACTATGATATATTGGATAATCATGTTACGCCAATATAGGGCCAACCTTGAATAAATATTTTTAATGATATATTGGCGTAAAATGATATGCCAATATAGGACCAACCTTGGATAAATATTTTTAATGATATATTTATTTAAACTGATATGCCAATATTGGACCGATCTTGGATAAATATGTTTAATGATATATTGGCGTAAAATGATATGCCAATATAGGACCAACATTGGATAAACATTGGCAAGATATATTAAATAACCATTTTATGCCAATATAGGGCCAACATCGGCTAAATAAATCCAATATTGGTCCCAGATAAAATATTGGGCATATATGCGCCCCATATAGGACCAATATTTTGTGCTACTGGGGTACTTAAATTGCAAAACAAAAAAATTCTGCCCGACTCACTGGTATTAAGCCATAGCAACTACTGTGACTTTGTATATGGACCTAATCTAGACAGTGTTGACATTAAAAGACTGCAAATCCTTCAAAACGCTTGCTTAAGGCTAATTTTTGGTGTTAGAAGAAGAGAGCATATCAGTCATAAACTTTTGGAAGCTGGGTGGTTGTCTATGATAAACAGGAGAACATTACACAGAAAAAACGCTAGCATAGCATGAATGGGTGAGCCATTAAACCAATGGGATCTTGTAATCCGTATTCCTGAATAACAGTTCCTATAATACCAATAGGTAGTTAGCATTTGGTTTATAATCGTTTACTGTTTTTAAAATAATAACAAAAGTTATCGCTCCTAAATCTATTGATATTCATATTGATATTTATTTGTTAGAATGTTAGAATGTTATTGCATTAAATACTAATTTGATTTATTTAATAACGTTACTATTGTATATATACTATGTATACATTTAACTTAATAAAATCCTTGACATTTAGGCAAAATATTTCCTATTTTGGTTTAATAGTAATTAATTGAGCAAATAACAATTTAGATTGCTTCAATTTTAATGCATTCAATGACAGCGCTATTCTTGGTACTATGTTAGATTTTTTTCTGTGTACATATGTGTTGCTTTTATTACAACATATTAAAATATAGAAAACCAGCATATTTGTTGGCAAAATCAGGTTTAGAACAGACATACACAATTTAAATATAAGAAGAAAATTTATTTTAGATGTGCCTAAGCATAAAAAAGAGATCTACAAACGTTCATTTTCATATAACATGCAAGTTGGTTAATACCTACAACATTTACGATTTTTATGCTTCTATCAATACCTACAAGTACAATCTAAAAAGTTTATTATTACGGAGCAAGTGATCTTACAACAGCAATTTTGTAATTTTGTTTTTCTTTATTATTATGTTTATATACTTACTTTATATTTAGTTTAATAATATTTTTACAGTTTTTTGGGATGTTAATAATTATAATTATTTTTATTTATATTGCAGGGGACTGCGTAAGAGCAGATTCCAATTTATTTGGAAATCTGAGCAATTCTCCTTTTACCCAACTTTTTCACTTTGTATTATATGTATCTTTTTTTTTCTTGTACTTTTTTGTTTTTGGGTAATAAATGTATTATTATTATTATTATCATTCAAAATTTTAATTTTTTTGTTGTAAATTAAAAAAAAACTATGAAAGAAACAAATTCGTGGATTTCTTTATTCAAATTATTTTAAATAAAAATTTACGTATACGTACAAAAAATATACCAATCCAGTTGAACAAACAATTTAATGGATTTTTAAGACGAAGGTGAAAAAATGCACATTAGTTGATGAGTGAAATGATATTTTGTGCTTAATTAATTTGAACTAGTCAAGAAAAACAACTCATCCATTAAAGAAGTAATTTGAGGATAACATACAAAGCCATTAACAAGTGTTCTAGGTCTGTAGATCTGAGATATTTGATCACCACATATGTCAACAGTAACGGACTGAATTTGATTTGAAAATATTTAATTAAGTTTCAGCAAATTGTATCTAAATAATAATTTAAATAAAACAAGCATAAAATATGCTAAAACGATCATTATAGGTAATTAAATAAATATGTTACTAAAACTCCACTCATTCAAACAGTTTGTCGTTTGTTATAGGAATGTAGTTTATGTTTTTCTAATTTAATTAGGCGTTCTATTTTTAGAACGGAAGGTTAAATACCTAAACATATGTGCAATGGTAAAAAATAACGTACAAAAAGAGGCATTCATCATTTTCCCTTTAGGTGTCAACATTTCATCGGTAAGCTTTTACGACAACTATGTATGTATGTTTTAAGATCCTGTCTGTTACAAAAATTGTAACATAAGATTACTGAAAGCTTTCAATAGAAATGTATAAATACTCGAAGAAAAGTAAATTTATAAATTTGGTACTTATTGCTATAACTTTTGTTAAAAGTTACTTAAACTTAATTACTGATTACTTTATTTCCTAAAGATTAAGGATTGATAATTTATTTTTCTACTACCACTTATAAAACGCCCATTATCGTACGTGTATCCATGACACTAAGTGAACTTTTAAAGACACATTGACAAGCTATGGCTTTATGGCGCTTTAGTCACGGTCTAAAGTTAACAAGTTAGTTTTAAGTTAGTTGACAGTTGTCAAATGCCATCCAATCGTTAAAATAAAGTGCCCTTCTTGTAAAATTACCTATACTAATTGTGAAAATAATTGTATTATCTTGATATAAAAATACAAAGTTTCTCAACGCCAATAATTCGCTCGTGCCTAATTTAAATTCGTGACTAAAATGACCAAAATCAAACTTAATATATAATATACTATTATATATAATATATATAATAATAGTAACGTATTAGCAATTTATTACTTTTTTATTTTACAATTACAATATAAATTTTAAATAGATGGTAATATTTAAAGTTTGGGAATGAATACCAAAGACTGTCCAATAACATTTTTTAATATGTAGTAGGCTATTTATTTATGCTTTATGCCATTCACGGGGTATTTCCTACCTTATCTCGTGCATTTTATTGGTTATCGTTTAAACCTGTTAAATTAAATAATTATTTTTATCAAACTCTTGCTTTATGCACTTGTAATAACAATTATGTATCAAGTTTTATAAACGCCATTTTAGTTACGAGTTTAATTAAGTACGACCTAAGCTTACGAGCGAGTGTTTAATAAAAACGAGTGTCTATAAAAGTTTATAAACGAATTGCATACTATACTTTATCTACGACGAACACAAAACAGAATTTAAAGCCAATTTTATTTGTTAAAAATTTGACACCTGTTAACTGTCACCCGAATTTAACCACACTTTTTTCAAATTTATAATAAAGATTTAGCCCGTGACTAAAACGCCATAAAGTCCTAGCTTGTCAATGTAGGAATAGATAATAGTATATTATGTATTAAGTTTGATAAACGCCATTTTAGTTACGAATTTAATTCAGGCACGAGCGACCTTGTGAGCGAGTGCTTAATTAAATACTTTACTTTTTCTACGACAAATTCTAAATCTAAAAATGATTTAAATCAAATATTTGTATAGGGCGACATCTATGTAAAACATCAGGGTATTTTACCCTGAATAAAACTAATTTGATTGGGCTTCACTTATTATTTATTACTTTTTAACTATATTTATTAAACTGCTATGATTCGACTTCTACAAATGTTCTGCGGACTCTGCGTTACCATTCGATTTCTAAGCTGTGCCCAGATTGTTTTGCTTAGTAGGCACACGTGCCTTTATTGCTCTACTGTCCTACTTTGGTAAAAAAAGGGATTATCCTAACACGGCCATCCTGTTTTCGGAGCGTCCTCGCGCCGTTTCCTTTTCTTTTTTTTTATTTCTGCAAAAAGAAAAACCGAAACAGATTTTTGTTTTTAAAGTTGAAATATATCTAAATTAAAACTAATTTAAAGTCGGATGGTATTGCTATCCTCAGCAGTGGGTAGTAGGATTGCTACTATCTTGTTTTTTTTTTTGTCGGATGGGTTGCCATCCTCAACAGTGGGATTGCCACTTTCACCGAGGTGTTTAGTCACCTCCCAAGCATAATAGGACTCCTACTATCTTGTCTTTTTTGTCGGATGGGTTTGCCATCCTCAACAGTGGGATTGCCACTTTCACCGAGGTGTTTAGTCACCTCCCAAGCATAGTAGGATTGCTACTATCTTGTTTTTTTTTTTGTTTTTTTTTTTGTCGGATGGGTTGCCATCCTCAACAGTGGGATTGCCACTTTCACCGAGATGTTTAGTCACCTCCCAAGCATAGTAGGATTGCTACTATCTTGTCTTTTTTTTTTGTCGGATGGGTTTGCCATCCTCAACAGTGGGATTGCCACTTTCACCGAGATGTTTAGTCACCTTCCAAGCATAGTAGGATTGCTACTATCTTGTCTTTTTATTATTATTATTAAATACAGGACTTACATTTTTTTATTCCTTTGGCCACGGCCTCAGCTGTTCAAGGGCAGCAACTGTGGTCCTCTTGTGCAGAACATATCTCTCATTTTGTAACACCTGTCGAACAGTATAAGGTCCTCTATATTTTGGTTTTAATTTGCCTCCACCAGCAATTTGTGAATCTTCAATGGCTACAACGTCACCAGGAATAAACAATTTTGTAGAGCATCGAGTAGCGTTAAATCGTAAAAATTGTTTGTTTGCATTAAAGTTCATTCGATTTCGAGCGTCTTCGACGGCCTTGTCTGCGTCGACAAAATTATCGCGCCCATCCAATAATAATGTCAATATCACTTGGAATTATTTCATCCAGCACAACAATAAAACAAATTTCTAAGGTCACGGTCGACAACACAGTTATTAGTTCACACATTCCTAGAGCATAAACAATTTGGTTCCCAAATCCTGTCAACGCGTGCACTTTTTCGTTCGGCTTAAAGATACCGTTCAATGTGTTTACAAGAGAGCGTTTGATGATTGACACATCGGCACCGCTATCAATAACATAACTACATGATACTGCATCGTCTTTGCCGAACACTGTTGCTATTGGTGTTAAATTCAGTTAACGTCATTTTTTAAGTATCAATGCTTTTTTTTGGTTTTCCACTTTTATACCAACAGTTTATTTCCATATGACCCATTTTTTTACAATGCGCACAAGTAGGAACAATTGACAATTCGCTTTTATTGGCAGAAACAACTTCTTTTCGGGAGTTTTCTTTACGCACACTACGGCATGAGCTTTGCTGATGTCCTTGTTGACCGCACTTAAAACAGGCTCCTTTAAAAACCTTTGTTTCTTTTTGTGCACAAAAACTTTTTGAATCCCGTTGATCTTTTCGGTGTCTTCCAAGCTTGTGTTCCATTATTCCAGAAGAACTGCTGATTCGGCGTGCATCGTATTCACTCAACAATTTCATTAGTTCGCGTTCTGTACTAGGCTTCTGAATTCTAATTGCTGATTGCGCCTCTGCATTATTTAAATTATATTCTACCATTCCCAGAATGGTATCCCATGGCAGTTCATCGTGAAATTTTTTTATTGCACGTATTTTTTTGTTACCATAATCACACAATGATTCGCAATCACGACTGCTAAGAGTTGCTGCAGTATATGCTCGTGCTCCTGGTGTTTCTCGATCAGGAAATGCTACAGTTAGGTCATTACAAAAGTTTTCCCAAGTTCGGGAAATGGGTCTCCAATCACAAAAGTATTTGTATGCTCGACGTTTCAGTGCATCTCCTGCTTTTGAGATCATTACAATGTCACTTACATTTAGTTCCCTTTTAAGCTGGGTGACATCATCCAACCAATCTTTGATTGAATAGGCACTTTTATCGGGATCGTAGCTTGTGACATGGAAAGAGTACACATGTCTTGATGAAGACGCATGCGCATTTTCGTCAGATGAACTAGGTGTGGTCCTTGCCAGAGGTGCTTGGGACATTGCCATCTTTGTTTGATTTGCTAACTCAGCAAGTTGTTGCTGTTGCGTCACAACTAAATTTATTAAAGTTTCTTGCCACATTTTGACGCGTTTTGGGGTTGGAGGTTGTGAAATTTCTTCTGCATCTAAATCATCACCACATAAATTGTCATTTTCAACTCTAGATAACTCATCTGCCATCTTGATGCACTCACTCTTTGTCTGCTTTTGTTTATTATAAATTAACTTAATTTAACTTAACTAAACTAATTATTGTTCATGGAAATCACTATCCCACTTCTGATGTAAAACATCAGGGTATTTTACCCTGAATAAAACTAATTTGATTGGGCTTCACTTATTATTTATTACTTTTTAACTATATTTATTAAACTGCTATGATTCGACTTCTACAAATGTTCTGCGGACTCTGCGTTACCATTCGATTTCTAAGCTGTGCCCAGATTGTTTTGCTTAGTAGGCACACGTGCCTTTATTGCTCTACTGTCCTACTTTGGTAAAAAAAGGGATTATCCTAACATCTATATAAAAATATTATAGTATTACCGGCGGCAAATGCCAAATTATTTTTTGTTAACGAAATTTATCCCTTGAAAATGGACTAGCAAATGTTTAAATATAGAAGCAGTTTTTTTCAGTGAAACTAAAGAGAATGTTTTATGGGCACTCCATTTTAAATGCTTTATCTAATTTACTGCCGGCCACAGTCTTATATAAAAACCGTCCTGACGGCGAAGTCAAAAGGTCAGTACAAACTTTTTAATACTTTTTTATTTGTGTATTAAGATAATACACTGCCCGTCAAAATTAACGCATAATAAGTAAACAAATTCTAACTCTAAAACGCCTTTAACAATCTTTATGAAATTTTGTAAAAAATACTTCCACTTATCTCAGTTTACATGTTAGAGGGTTTTTCAAAAAAAATAAAGTATTTTTATACAAAATTTCATAAGGATTGGTAATGGCGTTTTAGAGTTAGAATTTTTTTATTATTATGCGTTAATTTTGACGAGCAGTGTACAATAATTTTCACATTTAGTATTATTTTCCAAGAAAGGCACTTTATTTTAACGATTGTAATACAATCATTGTATGACATTTGACAACTGTCAACTAACTTAAAACTAAACTTTAGCCCGTGACTAAAGCGCCATAAAGCCATGCATAGCTGGTGAATGTTTATTTAAAAGATCACTTAGTTTCATGGAAACATGTACGATAATGGGCGTTTTAAAGGTGGGAGTATAAAATATAATTATTTATATCTACCCTTTGCTTTTATCTGTTATACTTTTCTAGTATTTTCTAGTAATTTAGGTTTGTACGTTGGCACTCTGAAATCACTACATGCTTAACAAACACATTTAGAACGTTTTTGTATTTTTTTTTCAGTTAGTATTTACTTTCCAGCCCAGGAATAGTTATTAGGACACATAGCATATTATGCTAAATATACAAGTTTATAAATCATTATTAAACACAAAAGCGCTAACTCCCAAATTATTAAAGCTGTTTCCAATTAACTAGTTTTAAGTAACCATTCCCGTGTACTTTTCAATGGATACACTAACAAAAATGATTGATTTAATTACAGTGTAGTAATTAGTGCGTGGAGTTAATTTGTCTTAAGGTATACAAATGTATATGGATATTGAATTAAGGGAAACGAATGTATATATTGGCACTATTGAATTGAAGTGGAAAGGGCAGAGCGCTGGTAGTCCTTTATCCATGTGAGCTATGTATCTTCCTAATTGGGAGTCCTGGTTTATGCAGTTCTAGAATTGGATTGTGGTAAAATACGCTATGTGGTTTCTGCAAACTTCGCCAGGGACCTGTCTCTACGTCTCTATTACCAGAGGTAATATATTGAATCCTAAACACGCTACCGATATTTTACCCCATCGAATCTGTTTAATAGAATTATTCACAATCCACTCGAAGGAATTGATATTGAAATTACATTGCACATGTTTCTTACTATCCACTTTGCTGACATACATTTTGATTTTCTCTCGCCGAAAACCGATTTTATTTTCAATTGATGTTTGTATCCTTCCTGTCTATAAATATTGGCTGAATTAATGATTTCTTCATACAATTTAAAGTATACAATACAAGAAAATAATAATAATAATAAAACAAACAATTTACCAAATTACTGTCAACTGTTGTAATAAATACAATTTACTAATTTGCAGTGGATTCATACAATGGAAGCACAAATGCCTTGTATGCCTGACGTTTTTTATATTTTTCCATTTAATTTTAATTTCGATAATACAAATCATAATTTTATTAAAAAGAACAATGAAAATTAAAGAACTAAGATATTAATTACATATCATAAAAAACAGCACAGTCAAACACTCATTAATTACGACAGCAATCTACTAAATTTAAAAAAATTCTGGATTTACTATGCAAGAGAAATGCAGTGCTTAGAAAAAGACAGCCAAATGAAACGATACATAAAAAAGAAGGAGACGAGACGAAGCCACGTGATGGTGACGAGGTGACAAACAATAAGTGAATTCCACTGGATTCACCGTTTCCAAAATGTGCTCTGTTTAATTAATATTCCGATAGCCATTGTTTGTAACAATGCTTTAGTAATTGGTTAGAAAGCGAGCACAAGCTTTGTTATTTAATAATATGTATATCTTTTAAATGTCATGCATTTTTGTAAGAAACTGAAACCCGACCGGCCATTAAATACGAATAATTTCAGTTTTCCTGTGCCCTATACTCATAGAAATAATACTGGAGTGCCAGTGTAAACTGTCTTGAAAAACTTATTAACTGTAAGCCCTTTACAAGTATGACATTTACCAAAAAACAAAATGTTATTAAGATTGTTAGATTTACCCATGACTTAAAAATCGTGCAGCAACACTGTAAAAAATAATTAACACAACTTTACACGCCCCAACACCAAACTGTGTTATTCCAAGTCCAAACGAAATCGTGTAAAATTTTAACACTGCATCAGTGTGTTGATTTGCTTTTTTATATCGTGTAATAATTTACACGAAGAATAATTAAACACATTGTTTGTGTAATTTTTACACAACTTTATAAAGTTACATATATATATATATACATATATGTATTAAATTTAGCACCAGTTGGTGTTATTGTTTAATATTTTAGCGTGTTAAATTTAACACTAAATCGGGTAGATAAATGAAAATTTCGTTTAAAAAAATACTTTTATTTAAAAAAAATATTTTATAATTTCAATTAGACATAGGTAATATTATTTTATATTATATTTATATAAAACAAATTATTAAAAACATTAAAAAAACAACTTATAATATTGTAGAGTTTACAACTGTTCTGAGTTAAAAACAAATACTGCCCTGCTTAGCTAAAAGGCCGCATCTACTATATAAAGTAATAAAGGAAACAAGATCATTTTAATTGTTTAAAACTTACTTACCTAAAGAAGATAAAATGTCATGTGTTACTGGCAAATTTGCCATTACCCGCTATGTTTCCTGAAGTCAAAGTTTAAATTTCATATAACATATAAAGGAGTAAGAAGCAAAAGGATACAAGTGCAAGAAAGAGAAGTGGAGTTATTAACTTTTAAAGTTTTTGCTATATACAAAAATCTAGATATTGTTTTAATATTGTTGTGTGCATTAATTAAGATGCAGAAAAAATTTTAAAAAAAATTGACTAAACCATCCAATTCTGCCCTTAACTTATTTTCATGCCAAAATGCACTTGTACCATTTTGCTTCTTACCCCTTCATACGTATATGGATTTTTAGACAAACTTTACACACTGATATTTTTTGCAGTGAACAAAAGAAAACTTATATTGTTGGCCATGCTTACTGTATCAAGTTTGATAAACGGCATTTTAATTACGACTCGTTAATTAGTGTGAATTTTCTGGATATAGTAAATAAAAAAAGTTTTTTAGAATTAATATTTAGGAAACACGCTTTACTATTGTAAAATAATCAATTGATAATTTTAATCTATGAAATAAATAATATTTAATTTAATTTTAATATTTTTAGTTTACATTGGTAAAATTATGTGTTTGCCTAATTACAATAAATAAAGTAATTTTAAAACAGTATATTTATAATAATTTCAAAAAGTAAACAAAATTGAATTATAATAATGGCGGTCAAATATTTGACTTGCATTTTAGGTATTTATATTTTGTAAATAATAAATTTAAACAAAAATAAAAAAGCCACGGCAAACAAACGAACGGTTTTGTGGTATATTTAATTCCCAATACGCAATTTATTAAAACGTATTTATCGAATGCGATTGTTTTGCCGGGTATTTGGGCAAAATCAGCCGGTAAAATTTGGCGGCATTAATAAACCAATTAATTTCGAAACCGGCATCCAAATAAAATCCCGTATGCGATTAAAACGAAAAAAGAAGAAGTAATTCCCTCGCACATCCCTTATAACGTACATTCGCAGCAGCGTATTAATTGTTTAATATCTTGTGGAACACGTGTTTAAGCTACCAATAAGGGATTTACTTTATAAATGTTAATTGCCCGTGCGGTGTACGAGTATGTGCCACGCGCGCCCTAAAATATGGATCTCGACTGTAGTCGCGACTACGGCCAAACGAAGCACACATTAAAGTATTACCATACTTAAACCTCTTAATTAATTTCACCAATGCAAGGTGTTTGTTTTAATACCCACCATTTTTATATAAGTTCTTTTCATAGTTCTGTGGTTCTTTTCCTCTCTTTATTGTGGTTCTTTTCCTCTCTTTATTGTTTAATATTATTAATTTCATGGGACGTGCATATTATATATTATATAGCTAGAAAACTAAACAGCTGTAATTATGCTTTACTTAATCTATGAACAAACGTCTCAAAAAATGTATTAGTGACTTATTATAATGCGAGTATCAAGTCCCACATTGAATATGGCATAATAATCTGGTGTGGCTCGATACATGTTCATAGACTTTTAACAATTCAGAAAAAAATGTTAAGAACATTATGTGGAGTAAAACTTAGATGTCATTGTTAACCATTGTTTATTAAAAATTCACTTTATTTGAACAATACAATAATATTTGTTGCTCAAAACAAATCGAAGTTCATTACGAACGGTGATTTAAACTCAATACACTGTTCAAAATATCATGACCATTTTAACACAAAATTAACACCATACATGGTCTATATCGATACAAACCAAAATGGTGTTAAATATGGTTCGTTGGTCCGGTGTAAATTCAAATACTAAAATAGTGTTAATTTAACTTTCACACAGTATTAAAATAAATTTTACCTGGTGTAAATTGAACTCCTTTTCAGTGTTAAATATTATGTGTTTTTGGTCAAATTAAATCATACAGAAAAAAGGAAAAAAAGGAAACAGGAAATTACTTGACGCATTACTAGTATTTTACCAGTGGTAGTTTTATTCCAGAAAATTGAACCTTCAACTCGCTAGAGATAATGTTTTTAGTTTGTTCCACTAACTTAAAATACTTCAAGTATTGACAGCTGTTTCCACCTATTTAAGGTCTCTTTAGTATCGAACAACTTGTAGTGTCACACCAAAGCAAAGGACTACCTGAGCTTATATACTCTTCATGTAAGTCAACAGAGGCGAGATTTAAGAACATCACGTGACCGGGAATGCACGGTAAATTGTTTTAATCGTTTTAACAGAGTGCTTTAGGTTGAAGTAACTCTTATTTTACAAACAACATATTTAGTAAACTGAACCATACAACGGGTTGGTTTCACTAAAGTTTTCTGGGTTAATTTAACCAATTTAAAAAAAAATAACTATCTGGTTTACTACCGTCAGACTAATCTTTGTTTATATTAACCTTTCCACAGTTGATAAAAATAAAAAAAATACAAAAATAAATACTTATGGGTCAACTAAATTAATATAGTTAAATGAACTATTCCTTTTTTTCTGTGTATAGGTGCACTTCTCAAATATTTTTAGATAAACACCGTTGTGGTGTTTACTGTATATAACATTTTCAACCATACTTCATGGTGTTATATTAAATAACACCACTTGGTGTTGGATTTTGACACCATTTTAAGATTACTCTTTACACCACAGATATTTTAAACAGTGTAGCTATAGCTAGTATACTAGAAACTCTTACTTATTAAGTATTCTTATACATCGCTCGGCGAAGTTTGTAAAATGTAGCAGATATATTGGCATAAAAGCTTATAATAAATTACCAAAAAAATATTTAAAACTAAAGATAAGACAGTTAAAGTTTAAACTAAAATATTTTTTCTTACAAAATCCGTTTTACTCCATACAAGAATTTCTAAACTATTTTTTATATAAGTTAATCTTTTAACTAATTATGTGATAGTTTAATAAGGTATATAAAGGACCTATATTCTTTTTTAATTAATTTTAAGTATTTTGAAGATTGCTTGTAATTTATTCTGTAATTTAAGGAGCAAAATAAAGTATGAATATGAATATGAATATTTATACAAGGTTTCTCACATGTGATGCAAGTTCGGTTATTTTTTTTTGAAAAACATTTTTATACACTGTTATAAAAATCAGATGAGCTTGTTAATTTTATTTTGTAAAATTTTAACATATTTTTTTGTAGAAAACCAGGGTTTGTAATAATTTTATCGAAAGTTTTGTTAAGGTAATATGCAATTTTGTAAGCATTTTCTTAATTTGTTAAACATTAACAAAATAATCCGTATACGGATTATTTTGTTAATGTTTAACAAATTATTTCGTTGAAAAAGTACACGTGATTTCAGGCAGTCAATCAAAACATTTTCCATTGACAATACACAGTAAAAAAAATAGAGTAAATATTAAACTCTAAAGTTCACTAATTAGGTGGTATATACGACCAACCTATTTAGAGTTGGATATTTACACTAACAGTAGTGTGCATTGCAGTGTAACTTTTACCAAAAATAGTGCTATTTTTAATAACCATCGTAGTGTTAAAATTACTCTAAATCGTGTTATTTAACCTCTTGTTAAATTACTATTTTAACACTTAATTCGTCTAAATAACTTACTAATCTAGAGATAAATTTACACATTTTAGTGTTAAATCTACTCTTTGATAATAATATATTAACAAAAAATAGATTAAATCATTCATTATATTTAAATATATTTTGTGTAAATAATTTTTAATTTACACTATATCGTGTTTTTAATGGGAAAGGGTGTACAAACAAATACTTAAATTTATAAAAAAAAATTATAAAATATTAAGGTAGGTTTTAATCGTGTACACCTATAGACTTTTTAGTATAGAGAGAGAATGATAATTTTATAATATAGGTGTTTTACAAGAATTTAAGACGTTTTATTATTAATGATTGTTTTATTTATGTCTTTGCAACGTGTTAACTATTCAATAAACCCCAAATATATATGTATACATAAATATATATGTATACATAAATAAAACAATAATAATTATTATAATAATGTACTTACTAATACTAATAATGCACACAAAATCACTGTCACACTGCCAAATTCCAATAAAACAATGAACAAATGCACGCTAGTAGAACGGAAAGAGAAACACCCCATATGTGAGCCAATCACACTAAATAGAGTTAAATCTACACATTTTAGAGTTAAAATATGCACTAATAAGAATTTATTAGAGATATTTAGATAAAACTGTACCATGTACCAGATTTAAAAATAACTCTACAAAAGTTATAATTTAATTGATTTAGTGAAAATATCTACTCTAATTTTGTAAATGTTTTTATAATAGAAATAGAGGAAAATTTTGACTAAATAGTGTAAAATATATTTAATCTGTAGATTAAAAAATTGTTAAACTTAAATAACTTTTTTTTAACTCTAACTTTATAAAGTTAGAGTTAAAAAAGAGTTATTTAAGTTTAACAATTTTTTTCGTTGAAAAAGTACACGTGATTTCAGGCAGTCAATCAAAACACGTGTTTATAATATATTACCAGAAATCTGTTTTTGCTATTCGGATTGCTTAAACCTATTTAACGAGTGTGCGAAGTGCGAAGTATCCGAAAAAAGATGCCATCACTGGTTTTCAAACTGAAAGTAGGGGATAAAGTGAACTGGGTAAAAGTTACGAAATACATACAGTAAGAGTTGTAGTAGTACTAATAGTTATATTGTACCAAATTTCTTTATAATTAGATGATTTCAGAATGCTGTGTTATTTAATTGTGCGTATGTTATTTTTGTGTTCATTTATGTAGGTATGTGTTAATTTTTTTGTTTAGAAAACTGATTAATAAAGCGATCTTTTCTATCAATTTTTTTTATTTTAGTTCCCAATTTCCAGCAAATACTTTTTTTAATGGGTCTACAAAAGGGTTTGTAAAAATAATGCCCTTTTTGAAAATTAGGAGACTTATGGTTCAATTATTAACATGGATTTTGTTATTAAATCTACAAAATGTTTCTTATAATTACAAACTACTTATTCAATTAGTAAACAGATTACAGCTGGTTGTAAACTTAACAAAGTTATGTGGACCTGGATTAACATAAAATCTGGTTAATATTTGGTTAAAATTAAAAAATATTTTTTACTGTGTATATTTGTCAAAAGTTTTTTTTTAAATAACTTAAAACAATTTAATGTAATTTATTACCTTTTCGCTAAAATCACCCATATCCATAGCAAATTATTTATAGATCCCCTTGATGGTTATATCCAATATGGACTATTTATATTTTTTTAATCAATAATTTAGACCTTCTATAAACTTTATTGACAAATATTTTCCTTGCTGGAAACTAAGGACGTCGTCAAATAAAGCAAGGTCTTTGTCTGAGGTGAGAAAAGACAAATATTATTTCAGAAAGTTTCCAAAATAAGTTTTCATATAAATATACGCTGGCAATCGACCCGAGAAGAAAGGGTATAATGTTATATTGATGTCCATCTTTCTTGAGTTTTTTAGTGCTCTTCTGTTTTTATTGAAAATATAATTTAATTTGTAATCTATGTAGGTACTTTATAATGTCAATATGGGAAAGTTTGAATTTTTGTATGAGATTGGGTTTTATTGTTTTAGATTGGAATTTTTAATATTTTCGGTTTCAAGCTTAAAAGGTTGCAATCTATTTATGTGTCAAATAAACAGTCAATTTGCCGGAAATTGCTGTTTTTGGAAAAAAAATTTGCGTGAATCGTTTGGGGCTATAAAATAAGAAAAACTCAACCCCATCTGGGGATTTACATGAAAACTTAAAAAGTTTTTTAATTTCATTTTTATTAAAAACGGTCATATTTAGAAAAAAAAGTGAACAGAAAATGTACAATTGTTACCTATAAAATTCAAAAAGTAGGTGGCGCTTCATCGCTTTTTGACCCCGAAACATTTTTTTTAACTCAGCAATGTATTTGAGAAACTTGTTTATTAGGGTGTCCGTTATTTACCAAGTTGATTTTTTTTCTTGCGACGCCCCCTAAATTTTTAGTCTATCGTCTAAAAAAAAATTTCAGACCAAAATAAACTCTTAATATTCATAATAAACCTTGCCCCAAAGACGATACATTCCCCATTCAAATTACATGGGATTTTGACACTTTTTTCAATTAATTCTTTTTTTCCCAGGCAAGATGACTTACAGCAATGAGACATATATATTCTTATAGTAAATTGAACGCTCTACAAAAAAGGTCTCTTATAATTTTTCGATTAAATTACTCGTTAAAAAGTTATTCGAGGTGAAAGTTAAACTGTGTACATTTTCTGATTTTTTTTACTTTTACGGCAAAGTTATTATTATTTCGATGAAAGTTATTAGTATATTTCTGAAAATAGATAATTCTGGTGGTATTAGGGTATACAATTTTTAAACCTGGAAAATAATAGACTGCATAACAGGTAGCTGGTTCTAGTTTTAATCATTTTTGAGACTTTATTTGAGTACATTAGATGCACAACTCTGTATTTGCAGGATAAGTGATTTTAAGAAAAACACGAAAAACCGCTCATAAGGTCATTTTTGAAAAAAAAATGCAAAAATTGTATAGACGTGCTTTTGTATCATTTCTTATTCAAAAAAGTAAATAAAAATCCTTTAAAATTAAGTAGTTTAGTAAATAATTGAAATCAAAAGATTTAAAAACATAGTTTTGCATCTTCCTCGTTCAAAGACCAAGTTTTGCAAGTGAAAAGTACAAATACCAAAAAATAACAATTAATCAGGTGATTGTTATGTCGTCACGTAATGAGTATACTAGCGACGTGATTGGTCTACAGCAAATACCAAGTTTTGCATCCGACAGGAAGAAACAAATACCCAGTTTTGCATCTGCGGTAAGTTTATAAATGTATTTCATTCTACAAATAATAACTTATGCATCTGGTTTACTTAAGTATGCTGTGGGCAGTGCAGTTATGAACATAAATAGGATAAAATATATATTTTTTAAAAATTTGCAAAAACCGAGTTTTGCATCTAATGTACTCATTTATAACACACAGTCAACTAATTTTTATTGAATTTCAAGTTTTGTATACTTTTATGAAATTTTCCTTCAATACAGTAAGTGACTCAAAATTACTCTTACAAGCATTCCCGCCAACACACGGAATTTTTATTGACGCAAGCGCGCTAAAGCGCATTTAGTACCTTGACGGCGCTTTAATTAAAGGACTTAAGTCCTTTTAGTATTGTATTTGTTATATGATTGTATACAAATATCTCTGCATATTGTTGTGAATGTTGTGTCGTACATTAACAGTGGTTATTTATATAATAAAAACTTGTTTATTATACACAAAAAACAAAATTTAGAATTAGTGCAATTTTTAACATATAGGTAAATAAAAACTTTAAAATTAAATTTATATTGAAAATCTCATTGAAATTAAAATTTCACAAATAGTTCTAACCTATAAAAATTTAGGTTCAATGGATCTAAGACAAAATATATTTTTGATTGGAAAAACAATAAGTTTAATTACTGGCAAAAAGTTACCAACAAATAAAGAAGTTCTGCAACTACTGTACCATCACTCAAGAAATCTCAATAAATCTATTGATGACAGCTGTTCAATCGTTATACGTAAAGTGACAGGAATTTGGAGTGAAGCAGTAATTCAAACTCAAATTAGTTCACGTTGCATAACAAAATTAAAAAGTCTCTACGCAGAATACAGAAATGTACAAAAACATCTTAACCAAAAAAATAAAACAAAAGAGCAAGATTTGTCAAATAAACTCACAACAATTATTTGACATTGCTCACGGTGACGTTTTTAAAATGATTGACGAGGAGACAAAACAATTTTTAATTGATCAAAGAACTCGACGGATTTTTCATATAAATATTGCTGAAACAAATAATGAATTATTGCATAATAACTTTCATCGAAATAATAATAACTTTGCCGTAAAAGTAAAAAAAATCAGAAAATGTACACAGAGTTTAAATTTCACCTCGATTAACTTTTTAACGAGTGATTTAATCGAAAAATTATAAGAGACCTTTTTTGTAGAGCGTTCAATTTACTATAAGAATATATATGTCTCATTGCCTGGGAAAAAAAGAATTAATTGAAAAAAGTGTCAAAATCCCATGTAATTTGAATGGGAAATGTATCGTCTTTGGGGCAAGGTTTATTATGAATATTAAGAGTTTATTTTGGTCTGAAAATTTTTTTTAGACGATAGACTAAAAATTTAGGGGGCGTCGCAAGAAAAAAAATCAACTTGGTAAATAACGGACACCCTATTGTTTATGTATGTTGAAAAAATCTAAAAAATTCATATAATTTTTATTACTACAATACACAGTAAAAAATTTTGCCCGCACTGAAAAAAGTCAGTTGTAGGTGAATTTGAGGCCAACCTTTTATTATTTAAAACACTGTCTATAAAAGTTAAGAACCGTAATTAATTTAATGAAACATTCAATATTATTATAACACAGTACAACACGATTTCCCTCCCATGAAAAATTTTAGCAGATTTTGAAAATAGAGGTAAAAAAAACGTACCCGTGTCTCACAGTTTCACGAGATCACGTCATAAAAAAATTTTAAGCCGTCATTCCTATTATTTATGCTTATACAGATTGTCCATTTTTTTCTCGGTTAAAAATATATTTTTTGTAAATATTGTATGTTTTTACACAATTCAAAAAACAAATGAGTCATTCCAAATAAAAACACCAAATGGGGTGCGCTGCGTGATTTTTTATTTTGATTAAAAAATTTGAGGATGATCTTTTAGGTATCAAATATAAAAATCCGTTGCCGTTTTAATTTTTTGTTGCTTTACTTTTGTTTGGCACCCCTTAGAAGTCTGAAATAGTGTCCATTTCTTACTCTCTTATAGTGGGCCAGAACTTTTTTTCTGTGACAAATATTGAAATAATTTTAATTTTGTTATACTGTCCAGTAAGTGTGTTTTCGATATAAATTATTTTTATCCAATTAGTTAATCTCATAAAAGAATGGTAAACCACTAAAGATTCATGATAATTAGCCAATTTTTGTGATTTTTGTCTGGCTCCTGTGCCTATTCTACTGAATTTAGAAGGTATAAAGTACTTATACAATAGAAAACGTAACTATTATTTTAAGTTCCTAGACTATCAATTTCTTTATTAAAAAAATTATTGAAAATTGATAATTCTCAAAATTAGCCAATTTTGCCCTCAGAAATCATTATGTTGAGGAAAAAATAAAAATCTGAAACTTTCAGGAAATGTAGTCCCCACCTTCATCTTTTCAGTCCAGTTAGTCTTGTTTTGTTTTTTTTATTCCTTTAAAAGATATATTAATTTTTTTAATGGCCGTTTAGTAGCGATATTGTTAGTTTTATTTATAATTTAAAATTTAGATGGCTTTCATGTTTGGTGGAGAAGTGTCAGAACTGTCAAAAATATTTCATAAATATTATTTGTGAGTATTTCTTTGGTAAATTTTGTATATAACATAATATGTAATATTATGTTATATATAAAACTTTTTAAAATCACCAAAGAAATACCACAAATAATAATTATGAAATATTTTTGAGAGTTCTGATATTTTTGGTAGTTATGTTATATTTATATATATGATATGTTCTTGCATTTTTAATTGCAATTAAATTCATGAATCTCGAACACTCCGTCATTTATTACACTTGCAAACTTGCAAACTTTTTGAAATCACATTTCCTGAAAGTTTCAGATTTTTATTTTTTCCTCAACATAATGATTTTTGAGGGCAAAATTGGCTAATTTTGAAAATTATCAAGTTTCAATAATTTTTTTAATAAAGAAATTGATAGTCTAGAAACTTAAAATAATAGTTACGTTTTCTATTGTATAAGTACTTTATACCTGAAAAAAATTAACCTTCTAAATTCAGTAGAATAGGCACAGGAGCCAGACAAAAATCACAAAAATTGGCAAATTATCATGAATCTTTAGTGGTTTACCATTCTTTTATGAGATTAACTAATTGGATAATAATAATTTATATCGAAAACACACTTACTGAACAGTAAAACAAAATTAAAATTATTTCAATATTTGTCACAGAAAAAAAGTTCTGGCCCACTATAAGAGAGTAAGAAATTGACACTATTTCAGACTTCTAAGGGGTGCCAAATAAAAGTAAGCAACAAAAAATTAAAACGGCAACGGATTTTCATATTTGACACCTAAAAGATCATCCTCAAATTTTTTCATTACAATAAAAAATCATGCAGCGCACTTTTAAATTCATTTTTGGTGTTTTCATTTGGATTGACTCAAATATAAAAAAGTTTATATTTTGATTTTTTTTAAATAACTTTTTTTTATTATTTTTTTTAATGAAACACATTTGTATTTATCTTATATTCAATACATGTTGGAATAAAATCTTGGTAGTTTAGTTTGACGATTATATATTGCTTCAGAATCTCGAACAATTTACGAGCAATATTCACCCAGCAAATGCCTGACGTCTTTTCCCTTGAAGCGTTTTTCAATTGTTAAAATGTCTTGGTGAAAACGTTCGCCATGTTCGTCACTAAAATCGCCCAAATCTGGTGGAAAATAGTCCAAATGAGCATGGAGAAAATGTATTTTCAGTGACATATGTACTTTCATGTCCTGAAAAGCAGAAATCATTTCTGCAACAATTTCTTTGTAGTTGTCTGCTTTTTTGTTTTCCAAAAAATTATCGACCACTGCAACGAAACCATTCCACGCCCTTTTTTCTATCATGCTCATTAAATTATGAAATTCATTATTTTTTATTATAATTATAAAATTATATTGAAATGTACCTGTTTAATTTTTTCTGTCGACAATTTTGGAAAAGTTATATGTAAAAATTTAAAAGCTTCACCGGAAGAATCCAGTGCTCGAACAAAATTGCGAATCAGGCCTAGTTTAATGTGAAGTGGTGGAAAGATTACTTCACCCGACTTTAAAGCATTTTGATTGGCTTAAAATTGAAACATTTTGTTACTTGGTTTAAAAGTAAACCGTTTGATAAATTTCTTAAATGTGCAAAACTCTGTATAAGATTAAAATAATTTTAAAATGCATCTATAATGGTTGCCTATCCATTTAGTAAATATATATATATTTAACTATGCAGTCCAGCTGTTATCGAGTCTATTAAATTATGTCGCGAATAGTGTGAATAACATTTTATTGGATAGCCCTTAAAAAAAATTATGACGTGATGTGAAAAAACGCCGAGACACGGGTATCATTTTTTTAACTCTATTTTTAGAATCTGTAGAAATTTTTCATGGGAGGGACCAAAAATCAAATTTTGTCGTACTGTGTAATAAGTGTTTCCTAACATTTAACTCGTAGAACATTTGGGTACATGAATTTAATGTAACCCTGCGTGTCTTTATTATTAAGAAAATTTTCTTTAGGGTAAATATATAAACATTTATTTATATTGGAAGTACTTGTTTCTTTATTGTTATGAATTCAGGGATTTTATTAAATAATCAAGCTATTATTGTTATAGGTTATATAGGGATAAAACTATAATGCACAATGAATTTATTTTAACGTTAGTATTCGTTGTTTACATTCCTTGCAAGCATCAGAAAGAAATCATAACCTATAACAACAAGTTTATTAAGTTTGTATTGCGTCATTGGTACGAGAGCCTCCATGCAGATACTTCGTACGTATTGTCGGTTTTATAGAACAGTTTTTTGTGTTTATGATAGAGAAAAAATGTCATGTAAGGAGCTACTGGAGGGTTTAGGTCTATTCAGGGCCGGATTTAGCATGGGGCCAGCGGGGCCACGGCCCCAGGGCCCCCACCATTTAGGGGCCCCCACCAATGCAATATGTCGCTTTTTAATGAAACAAATATGAAAAAAATTTGCGAAAAAAACAAAAAATTGGGTCGGTTAAACCGCGCGAATCCTGTAATTTTCAATTAATTTTTCGTAGATCTAACTCTAATTTTTCGCGGATTTTTTATCGCTTATCCGCTTGCAAATCAGAATGTAAATTATCACACTCAAAGTTTTTATATAGTCTATAGTCATAAGTTATGACTTATAACAATTTTAAGCAGTTGCTCCTTTAATTAGTGCTTGTCCTAACGTTTTTGTAAATACAGGCAAACAGTCAATTACTTATAATCTAATATTTAAGTTAATTTTTGTCCCAGATTTTTATTGGTACATTGGAGTGTTGTGGAATATTTTCCGGTGTTTCCGAAATACTGTTTTGTGTTTTTCTTTGGACAAAAGATTGTTTTATTGTTTGATTTAGTATGAAAAACAGACAAATAATACGACTTTTGATGCACTTTTTTTCAGTTTGCGGTAAGTATTAAAAATACAAACAAAACATAGATCAATTTATATTATATTATTATAAGGTTATGTTCGTATTATTCAAAATATATAAAATATAAAGTATATAAAAACACTTTCATTCACAATTCTATTCTACTTTCTACGTTTTTATAGTTTTGCATACGAATTTATAATTTCTCAGACTTGGGTAAAATGTATATACCTAAGGTTATGTTCGTATTATACAGGGTGATTTAGACTTGTGGTGACAAAAGCTCAGGGGAAATTCCTCTCATCAAAATATGAAAAAAAGTTCCTATAAACACGTGTCCGAATATGCTTCATAATCGAGATACAGGTTGTTTCGTTTAAAACAAAATAAATGATTCCTCTAGCTTAAAAATTTATCACAAGTTTTAATTTCCCAAGTGTCAAAATTTTTTGAAATATTGAGGGCCCCCACCAAATGTCGGCCCCAGGGCCTCAAAACTCTTAATCCGGCCCTGGGTCTATTCCCAAATTCGAAGGTAAGTGTTTAGACCTCATGTAAATTAATTTCAATTATTTGGTAGGTACCTTTACTCATATTTTATAGATACCAAATAATATAAAAGTTAAATATTAAGTAGTTTACTGTGGGAAAGGTACATTTGAGATAGGTGACTCTTTGTTATTATTTAGAAGAAGCCATTACGCTTGAAGTGCTGCTAGTCCTCGACTCGCAAAGTGTTTGCAAACTTATTTCTAAATTAGGAGAGATTTGCAGTCATCAAAAAATTACAGAGTTACGAGATAAGCAGGAGCAATTAATGATCTTTTATCAGCATCAACAGGTAGTATTTTTGTTAACTGTTTTAAAGATGTGGTCAGAGTCGTTCGGCATCGGCCGTATGCGACAGTATTAACTTTCGGCCGATCACGGTGCTCTGACCACAGCCTAAGAGTATTTATTTAGTCCATTTTGTATTTTTATATTCTATATATAATAGGATATAATAAAATTGTTTAAAAATATTATATGCACATTTTATTTCTCACCAATCAAACAAAAAGTATGAAATTCAGGCTATACATTAGTATACATTAGTCAAAATAATTCTATAGTGGAAATGCCAAACGGTGCCAAATCAGCGGATTTTGATATTTTGTTATTTATGTGGTTTGTACTTTTGTATCAATAAACATTTTTTTGTTTACTTAAAATTATTCAAGTGCTAATATAAATACAATTTTAATAAAACAAAAAAAAATTAATACCCATGTACATGTTGCAGATCAAAACAAAATCTCGCAATCCGCTAATTTGGTACTTAGTTTTGCATTTTCTCTCTAGAATTATGCCTTAACATTAAGGTAATCGTTATTATTGAAGTACATATTACCTAAAAATGCTGTTTGCTATCAGGCTCCAAGCATTAAATAATAAGACATTGTTTTAACAACAAATACATTTAATGTGTTTCAAAAATAAGCCTATTCTAGATGTTAAGGCAACCCGATGTTTACTTAAAGTAATGATGCAGTTAAAAATAACTCAACTAACTTTCAGTATTTCAAATCCACCATGCATTTATATCAAATGCACGTTTCTTAGGCCATATCCGAACCCGTAACTACTTTACCACAAATGCATAGCGTTTATATTTAATGCTTAAGTTTTTTCAGTGCGTGTAAATTTTTTAGTGTAGGGGTAAAAAGTGTAAAAGTTACACTAAAAAATACACTAGGTAGCATTTAGTGCTTATTAACTTTATTAAACACATTTAAAGAATATGAACATTATTCATTGGTACATTCACACTATTTATTATTAATATAAATCAAAAGGGTAGAAAAACTTAATGCAAGTGTTTATTATCCCTTAATGTGTTAAATAGTGACAAAATGTACACTACAGTGTAAATTTCTTTGTTTTTATGTTACTAAGAGCTCTTTTTTCTTTACACTACACTGAAAAAAGTCAGTATTAATTTTTAAGTTGTAGGTGAATTTGAGTCCAACCTTTTATTATTTAAAATACTGTCTATAAAAGTTAAGAACCGTAATTAATTTAATGAAACATTCAATATTATTATAATAAGTGTTTCCTAACATTTCACTCGTAGAGCATTTGGGTACATGAATTTAATGTAACCCTGCGTGTCTTTATTATTAAGACAATTTTCTTAAGGGTAAATATATAAACATTTATTTATATTGGAAGTACTTGTTTCTTTATTGTTATGAATTCAGGGATTTTATTAAATAATCAAGCTATTATTGTTATAGGTTCTATAGGGATAAAACTATAATGCACAATGAATTTATTTTAACGTTAGTATTCGTTGTTTACATTCCTTGCAAGCATCAGAAAGAAATCATAACCTATAACAACAAGTTGGTATTGCGTCATTGGTACGAGAGCCTCCATGCAGATACTTTGTACGTTTTGTCGGTTTCATAGAACAGTTTTTTGTGTTTATGGTAGAGAAAAAATGTCATGTAAGGAGGGTTTAGGTCTATTTCCAAATTCGAAGGTAAGTGTTTAGACCTCATGTAAATTAATTTCAATTATTTGGTAGGTACCTACATATACTCATATTTTATAGATACCAAATAATATAAAAGTTAAATATTAAGTAGTTTACTGTGGGAAAGGTACATTTGTGATAGGTGACTCTTTGTTATTATTTAGAAGAAACCATTACGCTTGAACTTATTTCTAAATTAGGAGAGAGATTTGCAGTCATCAAAAATTTACAGAGTTACGAGATAAGCAGGAGCAATAAATGATCTTTTATCAGCATCAACAGGTAGTATTTTTGTTAACTGTTTAAAAGATGTGCACATGGTCAGAGTCGTTCGGCATCGGCCGTATGTGACAGTATTAAATTTCGGCCGATCACGGTGCTCTGACCACAGCCTAAGAGTATTTATTTAGTCCATTTTGTATTTTTATATTCTATAAAATAGGATATAATAAAATTGTTTAAAAATATTATATGCACATTTTATTTCTCATCAATCAAACAAAAAGTATACATTAGTCAAAACGGTGCCAAATCAGCGGATTTTGAGATTTTTTTATTTATTTATGTGGTCTGTATACTTTTGTATACAAAATAAATAATAATTGATATATCAATAAACATTTTTTTGTTTACTTAAATTTATTCAAGTGCTAACATAAATACAATTTTGGTAAAAAAAAAATTAATAACCAAGTACATGTCTGCAGATCAAAACAAAATCTCGCAATTCGCTAATTTGGTACTTAGTTTTGCATTTTCACTCTAGAATTATTACTGAAGTACATATTACCTATAGGTACCTATAAAAATGCTGTTTGCTATCAGGCTCCAAGCATTAAATAATAAGACATTATTTTAACAACAAATACATTTAATGTGTTTCAAAAATAAGCCTATTCTAGATGTTAAGGCAACCCGATGTTTACTTAAAGTAATGATGCAGTTAAAAATAACTCAACTAACTTTCAGTATTTCAAATCCACCATGCCTTTATATCAAATGCACGTTTCTTAGGCCATATCCGAACCCGTAACTACTTTACCACAAATGCATAGCGTTTATATTTAATGCTAAGTTTTTTCAGTGTACTAGTGCACATTGTATCACAATTAAAGTTAAATTACACCAATAGTGGCAAAATAGACTGAAAAAACTGGTAATAACTGAAATGCGTTTTAAAATGTTTGGTTGGAATACCGCGTTGTGGAAGTGTGGCATTTTTGTTCAGTTAGATTTTAATTACGGTGAATCCATAAGAAGACATTCTTATTTTTTGGTAAGTATTATACTTCCTTTTTCTTTAAGCCTTAATACTCAATAAATACCAATATGTTAAAAGGATGTCCATACCCGACCTATATAATATATCAATAATTTACGGCAGTAGGTCGGGTTCTTGTAACATTAATAATATAAATACATACACACTTGATTTACTTTTTATTTTCAAGCGTAATGGATGTTATATTAACCTATAGGCTATACCTACATTTTTTTAATATTATGGAAAATTTGTACACGTGTGGTAAATCCCCGACATACAGCCGCCTGACGCCTCTCTACCAATGGGATCACCCATTTTTTATAACAGAAAAATGAATTACTAATGAATTCTCAAGATAATTCATTGCTTACAAGTTAACAGCCAGTAAAACTTTTACGTATGTAAAAGTTTTAAAGAACCATTTTGCTTAAGCCAGCCATACGACTCAAATATAAAATTATATTTTAAAAGGCACCGATTTTGATAATTGTCATAGATTTTTGTTCCAAATAAATTTTTCTCTTTATTAACCCTTTTCGTTTTATTCACTACCAAGTAATAGTGTTAATTTACACTAGAAGTTTGCACTAAAAGAGTAGAAGTACCTTTCTAAAATTAGAACTTTTCCAAAGTAGTGTTAATTTACACTGAACAAAAGTGGGATTTTACCCAGGAAGTGTAGAAGTACACAATTTTAGCTAAATTAACACTGTTTAATACAATGTAAAATTACTTTATCCTTAGTGCTATAATGTTAAATCATATTTGCTTACTTGGGGAAAATTACACTACAAATTAACTCTAATTGTAGTGTTATAAAGTAACACTAATAGTGGTAACCTGTGTGAACTCTAATTAATTTTGCTTGGAGTTGATTTTTTTTTACTGTGTAGACCGTCTCGGGATATCTTGCAAAATTTGAAGTACAGTATTAAGATTAAACAAAGCTTGTGTGCGCTATAACTCCCCAAACGGTCTATACATAGGGTGTCCGGATAATAGTGTGCAATTATTTATGCGTGGTTTCTAAAGACAAAAACAGGAAGAAATCTTCTCTTCTGAAAATGGAAGATAATGATAATGATTTGTTTAGCTGAATTTTTTGTGAGTATTTTTTTTGCACAGGCTGCAGAATATAAAAATTTAGAGATTTTTACGTAAACATGGTCCTCCTGTTGAACATAAAATGCAGCATTTTTAAATAAAAATAAAATAACACATTTAAAAAAATGTATTTTTTCAGCGGTCGGCATGACGCGGCACGCGACTCTTTTGTAAAGGTCTTATCAATTTGTCTGTTTTTTATTTTTGTTTTCTTTTTGTCATTGTTCCTAATTATAATTAATAATTAATAATAATTAATAAAATAAATAATTAATTATTATTAATAAACCTAAAAATTAACAAATATTTTTTTACTGTATTATTATATTTACTTATTCGGTTAGACAAGATAGTTTTTGTGACGTCGTGTGCAAGCGAAAAGCGATTTGGTTTGTCGACCTTAATAATTCAATTCGGAATCGACGTGTGCATGACATCAATATTCAAATTCTGGGGAGTTTACCTTCGGAAGTTGGTTATAAGTTTGCGGCGGACGGACGTTATTCCTCCCGCATCCTATCACAACCAGCCGATATGCAAATGTGGGGCGCTTCGACGTCTGTACCTGCATCGGTCAGCTCCGTCAACAATCCATTACGCGCGCTCCCATGGTTACAGATGCACGAGGAGGCGGTCGCCGGCGACGCCGTTCGACCAGCAGGCCGTTAGTTTTACATTAGTTGAACTTGCTTCTGACCTTAGAATGAAATAGAGAGATGGTATTTTTTTAAATTTTGATTTTATGGTTTTTACACAGTAAGGTCCACATATAATTATAATTATAATTACAAACTACTTATTCAATTATATTTTATATTATATGTTAAGTTGAAAATAAAAATTGATTACTTTTTTTTGACAAATTTGAATTATAATACATATTCTTTAAATCCAAAAGTGACGTGAGATTTTTAATGACCCCCCCCACCCTTATCATGAGATTTGGTGAGATTTAGAAGTTATTGCAATTAAATGATTTTTTAAGGCTTTATGTATTTGGGAATTCTATAGAAACTATCATTTTGGCTGTTACTGGTCAAAATTTTGACTAAACAAATTATTTTCCAAAATTGATTTTTTTTTAAAGAAAGGTATAGATTAACTATATTGGCTTCCTAGAGAATTTATGAAAATATACTCAATATTATGAAGTTGTATAAAAAAATCTTGTTAAAATATCATTCCTCTGGCATGTTATAACTGGAGTCGTCTAACCTAAAGGCAGAATAGAAAAATAAATATTCACTCGATATTTGTAATTTTTTATTTTTGGTTTCAGAACCCTGAAATATCAGTAAAACTAAGCTAAAAATATATATTACTTTTAAACCACCTTGTTAAAAAATATATAAAACCTGTTACCACTTTTAGCGGTCATTCCTCTGGTTTGCGAAAGATATCAGTGATTCTTTTCCTAACCTAGTTCTTCCACTGAGTCAGCAAGCAAATATTTTCTAACAAAACAACACGTGTTTTGTTTTAAAATTGTTAATCACACACAGACAGATCATTTCTCTGGTAAGTGTATTTTGTTTATTTATATTTTTGTTGCAACCATTATTTGATTTGAATAGGAGATTATGGGTTTACTTTTCTGTAAACCAATTTTTAGGTTAATGTTTTTTTTTCTTCCCCACGTGAAATAAACTAAGAAATCGCCATTCCTCTGGCATTATTCCTCTAGGATATTAAGACATTGTTACAAATTATCGTCTTACAAATTAGGAAAATTGTAAATGGTGGCCGGTACACATACCCAAAAGCAGTCTTTACAAAAAAAATACCAAGAAAAAAATGCAATTCAAAAATTTTTGGAATTCGATTCAAATAGTATTCTATATCCTGGAAAAAAAGACTATTGTTCAAAAAATGGACTAATAAAGCAAAAAATATATCTGTGATACTCATTTTGGGGTAGAAATCTCAGATGAAAAGGATGTTTCGTACGTTAATTACCAAGACATAATAACAATATTACCACGTCGCGAAATAATTCAGCAGGGCTCCAAACTGTATAATAAATTTAAAAACTTAATTGAATAAAATTAAAGTTTTTATAATAGAACATACAATACAGTAACATATAAATAAAATAGTTACTTAAAAAACAAAAATATAAACCTGCTTTATTTCATGACCCATGTTCAAAAAATGGTTTACGAAATAAAGAAGGTTTATTATATTTTTGTTTTGTTTTTTTATTTTTTTTTTATTTTTATGATACTGTTTTGTTTTTAAAGAAGTTTATATTTAAGTTTATTTTTAATTACTTATTAAGTTTTTGTGCTATATTGTATTCCTTTTTGAATAAAATAATAATTCCTCTGCTTGCCTCGTCATTCCTCTGGATATAGTTTTAACAAAAACATCCCAAATCTGCTCAAAAAACAATTAAACTGTTTGATCTTTCACTTTGCAGGGTTTATTTTAAACAAAAGGTCGTATTTGCATAATTAAAAAATAAAATTAGAACAAAAAAACTATTTTCAAATTACTACCTATATTAAAAATGATAGTTTCTGTATAATCACCCAATTATATAAGTTGTTTAGATTTATTTATTTTGTACACAAGTCTTTAATTTTAACCACTAAAATAAAAAATTTGGAGGGCATAGCTATAGCTATTTTTATTAATAAGTTTGAGTTTTAATGCTAAATGGAATTAGTTTTGTCAATATAAGTTAATTAATTTGGCTTTATGGTAAACTTTATTACATACTTTAGGTATACCATTTTAAAATATAAATTAAGGACACAAATAAATATAAATGTAAAAGGTTCAGAAAGAGAGAACAGACATGTAGTAATTTTAACGTTATTTATAATTAAACCTGTCTGTACCCTAGAGCCAAACTGTATTAAGCCAGGAATTAATCCTGTTTACCATTGGAAATAGCAAAAAAACTTAGGCAAAAAATTTGTGACATGATGAAAAAAAAGTGCATTTATACAGTTTAGCTCTGTGGTAGAAATGTATTTTTTTTAACTTAAAATGGTGCTTGGGAAACGTGAAAAGTACAGGAGGTGGATAGTGTTTTCGTTTCACTGTATATTAAGATTACGACCCTTCGTGGCCCAACGATCAACCCCTCTCCAGAAGTTCGGACATCATCAATCAATGCTAAGTAAACGTCCACCTTCCAGTGGGGAGACCCCACTTGTTCTTTTCTCCCTCAGTCAACCTGTGCCATTGTCATATCCGACCTGGCTGGCTTTCGTTCCTAATTGTTTCTCGTAAAAACCATTAGTAGTCACTGCTATGCCCTGAATTACTCTGTTGCCAAGTTAACGAAATTATGAGATACTTTAGAAGAGAAGAACTCCAATTGAATTGCTTACTTTTAATATAATGTAATGTAATTTATTTATTTTTCAAGTGTACTTTTAATTTTATACCGGAAAATTGATTAAAAAGTAGTTGACATATAAGAAGCAACTTCAAATCGTATTATGTTCAGTATGCACTATATGTCTATCTTGAAACTTTTTTATTTCATTGAGAAAAGTAGTAAACTCATCAAAACGCATTTTGTGACAGCGACAGACAAAATGAGCATATAATAATATTGAAAAAAAAAGTAAAAATATATACAGGGTGTTTCACGTTCGTGGTCCATTAAAAGTTTCTGTGAAAAGGAAAATCGATTTGGAATTTTTAAAGCCCTTATAATCAAATCCAATTAGGTCTATTTTTCTAAAATATTTTGAACAAAATGCCACTTTCGGTTTAACCGAAAGTGACATAAACTTTGATATTTCAAATAGAACACCCCATACACTTTTACATTTTTAAATTATATCACAATCCACACAACAAGGTCTGTTCTATCTCGTACTAAAAATACAAAAAATCACTGCAACACTGCACACGTTAACGGCCGCCATTTTTGTTGTTTACAATTTTTGTGCTTTGGGTTGGTGCTCTGTTTATACAGATTAATAATCGTTTTAAACTTTGTGTTTCTCATAGTAAGCCTTAAAAGAGGCCTTAAAGTGCTAAGAACAACCATTTTACTCCTCTATTGTAAAAAATAAACTTTTTTCTATCAGGACTTTCATAAAACTGTCAAATGTCAATTTTAAGGTTAAATTATAACCCACAAATTAACCTTAAAATTGTCATTTGACAGCCCTGATAGAATAAGGTATATTTATTATAAAAGAGGAGTAAAATGGTTGTCCTTAGCACAACGTTTAAAACAATAATTATTATTAAACAGCACAAACCCAAAGCACAAGAATTGTAAACAACAAAAATGGCCGCCGTTAAACTCTGTGCAGTGTTGCAGTGATTTTTAGTATTTTTAGCATGAGATAGAACAGACCTTGTTGTGTGGATTGTGAATTATATATAATATTTATTATTTTAGAGTTATTAATTTTTTTCGTTAAATTTGGACAAATGCGCGTCAATCAAAAATAGCCTATAACTTTGTCGTTAATATGTTTGAGGATATGGGGGTGAAATTTTTGGAATCTTTAAACAATGTTTAAAATATTTCTTGTCAATTCTTTAACGTATCTCAACAAATTACTTAACAAAAACCATGGCAAATTAGGCTAACTTAAAACATTAATAACTTTTTAAATTTTAAACATTTTGATTGATGTAACTATTCCCTATTCCTAAATTTAATAATTTCAGAGATACAAGCAACGTCTAATGTAGAATTAGGAAATGCTTGAATGTAAATGAAGTACACTTTGAACATTTACTAATTAATTAGTAATAAAAATTGTTAATAAATAAATGTGGAGCAAACATGCAAAAACCGAAAAATCCATTTTTACATTCTAAGGGTTCCTATAATGCCGATTCTTACTAATTTTGGTAAAATATTTTGACTTGGCACAGCATTTTAAAGAAAAACCGAAACAGAGACGACCCAACAGGAGCAACATTCCCTTTTAATAGTTTATAAATATTTGGGGGTCTCGGCTTTACACATTTTTGGCCAATACCTCCGAATAAATTAAAATAGATTTATCGACTTTTGCATGTATGCTCCATAAATATTGTTGGTTTATTAAATTTACGCATTCTTTTTGCTATTAAAATTTCATAAAATAAATTTTATATTTTATTGTCTCCAATGAGCTAGTGCTTCATCTAGTTGACATCCTACAGCTTTGTGATTTTTTTTTTCAAAATTAGCAAATACCATTTGTATTATTTTTAAATTTTAAAAATGTTTGGCTTTACAATGTTTTTTATAAGTCACTGACTTCTCTGTGATTTTGTTTACTGGGTTGTCAACAAATTGTTTACAACCACCTGAAAAATGACGCCATTAAATTTTGAACAATGACAGATTACGTTGTAACCATAGATACAGTCAACTCACCTGTCACAGGTTTCTTAATACATAATAATATTTAAAAATTTTGAAATTGTTAAATATCTCTGAAACTTATAACTTTAGGTATAGGGAATAGATACATTAAACGAAAGCTTCTTTAATTTACCATGGTAAATTAAAGAAGCTTTCGTTTAATGCATTTAAAATAAAAAAAGTTATTAACTTTTTAACTGGATTTTGGGTACACCCATATCTCAGTTATTAGACATGGGACCCACATCAAATTTACATGAGTTTACAATGACATTACATAGACAAGTTCTGCTTCTACTTGAAATTTTTTTAATAAAATTTGAAATTTGTCGATAATCTTCAGTGAATTAAATATTGTACCACTTTAATTTAAATTATCTTAATTTGGGAGGGCAGGAGGCTGGGGGGCACACTTAAAAACTAATTTTTTTTCGCAAACTTCAATTTGAATTCTGCTTGCGCAGAACTTGTCTATATAATGTCAATATAAACTCATATAAATTTGATGTGGGTCCCATGTCTATTAGATGTCTATTAGATATTAGATAGTCTAGAGATATGGGTGTGCCCAGCCGCCACTGTTTTTAAGTTAGCCTAATTTGCCATGGGTTTTGTCAGGTAATTTGTAAAAATATGTTAGGAATTAACACGGACTCTTTTAAACAATGTTCTAAGATTACAAAAATTCCCCCAAGTCCGCAAACCCAATAACAAAAAAGTTATAGGCTATTTTTGATTGACGTGCATTTGTCAAATTTTAACGAAAAAAATTAATAACTCGAAAACTATTTTCTTTTCGAATAGAACATGGTATAGAAATTTGCACAAAATTTTATGTAGAATTTAATAATGTAAAAATATATGGGGTGATCTATTTGAAATAACAAAGGATGTCACTTCCGGTTAATCCGGAAGTGGAATTTTGTTCAAAATATTTAAGAAAAATAGACTTATACTACTTTATAAACGCTTTTAAAATTTCAAATCGATATCTTTTTCCGTTCCCCAGAAACTTCTATAATGGACCACGAATGTGAAACCCTATATAATAGTTACCTATACCTACAGTACTTAAGTAGGTATGTATATGTACCCATACATGGGTGGGGTTACAAATAGAAAAATAATACTTTACATTTCTCAAAAAATATCATTAATTTTTACTCATGAAAAGGTATAAAAAATGCATAGAACAGCGATAAAAAATGTATTTTTGGCGATCATTTAAAAATTAAAAGCCTTTAACATGTCAATAGTAAAAAATGATTTTTATCAATTTTCAATACTTTACAAAATATAAATTGCATATTAACCATAGACAATAAAAATAATGTATCGCATATTTTGGGAGTTAAATTTAAGCAAAAACAAAAATGAAATTTTCCGAGAAATGTAAATTATTATTTTTTCCTCTTTGTAACCCCATTGATAAAAACTGTAATAAAAAACATTTTTTAACCATGTCTTTTATTTGGTTTGTTTCCATAACAACCGCAATTACATGTAGATTATTCATCTTAATATTTAAGATTACATTAAATTTTGGGTCACCTTGAGAGATAATTTGGCAACAATGTTGTTAGCAGGTAGAAAAACTTAATTTATGTTATTCGACACCCAAATGGACCTTTTGTGGCAAACACAAAACTCAGGTTGTGGCAAATTTGTAAAGGAACCTTTTTATATTGAGATAATGGTAAAATATGAGACTGAAGCATGTTGTGGCATATGGTTTTGTAGCGCACGATTTAGTTGGCTCCCTACCTATTTTGAATGCTGTTAGAGTTCGAAATACTTTCCAAACAACTTTAGCCATAGATTACCTGGCTCCACCTGTTTTCCTTCCCAACTACCTGTTGAATCGGCCTCTTCGAAGGAGGGGTCTCCTTGTTCACCTGTTCACACTACCTGTCAGTAACAGTAGGTTTTAAAATGGCTGAAAACATCTAGGGCGAATATTCCCCCAATAAAATCTACAAAGAGTTTTTAAAATTTTAAACAAAAGACACACGCCATTATTTAGGTATGCATACAAAAGATAAGACATAAAGAAGATATTTGATTTACACTGCCAGCAAGAGAAATAAAGATCAAAGGCCGCGTCACGTTCTTAAGTTCAGTTCCGCCTAACCTCCGAGTGAGACTATCGACATTTATCAAATACAAATCATGCTTGTTAGCGGGTACTTTATTTCCCTACATAATGATCTCTCTGTGGAACAAAGTTGGATTAAAGCTGGGTTAAGGTTCATTTATGTATAGGGTCATTAATGTAATATAAATACTAAAGAGATGTTTATTTTAATTACCAAATTTTACTGATCACCTAGATTGATGGTAATATAATATATATATATATATATAAAACATCCATCTATATGGATTGTTTTAATGGGTAAAAAAATATGTTATTAACAGACCACCCTGTTATAAAGATTCTTTTCTATGAGATCATGGTATGGTCTTAGTAATTGTTTGTGTACAATAAAAGGCAATTGTAGTTCTGCGGGTCCTCATTCAATTTATTAAATATCTCCTGCATTTCTATAGGCACAGGAAACCAGTGCCGTAGATATAAAATTACACAAAATAATACAAATACAAATTGCAAGAGAAATGTGGATCAGAAGATAATTACTTTTTAAAATTATGTACATATGTAAATTTTTCTGAAAAACATTTGTTTTCACATTTTTGAAGCTATGCTGGTATAACAAATTCGCACAAAAGTACAAAATCAAAAAATTCGCAGTATAAATACAAATTTTAAATTATTTTAAAATTTACAAAAATTTACAATTTTCTTTTAAATTTTTAACCTGCTTTTTTTAAATTATATTACAATATTCATCAAATATGTCTTCCCACATATTTTTTTTCCTAGTTTTTTTAGTTTAAAGTTGGTATTCTAAAAAGGGTTTAAAAGTGGTATTCCTAAAAGAGTTTTTTCTCACAGTTTTAAGACATTTCTTACGAGAGTTATATCTAGCCCAAGTTGACATAATGTCAATGACATTCTTAGAAAAGTTTTATCTAGTTGTTAAAAGTGCAGTTTTAAGTAAAATTCTATTAAAAATATAAATTAAAACGTTTCCGTATGCTATTTATATGGCAAAATTTTAGTTTCATGTACAAATTTCACCATGTGTTACTGTAAATGTTTATACTGATTTTAGTATATTGATTGTAATTTGTAACATTGTAAATGTCTTTTTTATATACTACTCTTGTACTTACCACTTTTATATCTACCCATTGTATTTGACATGTCATGTTTTATTATTGATGACAATAAACTTATTATTATAACTAAATTTTCATAACAAAAAACGCGGTGGAACAAATATTATTTGAAATTCAAGGCTACCTGATTTGCGTTAGGCCAATGAAATTTCTTTAATCCAAATGTTTAAACTTTAATCAACGAGTGGTGCTTGATTAACTTGCAATGTATAACAAATAAAATAATGTAAGTAACAAACATTCTGAAGATTTAATAACAAAATCCTATATCAATAGTTAAAGCAGAATTTTTTTAATTTTTAAAAAGGACCTTATTTTTACAAGCCTTTTTGTAGACCCAGTAAAAAAGCATTTGTTGGAAATTGGAAATTTAAATGAAAAGAATTTTAATAAGAAATGTTGCTTTATTAATTTATATCCTAAACAAAAAAATTAACACAAAAATAACATACACACAATTAAATAACACACCATTCTAAAATCATCACATTATAAAGAAATTTGGTAAAATATAATTATCAGTACTACTACAACACTAACTGATGTATTTCGTAACTTTAACCCACTTTACTAATTTCAGTTTAAAAACCAGTGATGGCATCTTTTTTCGGATACTTTGCACTTTCGGATACTTTGCACTTTCGGATACTTTGCACTTTGCACTCGTTAAGTACATAAGTTGCAGACGGTGAAGTCAGTTGAACTTGTTGATGCGTATTGTCAGTGGGAAATGTTTTGATTGACTGCCTGAAATCAAGTGTACTTTTATAAGAATAATTTGTTAAACATTTTTTAATTTCAAAGGTATCAAATTATTTGATACCTTTGAAATTAAAAAATGCTTACAGAGTTGCATATAACATTTACAAAACTTTCGGTAAAATATTTTCCTTTGTTAAAATAATTACAAACCCTGGTTTTCTACAAACAATTATGTTAAAATTTTACAAATGAAATTAATAAACCACATGTGGTTTACTCATGTTAACAAATCTTTTTATGACAGTGGAGGTAGGTAAAATATGGTTTATTTAATTTTAAATCAATCGTTGATAAAACGTGTTCGTAGATAAACTATTAATTTAAACAGTAACTAACATTAAAAATACAATTTATGAACTATCTTTAGAGAATTAAAAATTCCAAACATAAAATATGTCTAAAAATTTATTCAAGGATTACTATTGATTTTATGTCTTACAAAATTACTGTTTTTTGTGCAAGAAAATAAAATAAAAATAAATTTTAATTTAAGCTGTTCTAATGCACGTCAATGACTTTGTTTTACCGAGAAAAATAATAAAGACCTTTAGTTTTAATTGTGCGTAAGTGGAGGTAATGGACCACACCTGCTGTCCCGCATCACGAGAACAAGCAGTTAGTTATTGTGACTTTAACAAAGCACTTTTGGTTTACGTCTGCACCACGGGGGGATTCAATTAACCTATGTGTCATTCATTTAACAAAAACCTTGGTGTACCTTTGCCCGTATCCATTAACCGTACTCGGTATTATGATCGTCTGGAAAATTTGTATCACAATACGTTGCCATGATTAATTTATAAATTGAGAATACCTTCTTTAAAATTTTAAGTACACTTATTTTAAACATACAATGGGAACATTATGAATATTTTTTATTTAGTTATAATCAACTTAAATTAACATAAATTAGGGATTAATAAAAACATCAGACAAATTGATCAATTTTGTGTGATTTTTGTAGTTATTTATACAACGTTTATAATCAAAATTATAATGTCTGTAAATTTAGTAACAACTACCTATTGTAGGTAATTACGTTCATTGTCAGTAACCTTTTAAATAAAATTATTGTCGTCAACGAGACAAAATTAGTTAAATTAGTTAAACTAACGTATCCGGCCTTTAACAGGTGATTTCTACCTACAGCTACATGCATTGTTGCCAAACGTTCACATATTATGTGGACGTTCGGCAATAATTCATCAACCCACAGCATGAACTCGTTTCGCATACTAAATAATATTAAAATTAAATGGGTAAAATATATTTATGTGACATATTTGTTTTCTTATACACCGCAGTGACTTACTAGGAAAATTATCAAAAAAATGTAATTTCTGTAACAATTGTTTAATTCTACATCCATTGAAACTATAATTTAATTAAAGGTATTGTATACCCCAAATTTACCGAAAATACATAATATGTATTTTTGGTACATTGACATATTGACATATTATGTCAAATTAACCTTATTAAATTAATCTTATTTTATATACAAGGTGTAGCTAAATTGCTTGACAAACATCACTATTACAATATAAGAAACAAAAATGCTAAAAAGTTCCGAAACTGCTTTGTGTATTGTTTTATGATATTTAACAATATTGCAGGTTTTTTCATATTATAACACTCATAAGCCCAAATAGGCTGTACGCAGTCCAAAAGTCAAATTATTATACACCTATAGCATTTAGCTCAAAGTGTAGAAACAAAAAATTACAAGTCACTGTAGAATAAATGCATGAACATAACCTACATGTCAAAAGTCACAAACTCGAGAATTTTAATGTTAGTAAGTAAACAATTTTTAAAGGCTTGAAAACAATCTAGTATATACAGCACGGCGAAAAAAGCATATTAACTGCCTCGCTTAGATCTGGTGCCTTGAATGACGACGCCTCGGCTGATTAAGCTTTCTCCGCCTGTTGGATAATGTAATAATTTCTACTTCTATACTTGAATTCATTTACAGTTCATTTTCTTTATCTGGACTCGTGTTTTTTTGTTATGTTGACTTAGTATTTTTAGTATTTAAAAATGGTATGCCAAAAATAATAGCAACGAATTCAAATGTAAAAGCCCTTTAGAGGGCAGAACTTTATTTTGATGAAATAATGCCAAATGCCACAATGGAAGAAAAAGTACATCGCCTTAGGGATATTTTTGAAGTAAAAAAGTAACGAATTTGGTTTTATAAATATTACATCACACATTATTTTCACATTATTCGCCATTGAACAACATTTACGTTCACAAAAAATTTTAATTTATTTTATATAAATTCTTTTCAAAGCGAAGATTATTATCCGCTAGGAATATTTTCTCTTCTGGGCCGTAAAGCAACCTACATTTAAATACATTTTTTTATATGATTTTACTCATCCAAGCACCACCAAAGCCAAATTAATTGCATTTTTAACTACAAATTTCGACAACTCAACTTGACAACTGCACAATGTAACCTACAATAATTTATACATAACCACAATTAGATTTATAACTAGCTTAGTTTGTTTTAATCAATGCGACCAACTTGACAACTGTATTTACCAACCAAAACCCTAAATTTGCAACGTTGCCGCAGTCCAGATAAAAAAAATGAACTTTACTTATTAGCCATTTTCTATTTCTACTATAATAAGATCCACTATGATACAAATTTTTCATTACGATACAGATTTTTAACCAGAAATACGCGGCAAATTTAACCAGTACAAATGCGATACACGGCAATATTCTGTCAATATCAACTATTGCCTTGGACATGTGACAGATCTATAACTATTAATTTTGAAAAGCAATTACGTAAATGTCTTTTGTAATTTGAATTTTCTACTTTATTATGATAGTCGTAGAAAAAATAATGTAAGCAACTTCCATTTAATGAGCTATTATGACGTTCGACTTTAACTCATGTCATAATTCTCCTGATCAGGTCTTGATAGCCATTATTTAATAGTCGTTGCATAAAATACTATTATGTAAAAAACACAATTTTTAAAATGCCAAACTCTTTGACGTTAAAGTTAAAGTTAAAATTAACTTAAATCGCTATTTAAAGTTTTCAAAGAGTAAATTGGAAGAGTCATTTTTATTGATCAGTCAAAAATCAGTGAAAAACAATTTTTATTATAGAGGTTAATTAGTAAAACCAACACGATGTTATAATAAAAATAAAAATTTCGAACCTAACCAAATTCTTTGACAGTTATAATATTTTTACTTCTTATAAAACCATTAACAGCGAATTTTAGTATAATGTTCTTAAAATTATTTTTAAGATTTAAAATTTGCACCAGAGGTGCACCTCTAGTTTGACCTTACCACGATTTAGCTATATATCAAACATAACCTAGAAACCACGGTTTTATATATAGAACCGTGCTAAAGACAGGTGTTTGGATTCATTTGTAATTCTTGACACATCTGTCATAACATCGTGACGTCGCGACGCGTTGCGCTTTCTTGCAGGTCATCGAAGCGTTTTAAATCTTGCGTTTTTTAAAATGCCAAAGCGTTCTCAAAAAATAATACCTATAATAAATTTTATTACATAAAATATTCTTACCTTAATGGCAATTCTAAAACTCAAGCAAGCATTTTTGGACATTGAAACAATTTACATTTATAACTTCCATGAAATTTGTATAGTATACACTCTAAAATTAAATTAGTCAAAAATGACTACAGTTATTAGTGACTGCTTTTTTACTTATACCATGGTTAACCATGGATTCTTATGTAAAATTCTCCCATGAATCCGAAAATACCAAAAATTTTGAAAGTAATGCAGTTTTTGAGATATAATCAATTCCATATTATATGGAAAATTGACTGTATCTCCTTTCTAAAAATGAATTAGTCAAAAATGACTAATTACTACAGTAGTATAATTTATTTATTATTTATTTATTTATTTATTCGTATCCAACAGGCCCAGGGCCCAATAACAGGATTACGTTTTTATACATTTTATTTTTAATATAGTATAGTGTAGTGTAGTATAATATAGTATAGAATGCGTTACCGACATTAAGTTCGGAAAACTTTGAAGAGTTGTACCTACATATTTAATTTTTTCGCAAAATAATATGGCCTGAAATATAAGAATTATTTTGCAAAGTAAACAAATAAAATTAATTTTTTGTTAAAACCGCTATTTTGTAAGACGGTAAATTTATTATAATTTTAATCCATATTTAGGTGAAAAAATTCCATTGTGTACAAAACATATATTAATAGATAACATGTTTAAGTAAAACCACGGAGTAAAACCAAAGACTATTCTTTTTGGTTAAACAATTTAAAAAATGTTGTAAAACAATATGCAAATAATTTCCTTTGTGAATAATAATAATAATAATGTTTATTCATATAATAAAGATTACAGAAAACGTCAGGTATTCTCAGGAATGGAATTTTTTAATAAAGCTTTTGTATTTTTTTGTCTTTTTTAATTGTAGGCTGTACTAGTAAATTTAGAAATTATTATTTATTATGCATTGGCAACATCCTAAAACGCTTTTCAAGTTTCCCTTTCAATTAACATACTCGAAGCAAAGTGCGCACTTTCACATGCGACAATTAAACAGGGGTGAGAGTGAGCAGGAACCACGCGATGAGTCATTCCTGCTGCAACAGTGGAGAGTAATTTCGAACGACAATGACGCGACACGTCTTCTAGTTCGCGGTGTCATTTGAACGGATTTCACAGCAGAAATCCTCCGAACGTTCGAGCTCGAAAGATGGGAGCCAGCGACATCTATTGGCAGAAGACTTTTAAGGCGATCCGGGAGGTGTCGCTACAGTACAGGAATTTCAAGAAAAGATCCCCATATCTGAACAATTTGAAATCGGTGTAATAATATTAGTAAATTGGTGACTAAGATTTGATATATTTAAATGTGGGCATTAATTCTTCCGACTGATGAACCAAGTGATTATTTATCTGGTTTTATATAAAATGTGTTTTTGTATTGGTACATATAGGTAGCGATTATTTAAGGAATATTTAAAGCAAGAACAAAATTCGCCATAACAACTCAAAATATTTTACCTATTTTTTATTACTCATAGTATTATAGGTACATTTACACAGTAAAAAAAATCAACTCTAAGTAACACTAATTAGAGTTCACACAGGTCCACACTAAATAGTGTTGTTTTATAACACTACAATTAGAGTTCATTTGTAGTGTAATTTTCCCCAAGTAAGCAAGTATGATTTGACACTATTGCACTGAGGATAAAGTAATTTTACACTGTATTAAAAAGTGTTAATTTACCTAAAATCGTGTACTTCTACACTTCCTGGGTAAAATCCCACTTTTGTTCAGTGTAAATTAACACTACTTTGGAAAGGTTCTAATTTTATAAAGGTACTTTTATGGCGGGTTTATACAACTTCATATCATTAATTTATTTCATAATTCACAATTTAGTGCATAAGCATAAAAGTTAAATCGCACTATCTGCTATGAAACAGTTTATACAACGTTTTAATGCGTAACTCACAATTTAGTGTTTATTGAATAACCTTGGAAGTTCACAAAATTTAACTTTTATGAAATAAAATATGAATTATAAATACAATTAAACCGCGCATGTGCCTACAATTTTTCTCTCTCCATTTTATAAGGTTATGATTAATAATTATTGTGTTTTGTGCCTTAAAAAATACTACAAAGTTTCTACATAACATTTCAATGATGGATTTTGTGTCACTTGCCACTTTTAATAATCAATATTGTCATTTAGAAAAATAAAATATTTACTAAATTAATGAGTTGTATAAACCAGATTTTAAAGTTATGTATTATGTATTAAATTATGCATTAAATTAACAATTGAGTTATGAAATAAATTGTCCACTAAATTATCAATTGTTGTATAAACCCGACTTTACTCTTTTAGTGCGAACTTCTAGTGTAAATTAACACTATTATTTGAGTAAAACCTATTGGTGGTAGTGAATAAAACGAAAAGGTAAATAAAGAGAAACATTTATTTGGAACAAAAATCCATGACAATTATCAAAATTGGTGCCTTTTAAAATATAATTTTATATTTGAGTCGTATGGCTAGCTTAAGCAAAATGGTCCCTTAAAACGTAAAAGTTTTGGATCAATGCAATATTTTACTGGCTGTCAACTGTAAATTATCTTGAGAATTCATCAGTAATCCATTTTTCTGTTATAAAAAATGGGTGATCCCATTGGTAGAGAGGCGTCTGGCGGGTGTATATCGGGGATTTACGTGTACAAATTTTCCATAATATTAATAAAAATGTAGGTGTAGGTTAATATAACAACCATTACGCTTAAAAATAAAAAGTAAATCAAGTGCGAATGTATTTATATTATTAATGTTACAAGTACCCGACCTACTGCCGTAAATTATTGATATATAATATAGGTCGGATATGGACATCCTTTTAACTTATTGGTATTTATTGAGTATTAAGGCTTAAAGAAAAAGGAAGTATAATACTTCCCCTTATGGATTCACCGTAATTAAAATCTAACTGAACAAAAATGCCACACTTCCACAACGCGGTATCTCCGGATATGCACTGCGTACCAAACATTTTAAAACGCATTTCGGTTATTACCAGTTTTTTCAGTCTATTTTGCCACTATTGGTGTAATTTAACTTTAATTGTGATACAATGTGCACTAGTAGTATAAAGAAAAAAGAGCTCTTAGTAACATCAAAACAGACAAAGAAATTTACATGCACTGTAGTGTACATTTTGTGACAAAATTTTTGTCACTATTTAACACATTAAGGGGTAATAAACACTCGCATTAGGTTTTTCTACCCTTTTGATTTATTTTAATAATAAATAGTGTGAATGTACCAATGAATAATGTTCATATTCTTTAAATGTGTTTAATAAAGTTAATAAGCACTAAATGCTACCTAGTGTATTTTGTACTACACTAAAAAATTTACACGGGCAAATTTTTTTTACTGTGTAAATGAAAATATCCACCGGTTCAATTTTTTCGGAAATTTTAAAACAATGGGATGAGTTATTTGCAATAATTTTCTGTACAGCAACACTTTCAGCTAACGTGCAGTTGTAGTCGCTTCTATGGAATTTGATAATTGGTATAAAGTTCATTGTATATCAAGTTTTTATGATAAATTATTTTAAAAATAAATTTAAAAGAAAGTTTTAAAAAAACTTCCATTGGGAAATAATACTGTTTTCCCAAATGATGCAGATATATCGATTTAAAATTAACCCTTTAAGAAATTACTTTCATAACAGTATATTATATATCAAGTTTGATAAACGCAATACTTTTTCTACGACCAATACTTAACATTATCTAAAAAATGATTTAAATTAAATATTTGTATAAAGCAACATCTATACGAAAATAAAGTCGGTAACCATCCCAATAAATATTTTTGTCGTAATTTTAACCATTAACATTGCGATTTTAATTAAACTAAACAATTATTAATACTTTAAAATATTAAAATAACTTCAAAATATGATTATGTTAGGAAAATATTTTATCCTATGATTTTTTGTATTACTATAATTGGAAATATTATCAAACAGTATTAAAAATTCTTACACGGGAAATGTTAAAGATACAAAAAGTGACAGTTGTATTTATTCTTGTTAGAATTTTTAATTTGTGAATCTACCGGTGTTAAAATCTCAAATTTTTCTGTTTAGATTAAAGTTTATCCCTTGAAAGTAGACTAACAATCGATATAGAAGCAGTGATCAAGTACAGACGTTCATATAATCTTTTCGAATATTAACGTTAAGAAATTATTTTATGCTTTTGTATTTTTGTATTAAGATAATAAAATAATTTTCACATTTGGTATTTATTTTAATGATTGTATGACATTTGGAAACTGTCAATTAACTTCAGGCCGTGACTTAAAACCTGTTTGCCCGTTACTAAAACGCCATAAAGCCTCAACTTGTCAATGTGTATTTAAAAGGTCACTTAGTGTCATGGAAACATGTACGATAATTATCGTATTATTTTTATTATTATTATTATTATTATAATAGGCGTTTTAAAGGTGGGAGTGGAAAAAATTCATAAAATACAAGTTAAAACGTAAAATAGTTAAATCTAAATTTATATTTATTACTACCAATTTAAACTTGAAACTTTCCCAATATCCAAATTTGTTTACCAATATTTACTCTTTCTAAGATATGTACATAATAACTTTAATTCAAAATTTACCTTCAGTACTCAACTTCAGGCATTTTAAGAGCTTCCTTCCTGTTAAAGGTACAGCACAAGCAAACAAGAGAATATTAAATTTTATTGAAGAATTTTCCTCTTTTAGACATAATTAATTAATTTTTTAAACATAATATGTACAAATATTGATTTTTGATTTGCATAAAGAAGAGATAAATTAAACTTAATAAAAAGAGTTGTGTAAGAAGTATTAAAACTAAAAGTTAAGGCCAATTCGAGGATGTTATTTATGTTATTTAAATTGCAGAAACAAATTTGCCAACTTATTATTTACGTCAGGTCCTACCGTAAAGTAAATTTACCTCAGAAACTCTTTGGAAAGCAAATATTGCCAAAGACATTCGAAATGTATTCGTTCCTATAAGTTGATAAACATTAACAAATACCAAGTCAGGACGGAATAAGTGGCGTGTGTTAAGCAAACTCTACCGGGAAAACAACAAGAAAATGAAGGGAATAAATTAACATAAAGTCTAAAGACGCTTCCGCTGTCTTTTCCAAGTTTATTCCGTACACACGGATCTAAACCAAACACGGGGGTACCTACACACCTACATCATGTAAATGTCGCTCAAATCTACATCTTAATTGCTTGTCATGTTTATTGCTGACTTTAAAGTTGGTTTTACGTTAAACTGCCGAGTTTTATGTTGCTTTTATGTTACATTATACTTAAATGTTTACTACGCGCCACGCTCTCGCTTCAGGTATAGTACGCGTCTTTCATAAAATACTTACTTTCAATAAAACAAAGCTACTCATCAAAAACACTATAAAATTGACAAACTAATTTACTAGATTGGTTGAGAAAATCTCCAAGAGCCATTGCATTTGACAATAGTACATAATCCAATCAAGGGTGCACAGTAAAAAATTTTCCCGTGTAAATTTTTTAGTATAGGGGTAAAAATATTAGAGTTGATTTGTAAGTGTAAAAGTTACACTACAAAATACACTAGGTAGCATTTAGTGCTTATTAACTTTATTAAACACATTTAAAGAATATAAACATTATTCATTGGTACATTCACACTATTTATTATTAAAATAAATCAAAAAAGTAGAAAAACTTAATGCGAGTGTTTATTACCCCTTAATGTGTTAAATATTGACAAAATGTACACTAAAGTGCATGCCAATTTCTTTGTCTGTTTTGATGTTGCTAAGAGCTCTTTTTTCTTTACACTACTAGTGCACATTGTATCACAATTAAAGTTAAATTACACCAATAGTGGCAAAATAGACTGAAAAAACTGGTAATAACCGAAATACGTTTTAAAACTTTTGGTTGGTACCTATCTACCTAGGCAGTGCATATCCGGAGATACCGCGTTGTGGAAGTGTGGCATTTTTGTTCAGTTAGATTTTAATTACGGTGAATCCATAAGAGGACATTCTTATTTTTTGTAAGTATTATACTTCCTTTTCCTTTAAGCCTTAATACTCAATAAATACCAATATGTTAAAAGGATGTCCATACCCGACCTATATTATATATCAATAATTTACGGCAGTAGGTCGGGTACTTGTAACATTGATAATATAAATACATACACACTTGATTTACTTTTTATTTTCAAGCGTAATGGTTGTTATATTAACCTATACTTACATTTTTATAAATATTATGGAAAATTTGTACACCTGTGGTAAATCCCCGACATACAGCCACCTGACGCCTCTCTACCAATGGGATCACCCATTTTTTATAACAGAAAAATGGATTACTGATGAATTCTCAAGATAATTCATTGCTTACAAGTTGACAGCCAGTAAAACATTGCATTGATCTAAAACTTTTACGTTTTAAGAAACCATTTTGCTTAAGCCAGCCATACGACTCAAATATAAAATTATATTTTAAAAGGCGCCGATTTTGATAATTGTCATAGATTTTTGTTCCAAATAAATGTTTCTCTTTATTTACCTTTTCGTTTTATTCACTACCACCAATAGGTTTTTACTCAAATAATAGTGTTAATTTACACTAGAAATTTGCACTAAAAGAGTAAAAGTACCTTTTTAAAATTAGAACTTTCTCAAAAGTAGTGTTAATTTACACTGAACAAAAATGTGATTTTACCCAGGAAGTGTAGAAGTACACGATTTTAGGCAAATTAACACTTTTTAATACAGTGTAAAATTACTTTATCCTGCTACAGTGTTAAATCATACTTGCTTACTTGGGGAAAATTACACTACAAATTAACTCTAATTGTAGTGTTATAAAACAGCACTATTTAGTGTGGACCTGTGTGAACTCTAATTAGTGTTGCTTAGAGTTGATTTTTTTAATGTGTGTCAATATTTTTTTTGTGAAAATAATTTTGCAAAACCCCTTATTGTTTATTTGCTTTTGTATATTGGGGAAAAGGATTATAAGGTACCAAAACTAAATATCTCATAAACATAAACATATAGGTAATCTTTTTAAATATAAAATTCAAATTATAAAATTATAATGTCTTTTTTTTATTTTTGCAAAACGATCCAAAACCTTATCAATATTTATTTTTATATCCCTATATACATGTAATAATGCTAATCCTACTAGTCTTTCTTCATCTGTAGAAGCCCGAAGCCAAGTCTTTATTTTTCTTTTATTGTGCAACACTTTAAAAACTATTCATAGAGGGCGACTTGCATTCATAAATTATATTTGTAGTATTTTTTTTCTTAGGACTTCTATCTTGGGGGTAATTACCCCCCTTTATCGACTCCCTTGCTAAAATAAGCTTTCTCCGCCCTATTGTACATATACAATTTTTTTTTTCAAGAGTTTATTGATTCAGTACCTACATTGCAAGTATCTTTGGTATCCTTGAGTTTGCGTCATTTTTTATGTGCATTAATTTATTCTAAAGTGACCTGAAATTCAGGTACACAAAACTTTATGTTAAGTTTACAACAAACTGCTATCTGTTAACTAATTGAATAGGTAGTTTGTAATTATAACAATCATTTTGTAGATTAAATAACAACATCCTTCATAAATAATTCAACCATAATTCTTGTAATTTTCAAAAAGGACCTTATTTTTAGAAAACTTTTTGTAGACCCAGTAACAAAAGTATTTGTTGGAAATGTTGGGAACTTAAATGAAAAGAATTTTGATAAGAAATGTTGCTTTATTAATTAATTTCATAAAAAAATTAAAACATACCTACATAAATGAACACAAAAATAACATACACACAATTAAAGAAATTCTTAGAAAATTCCATATTATAATAAACGTATACGTTTACAAAATTTTCGGTAAAATATTTTCCTTTGTTAAAATAATTACACTGGTTTTCTACAAAATATTATGTTAAAATTTTATAAAATAAATTAACAAACTCATGTTTACAAATCTAATTTTTATAACAGTGTGCCTACACTGGTTTTGAGCGGAATGCGATAGATGTAACTCTTCCTATATAATTTTAATGTATTTTTATTATTGTACGGCGGTGTATGTATTCTAATATAAACATTGGCATATCCTTGAAAACAATATTTTATTACCAATTAAAAAAGAAATTCCACTGAATGTACTATCGAGAATCACTTCTATTAAAGGCAAAACTCAAATGAGGAGAAACTGTCAAAAAATCCATAATATGTATGTGGGTCGTTCATATACATATTACGTCAGCACTTTTTGTTTTTTTTACAATTGTACATAATTTAAAAAAATATATTTCTTTTTCTTTTAAAATCTAGCTTTCTGTTTTTTACATGAAAGAAAAATGATGACGTCATCATCAAAATTTCTTCGTTTCTTCTGCATGCTGACGTAACCCTAACGCAATATCTTCAAATTTTATAAAAAAAATGAAATCTCTGTGATAAGTTTGTATAATATCTCAATATTGTAGTAGAATAAACTGGTACAAAGTGAAACATCGACCGGATTTCTTCTTATTGAAAAATCCTTTATTTAGAAAAAAACTATAATTGTACAGTTGTACACGGTGTGCCTGAACGAAGTTTAAGTCACATAAAAATGCCGCCAAAAACTGCGGTTTCTTGTTCGGGACCCTTTGGTGACTTAAAATTATAAAAAAATCATGAATTTTCTAAAAATTTTGAAAAGAGGAGCAGCTAGGATTTTGGTAAATATCATTTTTAAGTCACCAAAGGGTCCCGAAAAAGAAACTGCAATCAGTTTTTGGCGGCATTTTTATGTGACTTAAACTTCGTTCAGGCACACCGTGTGTACGGGACTGATTTTTCAAAGAATAGATAAAAAACTGTTTAGTAAAATAATACTTTATAGTACAAAAAATAATTAATTACCAATGAATTTAAATATTTGTATAGAGTACCCATAGAGTGTACCAAAATTATTAAAAATAAATGTTGTTAAAAAATTACTTATCAAAGATAGTTTGTCGTATATAATTTAAAAAACTGCCAAATGACCGTAATATTTTCGGCCAGCGCCCGACAAACTACTTGTTATATTTGTCGAGCAGTGATTAAGACGGTGCTGCGTCTAGCGTTGTTTTGATTGATAGTGTTGGCAGACCTGAAGGATGTGACGTAGTTTAAGTTTCCGGCAAATGATTGTGTTATGGACAGCACCGCACCATTTATCTAACACGGACACACCTTGCTCTACAATTAAATTATTTGAATTTATGGGGCTTCCTCGCAAATATCTCATCATCAAATTGCTTTATCCCTTTGAAACTTACTGTACATGATTTAAGTTTGTGAGGATTTTACGTTCAAAATATTAAGTCCAAATTTTTTAGTATTTTTATACTTTAATTCTTAAAAAAAAACAAAGAAATCTTGAAAATGTATAAGAAATCGTTTTAATTTTAATAATTAATAAGAAAAGACAGCGTTATTTAAGATATTCCTAGACAATTAAATAATTAAGAAACCGTAAGGAGGTTGTTGTCTACACGAAATGTTAGAGTAAATGGTGCGTGGTCGACAATACATTTTTAGTAATGCTACACTGCCTGCATTCTTAATTAAAACTTCAATTTATAAAGCGTTAAAATTTTGTTTTTAATATATTCGTGAAGTTTATTTTAGAAGTCGTGATCTACAGTTCCTTTAAAAGTTTGGTGTGCATCTTTGGAAATTAAACAAAGTCGGAATATTTATAAAGTCGGCAAAGCTTAGCTCCCCAAACACTAATTGGAATAATCCAGTTCCAATTAATTCTACGCCACAAGTTCGCTACCTTCTGCAAGATTAAGTTCCTCAGACTTGTCTCTTTCAGTCATCACTTGTGCATTTCGTCTAATAAAGGTATTTGAATTCATGTTTTAATTAACTAATAACTTTATGTTACATCGAAACACTTGTTTGTACTATGTCGGTACATTTTAATTTCACTGGAACAAAAAAATGTGTTTTTACCTATTAAAGTTAAACTTCATAATATATCAACTATAGAAATCGAGTTTCAGGGTAGTAATTAAAGTTGAGTTGCTTTTATATCATTAATTAACATATTTTGTTATTTTCTGCTATACAAATTTATAAAAAAAATCCAGTTACCTACTGATTAATTACCGACTAATTACTGACTACACAGTAAAAAATTTTGCCCGTATAAATTTTTTAGTGTAGGGGTAAAAATATTAGAGTGGATTTGTAAGTGTAAAAGTTACACTACAAAATACACTAGGTAGCATTTAGTGCTTATTAACTTTATTAAACACCTTTAAAGAATATAAACATTATTGGTACATTCACACTATTTATTATTAAAATAAATCAAAACGATAGAAAAACTTAATGCGAGTGTTTATTACCCCTTGATGTGTTAAATAGTGACAACATGTACACTACAGTGCATGCCAATTTTTCTTTCTTTTTTCTTTTTTCTTTACACTACTAGTGCACATTGTATAACAATTAAAGTTAAATTACACCAATAGTGGCAAAAAAAGAATGAAAAACTGGTAATAACTGAAATGCGTTTTAAAATGTTTGGTTGGTACCTATCTAGGTACCTACGCAGTGCATATCAATAGATACCGCGTTGTGGAAGTGTGGCATTTTTGTTCAGTTAATTTTAATTACGGTGAATCCATAAGGGGACATTCTTATTTTTTGGTAAGTATTATACTTCCTTTTTCTTTAAGCCTTAATACTCAATAAATACAACTATGTTAAAAGGATGTCCATACCCGACCTATATTATATATTAATAATTTACGGCCGTAGGTCGGGTACTTGTAAAATTAATAATATAAATACATACACACATGATTTACTTTTTATTTTCAAGCGTAATGGTTGATATATTAACCTATACCTACATTTTTATTAATATTATGGAAAATTTGTACACGTGTGGTAAATCCCCGACATACAGCGGCCTGACGCCTCTCTACCAATGGGATCACCCATTTTTTATAACAGAAAAATGGATATAATTAATTGCTTACAAGTTGACAGCCAGTAAAACATTGCATTGATCTAAAACTTTTACGTTTTAAGGAACCATTTTGCTTAAGCCAGCCATACGACTCAAATATAAAATTATATTTTAAAAGGCACCGATTTTGATAATTGTCATTGATTTTTGTTCTAAATAAATGTTTCTCTTTATTTGCCTTTTCATTTTATTCACTACTACCAATAGGTTTTACTCAAATAATAGTGTTAATTTACACTGGAAGTTTGCACTGAAAGATAAAAGTACCTTTCTAAAATTTAACTTTTCCAAAGTAGTGTTAATTTACACTGAACAAATGTGGGATTTTACCCAGGAAGTGTAGAAGTACACGATTTTAGGTAAATTAACAATTTTTAATACAGTGTAAAATTACTTTATCCTCAGTGCTATAGTGTTAAATCATACTTGCTTACTTGGGGAAAATTACACTACAAATTAACTCTAATTGTAGTGTTATCACTATTTAGTGTGGACCTGTGTGAACTCTAATTAGTGTTGCTTAGAGTTGATTTTTTTTACTGTGTAGTTACTAACTAGTTACTAATTACCGAGGAGTTACTGACTAGTTACTGTTTTAATTTTGAAAAGATCGTAAATTTTAAATTTTTTAGGGTTTACGAAACATAAAAATTGTATACAAAGATACAAAAAATAAAAATAATGTTTTAACAAATTTATCGTAAAAATCAAAATATTATAAGTAGTAGTATAATTTGTATAGAACAAAATTATTTACTAGCCAATACATAAATACATACAGTTAGTATACGATAACTTTCACTTGAGGTTATCTCTATATATTTTAGTACTTCGGAAATGCAATTAACAGATTCGTGCTTAAGCGTTTAGATATTATTAAAGAGAAATTAATTAAAACGCTCGGTTGTTGAACCTTTTAATATGCTTAATTAAAGCTAGCAACTGCCAGCTGCATTCAGAGTTTAATATAAAAATTGCTTATAAACACAAATTTTTACCATTTTTATGAACTATCTAAATAAATATTCGTTAAAAATATGAAAATAAATCGATTAAAAACTATAAAATGGATGGAATAACCCTTGAAAGAGGTCTAAAAAAACGATTGAATCGGTGAGTTCAAGAACAGTGCAAGTCCAAAACTTAAAATTTTGACAAATTATTTTATAAAATTATTTTTATAGTTTAAAATGCATTTTTGTGAGAATGTTTGGACAAAATATGCATTTTAAACTAAAAAATTATTCATTTAAATTTTAGACTTGCACTGTTCTTGATCTCACAGATTCAATTTAGTAGTCGACTGAAATATTGTTATTTATGGTTTATGCAAGTTTTTTATTTAATGCAGTTACAAAAAAATATTAGAAAAAAAACAATCTCTTTCGATAAACAAAGACTCTTTTTTCTCAAAATAAATAAATAAAGTTTTTGAAAAAAATAGAAAAAAATATTTTATTTTCCGAAAGATTTTATAGTATAGTGTAAAGTTCTTTTAAAAACAAACAATAAATTATTAAAACCAAACACGTCTTAATCGGTAATTTGATTGTCAAGGTGACTTTTTATAAGAATTTATAAATGTTTTTCCAGTTAACTTGAAAGAAATTATAGAAAATAATCTAGTAGGTACATGGGCGGATTTAGGCATGGTCATTATGGGCTGCAGCCCAGGGCCCCGTCCGATCGCAAAAATATAAATCAGACTGATTAAAAAATCGACTATTTAATATTGAGCCCGTTACAATTTCAGCTCTTAATATTATTATTAAGAGGCCCCTCATCGCGATTTTCAATTTTTTCATTTAAATAGCATGTAAAAAAAATTAACTTTGGAATTATATATATTTTAGCGGATTAATGAACTTATATAAAAATAACATATTTTAAAAATAATATTTTTATAGATTATTTGAAGTAAACGCTCTACAAAGACGTCTATTATTATTTTATAATAAATATACTGGTTCAAAAGTTATTCAAGCTTAAAATTACATTTATAGTAAATTTCAAGTTTTTCTTACTTTTCTGCTAAAACTATCAGACCTATAACAAAACTTTATGGGACTTTTTGACCGGTGTGCGCCGCGGCAGTCGTTGTGGGTGTCAAATTATATCGTTTTAGAAAATTTTTGTTGCATTAGAGCAGTTTAAAGGACAACGACGCGCTTTTTGCGTATACGAGGTGTGTTCAGAAAATAACGGGAATTGTTAAATTTCGCGGCTTCGGAGGGTCCGGTTGTCATTAAATTTTCTTTATTATGTTGGTATACATGCCCCCGAAGTATGATAAAAACTTAAGCTGTTTTCATTGTTTACTTTGTCTGTGGCAGCCGCTAAGGTTAGACGTGTTTTATGAGCTCGGCGATTTACCTTCGTTAAAAGAAATGGATCAAAGAATTTGTATCCAATTTTGCTTAAAAAATGAAATAAATTCTGTGAAATGTTGACAAAGGCCTATTGTGAGCTTGCTATAAGTAAAATAAGAGTTTACAAGCGGTATAAGAGTTTCCAAGATGGCCGTGAAGCCGTTGAAGATGACGAACTTCCCGAACGCATAAGCACATAAACAACCGATAAAAACATGGAAAAAGTGGAAGAAATGGATATAAACCACCAGAGAAGTCGCTGATGATGTTGGTATATCGATTGGCGCATCCCATGAAATTTTTTCGAATGTTTTGGGTATGAAACGCGTGGCGGCAAAATTTGTTCCAAAATTGTTAAATTTTGAACAAAATTTTTGGCCAAAAACAATACTATAATGATGCCCCAGCCTCCATATTCGCCAGACATGCCTCTGTCTGACTTTTTCCTATTCCCAAAAATAAAGAGAACCTTAAAGGGCCGTCGTTTTGCAAGAATAGATGACATTAAAAGCGCATCGCTGAAAGAACTAAAGGCTATCCCAAAGATCGAGTTTTAGAAGTGTTTTGAGTATTGGAATAAGAGCTGGCACATGTGCATAATATCCAATGGGGACTATTTTGAAGGCGACAACATTAATGTAGACGAATAAATAAATATTTGTTTCAAAAAACAAAAATTCCCGATGTGTTCTGAAAACACCTCGTACAAATTTTACCAGATAACTTATTTTATCGTGACAGCCACTGTCTGTATCGTGTTCATTGTCGTTTAAAGTTTAAAGCTACTGGATCTACAGTTAAAATATGCAATACATTAAAGTCCTGATTCAGGACTAATATTTCGCAACTGGTACTGAACGCGATACAGACGACGCGTAGCGGTAAAATTTGTGTTCTTAAAATGCACGTATGCCAAAACAGCGTTGCTCTCCGATAAACGGCTCAACAAAAAATCCTAAAACGCTTTAAATCACTCAACCGTGTATAATAGAAAAGATATAATTTAAACTAAATAATGTCCTAATTCAGTAAACAAAATATGCTGATGCTGGTGTTAAATTTAAATGAAGTAGAGAATTTCAAAGCGAATTAATTCGTAAATGCTCAAAATACCGCGTGCAAGTAATCTAGCTGGAGCTTGACAAGTATTTATATTGTCATTTCTTCTTGCCGCGAAAACATATTCATGTTAATATTTGCCACAAGTGACACAAGTTTAATTTAAAACGAGTCAGCTTACGTTGAGAACTTACAACGAGCTGGATGCTAAAGGATCAGGGCTGCTTGCAATCCAAGATATATATGCGTGTGGGATTAGGTGAGCCAAAGAGAGAGTGACACAACAATGCCACGTGTCGTTCTCGTCTATAGGTATACATAGAATTCACCCTACTTACTACTTACACCAGATTTAATTACTCTTATCTTTCTTAAACAAGGTATTCGCGAGTTAGTTGTGTTTCCTTCTGATTGATGATCTTGAAATAATTTAAACTGAAATACCTTCCACTTCATTTGGAGCTTTGTTTGCTTGTTTATACGAAGTTGAATTTGAATTCAGATTTTATCAGGAGCTTTTCCAAGTTCTATTTAGTTTCTTACATTCCTAGGTGGAATGATTTAGATACTTTTTATCAAAATTGTAGCTTTGCTGATACATAAATTATCAAATGCAAAAAAGGATCTAAACATTTTTTTTAATGGGAATAGGACCCAAAATTGCCATTTGGTAAATAACTTTGGTTTAGACCAAACTGGCTGGTAGTTTTGTAAATCGACATCAAATGATTGCTATTTTACATTTAATTTTAAATAATAAGCAAATAGTTTGCCTTTAAATCTCAGGTCTTTAAACAGTTGCAAGAGATCTATAGTCGCGGCCTATTCTGCATGGGTGCAAAAGTATTTCTTGGAAATTGGGAACTTCCCAGGCAACACAGGGTCGTAGAAATCACGTAGAATCGTCGACGAATTGGGTCGAATTTGGTCGAAGTTACATTTCAACCATTTTTCGACGTCTCAAAATTCACCAAAACACGACCAATTATTAACTTAGGTCGATGATAACCAATAAATGACGTCATTATCACGTGAACAGATGACGAATTTTTTAAGAAAATATGAAAATATAGTGATAATTAATAAGAAACAGTTGGCCCGTTTTAATGGGCCTACAAAAAGTTTTGGAATATTTTTAAAAACAAAAATTATTATTTTTATTTAATTTACGTAATTTAATCCGCAGCGTAATTTTTGTTTTGATAATTTTATATAATTTTCTGTAAATTTGATAATTTTGTCAACCCTCTTCGATAATATTAATTTTTACACCTGGCAACCCTGTTTCTCTTTGACACTACTTACAAAGCGAGGGAACGTTTATTCCTAAAAAACAATATCGTTGATTCAAGTGTCCAACTTTTATAATCTGTGGCATTTATACATAGAACAAACCATTTATACTGATAATACTTTGGCTGTGTCAGGTAGGTCAATTTTTGTGTGTTTATTAATGTTTTAATTACTCAGTATATTCCATAACAAAGTCATAACACCTAAATGAAGTACCTACATAAGCTCCTAAAATATTGACCTGTTATCTGTCTTAAAATTTAATGTGGTTGATTTTATAATAAATGTTTTGAGCAACTTAAAACATGTTTTATTAATTATTAAACCAAAAGCCCTTTATGCACTAGTAATAATAATTATTTATTCTTATATCGGATATTTTAATGCCAGACATATGTATGTGTTTCTGCAAAGATTAACTAACAATTTTTTTTTTATATTCTACTTTTTTACATACATTTATTTTGATTATTAATTATTTACTAAATATATATCTACTATAGTAGTATATATATACTATATATAGTAGGGTTTACCTATTTATTTCTTAAAATTTAAAAGTATGTACAACTAAAATTTTTTTGTTTTTTTAAATCACATTTCGCATTGAAATATCTGATATCAGTATCGGTAATTATTTTTATCAGTGTATGACCTAATCATATATTATTCAAGAAATATTACGTGATTATTTACGTCAAATTACGTAAATAATTACGTAATATTACGTGATTTTACACGTGAAATCGCTGTGACATATTGTCGTCAATTTTACGACGATAAGACGTGTCTAAGTTGGTGACTTCGACGTCACCGTAGACGTAAATTAAACGTGATATTCACGTCACTGTGTTGCCTGGGATTCAACCCAGCAAACAGAGTTTTAATGTAACGGAATATTGACGTGAAATAAACGTTTTGAAAAAACGAATGTTTTAACAAAAATGAAAATTTTATATTTGTTAAAAATATTACATAAACATAAAAAAACTTCACATACAGTTCTTTCAGTCGAAATCAAGAAGGTACTTACCACAGGAATTCTGAGAAGTTTTAAAAATACGTTTGATAAACCTAAAATTTAGACGAAATATGTACCTAACTACCCAACAAACAGAAAATGGCAAACGACGTTTAAGAAGTAAAAATAAATGTCAAAATAAAACGTTAAAATGACGTATATTTCTCGCCATTATCTGACCACTTATTTCATACCAGAATCAGACGAATATGCGACGTCATCAAAATGTTTCAAAATTCGCCATTATGTAGGCAACCCATGCATACGCAAATGCAAATGCAAAAGTACTGTTTTCGAACACATTGAAGATTTTGTTAATATTTTGATTATATTGTTTAAACCCTACAATTGTAGGTACCTATTTAATGTTAGTACTCGTACTCGACAAACTTGACCCTCCGGCAGTCAAGTAATTTAAAAGTCACTGCCTGTCTAAGGTGTATGCTCAAATGACTAGGTTTTTGTCAATTTGCACTGGGATCCCTTTTATTTTTTTGGCTTAGTCAATCTAGCTGTTGAAGTGGTTGGTACACTTTACTTTAACGCCTAGATTTTAAACTGTTAATATAAAATTAATTGAGATTGTATTTTGTTTAAAAAATTTGTCTTTAAAGCACATGTCAAAAAACCTTGCAGGAATCATGATATTTTTTAGTTTGAGATTTAAGAATTTATTAAAAAAGTAGTTTTTTCTTTATTATACCTATGCATATTTGTTTAGGTTTTAACTTTTTTTTGGTTGTGGAGGAAATTTCGCAAAACGTACTGAAACTATAAAAGTAGCACTGACGTACTGACAGACCTTAAAAAGTACTGATTTCATTACAAAAGCACTGGCACTGGCAACGCTGCTGCTAAGTAAGAATTTCTTACTAAGGCAAAGTTACTGAAGAGGTATACCGCTTCGGCTTGTAAGTTTTGAAGGGACACAACTGGTCCTGTGGCCCACTCTGCGAAAAGTAAGCAGTGGGCCCCACTACTTACTTTTCGCAAAAGCTTTTTATAAAATTTAACATTTAATGTTAAACAGCAATTATTCAACAACCAAAACACGTCAATTTTGCACCTTAAAGACGTCTAAAATGGACGTAAAGATGTCTTTAAGAATCGTCTTAACCACGTTAAGGAGGACGTTTTTTACGTCTAACTAACACGTTTTAATTACGTCCACAAAATACGTCATAAAAATGTGACATTCCAATGTTGATTATATACGTAAAAAAAACGTCTTTTGGTTGAAATATGGCCAAAATGTCACGTGTTTTTCACGCTTTTCTGCTTGCTGGGAATAAAAAGAATTTTAATAAAAAATGTTTCTTTATTAAACAATTTCCCAAACAAAAAAATTAACACCTACCTACCGGTTTATCAATCTCTGGATAAGTTAGCCTATCTGACAGTTCAATTCCATATCGATCGTTGTGAGAACAATGGTATCCATGGAAATTATCTACCAGATAACTAACTGCAACTTTAACTGGACATCGATAAACCGGCCCTTACTATTTAGTATTTCATAACTTTAACCCACTTTAATGTATTTCAGTTTCCACATTCGTAAAATAGGTATAAGGAATTCGAATAACAAAATATGTTTAGTAATATAATATACTGTTATAAAAATCAGATTTTTTAACATGAATTTGTGCTTTGTTAACTTTATTTTGTAAAATGTTAACATAATTTTTTATAGAACACCAGGGTAATTATTAATTAACAAAGGAACATATTTTTTCTACGATCACTATGTAAAAGTCACATTGGCATCGTTGGAGAAAATGAATCTTTTCATTGGCAAGGCAAAACACGAATGTAAAGTGACATTTCTGTGTGAAAAGTGACAGGTCTGTATGAAAAGAAATTGACAGCATCGTGACATTCGTTTCAAAATTTGTATTGTATTTGTATATGTATGTTTAAATATCATTTAGAACACAATTAATTGTGTTTGTATAATAAATTTTTAGTGCCTTTATTTAAATTGAGAAGGTAAGTTTATTGATTTTAAGTAACTATTACCTTAAAAATTAAAATAATAAGAGAAAAGTAATTTTAACAGCTGTCAAACACGTTTTTAGGTTATTTTGTTTTTGAATATAATAAAAAATAAAAGGGTCGTAGAAAAAACATTGTGTTTTACTTGTAAGAAAAGCTTTTTTCAAGCTCGTGTTAATGCACACTCAGCCTGACGGCCTTGTGAGCAACTTAAACACTCGCATGAAAAAGTCGCTTTTCAACCCTTGTAAAACAAATAACTATTACCGAAAGTTTTGTTAAGGTAATATTCAATTTTGTAAGCATTTTGTTAATTTCAAAGGTTACAGATTATTTTGTTAATAACAAATTATTTTGTTGAAAAAGTAAACGTGATTTTCCGCAGTCAATCAAAACATTTCCCACTGACAATACGCATCAACAAGTTCAACTTACTTCAGCGTCTACAACTTATGTTTCTGCTTACTTTATTCTAATTCGTAACGTGTTCGTAACAAGTGTCCTGGGTGTTTATAATATATTACCAGAATTTGTTTTATAACAGTGTAGTATTTAGTTTTTATATTCATATTTATATTTATTTATATGTTATCTATTTCTTATACCGTAAGTGTATTTTTTTAAATTATTTATTTATTGTATACATTGTTTTATTTTCACTAGTCCAATAGGTTTTGTAGTTTAGCACTGTAGAACTTCTGTGATGAATAAATATTATTATTATTATTATTATTATTTTTGCTTCCAGGTCCAAATGGATTTAAAATAGAAATTCATTAAGTATTTATTTAAATGGTTTAAACTTATTTTTGTCTGCAGAATTAGCTTGGCAGTAGTGCTGGTGGACATCCAGATTTAATAAAATAAATTATCTTTTATTAGGTGTATTATTTCTTTAGTAAACGTTATAATGACCGTAAATCATCATAATGAAATAAATAAATAAGTAGCAAGCTAAATTATAAGGTTAACAAAAACATTTATTAAATGTAAACATCATTTTGCATAAAGTAGGTTACCATTAGTCCAAAGGTTAATGCGATTGCCAAACAACCTAATGATAAATTGCCTTAGTGAACCCAAATTAGTAAGTTTAATATTACACTTGCTTTAACAAAGTAAGTAGGTATTTGTAAAATATGGAATTTTCGTTGGTGGAAATAAGAACTGTGTTGCGTATTTTGATTGCAAATTGGATTATCATGGAACAAATGAGCGACTCATATAAATTCCGCTCTCATACTTATTGTTAAAAACTAAGCAAATAAGGCTTTGGAGAATTTCCTTAAAATCAAATAGAGTCCAATTTAAAGTCCCCAGGTGGAGTTTTTGTTTCGAATTTATTTTCTCTTCGTCGGTCGTCCTTATAAAGTAGAAAGGCTTGGTTTAAAGGTTTTAATTGCAATTAGGTTTTATAAGAAAGAGTTGGTTTAAGTTAATTTTAAATTTCTCCTTTATTTACTCTCTACTAATGAAATAAACTTTTTTTGTTCTTGACGTAATACAAATTTTAACTAAATTAATACGCAAGAACAAGAGGTAGTTCATTAGTTAAATTTCTTATGAATCATTCCATTTCGTTTAATGAACTTCCTCAATTTATTTGGTTATTTTAATAATTGTAAACCAATTTTAATAAGAAAGTTTTGACATATATTCTAGAATATATTACACTGTTTTAAAAATTAGATTGGTTAACATGAGTTTTTTAATTTTATAAATTTTATTTTGTTTAATTTTAATATATGTTTTTGTAGAAAACCTGGGTTTGTAATTATTTTAGCAAAGGAAAATATTTTACAGAAAGTTTTGTAAAGGTAATATGAAATTTTCTAAGCATTTTGTTAATTTTAAAGGTTACAGCCCGAGTCAAAATTTAAATCGTAATTTAAACCTACTTTGACCTACCAAAACTGATTTAAAACCTGTTCAGTCTGTTTACTCCAATTTAGCACTAGAACAACCGAATTAATCTTCATTTGAACCGATTTAAACCGATTTAAACCTCTAATAAAATTTTTGGTTTAAATTTAAACCTAATTAGAACCGAAAAATCGGGAAAATGGACTTATCTGCCATGTTTTAGGTCATAAGTTGGTTATCTTTAGGCGAATATAAAACCGTTTAAGACGGAAATTGTCAGACTTAAGGTTTAAATTACGATCTTAATTTTGACTCGGGAGATTATTTTTTTAATGTTTAAAAAATTAATCGTTGAAAAAGTACACTTGATTTCAGGCAGTCAATCAAACCATTTCCCACTGACAACACCCATCAACAAGTTCAACTGACTTCAGCGTCTGCAATTTATGTTTCTGCTTACTTTATTACAATTCGTAATGTGTTCGTGACAACTGTCCAGAGTGTTTATAATGAATCTAGGAAATAATACCCCTGGAAAAAAAACCACAGAAAAAAAACCCCCGAAAAAAAAACCCCCGAAAAAAAAACCCTAGGAAAAAAAACCCCTAGGAAAAAAAACCCAAGAAAAAAAAGGCAAAAAATAAATCCCGGTTTGACGAGTGTCACATAAAAAATGCAAAAATTGTAAAAATACCGCAAAAATGAGCGAAACCAACCCAAATCAACCCAAACTCAACAACACAACCCTACCGACCCCGCCCCATTGGCCCTCCCCGCCCCATTGAGTAAAAATCCCCAAAATTGGCAAAAATAAAAAAGAAATTGCAAAAATCAATGCCCAAAAATGCTAAAAATTGTAAAAAAAATTGTAAAAAAATTCTAAAAAAGTTAAAAAAAAATATAAAAAAATTGTTAAAAAATTCCGAAAAAAATTGTAAGGGGGTATTTTTTCCTGTAGGTTTATTTTCCTAGGGGTTTTTTTTCCGGGGGTTTTTTTTTCGGGGGTTTTTTTTCCATGGTTTTTTTCCAGGGGCTTTTTTTCCGTTTACCGTTTATAATATAATACCAGAAATCTGTTATTATTTTTATTTGTTTTCATTATACCTATTTAACGATTGTGCGAAGTGCAAAGTATCCGAAAATAGATGCCATCAATGGTTTTCAACCTGAAATTATGGAATACAGTGAAGTGGGTTAAAGTTACGAAATACATCAGTGTTGTAGTATACTGTAGTACTAATAATTATATTGTACCAAATTTCTTTATAATTTTATGATTTCAGAATAGTGTGTTATTTAATTGTGTGTATGTTATTTGTACACGTGTTCATTTGTGTAGGTATGTGTTAATTTTTTTGTTTAGGGTATTGATTATTAAAGCAACATTTCTTATTTAAGTTCCCAATTTCCAACAACTTTTGTTACTGGATCTACAAAAAGGTCCTTTTTGAAAATTACAAGAGTTATGGTTAAATTATTGACATAGGAGTTGTTATTAAATCTACAAAATGTTATAATTACAAACTACTTATTCAATTACTTAACAGATTACAGTTTTTTACTGTGTAAGTATCAGTATCAAGTTTACTGATCGACCAAGTTTGCTACGCTTAGGGCCGTATGCACGAACGTTGATTTATTTATATCAATTGATTTAGCATATCAGTGGATATAGGTTTTTGCACGACATGGCAACGCAGTATTTTTCTTTAAAAACTGTTGTTTTATAAAATAAATTGAGTAATTATCTTTCAACGTTTATATTTTCCCTAAAGAATCGATTTCTATACATTGACATAAAAAAATTAAAATTGCAAGATTTATTTGATATTTGTGACATTTGCTTTTAACCATAGAAAATAATTTCGCTAATATAAGTCATGGTTTACTAGATTTGTTTTTTGGGCAATACCTAAAATGTAAATCGGTTGATATAATTTATATAAGTCGTTAACGACTGATTAAAAATATGGATAAAAATAGACAGTATTTTTCTTTGTAAATATATATGAAAAAATAAATTTATAAGGTAAACATACCTATAAGAAAGATATAATTAAAACATTTTAAGATAAAATTACTACAATGTTAATTATATCAAATATCTTTGCTGTTTTTTTGTCTGATTGATAAGCTGAATACTTGAAATCAATTGATTTATAACTTTCTTTAGTTTTATTGTAAAATAATTACCTTCAACATTGAACTGGGTGAAAATATCTATTGATTTATTTTTTTAAATTAAAAAATATAAATGTTTAATTTTTAAAATAATACCTATCTATAGATAATTAAAAAAAAATATTATTTAATAAATAACAAAAATTATAAAATAAAACCAAAATTGTGTTTAAAAAATATTTGTCTTATTTTTTAAATACTTTTGAAGAATTTTAAAATTTAGACCATGTTCAACTTATTGCCTGCTATTAAATTTTTAAATTATGTGCTTGCTCTTAGAAATATGAACAGTAGGTTTTAGGTAAACCTACACAACAAGGTAGTGGGGACTTTTTTTATTAGAGGAAATTTACACTCTATTTATTTTCGGCCCAGAAATATACTATTAAACATAGAAGAAAATGAAATGAAGGAAGAAAAGGGCAACATGAGTATTTCAAATTGAATATACATATTATAATATTATTAACAGTTTTTGCCAATAATACAAGTTTAAAAGGCATTTTATAGGAAAATAAAAAATACACTCTGTAGGTAAAAATAAATGTTTTTGCTAGAAAGCAAAAACAGGCACAGTGTATGAAACTATGTTTTTATATTTTTGGTTCAAATTGTTTTTATCATTTGTAATATTTATTTGACAAGTAAGTAAAAATATGCTATGAAACAATATTTTTTATTTTTAAAATACAATACACAGGGTAAAAAAATCTGGACTAGAACTGCAACAATTAAATTTTAAAATTTGCTTGATAAAAGTAACAGTTTTTAAAATTTGTGTAGGTACCTATATTTTTCAATATAAATTATTTAAAAAACAAAGAGTATAGGGCATGCCGAATTTTTTTTATTGGGTTTAATTTAACCTTTTAGAAAAGCAGGGATTCTTGCCCCATTTCCAGCAAGGGTGCAGCCAGGATTTTGTTCAGGGGGGCAGGCAAGGGTAAACTATATGCATGCTACAAAAAGTTTCGAGACTCCACCTCCCACCCATTTTCTAGCACAATTTTTCCGGAAATGCAATTTTTGAGTATAGCTCCCTCCTTTTGATTAAAAAAGTTTCTTCCGAACCCATAATCTATGTATATCAAGTATTAACTAACATATTTTATCCTTCTCACTAATTTTAAATGTCTTTTTTCCCTCTCGAAGTCTTCAGCATCATTGCATTTTTTTTTCAAAACATGTACCTATAAAAGAATAGGTAAAAAAGCATAGTATTCCCATAACTAGGGGTAATATAATTATTATAATTATAATATAGGTATTTAATTAATTTTACGAGCACAAACAATTAAATAAAATTTCCACCAACTTCAACAAAATTTCTTTATTCTTTTCAGAGGCTTTAAGTCGTAATTTTCGTTTTTTATACCTTCTAATGCAAATTTAGGTACACATTGCAAACGGCGAACATAACCTAATTGTGTATGTTTTATATTGCCGCAATCCTCTTCAAAACCAAGTTTTTGTCAATAATAAGGTTTAGTCGGTTATAAATGTATTTACGTGTATATTTAATAATACATTTTAAAAATGTATCACTCTTATAATGTAATAAACATATATTTAAGTATATGTAAAATAACCTACAAATCTTTAATGTCATTTAAAATTTGCTATGTTGCCAAATTGGTTCAAACTTAAAACAGTGGATATTCGTAAATCAGTTCATGTAAATAAATCCACGTTTTTGCATAAGGCCCTTAATTGCCTGTATTAAAGAAGATCTGTAAACGCCTTACTGTCTTGCCCAAAAATCACACCAAACACTCCCTGGACTTAATAGGTCACTTGTTTGATAAATTTTATCTATTTTTTTTAAAAATCAAAATTAAATTTGAACTTAAAACATTTCAATATTGTAGATTAAACAAGATATACATTTGCCATTATTTCGCCAGTTCGAAAAATAAACGCACCAATAGTTTATGTAAAATCATCTGAAACATACTTCTATCAGTGTAAATGTAATCTAGACGTTGGTGGAGTGTACCTTCGCCGCACCGCAGGGATTTCGAACAATGGCCCCGGTTGTTTTAAGCGAGCCGGTCTGGTAAAAACGACCTGGCCAGAGGGAGATGTCCGACAATATAACTATGCCAATCAAACCGTTTACGCTCTGGATCCTTTAAACCGTCAAATCCCAATTTATTTCGAACGGACATCCGACCATATCTACGGGACAAGTGTGAAATCTATCTTGTCTACAACTAACGTTTACCCAAATCTATAAATAAAACATTAGGTTGTTAGTTTAACCAACTATGAAAGTATTGTTCTAGGTAAAGTTAAAAATATGTTTGTCATGCAATTTCTAGTAGCTTTCAATGGCGCAGTCAGTAGGATACTAGAGCGTACTTGTTGCATCAACATTATAATAAGTCTATAGACTAGATTTACTGGAGTAGTTTATAAGCTTGTGGGTAAAAGGCATAAGGTTAATATTTTTCCTTGATTTTTTCAGTAGAGCTTTAAAACGCAATTGCATTTATTCAGAAAAAAAATCGCCTGTGAGAATCAGATAATCTGTGGATAATTTATCCACAAATTACACTAGCCGACAGCAATTTTGCCACATGGTGGACACCTTTTTTTAGGGTAATTTGGGTGCGATGATTCCAAAAAATGATCATTTCGCTGAAGCTGTTGTTTTTATTCAATAAATTGTAAAAAAACTATTTTCTTTGATAAAATTTGTGGGTAAAAGGCATAAGGGGATAAGTCAAAAAAAGCAATTTTTCAGCAGAGCCTTAAACGTGTTCCCATTAATTCAGGAAATATATTTATGGTTAGCGGGTATACCCTTTTGGTAGCATATGACATGTGCTACCAAAAGGGTATACCCACTAACCATAAATATATTTCCTAAAAATGAAAAATTGCTTGTTTTGACTTATCCCCTTATGCCTTTTACCCACAGAAATGTAGTATGCCATTCGGCTGAGACGTCTTTTTGTACTTCGCTCAAATGTACTTATTGACTTATCCTCTTATGGTAAAAGACCCACATAAGTTATTTAATTATAAATACAAACTTAATACCACTCCCAACTAGCACCAAAGTAGCCGTAACGGGGACCGAAACGTCGTTACGTAGTTTCTCCCAATTTGCTTACTTTAAAAGTTAAAAATACTACTCTCTAAAAATGAATTAGTAAAAAATGACTAATTTAATAGTTATAAGTGGCTGCTTTTTCACTTGTACCATGGTTAACCATAAAATACCATGGTATCCAAAAATTCTTATGTAAAATTGTCCCATGAATTCGAAAATGTCGTCAAAAGTTAAAAAAGTAGAACAGTTTTTGAGATATAGTCAATTTTCCATTTAATATGGATTTAACTATATCTCAAAAACTGCTCCACTTTCATAATTTTTGACGGTATTTTCGGATTCAGGGAACAATTTTACATAAGAATTGGCTGTTAAATTTTGGATACCGCGGTATTCCATGGTTAACCATGGTACAAGTGAAAAAACAACCACTAATAACTATTAAATTAGTCATTTTTGACTAATTCATTTTTAGAGAGTATATTTGTTCTATATTTTTGAGGTCATAAGCACCCAATTTTCACTTTCACCCACTACTTTATAGTTTCGTGACTTATACGTTTGTAAGGTAGACCCCAAGTCGTCATTACTAGCTGAAATGCCGCAAAGTTCTTGGAACTTCGAAGTTTTAATCCGTAGTAATTTTAACTACATTTTGCCACTAACATAATAATACAATGTCGGCATTACATCCAAGTAATTATCATTGTTTTGGCATCGTCGCACCCAGAATATTACTTCAAAGTAATTGACTATGTTGTTGCGACTCCTAATTTGCAACCTCACTGTCTTATTTATTGCAAAGTTCGAATAACTGGTTATGCCTATTTCGTGGCAGCGGGAACTATGACGTGACGAAAGAGGTAACGGCGACTTTAGCGTAATACCAGGGTTCAAACAAAATTACTTTTAAGTGACACTTTATTGGTAGCCGCCCGAGACTATGGAGTATTAATGCCTCAAAATTAATATTTTAAAGTTCAAGAAATCGGCCTTTTGTATTCTTAGATTAACAACGTCATTTTTGTTTGATATTAATTAATAATGACAGAAAAAAAATAGTTTGACTTATACGGGCATAGAAAACATGAATTATTGTCACAAACATTAAGTTTAAAGTACCTAAATGAAAAAAATAAGCTTTCTTGCAAAAATCACTATTCAAAACATAATTTATTTCCGCGAAGTAACAGTTTTAATGAAAAAATTTACTGTCAAATAGCCCGTGCTGAATTTAAGAGTATGTCATATTTGACAGTAAACTTTCATTCGTTTGTTTTACCTCTCAGACCATCGCGAATTTCTAATAATTTTGTAATGTATTTTAGATTTTGTTAGGAAGAAATAACAATAGATAGTTAGGAAAGAGTATACTCCTATAGGAGAGATGCGTAATTTTTTTAAAGTAGCAAGAACTTCTTTGCTACGTCGCCCCTACCAACCTATTAGATAATGGAAACGTTTCCGGAACTTCGAGAAACCTAAACCATTCCCCATATAGGATCTGCTTACTAAATGTGAACGTTCCTACTATAGTATACGTATAGTATAGTAGTTTGAAGTAGCTATTGTGGTTGAGTTTAGGTTGCAACCACTTTCTGTGCTAGTTGGGATGTGATTAGAAAACAACTAAGAAATATGGGCTTGCAAGAACCAACCTTCAAATTTAACCTCTAAAAATACAAGCACAAAGGTATTTTAAATACATGAAATATTAATTAATTACTAAAAATACTAGTATAAATTTACCTCGACAGCCAAAAAAAATATACATTTAAAAACTTTTATCACCTACTGTTATTCCCATTAATTAAACATCTGAAAATAGTTTTTAAACGCTTAAAACCCAGTATTTGAACATAATTAAAAATGATATATTATTTTTTCTTAAAATATTCCTATAATACAGATTTATTGAAATACACGTTCAAAATTAATGAGCCCAAACCACATTTTAAATAATTAGAACCGGTTTTAAATGATCTCTTAATTAATTTGTGTTTTCGTAATTTGGTATCCGAAATAAAAATACACTTCGCCGCAAAATTAACGCATAATTTTTAAAGCGAAAATATTTTTGATCTAAAATATTTTTGTTTAAACCTCGTTTACACAAAAGATTTACCTTTTTTACAAAATTAAATAAACACTTTGGTTTACCTACTAAAAAAACAAAAGGTGTGATATCAATTAAAATTTAAAGGTATATCAAAAATAAATAATTTCTGTTTTAAAATTATGCGTTAATTTGGCAGCAAAGTCTATACTCAGTCACAATTACTTAGCTAATAAACTAAATATAACCAACTACTTACAAAATTTTTATATTATTAATAAAATTATGTTACTATATTGATATATGATATAAACTGCACAGATATGAACAGTTTTGTTTTTAAATTTTTGTTATTTAAAGTATTTGGCTGGCATTGTATAAAACCTACAAAGCGTGGGACAAAAAACAAACAGGTGCAGGGGAGAACATTTTTTTTTTTACTTTTTTCATTGACATTAACAGGCCGGGAATTTTAATGAAATAATTCGGCTATTTTTAAAATTAGACATTGCAGGCTAGGCGCTTTATAATCTTTCACCTGTAAAATAATTTGGCACCCGAGACTATTTACAAATTTTACTGAATAAACTTATTTTTATAACCGTCAAACGCAAACACGATCGTAAAACTGCCCGATTTTTATTGTCGGTATAACAAGCAACAACAAACGAATTAATGCTTATTGATTTATGTTTATAATTTATTTTGATTGTAGGTAGTTATCTATTTATTTAAATAACATAATAGTATATTATGTATCAAGTTTTATAAATGCCATATTAGTTTTATTAGGCACGAGCGAAGCTTGCAAGCGAGTGTTTAATAAAAACGAGTGTCTAGAGAAGTTTATAAAACGAGTTGCATACTATACTTTATCTACGACGCACACGAAGAAGAATTTAAAGCCAATTTTATTTGTTAAACTTTTGACATCTGTCAACCTTTAACGGATTTAACCTCACTTTTCCCTAATTTATAATAAAGCTAACTTTTGACTTAAATGCCCAAAAGCCACTGTTGCTAACTTCAGCCCGTGACTAAAACGCCATAAAGTCGCAGCTCGTCAATGAAGGAGTAGATAAAATATGTTTTTTCGGAAATATTGACTTACTTGATAAATTGAGCAAATATAAAATATTTCTAACCTTTTTGACAAAAATAATGTTGCTTCGGTTTCAATAAACCTTCATGCCAACAAATGTTTTTTGTACTTGTTTTTTCAAAAAAACTTGTCACTTTTGATTTGAATTGCATGATTTTAAAAAAGGCCTTATTTTTACAAACCTTTTTGTAGACCCAGTAACAAAAGTATTTGTTGAAAATTGGGAACTTAAATGAAAAGAATTTTTGTAAGAAATGTTGCTTTATTAATCAATGTACTAAACAAAAAAATTAACACATACCTACACAAATAAAGACAAAAATAACATACAAACAATTAAATAACACACCATTCTGAAATCATCAAATTATAAAGAAATTTGGTACCTTAGTTTGAAAACCAGTGATGGCATCTTTTTTCGGATACTTCGCACTTCGCACTTCGCACACTCGTTAATAGGTATAAGGAATCCGAATAACAATAATAACAGATTTCTGGTAATATATTCTAAACACACTGGTACAGTTGTTAAGAACACGTTACGTTAGAATAAGTAAGCAGAAACATAAGTTGCAGACGCTGAAGTCAGTTGAACTTGTTGATGCGTATTGTCAGTAGTAAATGTTTTGAACTTTCGGTAAAATATTTTTCTTTGTTAAAATAATTACAAACCCTGGTTTTCTACAAAAAAATATGTTAAAATTTTACAAAATAAAATTAACAAACTACAAACTCATGTTAACCAATATTATTTTATAGCATGCAGTGTATGAGTTTTTGTTGAGGTAAAGTTTTTCTTCTTTTTGTATTATTCTATAAAATTTGCATACCTAATTTTCATATAAGGCACTTTATTAGGTACATATTTTTGGTTTTTTAAGAAATATACGAAATCGATATACTGCGGTGTGTTCGAAACTGTGAAGCAGTCTTGGTTCTCTGGCAATTGTTCTTACGTAATATAAAAAAATTTTTTTACCTTAGTCTATATTATACTTATTTATATATTTTAACTGTGTTATATTCATGTTGATTTATAATTGTTATTTATTAATTTTGTCATGCACGCTCAAATGCAACAGCATTTATGTGCTACTAGCATATTATTGCAATTTTATTTATGTGCTACTAGCATATTATTGCAATTTTATTTTATTTTATAATTTTTTTTCTAAACATTCTCTTAAAGCAATAAATATTATTATTATTATTATTATTATACAAGTTGTCCCGAAAATGGCCACCCTTCCTTCTGGGGAAGGGGTTATTTTAATTACAACTTTTTTTGAAAAATCGTATTGAATACAGAAAGAAAATCTTTAAACAAATATATTTAATTGATTCCAAATTTAATCAATTGAACTTGAATAAAAAAAAAAATTAATAAAACCGCATTTTATTATTTTAAATAATTTTTATACATTCAAATTCGATGTTTAAATAATTGAATTTGAAATCAATTAAATATAGGTATTTGGTTAAAATTACCAAATTTTTTTCAGTATAGGCGGCGATTATAAAATTTTCAAAAATTTAAAGCTTCTTAAAATTTTGTAAAGCTATATTTTATTTATATTATTAAACATACACTGATAAAATAAAACACTAACCATTAATGCGCAGAACATTAATAAATTTAAAATAAAATTTTGAATATTTAAAAATTAATGTAAAAAATAAAAAAAATTTAAAATCTTGGAATGATTCAAAATCTTGTGAATTTTAAAAAAATTTGGAAATTTTGAAAATGTTCTACAAGTTTAATTAATTAATATTTATAATAAAATATGTTAGTGACTATTTCAGTTTTGCAATTTCTTACATGTGGAGGATTAATTAAAGTAGACCTTCACCTGTGTAAGTTAATATTTTGGACACTTTAAAACGCAAATAATTTAATTATGGTTAAAAATTGAGGAATATAAAACGTACATAAAAGGTAATTGAAAGATTTGAGTTTGCGATTAAGCCACAATTGGAAGTGGAGTAGTAAATAACAAAAGCAGGCGATGTGCAAATTCAATTTGCTCAGAGCCAAGGTAGAATAAAAATCCAAACGAATAAACAAAATCTGCTCTACTTGAACTTCAAAGGCAATGAAGAAGGCTTTGATTTACCTTTTTGATTACCAGCTTCTGTAAAACGGTAAGTCGGTTCGTTCGGGGGTGAATGCTTAAGAGAATGAGTCAATCTGAGAGGAGCCCCGCTTTTATAAGCTACATTTATGACGGCATTAAATTAATGCAAATCTCGAGATACACCTTGTTTGTCTGGAAAGGAATAAGTTGGAAAATTTTCGTGAAGACGCCGCCGCCGCGGCGTTTACCTAGCAAGTCAAACAATTTTCCCCGATCTTGAAATATGCAAAGTGTGAACCACTTAAGGGTTAATATAACAACGCGCCACTTTTAATCGGATTTTCATGTCTGCTAATTAAAACACATCAACGTTAAAAGTACACGGACCCGCTGAATCTTTGCTAATTGCTAATTATAAATCTGTGTATTTTATAAATTGAGATTCTAATCGGCAATCATGATAATGTATTAATCGTCGAATTCTGCATAAGAAAATAAACCACTTTTAATTACTTTTCCTTTTCCAAATCTCTTAAACAATTCACTTCGTCTTCAAGGTGTCTTTGTCTTCCAAAAATTATTTTCAACAACTTACTGACAACTTCATAATTGTATGAAAAAGATTACCGACCATGAATATTAACTACAAAATACGATAAATTTATCCTTTGAAATTTTTAAAAACAATTTTTGATAACCCTAAAGTTTTTATTCAATATTTTTAAAAAAATTAATTAACCCAAAATATTTAAACTAAAATTGTATGTGGCGAAACTTCATATTGAGTAGAAATAACCCAAATACGAGGTGTGTTCAGAAAATATCGGGAATTTTAGTTTTTTTGAAACAAATATTTATTTATTCGTCTACAAAATAGTCCCCATTGGACATTATGCACATGTGCCAGCTCTTCTTCCAATACTCGAAACACTTCTAAAACTCGATCTTTGGGATAGCCTTTAGTTCTTTCAGCGATGCGCTTTTAATGTCATCTATGCTTGCAAAACGACGGCCATTTAAGGTTCTTTTTATTTTTGGGAATAGGAAAAAGTCAGACACAGGCATGTCTGGCGAATATGGAGGCTGGGGCATCATTACAGTATTGTTTTTGGCCAAAAATTTTGTTTAATATTTAACAATTTTAGAACAAATTTTTCTGCCAGGCCTTTCATACCCAAAACATTTGAAAAAATTTCATGGGATGAGCCAATCGATATATCAACATCATCAGCGACTTCTCTGATGGTTTATAACCATTTATTCCACTTTTTCCATGTTTTTATCGGTTGTAATGTAATGTGCTTGTGCGTTCGGGGCGTTCGTCATCTTCAACGTCTTCACGGCCATCTTGGAAACTCTTATACCACTTGTAAACTCTTGTTTTACTTATAGCAGACTCACTATAGGCCTTTGTTAACATTTCACAGAATTTATTTCATTTTTTAAGCAAAATTGGATACAAATTCTTTGATCCATTTCTTTTAACGAACGAAAAATCGCCGAGCTCATAAAACACATCTAACCTTAGAGGCTGCCACAGACAAAGTAAACAATGAAAACAGCTAATGTTTTAATCATACTTCGGGGGTATGTATACAAACATAATAAAGAAAATTTTATGACAACCGGACCCTCCGAACCCGCGTAATTTAACTATTCCCGTTATTTTCTAAACACACCTCGTAAACCTACGATTACTGACGTTAAATAGATTATTAGAACTAAGTATTGTTAAATAATATACTCATTAATATCTCGTACTCTATTTATAAAAAAATTATGGAAATTGTAGAGGATGAGAATAAGAAATTTATATATATTTTTTTTAATAAACCAATTCCGATTTTGCCCTCTTCTATACACAATATTTGATTTTTTTTCAAGAGCTGTTAAGTGAACGCTTAAGATTTAAAAACCGTTTCAACTGTTTTGTGCTCGCCCTTTGGGTTAATGATATACAGTGTGGTTATTACGTATGAAATAAAATTCAACTAAAATATTTTAATCTTTTAATTTTAAATTGTTTGCCCCCACTATTTGCCACCATAGAATAGCCAGCAAGATCTCTATATCAAAAACCTTTCGACCTGCTAATTTAGATGCTTTAATAAACAGAATTACTGCAAAAACTAGGAACAAAACACCGGAGGTTTTAAACTGCAGGAACAATTTCAAAGTAGATTATTTTTAAGTGTTAGCAAGGACATTTTAAAAATTTATAATATTAAAGAACAGTTTATTTTTTATTTATTGATGCATTTTTAATTTTAAAAAGATTTTCAATCGTTCATTACATTTTCACCATATATTAAAAACAATAATTACTAGACCCTTGTAAAAAAGTGGGATTGTAATTTAAGATAAATGTGCAAATAACTTAAAGTTATAAATATATTATTTAAAATAAAAAACTATAGTTTACGTGTCCGAGCGATTTTCATAAATATTGGTTAGCGGTGGGTTAAGCTTCACCCAACTTGAATATCAAAAAAGTTGCCAAAAATCTGAAAAAAAAAACCTAATCCATACCTACATAATTATGAAATTTTAATACCATATTTTGTGATATTAATCTTAATTTTAATTAAATTGGCGAAGTGCAGCAAATTTATAAAGGTTTAAATAATTGAAATCCTGTTAAAGTAAGTAAAGTAAAATTAAATTATTTAAAAAAAATTTATCATTACTATGAAATTTTAACACAGATTTTGTTATATTAATAATCTTGATGCTGCACAAATGGTTTAATTTAATTGGATCAGTAGCGGCGATTTTACACTGGTTTAAAGGTACAAATCTCATAAAAGTAGATACAAAATTACATTTTTTTTGTAAAATATTTTTTCTACTCCCACCTTTAAAACGCCCTTTATCGTACATGTTTCCATGACACTAAGTGACCTTTTAAATACACATTGACAAGTTGTGGCTTTATTGCGCTTTAGTCATGGGCTGAAGTTAGCAACAGGTTTTTAGTCACGGGCTGAAGTTAGTTTTAAGTTAGTTGACAGTTGTCAAATGTCATACAATCGTTAAAATAAAGTGCCTCTCTGGTAAAATAATACTAAATGTGAAAATTATTTTATTATCTCAATACAAAAATACAAAAGTATTAAATAGTTTCTCAACGCCCATATTTGAAAAGTTTACTTGAACATTGTCCTGACCTTTTAATTTCGCCGACAGTAAACTTAAACTTAACTTAACTTAAATTCGGGAACGAACTCCACTGTAAAGTGCTCATAAAACATTTTCTTTACTTTCACTGTGAAAAACTGTCAATTTTCAAGAAATACATTTCGATTTATAACCTTTATAATCTGTGTTTATAAAATATAAAAATTTGACATTTGACGGTGACACACATATTGTATTGTATTGTTTCATAGATGGCGCTATATACAAATTTTTTATTTAAATCATTTTAAGATAATAAGCTCGCTCGAGCCTAAATTAAATTCGTCTATAAAATGGCGTTTATCAAACTTGATACATAATATACTATAATATATCTAATACAATTTTAAGATATGTTTTGTTTGATAGACCTTAATTTTGTAAAATTTAATTTAATTTACGGTTTAACCTACAGGTGTATCACAAACAACTAGTAATTAATTAGATTTATCACCATGGGATCTTAGATATTTAGAATTAAAAGTTTAAAATGTGTACAGGATCAAGATAAATGCCAAAATTATATGATGTTATAATTTCATAATAATAACTTAGTTAGTTTATTTTTTAATGAATTTTGGCCACTTCTCAGTCCACCAAAAATATCATTTTAAACTTAGTTTTAATTTAAAAACGTATTTGCTTGTTTTAATAGTACATTGTAATAATATTAATAGTATATTATGTATCAAGTTTGATAAACTACATTTTAGTCAAGAATTTAAATTAGGCACGAGAGAGCTTGCGAAAGAGTGTCTGGAAAAATTTATAAACGAGTTGCATACTATACTTTTTCTACGACAAATACTTATTATTATTTAAAAATGATTTAAATTTAATACCTATTTGTATAGAGCGACATCTATAAAACAATTCTTACATAGGAATCTGTATTACCGGCGCGCCGGTCAAAATGTCAAATTTTTATGTGCAAATCGAAATTTAATCCTTGAAAATGGACTAACCACCGTGTAAATCCGATATAGAAGCAGTTTTTCACAGTGAAAGTAAAGCTAATGTTTTATGGGCACTCCACGGTGGAATCTCCACCCGAAACTTTTAATGTTAAATATATAAACTTTTCAAATAGTGGTATTAACAAACTATTTAATACTTTTGTATTTTTGTATTGAGAAAATAAAATAATTTTTACATTTAGTATTATTTCACAAGAAGGGCACTTTCCTGTCAACTAACTTAAATATAACTTCATCCCGTGACTAAAAACCTGTTGCTAACTTCAGCCCGTGACTAAAACGCCATAAAGCCACAACTTGTCAATGTGTATTTAAAAGGTCACTTAGTGTCATGGAAAGATGTACGATAATGGAAGTTTTAAAGGTGGGAGTAAAAAAATAGGTAAACATGATAAATTTAACTTTCAGATATATTTTGAGCATTTGTCAAACAAATTAACTCATTTAATCTCATAATATCTCCATTACCACAATTAATTAAAACTGCACATTAAAGCTATTAACAATTTATCATGGTAAACTCATTGTTTTACTTATTATTAATATTCCTGGTATTTATAAACAATATTAATTACTTATCAGGACTGTACCTGTCATAGGTCACAATAACAATTCTGGGATTAATAATTTTATCTGAGAAAATAACAGTATGTTAATATTATTGTGTGTTTATAAAAATTATACAGGTTACTTTAAAATATTTCCATTTTACCTGTAGTTTTTAAATTAATAATAGGTTTAAAACACTCGGCAACAATGTATATGTCATAGGATAAATAATCCATATCCAAGCGATAAGCTTAAATAGCTTAAAATATTTTAAATGTAAAAAAACCCTTAATAATAATAACTTTGTTATAATAAACAAATTATACCTATTTTTAAAAATACCCTATTTTTAAAAACACCCTGTATAAATAATCTGAATCTGTCTCTTAAAAACATATTTTGGAACAAATAAATTTTATTTTAAAAATAACTGTTTTTTCCAATTATTTATCGGACTATCTAAAACATTCAAACTTGTTATTTCAGCAGATAAGCTTTTATCAAAACTTCACTTTTAATTTGAAATTTCCTGTTTATATAAAAACAATTTATCGCAAAGATATTAAAACAGTCTCGTGTAAATCTGCCTTTGTTCGAAACTATTTATTTACAAATAAAATTTATTTAACGTCTTTCGACGAAGGAAAAGCGTGTTCACCTTTATTTCCATTTTGGAGTGATAGAACATCAATCTTTCCCCATGTGTTTTGTTCAGGTTGTTGGAAGTTTTCAGTCGCACGAGCGTGTATCAGGTGTTTGATCAATCTGCCGGTAAAATACTCTGTGATTGCTTCCGTATATCGTGCTTTGTGTCCCTCGCACTTTTAGTACAGCTTTTGTCTTTGTTACCATAGATCTTACTCTATATAAAAGCAATAAAAACATTTTCAAATAATATTGGCTAAGAGTTCAAAAAAATATAATAAAAATCTATGTTTTCGACAAATTACTATTTTCAGCCATTTCATGGTTTAAAAAGGCTATGTTTGAGTGAGTCGATTTAAACCAATTTATGCTTATCATCATAGGCACTTATTGGTCTCCAATAATCATAAATAAAATTATTATGTATTTTTCTTTTAGCTGGGCTGTGGATGTATATGTCCACCTGTGACTATATCCATATTATTAACCATATAAACTGCGCACCACTCAATGTGTCGCGACCAAAAAGTTCGTTCTTTTTCAAAACGACATAACTTTTTCGTTTCTTGAACGATTTTATGTTGGTCTGTGATGTCTCTTAGCCCCATCCTCTGGTAATTCATGATATATATATATAAAGCTTAAGGTTCTTCAAGTAAATTTCCTACAGGGTGATATGTTAAACGGTGAAAAATTTCAATAACTTCATCCAAGCCCCGTTTGTAAAAAAAATATTTTTTTTCTCGTTTTTACTTTGAAATAATGAAGTAATATGTCTTACCTTGGAACATTTTTCAAATTTTTAGAATTGGAATCTTGACAAAGAAAATATTATTTTTTTTACAAAAGAGTACATTTAAGGGTTTTTTGTAGGCTATTTAACAGCCGGGAATTGTTTTCGAATTTTGATTCTTAGTGATTTTGGTTTTATCTGAAACTTAAATTTGACAACTGAATCACAATCAGGAGGTCAAAATTATAAAGAAAACATGTCACGAACGTAAATATCGGTTCAGGATTAGTTTTCGCAAATTTTCACCAAAATGTCATTTTGAAAAAGTGGTCTTTGCTTAGGCCCCTCTGAAAATAATGGAAGTTTGTTGCTTGTCGCTTGTTCAGAATTATTCAAGGAACAATCTTTCACCATCTAATCTCCTTGTTCTTAAAAGGACTGAGTGTATTGCCTACCAAAAAGCCTTAAATGTACTCTTTTGAAAAAAAAATCAAATTTTCTTTGCTAAGATTCCAATACAAAAAATTTGAAAACCTTTTCAAGGTAAGACATAATACTTCAATATTTCAAAGTAAAAACGAGAAAAAAATTATTTTTTTACAAACGGGGCTTGGATGAAGTTATTGGATGAAGTTATTGAAATTTTTGACCGTTTTACATACATATCACCATGTACGAAATTTACTTGAAGAACCGTGAACTTCATATCTATAGCATTAATGGCGAGAGGATAGGGCTAGCAGACATCACAGACCAAAATAAAATCGTTCAAGAAACAAAAAAGTTATGTCATTTTGAAAAAGGACGAACTTTTTGGTCGCGACACATTGAGTGGTGCGCAGTTTATTTCGAAAAAGCGTATTGCATCTTTAAAATAACTTGACAGCCTTGAATTGACTTCTAATTCATTCTAAATAAAAATATAAAATATAAAAACCACATACAGTGGCGTCGAAAATTAACTACCCATTTATTTATTTTTTAAATTAAGAAAACATAATCAAAAGTACAAAAAATTAATTAAATGACTAAAAGACATACTTTTCATAAACTTTATATTTAAACAAAATAAAACAGGTATTAAATCCTAAATTTGAATTAACTTTTACAATCACCTAAAAAAACTATTTACTATTTTTTACCTCTAAAAAGTTATATGAATCGGAAAATTTTCTTATGTGTATAATGTCTATCAAGAGGAATAAATTAACGACTTATGGCCTTTTAATTGGATCGCAGCAGACTTCACCAAAAATGTTGGTAAAATTATATAGATACTTTAATTTGTGATACCTACGTACAAATATCGGTTACAGTTGCATCCACTTGCCATTCTATTATTTGTTTTCCTCTTTAGTACAAGATTCAATCTTGGAAAATCGCAAAAAATATTTTTATCCGAAATCTGCCGAAAGTAGATAAAAATATTTTTCGCGATTTTCCAAGATTGAATCTTGTACTAAGGATGAAAACAAATAATAGAATGGCGAGTGGATGCAACTGTAACCGATATTTGTACGTAGGTATCACAAATTAAAGTATCTATATAATTTTACCAACATTTTTGGTGAAGTCTGCTGCGATCCATTTAAAGGCCATAAGTCGTTAATTTATTCCTCTTGATAGACATAAGAAAATTTTCCGATTCATACAACTTTTTAGAGGTAAAAAATAGTAAGGTTTTTTAGGTGATTGTTAAAGTTAAGAATATGATTTCTTCAGTTTAATTATATGCAGTTAGGTTTAATTCAAATTTAGGATTTAATACCTGTTTTATTTTGTTTAAATATAAAGTTTATGAAAAGTATGTCTTTTAGTCATTTAATTAATTTTTTGTACATTTGATTATGTTTTCTTAATTTAAAAAATAAATAAATGGGTAGTTAATTTTCGACGCCACTGTATGTGGTTTTTATATTTTATATTTTTATTTAGAATGAATTAGAAGTCAATTCAAGGCTGTCAAGGTATTTTAAAGATGCAATACGCTTTTTCGAAATATATGGTTAATACACATCCACAGCCCAGCTAAAAGAAAAATACATAATAATTTTATTCATGATTATTGAAGACCAATAAGTGCCTGTGATGATAAGCATAAATTGGTTTAAATTGACTCACTCAAACATAGCCTTTTTAAACCATGAAATGGCTTAAAGTCAGGTGGGCATATTGTGTATTTTGCTTATAGCTGGGCTGTACATACAGCCACAGCCCAGTTAAAAGCAAAATACACAATAGTTTTATTAATGGTTATTGGAGGCTAATAAGTGCATGTGATGATAAGCATAAATTGGTTTAAATCGACTCACTCAAACATAGCCTTTTTAAACCATGAAATGGCTGAAAATAGTGATTTTTCGAAAACATGGATTTTTATTATATTTTTTTGAACTCTTATTCAATATTATTTGAAAATGTTTTCATTGCTTTTATATAGAGTAAGATCTATGGTAACAAACTACATTAAAAAAAATTTGCTGGCAAGTTGTTCTAAGAATATATGAATTTATAAAATTAGACAATTTTGCCAAAAAATTGCATTTTTAAAAAAATTCCCAAAGACCATTTAGGGCATAAATAACTAAATGTGTCCTATATGGTTTAAAAGAGAAATATTTTCTTAACAATTAACAGTTTGTTTAATGTCGATAGCTTTATTAGCAAAAAAAGTACAATTTTTTTAAGTTAGGTCTGCATAGTAACTTTTGCGTAGCCCTGTATAAATAGGTGATAGGGGGAGAAAAGAAAAGGGGAGTTTTTTTCACATCTTGGGTCCATGTCTATTTACAGTTAAAAATGAAATAAAATTAGAGTATATGAGGTGCACTCATTGGTGGCTAATAAATGGAATTACCCTTTTGTTTTGAAGCTCTTTTATTAATCAACATAAAAAAAGCCATGGAAATGATATGACATTTTATTTCTTGAAAAGATATAGTTTTAACAAAGTAAAGTTTTTTTAATCGCATTATTTTTAAATAAATACCGAATTGTTGCCAATCAAAATGAAACACACTGTATAATATACAGTGTTGTCACCGATAATTTTAAAATTCACATTTATACAGTGAGCGCATAAAGCCCGGTCTACAATGGGCTGCAGCACGTTGGGTTTACTTTTGCGACTGCGTGTGTCGCAGGATTTTATGTCAGCCAATCATAGAACGCTAGAACCTATTTCTCTCTCTAATCAATACTTTTATATTATTTAGTATATTTTCCTATTTCGCAGTTGTTTTTAGTGTCATTCTCAGAAATTGTTCGAAAATAGTATATTACACTACAAGGGCAGAAAGTGTGAGATTCCTGCACTGCGCACCATGATCATCATGGCATCATGGCGCGCAGTTCAGGGCTCTCACACTTTCTGCCCATGTAGTGTATACTATTTTCTTGCTACCTGGCAGAAAATACGGGAAAAAATCAAATGTGTATAAAAAAACTTGTGTCAAAATTAAAATCTGACGTTTAATTTAATTCTGACGTTTACATTCAAAATCAATCAAACTGTAGCGTTGTCATGGTAGCGGGAGGAAATGAAACTTTTCTTACTACCTCGGCCGAAAATACGTATAGCCTTGACCAATGCATAAAACGTAAACTTTCTGCCGTGGAATCGGGGACGAAACAACGTATTTTCTGCCGGGTAGCAAGAAAAATATATTGTTTATTTATACATGCATGTATATTATACGTATATTTTAAATAATTTTAGGGTGATCTTAACTAACTAATTTAATAACGAGGTAATGTTTGTTTTAAAACTAATTTAATTTCATTTATTCCTAGGAAATATATGTACTACCTACACAATAACTTATATTAAATTTGCTGAAATTACCTTAAATTACCTTGTTATTTGCTCAATTAATTGCTATTAAACCAAAATAGGGAAACATTTTGCCTAAATTTCAAAGAGTTTATTGCGTTAAATGTAGTAACGTTATTAAATAAATCAAATTAGTATTTAATGAAATAACATTCTAACATAAAATAAAAATAAATATTAATATAAATATCAATAAATTTAGGAGAGATAACTTGTGTTGTTAATTTAAAAACAGTAAACGATTATAAACCAAGTGCTAACTACCTATTGGTATTATAGGAACTGTTATTCAGGAATACGGATTACAAGATCCCATTGGTTTAATGGATCACCCATTTATGCTATGCTAGCGTTTTTTCTGTGTGACAATTTACAAAACTGTATTGGAATGGTCAAAATTTTTTCCAGGCATCCATACAATAAAACATTGTATGGGAAATATTGAATAAGAAGCTTAAGCTAATTAGGAACAAAAAATATTCGAATAGGACGAATTATATGCAAACTTTCATAAATATACATATATATGTTTAATATATAATGTTTCTGTGAAAGTGAAGTAGATATATCGTAACCTCATTAAATGCACATTTAAATTCTATTATAAGCACAAATTAATATGTTCTTGTCAAAAATGTATAACAAAATATTTTTTTGGCAAGCACTCGTTAATCTCGCCAAGGTGTGTTTTCCGCATAGTCAGACAGAATTTTCAGTAAAAGGTAGTTGGAATTCTGGTTATTTCAAAAATACCGTCCCGTGTGGGTTACGCACAAAGAAAAATCTGTGGCTTATTTTCGTCACGTGTAAATATACCTTTTACTCTTTATTTACCTTACACAAAGACCGAAACGAAAATAGCAGTCCAGGTGATGTGGCCGTAAACCGAACTGCACAGCATACCTTTCAGCTGCGTGAAATGACAGAGGCTTTTAAAAGAAAATCTATTTTTATGTTTTACGATATTTTATTTTTAAACTTAAAAGCACGTAAATTAGTTTTAATTTGCGTTTATTTTACTGTTACCGTAAATCAAACCTTTTATATGATAGAACTGTAAAAATTGACAATAAAAATTAACAACTACGTTGTTTGTTTGTTTCTTTATGTAATTTTTACGATCTGTGTTTTGACTAATAATTCCATACCTACAAAAAATTATAGTTTGGGCACTAAAAAAAGATTTAAACCTTTTTTATGTTATAAACCTATTTATATTGGTTGGATATTATAATTAGTAAAAAAATTATTTATCCAATTGTGTCAAAATTAAAATAAAGAAGAATAAATAGTTACCTTTGCCGACAGTAATAATCGCATCCTTACCTAAAACATAAATAAACAATAATTAGTTTCTTCATTGCAATAGTACACTACTTTAACATAAAATATCAAATTTATTAATGCAATAAGTTGCAAGGGGAGTGAAAATATTCTATTATTTTTAAACTCTAGTTCCTAAAAGTGTCACTTTTACGCACTTTGAAAATGTTTTATTATTTTTAAACCCTAGTCCCTAAAAGTGTCACTTTTACGCAACATATGTGCTATAAAACGCTTAACAAATAGTAAATTATGTATCAAGATTGATAAAAGTCATTTTAGTGACGAATTTTAATTAGGGACGAGCGATCTTGGGAGCGAGTGTTTAATTAAATGCCTAGGCAAGTTTATAATTGAGTTTCTTTTTCTACGACAAATACTTTTAATATCTAAAAATGATTTAAATTAAATATTTGTATAGAGCGACATCTATACAAAAATGGAGTAACCGTAAGAATGGGAATCTGTATTACCGGCGGAAAATGTCAAATTTTTCTATGGTAATCGAAATTTATTCCTTGAAAATGGACTTACTACTGTTTAAATCCGATATAGAAGCAGTTTTTCATAGTGAAAGTAAATAGAATGTTTTATGGGCACTTAACGGTGGAGTCTCCTCCCGAAATTTTTAATGCTTTATCCGTTAACAGTCTTATATAAGACCGTGTTGCCGGCAAAATCAAAAGGTCAGTACAATCTTTTAAAATATTGCCGTTGAGAAACTAATTTTTACTTTTGCATTTTTGTATTAAGATAATTATCTATTATTATAGATAATTATGGTGCTAACTTCGGCCCGTGACTAAAGCCCTATAAAACCATAGCTGTTTTTAAAAGATCACTTAGTGTCATTGAAACATGTACGATAATGGGCGTTTTAAAGGTGGGAGCACATACCTGTGAGATGTGCCAATTTTAACCAATTTTTTTTAAGGTTTCACGATTTTATTAATGTTTTTCATCAGTTAAATGTCATATTTTGTATTCTTAATGATTTCAAAAATGGCGGAAGTGCCGGTATTAAATCACCTCCACATTATTTTTCGTAAATATTGTGAAATTTTTATTTGGGAATTTATATTTTTATATGTATATAAAAATAAAAACGTCAACACATAAACCGCGTCTACCTTAGACGTGTAAATATTTTTACAATACTCTCGGTTTCAAACTATTAGCCTGGAGGTCATGGTTAAATCAATATAAACCTAAGAATAAATTTGATTTATGATAATTTGTTGATAAAAATACAATTTTTGAAAATACACTTAACCCCAAAATCATTGCAATAAAAACAATTATTGTTAAAACGTGTTTTAAAAATTTAATTTTGTCTCCTAAAATTTTAATAATTATTATGTAAAAAAGTGTATGAAAAGTGTATGAATATTACACAAGGGAACAAAATTAAACTTTTTTTTTGTTGCATGGAATTTAATGCCTGTTGTTTATTAATTTGAGGTCGCTGATTTCAAATCTAACCCCATTTTTTCTTTAGCAGCTCTAGTTTTTGAGATACAGCTGTCAGACATATTCCTGTACTAGTCTTATTTAAACGTTTGATTTGACCGAGCTGTTTTTTAAAAAAGTTTTTTAATAAATTAATTGCGGAAGCCGTAACTTTGTGGTAGGGAATATACATTATAAAAAAATTATATTAACACTTTTTAATTTGCTTACCTACTACCACTATATTAAAATATTTATTACAAAATATTTCTTAAAAAATTCGTGATTTGTTGATGAAAAGATTCAAAACATAATTTCCCAACCCTAGATAATATTAAAATTTTACATAGACAGCAATATGGGCTTAAGTTAAATTTACCTGAATCCCTTGAAATACATAAAATAGGGCTTATGAAACAATTTGTCAAAGCTCTAAATAAGGATGGTGATTGTTTTAAATACATCTCTAAAAAGTTCTATAATTTGAGCACAGAGAAACTTAAAGCCGGAATTTTTGATGGTCCACAAATAAGAAGGTTAATAAAGGATGAAAACTTTAATAGTTACATGATTGATATTGAAAAAAATGCCTGGAATGAATTCGTTTGGACCGCACAAAATTTTCTGGGAAACAAAAAGGATGAAAGCTATGGGGAGCATATTGAACTGATGTTGTCACACTTCCAGCAGCTTGGTTGTAATATGAGCATCAAGGTACACTTCCTCCACACGCATTTGGACCGTTTCCCTGAAAATCTTGGTGATCTGAGTGAAGAACAAGGGGAACGGTTTCATCAAGACATTCATACTATGGAGGAACGTTACCAGGGTCACTGGAATGCTCACATGATGGCGGACTATTGTTGGAGCATTAAAAACAGCCCTCGTGAACCAAGTCAAGCAAGAAAATCTTATAAAAGAAAATTTTTTGATCAGTGGTAGTTTTTCTAATGGTTTTCTTAATAAAAATTTGATTTTTCTTAAAAAACGCGTATTAATTATATATATCAAAAACTAAAGCTGATACAAACAATTTGACTTCAGATCTGAAATCAGCACCCCGAGAAAGTATAATATTAGTCATAATATTTCATGCAACAAATATGCTGTTCCCTTGTGTTATTAATACAAACAAAAGACATTAAAACCATTCAAATTGCCTGTTAAATAACATGAAAATATCGTTTTTTTGTAAAGTTTCGTAATTAGGCTCATTTTGTAGGCCTCTTTAAAAATGTCCATATACAGGGTGTTCCAGAATATGTGGGCAATCTCCCGGATTCCAATAGAACACATAAAAATAATATGGCAAGTTTCTAGAATTTTTTTTCCTTACTGCCCCCTCTAAAGAGATACGGGCCCCTAATGGACGCCCCTGAAAATCATTTGTTTTTAATTAAGATTTAAAGTACTAGAGAATTTAATATGTTGGTTACTAGTAAAGTTTCCTTAAAATGGGCATTTCGGCCTATTTAGTTTGCCAGGCAAACTATAGCTCTAACAGAGTAATGCTATTGTAGTATTATACTAAAGTATTATAATAAAGGCACAAAAATAATATTTTTGGTCAGTTTAAACTAAAAAAAGGTACTGTTATTAAAATAATGATGTCAGTGTCAGTTGAAAATAGAGTGTTTTAAAATTTGTTCTTCTTTGTAGGGGCGTCCGTTATGGGCCAGTACCTCCGTAGAGGGGGCCGTAGTAAAAAAAATGTATAGGAACTTGTCATATTATTTTTATGTGTTAATCCGGGAGATTGCCTACATATTCTGGGACACCCTATATAGACAAAAAAGTCTGTTACTTTTCGATAGCCCTATTTCTTAAAGGTCGTTTTTTTTGTTCGAAAAAATAAACCATTTTTAATGCTTTATTTTTATAAAAATGGAGCAAAATTTTATTTGTTCACATGAGAAAAGTTACAAAATAAATGACAGACCTTTTAAAACAACAATTTTCTTTACAAAAATGTAACCAAATGTAAGTACCAAATTGAAACCAAAAATGTACAATTAATGTCATTGGGATGCTCTAGGACGAGAATATACTTTTTGCACCACCACCTAAATTTTTTTAACGCCGACGGTGGACTAGTGGTCAGTGCTGCTGACTACAAACCGAGAGGTCGTGGGTTCGAGTCCCACATTGGTGTGGTTGTTTATTTGTGTTTGTCCTATTGTGTATTAGTCCTTCGGAGGGGACTTTAAGCCCGCGGTCCGTTCCTACCCCTAACCCGCCAGCCATTCAGTTGGATTAAGGGGTTTCTTAGGAAGTAAGGGTGGAACTAAAAGAGCACTTTTGTATTATATATTTGTATTTACTTTAATTAAAAAAGTTGTATTAAAAAATCTTAAAAATTTATAAAAACTTTTAACTTACGATAGACCGGAATTTAGACTACCTACTATACTGGATGAAGCAAAGTAAGATATATGCTTAAAACGGTATATCGTAGTAAAAAAGATTGATTTCAACTTTCTGAATTGCTGTGTTAAAAAAATGAAATCTAAAAAAAGGGATAAAGGAAGTTGCTTTTTACTAAATGCATAAATAGCAATAGGTACCCACTTGCAAAAACAAAATTTACTTTTTTATATTTACATTTAATTTAAAAAACATCCAATTTTCTAACTGATTTTATAATTATTTTTTATTTTAAATATTGCAACACAGGAACGTGAATTTAAAAACGTCAAAATAGGATTTAAACGACATGTCGCGACATTTAAGCGACAACATTGCAGGTTGTTCCATATAAGGTAACGCTTTTCGCTTTTGACAGCTGCAGTGACATTTCTTTATGCAGTGTTATTTAAAATCTTAAAATGAGATGTAAAAACAATTTATTATGTTTTTTAAAACGAATGAAGTCCACTATAAAGAAAAAAAATATTAAAAAAGGTATAGAAACCAAAAATAAAGCAAAAGAAAACATGCAGTATGGTTGAATGCACTGCAAAAACACAACCAAAACACCGATAATTATAATTTGTTAACTAGTTAATTGGCTCTTTTTTGGTGCTCAATTTATAATCCTCCCCACATTTTTTTAATTCGACATTAGATATTTATACTTTATGTTTTTTAAAGTATTTTTGATTGTCCGTTTTCTCTTTTATATGGTTTACATAATCCATATTTATAAAAATCAACAAGTTCAAGATTTCTTCTTGTTTTTCACTTTTAAAATCCTCTAAAAAGGTTAAATTTTTTATAATTTTAGAATTATTATGATTCAAAATATTAAATTAAAGAGTTTGACAAGGAGATAACGATAAGGTAAGTGAGGTCATACTGAATCAAATATGGCATCCATCCCAAGATGGCATTACTTTACAACCTTCTTGACATTGGTATCAAATAAAAAAAATTTGAGAAGTACAAAACGATAAGGTGAGTGACGTCATAATAAATGCCCCAAGATGGCGGATTACTTATTTTTCCACAATCCCCTTGAACGGGTTTCTCGATCTAATTTCTAATCTAATTTCAATATGGCGGCTGTAACTAACTGACTAACTAACTAAATTTTAAGTCTAAAAAGTAAAAAATAAATTAAAAAATACATTTTAACGCATTAAAAAGTATAAATTAATTAGTTTACTTAAAATATGTACTAATAATAAACTTGTCACTTCTTAATGTTCAATGACTATGCCAAAAAACGAAGCATAGACAATAAACATTAAGAGGTGATAATAAATAAAATTAAATGAATTATTTTATACTTTTTATTGCGTTAAAACAAATTTTTCAATTTACACTAAATTTAGATTTTCAAGAAACTTAACTTAAAACTCATGGGTGATTCTACAAAAGTTGGACAACTTGTCAGTCAATAGAGTAGGTATTTTAATATTTTTTGTAAATATTTTAGTATATTATAAAAGATCCAGGTTTTTTTTTAACTTGTCCACCCAATTTTAATGTATTTTTTCAAAACCACATTTGTAGAAAAAATAATAAATATTCAAAACATCAGTTCCTTGGCGTGTCACAACTCCTGAATCAAATATTTTATCATAGATTCGAATAATAGCAATTTTTAAAAAATTGATACTCTTTGTACTCACTTTTACCCGTCAGTTTTATGTCCAATGTTAAAATTCAAAATTCCTGCGAAATATTAAATATTTAAACGTCAAGTCCTCGTTTTAACTCAAGTGTTGGTAAAAAATTACCTATAGAGCCCGCCCTTTGCACTACACTCATCTTGAAAACAATGCAAGCGGCGAAGTTGTGGTGAATGCACGTATAGTTCCAGTCAAAATTTCAGTACTGCGGTGAGTAGTTATTTTCTTACGTATATATATTTCATTGTAATTTATATAAGGCTATATGTGATTTGTTGATAAGTAGCATCCACTAATAAAAAATATCAGTAAAATACTTAATTCCGAATTATAATCTCAAATTTGTATCCCATTCATCAGTACCGTGTCGTCAGTTCCATGTTCGATGTTTCGGTTATCTTTTTTTCGCAAACTTCAATTTAAATTCTGCTTGCGCAGAACTTGTTTTTTTAATGTCATTATAAACTCATATAAATTTGGTGTGGGTCCCATATCTAATAATTGAGATATCGGTATACCCAAAATCCACCAGCCGCCACTGATGTGTGGTATTATTTGACTTTAAGATATTTAATGTATAATATGCTCAAAGTTGCAATAAATCTTATATTTTCCAATCCAATAGAATCACCCTCATGTACCTATATGAAAATATATTGGTAAGTATTTAAAATGAGGCATTATTTGTAGAACTTGCTTATAGTACTGCAAATAGAGTTAGTAGGTGGGCTGACGTGAGAGTAATCGTCCACATGCTTTACCTATATTTAAAAGACATCACATCACCTATGTTGACGTGGACAGACACCCGGACCTGATGCCCGCGTCCGCGTATTTTAAGACCGGAAGTTGTCGGCGGATTATACACAAGACAATTTTATTTTATACGTATTACCACTACCATTTTGTTTGTTGTATCAACCTAATTTTAAAATAGCTCGACCATCTGTACCTATTAGATGTCCAGTTTTTTACGATTAATTTATTTAAATAGGTTTTATGAGGTGTACTAAATTTATATCGAGCTAACCGTATAATAAAATCTGTACTTTAATATTAACAGGATAAATAAGGTTTTTCCATTTTGTCATATTTTACTTTAATGCATATTATGTATGTTTATTTTTGGTACAGTCACTTATCCCTTTACTTATTTTCGCTAGGTCCATATCTCCAAATTCAAAATTAATGAAATTTGGAAATATTGTAAATCTAAACTCAACTAAAACATCAAAAAAAAACCTTCTAAAATTACCTAAACTGTCTAAAATTACCTAAACTGTCTAAAATTACCAAAAACTATCTAAAATGATCCAAACTTTATAACTAGGGTTAACCGGGGGAAATGTAAACGATTTTGATAAAGTCAAGTTTAACGGACTACAAAAAAAAAAGTTTAACATGTAGAAGGTTTTTCTTAAATATGGATATTTTGTAGTGTATATTGAATCTAAATATTTAAAATAACCACAAAACGTTGCATAGGAAAAAAAAAATTGAGTGTTTACATTTCCCCGGACAAACTAAATTTTAATTTAATTTGTGGGGTAAATGTAAACGAGTAATTCTTTTCCATTTATACATACGGGTGTTTAAGTGGGGTATTAGCGAACAACCGGCAATACCAGTACAAAAACTCTTTAGTTTATGCCAATATTTTGATGTTTACGATTACCCCAATTTTCGGGGGTAAACAAGTAAATTGTTTTTTGCTGAACCTTTTAAGGTCAGGTATAAACGAAGAAATGTTTTCAAATTTATTAATAGTTCTTTATTTGACTTAAAGCTTAGGCGTAATATTTATATAAAAATAAAATACCTACAGATGAAAGTAAAAGCAACTTATGGTTTTTCATAAACATCAACTTTTCCTGGGAATGAATATATAATTTTGCGTTTTTTGAAATTTTCCACAGGGTTTGGAAGAATAGCTTCCACCATCTCCATTTTAATATAGGATTGGTCAATCTCCTTTATGAAAAAATTGCAGCAGTTCTCGTCCAGTGCTCGCAATCCCACAACAATAATTTCGCCATCTTCTTCGTCTTTTTCTTTAACTACGCAGACGTATTTGTAGGTAGTTGTTTTTCGGGCTCCTCCAATAAATTTGACCAAAAGGAAGCTGTCTCTTTTGATATCTTCCCATTTAACTTCATGATAGTCTACAAACATTGGTTCCACAAATGTCGCAAGAGGGAACATATCATCATCTGAGTTGTCGTTTACTAAATCAGTTATATTATCTTCGACGCACTCACTCTCACTCTCAAATGTATTGGTGCACTTTGTTTGTCCCCGTTTCTTCTTCTTTTTAGTTATATTCTGCTTGGGAACGTCGACCTTATTACCCTTGGAACGTTTGCCTTTTTTCTCCTTACTCTGCTTAGCTTTCTTTTTCTCTTCAGCTTCTTCAAGTCTTTTCAAAATCTCTTTAGTTGTGAGAACCTCTCCATAAGTGGATTGTTTCAAGCGAGGAATCACTTTTCTAGGTTCAGTACCGTTAGAAGTCGGGGTTTTTTGAATATTTTCTTTCAGATTTCTAGAGAATAGGGAAATAATACTATTGGGAGATATGTCTTTAGAATTCTGATTTGGAACAGGTAAGATGTGGTCACTTGTGTTCAATGAAGGTGTAGCTGATAGTTTAGGTAGGCTATCGTTATTAGACATCAATGAGAAACCAGTTGATGACCCTTCTATGCTGTGGTCATTTGGCATTAACGAAGATCCATCTGGTGGCTCCAGTAAGTTACAATCATTCTGCATCAACGAGGATCCAGTTGATGATTGCAGTAAGTTGTGGTCATTCAACATCAAGGAAGACCTAAATACTGGCTCAAGAGCCCCCTCCTGTTGCTGGCCTTGGATAATTAAAGCACTTTTACGTTGTTTATATTTAAGCAATAAAGCAGGATCAAAATATGTCTCGGAGAATTTCTTAGAATTCACTGGAAAAATGCCAGTCGTTTCAAAACCCGCAATTATGTTTTTAGAGATCATACCTTGTTCCCACGCTTCCTTCAATAACTCTGCAAATTTATGCTTGGTCAAACGCCCACAGGATTTTTCCATTTCAGATTTTCCATGAGCAACTAAAATTCTATCCCATTTAGTTTTCATTGGGCCGAAGACGCACTTATCCAGCGGTTGTATCCTATCTGTTAGATGACTAGGAAACCTAAATAATTCTATGTTGTGTTGAAGTGCAGCTTCTACTATTTGAACGCTAGCGTGGCTGCTGTGGCCATCAAATAATAAAAGAGCTGTCTGGTCGGCCATACCATATTTTTGTCTCAGTCTATTCACATGTGGTATGAATAACGTTATAAACCAATGATAGAAGTGGGGCTCTTCCATCCACCCGTTTTTAGATGCTCCGTATAATGTTTCAGGGTAGGCGTTTTCTGAAGTCCAACGCGCCTGGACCGCGGCTCCTTTATATACAATAAAGGGGGGTAGAAAAGATCCATCTGCGGAAACACATGCTAGCACAGTTGTAGATTCCCTCCCTGATCCACCTGACACTCTAGACAATGCTACTCCCTTTTCGCCTATGGCACGAACTCTCGAAGGATCACTGTTGAAACCAGATTCGTCCGCATTAAAAATAAAGCATTCTTTGCCATCGCCAATAAGCCCTTTATCATAAACTAATTTTTGTAATTTTTCGTAAAAGTCATAAACAACAAAGGGATCCCTGGCGTCTTTTCTGATTTTTTGCAGATGTTCTGGCTTCTTAAATGATAGAGTCGGGTGACGTTTCATAAAATTTACGTACCAGTCATAGCCAGGTACGTCATTTTTAAAAGGAGTTTTAAGTCCCTTGGATTGTACATATTGCCCAACTAGGTTGCACAATTCTTTTTGGTCGCAAGGCCAACCCATGCGAGAACGAGCTTTTAGACATTTTTCTATAGCTAGTTCTACGTCTACAGATAGTACTGAATGACGACCTTTATTTGTGATTTTCAACTGATTTTTTCTGCCCTTAATTCTATTAAAAATCACTGAAATTGGAACATTGTAAGCAACCTCAGCTTCCCTATAGGTTTTGTTGCGGTTTATTACATCATTCACTGCGTTTACTAGGTCAGCTTCGGAATATCTTTCAAGAATAGGCCTCTTTCTGATGTAATTTCGTACCATTGTGAACAAATTTGTACGCAGAATCCCGAATGAAAATGAATCAGCTGGAAATAACATAAAAATATGAGTATATATTCGCGTTTACAATTTCCCCAAAAACTTGTTTACAATTTCCCCAAAATATTGTTTACATTTGCCTCTTCCATAAAAAATATCGGGGGAAATGTAAACAAGTTCCTATATCTATGTAGAATATAACCTTAAACTCCAGCATAAACCGTTTTGGTCTCTATATTCTTAACAATAACATCGTGAAAGAAAAATCGACTTACCTGTAAAGAATTTTGTTAAACACCAAATTTTCACTAACTGTAGAAAATTCAATTTTAAAATAATTAGCAGCTATCGGAAATAATAAAGTGTTCGAAAAAAATTGGAAGCAACAGGTAACACTGTGTACATGAGACTAATAAGGACGTATGCGCGCCTCTAGTGGCATAGGCTAGAAACCTATAACCCGCCAAATTCAAAAGTTATTAGCCTGTTTACATTTACCTCGCGTTTACTTTTACCCCAATTGACCCTATATAAAATGACTCAAATTGTATTATAACTATCTAAAAATGCCCTTAAAACTGTCGAAAATAACTTAAAATTTAAGAATTGTTTAAAATAAGCAAAACTGTTAAAAAATGTCCTAAATCATCTTAAATAATTGTCTAAAATTATGATTATAAAATAAAAGAAAATAAAAAGTACATTATTATTTTCTCTAAATAAGTAAAAAATTGTCATTATGGCAAAATGTGTAAGTACTAGTAATTAATATTAAATATAGTACTAGTAATTAATATTAAATATAATATTTCCATTCGTTTTTAGCCCATTTAACTAAAAAATCCAGGAGTTTTTTCGAGAAAATGACTAAATTAATTAATTAATTTCACTTTAAACTTGAATAACTTTTAACCAAGTTAACTTACCGAAAATTCTCTACAAAAATATGTCACGAACTTTGCAGTACGACCTATCGTTCGTTAGTTACAAAAATAAAAAGAAACAAAAATAATTTTTCCGATGTTATTCTTATGGAAAATCGAACAGTGCGATGCGGAGCATCTTAATTTTGAAATAAAGAGCTCATTTTTTCACAGGCTCATTTTTATATCTATACAAAACTTTTGAGCGTGGTTTCGAGAAAAAAAACAAAAAAAAAAGGTTTTTTTGAATCACCCCAATATACCGGGTGTATCTGAGAATAGGCGCACCCCTGTAACTTTTTTATTTATAAAGATAGACACATGAAATTTTGCATGGTTAATTGGATATAAAATGACAGATTTCTATATGGACGAATTTCTGTGCAGATTTCTATATATACATCAAAGTGATTTAAAAATTTAAAAAATCTGGTGTTTTTTGGAAACTTACAAGGGTAAGTGATCGAGTAAACCGGTTATAACAATAGACATTTTGACAAAGTAGGTAAGTAATCTAGTAAGTTTTTGAAAACGCCTTTAAATAATCACCACAGAAACTCTTTCTGCGGTTATCACCAAAGAAACCTAATGCTGAATTTATGCACTACACATTAACATTAAGTTAACATTAAGATAATTTAAGGTGGGTATTTTATGCAGCAACTAAGCATGCGTATAAGTTAAATACATTTTTGGTTTGTTTGAATTTTGTTTTAACCTCGTTTTAGCATCTGTTAGGTAAATTGAATGACTGACACGGTTTATTTAAAAATTACGCCGCAAACCTGCGCAGGAGGAATAAAAATTAACATTATCATTAAGGAGATAAAAGTTGGCCATCTCTTAATGTTAACTTAATGTTAATGTGTTGCATAAAAGCTTCCAATGGATTACGTTCATTTAACTTCCTGATGATAATGTTAATCTTAATGTTAATGTTAACTAAATGTTAATTTGTGCTGCATAAATCCAGCATTACAAAACCAAAATCCGGGATTTTAAATCCCTAATGTGTGGAAAAATTGTGGAATTTTCACAGAATCTGTGTGTAAAAAGATTTCGCCATCCAATTCCATTTTATGCGTTTAATTTAGAATTAAAAACAGGTCTAAATGAATCACCCGTTATATGTATATATATATATATATATATATATATATATATATATATATATATATATAGCAAAGCTTACGAGCAAGTTTAATAAAATGAATGTCTATAAGTTTATAAACGAGTTGCATACTATACTTTTTCCACAAGAAATATTATACAAAATAATGTATTACTAATTAATTTAAAAAAATTTATAGAGCGACATCTATAACCAAATTGGTGTTTGAAATCTGTTTTACCAATTTTCAAAATGTCATTGTGCTTTTTCGGCCGTTTTCTCGTATAAGAGGCCGAGAATTTAAAAAAATATGCATGCTAGGCACTATACATTTTGGTGGTTTACGTAATTTTGAAAGATTTGAGGTTATATTCAGTCGTATACTACATACTAAAGTCTTGGTCTAAGAACGACACTACCGAAGTTGCAAAAATTTAACTTTTTAAGTTTACTCATCTAATTATTTTATTAATTAATTTATTTTTAGCACTAAAGTATTTTTATGAACTTTTCCGAAAAAGAATGTTTTATTTTTCATGTTTTGTTGTATTTAAATTATTATTGTCTTGATCATAGGATCTTTAAGGTTTAAAGAAGAGGTAAACGTTTATATTGTAGATTGGGTGATTTATGTAATTTGTATACAAAAAATAAATAGACTGGTTTAAATAACAGCCAAAACCAAATTAAAATACAATTCAGGTATCGCATGGGGATACATTAAACTACTTGGCTTGTGGTTGAAATTCAGTCTTTGATGACATCGGGGACTTTGGGAAAAAGTTTACCTTGTGGAACCACATCCAAGATTGCCTCAATTACACCACTTTATTATGGTTAATTTGATATGTTAAACTGCTTGAATAATGACGGTTTAAACAGAGAGTTATAAACAAAGTGGCTGCTTTAAATTACGCACTGTTTTAAAATAAGTAAATCAATTAAAAGTTAATTAATCTGTAGGTAATGAATGTAAATTAAATGGAAATGGAAATCGATTTTATTAACAGTAATTTTGAAATGACTGCAAGTTTAGTTGGTAATTAAATATCGATAAAATTTAAATGGTAGGTAGATACACTTAGTGCGGTTTATTTGTATTTAGGTGCTAATAAAAGTTTCGCGTTATTTGCAATGTTTATTGGACTCTTTTAATGGGCAACATAAATCCAAATTTCTATGGATTAAGTACTACGAGGGTTTATAGATAAATCTAAGACGTTGTCCTGGACTACTAGTCCATTTTGTTTGCTATCTACCAGAGCAGGGTTCGAGTACAGATTAAACGTATTCGAATATCGAATAAGAATACATTATTTGTATTTCAAAAATTTAAAATTTACATTCGTAATTTATATTTATTCACAAATAAAAGGCAAATTTAAATAAAATTTGTAATTTATTTTAAATTTGTCTTAGCGAGTTTTCATAATAATACAATAAACTCAGCTTTTTTAAAAGGCTTTAATCCTATAGATAGCTATAAATTAAAAAAAAACATTTTTAGGTTGTCTTTTTCGTAGACAATTTTTAAAAAAAATCCCAAATCAATTTATCAACTTTATTTTTTTTTAGAATAAAAGAGTACAATCACAAGGGGTCACTTTTTGGGAGCAGTTTTCCGACAAATTTTTTTTCCAAAAATCATCGGTTGGGTTGGATTGAGTTTAGAATGAGTTTAGAATGTTTGTTTAGAATATGTTGGAAATAGTTTTGTAGGGAAAATGGTTTGATACTGAAGTCAAGAAAATATACGATTATCATCTGTTCTTTCGCAATGCGATATCAGGTGCGGTAATTTTTATTGATATCTCAGCTAGTCAGAGGAGGCCAGGGAGGTTTACCCTTAAAATGCTGTAACCTTAAATATTATAATTGTAATTAAATTTACAATCCTAATTAAAAATGCTTGCTTTGCTGTGACAAGGTGCAAGTATTCATCTATGGGTATTTTTTTATTTAAATAAATCGTTTAAACTAAAGAAAAGTTATATAAAATTTGAAAATATGAAAAAAAAACAGCGGTTCTTAAGATATTAAAATGAAACTGAAAACCTTTTAAAACCAAAAATCGTTATCCCTGGAATTAAAAAAAAATTAAATAAATGATTTTGTTTCTATCTAACCATGTAATGTTTCAATATGGCGACAATAGGAAAAACAAAAGTGGCGGTGGCCAATTAAAATCTGGTAGGTGAAAAAAATTGGATGAAAATTTAGTTAAATGTGTATGGTATGTTTAACATGTGTAACTTCCTTTTTTAAATTTATAAGAATAACCATTTGTGGTTTTGACAGGTTTTCAGTTTTTTTTCAAATTATTTTGGAACCGCATTTTTAAAAAAATTTTAAATGTGGGCGATTCCGCGGGAGACCTTTTTGACATAAATTTTTAAATCACAGTATTTGTTAATTTTTTTATACCAATACAAAGAGAAAGATATAAATTTAATAATAAAAAAACTTTTAAGAACTTAAGTTATTATTTGAATTTTTTGGCGCGCTCAGAAATGGTGGCGCCTGAAGACTTGATGCAAACCATTCATATATTTTTGCTATATAATACGTTGTTCTTTTATATCCATTAAATTTCATAAAATAGCAAACTAAACTAAAGGTAAACAAGATTTAAGGTTTTGTCAAACTTTTTGACAATTATGTCAAAAAGTTTGACATAAGCAAATTAGTTTTGACAACTGCTACTAAAAAAAACGTAGAAAAGTTACAAAAAAAGTTACGCAAAAGTTACGCGTTTCTGATGTTTACAGCGATTCTGAAGATGAACCTTAAGGCTAATAAATCGCCGACTATTCCAAACAAATAATTTACAGTAGAAACCGTCAATATATGAACGTGACTCATCGGGTGCCGAACATATCTCAGACATGCTAGCAGTAATGTTTTACTTGTCTTGTACATTCGATGCAGCGGTAAATGTAGTCACACGTAGGTTTTCAAGCATCCGGTCTAAAATGCGCCATCTGTGATGTGATCTCACTTTACACTGCCTAGGTGTTCGACAAAGATGGACATATGACGCTTGTGTCCTAGCTTGTTACTTAATTTTGTTGGAAGTCAGTAGAGTTCGTGTTTTAGGCATTTTATTTTATTTTATTACATAGTTAGGCAACCAACTCTACACTGAAAAAAATTATTACATTTAAATGTAATGTTACAGGATTATTACCACATAAATTCCTAATTTTTACGACAAATTGTAAAATTACCTTTATTTTCGTCTAATTTTTATATATTTCAAGTAAATAAACATTTTTGTTTGTAAAATTACTAATGTATTAATTATTGATACAAAAAGTAAATTTAACGAACTAAATGTAAATATACTTTATTAGTCATAATATTACAGGTTTAAATGTTTTTTAACATTCGGAGTGTAGTAAAAATCGCAAAATTACATTTCATATGTAACCGAAGAAGAAGCCTATTGGCTGGGAAGTCGCGCATGACTGCCGACGCATTTGTGTTTATATGTCAAATGATTTTATATGTCATATGACTTTATATGTCATATGATCTTTGTTTTTGCATATCGTGTTTTGCTGTGTGTTTACGGATTAATAATCGTTTTAAACGTTATAGTGGCAATTGTTATTGCGCCTTTTTTGGACTTCATTGTAATTGTTATTGTACGTTTTTTGGACTTTAAATAAACGGTGAGTGTTTACGGATTAATAATCGTTTTAAACGTTGTAGTGGCAGTGGTTTTTATTGCAATTGTCATTGCACATTTTTTGGACTTTATTGCAATTGTTATTGCACGTTTTTTGGATTAAAACGGTAAATACAAAGATTAATTAATTATTAAAATTTAACTTTAAAAGCAAATATATCAGAAGTATGGCAACCAACATTACACTCAGGATTTTTTTAAAAATTGTATGCCCCCGTTAGAACAGTACTCCACTGTACCGTGACCTTCGATAGATTGTTTCGTACGATTGTGCCTGATGAGTCACGTTCATATATTGACGGTTTCTACTGTATCAGGGTTCCCACCAAGAAAATGAAACAAAATTCCCTGACTTTTCCAGGTTTTCCAGACCAATTTTCATCAATTTCCAGCAATAATTATAGGTACTATTCTCCACACCTCAAAGTCCCACCACGTGACCAAGTACTTCGCTTGATTATTAATTAGTTTTTCATATAGGGGATTTTTGCTTTAAATTTAAAACGCAATAATTTTATAAAATCATTAATAATAAATGAACAATTCTAATTTTTTGATGAAGTGAAGGGAAAATATGGTACTTTTAAGCAAAAAAAAAGAATTCATGTATGTCCATAGTAAGGTCTTTTTTACTTCATTCAATTATTACTATTATTATAATAGTATTATTACTTATTATAATAGTATATATTATATATTATTATATAATAGTATAATAATAGTATAAATAATATAATAGTATATATTATATAGTATATACAGGGTTCCCACCAAGAAAATGAAACAAAATTCCCTGACTTTTCCAGGTTTTCCAGACCAATTTTCATCAATTTCCAGCAATAATTATAGGTACTATTCTCCACACCTCAAAGTCCCACCACGTGACCAAGTACGGAACGCAGTCTTTTGAAAATTTGGCATTTAAGGCTTTTCAGGTTATGTATCTGTCAAAGTATAGTCAATGAAAGAAATCATATTTATGGGCGTTTCTCTGTAAACTGGGCAACTTGAAGTAAGAAATTGTCTAGGCAAGTTTTTTTGTTATATTTTTGTTGTATTTAATAAATGTTATTCGAGGAACAAATATCGGTCTATTTATTAGTATACGGCAGATGAACCAAAAATATTCCTATTACTTTGGAAAACATTGAGCATTTTCCGAAAAATCTATACAGGGGACTGTTTATAAAGTTTAGATGACTTTTTTAGAATTACAAAATAATAATTATAAAAAATAAATAAGTCACAGTAACAAGCAAACAATATTGGTTGAATAATTAAACAATTAGGTTGATTCCAATAGTTACATTCTTTAATTAATTTAGTCTAAAGTGACCAATTTGCTTTGGTGACACGTCAGGGGACTGGTTTTTAAGGACTATAAAAACTATTTTGATACATTAAAGTTTATTTTATTGGATTTTGAACGTCGAACATAGGTAGATTAGGTTATTATCTTTTGAAGTTATCTACGAAATATTTATGATCTGTTATTTTTCTAAACAATATTAGCTTGAGACAATGAGTTGCCCAGTTTACAGAGAAACGCCCTTATAGTGATACTGCTTATGTTTGTTTAATTGTTAAAAGTTAATAAATCTTTATAGTATCACAATAACATGGTTGGTTTAAGAATTTAGAAAAATAAATACATTTAATGAAATTCCAAAGTGTAAGGTACAATATAAGTGATATTTTTGTGCATTGGGTCTACATTTCTCCATAAAATAGTTTTAACTAAACAGAATTTATAAAAAAAAATCTAACTTCTCTATTATGAAATAAGAATATCTGTATCAAAGTTAGGTTAATGTATTAAAACAAAAAAAAAAATCATCTAATTTTTTATTTTAAGGTTAGAAAAATCTATTTTGACCAAAATAAATAAGTGGATTGTGTTAATTTGGTCATAAATAAATATAGGTATACTAAATAATTGTTGAATATGGTTCAAATTAAAATGAAGCTCTTAGTGCTCATTCAAAATGGACGTAACCATAAGATGACCGTAAAACGTAAACATAATCACCATAATTTGTACGTAACGATGAGTTGTGTTTATAATGAACGTATGCCTTAAGTATATATTAATAAGGAGGGCATGTCCAAGTTCACTAAAAGGGCAGCATTGACAGATTTCGTCTAATTATTATGTCTTAAAACTTAAAAGTTTTAAGACATAATAATTATAATTATAAATTAAGTTAAAACTATCAGTGTTATCATAACTTTAGTGTAATGAGCGATATATACGTTGGCAAAGAGAAGAAAAAAAGGGCGAATTTCGTCGAATAATACTAGAACTAAAACTTTAGGATAAGGAATGGTTCTTTAGATTGTTTGTTCTGTGGATACACAGGACCCTGAATACACTTGAAAAAGATCTGTCATCTGTTTGCATGCATGCTACTACCCTGATTGCAACCGACAATGTTCTAGTGAAATCATGAAAGTTACTAAAATTCACACATAAGAAACCCGTAAAGTTGAGATAATTTCAACTTTACGTATTTTTTACGGGTAACAAAAGATCTTATGTTCGAACGTAAAACGTAAAAATTACGGCTATTCATTATAAACAGTTAATATTCAACTTTACGTTTTACGTATTTCTTACGGGCATCTTATGGTTACGTCCATTATGAATTAGCACTTATAATTCTAATGACAAAACTTGTGCATACCTCTCGACATACCTACTTTAAGTTATGTAGATTATAAGAAAACAAACAATTTTTAGAGAAACTTGCAATGTGAATATATTTAATACTCCCATGACAAGTGATTTATTAAAATTTTTAAAGTTATAAGGATTTTTTGATGTAGATCAAATTCAGTCGAAGCTTTTTAACTATTTGTATTGACAAAACTTTATGTAGGTACACTTTAAGCTGGATAAGAAAAACTACCACATTTTTAAATACCATATTATACAGTCTTTTAAATAATCCAAAATACTTATTTATTTTGGTCAAAAAAAATTTTTCTAACCTTAAAATTACAAAATTAGATGATATTTTTGTTATAATATATTAACCTTCCTTTAATACAGATATTTTTATTCCATAATAGAGAAGCTAGATTTTTTTAAATAAATGCTGTTTAGTTAAAATTATTTTAAGGAGAAAACCAGATATTTGGACCAAATGCACAAAAATATTACTTATTTGGCACCATACACGTTGGAATTTCATTAAATGCAGTATTTATATTCTTAAATTCTTAAACCATCCATTGTTATTGTAATGTTATAAAGATTTATACATTTTTAACGCCTAAACATAATATTATTTCTTTCGTTGACTATACTTTGACAGATACATAACCTGAAAAGCCTTAAATGCCAAATTTTCAAAAGACTGCGTTCCGTACGTGGTCACGTGGTGGGACTTTGAGGTGTGGAGCATAGTACATGTAAAGTAAAAATATATTTTATATTTCTTTTTACAATTTTTTTTAACATTTCTTAAAATATAATAAAAAAATTAAACAGAACATTCATAAAAAATTTGAAAGGAAACAAATTTAGTTTATAAGGTCATACATTTTTTAGTATTTGCGCAAATTATTTATTTTAGTTTCAATGCCCGGATATATTATTTGTAAAAAATAATCTTCGGCCGGTAATAAAAATAGAAACAATTTTCGGAAAAATCAAAAAAAATTAGTTAAATTCCCTGACTTTTCGTAAAAACTCCCTGACTTTTCGTAAAATTCAGCAAATTCCCTGACTTTTCCCTGACTTTTTTACTAATATTTAATTTCCCTGACATTTCCAGGTTTTCCCTGTTTTCCAGGCGAGTGGGTACCCTGTGTATTTAAGTTACATAGGAAAGTGCTAATTAGTGATACAGCATCTATGATCTCATATCTTTAATTTAAAGTTACATGGAAATGTTTATATTCACTACAGTGAGACGTGTTGCACCCGCGACTGGATAAAAAGTAAATAATTTATAATATTTATTTCTTTTAATAATTTTATTTAAGTTAATAATTAGTTTATTTTGTATTCTTTTAAAGAATGTAAAAATAATTTAATAAATATTCCATAATTAACAGACTTTTTTCATTCTAGCTTCATGAACTTTAATGGTGGGCCGATTTCGTTGCACCCGCGATAGCACTTTGAACCTCTCCTGTGTCTATTTATACATTTTATTAAATGTTTTTTATATTAATTTTTGTAAAACAGATTACAATGTAATCCTGCGACCAGTCATTTCTTTAAAATGAGTTTTTATTTTCTTAGTAAGAAGCCTTGATTGAGTCTAAATGTTGCACCCGCGAGTACGGAATCGCCCATGTCATTTTAATATACTTTTAATTAAGAAGCTTTTCTCCAATTTTCATGCATAGAAGGATACTTGGTCTCCCTGTAAAGGTACTGAACTACGTTACGGAGAAGACTGCCATTTCAAAGCTTCTGTTGTTATATAATCCATTCATTAAGAGCCAAATATTCGCGATTAACCAGCCACGACGCGATGTTTGAGGCTAGCCTCCTTCCGGAAAAAAATTTAAAAAAGAATATAAAATATTAAACTAAGCATTAACACGCATATTTGTACGCAGTTGAACTGTTAAATTCCTCGTATTATAAACCACCGTACAATAATGAAAATATGAATATGAAATATTCAAGAAGTATCGCTAGTAGCGCCACCACTCGGCTGTTATCATAGTAACGAAAGTAGAACTTTTAATAATCAGCTATCAAACGCTTTACAAACGAGTGTTTTTAAGAATAAAGCCGGAAAATGTTAAAAAATATCGAAAAAAAACCGTGGATCGATTTGTTGTGTTGTTGGGTGTATTTTGAGAGGAAATCCTGAGTTGAGTTTTTACCGGTTTTCCAATAAACAGTGTTAATCTGAATGAAGAAATAAATTGCATACAGTCTCTGTAAATATAAATTTTACCTATTAGATACAATAAATACAAATTTTAGTAATGATTAACGTGAAAAGTGTAAACATTTCAATTCAGTAAAAATCTAAATTAAAACAGCATTTATCATTATTAAAAGCGTTGATTAAGAATTCTTTAAAGTCTCCACTCAACGGTAAAGTACCATTATATTATGTATTAATACAGTATTATATATAATATTATGTTGCCATGAATACGTAGGTATATTTTGTTGTTTAAAATGCAGTTGTCGGCGTCTTTTAAAGAACTCAAATATAAAAATGGTTGATTTTAAGGTTATGTTTGTGCAAGAATTATTTTTTACTAATTTCTTAAATATGCCCAAACTTAAATATAAATTATATTAGGTAAAGTTATCATTACTTAATTCTGCACCAACAAATGTACTTACCGAATTGGATCCTTTGGAAAAACATGAAAATGCAACGATTTAGTTCTTGAATTTTATTTACAATTAAAAACACAACAATTCACCATGATCCCTTAGATAAAATACACACACTAATGTAACTATAAAAGCATTTAAGCGTAGAGTTTCTTAATCAATGATATAAGGAATAATCGATCCAAATCGAGTACTAAAAAAGTTTTTTAATTTTTTCCTTGCAACGTTAAACACAAATAACGTACGCGATTTAGCTGTGCAATTGAACAAAATTTGTCGAGTAAGACTTCTGCCTTCCTCTCTTTTATAAAAAAATTACCTATTTATTTAAAAATGATGTATAATCGGTGCTTTAAATGTATTGTTGACAATTCTTAAATTCACGCAATGCATTCGAAGTCCACCAGATGGCGCGCGCGTTGCGAAAGACCGATACTTCTTTAGCATATTACATAGAAAGAGTGGTTTCATTTATCGCGTTTAGCTCTAAATCGGTGTAGGTAACTGTAAGTACGGACACTGTGTTAAACAATCGCAAGCATCGCTTGTTCCTCATTAAAACTCTTGACTAAAATACCGTTTATCAAACTTGTTAAATAAGTAGTACTTTTAAATTTGGCTGGCGTATTGAATTTTAAAAAGTTATACCAAATGTTATTTCTTAAAGAAACTGGAGTTTTAAAACTGCCATCGTTAAGTAAATTAAATCAATTAATCTTGGTTAGTTGGTCAATCTTTTAAAAGTAATTACACTTTAGTCAATTCGTTTAGTTTTATTATGAGATAATATTGGTATTGCTCTATAAAGTTTATGTGTTATAAAAACACTCAAACCATATTTGTGATAATTTTATATGCTGCGCCATCAACGCAACTATAAACTTTAATCAAGTTAAAGTGATCTTGGCGGTAATAATTAATTTTATCTTAGGTGTATATTTTCCCCGGCGCCGTTAGTTTTTATTCGGCCATCATATTGAAACTGTGCAGACTAATGGAGATTTATGTAGGTGATTTCTCGGTTATTATTCAATAAATTACCGCCTGTTATAATGAACAGGCTCCTTAATTAGCGCTGAACCTGATATAGCGACGGACATTGCCCAGTTACGACCACTTGATTAGTTTAATTTGTATTCTAGAATCTGCTCGCATATCACTTTCCCCCTTTCAATTCGGACCATGTTATTATAGACGCAAATTTTCCAATAATTTATCTTCGTTAGTTCTAATTGAATGACTTCGTTTTACGAAATATTCCTATAATTATTTTTATCTAGTTACAAAATTGTGTAAAAATTGTAGAAATTGTAGCCATTTTTACTAACCCATAAAAAAATTAAGATTTTTTTCAATATGAGTATGAGTATAAGGAACATGTAGGCCCCATCGGCAACGCCTTACACTGATCTACCCTTTCAGTTTTCCTACGTATCCCGCCACTCCAGAGCATTACCTGTGTGGATCCGAATTTTTACCCTGGTTGGTAAATCTCGCCTAGGAGGTCGTGGATGACTGTCGATGGTTAAGGCCACTCCCGCAATTTTGTCGCCAGGCCGGGCCATACGCCCGATTTAGGCTAGTGAAGTGCGGGAAAAGGAGGAAAAACATGTTTTTTTTTTGTTGACATTCGACTGACCCAAAACTAAGTACAATCCGGAATCCCCCTCAACCAGGGATTTGGTAATGCCCCCATTCATTTGCGGTTCATGAATGAGGTTTGGTTGGTTAGCAGTACTAACTTAGTACACTGCTAGGACCTATTCTTGCTAGTCTTTTAGTCTGTCGTGACTGTTATAAGCAATTATTTGTCCCATTGTGCGAAAGCCACTTCAGTTTAGAGGTCGAGAACTACCGATAGATAGTTTTATTTATTTTGTGGAAAAAATTGTATTTATGTTTTTTTTATTTTTTAACAATTAGAAGTTAAATTTATATTATTTATTATATATAATTGGTCTTAACTTTGTTTTTTTAGTTCTCTTATATGGCTCACAGCAGGCTATTACTTTTGTTCGATGCCTAAAGTTTAGAGGTGTTTAGTTTATTATGTTTATGTTTGGCAAATATCGGAACTGGCTGCAATTATTTGCCCCATTGTGCGAAAGCCACTTCAGTTTAGAGGTCGAGAACTACCGATAGATAGTTTTATTCATTTTGTGGAAAAAATTGTATTTATGTTTTTTTTATTTTTTAACCATTAGAAGTTAAATTTATATTATTTATTATATATAATTGGTCTTAACTTTGTTTTTTTAGTTCTCTTATATGGCTGACAGCAGGCTATTACTTTTGTTCGATGCCTAAAGTTTAGCGGTGTTTAGTTTATTATGTTTATGTTTGGCAAATATCGGAACTGGCTGTTTATTTTAGTTTCGTTTTAAATTTTTAAGTTTTTAACTTTTTAATTTTGTTAGGGCTGACCTCATAAGTTTATGCTTATTTATGTTTTGAGAGGTTCTAATGATGGTTTATTTACACTGTTACGCTGTTTTTAGTAATAATGATTGATTATTGTAAGATTTTTGTGGCCAATTAGGTCATGCGAGTAATTAGTACATAAGGTGATTCATATTAAATCTCCAGGTATGCTGTCACTTATCACTTAATTACCTATTTTCGTGTCCGTATTGTCTTTATTCACTATATTCACTCGTTCAGGGTTGCTTTTTAATGCACTAATTTAATGTTTCTATTAACAACTTGCAGTATTTTCATTAAACTAAACTGTATAAGCAGTTTTTATATTTCTTTAAGACTTATTATTATTAGGTAAACTTAAGAGCGATTGAATTCGTTCGAAAGCACGTATCGGAAATTTAATAAAGATTTTTTTCACTATTTGATAATATAATATTATTACATCACAAAGTTATTTATCCACCAAACTTGTTACAACTAAAAGCGCTACTCGCTTCAAAATTATTTTTGAAAAATATATCTAAAATCATTACCTCTGGAATAGCGCAAGGTTCCTGGAACTTTAAAGTTTCAATCCGTAGTAATTTTAACTATATATTGCCACCAACAAAGTCTGCATAACATCCAAGTAATTATCATTGCTTTGACAACGTCGCAGATACCCAGAATATTACTTCAAAGTAATTACACGTCGTTAGTAGTATTATTTGGTGAGGACTACGTTGTTACGACTTCCCATTTGAAACCTCACTGAAGTCCAAATATTTAATAGAATTCGCTTACATATGGTCAACGGGATTCACAATAAGCGTTATCTTAATTGCCAGCCTGACACGTATGCATGAACTTTGTAGAACGAAACGTAATGCGTTTTAGATTTTGCTACAAAGAATTTGCAATAGGAAAATGGAGTAGTTCCCTTAAAGTTGCAGGACATTTTTTGCCACTTCGCCCCTACCAACGTTGCGAAAACGTCACCTAAACCAGGGTCCGCTTACTAAATGCGAACGTTTCTATTACGTGTCTGCAGTTGGTAATGTAGTTGGTTGAGTTTACGTTGTAACCACTTTCTGTGCTAGTGCAGATTGATAGTACTAATTGTCTGATTTTAACAATATTCCTAATTAGGAAGTTGGTTTATTTTATAGACCCGTGTTATTGAAGAAAACCTCAAACATATTTTGTTGTTAAAACAACTAAACAAATTGTTAAGTACATTTTTTTACAATTCTAATGGAAATAGTGGTGAAAAAATTTATATACCCCCTTAACCATTTTAACCCGTATGCTTAAATTTTTAGTAGTTACATTTTATACTTGAATCTGACGTTAATTTTTACGACCGGGCATTGACTAACGAGGTCAGAAAGGCAATGAATGCAAGGAGTGTGAAGCACACACACAAGCCCATCACATTTTTATCGAAATAAATAGAATACACTAATTAAAACAAGAACCAACACTACAATTTTGACTATGTATGTTTCAATATTCAATGCAATGATCTTTTCATAAAGGTAATGTAAAAAATTCATTTCATTTGGTTCTTGACATAATTTTGACATTAATATCGATTTTTTATTACAAATCTATAAGAACTATATGCGTCAAAAATGCTTAGTAATTAGGTATATTACACAGGACTACAATTCAAATCCGTTACACCTTTTCCGCCATCAGGATAGATCATGGTGCATCAGGGGAGTTTTTCTTAAAATTTTCAACTTTACTTTCTGATCAACCAATCAGCGTACTTGCACAACTTTTATGAAAATAAAATCGTTTTTCTTAAAATTATTATATATTTATTTAATTTTTTAGTTTTACGGATGTACTAACGCTTTTTTGACTAAAAATGATTTAAGGAGGTTCGGGCCGTACATTGCGGGGAAGTAAGTCATTTTTTATTAGATTTAATTTAAATAAAACAGCCAATTTTTTAACTGATTTGATAATTATTTTTTATTTTATTACAATATTGTAACAAAGGAACGTAAATTCACGAGGATTTAAACGCGACAACATTGTTGATAGTTGGTTTCCATGGTAACGCTTTTGACAGTTGCAGTGACATTTCTTTGTGCAGTGTTATTTAAAATCTTAAAATAAGTTGTAAAAACGTATTATTATGTTCTGTAAAACAAATGAAGTCCACTACAAAGAATAAATTATCAAAAAAAAAGTATGGGAACCAAAAATAAAGCAAAGAGCAGAAAACAAAGATAAGAGGTAGAAAGATTGTCTAATTATTAAAAAAATAATAACTTATAATAAATAACAATAAAATTGTGTTTTTTCACTTTAAAAACGAAATTATGGTAGTCACCAAATAAATCAAACCTAATATCCCTATATAATCAAGTAATACAGTGTTGCCGGATATTCTAGACGAAAATGACATAGTGGTAATTTTGGTTGGACATAGTCAATATTATAATTTTTGTAATAAAATAATAATAATCTATACCGTAAAACGGGGTTACTTTGCACTTTGATGGGTAACTTTGCACCAGTTTTATTAAATTAAAACCAATATTAAAAGGGGTTTATTTTAAAAAAAGATTCCAAAAACAAAACCTTAAAATGAATAAAATTTACAAATTATTATTATATATATTATTATATTTATATATACTTTTACAGCAGTGGTGCAAAGTTACCCATCAAAGTGCAAAGTAACCCCGTTTTACGGTATATAATTTTTTCAATGTTGCGTTAGAGATGTATTTAGTTAAAGCATTAATGGAGGGAAGGGGTCTAGCAAAATCTCACAAAATCTCATTTTAAGGGAAAATCTCAGGTCAACTTTTTTACTTTTTACTTTTTTGGGGTTTAACATGTTGTCCGCAAAGAAAGTTTCATGGCTAGAATCTTAAGTGAGGGATAGGTGGGGTCTACCACATCTCACCAAATCTCACCAAGGGGGAGGGGGAATGCCCCCATATCTTATAACGTGACAATAAGAAATCGATGATTTTTTTTTTCTCGTATTCACTTATACCTGTAGAAAGCATATAAATTTTTGTCAACATTCACAAGACAGTTTAGCAATAAAAAACGATAACATCCTGTGTAGACTATATATAGTCTGACTAAAAATTATTAAAGTTGCTTAGACTATAGTCTAAGCAACTTTAATAATTTTTAGTCAGAACATTTCAACATTTTCTCATAGCGACTAATATCGTGCCCAAACCTCCTTAAAGTAATTCTCAAATATTTTATATACTTTTATTATAATAAAATCATAATTAAATACAGTAAGTACAATGAGACACATTCTGTTTAGCCATATTAGTGCCATTCACTCCTTGCAGGTCCTTGGCACCCTAAAAACCCTTACTTGGGTGCCATAATATTGTAAATTTTACCTTGATCGAATAAGTTAGTTAAAATTCTATTACACGATAATAAAAACCGTCTTGATATTATTTAAACAAACATTAAACTTTTTAGTGACTCGACTCGTTGAAAAGATATTTTTTCTACAAGCGTGCGGAAATTTGCTACTTTTCGCACGCATAACTGTGCGGAAAGTAGCACTTTTCCGCACGCAAATACTTTCCGCACGCAACCCCGCAATTGTTAAGCAGAGTAGTAGCATTTCCATTATTGGTTTCTATGGTTTTTAAAATACTAAAAATAATTAAGTCCTGAAACGTCAAGGTTTTGAGTTTAAAAATGGAAAGTGAAAGTGAAAATTACGAGATTCCCGAGTCTATCCTGGAAGAAGCAAAAAAAGACAGCTTGGAATTACTTCCTGAAAAATCACGGGCGAGATACGAAAAAGAATTCAACATATTTAAGCAATGGTGCAATGTTAAAATAAAATGTTTTCCATATTATTTCATGCGCTTGTAGAAAAAATATTGTACTTACCACGCGCGGAAAGTGTCTTTTCCGCACTCGACTCAACGGCAGTCGCATGCGGAAAAGTAGCACTTTCCCCACTAGTTAGGTAAATAACTATTTAATTTATATTGCCTATACATTGTCTCACAAAAATAAAAAACTATTTGAACAACATAAACACAATAATGCGCATTAATTGGTTGCCAACCAATTTGAAATTGGAAACAAACTTCAAAAGTTTTTGTAATTTAGTTTTAAATTTTCTGATCAACTTATTCGGTGAATGAATTTTATGAAAATGCATTATTATTTAATTCCTGCATACTTCTGACTGCAATTTCTCTAAGGTTGTATTTTTTTGTGTATAGCCTTCTATGAAATAAAGATTAGTATTATTATTATTATTATTTCATTGTATACAGTGTCAGAAAATTGGACAATACGGCTAAGCACTGCTTAGTAAGAAGCAAGAAGAGCTAATACTTACTTTTGACGAACTAAATGTTTTTTGGATTAGAAAAATGGTGGTAAGTGCACCTTATTTATGTATTAGGTACAAGGCGCTATTTTTAAAGAATAATAAATAAAAAATCATGCACGGTAAAGATAGATAAAGATAAATATTTATTTGTAGAAAATGAAAGTCGATGCCTCCCATAATTTGATATTTCAAAAAACTTTTTTTGAGGTGCTTTAACATAAACCGTTTTTTTTAAGTAAATGGTTAAAACGTCATTTTAAAAATAGTAGGTATATGCGTAATTAAATATCTATAAACAAATATTTGGTTTAAATTGTTTCTGAACTCAACGAACCTCTGTTAATAATTCTCCTGGTGGTAGCCTGTTTGTACCTCATGTTGATGATAGAAAAACAAAATCTGACGCACAAAGCACTAAAAAGGTCACAAAACACTACACTTCACAGGTCAAGATCACAAAATAAACTGAACGTATTTCTAACTATAATAAGATATTGGAGACAGTGGATGATAAAAGAAAGCATAAAATTAACTGAAAACTTTATCAGCAGTACACAATATTATTAATTATGGATACTTTTAACCTATTTGAATGTTGCTTGAAATCAGGTCCAATAAGATTTTGTTAATGAAACTCATAATAACTACTTCGCTTATCACTTGTTTTAAGTAATTTAAATAATTTATGATGCAATCAATAATCGTTAGAAACCAGAGACAAACGATACCACATTTAAATAGATTGTAAACAAAATTAATTAATACTTGGTCAAGAAAATCATCAACTTCAATAATAAAAGGTAATGTTTATTTTTAAACAACATACGAAATGCATTTAATTATTTTTCGATACAGACTGTAGACTTCAAGGTTTTTTGCACAGGCAACTAAAAGGTGATTTTAGGGTGAGAAGATGTGCTGATCACAAATAGGAAATGTATTTAATTATTTTGCGATGCAGACTATAGACTTCAGTGTATATATCAAGAAAGATAAATTAGGTATATAAGTTTTTTTACAGGTGATTTTAGGGTAAGAAGATGCGCTGATCACGAATCTGCTATCCGCTTTTCTATGTCAGGTCAAGATTTTTAGGTATACGATAATGGTAGTTTTTATTATTTTATTAGAAAATTGACTTGATTTTCAATTGAGGTGCAGTAAAACTGCGTTTTTTATAATTGTATGGGTTTGTTTCACGTATAAGTGACCGACAATAATCGCTTAACATCCCCACGTCTACAAATCTTCATGTAAGCCTAGGTTCTCCAAGAAGAAATCCAGATGGGAATCCAGAAAAAGGATTTTAAGTGACATTCGAACACCCATTTTAAAATAATTGTTTCCAAGGAAATTACGAACGATGCTTTTAAACATTTAGTGAAGTTGTCCTCATTAATCAATTTTCTTATATCTGGTCTGACAAATTTCCTTCTTTGATTTTCGCGTAAGAAATTTTGGGAAACCGTTTAATAAGATATTGAAAACCAGGCCCTTCACGCTCAAGTGAAGACATTTTAAAATTTCTATAAGACCCATGTCTTTAATTATTGCGTATCTTCTAACGTGACATTGAAAAATTAATTATTTTTTTTATCGTATGTAGAAGTGCCATAGAAATAGAAACGATAATGTAGACTGTATCCAACCAAAATTATCAATTTGTCATTTTCGTCTACAAGATCCGGCAACACTGCATTACAAACACGTGATTATCTAGGGATATTTGGCTTGATTTATTTGGTGACTACCATAATTTAATTTTTATTTTATTGTTTGTATTGTTATTTATTATATATATATATATATATATATATATATATATATATATATATATATATATGTATTTTTTTAAAATAATTATACAATCTGTATACCTTTTATGGTTTTCTTATTCTTGTTTTCTGCAGTTTCGCTGCGTTCAATATACTGCATATTTTCTGTTGCTTTATTTTTTGTTCCAATACATTTTTTCTTTGTAGTGGGCTTATTTTGTTTCATCGAACACAATAATTCGTTTTCACAATTTATTTTAAGATTAAAAAAAACACTGCATATTAGAGGTGGGAAGTTCGATTCTTTTTGCTAAATCAATTCTTCTAATTCATGCTTTTAAAATGATTCGTTCATAAAGATTCGTTCGCGACTGATTCACTTTCTGGTTCAGGAACAGATAATTAACGAACAATTCAGGTTCGACCGAATTAATGACTTGGTTCTTGAATCGTTGTATCGTTAAATGAATCAAAGGTTGTATTATTAAATTATTGGATTCGATTTTTATTTTGATTACGTGTAAATTAACCTATGGCTTTTCCGGTGCAATAACATCACAGCTTACATAAAAAAATAGAAGTAGTTTGTATTGGAAACTTTTGAATCAAGACTATTTTAATATTTGACAGAATTTTTCATAAAATATCCCTAGAAATAACCCCAGATTTTCATGTTGCCGAAGGACGTAGCGTGATCCGAACCTAGCATTTAATTCAGTGCCTGTAACCAAGTTTATATTTATTTTATAGTTTGATTCACTTTTTAGTTCGATCAAAATGATTCAAAAAAGAATTGATTCTTTTACAAACTTTGTTCGATTCATTTTTTTTGAACGAATCGGAATCAAACTTGCTACCTCTATTGAATATAGAAATATGTAACTACAACTACTCGCAATGTTGTCGCTTTCAAATCCTATTTTTTACGTTTTTTAATTCACTTGTGTTACAATATATAAGTATATAGTGCTTTTTTCATTAAAATAAAATATGTCCATCCAATCATAGAGTGCTAGAAACTATATAGCTCTCTGCTTTATCTCTTTTCAATAATAAATACTTTAATTATATTTAGTTTCTTTTCCTATTTAGCGGTTAATTTTAAATTTTACAGTGTCATTCTCAAAAATTATTCGAAAAAAATATATTGGTTAATTAAATATGATATATTAAATGATTATCTTAACTATTTTGCAAATCCAATTACACTGAAATTTGTTTAAGCAACTAAAAAAAAGTTGCGTCAACAAATTTTATTTGTAGCTATAGCCTCAACTAAAATCTTTGTTACAACAACAATTTTTTTTTGTATAGACATAATTTGTTACTGTAACTAATATTTTTTGTTGACAAAACTATGGCGTCTTGTTTAAAGTAACTAATATTATTGATATATCATACAAAAATATTTTGTTGTTAAAACAGTTTACATTTGTTTTAGGTAATAATTTATTTGTTTCTACAACTTTTTGCATGTGTTTTCATTATAAATCTATTTGTTTTTAAAACAAAATAATTTGTTGGAAAAGCTATGGTAATGAGTAACTACAACATTGTTGCTTTGTTGTTATAACATTTGGTAGTTCTTTTAATCACCAAAAAATAATTTTTGTTAAAAGAACTTAAACAATATTAACCTATGCCTACACAATATTGTTAAATCAACTCTTTCAGTATGTAATATTAATTAATAAAAAGAGTTGCATTAACAATATTGTGTAGGTATATGTTAATATTGTTTGATTTTTTTTAACAAAAATTATTTTGGTTACCTTAAATATATTTATGGTAACCATTACTAATAATATTAGTGTTGTTAGCTTACTTACCTTGGTTGATTTGATATTGGTATTAGTTAATTTAAATATGCGAAACACCCAAATACATTTAAATTAAAAATTACAACTATCTATATCTATAGATAATATTCCTATTATATGGTTAAAAATTGAAATAAAGACAACCTATTTTTGGACGAATTATATTTCAAAAAATATTTCATAAAAATAATATAACAAAAAAGCTATGATTTCCTTACCTTACCTAAAAGTATTTTCTAATGAAGAAAATCCCCACTCGGTTAATATTTGGTTTACTCCTTCATCCATAACGCCCAATGCACAAAAATTAATTAACGCATTTGCACAAAAATGACAGTGACAAATTATTTTTTTATTATTCAATCACTATGACACCAAGACTTAACTTTAACCATGGCACCAAGTCGGTCAACTTTATAAAATAAATTTCAATGTTACGTCATGCCAATTTTGGGCGAAAATTGACAATAAAAATATGTTTGCTATGTTTACTTAAGGATACCTATTAGCGGCGACGCATATTGTCAGTAGGGTAAACTAATTCTTTCCAACAAATTCATTTTTGTTGCAAATACTAATGTATTAAACACTTTACTTGGGTTAACAAATTTTTTATTAGGTCCAACAAGAACAATTGCAACAAAAAATTTATTGGTTGATAAAAGTTTTATCATAAAACAGATTTATTTTTTCAGTGTAGTTTACCTTAAAGTATTAGGATAACATTGTTTTTAAAACAGGGTAATTTTTGTTCTTTGGTACCTACCTAATTACTTATTACGAATGAGAATACTCTAGTTAATTAAATTAGTCAAAGTTTGCTCTATTCAAAAAAGGAAAATAATAACAACAAAAAACAAGCGTGGAAATTTCTAGGGCTGCTAAAAAGAGACATTATGAACACCGAAAACGGCAACACTGTGGACAACGAATGCTCTTCGCACGACAATTGTAGACACCGGACTTGCATGGCGTATTGCGATTTTCTTATGTTTATGTTTAAAGATCGGACCCCTGCAGGGCCCTGCGACAATTGTAGACCCTGCCAGTATGTTGGAGCTGTGAAACGATAAAAGCGTTATTTCATCTCTAGTAACGATAGCGATAACGCTTTTATCGTTTATCACAGCTCCAACATACTCGCGGCCTTAGAAAATGTGGGACACAATTTTTTATCCCCTTGTATATAAATAAATTATATTAATGATACGTGGTTTTTATTTTGCTTAATCTTTAAGTCATTAGAAACCCATAGTTAAAAAAGGTAAATATTAAAGAATGTGAAATGTATAAATATTACAATATAAACAGGAAACAGTTAAAGTTAATCAAATCGAGGAAGGGAGTATGTTTAATTCATCTCGGAATGGGCAATTTTCTCGGCGGAAGTGGCTCTGGTCTGCGAAACATCACTGGATTTCGGAAAAGCGATGTTCAAACATCAGGTACATGTTCTAATAAGCGGGTGGGCCGTCGGGTCGGAGTGACGCCTTGCGGCGTTGCCTGCAAGTGTGGAAATTACCTCATTTATTAGGTAAGGGTGCGCGACCCTTGGCGCTGACACCTCTCCTTTGCACCTGCTGCACAATATTATTGAGTTTCCACCAAAAGATGCTCAGATCCGGCATCGGAAATTTCCAATTATACCAGTTTCCTACAAAATCTTATCGAAAATCAGGTTTGCCGTTCAAAGGGTAAGCCTGCTTTATAACCGCAAATTAATTTATTTCCTATACAAACCTTTGACCTATAACATAATATGTAATATAACCTTTTTTTTCTATTCGTTTATATTTCATGATACCATAAAACAGGACATTGAAATTCTAGTGTGACATTCACAATATCGAAATTCATTATATCGAATTCAAAATATCGAACACTTTTTATCGAAAATCAAAATATCGAAAATACAAAATGTCGAAGATCAAAATATCGAAAATTCAAAATGTCGAAAATGATAATATCGAAAATTAAAATGTCGATTTGAAAATGTCGAATAATTAAAGGTAGTGTCTCCCCGACCGTCGGACGGACGTAGAAAAGTGTGTGCTCGACCGTCGGACGGACGTAGAAATGTGTGTGCTCAACCGTCGCATATTTTAACCTCATTTTCAACTAGAGGCTAAATGTAGCAAAGTATTCCTCAAGGTTATGACGAATAGCTGTCATTTTGGTTATGCAGGTACACTGCATTGTGCCATACCAAACTAACCCAAACTTAACAACCCAACCCAACCGACCCCGCCCCATTGGGCCCCTCCCGCCCCATTGTCAAAATCCAGCCTGCCCTTAGATATATTATACCTCTATTGCTCAATGGGGCGGGGTCGGTTGGGTTGGGTTGTTAAGTTTGGGTTGGTTTGGTATGGCACAATGCAGTGTACCTGCATAACCAAAATGACAGCTATTCGTCATAACCTGTATGACAGCGGTCGAGATTTTATTTTCGATAAATTGAAAATTCGATTAAATAAAATTTCGACATTTTCAAATCGACATTTTAATTTTCGATATTATGATTTTCGACATTTTGTATTTTCGATATTTTGATTTTCGATAAAAAGTGTTCGATATTTTGAATTCGATATAATGAATTTCGATATTGTGAATGTCACCCGAAATTCTATGAGGTCACCTTGTGATCAAGATAAAATTAGATCTTTTTAAAAGAAACATACAATATTTTTTTCTTTCCTCAAGTAGGAAAATGTGTTTTTCCTGATTTTTGCCTTGTAACTAGACGGGCAACGCTTAGTAAAACTTAAGAAAAATCTATTCCGTGAAATAAATTTTACTATTTTTCTTCTTTTTGTAATTGTTTTCGTGATTGATTACACTGCTTCTACTTTTTTAACCATTGGAAAAAGTTTTTGGACAGAACAGGTTTTATTTTTTTTTTATCTAAATCTATTTCGTAATCAAGAAACCCATCTTTTGGATTTTGTTCACAATCTTCATCAAGAAAGTGATTATTAAACTGACATTCATTAAACTAAAATTGCCCTAAAACTTGTCATTGTTTTACTTTACATAATATGTAGTACATTGCTTGAAGAATATCAGAATTTCTACTAATCACTTTATTGGTGAAGATTGTGAACAAAATCTAAAAACGAGTTTCTTTCTTGTAAGGTTTACAACCATATAACCATACTACTTTGATTATTACGGTAGAAATTATAAAATGTAGTAACGTTTGCTTCTTTTAATAAATAAGATTATCATATAAAAAAAAGTTGAATGACGTGTTTGGTGTTGGTATTTTATGAATATTGTTAAGCCTTTAGGTTTAAATCCGGATCTGGGTAAGTCAGTTCGAAATGCCATTTCAGCATGGCGAAGCAGTTGAAGGCAAAACGGTGTTCAGTGGTCAACGTGATAGCTCCAACATTAGCAACATCAACATTTTGGGACATTGTTGTTGTATCCTTAAGGATAAGTTGCTAATTATTGAAGATTAAGAATCTTAATTTAGGATAGTAAAATTTTCATTCCAATAAAAGTTGTGTGATAATAAAAAGAACGCAAATTGAAATAATTTAAAGTGGATTGAAATAAAATGGAGAAATGCATGAATTTTCACCGGTGCTCGTGACAAATACGGTTGAAAGAAGGGATTTAAGAAACTTTTCACATACCTAAAGTAATCGCCATTTGAATGCCAATAATCCCGGTCTTTTAGATTCTCCTTTCGTTTATTCGGATTTATTGTGAGTTGTATTTAATCTAAAATCCTATTGCTCCTTATTTCAAAATAAATAAAGTAAAAAATAAAGGGATTGAATAAATCTAATCAATTAGGCAATGTGTGAACCTCCCTCTAAAAATTGGCAATATGTGCATGCGAAGCTTAGCGTCGATTGTTTTCTTTGTGTGTATGGCCGGGTAACGTGTTTATGTAGATGACAAAGGGCGCAGACTACAGGAGGAGTACAGGTAGGGTGGAAAAACGGTTTTATCGCCGTATGCCGCGCGTGATTTAATCCGACCAAGGCCCGACACCTGAGTACATTGGCCGCGGGGCATAATGGCCACTAAAACTAAATGGAATTGTCCGTTAGTTGTGCGTCGGCGGCAGGAGTGGAGCAGCTCACGTGGGCACATCTGGCGCGAGGTGCGTTAGGGTGGAGGAGCACAGAATTAAACAGTGCTCTTTGTCTGGATGCATATGCATTGTAACCCACCTCAAGTAACCCCTCATCTGCCATCTGCCAGTCACCGGTACCTACGCGCTTTCTCTCCCCCAGCAGCTTCAATCCAATTTAGAAGTGATTGCAATCTACCCCGTACCCAATCAATAGATTTTGCCGTGTCTGTACAATGTCCTGCCGAACAATGCGGCCGCCGCCACCGCCACCGTGTTTTATGGCTTAACGGCATCCAAAAGTTAATTAATCATTTCACACCTTTTCGCCGAAATATGTTTTGCCACTTTGCGCTAACTCCTTTTTGCCGACCTTTGCTCCCAACCGATTGTGTCAAGCTTCGCAGGTTTTCTTTTTTTACCAATAAATTTAAACTTTGTTCATACTTTTTTTATTCAAATTAGATACCTTTGTTGTTTCGAAAAAATATATAATCAACTTGTTAAAGAGATCCCTCTCGATACCATTAAAGTCGGTTGCAGGAGAAATTATTAATGTATTTTTAACTTAATTTGTATTTCTTTGTGCAACTTTATCTAAATAGCTTTTAAATGAACGACATTATATATAGGTTCTTTATAATTAGATTTCCCATATACTTAAACTGTATTATATCTAATAAAGATATATTGAAAACAATATTTTTCATGTATAACAAATCAACTGATTTTGTGTTAAGATACGGTACCGTAAATCAGGGTACTTGAATTTAATTTAATTTTTGAAGCTTTGTTTTAATTAATGACTTTAGGTAATGAATAGTCCAAAATACTACAATTGAAGGATTTCTCGATTTAAGTTAAACATATACGAGTGCATATTGATAAGTCCTTAGAATGAGTATAAAAATCTTTTGGACCAAATTAAGTTTCATTTCTTAATAGCATCCAATATTCCAATAATACTTCAACTTCTTCATTCCTTCAGAATTGAACTATAGATCTTGTTCGTTAAATAATGCATCTACAGCGTCGATTACTTCAGCATTTGAGGCATTTACCTTTCCACACAACGATTTTTTTAGTTTTGGAAAAAGTAACAAGGGGCTAAATCTGGATAATACGGAGGTTACGGTAGCAATTCCCAGACTTTTTTTAGGGGTTATGCGGCTTTGTTAGCTAGGGAATAATAAGGACGTTTTTTATATGTAAATATGTCGATGAACAACCACAGACCAATAAGTTTACTATATTTCCTTTCCAAAATCTTTGAGAGCATGTGTTCTAGATTAGTGTTTATATCTAACAAGCTTTGAATTTAAAATCAGCATGGCAAGATTAAGGGTACGTCACTGGACACAGCAGTACACATCTTCTTGCAAAAAATATTCGATAACTTTCAAGACAAATACCTATCTTTGGGATTATATATTAATTTGTCAAAGGCGTAAAAAGTTCTGCGCTGAGGTGGACATTAGGGTGGAGTGAATTTTTTTAAATTTATTAATTGATTTTTCCTATATTATTAATTGTTGACTAAAGGCGTAAAATGAATAAATATCGAAAAAATATTCCAATTTTTTAATATCTTGAGGTGGCGCATCAGTCTCGAAGTTTTGAAAATTCTAAAAAAATATTACTTTAATCAAAGTAATAAAAATAGCATTATTTATAAATAAAAAGTTTATTTTAGTAAAATTAACGTGAAACGTAAACATATTTAATAGTAAATCATATGCTTTAAGTAACTTCACACTGAGAGAACGAAATATTTGTTAATAACGAGGCACGGAGTGTTTATTGGTAGAAATGAGATCTTCTTTTTCGCGAAAATACTGACATTTGGTATCAAAATTTGGTAATTATTTTCTGACTTTAATTCTTGTTCTGATGAAACCATTTCTTGCTTCCGATCCACAAACCAAGACTGAAGATTCGGTATACTGGTTATAACCAGTTTTACACAGCGTTCCACTGCTTGGGTGTGACACTGAAATTTTTGGAAGTATAGGAAATGGTCACCCGAAGAAATCATATCGGTAATTTCTGTCATCGTATTTCATAGTCATAGGTGGTTCAGTTACCTTTTCTGTCGCCCAGTGAATTAACTGGTACAAACGTAATGCTTCAGTATTTAGTTGTGGAAGCTTTAGTTCCCGTAATCTCGAACATTTTGATTCTTTTCTCGCCTTTAATATTTTCGGCAATGCTATTTCTCTGATCGATAGATATATTGTAGGTAACATAGCAAGTAATAGGTTTTCGGGATAAATATTTCGCTGAATATTCTTTATAACTATAGTTATAAGGCCTTCAAGTTTTTCTGGAGGTGTAATGCTCTTTTAGTCATATTAAATATGTGAATAGGACCATGTTTGCACGTAGGCTTGGTGTTGATGTAAAACCACGTTGGGGCATACACTTTCATGATAAAAGTAGCCAATTCTTTTAGGTTTTCCGATGGATTTGCTGTCCCCCCATATAAACGAATAATCCCATTAGCCCACGTCAGCCATAGGGAATGTGCTAGCTTGCCTGGATCTTTGTAAGCTATAGCTAATATTTATCCCGAAAACCTATTACTAGCTATGTTACTTACAATATATCTATCGATCAGAGAACTAGCATTGCCGAAAATATTAAAGGCGAGAAAAGAATCAAAATGTTCGAGATTACGGGAATTAAAGCTTCCACAAGTAAATACTAAAGCATTACATTTTTACGAGTTAATTCACTGGGCGACAGAAAAGGTAACTGAACCACCTATGACTATGAAATACGATGACAGAAATTACCGATATGATTTCTTCGGGTGACCATTTCCTATACTTCCAAAAATTTCCGTGTCGCACCCAAGCAGTGGAACGCTGTGTAAAACTGGTTATAACCAGTATACTGAATCTTCAGACTCGGTTTGTGGATCGGAAGCAAGAGATGGTTTCATCAGAACAAGAATTAAAGTCAGAAAATAATTACCAAATTTTTATACCAAATGTCAGTATTTTCGCGAAAAAGAAGATCTCATTTCTACCAATAAACACTCCTGAAGTTACTTAAAGCATATGATTTACTATTAAATATTTTACGTTTCACGTTAATTTTACTAAAATAATTTTTTTTATTTATAAATAATGCTATTTTTATTACTTTGATTAAAGTAATATTTTTTTAGAATTTTCAAAACTTCGAGACTGATGCGCCACCTCAAGATATTAAAAAATTTGAATATTTTTTCGATATTTATTCATTTTACGCCTTTAGTCAACAATTAATAATATAGGAAAAATCAATTAATAAATTTAATAAAATTCACTCCACCCTAGTGGACATACTCCTACTGGATAGGGCGGAGCTAAAGGGAAAGATTGGGTATATTAGAACATATAATTCTAGGTATCCCATACCGTAGCACCATAGGACCATTTTTGTTTCTTATATACATTAATTATATTTGGAGTGTGGTTTCTGGTGACAATAATGGACAAGGTCAGTTTTGCAGATGAAAAAAACTTGCTCGCAAGACGACATCCAGATGCGCTGGTTGAGATTGAAAGTTTGATGAAAGCTACTGAAAGGTACATAAATATATTTTTTTTAGTACAAGATAAACTAACCACTCCAGCTAATTCTAACATAAACTAAATAGAATACATTTTTCTTGGATTGCATATTGTTGAACTTTATTTTATTGGTATATTAAAAAATTACCTAGATAAGTCCACACTAATGATATATTTTTCAAACTTTCAGTTTGCTGAGGTATGGGTATAATCTTCTGGAAAAGAAGTAAAAATATCAAAAACGTTAAAAATGAAGAATTTGTTTTTTTCTGTATTCAATATTTTTATTTTTAAATGTAAATAAAAATTTAAAAGTATTTTGAAATAAAGATTATTATTAGTATTATTATATTGGTATTATTATTATTATTAGTATTATTTGGCCGTCCAAAACGTTCAACATAATTTTTTTATGTACGATCAAGAAAAAAATTGACAAAAAGTTAATCGACGCAAAGGTTTGTAAAATCAAAACTTGTCGACAGTTTGATCTAAAAACTTGACAGTAATCGTTTGAAGAAATGGTTCTTGTCAATTGTGCCAACCGTTTATAATTGTGGTGCCATCTTTAAAAGGACTAAATTTTGGTCAAAAATTTGCCTCTCATTTTCCCCCTTAAAATTGGTTTTATTCACCTTCGGGTTAGTATACAAGAAAAGTAAATTAAATACTGTTCCTATTCTGGATTGTCTAAAGAAAAAGTTCTATTAAAAAAAGCTTTTCTTTGTGGATAAAGTACCTAGATATTATCTCAATTATAGATATTTAAAATTTTATATATTTAAAAGTATACCTAATACTAGTAGGGGATGTTAAATAGAAAATATTTAAACCTAGAGTACTTCAGTATGTATATTCGTCCTACATATAAAACGTTTTCAGACTCTTTGGAAAAAGTTGCAATAAGTTAAAAGGCTATTTCTGTAACACAGGTATACGCAGATGTTTTACTACGAAGGACGCTTACAATGAACACGAGCAGGCCGTGCTCACCCCCCACATCACAGTCGACTTATATCGTACGAAACAATTGCAAAAGCAGGAGACTGACTGAACGAACGTGTGGAGGGTCCATGTAAAGTGCCTGATTATTTTGATAAACGATCCATTAATCAACGTGCCACCGAGATACAAGCCGAATTTGCCTTGGAAACTGGAACTAATTGATTTGTCGTGTAGAATTCTGCTTCTTTTATTATCAAGGAACCCACGGTGAACACTAACGATTCCTTTATTGAATTAAAACATTATTATGAATATTGAGTAAGCGACAAATTTTAAGGTGAATTCAATGTAATAGTAAGGAGTTTCTGGACTTTAGTTAAAGTCACCAGAAAATAATTAAGTTTATAATTTAAATATGGATTTTCTTTGCATAAAAATGTAACCAATTCAAAAGTTTTATTTGGTCAAAAAACACTTATACCAGAGTGTGTCCAATAATTTTTCTGCTATACAAAAATTCTAGACAATAATTGATAACTTTCAGACAAGTGCCAGTTCGGATGGACTAGTCCAAGCAATTTTACTTAAAATGGAATATTGGAAAAACCATTATATTAAACAAAATTGTGAGATAAGCTGAATCATTAAAAAAAATGAAAAACATATCTGTGTCAAAAATATCCGAGGCTAAGCAAGTATGTACGATAGCTCGTACAAGCAGCGTTTTGTTTTACTCACAATTACCAAATTCTTCAAATAGTCTTTATTTAAAAAATGTAATTCATTGGGCTGCCAGATCATCGGATTTGACTCCACTGCCCGGGTTAAATGAAATTAATAATTTACCATGAAGATTTAGATAAAGTGCATGAACAGCTTATAAACAACAGCTTCTTGAACAAAATAATGTCATCTAGCTAAAAAAAACACACAAAACAAAATAATTGTACCGTTTTTTCTTCAACTGGAATAATTACTACACTATTCAATATCAGAACTCAACCTGTAACTTTAAGGTAGTTATCAAAATTTTTTAGATTATACGCACCGTAAAAGTATACGAGCTTGTAGCTAAGTGATTCATAATTTTTTCGAAAGAGTGTACCCTCGGAGGCGTTACCTTTACGTAATACTTTCAAATATTTATAAGTTTTAATCCGGCAACGTCGCTTATGCTCAACCAATAGATATATTGGAGAATCAGGGCCGGTTTATCAATGTCCAGTTAAAGTTGAAGTTAGTTATCTGGCAGATAATCTCCATGGATACCGTTGTTCTCACAACGATCGATATGGAATTTAACTGTCAGATAGACTAACTGAAACTTAACCAGAGGTTGATAAACCGGCCCTCAGTCTGTTTGAATTTACTGCGGAAATAATATCTATACTCGCGTACAGCGTTGCCAAGTTGTTTTTATCTGACACTAGTGATGTATACTTTTTTACAAATTGTTGAACTTTAAACGGTTATTTATAAACAGTTGGACGGTCAAAAATTTTTAATTATTTTTTTTTAAAACTCAGCAAAAAAAATTAAAAGACTGTTAGTTTTTTTAAAGCTTCTGACAATTAGTTTCTTTTTATAACTAAGAAACTGGTACAGAACTACAGAAAGCGTATACAATCCATGTTAATTATCCCATTTTTAATTGAATTTATCTCGGGTTATAGACGAGACAAATTTTAAGGATAATTGTATTGTCATGCCCCCCTAATAAAGATAATACTAATTTTGGTAATGCAATTTACCATATTTTATCGACAAATTTCAAAATTTATTTAAAAATTCTAAATATTACAGATTTTAAACTGTTATATATATTTTTATTTCTTTTCGAAAATAATAAAAAAAAGGGATAAAAATATGGTAAATTATATATTGCACCACTCAATTTGTATTATGTTTATTAGGGGGGCCAAGCTGCAGGGTAGACGGAGCGAAAACTATCTTTTTTTCGCAAACTTCTATTTAAATTCTGCTTGCACAGTACTTTATACTAGTTTATAATGACACTAAATAAACATATGACATATGCAAAATCCACCAGCCGACTCTGTCAGTTGTGCCAATCAAATTGATTCCCCAGGTTTGTAGCATTTTTATGTAGCCTTCAGATGTAAAAACATATTTTAAAGAAAAAGTGTGAAGGGTGTCTTTTTAGATGAAAACTTTTTGGGCACAATATTCAAGCCTGGATCTGCAATTTTCAAAAATTTTCAGCCCGTATCGTACTTCAGCACTAGAATAAATATGCCAAATTGTAATAGATTCCAAACATCCATTTAAAAAATATGACTTGGTGAAATTTTCGCCCAAAACCAGTAATTACCCTGTAACTTTGAAACTGAGAACCTGAGAACCTGAGAACAATTTTAAAGACAGATCCTGAACAAAAATTGCTGTGAAAATTTTAAAATGATTGTATTATTATTATTATTATTACTATTTACTATTACTAATTGATATTTATATAGGTATTTACATGTAAATATAAATTTTATAATTATCCAAATATACAAAAGTAAACCTTATCATTACAAAAACTTTATGCAGAAGCACAAAAAAACTATCTTCAATTCTGGTATACGTATAAAGAAATTAGGTTTATTTAACTTTTTCTATTGCCCATGGTTTATAAATCCGAGGACCGAACTAGTCCCAGTTGGCTACTTTTATCTTTCAAGGGAGAGTAGAATGGAGCGTATTAAATGGGCGCACAGCAATTCCCAATTTCAACAAATGCACTGAAACCGTAGATAAAATCAATTGCCACTCAACTTGTGTATCTTTTCCTCGACTTATCTGATTTCATTATAAATCACAATATTAGCCGGTTGTAAAACAATATATTCCTCTTGTTTTGGATTTACTTATGTCGAGATAAACTCGAGTAATAAAAAAGTTGTGATAAATTACCTTTAAACAGCACATGATATAAATGTTTTTTTGAAAGTACATTAGGGGAGTACGGGTGCAATATTTTTTCTAGTTTCGTGAACAGAAGCAAGAAGCTTGTATAAAGGTGTCGTTGGTTGTAAAGTCCCCGGTTTATCCCACCTATAGAGGTGGTAATCAATCATCGCGCTTGTAACGTCTATTTTGTAAAGCGCTTCGAATTAATCGAGTAATTAGGACTTCGTGTAGTACATTGTCGTTATATTTATAAAAGTGAATGTATTTAAACAAGTTTGTATTTCTGGATAATCAGGAATACATGCAACATGCATTTAATTTTTAATACTTGATTATTACATACCTACCGATAACACCTGGCCTGCTAAACTCAAAAATCACAATACATTAAAAAATGGCAAGGTTTTTGAGATTTTAATTTGTATTTGTTTTTCGAATGCAGCTTTAGAATTTGGGACATATCTCCAGTTGGCAACGGCCAACCTGGTTGCAGAAGGTGTAGTTTGACATAATCGAAATTCCGACCAATATCACTCTCTTAATTGCCAATTAGTTAAGTATTTTATTGTGTAATGGGCTTAAATATTTGGACAAAATATTAATGCATAATTTACCTTTTCTCCAAGAACAAATAAAAATCATCGAAATATGACCATTTTTGAATTACCTATCTACGAAAAGTCACACTTTTGGGAAGAAAATAAGGTATACCAAAATTCAAATTTTATGTTTTTATTTTTGGACTTTTACGTTATTTATTAAATGCATTTACACCAATCCAATTCGAGGTAAAACTTTTTGTCGTATAGTATCTTTGGACTTAATAATTATTATAATCGTCGAATAATTGGTTTTGTTCTATTATTTTACATTACATTTTTAGTCACATACCTATTATTAACATGCGAAAATATATCCATGAGAATCCATTAATTGCATTGCACTATCAGAGATTTTTAGATGAACGAATTATTGGAAATAATATTAGGTTCCTCATAAGAAAATCAGATACCAAAAAAAAACAAGACTAACAAAAAGATAAAACTGTTTCCAATAAACTGCTATCATAAAAATATTACAACAAAAATAAACAAGATCTTTTATACAGGGTTTGTTTGTGATTACATGACATTTAAAATTGATATCATGTGTGAAAGATTACTCCTAAATGCAAACGCGATTTAAGGTAATCTCTAAAAATGAATTAGTCAATAATGACTAGTTTTCAAAGTGAAAAAGAAGTCACTAATAACTGGAGCACAGAAATTTGATTCCCGGACATTTAACAGACAATTCTTATGTAAAATTTTCCTCCGAATCAAAAAATTATGAAAGATTTTGAGATATAGTCAATTCCATATTTTATGGAAAATTGACTATATCTCAAAATGTATTTTCGTTGCAAAAAAAAGCATGCAGACAGACAGCTGTAGACAATATTTTATTTCAGAAAAAATTTTAATTTTTACTAATATATACATTTTATCGTGTTCCAATTTTGTGTATTCAAATTTAAAAACCTTTAAAAAGAACTGTGATTTGCATGATTACAATATATTGTATACAAGAAAAAAAGATAAACTCAAAACAGCTCTGCTTAAATCCAAACTTACCCAGCAATTTATTAATTTTTGGGGTCCGAAAATCTTGAATCATCTACCAAAGAGTTTTCAGGAACAACCTTCAAAGAAAAAATTCTCTAGAGATCTTAAATCATTTTTGTCATTAAATCCTTTTTATAACCTGGAAGAAAAGTTTTTTAATTATAAATTTTAAAGCATTTTTGTTTAATGTTTATATGTTTATAATTTGTTAGTTTATAAACTCTATGATTGTTTACTTACCTGTTTATATTTGTAATATTTTTTTGTATTTATATTTTATCTACTATATACCAACCTGTACAGTGTACAGTGTACACCTGTTTAATTGACGTATAATGTAATTTTTATTACTTTAATAAACCTCTATTCTATTCTATTCTATTCTATCTTAATATTAATATTTTTTTTGTATTTATATTTTATCTACTATATACCAACCTGTACAGTGTACAGTGTACACCTGTTTAATTGACGTATAATGTAATTTTTATTACTTTAATAAACCTCTATTCTATTCTATTCTATTCTATTCTATCTTAAAAACTGTTCTACTTTCCCAACTTTTGATGACATTTTCGGATTCAGCGGACAATTTTACATAGGAATTGACTGCTAAATGTCCGGCATAAAAATTGATAATTAGTAATTTTTGACTAATTCATTTTTAGAGAGTACCCCCGCAAGAAAAACTCACGTTTGGGCGACATCCCATGGCCTCTAAGGTCACCTAATTTAATCAGTTGCGATTTTTACCTGTGGGGGTACCTTAAATCGCCCATCGCGATGCATCGCCATAACTGAAGTAGGAACTTAAATAGGAAGTGGCAAGAATTGATGTAGATTATGTATGCCATGGAAGGTTGGAAATTTGCATTCAAAGAGATTAAAACAACCTTTATGACATAATCTTAAACACATAGTATTAGTTTTAAATGTATGCGTATGAGTATAAACTATGAATACGGTATAAGTCCAAATATAGTATGGGGTGAAATCATTCTACTGAGTTATATATCATGATATATGCAAAACGGAATAACAGAAACAGTATTGCCAACCTAATAAAATAGCAACATCACACTGAAAAAATTTAAATTTGAACCAAAAAAACTTCATTTATTAAAAAATAATAATAATAAACAACTATTTCCTTAAAATGTATTAAAAATTAATTGCATTAACTACAATATACGCTACTAATAAGGTTTTCATATATACCTTATTTTCTTCGTAAAAGTGTAAACTCCATGTAGATAATTCGAATATGGTAGTATTTTAATGATTTTTATTTATGGTAAATGTTGCATTCCAGCCCATTGCACTTAAATTAGTCAACTGATTGGGCATTAAAAAAGTAATATTGGTCATTGATTCGGTTATGTTTAATTTGACACCTTTCGAAAAACAAACGAAATAAAAAATCATACCTCGAAAACCCTGCCTTAAAAAAATTGTATTGTGATTTTTGAGTTAACACGTCAGGCCAAAATAGATTAGGAAAAAATAATGGCACCCAATGTACATACAATAAATTGTATGTTTTAATATCTCAGTTATTAAACGGATTTTTCTCTTCGCGGATGCTTTTAGCTGAACACGGTCTATTTTTAGCGGTACATTTATTACAAGATGAGTGATTGTTTACGAAAGGAGCATCAAGCAAGCCTTTCATGAGAAAAGATGTGCACTTAACCTGCAGTCTCCCGCATCCTGTGAAAAATGAGCCACTTGCCCACTGACGCCACAAATCAAAATAGCGCATTAGTTTATTTCAAATCCGCATTTTAAAACACAGCCATGCTAATGTTATACCATTGTGTAAGCATTGAGATTAAAATTACCCAATTTGTAAATTTCGAAATACAAATTATTTTAAAATTATTAAAGAAATATGAAAATTAAACCTGACTTCTAAACATCATGATGATATTTTATGTTCACAACTAGAAACGTTCGAACTTCGAAAGGTTGACAACGTGCAAGTGATTTTGACCCTCATAGATTTAAAATGCAGCCCAAATAACATTTATGTTTAAAAAAATGGTTTAAGTTTGAGGTTTATCTAGGGTGATTTATGTTATAATTTCTTGAATCAAAATTTTTTGCTGATCAGTTTTTTTATTGATATTTATTTAAAATTCATCTAAACAAATCAATATTTTTAGAAGCCGTGTTAAGTTTAATTAACTGCTAGTTTTGTAATTTGTTAATAAAACTAATTTTTCAAGTTAAAACAAACTCAATTTATGAAAAAGAAAAAAATTACAAATGAATGGTATTCCAAAATTTAACAGCCAATTATTATGTAAAATTGTATCCTAAATCCGAAAAAACCTTCAAAAATTATGAAAGTAGGGCAGTTTTTGAGATATAGTCAATTCCATATTAAATGGAAAATTGACAATATCTCAAAAACTGTTCTACTTTTGACGACATTTTCGGATTTATTGGACAAATTTACATGGAAATTGACTGCTAAATGTCCGTGATACAAATTGCTATTGACGAGAACTATTAGTGGCTGCTTTTTCGCTTTGACAATTAGTCATCTTTGACTAATTCATTTTTAGAGAGTCTGTTTCCCATACTTTTTTAAAGCCTGCATGGACAGCCTCCGAAGCTTGTTCGCTAAAGTTTACCAAGCCGAAATTTTCAAATAAAAAGAATTCATGAATATCAAAGAATATGGTATGAATTTTTGGAACCACGTAAATTTCCTGTTCAAAAAAGTCTTTAAGAAATTGTTGTATCTTTTCGTTAAAATCCATGTCCAAGTTGCTTCCAAAACATGATTTTACTACCAATTACCAATATGTCAACTTTTGTAAAGCAAACTGCAGAAGTTTCCATTCAAGGTACCTATAAATAAAAAAAACTGAAGTAAATTAAAACAGACTGAAAACATTTTTATGTACCTCCATGAGCTTCTCTCTCTACATAGAAAATTTCAGTCTATTTTTATTAAATTTCGGAAAGGTCTTTAAGCATGGCATTGTAAATCGTACCTATTAACCGTATCCAACAACCAGTGAAATTCTGGCGGAGGAATAACTTTTAATATTTTTGTACTTTTAACTGAACATTCAATAAGATGAGAAAATATACAACCAACAAAATTTTTTAACGTTTGTCGTTTACTTCCACACGAGAAATACTGTTCGTGGTTTTGTAAGTTAGTTTCAAAAGTTGTCAACCACTTTTAAACAAATGATACTTTCTTGGACATATTTTTTTTGACTCCAGAATCTTTTATTCTCGACGTTTTTTTCTTGTATACTTTTCAAAAAACGTCCGCCTCCATCTATGCCTACTTTAAGGATTACTTCTTCTTCCAAACATTTTCGTCCCCGAAATGTGAACGATTTTTGGTTGTCATGGATTTTTTTCACAAAATTCATTCGTTTATTCCTGGCTTCGGCCATTGGTGTAGTACAGTCATCTTGGTCAAAAAAAGGGACCAACCTCGGAATCTAACGGAATAAGCTGAATTTTTGTGAAAACCTTTATTTTAGCATTACAAATGTTGTCTCAAAAGTCACATATGCCAACGTGTGAGCGGCCTTAGATATTCAAGGTCAAAGGTCGCAAAAATCATTTTTTTGAGAATATCTTCTTTTCTATGCCTCTTATCGTATTTGCATTTATTATACAAGTTGTAGAGAATAAAATTCTCTACAAATTTTGTTTACAAAATTTTTTTATACGTCGAACCGTTTTTGATATAGAGGGCGCAGAGTGTGGAGCGCTCAGCCATACGTACCTTTAGCGCAATGTAAATCGTGAATCCCAATCTATTATACCGTTTTTTTAATTAATTATATAATAAATATTACTAAAATAAAAATTTAATACCTTATACTTATATTTATATGTCTTTTAAATCAAATATATTTTATCTTCATATATATCTTATATTTTAATTTAATTTTAATGAAGGATAATTGTATCGGAGTAGGAAAAAATGTTTTTATTTATATCAATATTATTATTATTATTAATCTTTATCTTCTTCATCCTCGTCTTCTTCAGGTTGGCCAGCAATTTCAGACTCATTCTCATCATCACTCTCCTCGTTATCATTAACATTAATTGTCATATCGATGACTTTCTGCCAAAGTATCGTAAGCAACATAACTCAAATTTCGGGAATTGAAAACATTTTTTATTTTAAAATCTAGGTTTTATAACAAGTAAATAGCTATAATTATAAGCTATTTACTTGTTATAAAACCTTTAGGCTATATTTAATTTGAAACAGTCTTTAAGACAAAAAATGTTTTCGATTCCCGTAATTTTAGTTATGTTGCTTACGATACGAGAAAGTCATCGATATCTTCAAAAACTTACTTATAACGCGTTTGTACTTTGCAGATAGCGTACAATTTTCGACACTCAATATGAAGTATTTAGGTAGTTTATGTTTATTTCTCTCAATAATTGCTTCTTTTAAAGTCTTTATACCGCGCACAGAAGTCACAGAATCACCTTTACAAAGTAACTTATTACAAATAAAATACAAATCATCCCTGTTAACCTTTAAAATATTACGAATATTACCTGTCACAACCCTAGACCTATACCTAGGGTCACAACTTGCTTTAAATATAGGTATACCTAACCTTTTTATTAATAGCAAGCCCACTATAGTATTTCCAGGTCTGTAATTTTAAAAGCAATATCTGGATCCAAGTGATGACCAGAGACATATCCAAGGCAAATTCATTTAATGTCTTTTCTTCTTAAAATGCATTTATCATTTATTAGAATAACATTAGAATATATTTAGACTGATTAACTTTATTATTTAATTATTTGTATGTCAAAAGTAAGTAATATTTATTGACTTTTTGTTTTAAAAAAATATATAAAAATAAATATAAGGTACTAAATTGTTATTTAAGTAATATTTTATAAATAATTAATTAAAAAAACGGTATAATAGATTGGGATTAATGATTTACCTTGTGCTAAAGCTACGTATAGCTGAGCGATCCACACTCTGCGCCCTCTATCTCAAAAACGATTAGACGTATAAAAAAATGTTTTAAACAAAATTTGTAGAGAATTTTATTCTCTACAACTTGTATAATAAATGCAAATACGATAGGAGGCAGAGAAAAGGAGATATTCTCAAAAAATTGATTTTTGCGACCTTTGACCTTGAATATCTAAGGCCGCTCACACGTTGGAATATGTGACTTTTGAGACAACATTTGCAATGCTAAAATAAAGGTTTGTACAAAAATTCAGCTTATTCCGTTAGATTCCCCGGTGAAATGCCTAGATGACTGGACTAGTGTTACAAATAGAGGGGAGAATACTAAGAATAAAAACAATATCATAAATCGTTCTATTTTTTGATAATATTTTAACAAAAAGTAATTTAAACAATATTACAAATAAATTTCCTTCAATTTGGTTTTGTACAACAATATTAACAAGTAGATAAATAAAAAATAAAAATAACATATTGCTCAAGAAAATTGCTGCAGATTTAAATGCCTTCCCAAGCATTCCGTAGTTCATTTCGGTTTGCCGGCCTAAAGGCCCGTTGATATAATTTTTTAACTATAAAACCCCACCCGTTTTCAATAGGGTTTAAGTCACGACTTCTAGCTGGCCATGGCAAAACAGTTAAGTGGTTATTGTTTTCCCACTCTGTAACCAAGCGAGCTGTGTGAACTGGTGCATTGTCCTGTAATATAATATTTATTAGAATCATTTTTGTATATTATACACTTTTCTAACATGTTGGAATATAAAATTTTCTGGAATCACATGTCTAACTAAAGGTGGCATAACGTTGTCCAAAATCGTCGTATAGTGCTCACCCGTTAATCTACCATCAATTTCCCAACATATTCCCGCACCATGGACGCTTGTCCACCCCCAAACATTTATAGAAAAGCGTCCACTATTTGAGGTTCTTACTGCAGTAAGACTACACATGTGTAGTTCTCCTCAAATCTTGCGTCACTTGGACGATATACACGCAGCCTTCCATTATCGCAAGATTGGAACGTTTTTTCATCAGAAAATATACCATAATTCATAATTAAGATAGTCATTGGCGAACTGGACTGTCCTGTGCTTATTTTCGTCAGTTAAGAAAAACCTTATGAGCGTCAGCACAGTTTTATAAGCCAGATTGTTTTAATCTATTATGAGCTGTTCGAAGAGATCCTGGAAATTGTTTATCTTCTCGGGCCTTAACTGCGCTATTGAAAGGAATTTACCTAATGTGTGCGACAAGACCATTGTCTTCATTTTCGTTGGAGATTTTACCTACACCTTGCCTGATAGGTCTTCTCAATCTTTGTTGTTCTTGACACCGTTTCTTGATATAAAATATGCAGCTTTTACTGACATTTAAATCTGCAGCCACTTCACTTAAAGACCAATTTTCTTCTAATTTGGCTATTGCCCTGGACCTCTGAGCCTCAGTTAAGTGGGTGGCATTTTTGAAATTGCAATTGACAACTATTATCAAATTTGACAACTACCGACGACACTGATGCAAAGCCTATATTACACGATTAAATTTTGCCGTTAACATTTCGGGGACGCCAATTGTACAATTTTTCGCTTTTCTTCATGACTTCATTTTTAAGCAACACGTTTTAATTAAATAGTCGACTAGTCTTAATATTTTTTTTCATTGTCAAAAGTGTGTTTTTATAGTAACTTCCTATTCTGATTCCAAAGCACATTTCGTTATGTTAAAATAATTTAACAATTATTTGACAATGAATATAAAATAATGTAATTGAAAAAGTGTTGCTTTTGCGCTTATGTCCGCACTGTCCGTCTGTCTGTAATATTTTACTTTGGCACCAGTATAACAAACATTCATATCTCTGCAAGCAACCGTTCAATCCTGTACCGTGATAAATAATATTGCTAAAGCCGAATTAAAGACTAAAGACTTTTTAAAATAAATTTTAAATACATTCAGTACCAAATTAAAGCAAAATTTGATGTACTATTTTTAAACGTGTAATTCACACCAAAAACAGTAGTAAAATATTTTTTGATAAAAAAAAAATTTCAATCACTATTGTTGTTTGGACGAACAGTGAGCCACATCGTGTAAAGTTTAAAAACATGCACCTAAAAATATCTTAATTTACCGGTCGTATACAATTAACCTCTGCTAGCGTTTTAATTTTAACTTCGTATTCAATTACAGGTAATAATAGCTTCCGGGCAATTACGCGAAGGAGTTTTGAGGTATAAGTAATTTCGAATTCGAAAATAGAACCCACATGTACACAACACGAACGCTTTCTCGAAGCTTTGTAGTAAGTTATAATAATAGAGCTGTTAACACAATGGCAGCAGGAATGCCGCAATGCTTGATTCCTGCGGCCCGCCCCGCCCGCAGACACAATACCTGCCTGCTCTTTCAGGAGGCTATTTGTGTCGCAGCCGGCGTTCAGGTGATTTTATGCGAAACCCACTTTAATTAGTTCACTGTCACATCGCCGACTGCCGTTTCTGACGATGGCATCTAACTAAACCGTCCTTTATCCATTTCACTTTAGATATATACAATAGTAGCATTGAGTGAAGTAGTACTTATTAATCAATGTAGTATGGTTGTATATACACTAGGGTGTGCCAAAAAAACTCGATATTCTTTTTTTCTTGCTCTCCACCCAAAATATCGTAGAATATGTCCGAACAAATATCCTGTTAAAAGCGGAGCTCATAATTTTAAGAGGTCCTCCATCGAATCTGAAGTTTTGCCGCTTAAATAGCACAGAAAACTGACTTTTTTACCTTATTTATTCTTGCAACCTAGGAAGAATTTTTTTTCATAAAATCCATGACTAAATCTTACAAAGCATTAAATTTGGACGAAAAAATCTTACTAAGCCAAATTTCTATTTTCATTATTTGATTTTTTACAGAGCTTTAAATTTAAAATTTTAGGTTTTTTGCCTTTTTCAGCTAAACTATTGAAGTTAGACGAAAAAGTCTAATGGCAATTTTTTAGCTTGTCTGATGGACCACAAAAAAGTTTTAGGCGAATTTTTTGTGGTCCACAGTCTATTTTGGGCATTAGTTATGCGGATTCCTAAATCATTGAGGTTATTAGCCCGATCTTCCTGGAAAACGTACAGCTTCGACTTGAGGTACCCCCACAAAAATCTTTGAATTTCTCGTTCAGAATTACCAGCAAAATGCCAGATTAAAATCTGAACTTTTTGTTCCAACGTGTACATTTTTTAATTAAATAATCTTTTTTACTAAAATTACTACCTCTTGTTGGCACCACTGCAGTTCTCGTTCTGATATCCTCGTGTCAAGCACGCTGCGAGGTGCGCGATGGGTATGCGTTGTCGTAGCCTGCCGGCTCTGGCCAATCAAATTCTATTTGGCGTTCTATCCTTGTTCTTTTCAGGCGGGTATTGAACAGCCGTCCTTTCCAGCGCGGTCGGACTTGATATTGCCAGCACTGTATACATAGGTTATACTACTATAACCGTCCGTTATCGATTACACTTTAGAATGGTACACAGAAAAACTGCAAATTCCTTGGGTAAAAATATTACGATTTCACAAAACTTAGCTTAGTTTAAAAGTTAATAGTAACCGAGATATAGGGTATCCCAGTAAAAATTTTATTTTCGATTTTCCTAATTAACTTATTTTTACATCAATATTTGTGCATACAATGTTGTGTTTTAGGTTAATAAGTTTGAATTTGTTAATAATTTTGATGTAGATTGTAGAGGGCGCTCTCTGCGGCACTCTGGGTAGATAAAAACCAGTGTAACTTTATCGCGCCTTCACTTATTTATGTTTTTATTAAAAATATGAATTTTATCACCATTTTTAAATTTAAATCTACTAATTTGACTATTTCATTCAGTAGAATTTGACTAATTATTAGCTATGACAATTAGTTTAACATGACTTATAATTAGTTATTTTTGACTAATTCATTTTAAGAGAGTAGGCAATCCTTTTTTCTATGGTTTTCTTCTCTTTGTTTTCTGCTTTTCTCTTTAGACTTTCGCTGCATTTAACGTACTGCTGCTTTATTTTTTGTTCCCATACCTTTTTTTAAATTTTTTCGTTGTGGTGGACTTTCCTTTTAAACTCATTTTTGGATTTAAAATAACACTGTCAACTCGTAATCTTTTCGCATTTAAATAGAATATTTTACTTGTTTTTAATTCACGTTCTTGTGTTAATATTAGATGTATATAGTGCCTTTTGTGTATAATAATTATAAAATCAGTTAGAAAATTGTCTGTTTTTTTAATCCAATGTAATAAAATTTCAATGAAGATGTTGTTATTTATGCATTAAGTAAAAAAGCAACTTCCCTTGCCCCTTTCCCTGCAATGTACTGCCCAAATCTCCTTAACTATAGAATTAACTGTTATAAGAGAGTACACTTAAGTTATATCTAACCAAATTTAACATTTATAACTTAAGGTCTACAAAAGATGGATATGAGTTGAGTCAAAAAATATTATATTTTACATTATTAACAATCACCTGAAGAAAATTCAAAATCGAGACAAAATAGTCTCGACTAATAAGCCATGTTGTAAAAATGGGAATGACCTTTGAGATAAATTAGGAAGTTTAATGTAAAAGTTAGCGTCCTATGCAATTAAATTAAGTAGTTGCTGGAAGTGTGGCGACGGCGGTTGTGGAAATCCATTTGCCTTGTAATAGCAAGGTATCTTAGGTAAGGATAACATAAGTTTAATCCAGGATTTGGCCATTGATTCAGCGAAACAAAGTTTTCGGAGCGCAGAGTTTAAACGATCAAGTGGCTGGCTAGGAGTCCGGCAAATCCTTAATCCGTACAGTGGTACAGACGCAGTATCGTGGGATGTGACGGGCAGGTCTAGTTTCGCTCGTAAACCTGTATCAGTAAGTTCCGGCACTAATCCGGTTAACCTGCGCCAACATAACTTTCCCATTTTGCCCATCGTCTGAGTGTGATTAATTTTAGTGTGATAACTGCCATTAAAAGCTTTCCTCTGAGTAAATTGATTAGGTAAAGCTGGTCAAGTGTTAATAAAACAGTTTTTTTCATTTTCCGTAGGAGTAAGCTCTGGGATATCTTGTAAGGTGCTTTCCGCTCGGTTGGCTGCTTCATTACCTTGGTCTATCGGAGTTCCGCAGCGCGGTCTTATCTTCTGCTCGCCGCTTACCTTCAGCATTACTCTCTACCTCGGGACTAATCCTGCTGCTGCTGCTGGTGCGTCTACCATTTTACTACGGACAGTAATTCCTGCTATCACGTTCTGCCAGATCCCCAGTTCACACTCGGCTGACCACTAGCCTCACTCTGCTGCCCGCTCGTCCGACTTACATCATCCAATAGGTGAGCCAGTGTATGGCGCTTTTGGATACACTTCTTCCTCTAAGCATTCTACATTCATCAGCTTATAATCATATGGCTAGCGTTTTAAGATAATAATTCTCAATTTAACACAATTTTTGACCTTACATTTCCTTCTTTTAAACTAAATTAACTACAAAGATATTATTAATTTTTTTTAAATTTTGAGCCAAATTTCAAAACATTTTTAGAACAGTCTCTGTCACTTATATTACACTATTATTAATTAATTACGGAATTTGACCCTTCTAATATCACTTTTATCTATGGAATGACATATATTCCGTAAAGTGTTACAGAATGAAATATTCTATCATCTGATGACAGAATGAACACTCGTGGCGACATCTCTCTTTTTAATATCTAACAAATTTTAGACCGATTGAACCTCAATTTCTTCCAATTAAATTATTTTTCTATGGTATTTTTTGGAAACGTAAAAAAAGTATAGTCTGAAACACGTTTGGAATTGCATATTCCGCTCTCGTGAACCCGTCAAACTCGCCTTCGGCTCGTGTGACAAACTCTTCACTCGAGCGGAATATGCTGTATTCCAAACTTGTTACAGAATATACTATTCTACATGCACTATGTAAAAATCACATTTCGTAATGGCATCGTTGCTTAGAAAATGAATGAAATTTCTGCGTGAAAATAAATTGACAGCATAGTAATTTTAACAGCAGTCAAACACGTTTTTAGGTTATCTTGTTTTGTATTTGAAAATAATAAAAAATAAAAGGCTCGTACAAAAAACATTGTATTTTACTTGTGAGAAAAGCTTTCTTAAAGCTCGTGTTAATGCACACTCGGACTAACGGCCTCGTGAGCAACTTAAACACTCGCATAAAAAAGTCGCTTTTCAATACTTAAAACAAATATCTATTATCCAATAAAATACAAAAAATAGTACTAATCTGCAAGGTTTAGGGTAGATCAACCAATTTCTTTTTTTGATAAATTCTTACCCACAAGTGTAATATCGCAGTTTTCTTCTTAATATTTAATTTTAAAGGAAGATGGTATAACGAGTTATGGAATGGTATATTCTGTATCAAGTTTGAAATACGGCATATTCCGCTCGAGTGAAAAATTTGCCACACGAGCCGAACACGAGAGCGGAATATGCAATTCCAAACGTGTTTCAGACTATACTTTTTCTACGTTTTTATGTCGCCACCAGTGTCTATTCGGTCATCCAATGATAGAATATTTCATTCTGTAACACTTTGCGGAATATATGTTCCATATATAAAAGTGATATTAGAGCGGTCATATTCCGTATATGATATTTTCTACTGGAAATTCTAAAAAGCTAAACCTGTGCCAGACTTAAATTGAGCATACCAAAATACGTTAAAGCTGCGTATACACTTGGCGAACATATACGTGGACTTATCACTCGCTTGTCGGTACTTCAAAGGAAAGTCTTGCATTGTTTGCATTGTGTACGCATTATGGAACATTATGGAACCCAATTTATTTAATAATTATTCAAAATATGTGGTCTTTAACTTTAACAGAAGTTCTGAAAGAAGCTTTACTCCTATTGTTGGTTTAAATCGAGCATTAAATCTAAAATTCTATAACGATAAAATTATATACAATCGAAGTTTTTTCTCTGCAATTAAATTTAAATCGACATTGGGCATTTCTTTCATGCGTTCGATACTGCGTTCAGAAAATGGACATCACAGCGAATATTAAAGCAAACGTGCGCATATTCTATTGTATGCTTACAGCCGCAATCATTCGCTAAGTGTATACGCAGCCCAAGGAACATACTTTATCATTCCATTTTATTAATTTGTAGACTATTTTTTTTGGGCAAGAAGGTTTTAGACAACACATTCAGTACTAATTGTACACAATGATATTAATTTTAAATTTAAAACTACAATAAATCTGTTATTTATTTTGTCTGCCTATTAAATGACCTTAATATTTTAACCTATTCGGTCTGAAGTTAGTTTTTTAAGTTAGTTAATAGTTGACAAATGTCATAAAATCGTTAAGTGCCCTTCTTGTAAAATGTTACTTAATGTAAAAATCATTTTACTATCCCAATACAAAAATACAGAAGTAATAAATAGTTTTTCAATGCCTTATTTTGAACAGTTTATATGAACATTGTACTGACCTTTTGGTTTCGCCGGCAGTAAACTAGATTTAACTTAATTTCGGGTGGAGACTCCACCGTGGGGTTTCCATAAAACATTTTCTTCATTTTCGGGGGTAATTACACAAGTGCTTAAAAATTATCGATAATTTTGCTTGAAAGCATATTGCCTAAAAAATGCATGAGTTCATTTTCATATTTTGGTAAGAGCCCGACACCGAAGGTGGATGGCTTTTTCCTCAAAATATAAAAATGAACGAATGCATTTTTTAAAAGGGAATATGCTTGAATGCAAAATTATCTGGTTATTTTTATGCACGAGTGTAATTTGTTTAGATAATTACACGAATAAACTAGTCAAATTAGTAATTAAATCAAAGAATAACATTTTCAAAAAATTTAACACTTTTTTTCACATTTTCATTAATTGAATCAAATGATTCTTTCCCATTTTAAATAACTGTCACATTAAAATAAAAACTGACGTTATTTTTATTAATTGCCATGGAAACGTAGATATATCTATATCTATATATCTAATAGATATATAGATATAGATACATATATCTACGTTTCCATTATTATTTCCATTATCTATATCTATATAGATATATCTATATCTATATCTATATATCTATATCTTGTATACAATGGAATTATATAAGAGGGTAATTATCGTAAGTAATATCATAAGGGCATCTAATTTTTCCGAAAAAAAAAATCGAAAAAACACGTTGCTAAGTAATATTTTAACAAGAAGCATGAGTGCTGGTGGCAACAAAAATCCGAGTCGAAGAGGAGGATTTTTGCACCTGCACGAATGCATTTTGTTAAAAAATAATACTTAGAATTGTGTTTTTTCGATTTTTTTCACAGGAAAAATTAGATGCCCGAATGGTATTTGACAAGACTATTTCATGAGTAACAGTTAACAATTAAAATATAAATTGCAATTTTTGGTGACAACAGCTGTCAAGTTTTGCCGCGGGTAAACTCGAAAAAACTGCTGACAGGTGCACAGTTTTTTCACCTAGAAACCATTTGTAATTTAAAATTGCGCGTTTGTGATTGGTGGAAATTAAGACAAGGGAAATAGTCACTGTAAAAAACTGTTGTTGATACATTTCGATTTAAACAAAAAAAATGACATTTTTACCGGCGCAGCGGTAATACATATTCCCAAAAATGGTCACTCTATATAATATATTGTTTTATAGATGTCGCCCTATACAAATATTGAATTTAAATCATTTTAAGATAATAATAAGTATTTGTCGTAGAGAAAGTATAGTGTGCAACTGTTTTATAAAGTTTTCTAGACACTAATTTAATTAAACACTCTCTCGCAAGCTCGCTCGTGCCTAATTTAAAATCGTGACTAAAATGGAGGTTATCAAACTTGATACATAATATACTATTATTATTATTTATTTATTAAAGATAATTTTTAAATTATGTTATCTCGAAAGTTAAACTTAACACTTATTACGGTGTATGTTACACGATTAATATAAAACTTGCCACCCTAATTAATATTAATCCCTTTCAATTAGATAATTACTGAGCAAAAGGGTATCTATTATTAAAATTAAAATGAAGGGATGTGTTTGAGGTTAAAAAGAGCAAGTTGGGTTCGGGATGATAAACAAGATTAAATTTTAAAAAAACCCAAACTTACTTATCGTAATGAAGTCGCTAACTTAATTTAAACTTGAATTTGCCTATACACAGGCAGGGAAAAGCATTAATGAGAAAGAATAAGTTAGTGGGTATATTAGCCGTGGCAAGCCGGTTAAAGTAAAAGTTTGCGGATGCCTCGGATGCCCACCTATCACTTACCATGCAAATTAAATAATTACAAAGTAGGTAGTACACGGTATGATACATTTACTCCGGTGCCCGCTCAGGCTTCCACCTCGTCCTCGACGTCGTCTGCTGATATTAGCGAGGGTCTAAACTTTTATAATTATCAAGCTTTCAACTTTTCTATAAATATTTTAATCTTTTTTTTAATCCTTCAAAACTTCCAGCCATCGTCTTTTTCATTTTTAAATTACTTTGCGCTGCAAAATTTATTTAAATTTTCATAATATTAATTAGGTGCATCCAAATTGCAATTTAATTTAAATTTATTTTGTTCTTTTAAGTACTAAAACCTGTTAGTATCTGACATTTTTTCTAACAAAGTCCTTTCACCTATAGGTCGTGTGATCTTACACCACTAGATATTTATAGATACACTGAAAGAAATATATACTAAAGTTAAATAAAAAAATAATTAGGGCAAATATATTTTATGTTTCATATATAGACTACCACATACATTGCTAAAACAAATATATTCGTTTGGTTAGCAGCCTATTGCTGCCCTAGCAATATAAATGGTGTTTCTAGCAATATTTTTTTGCTGTAATTCACTTATAGTTTACATTTTATAGTAAGGGTAAGTTTATTTTTATTTAGATCTAACATATCTTCTTTACAATAAATGTATTACAAAATTTACCATACATTCATAATAAACAGTAGTATAAATGTGTAAAGCACTAGTATAAAATTTTTAGTATAAATTTGTATTTACTTTTAGCAACAAATTTCTTTCAGTGTACAGTTTTTCGCATCATTTTTGCAACACAATTTGAGATAACAAAAATGAGCTTTAGGGAGAATATTTGATATTAAATTATTTCTTAAAGCTACAAATTTAGTAAATTTCATTGAAATCTGACAAAACTGATCGTGAAATAGCACTTTAAAAATTGCTGATTTTTGGCTTAAAAGTATGAATTGTTTTAAAAATAAGAAATTAAAATTGGTTTATAATACAAAAGTTATACTCTAAAGAAGCATTGTAAGAATTTAAGAATTTTCAACAATACATTTAAAGCATACGAAGTGCATATTATTTTTAAATAAATAAGTAGTTTTTTCACAAAAGAGAGTAAGGCAGAAAGTCAAATTTTGTTTACAAAGTTTCAATTGCACAGCTTAATCGCGCACGTTATTTGTGTTTCCCGTTGCAAGTAAAAACCAAAAAAACTTTGGTTTAGTACTTGATTTCGATTTATTATTCCTTTTTATATCATTGATTAAAAAACTCAGCCCTTATATGCATATATAGTTACATCATATTAAATTGTTGTGTTTTTAATTGTAAATGCATTTACAATTAAAAACACAACAATTTAATATGATGTAACTATATATGCATATAAGGGCTGAGTTTTTTAATCAATGATATAAGGAATAATAATAATTCATGAACTAAATCGTTGCATTTTCATGTTTTGCCAAAGGATACAAATCGGTACTTTTATTAGTTGGTGCAAAATTAACTAATGATAACTTCAGCTAATATAATTTATATTTAAGTTTGGACATTTTTAAGAAATACAACAAAAACTAATTGTTGCAGTTTTGATACCATGAAAAGGATCACGTGGTGGCGCTACTAGCGATGATTCTTTAGCTTATAAGGATTTTCTGACACAAAATATATCTATGCTAGATGTTTAATTTGTGTTCATTACAACAGTTTTTAGATGTGTGATATCTAGCATAGTAAGTGTTCTCTGTTCAAAGTATTATATACACAAAAACTACTCGTCTAAAAAAAATCGGGTTAGTGTACACCCTGTTTACACGTAGTTTCAAAAGTAATCATGTGGCATTATTTAAATCATCATAGCTTCGGGTTGGGCAAAAAATGCCACCATCGGCCAAACATTTGGCTTCGGCTGTCTGTCCCCAAATTGTCTAAGCCTTCGGCTCAATTTTAGCCAAAGCCGAATGTTTGGCCAAAGGATATATTTTTTTACAAATTTATTAAATAAAATTATACCTTAATATAACTGAACATCGATCGAATATAACTATATAGCGCCGCGGTGGCTGATGCCGAAAGTGGGTACCGTTAGATGTACCCTCAAATGAATGGATCGACTTCCATTCGGATTTTTTCCGAGTCTGTGAATCACTTTCAATTTTACTGTGAATCCCGTACACAGTTATAAAAATCAGATTTTAACATGAGTTTGTTAATTTTATTTTGTAAAATTTTAACATAATTTTTTGTAGAAAACCAGGGTTTGTAATTATTTTAACAAATAAAAATATTTTACCGAAAGGTTTTTTAATATGCAATTTTGTAAGCATTTTGTTAATTTCAAAGGTTACAAATTATTTTGTTAATGTTTAACAAATTATTTCCTTAAAAAAGTACACGTGATTTCAGTCAATCAAAAAATTTTCCACTGACAATACGCATCAGCAAGTTCAACTGATTTTTCTTCTTAACTTATTCTAATTCGTAACATGTTCGTAACAACTTTTTAGAGTGTTTATAATAATATATCAGACCCTGTAGTATAATGCTATGTGCACAATATCGTATTTCCAAAATTAGACGTAAGTCAAAGAATCCATCATTGCGGATTTTTTGGACTAAACTGGGAAATAACGACAATTTTCGAAAAATTGGCATATAATCGTAGTAAGCCGCGATATTCACAAAATCTCGAAAACGTTCCGAGGGATTACCTTACTTATATTAGGGAGGGGTATTACGACTATCAAACTCAACTGCCTCATGAATGGGAATAACTTGAAAAAATCTCTTCGTTTAACACCCTGTAGTATAATGCTATGTGAAAATATCGTATTCCCAAAATTAGACATAAGAGTCAAAGAATCAGCTATTCAGAATTTCCAAAGATTTTCAAAATCGATTCAGTAATTTTCCAATAACGCGCTTTCAAATATTTTCCAAAAAACTAGGTGCGTCGATTTTTATGACGAGCAGTTTATTTGTTTGTTTTCCTGCGATTTATTTTTAGAAGAACGTTAATTACTCCCAAACTGTAACTGCTAAGAATTATAAATCGAACAATAAGTGACCTGGCATTTGAATACAATTTTTAAAGTCTCTAGTCCCCCTATAGGGTTTACGTTTAAAAAATTACCTTTTACTTTTAGTTTTTTTGACTTAAATAGGTTTAAATTTAATATATAAAAAAAAGCTCGGGTAATTTTAATGCATTATCGATCGGGTGCCAAATACGTATACAGAATGTGCACCATTTTTGGGACACAATTTTCGTGACTTGATAATAAAACAACATACTTTTTTACCACTCTACAGAGTGTCTTAAACTTATGGTAAAACACTTCTTTTTGTTTAAACCTGTATATTATTTACGTACGACTATTTTTAGTAACTTTTAAATTTGAGCGATTCTCCATTAATTTATCTACAATATTATTTAAATCCGACATAAAATAAAAAAGTTATTTGCGACTGAAATTCATCGAAAATTTGGGTGGATCGATTATTTTGCCTGTGAGTGTATATATATATATATACGAATTTGAATGTTTATCGCATAGGTATATAAAAAACTTATTTTTTGAAATTTTGCAAAAGTTTATTAAACAAAATGATGGCAATTCTTAGATTTGGCTTTCCCTACCCAAATCGCCTTTGGAAATACGTAAAGGCGTATTTAGTTTTTAACAAATTTTTAAGGGAGCGAATAAATACAATTTCTAAACTGTTTTAAAAGTTTGAGAAACTTTCATACTTATAACAATTAAAAATAAGATGATTTTTAAAATGTTTCAAGATAGTCTAGTTCCCCAGTAGCACAAAGATATTGGCCCAATATTCGTTTGATGATATTGGGCCAAAATATCTTTCGTCAGATTGTTTCTAGAGTTGTTTGACATTATATAACCGATATTGGATATCCGCATTGGCCCGAAGTTGTTTTACATTATATAACCGATATTGAAAATCCGCATTGGCCCAATGTTTGATGATATTGGGCCAAAATATCTTTCGTCAGATTGTTTCTAGCATGGTCCAATATTGAAACCCAACATTGGCCCAAAGTTGTTTGACATTATATAACCGATATTGGAAATCCGCATTGGCCCGAAGTTGTTTTACATTATATAACCGATATTGAAAATCCGCATTGGCCCAATATTCGTTTGATGATATTGGGCCAAAATATCTTTCGTCAGATTTTTTTTAGCATGATCCAATATTGAAACCCAACATTGGCCCAAAATTGTTTGTTTTTGGGTTATGTAGATCCTGAAGAATTCCTCTGCACTCAAACTTGCTCGATTAACTTAGCCATTATTTGGTACTTGGGAGATCAGCCACACTCGAATCATTGTTTAGCTGTGTCATCACAGACCCACATTTCCAACTGATATTTTTAACCTATCGGTATATATAGTTATCATTGTGCGTAAGCAGAGGTGAGATATAGCAACCATATTTGTTTACAAATTTGTTAATAAGTTTTGCTTTTAGAATTTTGTGTAGCAGTTATGTTTAATATTGGCCATTATACCTATTAATTATATAAAAAAAATTAATATTTTTATCCCATTCTGGGACATTAAGGCTAGTCCTTAAATGACATTCCCGGGATATCTCAAAAGGTCGACCTATGGGCGTCCTCTGGACCTTACAGGATCATCCCAGTCTGGGACATAAGGATGGTCCTGAGGATGTTTGTGCTTGCTGGGATTGGAAATAATATATTGAATAAACATTTTTCGCCAATATAGGACCAACCTTGGATAAAAATTGGTAATAAAAAATTTAATAACCAATTTACGCCAATATAAAGCCAACCTTGTATAAACATTGGTAATGATAAATTGAATTATCATTTTATGCCAATATAGGGCCAACCTTGAACAAACATTGGCAATGATATATTGGAAAATCATTTTACGATAATATAGGGCTAATATTAGGTTGGGCAACTATTTTCAATGATATATTGGATAATTATTTTACGCCAATATAGGGCTAACCTTGGACAACCATTGGCAATTACAACCTAGCACAAACATTGACTATGATATATTGGATAATCATTATACGGCAATATAGGGCCAACCTTGGATTAACATTTTTAATGATATATTGTCGTAAAATTATATGCCAATATAGGACCAACCTTGTATAACCATTGGAATGATTTATTTAATTATTATTTTAAACCAATGTAATGCCAACATCGGCTAAATAAATTCAATATTGTCCCCAGATAAAATATTGGGCATAGCACCATATATGACCAATATTTTGTGCTACTGGGGTTACTTTTGTTAAAATGAGTTTAACTGCAAATTTATCCTAGTTAAGTTGTTGGCTAACTTGAAAAAAACACTTTTTTATTTTGTCGGTAAGTGTAATTTTGGTAAAAATGCAAAATGACTTTTCAAAATATGTTTTGATATATAAACAAAAATTTAACGGTAAAACAAATTTAAAGGGTAAATAATTAAAATGCATTCGGGACGTGTTATTGAATCAACGTTACAGCGTTATTTTAGCGGGAATACAACACATAAACGCATCAGCAGCAGGTATAAATAAAAAATGCACTTTAAATAAACTAAAGTTATGTTTGTTATAGCGCAAAATTATGGATACATTTGATGTTCAGGTATTAAATATTACGTATATGCAGTTGTGTTAATGGTGTTTATTCAAAAACTGGTAGCGGTTGCATTATTGTAAGTTATGCGACTTTTAAATGGTGTTTGCTTCATGAGCGTCCACTAAATTTTGCAAAAATTTATTTTATTACAATTAGAGGAAATTTATTATTTACATTATTTTTCGCTGTATAAAATCCTAGAATGATAAACAGAATTACTTATTTTTCCTAAAATAAATAAGCTCACTTTAAAGGGGCATTTCTTTACAAGCAGCAACATTATAAAAATTTTACATATACAGGGTGTTTCATAATATATGCGCAGGACTTCAGGATGTGATAGCTCACTCAAAAAGATGAAAAAAGTCGCTATTAACTTACCCTCTAAAATGCACAATTTTCGAGATACAGGGTGAAATTATTTTAAATATCTCCGGAACCGTTTATCGTACAAAAAACAGCCTTTGTAAGCATTTTCTACTCATAATAAGCTATGTTTTGAGTCAGATAAATTGTTTTTTACTCATAATTGGTGAAGATTTTGAAGGGGTAGCGGGTTTTTCTTTTCAATTTCTACGCCCCTGAAAAAAGTACGGTTTTGAGAGGCCCATTCAAATTTTTTTTTACTAATTAAACAAAATTTATTTTAACTTTAGAACAAGTAACAAAACCAAACGATAATTGCAAAATTAAAAAATAAATAAATAAATAAATAAAGTTAAATTAAATGTTGAAAATGTCCACCGTTAGCTTCAATGCACGCAGCAATTCTTCGACGCATTGACTGTCTAACAAGCAGGAAAATTCCCGGAGTGTTCCGAATTATGTCGCAAGATGCAACAATGCGTTCTCTTAATTGGTCAACATTTTCAACTGGAGTAGCGTAGACTAGGGTTTTTAGATGGCCCCAAAAGAAAAAATCTAAACATTAAGTTCGGGAGATCGCGGGGGCCAAGGGTGCGGACCTCCTCGACCGATCCAACGGTCTTGGTATGTGTCGTCCAAGTATTGGCGAACAACAAAACTAAAGTGGGATGGAGCTCCATCATGCATAAAATACATGTTCTGTCTTACACAAAGCGGTACAACTTCCAGCAGTTCCGGCAGTACTTCTTCAAGAAATTGTCGATAATCTGCACCGTTTAATCTGTTCGGTAAAAAATGTGGGCCTATCAAATGATCATCGACGATGCCAGCCCAAACATTCACGGAAAATTGCTGCTGATGATGGCCTTCTGAAATTTCATGTGGATTTTCTTCGCCTCCAAACTGAGGACTTTGAGCTATTTTGTCTTGCATCCATCTACAAAAAGCCAATCTTGGCGGAAAATCTCTTGGCAATAAGGCTTGTACTCTTTGGATATGGTAGGGATACAAAAGTTGTCTTTTCAAAATTCTCCAAACCGTCGAGTGATGTAGGTTTAAGCTGTGAGCAATTTTTCTGGTACTTGTCTTCGGATTTTCTTCAATTTCGTTGAGGACAGCCTCTTCTACTTGGGGATGTGCAACTTCCATAGGCCGCCCATTATCAGCAGTATTCTTTTTAAAACTTCCATTTTCCCATAGTCGTTGGTGAATGCGTTGAAACAAGTTATGGTGTGGTACTTGTTGACCAGGATGTCTTTCTTGATACAACCGCCTTGCTTCTGCCGAATTACCGCTCGCCATTCCGTAAACTCTCTAAAAATGAATTAGTCAAAAATGACTAATTTAATAGTTATTAGTGGCTGCTTTTTCACTTGTACCATAGTTAACCATGGAATACTATGGTATCCCAAAATGTAACAGCCAATTCTTGCGTAAAATTATCCCCTGAATCCGAAAATACCGTCAAAAGTTAAAAAAGTAGAACAGTTTTTGAGTATAGTCAATTTTCCATTTAATATGGAATTTACTATATCTCAAAAACTGCTCCACTTTCATAATTTTTGAAGGTATTTTCAGATTAAGGGGACAATTTTACATAATAATTGGCTGTTTAATTTTGGGATACCATGGTATTCCATGTTTAACCATGGTACAAGTGAAAAAGCAGCCACTAATAACTATTAAATTAGTCATTTTTGACTAATTCATTTTTAGAGAGAAGGTAATGCATTTCGCACATTTCAGCGTTTGTGTAATTCATTTTTAATTTTGTAATACAAACTTACTTTTTGCAGGTACAAACTAATTGTTAATTTGACAGGAGGTAGATTTTGATTTAAAATTTAAAGCCTATTTGATAAAAAAATTAAACATTTTTTACACAAATGCTGAAATGTGCGAAATGCGTTACCTTTACGGTTTGGAGAATTTTGCAAAGACAACTTTTGAATCATTTTTTATTTTTTTTTAATTTTGCAATTATCGTTTGGTTTTGTTACTTGTTTTAACGTCTAACTGTCAACTTTAGAGCTTATGACCAAGAGTACCTTTTTTGTGTAGAAAACATTGGCGGTTCGAATGGGCCTCTCAAAACCGTACTTTTTTCAGGGGCGTAGAAGTTGAGGGGAAAAACACCCGCTACACCTTCAAAATCTCCACCAATTATGAGTAAAACAAAATTTTCTGGCACAAAACATAGCTTATTATGAGTAGAAAATGCTTACAAAAGCTGTTTATTGTACGATAAACGGTTCCGGAGATATTCGAAAAAAACGATTTTTTTTTTCTAAAATTTCAACACCCTGAATCTTGAAAATTGTGCATTTTAGAGGGTAAGTTAATAGCGACTTTTTTCATCTTTTTGAATGAGCTATCACATCCTGAAGTCCTGCGCATATATTATGAAACACCCTGTATACAAATATAAATACTATAGTATTTATATTTGGTAAATAATAAACAGTAATATAACCGACAATTTTTTTAATTATTTAAGCAAGTAATGAACAATTTAAAAAAATTAAGGGAAATGACGAGTACTTTTTCAACGAAATAATTTGTTAAACATTAACAAAATAACCTTAATAATCTGTAACCTTTAAAATTTACAAAACCTTCGGTAAAATATTTTTCTTTGTTAAAATAATAACAAACCCTGGTTTTGTCACAAAACTTTTGTGCAAAAAATTTTGTTAAATTTTTACAAAATACAATTAACAAACTACAAACTACTATAGTATACAGATATATAATGTGTATATTGTTTATTTAGCTACGATTTGCGAATATCGGTTTGACACCTGCACTGTACACATTTTTGAATCCATGGATTTGCAAGTATTTATTGGTGGCTTATTAGAGGTTCGTTTATATACGGAATTTAGTAAACTTGCATACAATGTGTTAAAGGCAAGCGGAAATTAAGTGCACAAATATCCCAGTTGCAAAATAACCAACCTATGTATGCGTACTTAGAAACTATTTACGAGATGCTGAAATTTTAGCATACGGAACAAATAACTCAAAAGCACGAAGCATAAGATTATATTTAGAATTATTTGCTGTCGGTGTTTCTATGCATACTAAGTATAAGCAATAAATAATTTATGTCTCCACCGAACTCACACTTAATAAATAATATATCATGTGTGGTACCAGCACTATTTATATTTTAATGTTTACGTTTATAAATTTTTAAATATAAATAAAAATAAAGTTTGCATCGATTTTTTGTCAATATGACCTTTTAATTATAATATTCTCCTACCGAAGCAGGACGGTATATTCTCCTTTGAAGCCTCTCAATAAAAGAGAAAATATAAATTGTGCAAATTTACTTAAGGATTATTCCTCATATAAGCCTCTATTCATGCTTTAATGAACCTGGGGGCCACTTGAGATTACCAACTCAAGGTACAGCTAGGAATAGATTTGTTGACATTTCTCAGGGGCGTAGAACCAGGGTTAGAGATAGCCCGGGGATATAAGTTTGTTAAAACTAATTTTAATACAATGTAAAAAAAAATTAAATTGTGATTATTATAGGAATAATTTAAAAACACAGGTAGGTACATGATAAATAATAATAAAAAGGTAGACATTAAATGTTGTTACAAAGTTACTTTTTTCGACAAATATAATAAAATATTATAAAAATAATTTATTCATTTATTTAAATATTTGTAAAGATCGCCATGTCAGTGTCAGTTCGTCAAATTTTCCTAGAAACATCCAAATTTATCCCTTAAATATGGACTAACAACCGTATAAATTCGATACAGAAGCAGTTTTTTACATTGAAAGTAAAAAGGATGTTTTTAAGGGTTTTCCTTCCAAAATTATTTATGCTTTATCGGCAAATACTAGTTTGCTGCCGGCGAAATCAAAATGTCAGCATAAACGTTTATATAAAGTTTTCAAAGATTGGCGTCAAGAAACTATTAAATAAGTTTGTATTTTTGTATTAAGATAATAAAATATTTCCCACACATAAGTTTAATTTCACAATAAGTGCAGTTTATTTTGACGATTGTATGAGATTTGACAACTGTCAACTTACTTGAAGGCTTCAAGTTGAAGCTAACTTCAGCCCATGAGTAAAACGTCATAAAGTCACAGCTCGATGATGTGTATTTAAAATATCACTTAGTGTCATGAAAACAACCCGATAACAGGCGTTTTAAAGGTTGGAGTAGAAAATAGCCAATTTCCTAACCAGGGCAAAAAGTGCGTATTAGTTACAATATTTTGCGTACAAGTACCAACTTCCCGCACGCAGTTACTAGTAATTTGTTTTGCCTTTTTCAATAGATGGCGCTGCAATAATAGGTAAAATTAAAATTAAAAAATATTTTTACGATTGTGTGTACATTTTTACGATGGTAATTATTAACCTTTTTGGTTTAAACAAAAGCTGTATTCTTTCTATAATATAATCGGCATGATAAAATTTAATATTAGCTAATTTTTTATTATATTTTTAATAATAACTGTGTGTAGATACTGCAGCAGGCTGTCTGTTTTGTAGATAAAATTAATTTTTTTTTACTTCCACCTTTAAAACGTCTATTATCGAACATGTTTCCATGACACTTTCAAATACACATTGACAAGTTGTTGCTTTATGGCGTTTTAGTCCCGGGCTGAACTTAGCAACAGGTTTTAGTCACGGGATAAAGTTAGTTTTAAGTAACTTTACAGTTGTCAAATGTCATACAATCTTTAAAATAAATACTAAATGTAAAAATTATCTAAATACAAAAATACAGAAGTATTAAATAGTTTCTCAACGCCAATATTTAAAAGTTTATATGAACATTTTACTGACCTTTTAAAAACTGCTTCTATATCAGATTAAACGGTCCATTTTCAAGGGATATATTTTTATTTACAAATTTGACATTTGAGAGACCCAAGTTGGTTACTCTATTGTTTTATAGATGTGGCTTTATACAAATATTTGTACGGTTCTTTTAATTGTACAAGTATTTGTATTATCTAACTTCATTTTGAACAAACAGACAGCAAACGTTTTAACGAAAATTTTCAAAATTCAGAAAATAGGTGGTTTTACAAAAGTATGACATTTGACAGTGGTCTAGGTATTTTTAATTTTTATATGGTGGTAATTCTGCTCTTTCAGCGTTGCCAGCTTGTGTCGCAAAGTATGTTACTACATATTTAATTTAAGATAATAATGGTATGCAACTGGTTTATTAACTTTTCATTTAATTAAGCATTCGCTCGCATGCTCGCTCGCGCCTAAATTAAAATCGTGTCTAAAATGGTGTTTATCAAACTTGATACATAATATACTATTAATTGTCAAAATTGGATCTTAACATTTTTTGCTATTTTATTTCAGTCTAGTTGTGTAGGAAAAAAATAACGTGAAACCTTGGTAAAGTGATTTTTCAGGCTAAACCTCGGCTGTAAATTTATTCTTTTAGCCTGGAAAAATGTCACTTTAGCACCTAGATCTACAATATAAGATTAATTAATAATTTTATATTTTATTATGTAATGTAATGTAATGTAAGGTTGCCCGGGCATAAGTTTTAGTGTTTCTATCGTGGTAGAACTGTGTCCTATCCTACAGCATTAGATTTAAAATCCGTTGTCAACTACTTGCAACCAAAATTCATATGGGTATAAATTCCATTTTTAGGCGATTTTTTTTATTATTTTGCAACGTAATTCCATTGTCAGTTCATGAGGCGTTGTTATTGTGTATGTGAATGAAGAAAAATGTATACATCGCATTTCGCCAATAACAGTCGCAACGCTTGGCAACGTCGTATTCGCTGTCCCTTACGCTTGCTACATACGTAATCCAATAGAACTTTTTTCTTACCGACATGATCATTTTGAAACTTCGGGTATCATGTTTTGAAATTACGCTCCACTCATTTTTCATTGCAATCCTATCATTACCAATAATTATTTCGGAGGAGAAAAGAGTAACAATCCACTCTGAGGGAAAATAATATTTTTAACAAACATTGCAATTGTTTGAGCCTGATTTCTTTAAATCAAACAACTGAAATTTAATTCAAAATTAGTCCTTTTGCTTAGAATGGGTGAACTGCTTTGCCCGAAATGGATGATTCGTTTAGGCTGCTGTGTTTGCTTGGAAAATTATTAAGTTCTATTCAAACTTTGTACTGATAATCAATAACGTCAATAACGTTTGAATTAAATTTGGGTGGGTTTTCATAAAACGTGCAATATTTTCCATTAAAATTTATTAATGGGTAAACTGAAATAGATAAAACTTATAATAAATCTGCTAAAATTTTTGCGAAAAGCTCAGCATTTGCAACAAATATAATAAGTTTGTCGCAAACATATCAAAGTTAATGGGCAATTGTGCTTCGTTTGGAAAGCGCAATTTTTAGAGTGGGGGAACGCCTCTTGAAACGCGTCTTCTCGTGCACTTCCAGTGTCTTATAAAGTTTTAAATTTGCCTCCACTGTATACATACGGTTCTTACAAAATAATTTTGCTTCCATGAAAACATTTGGATGAAATGGCATAACGTTTAAGAATATTGTATAAATAGTCGGCCTTATCACGAAGTGGCCTAACCCACAAAATTGAAAACAGTGACATTTTGCGAGAGTTAACGTACGATGGTCTATTCTAATACTCCACGAGGTGGCCCATAGTACAAAGTATGTGCTGTAAAAATACATAGGCCATTTCGTGAGAATAGAATAGACCATCGTAAGTTAATCTGCGAAAAATCTCATTTTGTTTTTCAATTTTGTGGGTTAGGTCACTTCGTGATAAGGCCAACGATTTATACAATATTCTTAAGCATTATGGCGTTTCATCCAAAGAAACCGTAATTTCTTCAGAAATGCAGGTACGTTTAATTGAAATAAACTTTATTGGTAACAAGCAGATACCAAACTTTTCTAAAGTTACTTGCCAAGAAATTCAAAATTAGTAAGTTTTGGGCAAACTTCATCGATTCATACAAAATCGACTATACTGGTAGCAAGCAATTACCAATTTATCAGAAAAGTATTCAATAAAGAATTCAAAGTCAGCAAATTTGACACAAATCTAGATGCGTTTCGTTCAAAAGCAGTTTTCCGGATGCTCCAAAGTGATGGTTTTTTTCCGCCGTATTTAAATATGTCATACGTTTGAAACAAACGTTATGCCTTTCGCTGAAATAAAACCTTCTCTTACGTGCTGCCATAAGAACCCGTGAATTTTTACTCAACTTGGAAATGTATTTACTAGGCTCCCAACGACAAGAATTTTTATTAAATTAATTAGGATGATGTAAAGCATCATAAAGAATTTATTTGTAAATTTTTATCAAATTCTGATCATTCGACACTCACTCCAGGACAACCTTAAGTGAATTGTATATATTTATTTCATAAAAAAAATAAACTTTTTGTTTGATCTTTAATAAAATGTTGTTTCTATTATTCAGCAAACTTTTGGATACGACTGTATGTTCCAATATTATTATTATTATCAAAATTGGCACTTGAAATTTGGATAATTCATCTCCACCTATGTGTTCGAACAAAAGAGTGCTCTGCATCCAGGTCGTAGTCAGTCGAGAGAGCGAGTCTGTCTGAGGGTGCGGGGCCCTTAACAATAGCAATAATAATGCGTCGCTGATTGCCTCGGGTGCAACGTCGGTGGTCGTGGGAACGGCGACGCTTCACCTGGCGTCGTTGGAAAGGAGTGCGCCGCCACGTGGGGACGCTGCCGTGGGCCACGTGACCCGTTCAACGGTAAGTATCGGCGCTGATTGACCTGTGAATGCCCTGAGGTGAGGCACAATGGCCGTGATTATCGGCGGTCGTGTGCGGAATCGCTGTTTATTTAAGCTCCTTTCAGGTTCGCTCGAACGTGCCCCCAATGCCATAAAATTTTAATGATTTTTTTTCATCTGATCCAGGGATAAAAGGGATTAATTTTGGGGAGGTTAATTGTGCAGCCGCACAATCAGGAAATAATAGGTAGGTAAATTGAAATACATTTATTTCTCTTTGATTAAGCAACGTTTACCCAGATTTCAAATAATAATTTTAATCATATATTATATCACGAGAACTATGAATTTAATCGGTTAAACTAGGCTCAGTAGTTTTTTGTTTGGTTTTTGTTGGAAAATGTTGAATGCAAAATAATATAATAAAATCACGAGACCGCGTAGCGGTCGAGGGGTTTTATTTTTAATTATTTTGCATGAAACTATTTTCCAAAGAGAAAAATCAAATAAAAAAACTTACTGAGCATAGTTTGACAGATTAAATTTATAGGATGAGTGATATACGTCTAGATTATTCCTCGAATTAAAGGACTATTTGACAATTCATAAAATCTGACGTATGTGTCAAAATTTATAAATATTTTTTTAAAGAAAAATCCATTAATTTAAGGTATGTAATAATTGATATTTCGTAAACTAAATAACTTATTTTTTATTGTTTTTTTAAAAATGTTTGTTAAAACTTGTAAATAACACCATAAAATCTTAACCAAAAGTCCAATATGGAGGCTAAAATTTAATCGCTGTTAAATAGTTCTAGTGATTTAATCGCCTATTTAAACGAAATTTATTCGAAAATTCAAGGCTTTTGATTGTTTCATATTATAATGAGGGAAATAATCAAGTAAAAAAATATTGGTTAATTTTAAGCAAATATTAACCAGATTTTATGTTAATAAAGGTCCACATAACCTTATGTATAGTTTGCAACCAACTGTAATCTGTTAACTACTAGTACTAAGTAGTTTGTAATTATAACAGACATTTCGTAGATTTAATAACAAAATAACAATAATTCAACCAAAATTCTTGTAATTTTTAAAATTGACCTGATAAGAAATGTTGCTTTATTAATCTATTTCCTAAATAAAAAAATTAACACATATACATATGTGTATGGTATACCTAAATAAATAAACACAAAAATAACATACTCTCTAAAAATGAAACAGTCAACATTCTACTATTTGAATTAGTACCAGCATTTTTTTACTAATAAAATAGTCGTTTTTACTTTTAAATAGTTATTTTTTACTACTTAAATAGTTAAAATTTGACTAATTTAAGATTAGTCACCATCTTTGACTATTTCTGAGTTAAAAGTAATTAATTTCTTTAATCGTTTGCAGCCAACAACAAAGTATTATTTGAATTAAATGCATATACCTAGGCTCCATGGTTAAATGACCCATAAAAACAAATAAAGATGCAAAAAGTTTAGCTCAAAACAGCAACACAAATAATATATTCAACTTTAAAATATTATGAAGAATATTTATTGACAAATAAAATTGATTTTTATAAGAGCGACTGATAGCCAAATGGGTTATGACAACAGCTTGACAAGCTTAACAAGTGACAGACCTGAGTTCAATCCCCGGCTGGGTCAAAACTTTTTTTAAATTTAAATCTACTAATTTGACTATTTCATTCAGTAGAATTTGACTAATTATTAGTGACTGCTTTTTCGCTATGACAATTACTCAAATATGACTTAGTTATTTTAGTTATTTTTGACTAATTCATTTTAAGAGGGTACACACAATTAAATAACACATCATTTTAAAATCATCAAATTATAAAGAAATTTGTTACAATATAATCAGTGCTACTCCAAATGTATTTAGTAACTTTAACCCACTTTACTGTATCCTCTAATTTCAGTTTGAAAACCTTTCGGACTTCGCACACTCGTTAAATACTCTCTAAAAATAAATTAGTCAAAAATGAATAGTTACTACCTACAGTTAGTGTCCGCTTTTTTACTTTTACCATGGTTAACCATGGGATACCATGGTTCCCCAACATTTAACAGCCAATTTATTTGTAAAATTGTCCCCTGAATCAAAAAATACCCTCAAAAATTATGAAAGTAGAGCAGTTGTTAAGATATAGTTAATTCCATATTATATGGAAAATTGACTATATCTCAAAAACTGTTCTACTTTTCTAACTTTTGACGACAATTTCGGATTCAGGGGACAATTTTACATGAAAAATGACCGCTAAATGTTCGGGATACAAATTGCTATTGAGGAGAATTATCTCTCTAAAAATGAATTAGTCAAAAATGACTAATTTAATAATTATTAGTGGCTGCTTTTTCACTTGTACCATGGTTAACCATGGAAGACCATGGTATCACAAAATTTAACAGCCAATTCTTATGTAAAACTGTCCCCTGAATCCGAAAATGTTAAAAAAGTAGAACAGTTTTTGAGTTATAGTCAATTTTGCATTTAATTTGGAATTGACTATATCTCAAAAAATGCTCCACTTTCATAATTTTTGACAGTGTGGCAGCTTTTTCGCTATGACAATTAGTCATTTTTGACTAATTCATTTTTATAGAGTAGGTAGGTATAAGGAATCCGAATAAGAATAATAACACATTTTTGGTAATATGTTATAAACACTCTGGGCAGTTGTTACGAGCACGTTACAAATTATAATAAAGTAAGCAGAAACATAAGTTGCAGACGCTGAAGTCAGTTGAACTTGTTGAGTATTGTCAGTGGGAAATGTTTTGATTGACTGCCTGAAATCAGGTGTACTTTTTCAACGAAATAATTTGTTTTAACAAAACATTAATAAAATAATCTGTAACCTTTGAAATTATCAAAACGATTACAAAATTGCATATTACTTTCACGCATAATATAACAAGTGGTTTGATTATCATCGATGATATTTTCGAATTGGAACCGAGCTGCAGATTTCACGAGTCCGCAGGACGAGTGAAATGTGCTACTTCGGTGTTAATGAGTAAATATCATCGATAATTAATCATACCAGTTATATTTAGTGAGAAAATATAATGAATTTAAGGATTTAACGAAATGTCAGTTTGAGATTTGAAATTAAAATGTGCTTTAAAATATAAAAAGACTTTAATAACCTTATTTATTCAAACTTACCTTAATTTTATTATCGTTTACACCAACCCATCGATCTTTTAAAGTTTATAATTCATTATTTTAATCATTTAACAAACACAGTATTTAAATGTCAACAAATGTCAAATCAAGAAAAGTGTCAAGATCCTTAGCAACGTGTAAACAAGGTGATAAAAAATATTGTAGCTGTGATAAAATGCGTAACTATGGAATACTGGCATTTTATTGGTTCTAATTATAATGAATTGTATTGTCGGTAAAATATTTTCCTTTGTTAAAATAATTACAAATCGTGGTTTTCTACAAAAAATTATGTTAAAATTTTACGAAATATTATTATATTCGCGAATTTAACCCGAAATCCAAATTATTAATAGAAGTTTTGTTTCGTAGGTAGTTAAAATTAATTTGAAATAAAAGCATAAGCACAGTCGCGTATATAAATGTCAGAATAATTACGAAACAAAGTTAAAAGTTTACGCAACGTAATCCTTTGTTTTGTTTCAACAATAATTTTTAAGCCGGACCGCAAACAAAACCTGGCACGTCGTCCGCGTGAAAAATAATTATGAAAAAAACCGGCCAAAAGTCATTTATTCCGCGTTTAAAATATGAATTCACCTGTCCGAGGACGTCCATTAGAAGCGACTAATCCGGATTCAGGACTTCATAGAGCTGCTGGCAGAGCGGTTTCTTGTTTGTGTCGTGGAAAAATCTCATTTTGATAAACCCGACGTCATTAATCACCGGTTTTATCCGAACGTGACGTGAAAGGATGTGTCAGCTTTGACCGGTGCCGTGCCGTGGCCTCTCACCGTTGCAAAAACACCACAACGGAAACGCACAACTCAGGTCCCACTGCAATCTTTTGCCAACGCAACGCGTTCCGAATAAAAAAATCGACCCACGGGAAACTCAGATTAAAGGACTTATGGCCTTATGTCTAAATGCTTTTATGTTTTTTATTTTTTATCCAGAAATATTTTGCAATAGACCCGTTTATAGAGTTGAAGAGTCAAATAAAGACACCAAAAATAAATTAGAAAGTGCGCTTGATGAAAAAATGATCTTTTGATTTTTTAGATTAGAATTCCGAAATTGTGTCAAATGTTTTACTGTTTAATCCTTATAATTTGGTAATTTTTGGGATTTATAACTGCCCCTTCTATTATCATTTTGAGGCAGTAAGACTTTTTGAATTCCGATTTTTTTTAATTAATTCACTTTTTATAATTTATTAGAATTATTATATTATGTATAAGGAGAGCAATTGCCTTAAGGAGCTTATTGTAACAATTTTCAAACAGTAAAATAATATTTGTTAATTTTAACCAAATATTAACCAGATTTTATGTTAATCCTGCAGGTCCCCATAACTTTATGTTATGTTAAATGAAGCTCCTTAAGGCAATTGCTCTCCTTATACATAATATAATAATTCTAATAAATTATAAAAAGTGAATTAATTAAAAAAAATCGGAATTCAAAAAGTCTTACTGCCTCAAAATGATAATAGTAGGGGCAGTTATAAATATATTTGAATAAGTAGTTTGTAATTATAACATACATTTGGTAGATTTAATAACAAAATGCTATGTCAATAATTCAAGAATAATTCTTATAATTTTCAAAAAAGACCTTACTTTGTAAACCCAGTAATAAAAGTGTTCGTTAGAAATTGGGAACTTAGATAAGAAATGTTGCTTATTAATCAATTTCCTAAAAAAAAAATTAACATATTAAATGAACACAAAAATAACATACACACAATTCAATAACACACCATTCTGAAATCATCAAATTTTAAAGATGTGCCACAATGTAATTAATTATCAGTACTACTACAACACTTACTGATGTATTTCGTAACTTTAACCCACTTTACTGTATTCCCTAATTTCAGTTTGAAAACCAGTGATGACATCTTTTTTCGGATTCTTCGCACTTCGCACACTCGTTAAATAGTTATAAAGAATCCGAATAACAATAATAACGGATTTCTGGTAATATATTATAAAGACTCTGGACAGTTGTACCGAACACGTTACGAATTAGAATAAAGTAAGTAGAAACATAAGTTGCAGACGCTGAAGTCAGTTGTAGTTGTTGATGAGTATTTTTCTATGATATAATACTTAATTCCACTTATAAGTATAAATATATTTGCTTTATTAATTTAATTGACATACGAGTCAAAGACAAAAAATTGGCCAAAAAAATGCGTTGGTTCCATTTGGGCTGGAATTTCCTGTTGCACTGTGTAATCAGCCTTTGAGTAAGTATATTTCTTTATAAATAAAATTAGTCTTCATCAGAGTTGATATAAGTATATTTTGTTAGGAATACGGCATATACGGCTCGAGTGAAAAGTTTGTCACACGAGCCAAAGGCGAGTTTGACGGTTTAGAGAGCGGAATATGCAATTCCAATCGTGTTTTAGACTATATATATATATATAACGTAGAAAAAGTATACTTTTTCTACGTTTCCAAAAAATACCATAGAAAATTAATTTAATTGGAAGAAAGTAAGGTTGGATCGGTATAAATTTGTTGGATATTAAATAGAGATGTCGCCACCAGTGTTTATTCTGTCATCACATGATAGAATAATTCATTCTGTAATACTTCCTATAGGAACATATCGTCGCTGTTCTGACAAAGAGGCGTAAGGGACATTTTTTCCATATTGGAGTTGGGTTCACTAAGTGATTTTTTAAGGTTAAATCTATGATCTGACAAAAGGAAATACATACATACATACATACATGATGTATGTATGTATGAATTCCTTTTGTCAGATCATAGATTCCACCGTAAAAAATCACTTAGTGGACCCAACTCCAATATGGAAAAAATGTCCCTTACGCCTCTTTGTCAGAACAGCGACGATATGTCATTCAACATTAAAAAGTGATATTAGAACAGTCATATTCCGTAACAGGAGTAGAAAAAAGTGTTTTCCATATCTTGCATAAAATACATTCTACCCATTTACCTTTATTTGAATCACTATATGCTTTACTACAAACTAGACTGCAGGCGTAGATTCTTAAATAGTCAAATCCAAAAACCTTTTTCTA